>CM074489.1:30071354-31466681 GCA_037389245.1 Oryzias sinensis
ATGCTTGGAGCTGTACAACATAAACAGGACTCTAAGAGCCTTCATAGGAAACTCAATGAAGCTGTGGAAAACCACCCTTGAAGCCAATGGGAAGCCACTTGCACAAGTGTCCATCAAATGTGGGATATACCAAGGTGATGCTCTGTCCCCACTGCTGTTCTGCATAGGTCTGAACCCCCTCAGCCAAATAATCAACAAGACTGGCTATGGATACCGACTCAGAAATGGGGCCAACATCAGTCACCTCCTCTACATGGATGACATCAAGCTATATGCTAAGAGCGAGCGTGACATTGACTCCCTGATCCACACCACCAGGATCTACAGTACTGACATTGGGATGTCATTCGGGCTCGAGAAATGCAGCCGGATGGTGACAAAGACAGGCAAGGTAGTCCACACAGAAGGGGTCTCACTCCCAGAAGGAACAATAGCAGACATCGAGGACAGTTACAAGTACCTCGGAATTCCACAGGCAAATGGCAACCTGGAGCAGGCAACAAGGAAAGCTGCAACAGCTAAATACCTCCAACGGGTAAGGCAAGTCCTGAGAAGCCAGCTCAATGGCAAAAATAAGACCCGGGCAATAAACAGCTACGCACTGCCAGTTATCAGATACCCTGCCGGAATAATAAGATGGCCAAAGGAAGAGGTACAGACCACGGATGTTAAGACACGAAAGCTCCTCACCATGCATGGAGGGTTCCATCCCAAATCCAGCACCCTGAGACTGTATGCTAGCCGCAAGGAGGGAGGCCGAGGACTAGTGAGCGTAGAAGCCACTATCCAGGATGAAACATCCAAGATGCATGAGTACATCAAGCTCAAGGCCCCAACTGACAGTGTGCTCAGTGAATGTCTCAGGCAATGGAGAGCAGAGGGTACAGTGCTGGAGGACAGACCCTCATGGGAGGACAAACCCCTGCATGGGATGTACCACCGGACCATAACTGAAGTGGCTGATATCAAGAAGTCCTACCAATGGCTAGAGAGGGCTGGCCTACAGGACAGCACTGAGGCACTAATCCTGGCAGCTCAGGAACAAGCCCTGAGCACCAGAGCAATAGAGGCTCAGATCTACCACACCAGACAAGACCCAAGGTGTAGGCTGTGCAAAGAGGCACCTGAAACAATCCAGCACATAACTGCAGGGTGTAAGATGCTGGCAGGTAAAGCATACATGGAGCGCCACAATCAAGTGGCTGGAATAATATACAGGAACATGTGTGCAGAATATGGACTGGAAACCCCAAGGTCAAAATGGGAAACACCCCCGAAGGTGGTAGAGAATGAAAGGGCAAAAATCCTGTGGGACTTCCAGATCCAGACTGATAGGATGGTAATGGCGAACCAACCAGACATTGTAGTGGTGGATAAAGAACAGAGGAAAGCTGTTGTGGTGGATGTGGCAGTGCCAAGCGATGGGAACATCAGGAAGAAGGAACACGAGAAACTGGAGAAATACCAGGGACTCAGAGAAGAACTGGAGAAAGCCTGGAAAGTGAAGGTGACAGTGGTGCCTGTGGTAATTGGAGCACTCGGGGCAGTAACCCCCAAGCTGGAGGAGTGGCTACAACAGATACCTGGAAAGATCTCAGACATCTCAATCCAGAAAAGCGCAGTGCTAGGAACAGCTAAGATACTGCGCAGAACCCTCAAGCTCCCAGGCCTCTGGTAGAGGACCCGAGCTTGAGTGAGAAACCACCCACGAAAGGGTGAAAGGGGAAAGTTATATACAAGGACATGTTAAGAAAAAAACAAAAATGATTTTCATTGGAGTGGGTCTTTCAGGTGGTTTTATTTATCCAAAAAAGCAAGAAATGTAGTTTTAAGGTTTTATTAAGGAAATGTAGGAGGTAAAGTTTGATAATTTATTTTTTCTTTTCATGACCAGAAATTTGATCAAATGTAATCACACAGAACCCCACAGAAAGCACCCGTCAAGTTGTTCATATTTTCACAGACACATCGTTTATTTCAGCTTTGTAACAAGCAAAGATTTATAAAGAATTCTGAAAAGGGGACCAGATAAAGAGGATTTGTGGACAGAGACATCTCTGTCAAAGAGTATAGTCTTCCACTGGTGGAGCCTCAAATCCTCTGCTTGAAAGAATTTGATCTCTTCTTAACTCAGCCCCCTCCTCACTTTGCCCTTCTCTCTGCCAAATTACCATCCCATTAAAGGACACTGAACGACGGATAAAAGTTTTATCCCCTTGTTGAAGTTGTCAGCTTTCTGTTAACCTCAGAGGGAACGATTTATTTTCCAATCATGTTTATCATGAAAGTTAAAATTATATATTTTTATTAAAAAAAATGATGGGAGGAGTCTCACACTACAGACCAAAGTAACTTTACCCCCTTTTACTTTAACACTTGAAATATTTACAGCTGAGAATAACCTTTGGAGGACCAAACATATTCATAATAATATTAATTCTACATCCGATTGCAGTTTGTAAAATATTCTCAATTTTGTATTTTACCAGAAGCATAAATAAAATGACTTATGCTCCTCTTTACTACCACCTCATGTATAATCTTATGAATCCATCTCCTCCATCTTTAACAGTTCATATCCTTGTTAAATCTGTGTCAATCACTTGCTCCATCCACCAAAGAAAATCTGTTTGTGATATTTTAAGACGTTAGGCTAAAAAAACATCTACATTCAAATGGAAATGACGCTCAATTCCTCCTCAGATGGGGCAAGCCCCCTGTTTTGTGAAGTCAGACATGAGAGAGGCCCACAGATAGAATCAGACTCTGATTAACAACCTGGATAGACGTTTTGTATCACAATTTTTCACAGCCTAATGCTCATTACTTTCCCCTCATTAGAGGACAACTGTGGAAGTACGGGGCCACTTTGAGAGGACAGCGATGAATCTGCCCAGTAGAAGACTTTTTTATTCCTGATTGTGGATTGCTGCTGAAATGAATTTACCGTTATCTAGTTGCCTCCCGACAGTGTTTACAATCCATCTCTCAGTGACTTAAAGGGTTTGGTTTGATCCTGGAGATAGATGGATGACCCAGCATCTGGCACTCCCACGGGAAATCTGAAAGACGCAGGGCGGGTCCATGCGCTTCACTGCCCCTCACGGCCCTCCCTCCCCCGCGCCTCCCCCACTCAGAAAAAAACGCCAGGGTCCCCAAATGACTGAAGCGGCTGTGTAAATCTCCCTCCGTCACATCAACAAACAGACACACAAGAGGAGTTCTTCCAAGCGGGAGGTCCACTGGGCCTCAGAGGTGTGGTTCCCACTGTGGATTTATCTGTCTCACTGTCCAAGGCAGTTTGCAAGTCTTCACGTCATTTTACCAGAATGCAGTCTTGTCACAAATCGGCACAAACAAATCCATCAAGAGCGTGACAAGTTCAAAGTTTTGAGCTGCCTCTTTATCATAAATCTACATTTTTCAAGTTGGACTCTGTTCATGCATTTCAGCAAAAAAAAAACCTGGCTATAGACAACTGAGTCCTTACTGAGTCCTGCTTGTAGTTTTAGCACTCGTTCCAATGATTTCTTCTAAATGATAATGGACCTTATTAGTTGCAAAAATGAGAGATGGGGATGCGTTAAAGTCAGAAGGACGAGTTTGACTCTCCTGCTGAAGTAAACAGTTTCACTTTTCCCCTAAAGCTTCATGCAGACATGCTTCTGCTAGAATTTACAATTTATTAAAGAAAAGAAAAATGAGCTAACGCTTTATGCTCTTTCAAGCACAGCACTTTAAGCAGAGAGGCTACACCATGTAAAAGAGGTTTTCACTTTGAATCAAACACACTTTAGACCTGATATTTTTTAATTTTATAGGAGAGACACATTTTGTGAGCCTTGTTTTTCAATGTACATATCTTACTTGAATAAAAAGGCCAAGTTCTGTTTTTATTAAATGTCTCTGTTAAGTGCCAAAGATAAGAAAACCCACCTACTTAGACTTAGTTCGAGAGTTTGCAGTCTGTATACCCCAAGAATATTCAGTTTGGTCTAACAGTTGTGTACTTAAATCTAAGGATTTTCTCAAGGAGAAGTTTGAGAAGAAATTTTCCTAATGTTATTTTATTCTCCAAACTCTCAGGTAGGGCTAAAAAGACATATTTTAAGATTTTTTCAAGACAAGAAAAACACACTAGGATACAATATTAAAAGCTTCTCAGAAACAATTTTCCATATGCATTAAATTATAATCGAAAGGATGCTGCCCCAAAATTCCAATTTGCACGTTCTCTATGAAACTCCACAATATTCCATAGACCAAACCACATGTTGGGGTGTTTGTTGAAAATAGTCTCTAAAACTGAGTTGGAACATCTGTAGCTGTGAGATGATTTAGCCACCTGTCCAGGTTGCTGCCCGCCTCTCAGACAGTGACAGCTGGGATGTGCTCCAACTCCCTCGGGTGGGCTGACATGGGCATCACTGTCAGTCTAAACAACTTCATTGCTTTTGTTTCAAGAGTGTGACGTGAACTCTATCACACAATCTTGGTCTATTCTCCCAAACATATGGGTTTTATAGCACAGGCTTTAGATGGCTTAATTTTTTTTTTTTTTTTTTTTCAGTTTTAACTTGTTGAAATGTTCAATCCTAAAATATTCCTGTGTGACTTATTGGATGAATTCAATATCCAAAAGTTCCAAAGTTAAAATCCAAACTTTTTATGGTTAAAGACTCACTCCAACGAAAATCATGTATTCTGTGTTTTCTGATGATGGAGGACATAAGAAAATCCTCAAAATTGTGTTTCTGAGTATTTCTTTATTATGGCTAAAACTTGTAGTTGTTTCGTACAGTTACACAAGGCCAAAAGCTCCCTGGTCTGTACAAATAGATCCATGCACGTTACCCAAGTCTTAGCTGCTATCTGGCTATAAACTGCATGGCTAGATTGCTACAGCATTGCTCCTCATTTTTGTTGCAACACTAATTTTAGTTTAGGGGTGTGAGTAGCAGTAAGCTGGCGAGAGTGTAAACAAAAGGATTATGGGGAATGAGTACAGGTTTACTCTCTGCAAACAGTCCAGCCCACAATTTAGAACCGAGTTTCAGAGGAACTCATGCTGCTCTGCACGAACCATGTCCTACAAAACAATGCAGGCTTTTGATTTTGCCTCAAAGTGCCAAAATCGTAATCAAACGCCAACTGGGAACACTTTGACAATAGATCAAAAGACAATCAGAGCGGGACTTTAAAAACTTCTATGCCATATTACATATGTTTTCACCTTTTTAAATATATTTGCTTAGAGTTAAAGAAGTGTCAAATGCAAACACAAACAAAAATGAGCAGAAAGTCCTGACCTGCATGTCATCAGTCCCCTGATGTTTATATGAATCCAGACTGTCGACTGTCAATGACGCATAACTTATCGGCGTTGTGGAGATTTGCTCCTCCCTCTCCCTTACAACTGATTCAATCCTCGACTTCCTCATGAATACAACTCTGTGTACTGTTATGGCTTTTCTCCCATTTCATAACAGCTAGCATAGTATTAATAGATATTACACCCACTTGTTTTATCTAACTTACTATAGAGACTAAATGAATGAAGAATTGAAGTCTGCATTGGATGGATAAGAGCATCACAATAGGTCATGGCTTTAAATGGCAAAGCAAATGAGATAATGCAACATGATGTGCAGATGTTCTCCATTAAAGCTGACTGCATTGTTCATGTAATATTCAGATGCCAGTCATGTCTCACCTTAACAGTCCACCTGAAACATGGAGAAAGCATAAATCACGCATGATTGCTTCCACACATTTAGGGTAAACAAAATGAATGAATTCCTGATATTCACAGGAACCAGTCTGTATCTCTTTGTCTCTTACTTGAACACACATACACACACACACACACTTACACACACACACACACACAAGCATCACTTACACCCGTCCGTGCTCCATCAGCTCTACTGACAACAGTAATGAGTTTCTTCTCTGTGTAAGCCAACTGGCACCCACTCAGGGGAATTTTTTAGGCTCAACTGTGGCCATTAATCACAATCCTGGGCATCTTGGTGCCATTGCCTGTGTGGCAAACAGGAATGCACTGGCAGGGGGGCATGGCTACAACACAGTAAACGAAGACATGTTGATTGTGTTGAATACAGATGGAGGGGACTGATGAGGAAGGAATGAGAGTGAAATGCAACTGTGATGGTCTGACAAACAACCTGCAGCTTGTTCAGGGCGAGTTTGGGACTCGGCTTCTTTTGAGCAAAACAAAGCGTGAAAAGAGATGGGGAAAGATGCTGAACATGAATCAAGTGTAACAAGGCTGGTGGACGATTGTGTACCAACAAATTCCAAAAATGTGTTGGGTGACTTCAAAGAGCCAGTGAGATAATCAGAAAATAAGCTGCTGCAATGACAGCAGCCCTTTGTGGACATGGAGCGTTTAACGCAATAACCATAGGAGCCGCAGCCATTATGATATGAAAAATTGCCATCCGCTCGCCTTGTGATGGGAGGATACAGGCACCACTGTGTTCCTGTTATCGAGACAGCAGCAAAGCCTCCTTTTCTTTTGCCTTTCGCTGTTTTCTTTGCCCCTCCCTTCGTTCCCCCCTCTAGAGGCTGCCAGCTGACTCCGGTCACCGGGGCTGGCCATTGTTGCCACTTCGCTCTCTAGAGAAATACAGACACCCCCCCAACCCCCCTCCCAAAAAAATGAATAATTCTGATGAATGCATGGTAATATATGCCATCAGCTACCCTCTCGTCTCCCCCCTGCTCATCTCCTTTTGTGCACACATGTGTAACACCCCCAGCCACGCCCACTGCACGGATTCGATCTCACGGCAAATCATGAGGAAAAAAAAGACGCGGTAGCACGGGATGGAGGGGAAACGCAAGTGCGAGCGCTGTCAGTCCTGCTCAGCTTTACAAGACAGACTGCGAGAAATGAAAGCCCTTTGTCTTTGGAGCAACCTATGGAGTGGGCAAACAAAGCTGATGCAGATAGTATATTCACTCGTGCAATTGTTCTATCAGATAATGAAGTACCTTTCTCAAGGTCTGTAAAAAAGACAGACAAAGAGCAGCGCCAGACTGAAAGAATGGAAAAAATATTTCTGTCTGTAAAAAGAATGCCCCCAGGGCTGAACAGAGTGAACAACAATATGAAATAAAATCTTTATAGTGAGTCCTCTGTAAATTAAATTCCTGTCAGTCAAAAAAAAAAAAAAAGAAAGACAGTAAAGGTAAACAGTTACATTCCTATATAAGGTTTTCAATAAGGTTTCCAATTTCTCCTTTATATATCATTTATTTGACTTTATAAGTTTTAAATTTGGACTCATGCTATGTCAATGGCGGCAGAAAAAAGGCTTTTGGCATATTAACCACATAAAATACTGAACAAACCTACAGAGAGAAATTAAACTAAATCACTGGTAATAGGTGTAAACCCAATATAGTCCAATGTGAATCCTTCTGTGTCTTCTTTTTCACGTTTGCAGATTAAAAAAAACAAAACGTAATAGTTATCCCTTAATCCCTAACAGGTAGTCTCATTAGGCTTATAATAATAATGTTACAAAGAATAAAGTCATGTTTTGCACAACTTAGGTGTTTTATTCACTTCATATTGCAATTAAAAATTGTTTTCTTTTTTGTTACTGTTCACCCATTATATGTTTTAGATTTTCAGAATTATAAATAAACACAAACAACAATTTATTTCAAAGGCTTCCTATTAATATTTGTTTTTCTTGCAATTCTTCCTCACACCTGTATGATTCTGAATCCCACTGTCAAAGAAAACGATGTATGACATTATCTGCTAACTTCAAACACGTGAGTGACCTGTGGCTCCCTGACCATCATGCCTGTCTCCTTTATTCATTGCAGTGGATGGGAGGGAAAACTACCATAAGCTGTCAGACATAAGCACATATCACCAGCTCGTCCAACCCACCATCAGCCTGCTAAGCCTTTAAAGCTGTCTTCCCACTCACAAATAATGCCCATGCTGGAAAATGGAGAGGGCTATTACTCTACAACCATCATGTTTCATCTTTTCACGCTGCAGCAGTGAAACAGCCCACCTTACAACTTACTAGGTTATGACATAAAAGTCCTTCTGGAAATGGGAAAAAAAAACCGTGGAGATCCAGTTATAAAAGATGATTAAAGACTTCAGTGAGATGCGGGGTGCAAATATCTCATATGTGTTTTTTAAACAACTCAAACAGGCTATTTGAAGCATGTGTTTGCATCTTCTAAGGTAAAGGAAGTTTTATGTTTTGACTGTTTTACTAGATAAAGATTATTATGTCCATATGTTGGAGTGCACGGTGCAGCTGCTGTTATGCACAAGCAGCAGGTCAGCGGATAGTGTGTGCCGTGAACGATCACGAGCCTGAGCATGTGTACGGTTTTCTGTGCATTTATGTGATCATAAGTGTGGGTAATTCACATGTTAGAGAGATGAATTACGAGCTCTGAGTCCAGGGAGAGGTTTTGCGACATATTCTGTCCAGCAGACTCTGACATAGTCTGCTGGAGCTCTGCATCAATCTCATTCCTGAACGCCGCTCAGAAAACAAACTCTTGGATTGAAGAGGTCACGGCACAGAAAATCTAAAAAGTTCCTCTCAAATCTCAGTTCCATTCACTAGAGGGGCTCTGAGATCATCTAAGAACAAAAGTCCTACCTAATGTGGATCATCTTGTTCTGGATTATTGCATAAAGATCCCTTTTAGACCCATTATTATATTAAATGTGTGACGAATCAAGGATGTCTTCAAAAACTCAAAATAATTTAAACTTTCAAAATGTACGTTTTAACCTATTAAATTTGTACAAATAGCTTTTTAAATAACGTCCTTTTTTCTGCATCAGATTCCCATGAGTGATCTGTGCCTGTAAGATTACAGACACTGCAAACTGGATGCCAGAAGAGAATTGGTCATCCCTGAAATCCTTCATCCTGAGCCATGCAGCAGTAACTTTTCTTAATTGGTTCCAGTGGAATTTATTTGATCTCTGGTGACCAACATGGCACACACAGCCTGATGGGTGTTTGACCTTAAACGTTTCAGGAGCTCCATGACAACTGCGAGGAAAACGATGCAAGGACAACATTCAACTGTTTCACTCCCTTATTCCAAACGATGACTAACAAATATACCATACTTTTCGTACTATAAATTGCTCCGGAGTATAGGTCAAAAAATGCATACTAAATAAGAAAAATATAGAAACAAGAACAATCATTTAATCTTGAAAAGGCAAATCCTAAATGCACAGATCACTACTGAAACACTCCATAAAACATAGAAGGGGTTTAGTATATTAATATGTTTCATTTTTTGGCACATCCATACAGAGGTCGCCACAGCGAATCAGCTTTCGCTAATTCGCACAGGTGGTTTGGCAGAGATTTTTAGGCAGAATGCTCTTCCTGAAACAGGCCTGTATTTTATCTGGGCTGGGAAACGGCTTAGAGAGACCCAGGCTTGGACCCCTTATGGCTACATGGTTAGATAGCAGCTCAATGTGCCCTCAGGAATCGAACCCTTAATTTCCCACGTGCCTGTACTGCGTTTAACCATCTCAGCTATCAGCTACTATTTCTATACTGGTGCAACATATGAACAATTATTCAGATAACCATAGCCTGCGAACAGGTCAACTAAACTCTTTATATCACCTCAGATCACTAAATCAGTTGAATTCTTTGTCCTCTGTGTCGCTTTGGAACAATTTTGCCAGGTCCAACATGAAGACTGAGCGCTGCTTCTTCTTCTGGGTTGCTGTCAGTAGCAAATACTGGGAAACACCTACAGGGCCCTCTAATGGTTGTTGCTCTTTTTTTATCGCATGTATGTTGCACCACCAGGCAAACTGTGCAAAAAAGAAAAAAAATACGCTACACATTATTGTTTTCCAGAAAAAACTTTTTTACACAATTTGGCTCTATTTAATAATTCGTTTTCATAATGACATTTCCAAAAAAGTTAAACTAAATCATTCACAACAACTAACGATAAGTTTGGCCTGCGAGCCACAAACAGAGCAAAAAAGTACTTGAAATTTCCAAGACGCCTCTGATTTTCATGAAAGTACTGAATGGTAAATGGCGTATACTTGTATAGCGCTTTCATACCTTCCTCGAAGGCCCAAAGCGCTTTACAGTCACAAACCCATTCACCCATTCAAACACACATTCACACACTGATGCCAAACTCTGGCGCCAATCTTCCAGCAGAGGCAAGGTGGGGTTGAAGGCGGGATTAGAACCAATCTTCAGATCCGAGGTCAAGGACCCTACCACTGCATTATGGCCAGCTTTTTGCAATGACTGAGCTCAAATCACTTCCTAAATTCATTTTCATTTAAATTGCAAGAAGAAACGTGTTAAGTGTTAATGTTGAGAAGAAAAGGACATGGATAAAAAATGTAAAAAATACAGGATAGAGGTGAATACATGTTGCTTCTGACAGATCAAATGTTGCTCCTGTACTTCTGTCGGCCATGCTGCCTGTTTGGGAAAGGCTGATGCCTTGGCGGGTTCAAGCCTCTTTATTTCAGTGCCAAAACCAAGGTCACTGCCACTGCCCCAAGGCCACCAGAAAGGGGGATGGGTCTCCACAAGGGAATGAGCAGGAGGTGCAGCATGTGAGGGGAGGGAGGCGCGGTGGGAGGAGAATAAAAAAGGAAAGGGTATTCTGCACTGGTGCACACACAGAAAGGTCATAGTTTCCCAGATCAACCCCCCACTCTTTGGTCCAGCCCCTCATGATCTCTGACCTCTCTTTTTCTAAGCCAGGGCTGAAACACGGAGAAGAAGAAAGAGGTGTGGAGGGGGTGAGCCCCCCCCTAGAGTCAGCAGTGACAAAAGGGCCTCAGCCACAGCCAGGCCAATAAACACTCAGGCCACTGGTACAAAACGGAGCCAACAGAGGATGAACATCTCCACTGCCTCTGCTTGTTCCCAACCACTACTCTGGTGTTTCACAAAAGCTGCTCTTCTGTGCAGCGAGGTACCCCAAAACACACAAAAGCACACCCGCACTCGTGATTGAGAGGTGGCTGAGGCCCAAAAGTAAGCCTGTGTTGATCCCAGCTCAAACAAAGTGAAAAACTCAACTGAGGGGCCCAATGTGTGAACCTTATATATGTGTGTTTATGTGTCAGCACTATCTTCCACTGGCTTTATACTTTTACATCACCGTGTGATTTCACACATGCAACAAAAACGTTTGTGAAGGACAGGAAGAGGGACTTGAGGAGGTTTTATTGGTGGATGGCGCAGACCCTGTAAAGAATTTTAACTGCACAATCTGGCCGTAAAGTGTAGTGAAGCGCGGTGACGGGGCAGAAGCAGGACTAAGTCCAGCCACCAGTCAAGCCTGGAATCACAGGAACACCAACAAACTCGCTCAAAGCAAACTTTCGTCTTTAGAAGACCTACTTAAACTTAATGACTGATTTCTTCACTTTATTCTCAGCCTTACATTTTAGCAGACAAGGATTTCATGAATATGTATTTCGAGCATTAAGAAATTGGCATGAAGGGATGAATCAAAATACCAAATTTGGACTCTAGTCTGACTCCTGTAACCTTGAGGTCGACCCAATCCCTCTCTCTGTTCACCTTTCACCTCTATTACTCAAGAATTCCTCCCAGGAGCATTAAAACCAAGCGGAAGGAATTTTTGGGTCCCCCACCCCCCTCCAGTCGTTTGTTTGCTTTGGGTTAGCCGGGGTGGTCCAAAGACCATTATAGACCTCATCCCACTTTGGGCACAACAGAAGCCCCAACAGGGACGCAAACTCAACCAAACCAAAAGTGAGATGCAGTCTGATCTTTGTCACTGAACTCAATCTGGAGGCTTGTTAGCATTATTATAATCATGATTAGCCGTCTTACAAAAATAATTCCTGCCCATTCAGGAAGCAAACACTGCTTTGCATATCAATGAAATAAAAGGAGATTATCTTAATGTGCATCATCTGGATGATCAACTGCAGTGTGCACAGCTGAGGAGAGCAGCTGCTGAAATGTTAGCATAGCGGATAAGAGAGGGTCGGGGTTTGTAAATAAGTGCATGTGCGCTTCCATACCCCATTTATAAAACTGAAAAACACTTGGATTTTTGGTTCTGGTTCATATCCCAACTGGGGGACCTGAAACAGAGTCACCAATGGGGGACCTTTCTGTTTGGAGTTTGAATGGTCTTGCATGTTTGCATGTGTGTGTGTGGGTTTTCTCCGGCTTCCTCCAACCGTCCAAAAACACGCTTTATAGGTTAATTGGTTACTTTAAATTGTCCCTAGGTGTGGATGTGATAGTGTTTGGGTGTTTTGACCCTGTGTCAGACTGGTGAGCTGTCCAGAGTGTCCCCTGCCTTCACCCACAAATGGCCATGATAGGCTCCAGCAGCCCTGTGACTAAATGGCAAAACGGGTTTAGAAGATGGATGGATGGAAATTTACAGACTTTTAAATTTGCTGTTTAAAAAAGTTACTGCAAAGGATTTGTCTACAGCAAAAATACATGAAGACTTACATTAAAGGTAAAATCATTAATATTTCTTCAAGCAAATAGGATTTAATTGAATTAAACAATGTATTTGTAAACCCCTCCATATTGCATAGGGCTGTATAACCTTTTTTATAAAGCACTGCACAGAATGTAAACTTAAAAACATAACAAATCTATTGTTTTTTATCGCTAACATTTGTCGGTTTAAAGAACTATATATTTTTATCTCCCAGCTGTGACATTGATTGATTTGATTGATTCATTGATTTTCTGTTTGCCGAGGTTTCATTTGCAATTTAATGCTGTTTACACAGGCGGATATTTTTAGAGCCTCTACGATTTATTTCAGCCGTCATGAGCTGTACTGGGCAGCACAGGATAGTTAAAGCTGTCAGAGTACATCCGTGGTTTGGCGACTGAGCTCTTATGTCCAATAATACAAAAAATAATAAAACATTATTCCTTTGATTTGTTTGAATTTATTATTAATTATGCAGGAAGCAGCAAGAATGCAATTAATGTACTTCAGCAAAGCGAGTCATGGCGGTTGTCACTTTTGTATCCCAGCAATGCTGCATTACTGCCTCTCAGTAAAATCATAAATATTAATGAACGCTTTCAGACAGTATTTGATTTGCAATTACCCAAATAAAGTTGCAAAATTGCCATTAGCTGGAAGATTTCTCTGAAGCCCAGTTTCATTCCCTTTTCTCTGCAAACTATAATGGCACACGGTGAACTATGACAATACGACAGCAATATCGTATCCCTTGGTTATTTTCACAGCTCCAAGGTCAAAGATGTGTCATCAAGAAAAATAGACATTTGCTGCCTTTGTCGCACACTTCAGAGGTGGCGATCTAAAGCATCGCAGTAAGAATAATTAGAAGTGTAATTTAGGAGCTTTTTGTAACAGCTGTTTAATACCACGTAACACCTTTAGGGAAATCTCTGTTTTTAGGAGCAGTGAGAAGATTGAGAGGCGACATCACTTTTAAATGGCGTTTTTTTCTTCTTCAGACTCAGAAATGAACCTCCTCTGAAGTAATTCTGAAAATCAGTTCAAACGCTGTCAGATAATGAGATCTGACAGTTTGGCGAGGAGGCGTACAGTAATAACTGGTTTCAGGTGTAATTACACAGAGCAGGTCAAAGCTCTCACTCCTACAGCCCACCTCACCGGTAATGAAGAAAAGAAAAAGTATTTAACTTCATCCTTGTGACTCACTGGTGGACAGATGGAGGGGTACGGACCACACAGCAGGTGGGATTGCTCTGGGTTCACAGCAGCTCACGTACCCACCCGACGAGGAGCAGGGTATTCCACGCCCGTTCACTCTGATGCTCTCTACGCAGCTTCCTCAAGGCTTTACATGACAGGAATATAAATGAGAAGAGTGACGCGAGCAAAACAAATACGGCAGTGACTGCAGCTCTGCTTCTCTGACCAAAACAGTCCAAAAATCGTGACTTCTGCAAAAAAAACTGCCATCATTTGTGCGAGCAGTTCTTAAACATGTGTCAACACACTCTATAGCATGTAAGTATGGAGGGAAATAGCAAACAGCATCTGTGCTTAAATGTCAAAACTATATTTGGCTAATCAATATGACAAGAGAGATGATTTGCTCTATGGCGAGCGAGCAGAGGGGAGCAAAGGCGAGGTGGGGGTGGGGTTTAGCTGGCAGACAAAGGAAGCTATGAGGAGATGCAGGGACGGAGCTCCAGCATTTACCAAAACAGGAGGCCATGAAAGGGGTGGGGACAGTCAGCCCGCCGTGTGATGGTGAGTGGACTAAATGTGTGCACGTCACAAAAAAGCTCTATCATGTAAAAATAACAAGAGCCCCTGACAAGACCCCTCACCCCACCCATGCATCATTCCTATTAACCATTGTGGCAACTCATCTTTTCAAACAACTGCAAATGGCAACTATATTTCCTGCCACGCTGGCCGTGCTTAGTTAATCTTTTTTGGAAATTAAAGTCACACAAATGAGAAGCGGTTTAACCCAAACGGCCCCCTGGACTAATCCTTTCCATTTAAATCGTATGCACAAGGGTGAAAATCGGAACAGCAAGATGACTCCCCAGAGTCAAACAGGCTACATATTAAGAGAAATCTACAAAATAAACACCTTCTATAGCCCAGTAGCCACACTTTTAGGTCATTAAAATTTCTTCAATAACCACATTCACCTTAATTAGCTTTTTCTACTTCCTAAAATGTCAACTGCCCTCTCTTTATGTGAACACAAAGAAAGGTAAAGAAAAAAAATCACGATAAAGCTTTTACTCATTCCAATTAATTTCTCACAAACAAACAGAAAGAAGCAAGTCACTGATTGATCCTAAAAGCTATTTTGTAACAGGGAGCTTTTGTGATGTGTTGCCTGGTGACGCCTGGGTTCGAAGGGGGAGGGGCCAGGTCCACCGTAGCTGGGCTTGTCATTCATCCAAATGATGAAAAGCTTCCTGAACCTAAGCTAATGAGGAGGCGAAAGTGAAAGAAGAGAGAGAACTCCACAGATATCATTTAAGGAGAAAAGTGTTTGCAACATGGACTGGTGATTTAAAAGGACAGCGGGGGTCCGTCCCACAGCTGTCCCCACGCAAGCTCGCACAAAAGCTCGTCAAGCAAAGGAAAAGTACAATTTATGGTGGCGTGCTGGTGTAAAGAGTAGGACATAGGCTTTATCTGATCGAAAGGCAATCGCAAAACACATCAGATCACAGTGGTACAAGTCACATCAACACAGAGTAAGACCTCAAAATAGATCAACATTAACAAACATTTGGAACTCAAAAAAACACCGACAAGCATCAGTCAGTGACAACTGTTAAAAAGAGATTTACTTCTTTAGAACTTTTTCTATAGTCACAAACAAACCAGGAAATCATTTTACCCAAAAAATGCATGTCCAGGACTGCAAGATGAGATTTAAAATCCAGAATAAACCCTTATAAGAGACTTTATACAATAAAAATGAATCAATGCTTGTAGACCAAACTGGATATTAGAAAAGTTTCATTGTAAAGTTTTGGATGCAAGTATATGACATAAAAGTGCAGGCAGTTGTTAAAATTAGGGTACAATGTTGGGTCTACAGTGGCATTTGTGATTTCTTTTCAATGCTCCAAAGACAAAGACTAAAAAGTGGTTATATTACAAATACTCCTTGTAAAGCATTATTAATCATGTTTTAGTGGTGCGTGGAACATTTTTCAAAGAAGCAACAAGTTTTTCATATATCACAAGCATTTCATTGCAAAAAATGGTACATGAATTAAAAGAGTTCAATCGGTGCAAACTGAAGGAGAAATGCAGAGTAAAAAGAAAAAAATGTTAAGTTAACATAAGTTAAAGGACAGTTCAGTTTTATTCATCAGCTTTTTGTTAGATTTGCACTGAATAAGTAAATGTTTCAATGAAAGAGAGGAATAATCAATCCCACAACCTTTAGGCTTCATCACAGAGCTGAAAGACAGACTGTGAATTCACAGAAAATCCCATTCAAAGGATGATTTAACATTAAATTACATGTCCTTGGAGAATGTGTTATTATTTTGAGTACAGTAGATAATTTAAGAGCGAAAAACCTGAATTACAACTCCTAGCAGAGCCCATTCTTCCTTTACTCATATACCTTATGAGAAAATATGTACATTTCTGTACTTCTTACACGATAAATTAAACATGTAAGGGTTAATGGCCGACGAACTGTGCGGTTATTACTTTTTAACGCACGCCGTGGAAGCCTGAGCGTCGGACGGTTGCTTCCGCGAAGTGCGTTAAAAAGTAATAAACGCACACTTTGAAGGCCATTAACCCGCTTATACCATGGTCAGTTACAAAAGCAATACATATTAACCAGATTTTAGTCCTTAATTCTTGTTTTTTTTTCTCGATTTGGATCGCTTTTCTCACAAAAAGCGGACTATATGTTACGTAACATATAGTCTGCGTCGCGCAGCACCACCGCTGCAGTCAAGATTCGGCGATATATATATATATATGCCGATCGTCCCGATGGCTTGAATAAAGCATCATTTCAGAGAGAAGGTTAATCTCTTACCGCTTGTTTTTGTCCAGATGATGAAGCAAAAGGTTGTTTTAAAGAAGCCTGCGCAGTGATACAAAACATTTAAGCTAGCTGACCGAACTTTTTTTTTCACCGTGGGGTTATCAGGTTTTAATGCAGACCCAGCAGCCAATCAGAATCGAGTATTCGACCGGACCATGGTATAACTTTGGTTAATACTGTTAATAAAACACTTTACTTTGTGCACTAATACCAATTCAAAGTTCATGTAAAAGTGGGATTCTAAAGAAGAGGAATGCAACATCAGGTTTGATCACAATTATTTTCTCTGCAATTCATTGAGCTCCTTTTTAAAAAATTCCCATTCTAACACTTTATACGCAAAACAATGTCGAACTAATTCTGTGAAATTAGCAACTAGGGGCACCACACTGCCAACTTTTCACTGATGCAGAATTGAAAAAAGGAGAGCTACAATGGAAGATTTAAACTAACCTTTGAAAAGAAAAACTCTTCAGGGAGGCCTTGAAAGGTTGCATGTGCTTGACAGGGCCAGCCACTGAGCTGAGTGACTTTTCCCTGCGGTCAGTCAGACATCCATGCTAACCTCCATACCCCACTGAGTGGAAAAGTTGTATTGGCCACAACAGCACAGCAGTGTCCTGTCTACTCATAGCCCCAGAATCAAAAGGCTTCTGTGAGTCTTTGTCCATCTCCATCTTGCAGAATATAGTCTTAACTCAGCACAGTGTGGAACTGTACATTATTACGGAGGCCGCTGAGGGAGAGCACTTCCCTGACGCCTTTGATTTCAAGCAAGATGAGAAATGCAGTGACACAAAGGGCAAGTGAGGAGGATGAAGTGTCAGATTGTTGTAGTATGATGTGATAGAAATCCACTAAAGATGAGCCATGGCAACAATTCACGGAACTTGATCAACTAGAATGTCTTCTAATAAAGCGTATGGGAGTCAAGCTGCTGAAAATGCATCTTGTAGCTTCTAGCAGAGAGCGGGTTGCTAAGTTCCCTCCAGCTTTATTTATTTATTTATTTATTTATTTATTTATTTATTTTTTCCACTCTTACAAAGCAGCTGGGACGCTCTCAGCATGACAGCTTGTTAATGCTGCATTCAAAGGCTTGGGTTGTGAGTAGCAATGGGGATGTCCAACAAAAAGTTCATTAAAAAAATGACACTGAAAAATGCTTGGAACTGCACAGCCATGTGAAGGACTTAGCATGTTTACATGTGCAGCAGTGCTGTCAAATGAGATCAGGTGAAAAGGTGGTCATTTGAAGTCCAATTATCTTTTTATCTATTGTTTAAGTGTTCCCATTGGTCTTTTAATCATGACTATGCTGTTTATAGCCAACAATTTTTAATTGTTGTTTTCTGGGACGCATTTCCTGCAGAGCAGCAGTTTTTCATTAGAAATTCATCTCTGAGTTGTGGGCAGAACTGTTGGTGCGGAGTAAGCCAGACCCCAATTCCTATCATTCATCTGTTTATACTATCTCACGCTAGCTTACAGCCTCTCATACCTGCAAAAAGAAGCTCATCATAACCCTGACCCAGATTGACCTAAATAAGAAGATATCAGTTTACTTGGAATTTAGCCATGGAGTAGTTCCCCTGTAGTTTTAATGCTGACAGACTTGTTAGCTGACTTAAAGGTTATTTGGGAAATCAAAGAAAACAAACATAACCACAATGCATTTTGGCCAAAGTATAAATCATTTAGGAACAAATAACAAAAAGACTGTAAAATGTCTTTTCGATAAACATGCTGAACTCATGAAGTGACAGCGCTGATTTATACAAGCTGAACTAGAGCTGTCTATTTTTTCTTTGTGCCTTTCATTTTCTCCTAGTCTGAATATCCTTTTGTGCGATACGAAGAACTTTCTGTTGTAACTGCGTAATGTTTCCAGGAGGCTGGGTTCTGCTCTGCGTGAAAGCAAACCAAACAGAGGTGAGAATGCATTACCTGCCTTTTAAACTGAGTCACATCGCTGAGTGTGAAAGCACCCTCTGTTTGTGTCATAATTACTCCACCAAAAGTACAGCAGCTTTTCTGAGAAACTCATTTATATCTGATCAAAACCAGTTCTTCTTTAGCTTATGTTTTATCGGATCACTTTAAATTAAATACAATAAAAGCCACTCAAACAGACAAATGAAGGAAACTGGAGACAAAAGTAAATTCTATAACATGAGAAATCAACACCTGTTTTTTTTTTAATCTAACTTTTAGAATCTTAGATTTAAAACAACAATCTTACTATATAGATAGATCTTATTTTTGCCTAAATATTTATGTTTAGGTTACTGAGTCCACTGTAAGTGAGCTGATAACCATTCATTCAGTCATATAAGAACCAAGCAGTTAGCTTGGATTCCAGGGTGATACATTTTCTAAAGCAAAAAGAATAAGAGCACAGTGAAAAAAATAATGTGGTTGTTGCAAAGTATGTAAGTTCCAAAGTCTGCATAAGATATAGATGAAGATGTGGTCACATGACCAAATGCTTTCCACTGAAACCTGTTCTTTTAGCAGTGGAGTTTGTTATCATCTTGACACTGCGTAACAAAAGACTTCCAGAAGAAGGACGAATAAACCGGACATTTGGTGCATAGCCATTAGGTACACCTGTCAATCACCGACCAGAGGAGAAGGCTTAAAAGCGTCTCCTATGGAAACTGATAAGTCACATGACCACATGTTTCATCTATCTGTGTTTACAGTCAGTGTCCACAGTTGGTCTTATTTGGCCTTTTCTTTTTCTAAAAAAAAACCTTCTTACGAATATATGCTTTCAGACACAGAAAAGCCACAAAAGAAACAAGATGAATGACTTACTGGCTGCTTGAATGCGAGCCCTCCGGCTCACCACTCGCCCAAAAGAATTCTGGGCCATGCACTCATAATCGCCCTCATCAGTGGAGCCGTCAGACTTGGTCTTCTGGAAGTGAGCGATCAGGAGCGAGCCATTGATGAAGGTGGTGTGATGCTGATCCTGAGGTATGAGCAGGCCGTTGTGCCTCCACTGTGTGGTGATTGGTGGGATTCCATCCACCTGGCAGTGGAGCATGAGAGGCTGCTGCTGTACAGCGATGACGTCACTGGGCTCCAACGTGAAGGACAGCTCTGCTTCGCACACCACACCTGAGGGAGACACACTCAGTCAGCATATGCTGCAAAATCAGGGGTCTTAGTCTGAAATAAATTCAGTGCTAGGGTCTCCTAAAGGATGCACACTTTCCTTTTGGCCCCTTCGTTGGAGTGGGGTCAAAAGAATTACTATTGGATTTGCTGCACATCTCATCATGTGTTAAAGTAAACAAAACCGGGAATACAATCTCCCAAATTCATGAAGGAGCCAAACCTAATAAAAGGAAATCCACCCCGCAATCTAGTGGAGGTCAACATAAAAGTTGAGATTTTCTTTGTTCTTGATTGTTTTTTGCTCATGAAATATTTATCTGCACCATTAACAGCAGCACAACACAAAAGTAACTACAGCTGCAACAGCTCCTTCTCTCATGTATTTTCAGCCCCTACTAGACCATCCAAGGTCATTCTAACCTGCAGCTTTAGCAAGAGAGATGATCATTTTCATATAATTCACTGAAACAAGAAAGAAGAAAGCTGTTTACGGGCTGATCGCTTCTCACTGGGCCCTGCACCTCATAAATAAATCGCCTTGACTGAGCTACCTTCAGGCTGCCATCACCAGGGAATTAATGGTCTTTATACCAGGTGCATTTAGAGCAAGTGTTCCATTGTGCTGTGACATATGTTTGGACTATTAACCGATGGCTACAACTTTGACACTATGAACACTATTTTCTCCGTTTTTTCCACTCTTGGGGAGAAAATGTTCTCGTCAAAACTCCTAGAGGGATAGATTTGTTTTTGCCGATGCTTCCAGTCCATAAAGTTTTGACAAGATCTTACTTTATTCCAGTACTTGTGGTTTCTGATGGTAAACAGGGGACGCAGAAACACCTACTGCTAGTTTTTGTGCCCTCAAAAGCAGTTTAATGACAGTATGTGACAATTAAATGTTCTATATTTTTTAAAACTTGAGACTTGATTTGAGATTACAGCAAAAGATTTGACTTGAATTTATCACCAGACTTGAGATTTGACTTGAACTTAGACTTGACCTCAGACTTGACTTGGACTTACAAAAGGGGATTTGTGGGTATCTAGAGAAGAGGGTGGATAGGGTGGGTGCACACTAAATAGAGGATGCAAAGGGCTTGATATGACTTAGTTCTATGAGCGAGAAGCTGAGTGAACAGTCTTGGTATCATGTTTCAGCTGCTGATAATAAGCACTACCAGCCTCTGCCCCGGGCCCTGGAATCTGGTGGGATGGGCCGGAGGAGGGTAACAGAAAAGGGGGAGCAGAGAACAAGGGTCAACACAGAGAACCTCCAGCTTCATCCCACAAATTCCAAAGAAGAATTTGTTACAGGAGCAGCCACACACCTCCACATATGGAGAGCAATGCAAATAAAAAACCAAAAAAAAAATCATTCTCGGTTTTCCCATATGTGAGCCCCTCAGTGGGCATTTAAGTGAAATGGCCATGAGGCCAAAGAGGCATCAGCCCTGCCACTTGTGAAAAACAAGGGGGAGGCGTTGGGGAAATATTTAACTCTTAGCTGGCAGATGGTGAGCCCTCAGTCCGAGCTGCTGCTCTGTAAAATGATGCTGGGCACGCAGCTCCAGCTCCTCTGATCCAGCAAAAGCCACATTTTCATTCCAGAACCAGGTGGAAGACAAACTTTTACACATGTGGGTCACTTTTTATCCAAGCACTGAACTCTCTTTAGGAGAATTTCCAACACTGAGCCAAATGCTCTGGGACAGATATTAATATTTCACAGAATTAAACACAAAGCTCTGAAACACAAAACTTACCGCTAGATTATAAGATTGTAGTTTTTTGCTTTTGAAGATATTTTGTTGCGTGTTTTCTTAGTAAACTATCTTAGTTTATTTGAGCTGAAGTAATTAGACTTACGTCCATTTGGGCACTTTGACATTGTTAAACTATAATTTCACCGGAGAATAAAGCCTGTTGCCCTCTGACAAACACAAAAGTGACTCCTGGGCGGGTAGAAGGTCACAAACAATGCCATGAGAAATGTCAGCGAAAATATTTCTGAGCACAACACTTCATTATGAGGCAGATCCAATAAGATGAGGGAGATATGAAGACAATAAAAAGGTTACAGTCATCTGTCAAAGCTGAGTGTTTTTCAGCACCTAAACCGATTTGTAGTGCAGCTGCAGAAAACAGCAGTCATAATATCCCATCCAAACGACCTGATGTTCTACCCAGAATATGGGATTACACAAGGGACAAGAGTCAGCGAGGTGTGGTTCACGCTGACTTCAACTCATTTTGACAGATAAGTGAGGTAAGCTGGCACAGGGGGCAAAAACAAACAGATTATAAGAAAGCAGCCTCTCGGAGTCAGATGTGTTCAGCAGGCAGGAGCAGCACTGACATAGTTCAACCAGCTCCGCAGGCTTCTTCCTGGCTGCAGAGTGAGAATACAACGGGTTACTGACACCACATCATATCGCGTCATGACCCTGTAATAACACCGCTAGGAAATGAGTTACACTGAGCGTAATGCAGGAGGAACAATATGTTGCTTTTGAACCTATCAAAAACCATTAAAACTCAACTTTTGCCTCATGCATTTATATAATTCATCATATGTAGAAGGAAATTGTTAAGAGATACTCCTGTTGTATCAAATTACTGAGAGGCACACACAAGCGTTGAACTAAAGAGGTATAGTTAAAGGAAAAATACTGATTTTAGTTCATTTGATGATTTCAATTGTCAGGCTTACTCACTACTTCCTTGTAATAGCCAAGGCAATCATTTCATACCACCTGGATAGAAGATAAATATACTTTCTGACTAAAACTGATTGCAATCATAATCTACATCTATCTACACTATGTGCTGCTGTGAGTTTTAATTCATCTTTCACTGAACCTTCACTTTGAATGAGATTTTGACTCACTTTTTGGGCTACAAAAGTAGAATGTATCCATTTTTCCCTCCGATAAATTTCTATTTAAAGACCCACTCCAATTAAAATTGTGTGTTTGGTGTTTTTAACATGTTCTTGTTGCATTTTTATCACGATCAAGGACATATATTAAGAAAATTAAGCTTAAAATGGAATTTCTGAATGTTCAAATTGTTGTGATCAGTAGCAGACAAATAAATACAGTTTGAAAAAGCTTGTAAGTGTGATGTACACGACGGCAAGCCACAACCTCCATGCTCTACTCCATTCTGATTAATCCATGACTAGATCCATGAACGTCTTTGTTTTCTTCCTCTGAGCTAGCATTTGGCTTAAAACTGTACAGCTGGATAGCTCCAAGTTTGATTGTGAGAAACTACGTCCTAGAAAACGACACAGGTTTTTGGGGTTTGAAATAAAAACAGCATAATGATAATGAAAAGACCACTGGGAGCGCTTTTACAATAGATCAAAAGGTGATTGGAGTGGGACTTTAAAGATTATTAATCAAAGCTTTATCAATGCTCATTATGCACAGTTCATATGTGTTGGATGTGACAAGTTTGGAGGTGTTGAGAAAAACAGATCTTAAATGTTGAGCACAAAGATTCTAAGGAATATAGTTGGTGAGATGGAGTGAAAGTAGGGCAGCTATTGCGCTGTTTTCTTCTCTCTGCCATTTAAGCATAGCGGGAGAATATAGACTTTTAACACGCGGAATGTGTTGGTATTACAGTGATGATCATTATAGCAGCTTTGCATTGATTATAAAGGAGTTTGCAGACAGTCTAAGAGGGATGCAGCTTTGACCTCTGAGTTTGTGCAGCGTTATCAGACAGGTGGATGTTACTGCATGAGGTTTTTCAAAGTAAACAACTGTTAAGATGTCTTTACATTAAATCCAGAGTGTGATTTACCGCAGTTTTAGTTAAAGCTTTTTTTTTAAAGTCCCAAGCAAATGTGATGAAGATATTCAGCCTAATCATTCTTTCACTCCTATCAACACGGCTTAAAGACATAAAAGTGCTTTTATCTGAACCTAATCTGCTCTCTGAGGAAGACAAGCACTTAAAAAGCCTTCATTTCTCCAGTGCGATGGGTTGATTGGAAGTGCATCCATCACATAGTGCGTGTTTCTGACGGTTTTGTTTCCAATCCTCTGAGCGTGCGTGTTATGAACCATGAGCCTTTATATGATTCCAGTGGGGCCTTTGTGGGTCCCTGTGTGGTACGCTTTGCAAATACTCAATACTCTCTCCAGCCTTTGATATGAGGGGCCCCCACATAGAGAGGGAAAGTGACTGTCATAGGGAACAAAGGGATGCAGAGGAAAATTTGAAAAGGAGGAGAGAGACAGCCTTGACATTTAATCTGTACAAATATTCTCCCCAGCAGGCAATAACCACAGTCTTTTAATCTATTCTCAGAGCAATAACCACGTCATTTCACCCAGCCACAGGGTGGTGCGCTCTAATGACTGACCAGTCAATAAATCCATCTACTTGGGAAGTCCCCTGATTTAAAATTAAACTCCACTTAGGACAGGGAATATTAAGTTTCACCAAAGAAAGCTTTTTTGTGCAGATTTGGGGGTTTATTTTGTGCTACTTCTTCTAAGAAACATTTCTAACATCCAATCTAAACAAATGTGCAAACTAAGTCCTGACTCAGCTGCATGTGGAGCTATTCCTCGCACATCAGTTAACCCGATACAAGCTCCTAACGTCAACACAAACTCAAAACAGTGGCTCCTGATTTGAGATTGTATGGTCTATGCACGCACGTGACATTATAGTGTGTAAGAGCACCAAATCCTGCACCACGCAAACCGGCTCCGTGCGCCCTGCTCATCATGGGCTCCTGCGTCCACACTGGCATTTGCAGCCGGAGGAGAGCGGCCAAGTTCACGGCGCGCTGCCATCCTCACATGCTGCTTGCAGCGTGCAGCGCTCTGGGCTGATTCCCGTCATGATAGAGGCACTTACCGATTAAAGCATTAAGGAGAACTCCCAGAAAGCACGGAACATGGCGCAGCCGCCGCCGTGTGGGTGCCATTTAAACCCCCTCCCCTACCAAAAAAAATACTCCAGCACAGAACAACGTGGTGGGAGACAAACGGCGAATTTTTCAAAAAACACACTGAACACACAAGAGCAAAAATAGGAAATATCCAGCTGCATCTACGACATGTCCCCACATCCAGAGCTACAAACTAGTGGTTCGAAGGCGATCTCGACATTTTTTGTATCCATCTATGTGGAGTCAGTCAGCATCCCAGCCTCTCTATCCTCCTCACACACTGCTGTATCCTAAAGACTGCCTCTGTGGAGGGCTCTGTCTTTCTCTGACACACACGCGCACACATGCGCACACCATCTCTCTCACGCGCGCGCGCGTACTGGATCTCTTTTTGGAACAAAAGAGCCGACTGCTGACTGTTTTTGCTCTCAACACTGGGATTCAAACCGTGTTCATATCTGGATTTGAGTCCAACATTGTTGGGAGCAGCAGTGATGCTAATTATACGAATAAAAAGGAACCCTTTCAATTCTTCTGACATTTTAGGTGGCGTCGTTAATTGCAGCTGGAATGATGATGACTCTGACCCGACCCATCAATTGGAACATATCAATATTGACACCCCCCCCCCACCACGAAATAAAGATAATGCCCCTCCCCCTCAAAAAAACAAAACAAAAAAAAGTATCATTTTTAAATAAACAAACAAAACCGTTCAACAAACTTTTACAAAGAGCATTCTTCACACATTTGATCTTAAATTCTTCTTGGAAAAAAATAATTTTTCGGCGCTGTAACAAGGATAAAATAAAAGAATCAGAACATTTGTGAGATGGTTCTGCATCTTATTTAAAGCTGATGGTTCAGCACATGTGAACCTGAGATGATAAATCTAGTAGAACCGCTGGCACTTTGCTGCAACAAAGAGGGCTTATGTTGAGAGTACTACAGCTCCCTCTAGTGGACTAAGTATGCATTTCCTGTACATGAAAGAAAAAGTCTATTCATGATTATAAGCAATTGCACTGTCTAACATCCTCATCATTTTTTTCCTAATTTTCTTATCACTGTTGTACTTTATATCTGAAATCTCGGTTTGATGTATCTGTGTTTTGTATTTTGTATTCCATTTTTAATGCATGAAATAAACTAATCAAATCAAAATTTAAAAAAATGTTTTCAAAATAAAAATCCATCCATTCATTGTCCAAACCTGCTTAATCTCTTTTGGTGTCACAGGGTTGCTTGAGCCTATCCCAACTACTGTTGGGCCAAGGTAGGAAACACACCCAGAGCAGGTTCTGTCACAGGGCCACACACTCACACAAAACACATTCACACCTAGGGACAGTCTACCCAAGACCTCAACCTAAGCAGCATGTTTTTGGACGGTTTTGGAAGGAAGTTGGAGTGCCTGGAGAAAAGCCACAGATGCATGGGGCCAACATGCAAATGCCTTGCAGAAACTTCATGATTTACAGTAGGTTACATTTTACTGGGATTTTTCTTTGATTCTTTTAATTTCTTTTCCGAAATGGTTGCTGGAAAACCCAATTGTGTTTTTTTTTCCGACATAAGACACTTTAAACTGTTACTGATCAGATATTTTTTCTCTAACATTACTGTGATCTGTTTTCTTTTCTTTAACAGCAACATTTTTAATAACATTTTAATACCATTTTCCTGGCAATTAAAGTATTAAAGTTAATTTTGTAATGTATTGGGAGCCTGCAAAATTAGCCACCTAAATAATTAAATGAAGCTCCGCCTTGGCTTTAGCTGCTTACACAGTGATAATTAGTTTTACCAGTAGCGCCTTAGGGTGGCTATATCAATTTCAGAGGTTAGTTTTTAGTGTAATGACTACTTCTGCTGTGGTCTTAAATAATTAATAATTTAAAGGGTGTTATTTAACATAATTATGTATCTGGCTTTTTTATTTTTGACTTTTTACCAAAATTGAAAGTTTTGTTAATTCTTTTACCACTGAGGACCATCATTAAAGGATTAAACAGGCTTTTTTGCCAAAGTCCTTGCTGTCCTGGGTTATTATTCAGGGAGTTTGGGATTTGTGTCTTCCATTAAGTCATAAAAGGAGCTACTGTATCATCTGAAAACACCAGCTGTGATTAAGATGGTGCACCACTTATGGGCATCAATGGTATTTGTTTTATCTGCTTAGTGGTGGCTTTTAAAACAGGGAGAGCCACACATCCCATTAACCTGTGCCATCTTGGTATAATTTGGATCTTGTGGTTTATGAGCTGTTATTAGTTTTCCCACAGCTATTCTGTAGAAGACTATGCTCATGTGCATTAAAATAGCACCGGGTTTGGGTGCAGGAATTTGGTTATAAATGAAACAATGGAGCACAAGAACAATGTAAAAATATCATAGTGAAATCTAGCACATTCATGTTTATTTTCTATCTAGTTTTTTGGTTGCCAGAAAACGATTATTTACAACCCTGTTATTTTAATAAAGGGAAAAAGTTCCCATTCACTGTCTTTTTTGTGTGTAATAGATGGCATCAATAAATCCATGTACATTTCCTTCTTAATGTACATATTTACTCATTTGTTCACTAAACAATTTTCAAATTTCAATACAGTTTTTCATAATTATTCAAGCAAACTTTCAAGTTTAGGCATGTATCACAAGTCTTTTAGGGGTCTGAAACTCTTTGAATTAGGGGCTAACATTTTCTCACTGTTTATCACTGTTCAAATGATACCAAAAAAGATGCTGGTTCTTTTATTTTATATACTGTGAAATGCAAAACCGCAAAGAGACAGTTCAAATTGTTTGCATCTTATCATTGTAAAAGTTAACTAAGTCTCATATGAACCAGAAACAAAGCTTTGTTTCCTGAGTAGATACTGTATGTACATACTTAAAAGATTTAAAACACAAAAATGGGGATTCAAACTTAGGTTAAAGAATTTTATGGACAGTAGACAATCCCTAATTTTATTCAAACATGTTTACCTTATTTACTGCATACTACAACAAAAACAAGCAAAAAGCTCTATTCACCCGTATCTTTTCTCTTACAACTAAATCCATTTCCTTCTTTATTGTCATTCATGCTGCAAGTTTCTTCTGCTTCTAATGTTGAATCATTGTGAGGCTTTACTTCTGATCTCCATAGCTGTGATGCAGGAACAAATAAATAAATGAAAATGAAATGAAAAAAAATGTTCACAGAGCTGCAACCCTTTTTAATTGTTTGTTGTTTAAAGAATTTTCTTATTTAAAACATTATAGAATTTTCAACAAATACTGAATCATTTAATCTGGTCTTAACATAAGGGAGGTCTGTACAAATTTTAAAAATTAACATATTTTTCCGACTACACAGTGCATCAAGGGTAACAAAACAGGCAGAAAAGTCCAAATTTATTCAACTCATTCACAAATATTTGCAGCACAGACCATTGTTAAAAGCTCCTGACTGCAGTCCCCATAACTCCTCAATAAATCATCATGTGGTGTTTGGTAGTTTACTAAAGTGGAAGACTTTGAAAAATTTTTAAGTCATGTGTGCCATATAAAATCAATCAATCAATGACACTAGCAACCACTATAATTAATGCATTTACTTCAAAAGTAAGTCACCTTCTGCAAACTAGGTAAGATTTAAATTTTGGTGAAAACATTCTCATTATGTTTATGTTTAACTTATTTATTCATATTTATTTATTCACCAATAGTTTATTTAAATGTATCACAGTAATGATTACATATATATATATATATATATATATATATATATATATATATATATATATATATATATATATATATATATATATATATATATATATATATATATATATATATACATATATATGAAATTTTATTATTACGCACAACATATGTAATGTCGTAATAGTGTACATAAGTTATTACTTACTTTTTTACTTTTTCTATTTTTGAGCATTTTGTATTTGCATTTTTGCACATTTTGAACACCCTCACTTAGGCAATTGCTGTCATTCTTCTCTGCTTTTTTGAACTGCTAAATAATTGAATTTCCCAATGTGATCAATAAAGAATATCTTCTATTTACATATGGCCCTGCTGTCAGTTTGAAATGAAACGAATGAATGATTGTAATTTTAATAAACTCAAATTACTGTCCCAAAGCCCCCAAAAACGTTTCTACATAAAAATATCAAAGTTGACTAGACTCTTTGGAATGTTAAAACTGTGACAAATAAAAATAAATATAAGTGTAATTGGATGGAATCAAAGTGAATTTTTGAATGACCACTAGGTGGCGACGTCACGTTGGCCATCAAAGCCTGAGCGCCGCGGCTCTCATAATCTCATTAACGGAAATGGGCTTAAATGTAACATAACAACATGACGACTCCAGGATGCTCGTTTAGATTAGACCACGACTACACACACGTGCACACGTATGTTGTATTTACACTACACACCTCGTGCTTTTGGCCAACAGGAAAAACCTCGCCCTCCCCTTTACGTCTTCTCGGTTTCAGCAGCAGCGACAGCAGTGGTTTACAGTTTCTCTTATAGTTTTGTTTGAACCTAAACATGACCCGCAGTTCAATCCCCTGACCTGATGACCTGGTTCCGAACTGTTCCGTCGGACCCACGCTCGCATGCTTCGCCTTATTTTCAGCACGACCGGAGGCAGCGGCTTCCTCTGAGCCTGTCTGCGGGAAAGGTGAAGCCGCCATCGGTTCACCGCCGTTAGTCATGATGAGGCGGATAACGGAAACGCCAAGGAGGAACTTTGATCGAGCTGCAGAGCGCAGACTCAACAGATTACAGGTGATGTCACTCTCAGATGATCTCGGGGAATAAACGGGTTTTGCGCGCTGTCTGCATTATTATAATGTCTGCTGCTGTCAGCCGACTCTCGTGGGTTTGGCGTTGCTGCGACAGCCAGAGCCACGTTTCTGATCAATCCGATCCTGATGATCTGGGCTATATTGTACCAAATCAGCAAGCAGTAAAACCCTATGGAAAGCGCACTGAAGTCATTCGAACATGTGTTGGGATGGCTGCAGCAAATGAATGACTTATGGGAAGCAGCAAGAGCAACCACACACTATTATTCTTTCTTTTAGATCTTTTCTAGAGATTAGTGCAGTAAAATGATGCAAACAGGTTCCATCACATGTCCTGATGGTTTTGGTCCAAGCCACTCATCATTATGTTCCTCTTTCATTCTGCACAGTGAGTTGCTTGATGGGGTTGAGGTGGGTGTTTGGGGAAACTACCAGCTTTATTGTGGATTTTTTTTCTTTCCCCAGATATCCTTATTAAATTAATCTATGAGTGATCACCTCAGTGATTTGCTTTTGAATACCTGAAGGAAATAGATTGTGAAGAGTAGAAAGAACATACAATGATAACAGCATAGAACACCACCCAAAGCAAAGATGCGTGGAAGGGTATAATTACTGTGTTTTAAGCATGGTTGTTAAATCAAGGAGACCTACTTCCAAAGAGAAAACCAAACTTTTTAAACAGTTTTGTTTAGGTAGGCAGATTTATCTGACCTTGTGTTGACAGTTCTTTTTTTCTCCTATTAATTTGTTATTTTAACTTTTCTGTTTTTCATTTAGGTTCTTTTTTGGTTCATTTACCCTTGGAAAACGTAAAACAAATAAACTATCTTTGCAGGAGCCAAAATGTACAGTGAAAAAATAAACCATTGCTGTCATCAGCGTTTAACATCTTTTCCTCATTGCTGTAGCCTTGAATATGAATTCAGGCCACTTGATTAAAATTGTGTTTTTAGCATGTTCTTTGGTAGTTTTCTTACAATGATGGATATATATATATAAGTAAAAAAATGGAAGCTTAAAACCACACTGCTGATATCCTTATTCAGGATCAGGAGCAAACCCAGCATTTGAAAGAGCTCTCAGCTGTGATGCAGCAACTGAAATGTTATTTTGGGTTTGTGAACAGCTGGAAGCTAGTGGGAGAGCAATATTGTAAACAAAGGCACATGATATCAGCCTAGGTTTCCTTTCGCGCCATTGTTTTGTGTAAAACAGAAATAAACACGCAGACAATGGAACGGAGTAATTATATGACAGAAGTGCGTCAAACACAAACCAGTACCCATCGGCTCCTCAGGAGGCTTCAACAGAAAAGTGGCCTCTACACTCTTTATTATAAGTAAAATACCAAATATCGCAGGACTAGTAACAACGAAAGTAAAAGTTTGACAACATCGAAAGACACCAAATCGCGATAAACGGTTACCTTAAATGTTCACTAAAGCCAGTGGGCAGCTCACGCAAACGAACAAAAACAAGTAGAAATCCATTTATGCATTTAACCAATCGAATTGACACCTTCATGTTGATGACCAATCAAATGGAGCCCTTTAATGTGACATGCTCCAGGGTCATTTGGAGTTTAATCTAAGTTCTGTTGATTATTAAAAAAAACTGCTGCAGTGAAATGGAAATAATGCATTTGTTGTTTTGTTTTGCAGTTTTTTCATTCATTGCAAATTATATAATCATTGTTACAATTATCGCACGTTGCAGGTTTTCCTCAAGTTGTGCAGCCCTAATCAACACGTTTTCTTTTGGACATCCATTCAGTTGTAGAGATAAAAACCAGCCCCAAGTATTTGAATTCCTTCCAAACACATGATTCTATCTCTAACCATCACTGAGAAGAAAACCAAAATCTCTCCTTATAAATAATTCCTACATCCACTGTAATACAGGCTTATATCTTGGTTCAAAGCATTCTGCATACATTTTAATCATTTTATGGTAAGTGTTGCATTGCAATAAGAGACTTCATCAATGCTTATCTTGGGTGAGTCATGGGTTTTTATAGGTGCTTGTCTGTGGCTCTTATCAGGACAGCCTCTTCAGCAGTCTCATCAGCTTAAGACAAAAAGGAAGCAGAGGAAAATCCTGTCCACCTTGTGTTTGGGGTGAACCACTGTTCTGCAGCTGTCCAAAACAAAAGTTTTATAGACAGCTGACTGGCCTACTGCCTCTAGATGAACAGCAAATGAAGCTGAACGCCACGCTCTGTTTTGTTGTCGACCCAATGCTTGATTGCACCTCGTGTTTGGTGAAATCCTGGTCGGTACATCTGGAGGTCTCAGTCATAGAGTGGATCTCATTGAATAGCCCCTCACCACCTCTTTAATTGCTTCATTTCAGAGATTTATAACTAAGGTGATCTCAATCTGATCTGTGTATCGTCAGATGAAGTCATCCCCTTTGTGTCATTTATATGAAACAGAGCAAAGGAGTTACAGTGGAAAACAGGCTTTGTGATTCATTACCCATTTATGGAGTGCTGCCAAATCACAGAGAAAAAGCAACTTAGACCTAAACAAACAACTACTGTGGTGCAAATAAACCATCATGGCATAGAAAGGAAATTTTCCGGGTCATGTTTTCAAGAAGATGGATTTCCTGGTCTAAAATGAGACGTGCACTGCCTGATATATCTCCTCTAAGTTGACCTGTTTGCTTTGCCTGCCATGGAACATGAAGAAAAACAAACAGCCTCACAGGCCGGTGAATGATGTATTATATAAGCGAGCTCCTTGTGCAGCTCAGCCTGCAGAGGCTAATGTTTATGCTTGACAACATGCTTTCTATGCACAATATTTTAGAGAAAAATCACATTTTTTTGTTTTTAAAGACTAAAATATATATACCTTTGGAAAGATAAAAAAAAACATTTTTCCTTTCCCAGTTATTCTTTACAACAGTTGTTCTCTTCTATCCAGGAGATGTTTTCTTCTCTCGGTTGGAATCTCTTTCACTCGAGGTTTCCTGGATTTGCAGCAGAAGTAATAATAGATGTCCTGATCATGAGAGGAAATCGTGTTTCCTAGTGATAGAACAAGCCGGGTATTTTTTCGACATGTTTTGGCGCATTGTCAATGTCTTTGCTCCCCTCAACAGCTTTAATGTATGCAGTTTCGGTTTCTCATAAAATGTTTGCATTTACAATATTAACTTGTGTTTCGTGATTTAGTTTCTGAGACTTCACTTTGCAAAATTTCAACCATATTTGAACATTGTTTGTTTTTATTTTTTTTGCACATTTTCTCTACAAACAGGTTAAACTGACATGACAGGAAATGAGGGGTGCAAGATAGCGACAAGGACCGAGCGTGCTACGTTCAAGCTCAGGATGTTGTGGCTGTGCTGTAGCATGGTACACAAGCTGGGCTGACAAGACTTAATGGTTGACATAATCTTATGACATGAAATTGAGTTCTTGAATTGCAGTCCCCCTTTTTTACATGCGAGACTCCAACTTTCTCTTAGTTAAAAAGAAAAGAAAAGGTTTTCCAATTTTTTTTAAAAACTGCATTGATACTCATATTTCAAACTCTGCAACTCTACGTCTTCATTCACGTCAGTCTGAGAAGTCTTCCGTTCCTGGCCCATGTGGCATCAATCATATTCCTGGTTGAAGGGAAGTTGTATTTCAAGCTTTGACATGTAACCCCCGCCCCATAGAGAGAAGGTTATGTTGACATAATCTGATGTTTTATTTGGTGGTTCAAGGCCACACACCTCTTTGAGTTGAGAATAACCACAAAAACAGGCAGTAAAGCATTTGACAGTAACATGGAGAGCTACTGTAGAGCTGACACCCACAGACCTTACCTGAGTCACAGAAGAAAATGTTTGGTTGATGCTGGCTGCTTTTTTTGTTTTCTACTGCTTCTTGCATAGATGCCCCGATACAAATCAATCAGAAAACCCCTTCAATGTCCTTTTTTTAATGAATCAAAGCCCCAATCTGCAACTCTGGATTCCTCTTAGAAAACTGAATACTACAAGTTTAGATACAATATTTTTAACCAAATAATTTGTATCTGTTTGTTCTTTGAAGCTGGTCCGGCTGTGTTGACTGCTTTCAGGATAAACCTGCACTCAGGTATGGGCAGAGCTCGGGGTTTACGCCGCACCTGTCTGTCTGTCTTCTCGTCATGTTGTACTCGCCATCACTCATGTTGGTTCTGTCATCAGCAGTGGATTTAGCTTTCTACTGTGTTTAATGTAAATATAAATTTAAAAAATACAAAAATAAATGAATTAATATTTTGAGGGAAAGGAAAAAAAGAGTACTATTCTAAATTACAAGACAGTAACAAAGCCAACATTCAGGGTATCTGGAAGACATTGAATAATATAACTGGGCGTAGGAAAAACATAGTATTTTGTGGAAGACGGCATGGTTATTAGGGACAAGGAAGAAATTGCAGACTTAACAGTTTTTTGTTAATATTGGAACTGAACTAGCCAGAAAAAATTGGAACGTTGATGAATCTCCGTGTGATTTGATTGAGATAAATTCAAATACAATGTTTCTCATGCATAATAATGAGAAGGAGGTATTGGAGACCATCAGGACATGTAGCAATAAAAACATCACAGGATGCGGATGGTGTTGATATGAGAACAATTCAAAATGTTGCTGAAGCTATTATCAAACCACTTACACATATTTTCTACTTGTCATTTAAAAGTGGACAGTTTCCCACCAAAATGAAAACTGCCAACGTAACTCCTTTATTTAAAACAGGAGATAAGCAAAATTTTTACAAATTACTGTCCTTTCTTTATTGCCTCAGCTTTCAAAAATATTAGAGAAACTATTTAATTCAAGATTACTTAACTTTATAGAGAGAAACAATTTGCTATTCAACAGTCAATATGGCTTCCTACCAGGAAGATCTACATCACTTGCCTTAATCGAAGTTGTGGAAGAGATTACTAACTGTAATGAAAAAATAAATTCATCATTGGAATATTTATAGACTTACAGAAAGCCTTTGATACGATTGACCATCATATTTTACTGAATACATTGGTAAAGTATGGAATCAGAGGATTAACACAAAACTGGTTAAAGAGCTACTTGGAAGATAGACAGCAGTTTGTACAGATTGGTAATAATAAATCTAAAAATAGGAATATCATATGCGGTGTACCTCAAGGTTCAATTCTAGGACCAACTCTGTTTTTACTTTATATTAATGATTTTTGCAAATTATCACAAATTATGAAATTCATACTTTTTGCAGAAGATACCAACATTTTATGTTCAGGGCAGAACTTAGAGAAACTTTTAAGTGAAATAACTCAAGAATTTTACAAGTTAAAATATTGGTTTAATAGGAACAAATTATCATTGAATCGAAAAAAGACTAAATTTATGCTGTTTAGGAGAAAGAGTAAGGAAGCGCCAGTGCAAATTATTATTAATGATACACCAATTAAGAAAAACAAAAACATGTTTTTTTTTTGGTGTAGTTATTGATGATAAGCTTTGTTGGAAATCCCATATACATTATTTGCGTTCAAAAGTGGCTAAATGTGTTGGAGTGATGAAAAGATGTAGATCGATGCTTAATCAATCCGCCTTATTTATTTTGCATCATTCCTTCATTATGGCATATTTGAATTACTGTATAGAAGTGTGGGGACATTTTTACAAAACAATTTTGCATTCTTTAGTTATACTACAAAAGCGAGCCATCAAATTTGTTCACAAAGTTAAATATAATGAGCACACCAATCCACTTTTTCTTAATACATTTAATTTAAAATTACATGATTTGGTAGATGTTAAAACTGCCCAAATTATGTATAAAGCATTAATAAATTCTCTGCCAACTAATATTCAATCTTTGTTTTAAAACAGAGATGCTGTTAATAAATATAAATTGAGAGGAACCAAAAAATTCTATCAACCTAAAGTAAGGGCAACCCTAAAATTGATGTGTATCTCAGTAAAGGGTGTCAAACTCTGGAACAGTTTATCGGAGGATATGAAAACTTGTAAAAAACTTGTTCATTTTAAAGGTATGTTTAAAAGATACATAATGAATAAGTACCAAAATGCAATGTTACAATGACGAGTATGTGTATTCTTCGAGACTGTTGAACGATCATTAACAATGGGGGGAAAAAAAGAATGGGAGAAGAGAGGAGGGAAAGGTAAACAGAAAAAAAGAACAAGTATCATGTTTATATATGTGTTGTTGGTTTATTTTGTTCTTGTATCTTTTTTCTGTTGAGGCATCTTGTTTCCTTCTTCCTTTTTTATAGGGGGTGTGGTGTGTGGTCGGAGTATTTGGGCATGTCTGTCTGTCTGTCTGGTTTTCTCATATGTTTGCGTTATAATGTGAAATTGTTTAATCTTGTTGATTTGTTGTTGCAAGTGTTGTTGAGTGGGGGTTTGGATTATTATAAGCATAAGCTTCTTCCATTCCCCTTTCAAATCCTATTTTCCAAGTTGTGTGTTGACTTATTTTTTTTCATTTAATGGAAATTTTGATTAGATTAGAAATACATTTTGTACTACTAATGCACGCCACGTTATTGTGTTGTTTCCTATCAGAGCCAAACACGCATCAGTGTGTCTGCTCCATATCAGCTTGAAGGTCTCTTCTCGTTTGTTTGGCTCCTGGCAGTGAAGTGTGTTGTCAGATTGAGGCCTCGCCTCTGTGGTGATGCATGTGCTCTTGTGCTATAGAGATGGGGGCATTTGCTTTGCCAAAAACACAACCTACATGCAATAAAAATACAAATTGAACGATTTAAAAGATGGTGTCATGTAGGGCTGCACGATATGAGGAAAACTAGCGATATGTGATATTGGCGATTAATATTGCGATAACGATAAAATTTGCGGTACATAAACAAACAGCAAAACAACCAAAAACATCATTTCCATTTCACTGCAACAGTTTAAAAATTATACTCCAAATGACCCTCGTCGACATAGGAGGCAAACATCAAACATAAAAGGGCTCATCTGATTGATCAACAACGTAAACGGGTCCTTCCGATTGGTTAAATGCATAAAGGGATTTATTTCATTTGTTCAATATTTCAAGCTGCCATGAGATTGTTTTAGCACAATTAAAGGTAACCATTTATTGCGATTTTCGCCGTCTTTTGCGGTATGCATATTGCACAGCTTCATGTCGCGATAACGATAAATTTGCGGTATATTGTGCAGGCCTAGTGTCATGCTGTTTAAAGTGATGCCCCGCTCCATTGCTGTTACCAAGTATCTTCTGGTTGGTTAACTCTGACTCTCTTTCTGCATGGCTAATGAGCTAAGTCAGGTATGTGAGAGTCTTATACATAATTCAAAGTAAAACATGTATAGAGTTATACTTCCACTATAGTTGCATCTTTTTTTACACTGCTTATAACAACTATAGACAAGAGACAAAAATTCCCAGTGTCCAGCAGATCCTGGCTAGTTGGCATTAAAAACACTTTTTTTGAGAAGCAGCTTTGTGGCAGATCCTCATTCATTGTCCATCAATCTGGTGTCAGTAAAATAGCTGGAAAAAAACAAACATCCAAAATATTGAATAGGAATAGGAAAAGTAAACTGCATCCACTGTTGCCTGGTATACAAAAATCTTTAACGGGAAATGACTGTTCAACAGTCAGACACGCACTTGTTGGCCTTCTTGAAATATCCAAGAATTTGACAGGTTTTTTCAGAACAGTATATACATTTTAGTTGTTCAGCTAAATTAAAATCAAATCTGCTTTTGTGCACATGGTTATACTTCCAGTTAGACTTGCACAATAAATCACAAATCTAGTATTATTGCAATATCGAGCTGGACAATACTCATATTGCAAAAAAAAAGGGGTAAAAATTGCAATAAATGGTTATGCTTATGGCAGCTTGAAGTATTTAACGAATCAAATAAATCCAATGATGCATTTGACCATTCAGATTGACCGCTTCACGTTATTGACCAATCGTCCCTTTTATGTTAAATGCTCACATCCTATGTAGACTAGGGTCATTGAGAGTATAATTTAAGTCATGTTGACTCCTATTTGAATTAAGCTGTTGCAGAGAAATGAAAATGATGTTTTGGGTTGTTTTACTATTTGTTCCTGTATCGCAAGTTGTATTGTCATGGCAATATTGATCACTAATATCGCAAATCGCTACTTTTCCTCATATCGTGCAGCCATACTTTCCAGCCTACACATTGACTGTTTTCACAGCCTACATATGAGTCTGCCTTGTTGCCATGCAACAACCCATCAAGTTTGTGCCAGCATGTGTGTCAAAATTAAACTGAACTGACTATGTTTACATGTAACCCATAGGGAACAGAGAGCATATTCTGGGCAAGGTAATTTTCTGAAGTGTTGTCTACATGTGTTGTAGCAACACAGAGTTTCTGAAAATATTCTGAATACACTTAATGTGGCCAAAGCATCATTGTTTTTTTATGTCATATGTCATGTTATGTAATTTTTGCAAAACAAGTGTCCAGATGTTTTTAAAGAAAGAAGCAAGAAAATATGCAACGGCATATTGACACTAGAAAACTCTACAGTATTAAAGTACTAGTACTGCAAGTAAATTCCTCGAATATTTACTTCAGAAAATGTGTTTTCTTGATGTAAAATTGTAATGACCAAGTTTCTAAAAAAACAAAAACAAAACATCAGTGAGAGCATTGAGGATGAAATGTGGCTGGATCTTCCAGCATGACAATGATCCCAAACACATTGCCCGGGCACAGAAAAAAACATTTTTAAGGTTCTGGAGGGGACTAATCTTTCTATGGACCTTAACCTCAGTCAGTGTTGCCCAGCAACAGCCCCAAAACATTACAGCTTTCGAGAAGATCTGCATGGAACAATAGACCAAAATAGCATCTATAGTGCAAACCTGCTAAAGACCTACAGGAAACATTTGACCTCTGTCATTGACAACCAGGGTTACATGACAAAGTATTTTCTGTTCCATCATACAAAAATACTCTTTAAAAATAAGACAATGGGATTTTCTAGATTCTGTTTTTCTTCATTTTTTGACATTCTAACACAGGGGTCGGCAACCTTTTTTACTCAAAGAGCCATTTGGGACCGCCCCTAATGAAAAGAAAGCACTTGGAGCCACAACCCGTTTTGACATCATTATATATATTATGCATGTATATATTATTCAAAGGTGCTCATTACGTCGATCGCGATCGACCGGTCGATCTTCAATGACATGAGTGTAGATCGCGGCCAGAAAAGATTTAAAAAATAAAAAAGTACTTCTTTAAAATCCACCAGCCAATCAAAATCCTCACTGAGAAGTACAGGACTTGATTGACATGTAGATTGGCCAATCGGACATCGTCTAAAGCAGAGGTGGGCACTGAGGGCCGCATTCCTGCATGTTTTCCAGCATACCCTGCTCTGGCATTTTCTAATTGGCTGGACGCACCTGAACCAGGTAATCAACCATGAGTAGGGCAAGACTATCTGGAAATCATGCAGACACACCGGCCCTCGAGGCCTGGAATTGCCCACCCCTGGTCTAAAGCATATGTCGCTGCAAATGCACATTATGTTCTTTAAAGGATGATACAGCGGCCGCGTTGGGAGGAGCTACTGGTTCTGGTCTGATCGCTGCATGGAGCGATGTGTTCATCAATGCATGGTAGACACTGAGAATGTGGAGAGATCAGGATTCTTATTTTGAAGAGTTCTACTTGGTAATCATGTTTCCATGTTTGAGTTCATAAAATCATCCCAGGCAAAGTCTCTGCTTCAACTCCCGCAGGGAAGCTGTGTCTCAATCTGACGCCCATGTTTTCATCTCTCTGACAGAGTTTGAAGCCAAAGCCCCTCCTCCGCCTCTTTACCTGCTTTTCCTCTCTACCTGTTCACATCCTCTGCAGCTGAGAGTTGGTTTCCGCCGCGTTCCTCAGCGTGTCCTTCACAGAGAGCGCAAAATACGATAGTCGGGGCGCTCCAGCGCAGCACAAGAATGAAAGACCTGGACGCAGGTTATAGCGGGGATAGAGCGGGTTAAGCAAATGAATGGAAGAAGGCGGCCTGCTGAAGATATATTCAATATTGTACATATTTTATTATTAGTCTGAACTATCTTTTATTTAGAAAAATATTTTATTTTATCAGTCCAGTATGAAAAAAAACATCAACAAAGCTGTGTTGGGCAGTTTTTGGCTGGGTCTGGCGATTTTCAGATGACTTTTCGGCTGGAAACCTGTGACTCTATCTGGCAACGCTGGCGTGAACTCTCAGTCTGTCATCAGTCTCTGCCCCGCGGCACGTCAAGTTCCCGGCAGAAGATCGGAGTGTTTATTGAAGCCGCCCTGGGTGCCTCTCCCTGCTATCAGCTCTGCAGGTCTCGCCCGAAAAAATGGGAGCTCATTACGAGGCTGTTTTTTACGTAGCTCGCGCTTCGTGCGGAGCCAGCAGCGCCTTTGAAATGCCATGAAAAATGAAAAAACTAAAATAAAATTTAATTATTTAAAATACTCATTATTTTCCAAAGTCACAGGGAGCCAAAACAGATGGATGAAAGAGCCACATGTGGCTCCAGAGCCATGGGTTCCCGGCCCCTGTTCTAACAGTTTAAATTACATAATGAGCATCACAGGTTTTACTTCTCTTTTTTAGCGAGACAACTTGCAAAATCGGGGACTGCCGAGTACTACTTGACTGTTCCTGCTGAGCTTTAGCTGCAAACTGTATTTTATGTATTGGTGCCAACATTTTTCGCAAATTTCTGTCAAAGTCCAGTTATTCTTAGTTTTCTTTATTGCTGTTGTTTATAGGCTGTTGCACTATTCTGCTGGGAAACAGCACATAGGTACACTAAAACCTTCCCAGTGAAACTGCAAGATCAGCAGCAGCCTCAGAGAATTTGTCCATAAATATGATTTATTGAAAGGTCAAAATGTAGAGTTCCTTCACTGATCTCTTTAATAATTCAGAGTAAAAGGTTCTGATATTTGACTAATGTATCTAAAAGTCGAAGTCAAGCAGGAGAAAAATTTTATCAGATCTTTAAGATCTGATAAAATTAAAATGACTTTTCTACTAAATTAGATCCACAATGCATTGAATTTGTTTTTAACATAGCATTTATTTTAATATAATCTACAAATGTATTTTTGAGAATCATCAGTTATTACTGTAAATCACTATATGTCTTGTCAGGTCTATTATCATTGAAGCTTATAGTTCCTTAGAAATTATAAAAAAAAAAAAAACTTTTAAAAGAATTGAAACATGGCTTTTTTATTTAGAGAAAACTGTAACACTTTATATTAAGATTCCTTAACAAGCTTTGTTAATGCAATAACAAGCATTATAATATAATTTTTAGAGTGTTAAGACATTTATTAGTACAATAAGTCTAATAAGGTTCATTAAATTACTTAGTTAATACATTTGCAAGCACTATTGTTAGGATGTTTTTAAAATGCTAATGATACATTTATTGGCATTATAGATGCCTAACAAATGTATCAGTGTTAATTAGCTCAATAATATTTATAAACAACCTTTGTTAACAAATTAAGGATTATTATAATGGTTTGGGGTTCTAGAAAGACATTTATTAGAATTATGGATGTCTCACACAAGCCTTAAGTGAAAACTTTTTAATATTGATTTTAATAATTGATAATATTGATTCTTGATGGGCTTTGGAATGTTTTTAAAATACATAGTGCGTGACTGTGGAGCCTTTCAGAGGTGAGGTTTTCAGAGGTCTAGAGAAAACTTTTTAATATTGATTTTAATAATTTATAATATTAATTATTGATGGGGTTTGGAATCTTTTTAAAATACATAGTCTATGACTGTGGAGCCTTTCAGAGGCGAACTCTTAGCATTGGCTAATTGTAATTTCATGTCTGTGTAACTCATTGGTTTCACAAGACGTAAAGCAATTCAGCTACTTTTCCGGCTATTTTCTAAACCTGGAGGAGGTCAAAACACACATAGCTGGTCTTTTGCTTCTGTTTGCTCAAGCCAGAGTCTGTGCAAAGTTGGAAACAAAACAGTGAGACATTTGACTACTCGGCCTGTCGTTCTTCCCACAAAAGTCCACAAAACAATCTCAGTGTGATTTCACCCCGGGTTTGCTGTTAGTTTAAGTGAAATCACAGGTTTACATTCTTCTGTAGTTGGTCTGGAGGCCCACGATCATGCTGCTGGCCCCTTCTCATTGGCTCTGGCTACTGCTTGCAGTCATTCCTAATGACTGTCGGTTGCCTGCATGGTTTGGCTGGACTGGAGCAATGCGAGGCTGCAGACCTTGGTGTTCAGTCAGGAGGAGGGTTGGAGGTCTGCTGATGCAGCTAGACTCCACCTCCTTTTCCAATGTCTTCATGCTGCCTCCCCCAACAGAAGAGGCATTTCCCACAGCAACATGAGCGCTCTCTGTGCCAAATTCTGCCATGCAGAAGTAGGGAGACTAAACTGGAATGCTGTGGGCTGGCGCACAAAGTGAGTGTGCACCACAGCCTTTGTGTGTCTCAGCCCTCACAGCTCAGCCTCTTTGTGGTGATGCTGCCAGATGACAGGCCTTTTTATTGGACCCTGTGAGACTGAGGCTTTCTGAGGTGGCTGCATGTTAAACAGTTATTGGCTAGCTTGTTATTCTTAAAGAGATAGATTGGTTTGAACAAACACCAAATGGCTACATGCCTTTGAATATCAATGTTTTATCAGTAATTGCTTTAAATTAAATTAAATATCAGTCAGTAAAGTCCACGGTTGAACTTATTTTACGCTTAATTTACACATTTTAAGGAGTAGTATTCTAGCTTAAGAAGATGACAATCTGAGCATCAAGGAATCAACAGAAAAAAAAAACAATGGTTAGAACATTACTGTGCTTTAAATGAGAGGCCAGACAGTTATATGTATATACAGTATGTCGGACAGGTTAAGTTTCACGCTGACCTGTTTGGTCTGCACCAGTGTTTTATTCTGTGTATGCTCTGCTGCCACTGGGCATTTTTGTCATTCATTTTTATTTCATTTATTCATTTCTAGAGCACCTTCCACCACCAGCCAAGGACAAAGTGCTGTACACAAGGAAAGGGGAATACAATATATAAGAGCATAAAAGACATAAAAACAGATTTAAAACAGAGATTAAACCCAACATAATAAAAGGCAGCTAGGCAGATACTACGGCGCGATAGTGGAGGAAAAGTTTGGCTTTAAAACTCTCCAAGAGTGTAACCTCTCTATAGCTGGTGGGATTTGATTCCAGAGTTTTGGGAGCCAGCACAGCGAATGCATGGTGCCCCGGAGCTTACATTTGTAACACACTGGTCCACAGAGTGCAAGGACCTAATTGGAGAATATTTTAAAAGCACACTAGAAAGGTAAGAAGGTGCAGTACCTGCCAACGGATTCAAAACAAAAACAAGAATTTTAATCAAAATCAAATATTGCACATGCAATAAGATCAGAATTTGGGTTATGTGCTCAGACTTCTATGTACCACAAACAAATCTGGCTGCTGCATTTTGAACCAGCTGCAGCCTTGCTATTGAAACCTTAGGCAAGCCAGCATATAAGGAGCTGCAATAATTTAGCAAGGACAACACAGAAGCATGTGTCACAATTTCAAGATTTGACTTGGATAAAAAGGACTTTATCCTGGCCAAAATGTTGCAGCGGAAAAAGCAGGACCTGGTTACAGCATTTACTTGGAGGTCCAGTTTCAAGGTAGCATCAAGTTTCACACCTAGATTAGAGACCACAGACTGTTCATATCGCCCATCCTCCCCTCTGGAAATGCTAAGTTGAATTGAATTTTGCGACACTATTCGCAGGGTAGATGTTAAAATGAAAATGCAATCCCCTCTTTGCATTTTCGTTTTAATTATGACACAGAATAAGCAGTAAAAGGAGAAGTAAAATTAGAAAATGAAAAGCATTTTGAAGTATTGATTTTTCATTTTAATTTTGAGTCATTTGATGCAGTTACATTTTGAAAATGAAACAGCATTTCTGTTAATCCATTTTCATTGTCAAATTAGACATTTCTAAATGAATTTTGCTACACATTTCCCAGAGAACTTTTTGATAATGAAATGTCAAATACGATTTTCTTTATCATTTTAATTAAGTGACAGAATAAGCATGGTTGAAGAAGAAAATGAAAAAGCATTGTGGCGGATTGCTTTTTCATTTTAATTTTGAGTCAAAAAGGCAGCTTCATTTTGAAAATGAAAAAGCATTTCTGGTTTTGACTTTTATTTTTAATTATGCTACAGAATCGCTTCCATAGAGATCAAGACCATGTTCCATTCAACCATTGGGGAAAAACACAATTAATTCAGTTTTTGTTTCATTAAGCCCAAGAAAGTTAGCCAACATCCACAACCTAACCTCATCAAGGCAGTCAGTTATTGCTTTAACTGTGCAGTCAAGACCCTTGTGTATAGGGACATAGATTTGGCAGTCGTTGTCATAAAGATGGAAATCCACCTTGTGCTTACGAAGAAGCATTCTCAGTGGGAGCATGTAAATAGAGAAAATCATTGAGCCCAGAACCGACCCCTGAGGGACTCCCCACCTCAGGGGGTAACACTTAGATGAGTGAGGGCCCATTCTAATACTGAAAGGCCTGTCTGTGAGATAAGACCTAATCCACTGTAGAGCTTCACCAGAAAGACCCATCCAGTGTTCCAGCCGACCAATCAAGATCTTGTGATCAATTGTGTCAAAAGCTGCTGATAGATCCAATGATAAAAGAACCCCCAGATCACCTGCATCAAACATCATTAAAACATTTTTAAAGAACGGTCTCTGTTTTATGTCCAGGCCTAAACCCCAACTGGAAAGGTTCCAGGATCCTATGCGCATTTAAGAATGTAACTAACTGTTTGTGCACAATGTTCTCGAGGACTTTAGCACAGAAAGGTAGGTTAGAAATTAGCCTATAGTTTAAAAACAGTGCAGCATCCAGCCCTTGTTTTTTCAACAGTGTTCTCAATGCCACTTGTTTAAAATTGAGTGGAACCTGACTGGAAGCAAGTATTCATAATGGTTAAAACAGCTGGAGCTATCACTGCAAAAACTTTCTGAAATAACCAGGCAGGTAAAACATCCCAAGAACCAGCTGGTTTTAGACTTAATACTAACTTTTCTAGTTCAGTCAGGAATACCAGTAGAAGGAATTAAGCTTAGTTACTGGTGTCGGCAGAGTTGGTGGAGAATAAATGAAGCATTGTGTAAGAGAAGAACCTAATACTGGCAGCTTTGTCCATGAAAAATACACAAAATACAGATGTGAACGCTTATTTAGACCATGGAGGAGACCAAACAAACCTAGTTCTGATTGTTCACTTACAAGAGAATCCTGGTGCGATTCACAACAGTGAAAATACAGACACCTGAGATAAGTGTTGAAATTAACCTCCCAGTGAGGCAGAAAACAGCCCAGAAGGTGAATTGAAGGAAATCCAAATTTCAGAAAGACTGAAGAATGTCTCGTGGTTGAACATGGTTTTATGAGTAGCTGAAGGTGCTTAATAACATGTGAACGGTCCCATTTTCTTCTTTGTGTCTGTTTTTGTCTTGAGGGTCAGTGGTCACTGCTGGTAATACTGACCCCATATGACCAGCCGGCGTAACCGCATGGATGCATGTAGTTTAATGTTTTCATATCAACAAGGGGACTAACAAAATAAAAGTCCTCAAAACCCTCATTTAGGTCATTGCATTTCTTTTAATATATTATTATATATTATATTAGTATCCAGGAGAACCCAGCCAGTCTAATCTGATCCAGTATTAATTTTCTGTTTAATGTCTTTTACTTTGCAGATGACAGCAGTGGAAATGGTGTGGGTGTATTACTGGAGCGGGCTCAGCTGCCCGGACATATTGAAGTAAGTGGTCTGTCGCTTTTCTACAAAAGAGGGGGGTTGCCAGCAGTTTCTTGGCAGCTGAACATTATAGACTTTTGTTGTGTGAGGGATTTCAGAAAAAATGTTAAAAAGTATACCCCACAGTATGATTCTCATGTGATGCACTTTTTTTTTTTGTCACAGAAAATGTAGTGCAATGTCTGTTTCATATTTAACTGCAGTTCCTCTATTATAATTGCACTGTAGCTACAGATGTGCTACATTTTAGCTTTAGCTGTGCCTGTTATCTTGTGTCATGGTTATTTTTTCTTCCTTTTTTATTACCAAAAACCCTCTGGTATTGTACTTAATCCCGTTTAACTGAGCCTCTTATGACTCGCAGCTGTGATTCCTGAGTCACAGGACTCTTCCCACAGCTTCTGACAGGAAACACAAACAAGTTGTTGCTGCTTAGACAGAAAACTCTTCTCCTGTTCGTCTCCCACTAATGGTTCAGAAATCAATAACACTGATTATATTTCAACTCAAAGGTTTCTGTTTGGTTTCAATGGAAGCTTTTACTTTTGTCTCAGTGTGGTTACAGTAAATAACACTTAAAAGTCTTCTCGCCGTCAACGGATCTATCAGTGCTGCCTGGGTGTGTGGGTGTCAGCCGGACTCTAAAACAGTATCAGACTCTGATAAACAGGCAGGGTGGGGTTTAGCAGAGTTAAAGCATTCTTCAACAACACCTTCAGCTTCTGTTAACAAAAATCATCTGATTAGAAAAAAAAATGTTCATAGATCAAGTGAATAACCTTAAAAGGAAAAATTCAAGGCACTGCCATAGAATGTGTAAAGATTTGTGGAAAAAAAGTAAAAATGATGAAAGAATGTTTAATCATCTGTTTACCTACTCAATTCATTCACTTTAAAAATAATTTAATGAGATAAAATCAAGATGACTCTTTTGAGCAAGCTTTTAAACAAAAGATAAAAATGAAGCCTGCACTGTTTTGGGAGACAGTATGAAAGGCTGGTGGTAAATAGCAGCATATAAGCAAAAGTTATAGAATAAATGCTTTCAATTTGCCATCTTAGACTACAGACTAAGGTTATTTTATTTGCAATACAATTAATAGTTTGTCATTTTGAACTTCTCTGGCCTTCATGAATGTTTTACTCTGTAATGATAAACTGCAACAACCAGATTATTTAACTGATGTGGATTGTCTGCAGTCAGATAAGATCTTATTTCCGGTGTTTTATGTATGCCTGATGCTTTTGTGGTTACGTTATGGTTTTCCCAGTGTCACTTTCGTTCCATCTATGTGTGTTTTCTTTCACGTGGAAAGTTTTAAACTCTCAAATGTAACTGTTGCTCATTCAGACAGATAAGCTGCAGCCCACCAGGGACACTGTGTTCTTCAGGGATGGAGTGCGCAGGATCGACTTTGTGTTGTCCTACGTAGATGATAAAGATGAGAAGAAACAGGTGAGTCTAACAAAAAATCTGTGCCTTTTTTCCTCCTTCCTTTCATTTTATTTTTTTCAAGGCTTCTCCTTAAAGCAAAGAAAAGTGTGCAGGAGATGACACTAAAGCATGAAACTAGAAAGAGGAAGTACGTTTCAGCATTTCTTTGAAAGAATCTCTGAAACCACTGCACAAACCAGCTTAGTTACTAAAAAACAATTCTATTTTTAACTGCTGAAAGACATTGCAATAATGTAAACTCCTAATGCTGGCACAAATGAGAAGTGGGTAAAAAAATCAGGTGATAATGGATCATTTATGGAAGACTGAAAGGAGAAGGAAGCACAGTGTACTGCAGCTGCTTTGGTGTTCTCTCTTTTGTATTCTTTATTAAATATTCATGGGGGAATGTACGGTATTCATTTTTCTGAAGCTCTTGTTTCTCAGCATGGCTAATTCGGAACTGTTTTATCCCCTGATCTTTACTATTAATGGGATCATTTTAAAGTGACATACAGTAAAATGTGATTTCAGTGCTACACTGCTTTGTTTAAACGGACAAAAAATGTTTATAAAAAGGCTCAAGGTCCAAATCCTGGATGTCCTTGAGAACCACACAGCTGCTGTTTGCGTTAGTCTTGTGCTCACAGCTCATCTCTGTCGCCCCCATGTGGCAGAAAAGCAGTTGCGATAAATATTACTCCTTCAGTCTTGATTTACTATGAAAATTAATGTCACCTGTTTGTTAATAACAGTGTTTATAGTAAAATAACGTTCCTTAAAAAAAATTTAAGGTCATGCACGAGCATTAAACCTTTGGAATTTTAGATACTACATTTTTTTGTCATGACGAGTGCAAGTTTAGAGTTGATGCTGATTCACAACCTTTTACCTACATTGATGCGGTCACTTTTTAGAAAAAAAAAAAAAAAGATCTGGTCTGTTGGCTTTAGTCATGCTCTTTTTACACAACACTTATTTCATATCTGTGACATAAGTCCCAGACCAAAACACAGACTTGGTGGAAGTATAAGGAAAGGTTCTTCTGGTCTTCACCTTTCAGCTTGTCCCGTCAAAACAGCTTTCACTCATTTGCACAGACAGTTTGGCAGAGGCTTTTACCCCAATGCCCCTTCTGACACTACCCTGTATTTCACCCAGTTTGAGGACTGACACAGACCCAGACTTAGGCCCCCTTGTGGCTACATAGTTAAGCAATAGCATGAAGGGTCTTTCCCAAGGACCCACGCTGGAGGAAGCTCATCACACCCCCTTGGGAATTGAAACTCAATTTTTCAAGGTCAGGCCTACATGCAGCCAACTGAGCCATCAAGTCGCTACTGCAGAATCTTCTGGTTATTACATTTTATAACCTAAACGGGAGGAAATCCAGGGTCAGTCAGAACAATAGGAGGGTCAATAATAAAATGGTTTCCACCAATTCAACTGCATCAAATAAATTTTTTGCTTTGTTAGAAATAAAATACAAATGAGATCTCTGGGTTATAACTCTTGTTTGATTTGACTATTTTGTCAATTTGGATCATAGGTTTCAGCCTCTGCTTCCCTAAAAAAAACTTCCCTGAATGAACTGAAAATCCTGCCCTCTTTTATCTCAAAAGCCTTATCTCACTCTTTTGAGTCTTGAAAATTTCCCAAGTGGGAGAAACACATGAACTGAAGAGCATGAAGTTCAGTACCTTCATGTGCTGTAATCCTGAAAATCCAAACAGTGACTGTGTTCATTTTTTTTGTCTTACTCCACAGGAGAGAAGAAGGGCGTTTGAGGCCAACCTAGAGAAAATAGGACTCCAGTTGGAGACTGAAGACAAATCAGTAAGTTCAGCCAAAGATCAACAACGCCATCTAGTGGATAGTCTGCCACATCAATTTAGGAAACAAAATTGTTTACAAATCACATCAAACTTTTTTAAATTAAAAAAAAAACTGCATCTGACGAAACTTTGCATTAAGTTTTTGTTTAATAATTATTTCTCCATCAGGACTCCAAAGACCAAAAGACATATTTCTTGAAGATTCACGCTCCGTGGGATGTTCTGGCCACTTATGCGGATGTGTTGAAGATAAAAGTTCCCTTCAGGGAGAGTGACATCCCTCATGGTCAGGATGTCCCGCTGGAGTGGCTCTCGCGTCCTTTCCGCCTGCCAGATGACATCATCCGCCCACAATGTGACTATTTCACCTACCCCTTTGACAAGAACAAGACAGACTTCTTTCTTATTGAAGACAAAGACACATTCTTCCCACCATCCACTAGAAACAGAATTGTAAGTATCCACAAAGTGGTGCTGGTTACTTTATGAGCAAAGAGACATTATATTAAGCCACACAGACTAGTACTGATTTGCACGTCGTCTCTAAAAATACGTCCTGTTTCCCTTTCTGGCTTCGAGGTCTTCTACATTCTGGCTCGTTGTCCATATTATGCTGAGGGTCGGAAGGACCGGGAGAAGACCGGAATCAAGCGGTTACTAAGCAACGGGACCTTCAATGCAGCCTTCCCGCTTCATGATGTGAGATATGCCGACAGCAGCCTTAGAGACACAGCTCAAGTCTTTATCTTTTGCACTTAAGTCAAGTGCATAACTAGCATTTGATGTGTCAGTACTGCCACACGCGTAACACAACCACAATGATGGTGTCACAAAGATCGATTAAAAATAAAAGATTGTTTACTAGTCCTAAAGCTCTCTAGTTAGAGAATCTGAGCCTTGTCTGAAGCTCATGTCCAAGACTCCACCTCTGGGCTTTTGTTTGCAGTGTCGATACTGGAAGAAGGCGAGGAAAGACGACGGAGAGAGCGAGCGCTACAACCTGTACAAGCACTGGGCCAGGTTCCTCTGTTTTTACAAGGAGCAGCCTCTGAACCTCATTCGGTGAGTCGGAACCGGCGCCGTGTCTTTGCTATTCTTTCCTGATATTTCACGTTGCATCTCAAACTCTTTTGCTGAAAATTCTGAATCATTTATTGTTCTGTTCTCCGTCTTTGTTGCAGGAAGTACTATGGGGAAAAGATTGGGATCTACTTTGCCTGGCTGGGCTTCTACACAGAGATGCTCTTCTTTGCAGCCATCATGGGCCTGATATGTTTCACCTATGGAGTCCTCAGCTATGATGATAACATATCAAGGTTAGTGTTGCCAGAGCCTTAAAAAATACAGAAGTTGTCATTTCTCAAGCACCTTGTTAAGCCATCTCCCTTCATAGGTATTGTAATATTACCTCTTCTGTAAACTATTGAGCCTTTCATCCTCACTGCTTCTGATAATTCCTCCTCTAAACATGTGGGATCTGCCTTAAAAGAAACATCTTCTGTATAGGCCCATCTCCCTTTTGAATGTGGATTTTAAAATTCTGTCAAAAATTCTAGCCGATCGACTACACCATGTGTTATCTTAGATCATAGTAATGGATCAGACAGGCTTCCTGCCGGGAAGGCAGTCTTCTTGCAACACCAGACGCCTTTGTAACCCTTGTGCTATCCTAGGCACTTTAACAAAAGGAGTTGGGTCATCTAGACCCACTAGACAGTGCTCTGAACCTTTTTTCTTCAATGATTTGTGATCTTCACTGGTGTCCATGGATTACATGAAATCCTCCTCACCTTTATCCACCTTTGTCATGGTTCATTATACCAATTCAAAACTTGCTAAGATTCATCCTTCTCTTGCTGATGCCTGTTGCTGATGTCAAAAGTCTCCCGCTAACCACGTTCACATGTTCTTGTCGTGTCCTGAGCTCAAACAATTCTGGTTCTTTGTTTAATGTGTTAACGGGAGCTTATACTTATCACGTTTCACCTAACCCGATCACTGCAATATTTGGTGTTGCCCCAGATGATGCTGTACCAGGCACGATGGAACAGGCTCTGGCTTTTACCACTCTACTGGCTCATCGTCTGATTTGACTTAAATGGAAAGACTCCCGTCCCCCTTCTAATGTCCTCTGGCTCTGTGACGTGCTTTATAATCTTAAACTTGAGAAACTTCGGTTCTCACTTGGAGGCTCAATTAAATCATTTTAGGCCACCTGGAATCCCTTTCTACAATTTGTCAGCACCATGGTCTTCCCTTCTGATTACAACTGGACTCTACCCATGTTTTCTACTCATTTTTCCTCCTAAAATCACACTTGTACTCCAAATTACCTATTTTTCTTTATTATTATTTTGATTAATTTTTTTTGGTGTTGTTCTATTTTATTTTATTTATTTTTGTTTGGGATTTTTTTTTTTTTTGGCCAAGGAAAGGAGTGAGGGTTTTGGGAAGTGCAGTCGGGAGGGCTGGCTAGGTCATGTAGATTGGGTTGGGGGATGGATAGAATGGGAGGGGAAAAGGGTTGAAGGGGTTGGGGAGGACTGTGACATTCTTTGATTGTTCTCGTTGTTTTCATAATTGTAATTGCTTTGCACTGGAATGTCTGTTTGAAAATGTTCAAAAAACAAAGTTGGGGGGAAAAAAAGAAACATCTTCCGGTGAAGTGCACCCTCATGTGTGTTCAGTCCCATAGCAATAATGCTGACAAAAAGGAATTATTAGAGACACTCAGGGGAAAATAAATGTTTTTCTTTATAGCAAAGAAATCTGTGATCCTGAGATTGGCGGCAGCATCGTCATGTGTCCTCTTTGCGATAAGAAGTGCCCTTTCTGGAAGCTCAACTCCACCTGCCTCTCTTCCTGGGTAATTATTCTTGATTTAAAGACAAAAGAACATTTTGTAGCTTATAATAGGGAGAAATGTTTCAACTTGGTATACTCTTAATTTTTCCTGAAAATTTGAAACAATATATCCTACTTTCTGTCTTCTTCTGGCAGCAATCCCATCTGTTTGATAATGAAGGAACAGTTTTCTTTGCCATATTTATGGGGATTTGGGGTAAGTTTTATTTCACTTGCGAAATATTATTTTTACACTGAAACTCAACTTAATGCAAGACCGCAGAGGTCAGAAAATGTGTGTTGTTGTTTTTTTTTTTAGAACAAAACTAGATGTATGTTGCTAAATAGTAATGTGGATCTGTTAAAACTCTGACAGTGACTCTATTTCTGGAGTTCTGGAAGCGGCGTCAGGCTCGACTAGAGTACCAGTGGGACCTGGTTGACTTCGAGGAGGAGCAGCAGCAGCTTCAAATCCGCCCAGAGTTTGAGATCAAATGCACCAAAAGGAGAATCAACAAGATCACGCAGGTGCCTCTGAACCTCCTGTCAGACATGGTGTTTATTAAATTCCTTTTTGATTCCTGCATGCTCACAGAAACGTTGCATTTATGATTCATCTTTCAGGAAAGTGAGCCATATCTTCCCTTTAGCAGCAAATGTGCCCGCTTCTCATTGTCTGCAACCACAGTTCTCCTCTGGGTGAGTGATGGGCAACTCTGCAATGTTCCTGTTTGCCTCGTCATGCACCTTCAACACACTGTTTCTGCTCCCCTCCAGATCTCTCTCATCGTGGCCTGCATCATTGGGGTCATTGCTTACAGACTGGCTGTGTACGCAGCCTTTGCAAGCATCATCAAAGACCCTCTGAGGAAAATCCAGCTGGTGGGCAGATTCATCACTCCACAGCTGGCAACTTCCGTCACTGCTTCCTGCATTAACTTTGCCATCATCATGATCCTGAACTTCTTTTATGAGAAGGTGGCCGTGTGGATTACTGACATGGGTGAGAGGATTTCATTGGAAAATCTCATAAAGATGTTTTCTTACTTGTTGACTCTCAGGTGTTGACTCCTAACACGAGGTTTAAACGCTTTCCGATCCTGCAGAAATCCCCAAAACTCACCTGGAGTACGAGAACAAGCTGACAATGAAGATGTTTCTCTTCCAGTTTGTCAACTACTACTCCTCCTGCTTCTATGTTGCCTTCTTCAAAGGCAAGTTTGTGGGTTATCCTGGTGCATACTCCTATATGCTGGGCAATCTCACCAAGCTGAGGAATGAGGAGGTGAGGTTTTTTTGTGTGAGTTTGTTTGTGTGATATGGAAACAAGCATGTAGCTTTTTGTTAAAGACCCACTCCAATGAAAATGGTGTTTTAAACATGCGCTTGTGGCATTTTTCTGATGATGGAGGACATACAAGCTTATATGCATTTCTGTATTTAAATCGTTGTGAATCAGGAGCAGATGAAAAGACGCTGTTTGAAAAGGATTGTATTTGTTAAATTCGCTGGGCAGGCCACAAGCTCCCTGCTCTAGTCTGATGCAGACAACTAGATCCATGTACACCTTTGTTTTCCTGGTCTGAGCTGGCATCTGGTTTAAAGCTGTACTAGAGCTAGAAAGCTCCCAAATTGCCCCGCCATTTTTGCCGCACCAGTAACGTTAGGTTGGGGGTGAGGGGGCTGTAAACTAGCAGGAGAGCGTGTAAACATATAATTTAGTTATGGGTGATGGGAAGGGGGAGCAGTCCAGCAGTCTTACCCACAACTCGGAGGCAAATATCTAATGAAATACTGCCAGTCTGCAGAATCTATTAAAGGACACAGTTTTTTTTTTTTATTTTGGCTAAAAAAATCATAATTAAAAGACCAATGGGAACTCTTTCACAATAGAAAAAAAGATGATTGGATTGGGACTTTAAGCGAAACTTCAAAAGCTGCTGCAGGAATCCAGTATTTTGACTAAAAGTCAAACTCTCTCTGTCCCAGTGTGACCCTGGAGGCTGTCTGATAGAGCTGACCACACAGCTGGTGATCGTCATGGCCGGGAAGCAGTTGTGGGGAAACATTCAGGAGGCTTTGCTTCCGTGAGTTCTTTCCAAAAACCTTTTTTCGTGCACCATCAGTTGCTAAATCTTACATTTGTTGAAAAAAAATGACTACTTAAGGTGAGTATTTTGGTGTGTCTGCATCCTTTTTCTACACACACACACTATAGCAAACACTATAGCAGGGATGTTCAAACTTTTTTAAAAAGAGGGCCAGATTTTGCGATGTAAAAATGTTTTAGGATCAACCAATTAGCCTGCATTCTTTATACCTTTTATGTCAGGAGCCTACGGGCCGGACTTTTGACATCCCTGCACAATTGGACAAAAACCAATTTGCTCCAGCACTTAAAGAACACAGCAGAGGCAGGGTGGAGGTTTAAGCCCTGTAAGTTATTGGTTTGTCTTCCGTGAAGCTTCTTTTGATTGAAAAACACATTTTCTTACAGTTTAATCTCTAATCCTTTATTTTATGCACTGCAAAACTCAAAAATCTTCTTCCAAACATTTTATTCTGATTTTAGGTCATTGTATTTTTTTTTATAACTTAGGAGGCAAAATTGTTTACTGAAATAACTTATGAAATGACTTATTGGTAAGTAAATTCTGAATAATTTTTACCTAAAACAAACAAATTTACCAAAAGGAAAATCATATTGGCAGATTTATTAACTTTTTGCAAGATGATTTTTTTTGTTGAAAGATTTGTATTGCATTTTACAAGTAAAGCTTTTTAATCTTCAGGATGCATAATCTAATAATAGGTTACCTGTTAATGTCAATGGGAAATAGACAAATCCATCTAAAAAATATTCTTATTAGGAAATAACTGTTTATTTGATTATTGAGTGACCCATAACAGGGAAGAGCATGAAAGTTCTATTAAATAAAGAATAATGTGACTGAAAGCAAAGAAACTGAACACAAAAGCATCACATGAAGGTCTGATAGTAAACAAAAAAGAATCTCTGACCCTAAAAACCTTCAAAAAGATGAACAAAACAGAAACAGCTTAGAAACTTCCACCTCCGATGATGCTGCACCACCCATCAAAGGCCTTATTAGCATCAAAGTCGAAAGCATGGGCATTTTTCTGAACTGATGGATTTTACTTTGAAAATATGACCCAACTACTCTTTCATATCCAAACAGATATTTGTAATAGATATTCCTAAGTAGAAAAACAGACCTTATAGATTCTTTATAATCAGAAGATTTCAGTTTCTACGAAACGTTGCATCTTCCTGTAACCACAATAAGGACATTTCTAAAAGCCACTAATGATGGATTTCACATTAGCTTTCAAAAAGTCTTGTCATCTAAATACTTGAGAGTTGCCATGTTAAAATCACATTTTCACATGAATGTTATATTTGTCTAATATTGGAAGTCTCTTAGTCGGATCAATGTCTCTCTTGACATCAGCAAGTCCAAAAGAAACTTCAGATCCTAGAAACAGTTTAGGATATGTGTAATGATGCAGAGACAGCACTAAAATACAGAATGTGTTTCTAACTCTTGAATCTGCTGGTATTTTCAAATAAAGTTAATCAATTAAGATAAAAATAATTGTACAAGTCTGTTCATGAAGTCATTTTTTTTTATTTTTGACAGATTGATGCGAAACTGGTGGAGCAGCAGGAAAGGACGACACAATCCAGAGAACCATTACAGCCGCTGGGAGCAGGATTATGTTCTGCAGAACTTCAGCCAGCTGGGCCTGTTTTATGAGTACCTGGAGATGGGTGAGATATAGTTCAGCTCTGTGGGCTTTGGGGTTTGAGTCCAAAAGTCACAGCTTGCACATTGATGTTTAAGCATCCTTTTCTGTCTGAATACTCAGTGATCCAGTTTGGCTTCATCACTCTGTTCGTGGCCTCCTTCCCTTTGGCTCCACTCCTGGCTCTTTTCAACAACATCCTTGAAATCAGGGTGGATGCTTGGAAGTTCACCACACAGTTCAGGCGACCGGTGGCCTCCAAGGCCAGAAATATTGGTGCCTGGCAGGAGATCCTCAACGCTGTGGCCATTTTGTCCGTTGTCACCAACGTGAGTTTGTCCTTTTAAGCTAATAAAGTATGTATAACTATAGAAATATAAACATTTGATTAGAAATGTCATATTTGTTCTGGTTTCAGGCTTTTATCATGGCGTTCACCTCAGACATGATCCCCCGCATGGTGTACCTCTATGTTCTTAGCAAAGACCGCAGCATGAGTGGCTATGTCAACAGCAGCCTATCAATATACAACATTTCGCAGATACATCCTCAAAATATGCCAGAAGAGAGGTGGTATGATAACTCCACCACCACCTGCAGGTATGGAAAATGAAGTGTGTCTGCCTCCAACTTCTTTTAACTCCCTTTACTGCTCCTGTCCCTGTGTTTACCTGAACTTAAGTTAATCAGACATCAAACTGTTGTTCCAGCCTCCCCTGATTGCTTCCATGTATCAAGAAAGAGAAATGACCCTATGTATGGAATTTAGGCATGACTTTGCATCAGTTTTAGCATTTTCTGGCTTTCAAATTGTTCTTCACTGTCTGTGTTGAGCTGGTGATTTAATCAGTTTTGGAAACATCTTAAATGTTTCTCTTTTCTACATTCTTCAGACTGTCTTACTCCAGGTCTCTTAGCCCTTGTGCTATCTTAGATGACCCCACCCTTGCATTGAAGTGTTCTCCCTACTATGACAAAGGTTGATAAAGGTGGAAAGATTTCATGTAATGGACACCAATGAAGATCACAAATCATTGAAGAAAAAAGGTTCAGGGCACTGTTTAGTGGGTCTAGATGACCCAACTCACAATGTTAAAGTGCCTAGGATAGCACAAGGGTTAATGAGTTTAGTTTCATAGTCTGACAGATAGGAACATAATTATTTGATGCCACGTTTTGTACAGATACAGAGACTACCGTAACCCTCCTGGCCACCAGAGGGAGTATGATCACAACATGCAGTTCTGGCACATCCTGGCAGCCAAAATGGCCTTCATTATTATCATGGAAGTAAGCTGTTTCCTCACTTCCTGCTCGACATTGTGTTCAGAGTGAGTGTAAGCTCTTCATGTTTGTGCTCCTCCTTGTGATGCAGCATGTGGTCTTCGTGGTGAAGTTCTTTGTGGCGTGGATGATCCCAGACGTCCCCTCGGACGTGAAGGCACGGATTAAACGAGAGCGCTATCTGATCCAGGAGTACCTGCACAATTACGAGGTGGAGAGACTCAAAATGCAGCTGAGCGCCAGCTTCATCACGGAGCCATGTTCGGAGATGACCCTAACGTCCGACAAGCAGGAGATGCTGTCTGAGTGCCTGTAGCCTGTTAACTAACCAAACAAAGAAGACAAGTCTGGGAGTTTTCCTCAAAGGGCTTGAACCTCTCATCTAAAAGTGCTAATTATTTGTGTTTCAACACTTGCCAAAATATGCATCAGAAAAAAAAATGTAGCACTAACCTTTTTTTAAATTTAGGTCTGATTTCTGAAGCTTAGAAGAGGGATGGCGTGAACCAAGCAGTGTGAATGCAGCCTCCTACTCTCCCAGTGTCTTCAAACCGACTTTAGTCTCCGTATGTCTCTTCTGTTCTGTCAAGGGACACCGTTTGAAAAGCAAAAACTGACTTCACAGAGCTGAAAGAGTCTTACAGTCAGAATCTTATCTCTGTAATGATTTATTAACATGCTGCATGAACAATCACAATCAAATGAAGATGTTTGCATATCTGGACCAAACTGATTTTGTTTCGTTTTACAACCATTGTGGAGGAATTTAGGCTGATGTTGTTGTGTCTTTGTGTGCGCTTTAGCATATTTTGGTTCTCGGGTATTCAGACTTTATCCTGGGGAGATAAAGAAGTAAAAACAGACTTCCTTTATTCTGCTGAAATGCATGCAACAGGCTGCAAGTCACTGTAAAGCTGTAGTTTATAATAAGGGTGAGGAATCCCGGTGTCCAGAACCGGTGTGTCTGCATGTTTTGCATATCGGCTCATTTCCTGGATCAGGTGTGTTCAGCCAATCAGATCACACCTAAACAGGATGTGTTACAAAAAACTAACAAGAATTCAGTCTTCACACCTTGTTTATAAAAATATCAAGTTGCTGTAAATATCAAGAATGATGTAATTAAAGACATTTGTGTAATTATTCATTTATTGATTTGCTTCTGCTTTGCAGCCTAAACATATTTTCTGTTAGATTTTTATCTCAAATTCTACTTTTTGTATTTGTCATCTCTGTGTTTTTAAGCAAAAACATCAGTTTCTTAAAAAAAAAATTTTTTAAGATTTTATTTCAAACTTTTATTATGTTACTGGACCACAACAGTAAAATTTATACCATCTATATCTGTATAGTGAGTGGATTATTCCGAAAAAAGGATTTGTTAATCTTCCACTAGTTATTCTATAATCTGTGATTTACTATGTAAATTAAAGTCTTCTACACCTCAGCAGGATTTCTTTTGACAGTCAAAATCGAAACTGACTTAAATCTCAGGATAAAACATCGTCTTCATTAGTTGTCATTAAATATCTGCAGATTGAATGTTACCCACTAAATGCACGTTGATCTGTCCAACGAACCATCGCCTTAAATATCTGTGTTTTACTTGTTTTTATATGCATTTCTAAAGAGCAATGTACAAGCTGGGAACATTTTTTTCTATTCTTTATTGCTTCTTTGTCATTTGTAATGTCTTAAGTTGTTTCAGTATATAAATATTTTGTTGCTTCCTGACAGAGAAGATATTTAAAGCTGTTCATTTGAATAAAATCAGGAGAAAAACACTGTTCCGTGTATGTATTTATTTATTATACCCCTCACACTACTGCCTAACTACTGAATGTAGCTTCAAAGGCGCCCTAGTCTGGGTCTCCCTGTGCCAGTCCCCAGCCCAGAGAAAATATAGGGTTGTTTCAGGAAGGGCATCCAGCGTAAAACTCTGCCAAACCACCTATCCGAATCTGTAAAAGCAGATTCGCTGTGGCGACCCCTGAAGGGATATGCCTAAAGATGGACAACAGCATGCAGCATCATGGAAGTCGTGGTGCAGCCTTTTTATGTTTGTCCAGGCACCAGTTAATGATTAAAATGCCTAGTCTTTATAGGCTAAAAATAATTTGATTTTTTTTTTTTAGAAATGTCTTGCAAAATAAATAGATATAAATGTATGAGTAGTTTGTCAAATGATGAGGGGCGATATTCCACCCATCTTCTATGGTCGCTTAATCCTGTGCAGGGCTTTCTTGCAGTGAGGCGACAGTGTTAACCACCATTCTACCATGCAGTATTATGAGATGACATTGTTGTAGATTTAAAAAAAAAGTGGGACTAGGTTGGACATTATTTCAGTCCTGGGAACATGTGTGGAAGTGGTGCAAATATACTATATAATCCTTTGCAAAGCTGCTGTGAATGCACTGATGAAGGGTTGGAACATTTTGTGAACTTAGGTGCTTGTATGTTTGCAGAAAAATTGTCTTGACATTTGTGTAAAAAGTTTATTTTGCACACATCTATTGAAAAATTAATATTAAAATGAGTGAAACAAAATGATGAAAATGGCCTGTTTGGCGTAGGGGATTGGGATGAAATGCCTGAAATTGCATGAGGTGCACTAAATATTTCTAAGAGCTGGACAGCTTTGCGTAGATAAACAACAGAGGTTAAATCCCTTGCTTTTAGAAATATAGTCTGTACTCAGACTAGAATGCTCACTGAGGGTCATTTTAATTTTAAAAAAGGCATCTACAACAATTTCATTTCTCTTAAACAATGATTAATTTACCATTCAACTGATGTTTTAAAAATATACAAAAGATAAATATTATAATTTATGTGGCTCTAATAGAGAAACAAAGCAGCCCCTGTCGTTTTATTTTAAACACCAAGTCAGTCAGATGGTTTGACTTTAAAATTCTGATGTTACACAGTTTTTCTTGTCTTTTTGGTGTCAATTTCAGGATATCTAGTATATTTTTTCAATTTTAAACGATTAAAAAAATTACTTAAAGTGATGCAAAAATTCTCTTTTTTTATTTCTTTCAACACAACTATGACTAGATCTCTTCTCTTAAGAAACTTCCTATTGATGTGATGGTCACTACTGTAAACTGACAGTTAAATATAGTCTTGGTTTTCAAAGGCTTTCCTTTATAAACATAGTTATGAACCATCATTATGAGACTGTTAAAAATCTTAACATTAACATAAAAATTTTGCTTCTCAAACATAATATTCAAAAGTAGATTAATGACAGTAAATCGAAAAAAGTAGATCAAAACTAAACATTTTTCACAGAAGTCAGTGGATCTTCCACTTTGGCCGCCAGGTGGTGCCCGAGACCCACGAATGAAAAGGAAAGCTTCACGAGCACAGGTTCTTTTTCTTCGTACAGTTTTGCATGAATTCATGTTGACATCTTTTTGTCATTATTATTATTATTATTATTATTATTATTATTATTATTATTATTATTATTATTATTGCGATTGGAACATTTTTTGTTCATGTTTTTGTAGTAAAAAACCACTTGTTTGCCTTTTATTTTTGCTTTTTCGTAATCATGATTTTCAAGGAAGACATGTTCAATAAAGTGGAAAAAAATAGCCGATGCGCTTAAATTATTGATGGCTTCCAGTGTTGCTGGAAGGAGTAGGAAAGGAAGGGGATGGGAGTGTGTGTGTGTGGGTGGGAGGGGGGGTCCACTTATTTGGTTTCCATAGCACCGCCCTCCAGAGAGCTACAGCCTTCTTCTTTCAGCCCCTGATTGATTAATTTTTTGTAATCTTTCATATACATAATACTATTATTATTATTTCTTTATTTTAAGCGGGGTTCTCAAGCAAAAATACGTTTTGTTGAAATCGGTTGTTTTCACGTTGATTCAGCTGCAAACTAAAGATTTTCTTATCTGGTATTATGTAGATCTGTCAACCCTATATTTTTAACTGTGGTCTCGCTTGCTTGAACTGGGTCCTGGGTGCTCTTAGCAGCTGGACAGATGTTGGTCGCGGCGCTGCTGTCGCTGACCTCGGTGCTGAACGACGTCAGATCAACCTGCGCTCACCACAGGAGACACGAGACAGCCTCACTCCCACTTTGATTTATTCAAGCTACTTAAAACAGACACCTTTACATCCAAATCTGTGACTTCATTGTTTTGACTTTTTTTAAATTAATTTCTCCTTTAGTGGAGCTGAGACTCCCTTTGTGTTTTGGTTTCCAGCTCTGACAGACGCTCGCTGTTTCCGTCGTCATGGCACTTGCTGGCGCGGTTACTTTACGCCAGGCGGGAGATGAGCTGGATGAAGGCGCGCACCTCGATTGATTCCCCTTTTCTTGTGAGAAGGTGTTTGTGCTTTTTTTTCGGCGGTGAAAATCGTCCTCCTGCGGCTGGATCGCTGCCTCGCTGGGCTGCATTGGTTTTCTAAGTTGGTGTGTTGCATTGGATAGTCGCTGCAGTCGGCCATCCTGCGCTGTAACATGACGCTGAGGCAGTAAAATAGAGATATACGTTTAGAGAAAAACAGGCCAACACACAGAAACTGGATATGGAATCCATGAAGACTAAAGCCACGGCGGGGGTCAAGGAATTCGCGGGGAAGACCCTGGGTCATTTGTACAGGTGAGGTACAGCATGATGTGTCCGTTTCTATTTATAAATGACTTCTTCAATTCTTTATTTTTATACCTGAATATAGGCATAAGCAGCTCCTCAGGCCGCACTAAAACGTGTTTATAAAAAAAATCCAACATGGGTTTGTAGTCACGCCTCTGACTAAGGACAAAATTATGCAATCAGGGGTGCGTGCGTGTGCGCGCGTGAGCAGCGTTTGCAGGGGTTTGCATGCCAACGGAGCCCGCGGTGCAGGGGCCTGAACACGAATCTTATTGGCAGGCAGGTTACACAGGAGGACGCGCGGGTCACGCACGGATTTTTGGGGGGGAATCCATTCACACTTTCTTTAGGGTTTGATGTTAGGACGCACGTGGCCTGCTGCGCCACGACCGACCTTCACGCAGTCTGGCATGTCAAGCTCAAACCACGACTTGCATCGTTTCAATTATGGCCTTGATTTCAGCCCCCTCCCCTTCCCCCATTTTTGATAACATGGTCTGTAGGCTTTTTTTTTAATTCACAATCGTTTTACGTACATGTGGATTGATCCCATGTTGCAGTGTTCGTCTAATGTGTGTATTTCTGCATAAATTCGAGAGCTATGCGTTATTTATATTATTTCAAATAAATGTCTACGTTATCTTTTTATTCAGGTTTTTGGTTTGTTTTTCTTTACTCCTTTAATCGTCCGAAAAATGCTGCAATTTTTGTTAAACTTTTCATTAAAAACATTTTTTTTCTATTTAATTGATTTTTTTAATCTTCATCGGATTACATTGACAAGTAAACACCTTCAAATTGAATAAAGGTGATTTTTGTCTACAGGGGTTAAGCAGAGGGTTTGAGGAAAGCCCGCAGACGGATGTCTGCAGGCTGTAACTCTGTGTTCCTGAATGCTAATGAGATGAGAGGGAAAGTTAGCGCGCTGCTGCAATGCGGTACAGTCGGGGACATGTTGGTCTATGCTGAGCTGCTTGATGCTAGATTTTTAGTTTCCACTCCAATATTATTTTTGTCGAACCGCTTTTGGAATTCCACATCAATCAGAGAACGATTAGGGAGGTTTTTCTCTCTTTTTTGGTCATTTTTTACCTAAAGTTTTTTACTTTTATTGTTAATCCATATGATAAAAGCAGCTTTAAATGTCTCATTTCTCTATGTGGTGTAAAGAACTGCTTCATTTGTTTTAATGGTTACATAGCAAGTATTGGGCCCCCACAGAACGCCACCTCACATTAGAATGCACACTAAAAAATAAAATCCTAAACATTATCGTCTTTTCTTGAACGAGATTCGACCCCCCGTTTTTCTGTCATCTGGCTGTTTTTAGGGGGATAGAAAGACGGCAGAAAACTGGGGAGGTGATCGAGCTGACAGAGGATGGGAGGCCTCGGGAGGCCGCGCAGAAGAAGCCCCCGCTGTGCGACTGCAGCTGCTTCGGTCTGCCCCGCCGCTACATCATCGCCATCATGAGCGGCATGGGCTTCTGCATCTCCTTCGGCATCCGATGTAACCTGGGCGTGGCCATAGTGGGCATGGTCAACAACAGCACCTTCCACCAGAATGGCAAAATCATCATCAAAGAGGTGTGGCAACGGCTGGCGCGCGCTTTTACGCACCGATATTTCAACATCCTTACACAACACAAGCCCCTCCATTTTAGAAACGATTTACGCATTTTAGAAACGATTTACACATATATAATATATATATATATATATATATATATATATATATAGTCATATAATATATTTTTAAAGCAGATCTTTTTTCTAACAAATTCATCAAACATTGGTTAGATTGTAAAGATTTATTTTTTAAATGCTTATTCATGCGTCTAAGCTTGTATTTCTGTAACATCAAAGAAAAGGCAAAATTACGCATTAGTTGTTGACAGTCCTAAAACGAATCGGACTAACAGTATTCTTATTTCTGTTTCACACAATTCACCGAAGAATCAAGTGTGATTGTTTTCAGTTTCTTTTTCCATGTATAGGCCTCCAAAAATGAATGGTGGCGTTTAAATTACCATTTTAATCTCAAGTAAAATGTTTACGTCAAAATATAAACCACTGCACAGATGGTTTTGCTTCTAATATGTTTAATCTTATTTGCGTTTTATTAATAACTCAATTTTCTGCGCAAATTAAGAAAGCCAAGTTCAACTGGGATCCAGAGACGGTAGGAATGATCCACGGCTCGTTTTTCTGGGGCTACATCGTGACACAAATCCCTGGAGGATATATCTGCTCGAGGCTTGCAGCAAACAGGTGAGCAGCATCATTTTGATCTTGCTTTAAGAAGGACCATGGCTGCTGGTATTGTCAACGGATCAGCTGATTTAATGCCTACTTTCTATATTTGTTACAACAATAAACAAAACAAATAAAAAAAAAATGCTGGCGCGCAGAGGAGCAGCGGTAAAACACAAATCCTGATCAGCAGAGCTGCAGACGGGGAGTTTCTCCCGGCGCTGCTGGAGAGGGCAGAGCTGGCAGAATTGGCAGAGCTGGCAGGCCTTCAGCTCTCGGCGCAATGCTTTCTGCAACCTGTTAATGAGCTCCCTGGGGGCAAGTCGGATCTAATCTGCCCCCCCTCTCTAGGGGCATGGATACCAGACTAGGTCTAGTCGCCAAAGGCGTTCAACCTCATCAGCACCGCCTGTGCGTCACTCGGTATGATTATGGCAGCGCAGAGGTTATGAATATGACAAAGCAATTTTTTATAGGTTGAACAGACGCACTCACTGTTAATTATTGAACCTGTTTAACGAAAAATAACGAGCAAAACCTGATTCAACACTGACTGTCTTTGATCCTAAGAATTTAAACAGACCATTTTCATAAATTCAAAATAAGATTTTCAGTTAAAAGAAAAATGGAACGACGTTTTCCTCTCTTTTTCTTCTTTTATTTTTTAATTGAAAACGAAGATGGCGGGAAGTGGCAGACATGAAAATATGACTGTGGTTTTGGCCTACATTGATTCTCTTGTTTTTAGACTCTATCTAAAAACAAAAGCAGAGCCTCCAGAATTAGATGCAAACCTGCAAAGTCATAAATACTGTTTCTTTTTTTTTTATCCTAAACTGTGCAGGATGGAAGAATGGTGCTTTTTTGAAATGCCGCCGGAAGAAAAAAAAATCCATTATTGAAAACGAATGTCCTTCATCTTTTGACGAGAAAAAAAAAAAAAAAAAGCTATATCAGTTCCAAATGTGGAAAAAAGCGAATAGCCATTAATGTGGGAGGTGTTGCTAAGCGACACACATGGATGTGATTCCAAATGCTGCTTAAATATTTATTTGTGACGATTTAGAGCGCGTGCGCTCAGGGGCCAATCACTTTCGAGGACGCCTTGAGCACGTCCGAACGCGCTGTACTCCGAGGGGCTTTACATGGGATATATTTAAAAAATAAGGTTAACAGATAGATAATACAGCATTCCCTTTTCAAGAGTTTTATTTAAATAAAACAGTCTGCCTCACTTGGCCATGAGTCTATTTCCCTCAAAATAATTATTTACTTGTCCATCAATGCAGTTTAATGAACATTTTCATCATATTTTCAGGGTATTTGGGGCAGCTATCGTCCTGACCTCCACTCTCAACATGTTCATTCCTTCGGCTGCCAGAGTCCACTATGGATGTGTCATTTTTGTGAGGATCTTACAGGGATTGGTTGAGGTAAAATCATCTTTGCATCCCAATAAAAATAAAATCCATAATACCCCCCTCCAAAAAAAAGGCACCACTACAGCAACAGAAGGCAAAGAACAACAGTATCCATGCATTAGATATTCAGCCAGATGAAATGTGAGAGGGGCTTTATTGATCCAGTCTACCACAGTTTGTTTTTGTATGGCAGTCCAGCTCATTCTACTTTGCTGTCACACTGTGTAAACTGAATGGAAAACAACAGAGGGATTGTGTACCACTGAATGAAAAAAAAGGTTGTAATGCACGCTGATCCTGTGAGTCACAGGCAAGCAGCCAGAAATAAGGCTGCTGTTCATCAAAGATCACCATGCTACACAATGGTATTGGAAAATCAAAGGTAGATTTTTGTTCTAGCAAACAACAGCAATACGAAAGCAGGAGAATTTTTGTCTTAACATTGTTCTGTGGTAAAGGTAAATAGGGAATCCTCTCATCAGAACAGGACACAAACCTGAACTGTAATTGAGGATCCAGTCCAACCTTTTTGTCAAAGAGAAAATATGCAAATGGTATTCAACATTGACACAGCTTAGTCAAATCAGTGCCTGATGAACATTTAACACTCGCAAGCCTTTGTACTCCTGCAGAACAGCTCATCCACCACTCCATTTGTCCATGTAATTATAGGGGTGAGCGTGCTAATTTGTGTTTGCTTATACTTCAGCCTCGTGCATAACTAGGTCGTCCAGATTGACACAGTAAAACTTAAGAGAAACTGAAATGCAGCCTTAAAATAAAGCCTAGAAATGAGATTAAAAAAAAGTTAGAATAATGCATGTCTGCAGTCAGAAGATGAGAATCTGAGTTAATATATCAAACAAAGATATAAATATTATTGTCTCTGGGGGGAATTGCTCTGTGGTATGTTTTCAGGGGGTGACCTACCCAGCCTGTCATGGTATATGGAGTAAGTGGGCACCGCCACTAGAGAGGAGCCGTCTGGCCACAATCTCATTCTGTGGTAAATCTTTAAAAGTTTTCTAGATGGATGACTGTAATCCAATGTGAATGTCCTGCATGTTTACACCTTTTTGCTGCCTTTCAGGCTCGTATGCTGGTGCTGTGATTGCTATGCCTCTGGCTGGGATCCTGGTTCAATATTCAGGATGGTCATCTGTGTTCTATGTCTACGGTGAGACCAACTGATGATGATCTGCTCATGATGAGAACGTGTGCACTCTAAAACAGGAAGTTCTAAACTGTATTTTGTGCTTGACCAAACCTTGAGAGTGTGACTGCCAGAGTACAGTGAAAGTCAAATGGATTTATCCAGGCAGACTGCATTGATTTCTTTCCCCTGTTGCTTTGGTGTCAATAAATAAGCCTCCATCTTTTCCCGGTCTGTCTGTCTGGGTTTTGAGCTTTCAGGCCCTTTTGGTGACCCGCTTTGTGTTGTATGCTTTAGCAGATTTCATTTGGTCTAAATTAGTTGCAGGACATGATCAACTAAAGATCTTCATTTTGTCTGTAATGTGTAGGATGCGTTGGCATTTTCTGGTACATCTTCTGGATTTTGGTGTCGTACGAGAGCCCCGCTGATCATCCGACCATCACTGATGAGGAGCGCTGCTACATCGAGGAGAGTATTGGAGAAAGTGCCAGGCTCTCTGGTCCTGGAGAGGTAAGAGTGGATAAATAATGCCAAGTACAAAATGGTTCTCCAATTTTTCTTGACAGCACAACAAGCACAAGGCCAACAGCATCAGCTTTAGTCGGAGAAACATCGATGTGCAGCAATAGGAATATCTGTGAATACAAGCCATCCCTTTATTGTATTTCAGAAATTCAAAACCCCATGGAAAAAGTTCTTCACCTCTATGCCTGTCTATGCAATCATCGTGGCAAACTTCTGTCGTAGTTGGACCTTCTACCTGCTGCTGATCAGCCAGCCTGCGTATTTTGAGGAAGTGTTTGGCTTTGAGATAAGCAAGGTAAGTTTGCAGCACAAAGCAGGTTAGAACTCACAAACACAACAAAGTTTTTTTCATGAGACTGACTGGGACAGCGCTGACCCTGTTACTTTGAACACCCTTTTCCCAGGTTTCCTTTTTCTTTTGTTAAACCTGACATCCACGAGAAGAAATTAGGGTAAAAGACGATATGAAGCATTGAAACTCAAACCTTATTCAGGCTCAAAGCAATAGTTTCAGAAAATGTTAAAACTACAAAACGACTATCGCTTCATACAAGAACAACAAAGATGGTCCGATTAAAAAAGCAGAGTCGAATAACTGCAAACAGCAACAAAAAAGAGGAAAACCACAACACACAACTATACCTCTGTTTTAAACAAACAGATAACAGTACAATTACAGATTAAATGTTTGGTAAAGTCAAGCCTCCACTATTTCTTCCTTAATTTGACGCATACCTGAAAATAACTACTATGTCACATCTCTTAAAACAACCACAAAAGGCTGGTTTCATATGAGTTCCATGTCAAAAAATTCCTAAACCAAACCAAAATAAACGTATGTACCTCTCAGGTTACAAGTTTCTGGTTAAAATAGTATTTGAGGAACCCTGAAATTCCTCTGGATCTAAATATGCAAGTGAAACAAAAGCTGGCATGAAAGGACAAAGACATTTGTCCTCATAGGTGTTTTCATTCGAGTCCAGGGCTCTGAAAAGTTTGTAGGTTCTAAACCCTATCACATGACTAATGTTTAACAAAATGAAACAGGTAATAGTTTTGTCTTGATGGATCGTCAGATGTCAAACACATTTATTTCTTCAAGCTATTGCCTGGACATCCCCATGTTAAAATATTGGTAGAAAGTATTTTTTTAAACAAACCTCTGTTGTACTTATAGAGTAGTTAGGTTGCTATCAAAAGAAACAAGTGTCTGTCATTTGGCCAGAAAATTTCATAATAAAAAAACAACAACAAAATATTAAATCATTGAATTAATAGGAAGCATATTTATGTGACGTTTCCCTACTTAGACATGTTGTTAAGCATTTTTACACACACTAACACATTTATGACATCAACTATGCTTAATAGAGTTATTCAGTCACATTATGGATTACCATTCTAAAGTTGCCTTTTGTGCACTGAAGTGTTTTTAGAAAATCTTTCTAAAAACATGCAAACTGCTGTAATTGAACATCTCAATCCACAATCAACATTTAAAAGCCACATTTTAAAAATGCAGCTATCATTAGCCTACAGGTGAAACATTATTTTTGAAATATTATTCAAAGAAAAAATATTCTTTTTTACATAACAACATGTCAAGAATAAGCTTTTTCACTTGGTACTTAAGGTGCAGTTATAAGTATTAATACATTTACACCCTAAATGTGATTTGGGGCATCTTTGAAAAAAACAACAACACTTTTTTTGGTTACAGGTCGGCTTACTGTCTGCCCTTCCTCATTTAGTGATGACTATCATTGTGCCCCTTGGTGGTCAGCTGGCCGACCACCTACGCAGCAAGAACATCTTAACAACCACCACTGTAAGGAAAATCATGAACTGTGGAGGTGAGATCTAAACTCCACACCCCTCTCCATATCTGATAGGTCTTACTCTCCACCACTTTTTATTTTTTATCCTTGGCCTCCAGATTTCCTCATGGAGACGATGTTTGTTTTTCACGTTTGTAAAAATCTATCAGATCAATTTTCCAGTTCACAACTGGACTGTAACTGTGTATCGATTTTGTTTGCGCCACTTGTGTAATAGCGAGCTGAGATTTGCAGCCTGCTTAATTCAATTGGCACCGCATTGACCGACAGCCTGTGTTGTTTTTTTGTGTGCATGTGACCTGCTGTCTCTGTTTGCTAGGATTTGGCATGGAGGCCACTCTGCTGCTGGTGGTGGGATATTCCCACAGTAAAGGGATGGCCATCTCCTTCCTGGTGCTGGCGGTGGGTTTTAGTGGATTTGCTATATCAGGTTGGTGTCAGTTTCTCTGTATCTGTAATATAATCTAGTTTTTTCTAGTGTGTTGTGGTTTATCTTGGACTTTTGAGGACGAATATTTCATGGAGGAGCATTTACATTCACTTTTATGATCTTATGTCTCATAATACCTCACTGTTTTTGCTCCCTGACATTTATTTTTCTTAAATATTTGACTGCTGGCAGCAATGTCTTTTCTTCTTTCTCTCCTACAATCAATTCCGTTCCGTTTATTCTAAGCCATACAGAATGCAGACTTCTTCGACTGGGTGCAAAACCCGTTTTCTTCCTGTTGTCAAGCTCTCTCCTGGAGTGTTTAATAATTCAGTGCAAAACGTCTCAAGGGAGACACCAGGCAGGCTATGTGCAGCAGCACACAGGAACACTTACTCATTCAGCCACTCGGGGTGGGGGAGGAGGAGAGTCTGTGTTGGGCTGAAGCCTATTTGGTCACTGCTTGAGCTGCTTTTATTTTCAGCTCTATGCAGCTCTTTTATTTGACGCATGGTGCTGCACTGGCTGTCTTAACAGTCAAGTTGGACAAACTGTAAGTAATTCTCCAAAACTGTGTGCAGGACTTTGATTGTGTCACATGTTCTGCACCAGGCTTTAATGTCAACCACCTGGATATAGCTCCCCGCTACGCCAGTATCCTGATGGGCATCTCTAACGGTGTTGGGACTCTGTCTGGAATGGTGTGTCCGCTGATTGTTGGTGCAATGACGAAAAACAAGGTAATACCTTTTTAAAGCACAGACATATCAAAAGCCTCTTATTTCACGCGAGGGCAAAGGGACTTTAGAAAAGTCAGGACTACTTTACAGTTCACTTAGCTGTTTAAGTAAGCAATATTTGTGCATTTATGCAGCGGATAATGTGGGAAACATGTAAACAATAACGTTCAAATCCTGGTTATATAATGATAATCTGAGCAAGAAGTGCAGCCTGTCTAGTAGAGTGCATCGAATCAGCATGGAAAAAGGTAGTGACAAAAATACTGAAAAATGTTGGATAAAATAAAGAAAAAAATCATAGCAATTTCAACACAATCAAATGCAAAAACATAAATAAAGGAAAAGATAAACTTTTTTTCATTTTTAAGGTGACATGTATGTCAGCACAGAACTTCTTTAGATTTAGTTTTTCTATTAAAAAATCCCTGTAAAGGTCAAATTTGTGTGATGTATTTTTCAGACTCGAGAAGAATGGCAGTATGTTTTCCTGATAGCTTCCCTGGTGCATTATGGGGGTGTTGTCTTCTACGGGATCTTTGCGTCTGGAGAGAAACAGCCTTGGGCTGACCCGGAACTGACCAGCGAGGAGAAGTGCGGCTTCATCGATGAGGACGAGTTGGCTGAGGAGACTGGAGACATCACTCAGAGTTACGGTGCTTTCGGAGGTGCTGCTAAAACATACGGTGCAACCACACAGGTGAACGGCGGCTGGGCCACAGGATGGGAGAAGACGGAGGAGTATGTCCAGGAAGAGGCGCAGGGCGGGGGCTATGGATATAGGCAGGATGAGGGATCCTCTTAGAGCCAGCACACGGGGATGGCCGACTACACCCATTCCCCCTAAACGTGCATCAGATATATTCTGAATGATATCAAATCTGAGGAAAAAAACAACCAAAAAAAAAGCCCAAGTCCATTGTTATATTTGCACAAATTCAAAAAATAAGAATATATAAATAAATCGTTAAAAACTCAATGTAAGAGTAATGAAAATATTAAAAAATATATTTCAGATATTTGATCAATAGAAATGTAGCACATATCAAATTGGCAGTCTGTATATGTACTATTATGCATATTTAAAATAGATATATTTATTTTGAGTGCAATTGTGATTAAATGTGAACATTGTCATCATGTGTTGAGGCTTCCCAGCTACACTGAAGCCTTTAGGGTTTCAAAGAAAAGACATAAGAGCTGTCACATATAAAGCAGCAAAAGAAACATTTCGGTGTACAAATATGTCACTGCACAGCACAGTAAACAGAACTACACACTATGTTAAGATAGACTGTACTGTATATCTCCTGATGCACTCACACTAGTGTCTTTTCAATGCACAACTTTGTAGTTTTTACTTTTCGATCACTAGCTTCTGTGTGTGAGTATGTGTGTAGGTGTGTTTCCTGCTGGGACGGTGGGACCTGGTGCAGATTTAACTTGTGGCACAATGACTTGCAATGTGGTTTTAACTTGCTTTTTTTTCTGAATTTGAAGACTAAGTTTATATATAGAAGTTGTTCTCACTACTAAATTTTTAAATTTTAAGTTTTATGCTTTTGTCTACAGTGTGATCTAAGCCATGAATTCCCCTGAATATACTGCACATTATAGTCAGGCCGCTTAAACTTTTACAACTTTACGTTAAACTAAGTAGATATAATATATTTACATTTTGAACATTGTGACATGTCACAAATAGTGATGATAGATGTCCTTAAATAATATATGTGCAATGGGAAACCCAAATCAGTATGAGTGTCTTTGTAGTTTAGAGCCAAAAGTCAAATTATTATATTTTAAAGAGACAGACGAAGATAATTTAGGATAAAGTAAAAATGTTCACTGTGGGATGAGTGTAAATTCAAAAGTAATATTGGCAAAGCCCCAAAATAGAACCATAAATGTAAAGTTTTTCATATTTTTATGTAATTTCACAACTTTAATTGACTTTTAGTCAATACAAAGTGTTTTGTGTGTTAATTAAGACGGTAAAATGGTGTTTTACACACTTAAAATAGGATTTGTTTTGTCTTTTATCAAGTATTTCATCATAACCGCAGGTATATTTTGATGAAATTTGAAGGGAAAAAAATCCACTGGTTGCTAAAAAAATGTGTTTCTTTTCAGTTTACTCCCTTTTTCTGTTTCTCTTTAGATGTGCACTAAAACACAGAATTTTGAGCTTTTGACTAAAATGTCACAAATCATGACAGAAGGTATAAACATTCCTAATCAAGTATTTGATACTTGTTTACATTTAGATGCAGTTTACATAAAGTTCACCCAAAAAAAAATGATGCTTTGTTGCAGTTGAAGCCAGTTTAGGTGAAGTTTGCATTTGTAGAAATTATGCTTTTTTGGTTTTGCCAGTGTAGACCGTAAGGAAAATATTTTCTGTGAATCATGAATTAGCTTCTGCTCCCTTTCTAAGTAAAAATCAGGAGATGGAAAGCGACACTGAAGAAACCATTCATGCTTTAATTCACATTGCAGATCTGATGAGAGGAAGATTAAATTCATGTAGTCTTTAAATTGTAGTTGGTCCGCGTCATCACTTCACCTTGTAAATGTGTCTGGATGTGTATTTATGCATGGAACAAAGTGAGGTTAGTGTTAGGTCTTTTTTATTCCCATTTTTTACCTGTTCTTTCCAATATTTTTTCTTTTTTCTTTCAGAAACTGTTACTTATGCTTAAATTTCTTTGCACAATAACCAAAAGTGAGAAGCAGTTTGTGGGTTTTTAGCTGGAAATCTAATGTTTCAAAGAAAACCATCAGCATTGAGGTCCACACAAGAGAAACCTGCAGTGGGCAGTCGATACCAAACATGACTCAGTGTACAAAGCAATAAATCCATAGTAACAGTTCTGGTCAAGTGTCAAGAACAGTCTTTTGGGGTTTTTCTTTTTAATCATTTGTTTAGAAGTCGTGTTTTTGTGAAAACAAAATGTAGAAAAATAAATACTTGTAAAGAAAATAGGAACATAAATGTATGAAAATATAGTAACTCGAGTCCAACACAAATGTCTTTGACGTGACATGTCGGGGAGTTTGTGGTTGGGCTGCTCACCCGATGAGAATGATACTAAGAGTCCTGCCAGAGAGGCGGCCGCTCTTCTTTTTCTAGGTTTTGCTTTGGTGTGGTCCACACTGATTGTACGCTATTGACCCTCCTATGTATGTCTTTCTCTTTCACTCCTCATTTAGCTGAATTTGTGTCTTTGATTCAGTGGCAGGACCCCCATCGCTCTTCCTGTACCTGCTTCCCCTTGTACAGCCCCCCTCCCACTCTCTCACTGTCACAATATTCATTGACATTATGGATGAAACCTTAACAAAGCGATTCAGAAAAACTGAAAAACGTGCAATTTGAAATAGTGAGAAGTTTCCTGTTTTTGTGCCTCTGAAGTTGCAGTGTGATTCAATGGCTTCTGTTGCTGTGTAAAGTGAGAGGTTTGTTGATGTCAAAATGAAATACTCTATATCCTTTTTTGATATAAAAAAACTTAAACAAGTCTGTGTTTGTTATGTGTACTTTTTAATAGGAAAGGAAAACTACAAGCACAGTCACTGATACTTTTAAAACATTGAAATATTCTTTTCTTCTGCGCTTGTTTGCAAATTTGAAAACAAAAGTCACTGAAATTTGTGTTATTGATGATGCTTTAATCCCCTCTTGTGGAATCTGTGCATCCCGTTAGCTGCTAAATTTTGAATAAATTGATTTATTATGAACAACAAGGCATTCACTGTAAAACCACATGTGAACATCATTCAAATGTATTTTATAGATACTAAAAAAAAAACTTTAAAGCATGAATTAAGAGATGCTGCAAACAAAACATTTAAAATGAAATTCTGTTTCCTGCAGAAAAGCTTAAAAGCACAAGAAAAAAATATCAGTCAATTGTTTGATTCCTGTGGAAATTTCAGGAAAAGGAAACTGAGCGGCTCATGCAAGGCCACAGAAAGTGCAAAACTAATGGCTGCCCTCCTCCTTCAATGGCTGAAATCAATAGGGTAAGTCCCCGGAGTTTGGCTGGACCTATTGACTGATCTAACCTCTAAATGGATATGAGAAGGAGGAGAAGCACTTATTGAGCTATTTGGAGGTGTAATTTCGATTTTAGAGCCAGATCCCATCCCATCAGAAATCTTCAGTTCAGAGAGACGGTCCAAAGGCAAAATATTGGGATAAATCAGTACTGCTTTAAAGTATAGAAGTACAAAGTAGAGTAAATATTGTCAGATTAGAGTGGGAACAATATTAATCCTTGTACTATCTTAGATGACCCCACCCTTACATTGACGTGTTATTCCATGGAAGGTTCCGGTTATACCATGCAAGGTGGATAAAGGTGGAAAGATTTCATGTAATTCATGGACACCAGTGAAGATCACAAATCATTGAAGGAAAAAAGGTTCAGAGCACTGTCTAGTGGGTCTAGATGACCCAACTCCCAACGTTAAAGTGCCTAGGAAAGCACAAGGGTTACAGGAATCTACGTTTAAGTTAAGAAACTGTGGGTTTCATGCAAAAAAAAAAAAAACTGAAAAGGAAAAATACTTATAATGATTGATCAAAATTATGTTTCTTTTAGGATTAACCCTTGTGCTATCCTAGGCACTATAACGTTGGGAGTTGGGTCATTTAGACCCACTAGACAGTGCTCTGAACCTTTTTTCTTCAATGATTTGTGATCTTCACTGGTGTCCATGGATTACATGAAATCTTTCCACCTTTATCCACCTTTGTCATGGTAGGGAGAACACGTCAATGTAAGGGTGGGGTCATCTAAGATAGCACAAGGGTTAAAACAAGTAAAGCTACTATATATATTATTGTTTTTTTATTAATAACAGACAAACAGGGAACATATTGTTTTTGACATAGATTGGCTGAACACACAAAACAAAAGAGTGAATCTTATGCCACAGAAATCTCTGACATTTTAGAAATCTGTGTCTTGATTCACACCTGATTTAGATGATCAGCAATTAGTGCTGCATGGATGGCTTAAAAAAAACAGATAAAAACTTTTTAAATAAACCCAGCTTTGGATGTGTGGTGAGTTGGAAAACTGCTTTACAGTCAAACCTCACGTTTTGGCTAAGTCAGTATGCTCTCTTCTCTGTCATTGATAGTCAACTTCAGGGAAAGTTTGCCAGGTAGCGGCTACTATGACACCCTGCGACGGATTGGCTACTTTTGGATGGATGGATGGATGGAGGGATGGAGGGATGGAGGGAGGGATGGATGGATGGATGGATGGAGGGATGGATGGATGGAGGGATGGATGGAGTACTAGGGCATTCAGCTGCAGAAAACAAGTAGAAATCTAAAATAAATCCTTCCTTATATGTAGAGTAATGCAAATTCTGTCAAGCTTGTGTACTGAACAACTTTCTATGAAATGACTTCATATGGATTTTTGTATTCTGCATTTGTGAAATCAAATCCAAACCACATCTCTTTTCTAACAACACTGACATCAGACAACTCTGTGTGAGCTCTTAAAGACTCAAGGTGATGCAGAGACCAGAGTCTAATTGATGGAAAATGTCTGCATCAGGTGATATCAAAATTACGCCTCGTCTTCCCATCTGTGATCATGCATGTGGGTGTGCGTTTTAATGGGGCCCCTTTCCCGGCTCAGCTCAGTGCTTTTTGTTAATTTGACAAGCTCAATAAATGCGTCATCGGTCAACCACAAATGGTGTTTTCTTACAACCAACCAACCAGAACCGCCAACCTGTCCCAGTACACGCAAGAGAAGTGACCCGTGATGGTTCATGACCATGAATTGACACATGAAGGAAGAGGAAAAAAAACTGCTGCCTGTCACCATCAAAGAAGAAAACAAGGCGAGATTTTAGAATATTTTTGTTAATTTACAGATAAAAATAATAAAGCAGCTGGTTGGGCATTTACATAAATTTCATTTGAGTGCATTTTTTTTTTATTAGTGTAGCATGTGGGTGTGTGTTTGTGGATCCTGACATGACACAATGAACACATATGTTCGGCATCTGAAATGGTTGTTCAAATGTGGGTGGGTGCAGGTGCTGCCACAGCCTCAAGCAAGGGAGGGTAAGAGGGGAGTGGAAGTTGATGCCAAAATCACCCTGTAATGACTTTTGGGGAGGGTGGGGCGGCTGTCCTCAGGTTGGGTTTAGACCCCTGGGATTCTGTCTCTCATAAATAAGCTTCTCATTTGCACAAATGCATCCCACTCAACCACCCGGAGCAGGTTATTGACTGATGAGGAAGGATTTCCTTAGGATTTATAATCACAAAGCATAAGGGCTCATACTTCCAAGCTTCAGTAAATGATTTAACATTTGTGGAAAAAAACCTTTGTGTTTGGAGACATAGTCCATTCACAAACCCTCACACGTGAGCTGTCCATGGTGCTTAATGTCCCAGGATCTCTTCGTACTATGATCAGGGGTGTGTCTACTGAGAGGCACTGCTTAGAGTGGGAAAAACAATGCATTCATAATCTGATTGGATATGCTGGGCAGGTCAATTTCACATAAATATTAACATTTCCTCACCACAAGTCTGGCTTAATGCCGATTGGTCTGAAAGGCTGACAGCTGCACCATCCTCCCGCCCGAGTCAGGCAGCAGGATGGATTCCACATGTCAGCCTGTAACTGCAGCTGGTTGATGTTAGTATCGTCAAAATCCTCCGCTCCTCCGGCAACTCTCTCTTCCATCCTCGTGTCCCTTCCGGTCGGGAAGTGCGTCATCAGTTCGTCAAAGGAGTGCCTCTGGGGCGAGGCACTCTGATACCAGGAGAGCAAAAATTCAACTTCATTACAAAGATCAAACCTGAAGATACACTTGAAGCACAGCGGCACATTTTTATTTATTTGCCCACAGCTGAGCAATGCAGCATGCAGTGAAAAATAGAATTTTTCTGCCTGTTTTTGTTGAAAATAATAATACAATAATAACAATAACAACAAAAATGGTGTTTTTATTATGATACAGTTTTTATGACATAATTAAGTCTAAAATGTTGTAAAGTATGTGCATTATCTGCAAAATCATGCAGGCGGGCTTTGGCTTATTTAAGTCTGACAACAAAAATACACATTTTCACAGCACATATACCATTTTTTCAAAAGTCAGGACACTAAAGAAACACAGACTTTAACAAAAAAATCCAGTAATGGAAAGAAGACATTCAGACTGAGTGTCTTTCTGTGCACAGACATGCACACACACGCAGACAGGCTTTTATTCAAACCTGCCTCATGGAGCCCTGTCACCAGATGGGAGGTAATAGTAAATATGAGTGTGCATGGTAAAGGAGAGAGAGGGTGGGGGTTCTTTCTTCAAAACCCAAGGCCTCCTTTTGTCCTTCTTGTCTGTCACCCATGGCTTCACTGTGGGGTGAAAAACACACTCCAAATCTCATTAAAAAGTGGGATTCTGGGAGGAGGACCTTCATGTCTAATGGCTCTTTCAGAAAATCTACAGTTCATGTGCATCATGACAAATACATTTTAAAAAATTACTTACTGAGATAAAAAATCAAAAAACAATAAATAAAGAAATATATAAAGGTACCTCTCCCCCTCCAGACACTCACATGCCACACACACACATTTTTTCTTTGATGCCGTATTGATCTGATTTCATGCTGTCGCCACTTCATGTCCACCTGATTTCATTAGCTGCAGAGATGTGACACATCTGATAGAGTGGTCTCAAAGAGGAGGGATAATGCAAGAAAGACATGATCTCATCCTGCCCCTCTTTTGTTGTTCATTTAGACAGTGGTTTCTACAAGATCTACAAGAGCTGACCAGAACCATCCTCCATAGCTGGCCAGGACAAGATGAACGATATTTGGAACACGCCTCCTGTTTAGCTAAATAGGAGTTAAACCATTTGTAGTTAATGCTGGTATGAATAGCTGGACAGCATGTCCCCTTTTGTGCACACTGCAATTTACCAATTAGAGCCTGAAACTGCTTTGAAATTGCAGGCAATTACTCCTCGTCTATTGGGAAAGAAATGGCTGTCCTTAAACAAGCATTTATTTGACTCCTAACTAGCTGAAGCCATTTTTTATGACAATCTAACAGCACTCAACCGTAACGATCTAATGGTTTGTGCCGAGCGTCGTTGCAGTAAAAAAAGAAAAGAAAAGCATTGCTGCATGGCGCCTTTAAGAGCTGAGCCTGTGAGCATAAACACCATGGGACAAGTGTGTGGGTGAGAAAGGGGCAGACAACACTCATATGGGAAAAAGTCACAAAGGATGCTGCCTTTAGTAAATGTACGAAATGTCATTAAAAAAAATTTGGTTATACAAAAGAAACCTCAATTTGGTGGATAAAGGGGTTTGTCGAGTTATATTTAGGGATTTTGATTTACCGCACGCACGCAGGCACTCCTTAAATGTCAGAAAAGCAATACTTGTTTTAGATGTACACAATATCAGTTCTAAGACAAGAGGACACCTCTGAGAGTTCAGCGAGCTAAGTGACTTGCAGCAAAGAATCAGATGAAAAGACTAAGATAATGTCATGATCTTTCTTTCATCATGTCAGCTTCCTTTGTTATCTGCAGCCTCTTTCCCTCCTGCTCCTCCTCACTCTGTCACAGCTGCATGGTGACTCAGAGACTGCAGAGATGCTGCATCTGAATGGCACGCTGGATGAGTCACGCGCTGATCGGACACTGAAATAAAGCAATCTCACTCAAACAAGTGCACAAAAAGCACCTTAGGAGGGTGCTATCTGAACCGCTTTCCGCACAAGTGTGATGTATCCGTTCAGTCAGATATGAACGTGAGCGTCCTGATCGACAGGCTGTATCAGCTGCTTGTTATCTGGCTGTCCTCTGCACCTCCACACTGTGCAAACAAGCCCATTTTAATGGTGTTTCCTTTACACAGCCTTGACCCCCGCTGCACAGAAGTGTGTACAATCACTGTGAAGCTGTCAATCCACTGCTCCTCAGAATGCCAAGATTCCTGCTCAGCCGTCGCTCTTTTCTGTCCAACTGTCAGTCTGCCTTTCTAACACTTGGCGTTCAAGAATTCCAACCACGACTTTGCTTCATTGACTCATACTTACAAATGTATGAAAAATGCTTGGTTCAGTGGGTTTAGGAAGTCCATCAAGTCAGCAAAGAAAAAAATGTTTTCATGTTTTGGGCCTCAGTTTGAGAATTTGTGTCAACAGTTTTGCTTTTTTCAAAATATCAGGTTCAAACTTTTGAGTCAATTTGTGTTCAATTCTCCTGTGTATGCTGCATTTTTTTACTTTTCCCTAGTTTCTTTTTCAACTTCTCTCCTTTTTAATCACTACTAACACAAGCAATGAACTATTGTAACTTCAATATTTCAAAAAAGGAATAGCAAAGAAGAAAATAAAATCTGATGGGAGTCTATATCTGCCAAAGTTTGGCTTAAAGTGAGATCAGCTGGGAAAAGGCTGGACTGAAGAACTACACTAAATGTGCTTAAAGATTTATGGGGAAAAGATGTCTAATTATAACACATTTTAGTATCATTTGTGCTTTACGTGTCTAAGTCGAACTGTGTTTCTTTAAATAGAACAGTGCATTTTACGACCGATCTCCTTTGAACTTCAGGACCACCCAGCACTAAGCAGTAAGCACAGCAGAAGTCACAATAACGTAAATTCAGTCTCACTAAAGAGGAGAAAGTTACCACATCATGCAGAGTAATCTAAAGCTTGTTACAGTTATAAATAACCATAAATTAGCAGTGTCTTAACGTGATGATGAACAGTTTCTACGTTAGATCACTTGCACTAACAGTTTGTTCCTCCCAGAAACCATGCTTTCCTCTATAAACGTGATTTTTCTTTTAAACTTGTTTTTAGGTAAATAAAAGATTCAATTATACATCTTTTTTATACGAAGTTCTCACTTTTTCACAATCTAAAAGAGATTGAGGCAATTACGGGACAGTGCATTTAAAACTTGCATTCCAGCAGCCAGCAGAGGGCAACTGTGTAAGTCTGAGTGAGTGAGTTTCTCACACAGAAAGTTACATTAGCCAAAACTTTCTATGGAGAATGTCTATCTGAATATTTGACTTGACTTCTTCATACATAAATGTTTGGTGTATGATTATGGTCCTACGCTAAGTATTAGAACACGTGTGCTTAGTGCTTTTTGAAAGTGCAGCATTAATCTCTTGTTTTTAGTTGGAAAGGAGGACATTGATTGATTTACAGAAACTGTAGAAAATGATAGCATCCAGATGAAAATTAGTACATAATATATATTTTTTTACTTTTAAAAATGCTTTTTTTTAAGGTAAAACAGTTTGACTGTCACCACAATTTGACTGATTGTTTGAATCTTGGCTTCTAGACTTGACATAAACCTCAAATAACACAACTTTAAAATATGACTGGGTTGAAATTACAGTAAATCTGTCACTGTAAAAGTGAAAAAGTGTTATAAAACAGAATACAAAAACAAAAAGGGTTGAGCTAGAGTCGTCTTTGTTTTGGAATGACCGTGTTTGTGGGCAGCTTACGTCAAACAAAAATGAACTTTTCTGTCTTTGAACTTTCATGATTGACGCACGTACAGTTGGCCTTCTGCTGATATAGCTCTAAGTGCACGAGTGCACGTTGTGTATTGATCAAAGTTTGTGCATTGTAAATTCTGCTTGTCCTTGACTATTCATTTATTTCTCTTTTGTTAGTTGCTCTAATAGTCATATTGGTTGCCATGGGGATGGGGACACATGTGCAAAGAAAGAAATGGTAAAAAAGAGAGAAGCACTTGGCAGGAGAAAATCTACAACCACAAGGTTTAGGCTAAACAGTATGTTCTGGCTCCCCTCTTCTGTTTTCTTTTTCTTTTTTTTTTTCATGCAGCTCTGCTTTGACTCAATATGTTAACAAATCCCCCACTGATATGAAAACAAAGGTTGACATTTACACACGAGCATCTGCTTTTAACAAATTGTTACAAGGTACAATGAAGTATTCAGAAACCAAATTTTCCTTGAGATAAACATGATGAACCTGCCCATCATCAGGCTGAGGGTGAGGCGTGGGTGTGAGCTCTCCTGTGTTGACAGGGGTTAAAAGACTCGCCAGTGATAATACAGCCGTTTCAGGCACTCCATCACTTGATAATTACATTACATCGGTACTCCATTGCTTCCACTCGCTCCTGGTAATCTTGTTAAAATCCTGGTGATTGGAATCCCTGGGACAGAGACAAATGACAGGGAGTCAGCTCCCTGTGGAGCTGAGCCCTCTCCATGTCTAAATAAAGGTTTTGAAGTGCGTTGAGCTTTTGTTAGGTAACCATGGAGCTTCGCGGGCATACAAGTACTTTAAGGCATACCAGGACCCTTCAAGGTCTGTTTGCATGCTTCTTGCTGCCTCAGAGAGGACATGGCTGATTTTTTAAAATATAATTTCTTTCTATTCAAAACTACCTTACACTCTTTTAAAGAAAAAAATGGCTCCTTGTTTCTTTTTCAGTCTTGAGACTTGAGATGAAGTCCCTCTACTGCCCTCTAGTGTCCTTTTTTGACAATCCATCAAAAGATTTTCATGCATTTTTGTGATTTTGTTTAAAATAGATCTTTAACAGAAAGCACTACATGGGTGTAAAAATAAACATAGCTTTTGTACTCTCCTTGTCTGCTTCCAGCTGCAGGCTCAAAGGTAAGGCAAAGTAATTTGTGGACCAGCACCTCATTCAGAGGCTCGGTGGTGTAATTAAAGAAAAGGTCTGCCCTGCAGCCATCGAGCGCCTGAGCTGCCAGCCTTAGCCGAGGTAACCGGCATCAATTTGTCATGAGCAGAACAGGCTGACATATTATTTATTAGTCATTCATAAGGATGTCTGGCTGCCACACACCCTGCGACAGGCTCTGACAGGGAGACGAAATTTGAAATGTTGATAAAATCCTATAATAATGAAGAATTAAACACCTCTGCAAATTCCTTTTTGACAAGAACAGGGTACATTTGATGACACACAAAAATTCATAGAATTCTTTCAGCATTTTTTGCATGACATCTCATTTTCACTCAACTTTGTGCGCTCAAGTAAAGTCAATATGTGACATTTAAATACTACAAGTTTTTGCTTTATTAAAAAGTAAAAATCAAACACTGCAGTAAAAATTGGAACAATTTGTGAACTCTAGTGAGCTACACATAAATAAACCTTTATTCCAGCATGAAAGAACTGGTGGAATGTCTTTAAATTACACACTTCCTACTTTGTGATTGTCTGTGAAATATGAAGTCTCTGGCTTTAATAGTAACTTTTTGCTTGCCTCCTACAACAAGATCAGCCCCCCTTTCTTCCTCCAGGCAAATATTTGTTGAGACATCATGTCTCATGTGGGCAAATAGGATTTTCATACTCAAAACAGATCAAACCATTTGTGTAAATTCCAGATTTTACCGTGTAAAAATATGTTTTACATATTTACATAAAATATGAAGAAGGTTTAATTTTGATAAAAATTGAAATGTATTTTTATTAACATTTTCTTTAAAAAAAAGGCAATCCTGTATGTATACTCACATACCATATTTTTCCATTTTACAACAGTTTCAAAAACCCATAAAATCCTATAAAAAGGGATTAATAATCATAATGATGCAATATAAATTTATCAACTGCCAACATACAAAGATGTGCAAAAAACATGCCAAAAATATTTAATTATCCTCAAAAACACCTATTTCTATCTTCAATCTGATCTGCCTTAATCTGACAGAATGATAAAACACTTGTGTGTCTCTAATAAGTGTGTCCCATCTGATAGGCCCCGGGTCCTCTTGACCCAGGGGACCAATTTAAGTGGTACACAGCACATGGTACTCTGTTGAATTATAAACCCCTCCCCTTCCCCCCTATCTCATCTATTCACCAGCACCATAGTGGAAGGGGATGACAAGTTGGAGGCGGATTAGGGTTCAGTTGTCTTGGCAACCCAAAACGCCATCTGTCATGTGCCGGTCCCCATCGTGTAGCAGAAACATTGTTTTAATTCAATCATATTCTCACTGCCACACAGATATCCTGGTAAAATCTAAGAAGTTGGGTTAACCTAAAAAAGACAGCTGAAGCTTCTTAGGTTACAAAAACAGAAGACGGACTTACTCCACTTCCCTGCTGTAATCCATAACAAGCTAAGAGTGAGTCTCTGACACCTGAGTGTGCAGTCTGGCTTCATTTTACAATCAAAGCTGCATTCCAGATGCTCTGGGACTATTTATTAACTCTGTGGGTGTTTCTGAGTCATTGTTACATTGAGTTTAATAGGCCTTTAAAACTTCATTAGTATGTCTGCTATACCTGCTCTGAGGCCCATTCATGCAGGAAGTGATTCACAACAAATACAGCCTGTTCACAGTCTCCAAATCTTCAGGTTGGATGGAGGCTGCGAGTTAGAATACATTTAAAGGAAATCTAATCTTATCGGAAAGGGTTTGTGTGTAGGGGGGAGTGCATGAACACATTGAAGTGCTCATTAATATTCATAATTGCTTGGCTCGGATGAATGTTAACCAGTGGAAATGAGCAGGGGGTCAGATGGGAGGTGAGTTTGAGAAGGACGAGGCGAGATATTCGCAGCAACATGAGGGACTAGTCCCCTGGGAGAGGCCGCAAATGAACCAGCAGCCACAGCTGAGACTAGACACACACACATACGCACACACACACAAAGAAGGAAATCCGGTTTGTTGTTGCTTCCACCCCCTGCCTGACGTTATGTGACCAAAAACCAGATTTTGTCAGTATCAGTTTGGTCCATCAGAAAAGTTTAAGTAAAGCCAATAACACATTAAAAAGCACACTTCCTCTCATGAACACTCATGATGACCAGGGAATGTTTTTGTGGGCAAACAAATATAAAAAGGAAAGTAGACATTCCAGACTTTGAACAATGACAAAATGTCCAAAGTTAGGAAGTCAGAACAATTGGTGGCTATAAGTGAACTCAGTTTGTTGGTTAAGATGTTGAAGAAGCATCAACAAAAATGTAAAATACTGAGCTTTTCTTGCATAATTGTAATCATTCAGTTGACTCACATCATCAAAAGGTTTTACGCTGCACCACAGAATCTAAGTAAATTGAAAGCATCTGAGAAAAATAAGGATTTAAAATCTGCCGGACGTATAGATACAGAACCCTTTGTCCAATATGGTGTAGTGAGAAAAAAGACAAGCAACAGGGAGGTTTAGAAATGTTTGCATATTTCTTGATGTATGCACTGGAAAAATGAACATCAGGTTACCATGGGTTTATGAGCCTGATTGTGCTTTTTGGATCACTTTGACATAAATCAGTTTAATTTTTTTTATATATTTAAGAAATTATTTGTGTTTTAAACCAAATCCACAATTTTTAAAGGATTTTGTGTTTACAGCTAAACCCTTCAAGTAAGTTGGCTGTGGTAATACTGACTTCATGATCAGTCAAGACAAGATTCTTTACCCTGTTTCATCTTGGACTTCCTGGTTAGGGTCTACTTAATCCAAGAAACAGGATTCAGCATTCATGCTTTCCGTCTGTGTGTGTTTTCCCAAACTCACTTGCTGTAAATTGACACCATACACTTACAGGCGTGCACAGAAGGGTTCGCTTTAACTCTGTCTGTGTTAAGTTGTGTACTTACATGTGCCGACCTGGTGGGAGGTTGACATCTGGCTGAGAGGGATGAGTGTCTGTGTGAGAAAAGAGAAGACGCTGTGAAGGTGGTCTTTGGAGGAATCCTGCACTTGCTTTCAGAGTTTGGTGAGTTGATTCTAGTTTTGTCTTCTTAACAGCAAATGTTATTGGTCTTCAGCAAAGCTTGATCACAAAATCACTATGAAAAGTTGGTGCGTCAGCTTTCTCTGTTATCACCAGAGTTTGAAAGACAATTATTGAGGGACTGCTAATATGGATTCCCAATAACTTTTAAAAAAAACAAGAAAACAGTTTTGAATATCTAAAAAATTATGAACTAAAGTTTATTTTTGGATTTGATTCTCTCAGTTGGTGTATTTTCTTAAATGTAGTAACATCTGTTAGCATTTTTCTTAATTATTTTATTTTTTCAGTGTAGAAACATCAGGAAAGGTTTAATTAATCCAAACAAATACAAATTATTTAAAATTACTCTTTCTTTTATATTTAGTTTACTTTGAAGAAATGTTTGGAACTTTTATTTTTACAATATTGGAAGACAGATTTGTGTTTTATAGGGTTCTGCTAGAGTTCCAGAACACACAGCCCTGTTGTTGCGGGTGCAAAAGCAGCAGCAGCAGGCGATGTACCCCTCCATCCTGTGCTGATGTGGAGTTTATTTAGTCTAGAAGCAACAGAAGAAAAGTCAAGATGTGAGCCCTGTAACAGCTATCACTGAAGCCTCCATCTCAGCTCTCTGCACAGAGCCTCCTGTTGCTCATTTATTACCATGACTTGCTATCTTTTCAACCTCATGAAAAGGTCTTTTGAACAGTCGACCAATAGAGGAAAGAAAAAATGTGACTCGCGACAATTAAATCTCCCACAGGTTGTAAAGTTAGCTGTTGCGAGACAGCCTTTCTGGAAATGTCAGTGTTGGTGGTGATCCGAAGACCACAAACACACAAATCCTTTATTTACACTCTGATTTGCCCCTCGTGCTGCACACGCATGATTTTTGGTGCCTTGCTCCAACTCATAACCATGATTTATGGTGCGACTTTTCTGATACATTTGTGCGTGATTCTGTCCTTTCAAGTTAGCAAGCACTGAAATGATAAAGACGCTGGCTTCACGGCTCAATAAACATCTGTAGGAAACCACTGAAACAGATCTTACTTTGGAAATATGCTATAAAAATAATAATTAATGAGGGGGAATAGCCACAGTGATACATGCACGAACCTGTCTAGGTGTGTGGTGCGCCTTTGGAACACCAGTGTGTGCTTACAGATGTGGACACTTTTCAGAGAATAAAGGCTGCTACTGTCAGAGAGCTGGGCCTCTGGGTGACCTTTGCCATGCCTTCCCAGAAAAGCCATCTTGTAGCAGAAGTGTGACTATTGCACATGGATGTTTCCTCAGAGACATGCTCTCATGGCCTTCTGGTTAACTTCCAAACTAACCTGAAGCCTGGCATCCTGTGGCTCCCACCTACACCTTGTAAACACATAACGCAGACCTGTCTTGGGTCTTCGCTGAACCATGTGAACTCAATTTCTAAACCCTCACACTCATCTCAGAAAAAGCTTCTGCCTAATATCCTCTGTGAGCTTGACACAATCTAACTTTAAAAGAAACAGCCCCAATATTTCTAATAATCATCTGAAGCCTCTGTGTGTGTTGAAAATGTTTAGCCATTGAAAACAAAAACAAAAAAGCGTTCTAGGAACTTTGGTTTTCTGTCTGGTTTCGACACAAAATGATCATTTCTAAGAACACAAAGAAATGAACCAACCTGGGACAAAAATAAATGCTTACCCCATTATCTTTCTGACCGCTTTCTTCAGACTGGGTGCACATTGACCTGGGTCAGCTGTAAGTTTGGTACTAACAACTTTCAGGTTTTTCACACAATCCTCCTGCAAAGAAAGAAAGAAAGAAAAAACGAAAAGGGTTCGAAAAACATTTCCCTGCCTATCTTGACATGTTGCATGTTCACGCGAGTCTCTTTATGGTGGAATCCTGAAGCCACAGAGTATAACAGGTCAGCATTGTGTCTTTTTCTGAAAAGCTGAACAGGTTTTGTGGCAGTGGTGTCAAAAAATAAAAACATCATGAAATCATTTAGAAAAATTCTTGACGTTTGAGATATGCTGAGGCAGTCAGGGAGGAACAGTGCCCAACTAATTTTGGGGTGTTTAATTTCCCTAAATACACCAGAAATTTGATTTCTACTGTAAACTAGCTCCATTACACCTTTATTATCAAAATTTCAGCATTTATTCATGATCCCCATGAGAGACTTTCTTTGACTATAAGGTTTGAAGTTCAAGTCCTAATTTAAGGGCAAAATTCTTTATTGAGATAACCAAAATCACTTACTTTAAAAAAACAAAAAAAAAACTTTTTTTGGCAAACAATTGAGCATCTGCATGTTAAAAAAAAGATTAAACTTGGCCTGGTCAAAATGTTTATAAGATCAAAAATTTTTTTACTTCACCTATTCCATGGCGAAGGAGAAAAACGTTTTCAAATAAACACAAAATGCAAACAATCAAGAAAGATACAACAAATTAAACAACCCTTTGAACTAAATTGTGCAGTGACATCACTTAAACAATAATTTTTAGCTAAAATATTTTCTTTCCTTTTTTTCTACCTGTGTACTGTGTATTTAATCTAAAATCGTAAAATAAGTCAGAAAAAAACTACAGAAATTAAAAGGTTTTTCTTAAAAACGTTGTTGTTCTTGCTTTTGTAAAAGTAAACAATTTTCCTGCACACAAGCAGTCAACATGAGACCCCAAAGACTAAAAACTGACACAAACCTCAGCCAAATGTTCTGTAGTGTGTTTATATCTGTAAATACTGATGGTGAAAGAAAATTGAAATATTTACTTTTATGTTCTAACTTGAAATCTTTGCTGTTTCCAGCAAAAGAAAATGTTTTTATGGTTTTGGCACTTTTAATGAGGCTTATAATTTTCAAAAACATCTGTAGTTCAGCGTAGCATAGAATCTAATGCTATTGTTATAGCAGTTTTTGAGTCTGCAGGCCTGTTTAAACTTGTTACCTAAATGAAGATCTTTCATCTGGTGCAAACTGAGCTGAGGCCTTAATTGCAGCTGAATAAGTCTGAGTGTTACAAACTCTTGGCATGAATCTGCACGGGGGCGGAACTTGATGATGGAGCCCGTTCTGAGAGCAGGTCAAATGAGCTGTGCAAACTCAGGCCAGGAGCTGCACATCCTGCAGTCGCTTTGGTCCCGTTGAGCTCGAGTTTGTTTTGACTGTGAAAATAAGACATGTGAATAGAAGCTAGAAACTTGTTTGAACTTGTTTTGTTGTTTTTGTTGGTTTCAAACATATCTTATGTTTGCTTTTCTGAGAAATTAACTTCAACGTCTACTGAATGAGTTATTTCTCAAAAACCACACAATCATTTTTTTTCCTTGGCGGGACATTTGTGGGTGAGCCGGTTGGAATTTGATGGATGAAGGCCAATGTGTTAAGAGTGCTAATTATGACGGCATCTCTTAAAGAAATGTGTAAATCGTAAAATTATTGAAAGTTGGCAAGCCACAGGTTAAAGGTCACTGGCAATTACAATGTTCTGTCTATGTACTATGTAATTGCCAGTTTTCAGTACCATAAATCTGGATGACCATCTCTACAAAACAGTGTTTGGATTCTTACAGATAATATCTGTAAGAGAAAAATTTATTTTTAATTTTATGTAAAAAAAAAAAAAAAAAAAGGAAATCCAAAATCTGTGTGACCATTTGTTTCTGTATTCTTTTACATTCCTCATCACCTCCCCACACCTTCCAGCAGGTAGGGTTTCTCTTTCTCAGCGTTGGAATACTATATTATCTGTAAGAATCCAAACACTGTTTTGTAGAGATGGTCTCGCAGTTTGTAATATTTTAACACAAATACTAACTGCAAAACTACTTTCAATCAATTGAATGTTCTTTTTCTTTTGTCCTCTATAGGGTCATCCAAAGTCCAGCTGAATGGGAAGCATGGACAGTGACTTGGAAACCATGACTCCCAGTCTCAACTGTCCCATCACTCCAAGTCAAGTAACAGGCTTAGGGATGAACGGTCCTCTTTCCCCCAAGTACAGACACTCAGGACCAGGTCTCTCTAGTCCTCAGGAATACAACCAGTGGCTGCCTTTCCGTCATGATGCCAGCCTCCTGCCCATGAAAGAAGATTTGGCTTTGTGGCTGAACAACATCATGGGTGAGAGATCCTAAACAACATGTTTCTGTAGTTTGCAAAAAGAAAGTGGACTCATTTCTTTTAAAAAAAAATAATTCACTGAGGATTTTCTTTTGAAATGGAAAACATCAGTCAGAGTTAAAAATAACACACAAATCCATTACCTTTGGTTTTCATGCCAGCCATTTTTTTTCTTTAAAAAAAAGACATGAAATAATCATTCAGTTTAAAACATCAGCATTTTACCTTTTTCCAAAACCCCTCCTTATGTGGGGATTTTCTTTTATGTTGCTGTTCAGTGAAATAAAAACATACAGTTTGCACATGTCACAACCCGTTCACCGATGTCTGCAAAAGAGATTCAGGCGTGATGAATTTGTGTCTAATGTCGCAAAAACAAAGTGAAACACATAGCGCATGTTCAAACAAGATGTGGAGCAGCAAGTATTATTTCTGTAGAAGGAAAATGTTGGTATCGTAATACATGCAAAGGCTAAATCCTTTTCTTCAGCTGTTTGAAGCTTTCACAGATGATCTTCAAAAAACTTGTCAGTGATGATCATTGAAAAGCATCATGTTCACATTAAGAACTTGATCCCCAAACACATTTGCAAAACATTTGAAAAACTGTATTAAATTCTACACAAAGTATGTTATCTGCATTCCCACATCGGTATTGCTCACATTCTGAACAGGCAAAAATGGCATGAAAGTTTAACTAAAACTCCACTCCAACAAGATTTACAGATTTACCACGAAGGAACAGCTTCTGAGTTCCCATTTCTAATGAGCTTTCCTCACGCAAAATGATTTAATGGTAGGGAATGTGATTTCTAAATGTTTGCTTTGCATGTTTGTGGATTCCCCTTCAGGTGTTAACCTGACTGCTGATGGTCTGATGGAACAGCTGGATAATGGTGTTGTCCTCTGTCAACTGGCAAAGCTCCTCCAAGAGAAGATGACAAACGTCAACACAGCAAAGGTATAGAGCACATGCAATTAGATAAAAGACGATTCAACCATGTAAATTAAAATGATCAGTTGCCATTATTGAATTTTTAAGAAACTGATTAAAAATGTATAGTTGCTGGAAAAAATAATACAAACAACATTGTGTAAAAGTTATGATCTATAAGTTGTTTTATTAGCGTTAAAATGTGGGTTTTGACCTAAAAGAAAGCATGTCCAAGCTGTTTATATTTCAGAAAAAACTATCATGTGCTTCAACCGATGATGTCTTTGAGTGATCATCAAAAGCCGATCTAGATTTATGAAAATCAAAATAGTTTTACATGGTAATTATTTAATTATTAACAGCTTGTTTTTCAAAAATAAAGGCAGGATTTAATAACCCACTTACATAAAAATCAGGTTTGGGTGCTTTGAACATTTTTTTGTGTCATTATTATCACAATAAAGTACATGTATAAAGAAAATTAATCTTAAAATTGCACTTCTGAGCGTTTCTTTATTAAAAACGCTGTGAATCAGGAGCAGATGAAAAAAATGTTGGAAAAAAGTTGTACATATGATGTAGAGGCTACTATGGTATTCTGATGCATAGATGATTAAATCCATGTACGTCTTTGTTTTTTCCGTCTGAGCTGACATCTGGCTCAAAGCTGTACGGCTGGATAGCTCCAGTATTACTCACTACTTTCTGTTGCACTGATAATGTTAGAATGGGGGAATGAGGGGCTCTAAACTAGTGTGTAAACAAAGGGATGATGGGAACTAGGAGGGGATTTTCTTCGCACCAACGATCCCGTCCACAGCTTGGTGGTGAATGTCTGATGCCACTCTGCAGAAACTATGTCCTAGAAAACAACCCCATTTTTTTTACTTTGTTTCAAAACGGCGTAATCATAATTAGAAGGCAACAGGAAATATTTTGACAATAAATCAAAACATCTATTGAGTCTTTAGAAATTTAACTCTTGGAGCATCAAGCAGCTGGAAGATAATTTTTAATAACACTCAATGTGGATCCTGCACGTTGACACTGAACCTGTTCCGGAGGCACAAACGTGCAGTGGCTACAAGAGTGAGTTTCCATGGAGATTCTTGAAAGCAGCAGACCCCTGCAATGCAAAAAAAGAAAAAAGTCATTGTAGTGGACCATGTAATCTGGTGTTTCTAGGGACCCTACATCCATCAGGGGGTCCTGGATATGTAACCTCTTTGCACAAATCATTAAAAGCATGCAAATAAATAGATTTTGTTTCAAAAACGTTACAGATTTAGGTATAAGAACCAGAAATCGAGCTCTTAGTTCGATGTACATTGCTCTGTAAAGAGGATTCCACAGACTGAGCACTTGTAAAGGTGCTCTATTGAAAATTTGTAAAGAATAGAAGTAGAAAGTAGGTCAGATCTGAAGCTGACTGTTGTGCATTAGCTCTCTTTCTCCATTCATGTTTCCTTGCACTAAGCCTCATAATGCCACGGATGTCTTTTGAAAAGTTCCTTTTTTTCTCTCTTTGCACATAAAACGCTCGGCATAATGGAAGATGTGTCAGTCCATTTTAATGTGCTCATATTTACGCACAGCTTTGTTTCTAAAGGTTGTTGGTTCAGGCTTATGAACATTAATCCAGTAATGTGTTTTGAATGAGCAGACATTTTTCCAATGTCCCTTTTCTGTGTGTTCATAAAAACAGTCCCAGCCGTTTGTGAGAAGAGTGATCCACTGGAGAGCTGATGCAACATCTGGATCATTTTTTGCACGAGACAACACTGCCAACTTCCTCTACTGGTGTCGAAAGATTGGCGTTGATGAGTCCTACCTTTTTGAGTCTGAGGATTTGGGTGAGATGAGACTGGAGACACTTTTTTTTCTTTGTTTCTTTGGAAAACCGAAAACTCACAATGCACATGGTAGACTTCTCATGAAATAAGTTGCTGTCATTTTTCAAATTGAAATGGAAGTGAAAATAAAGAATGGTTACACATGTGCATTTCTTTTTAAAAACAATGCTTTTTAAAATCCTTTTTCCAAGCTTTTTCTATGTGTTTATAATTTATCCTTTGTTTTCTGGGTAATGACTTCACTTTTTGCAGCATGATGACTTTTGTCAGCAAAAAATGCTATTTAAATAAAATACAGGTACAGATTGGATTGAGTTGTAAAGGACATGTGCAAATCCCCCTGCTTGCAGTATCAGAAGACCTTTAGCCTTCATGCTGGCATGGCTCTCTGTCATTGAACTCTTTATGAACATCTTACTGGGCATGTCTAAGCAGCGCTGCAGATGCGTGACAAAGATAATGTGCAGGTAAAGCCTCACCCACAATGAATCCGTCCTGGATCTGATGCAATTGTGAATTTTAAAGGCTCAATTACTCTGATATCTGTTTTAACTGCTTTAAAACGAAGCCATTTTTTTTTTATAATTCAAATATAAACATTTCCCTCATCCAAGGTGTCTATTTCCCATACAGATGAAAAGATACCACAACTACATGTATTTATGGCAAAGATTTTCATGCCCTCATGCCTCCAGCTGGAACCCATAGGAATTCCTGTTCATCTTTAAAGATAGAAATGCACAAAGGAGCAGGGATATTTCCAGAAATGTGCTGCCTCTCCCATTTTTCTTTTGTCAAGGGCAGAATTCTATCTGTAGAATCATCTCTCCTTTCATTCAACTGACTTTTGTCTGTTTCTCCACAATTGTTATTTGTTTATTGTGTGTCTGCTGTGCAAAGTCCTCCACAAGCAACCTCGGGAGGTGTGTCTGTGTCTCATGGATGTGGGACGGATTGCTGCCAGGTAAACAGAAATTAGGAACCGGGGCGCCAAGAAGAAATCATTTAAAAAATTGAACCTGCATTTGTTGTGTCTTTATTTATTCTTTGAAACTGCTCCACTTGTCATGAAATTGATGTCAGCAGTGGATTTCAGAAAAGGTCAGATGCATCAAAAGAGCAGAAAATTTGTTTAATGCTTCAATTACGAAAGTCTCTTAATGAGGCCAATTATTTCAGAGGTGAGAGGAAAGACAGCTTTATTACGTTAGTGTGCAATAGGCACTGAGAACAAATAGTTTTAATAAAAAATAATAAAAACTTCAATGTTGTTACTCGATACAGTAAAAGGCAATATTCACAGTTCAGTTTATGAGACAGAGCTGCTGTAAAAGCTGCATATGAAAAGGTAACATTCTCATCTGTGGGGAGACAACTGTTGATAGATAAGTAAGTAAGCATGTATTTTTTTATTTAAATAGCACAGAGAGAGACTGGCAAACACGCAACGTGCAGAACATCCCTTCTGCCGGTAACAGTTTAATGAAAAGCTTCGCTCTCTTTATTAGACAACCTCAGATCATCATCCTTAAAATCCCACTCTGATCATTTTTTGATCTATTGTAAGTGTTCCAAGTGGTCTTTTAATTATCTTTATGCCATTTTTAGCCCAAATTAAAAGAACTGTCATTTTCTAGGACATAGTGTTTGCAGAGCGACAAAAGTTTGTTAGAAATTTGCCTCTGAGTTGTGCTGCAGGACCATTGGAATAGTGTAACCCTGCCCCTGTTTCCCGTCATCCATTTGTTTACACTCTCTTCTGCTAGCTACTGATTCACAACGGTTTGAATAAAGAAATGCTGAGAAATGCACTTTTGGGCCTAATTTGTTCTCCAACATCAGAAAAATGCCACAAGAACGTGTTAAAAACACAGACAACATAAATTTCACATGAGTGGGTCTTTAAAGATGATTTAAAACTAAATAAAGCTAAACCAGTTCACCAAATTAGTGCAAGGCAGCATGTTACACAGCACAGGCTAGTATGAATCCTTTCACTTTACTGTAAAACAGACAAACTTTCCAACAGAAATAAATTTACTTACATATTGGTTTGATACATATACCCCCCCCCCCCCCCCCCTGTTCTTAGATTTATCATTCCTGTCAACTTCCGTGCATAAGCTCACAACAGGATCAGGGTTCTTTAATTGACAGGTAACAACCATTGACTGTATGGGAGAACTGGACTGAATGACCCCTTCCCCTTGCGTTCCAAACAGCAAGTACCCACTGGGTACATTTTTTCCATTTTGCAAATTATTCAAGTTATAAAATGACCAATCAAATGCCTCAATAAAAGCATGTGGTCTCACATGCAACATTCAAAAAGTTTGATTGTGGCCTTTCCCCATGCTCACTCCTGATAGAAATATTATAATATAGCAATGTTGACTCAGACTGACTCGGACCAATCACTGCTCACTGATGTCATGTGGTTCCAACATGGTGACATCTGTATCGCAAGAAATGGCGTTTTAATTCATGTAATCGGAACTGGAAATGCAACATTTTCTGTGAGTGAGGCCTAGAAAAATGGACTGATTTAATGTACACAACCCACAACTTACCTGTCTTAAGTATACACCTGTCATCTCATGAAACTGCATATTTAATAAAACCTTGAATTCTTCAAGTTTTTGTCAGAACAGCTCAATTTGAATTCAACCTTTGCTGCAGGTATGGTGTGGAGCCCCCAGGTCTGGTGAAGTTGGAAAGAGAGATAGAAAGAGAAGAGGAAGGATGCTTCTCTCCATCATCCCCTCACACATTTTTCCCATCCACCTGTTTTTATTCACCATCTCAGTCCTCGCTGCCTCCAACCCCCTCGCCTTCTCCTCCTCCCACTGCTGCCCTCGCTCAGAGTCTGCCTGAAGCCATCCCTGCCTCTGATCTTCCATCAGCCACCACAAACCCAGCGCTCACATGTTCATCCCCACCTGACCCCTTCCTCTCAGCCTCTAACCCGTGTCCAAATGCAGCCCCCACACAAACACCTTTGTTCTCCTCGTCCTGTGCCTCTGACACATCTGCTTCATCTCTGCCGTCTGAGCCTTCGCCAGACCAAACTCTGGTCTCTGCTGACAAAGCCTGCCCCACAACAGCAGACAAACGCACCCCTTCAGTCACTATTGCCTCCCTACCTGCAACACCCAGTTCACGTTCATTCAACAAATCTTCAGGCAGGAGAAGCTCAGGCACCAGCATTTTGGATGACATCGTTAGTACTTTGTTACCACTGAAACAATATTCTAAATTATTGACGATATCTGGAACATTTGCATCCAACCAATCCTGTCTGTTGAATTTCTTTCAGGTTAGAGGCATCATAGAAAACCCCCCCTGCAGCTGCCCCACACGCTTTTCTGTTGAAAAGCAGCCAAAAGGCAGCTACCGTGTCGGGGATAAAGTTCTGTATATACGGGTGAGAATCTTCTGTCATGACGAAAACACACTTCCTCCTTTATCGACATTTTCTGTTCTCCATCATTTCTTTACTTGCACAACGCCTGACTGCATGTCTGCAAAAAGCAAAACATTACTCATACCAAACATCATGAATTAGTCAAAACAAAATATACAACTTTTTGTCATCCAGCATTTAGGGACTTCAAATAAGCTGTTGATTTTGATGTCAAAGTAAAACAAAGAAAACTTTTTTTGTCTTAGATCTATCAGAAATGATGGAGATTTGCATGTGGCGTAACATCAGAGCCACAAATCACAGATTGCAAAAGAATTTGATCCATAACTAAAGTGTGTCACGGATTCTATAACATCTAATAATGCGTAAAGTACAAAGACCTTATGGCTATTAATCACCAGTTGAGTCAGCAACAAGTGCAGGACATCAGTGTGACTGATTTGCAATTACTTTGTGCAACTCATCGTCCTTTAGTTGTGCTCCACCACCATGTGTCTGTATGGAGTCAGAAGGACCAGGAGGCAAGGTTGCTTGGCAACCAATGGTCAGGATAAGACTGTGCTGACAATGATTGTATTCAGGACATAAACCTTCATCAAAGACAGTGACGTGCAGTCAGGAGAGGCAGGTGAGGCACAGCCTCACCTGTCATTATGGGAAGAAAAGAGGAAAAAACAAATTCAATTATTATATTTAATCAGTAATTTGTCCTTCCGTTTAAATGTACCATTTTTGGGTGTTTTTTCTTTTCAAAATCGCTGAATTTCCGCATTTGCTGTTCAGATACTAAGTAGTGAGGTGCGATGAGGCACCAGCCCGCTGAGCCTCACCTTGGATTGCGCAATACCTATGCAGTCAGACGGTACTGCTGTCTCTCTGTATGTCGGTTCAATCACTTGTACTATATGAGCTGAGTTTACATAATTTAGCCGATGTATATGATGTACAGTGTTTGTTTTTATAAATAACTGTATGTGAGGGACGTGTTTCCTGTGCTGAGCGCTAAACGCCGGCAAAAAAGCCGCCGGGTGAGGCCAGTAGTTCTAGTGCCTCATGTTAGGGGGCGCCGGTGAGCCCTGAGATTATGACGCTAAAAAATAATAGAAGAAGTGATAGCAAGCGGCAAGTCATTTTCTTCAGAAGGAGCGGCGTATGGACTTTATTTACAAGTAAAGGTAAGACGATAATAACGTTTGTGTCTTTTTCTATGCTGCAGTTTGTATATGAAAAAAACATGTTGAAATGATATTTTAAACAAAACACGTTAACTGTTGTCAATCAAATGGTGAATAAGTTACTCAGTATGGTTCATGTATTTGTAAATCTGACTGATGACGTCAGTGCCTCACCAGCCATTAACCTCACCGCACGTCACTGATCAAAGAGTACCAACCCAAAGGACAAACAAACACGTCTCTCTGTGGATGATTCTGCAAAGGCGTGACCCTGGTGTGCTTTTTAGATGGCAGCTCAGTTGGGAATAAAATTCCAACTAAAGAGAGGGAAGAAGTTTTAGACATATTTCAAGGTATAATTCTTCTCCGAAAGCAGAAAAAAAAGCAATATGTACTGAAGCTAGTGCAACTGCTGCTAGATAGGAGTCTATTTACAAATGAATAAGTTTTGGATAGAAGCTAAAGAAATTTAAAGTCCAAAGTTAACCTTTTGATGCCTGAATTTATTTCAAGCAATAAAAATCAAAATAAATTAAAAAAAAGTTTTTGCTTTTCAATATTTTCCACACTGAAGGGTGCACAGGGTTATATTTCGCACCGTTAATGAATAGTCTACTGTCAAATATATGTCAGATGCGAGGTGCAGCGAACTTTAAGTCACATTAGGCTAGACAAAAGAATCAGAGATCAGTCTGTCTGTCATTCAGAATGTAATAACTGTGTTCATGGTTACTGACATGCCACACGTTAATCACGTCAGAAGCGTTAGCCATGGCAGAGTTTTCACAATACCTGTAATTCCCAATATTGTTTGCAACATGTACAAAAACAAACGCTAAAACAACCGTTACTGTGGCTACGCTAACCACCAACCTTGTCTGACAAAAAAAAGTCTGACACCACACGTTAGCCGCTTGTTTGCAACTCATAGAAACAGACAAAATGTCACAACAATTAAAAGATCGTAACACCAATAAACATAATTATTTTATATATAAGGCACTGCGACTTATAAAATGCACTATCGCTTTTTTTAAAAAAAAGTAGCTAAAATTACTTAGCTAAAAGTAGCTAAGTAGCAAAATTTAAGAGCAAAAGTGATTGGATGCTTATCTGCACCAACAGGAGTCAAGGGAATACATTTGTAATAAAAAACATGACTTTTCAATTGAATGTAGCTGTTAAAGCCCCCTTTTTAGATTAACAAAAAATGTTTTATTATACTGACCTGTTCTTTAAAGCCCCACTCCAATAAAAAAAAAAATGCTTTTGGTGTTTTTAACATGTTCTTGTAGCATCTTTCCAATGATGGAGGACATATATAGAAATGTAATCCTAAAGTAGTATTTCTGATTATTTCTTTATTCAAATTGTTCTGAATAAAGAGAAGACGAACATTTTGAACTACTGCTGCAGTTTATAAACTATGTCCCAGAAAACGACACAGGTTTTTTAAATTTTGACTAAAAATGGCATTCATCATTAAAGGCGACTGAGAATGAATCAAAATAGGATTGGAGTGGGACGTTAAACAGCTGTACAGTCTGAGCACCAACTGACTAAAATAGAAATTGAATTTGCTGCCCTTTCAAACATTTTAACATGTGAAAAGTTTTTCTTTTTTGGTAACATCTCAAGTTTTCTTTATTTCCTGTCTGTTTGTGCTCTGAATCTCCATTAAGCCTCGCAAATACAATGTCTTTGTAAAGCATTGTCCAGCTGTCAGTTTCTCAACAATAATTACTAGTTTGTAGACACAACTTGCGCTCCTTTTCCTTTTCTCCTGATTGCTGACAAGCAAGCAGCCTTCAACTGTTTAAACAGTGTGATGCTGCTCGTCGACCTTCACGGCACCCATCACCTTCCAGCTCACAGATGTCTGCATTTGTGCAGGGAAATGCACCCTAAACCTCAATTACCATATACCACGGCAGCCCCAGTGCTGCTCCTAGGAGAGCGTTTCCCTCCGTGTGTACAGACCTTTTTAAAGAGCAGATACTATTGATTACCAGGACAAAGTCATTAGCGAGGGGTTTAATCAGACAGCTTGTTAATGAGCGGCTGAGCATGACTGCCCCTCCTCTCGTGTAAACTTTACACTCGACCAACCCCAGCTTCCTCAACCCCCACCCACCCACTTCCTCTCTATTCCCTCTGGAGGCTATTCAATCATTCTGGAGCTGGAGAGCTTTGCCATTCTTTGGGGTTGTAAAGAGAGGAAGGCTTTCCCTTTTCTCTCTGCCCAATTAGGCTCTCCTTTAGCTTTGTGGCAGGATCTGCTCTGGCTGTGAGAGTGAAAGGAAAATATGTCCAAACATTTGACAAAATTATACAAACTCTCTTGGTTCTAATCATCTTTCTCTCAGCACGATGTAAGTTGAGTAATACTACAATTTTTTTAATGATATGATCCAATTACATTAAGTTAAAAACCTTTTTTCTGTGGCTTCCAACCTTTACCATATAATATTCTGAAAAGATTAAAATCTATCATTTGACGTAAAACATCAAATGGTAGCAATTTGACAAAGCAACAAGACAAATAAAATAAAATATGATTAAAGGAATCACTTCAGAAAGAGATCAAGAGAAAGCAACTCAGAAAACCTTTTGCCTAAACATTCATATTAAAAAGAACACTTTACGATAAAAAGTCTTTAGTTTGGTTCATTTGCTGTTTTGTTATCTTGACCACTTGCCTTCTAATGATTCAAGTATGCGTCAAGCCTCTTCTGTTCCCAATGTACCCAAATTAGCATCACCTTCAAAGCAAAAACATAAAAAAAATCTTTATTTTATTAGAATGCATTTCTGGAACAGGTTTGGGACAATTTACATCTATTCTGCCGCTTCATTTACTTTCTATTTTTTTTATTTTACAAAAGTAAAATGCAACAATAGATTTTATTGCATCATACATTTTATTTTTTACATGAATAGTTTTACTTTAAAAAAAAATCATCTTTCTTTTTTTTTCTTTTTACCATTTGTCCTACACATGGGATTGCCAATTTTTTAAATAAACATTTTTACTTTTTTCTCCCTTTGTATACGAATTCCTGAATATTAAACCAGGTATTAAGCTCAAACTGTTACAGTACGCTTTTTTTCTACTCTTGTTTGATAACTACGTTTTACACTTACCTAAAAAACGTAGTTTTTGAAGTAATATTACACTTAATTGACAGACTTTGAGGATTTTATTAGAAAAAATACTAAGATCAGAAGAAAATAGTCCAAAGAAAGACAAAAGTCATGTTACAGCCTCATAAACTCTACAGCTCTCATTTTTACTTGTTTTGTAAGGAATATATATATGAATTATAAATTTATAAATTTTCTATTTTCAGACCCCATTGATTTGGGCAGAACCTTTAGATGAGGATGTGGCTAAAGCCTGCCTCCTATTGGTACATCTGTGAATGACTCCTCATGCATCTTTCAATAGAATCAATGAAGCTGCCAAGGACGGACACATGGGAATCCAGACGGTGGGGCTGCAGACGAAGCACACTTTGTACAGAGTCCTTTAAAGAGGAGGGGGGAGAACAGACAGAAATAAAGAGTCTCTGCCCAACAAAGGATCCACATTTTACTTAAATAAATTATATTTTTTTTTTCTTAAAAGATCATTTTACTTTGCAGGCAGATATGTGAGTCAGTTGTGGAAAAGTTCAAATTTATATTGACGCTACAAAAGGAAAGTTAAATGTCAATGCATAAATAGTCTAGTCTGTTCTTTATGCAAATATTAGCCTCTAAAAATTTAAAAGAAATTTGAGACTAAATAAAGGAAAACAACTGAGTTCCTTCTTCCCTTTTGCTAAGCATAATAAATTAATAAACTTAAATAAGGAAGATGATTTTTATGAATGACTGTAGGTCTGATTTATGCCGCTCCCACATTTGACAGCAGAGGGGTTTATCCAGAATGTCAGATTTGACCCCTGTCAGCCTCAACATTTTAATCTGCAGACTGACAGCTCAGGTGACCCCTTTGACCCCTTCCTCTGTAGCTGCAGGGGTCACCTGTCGGCACATGCACGCCTGTGCTCACACCACTGATTTATCCCTTTTATTTATTTATTTTCTCTTTCGCCTATATGGCACGTGCCTATTATCACATTCCTAATGGTTGTCTAATGAAGGGTTTATAGGTGATAAGGCGGGAGGGGGTTGGGCTGCCTCAGACAGAACAATGGATGGCTTTGCAAGGCCTCCTGGGAATGTTAATGTCTTCTGGGAGGTGAGGGTCCATACTAAACTCATCTCAATTTCTTCCCCCCTTCTTTTTTTCCTGTCGCTCTGCAGGCTTCATATAGTGGCAGTTGTTGCCATGGCAGCAGATTTTATTCAGCGATAAGGACAGGTGTCTGCGAATGATGCATTGATTCATGTACAACTGGCCTCAGTGAAAACTACTGGTTTCTGAACACCATGTATTGGTGGTTTAATTCAAAACAGTGCCTATTATGTAGACGTCGTTGCAGACCTGCCTGCCTTTGTGCGTCACTGCGTGTGCCCATGCATGCTTTAAGGTGGATTAGGGTAGCATGTGTGCTCAGCTGGTGACATGAGGCGCAGTTTCATTCGGTTTAATGAGATTTTGACAAAGCTGTCCCAGAGATCATTTCTTTTCATGACACGTGCACAAAAAAAGCTTGTAAATATTAAAGTCAAGCTGAAGGAGAAAGGTTTGAGCGGTATATGACCACAGAGCATTCCTGATCAGGTTTTCACTGCCTTTTTTTTTTTTTTTTGTTGCAGATGCTAAACGAGCGTCATGTGATGGTGCGTGTTGGTGGAGGATGGGAGACCTTCATGGGTTACCTGCAGAAGCATGACCCTTGCAGAGGTGGAGGAGGGTCGGCGGGCAGACCTGAGGTCAGGGTCTTTCGGGAAAAAGCCAAACCACCCAGCCTGAACTTCTCACCTGACAACTACATGGTGGTTGGCGCCCATTTCCGTGGCAAAAAGTAGACTGCTTCTTGCTCCAGGCAGCGCTAACTTGATTGATATTCCAATTTGTGAGTTATACCCTTTTTGCTATAACACAAAATAGAACTTTATTTACTGATGAGGCTTACATATTACCTGTAGCAGTTTGTCACAAAAGCTTACCAACAGCATTTGACAAGTTGCAGATAATTTGTGGACAAACAAACATTCTCTGCCGCAGTCATGTAAGGCTGTTTGTGACCGATAAAAAAAGGTAAAATTTTTAATCATGTCATTTAGACGTGTAAAACAGTCGGAAATTGTTCTTTTTTTTTTTGTTACTTTCACATTTTACATAGTTTTCTGAGTTTAAAGCATCAGTAATAAAGTGTACTGCTGTAGTGCATTTTCTGAAATAAACAGCCAAATATTTTTCTTATCCTGCATTATCTGTGCTTATTATTACCTGATTCTTCTTTTGAGCTAGTTTAAAAGTGTTCCCAGTGATATTTTAATTATGATTATGCAGTCTTTAGCCTAAATCAAAAACTCTCGGACATATTTTCTGCAGAACAGCTGTAGTTCGTTAAAAATTTGCTTCTGAGTCGTGGGCAGGACAATTGTCGTGGAGTTACACGCCCCTCCTTGTTGCGGAGCAGGGCAAAAAATAAAGTAAAAATAAAGTGCGCACATCTTATCCTGATTCACATAGATTTTACTAAAGAAATACTCAGAAATGCAATTTGAAGTTTAATTTTCTTTATATCTGTCCTACATCATCAGACAAAATGTCAAAAACACAATTTTAATCAGTGTGGGTCTTTAAAATCATTGCTAATGGGGTTTTGTTTGTGGGGTAGATGAAGTGGCGGAGCTAAAACATTTTATACAGGGGTGTGTGTTTGAGTGTGTGTGAAGGGGTGGCAAATAACAACAGCAGAGTGGAAGGCCACAACAAATGAAAGGATCAAAAATACATTTTTTGAAACTGTTTTATTATTGTTTTATTATTTTAAAACCAGCAGGGCTTAAAGAAGCTTCTATTGATGACTTCTTAATCTTCGTCAATGATTATACTAATACCGACTCAAAGTTTGGGGGGGGAGTAGGGGGGCAGAGCTTTTTGCTCCCCTCGTATATCTGCCCCTGGATAGATGCACTGCTTCTGTGTTTTCTGAAGGTGCAGCATGTGTCGAGGAATATCTGCATTCTTCTGGTTATTAAGTGTCTGTTATTTCCAAGTTAAAATTAAGATAAACATTTCAGTGTCTCATGTGCCTTTGTAATAGCAGGGCTGCTGTTGCTGTTTTGAATATCAACATTTTAGAAATTAATTAAAAAAAACACATTAAAACAAACCTGAATGACAGTTTACAACATTTAATTGAAATGCAGCATTAGCTGCCTTCTCATTTTCAATATTCTGATTGAAGTGAGAAAAGGCCTTTAGGAAGCAATCACATCCCATCAGACTGATGCAAACCATCAAGTCGTCCCTCTAGATGGCACCATGTCCTAAGTGACAACAAAAAAAGCATGGCTTTCCCCTGCAGTGTGCTGCCGCTTTGATCATTGCTTTCATCTCTTGCAAATTCACTGTGAACATTTACTGGATATCTGCCTTCAGTTTTACTCCTCGTTGACCTCAAACAAGTGGGACCCCGCTGAATTTTTCAAAACAAAAGTTCTTTCTTTTTTATAGTCATGAGACACAAGTATGCAACTTTGCAAGTGAATACTGTGCCTGAGAGGAGAAAGCACAGAGACAGCAAGTCAAAGCATAGTAGTAATTACATATTTTATTTTCAATAAAATAAATTAATGAAAAACTGACACACATTTGTTTTTTCTCTTCAATACCTTTTTGAAGAAACTAGTTTGAATGAGATCATGCAAGACTGCAATGTCTTTGTTATCCTCACACAACACCTGACGTGGATGCACCCAGTACAAATGACATGGAGAAACAAAATACGTGCTCTTGAAACAGATGCCACTCTCAACTGTGACATTTTTGCAGGGCATTTCACTCTGCACTCTGTACAATGTTTCTCATGAAACAGGAAGCCCCCCCTTTATGAAAGGGCTTTCCAACTCTTTTTTTTCTCTAAATGCTTGATTTATGACTTCAAACCAGTAACTTTAATCTGCAAATACAGAGGGGAAAATATGTAACTTAAAGGTTCAGTATGTAATACTTTTGGACCTCTCCTAATGGAGCATCAGTACTTAAAATATCATGTTTTCCAAATGATACACACATAAAAAATAATTTAAAAAAAGTCTCGACATTGTGTGCCTTCACAACACACTTGCATCAAGTACACATAATACATTTTACTGCTCTGATCAACACCTTTGTGTAGAATTTAAGTTCATGGTTCCTACAATTTCTTGTCTGATTCTTTTCAAAATAAGAGTCCAGGAATATTGACTTTTATCAAGATTTCTTTGTGAAAACACATCACAATTTAGTTGTACTGGCCAGCATTTGCACTTGTCTCTCTCTGCAAGCATACAGTGTATAACTGTTACACACCCCGGCCTCTCTGACTTTATGAGATGGAGCAAAGTGCAAAGATTCGACAAGACATTGAAGATTTCATGCCTCAAATGATTTTCTTAATGGTGATGGTGAGAGGACCAAACATCACACAGTGTTGTTAACACACAACAATACCTTATTTGTTTTGTTTTGTTATTTTCTCAGAGAGTTAATGGACATAGTTGATAAAATATTTCCTGATTTATCTCAGGCAATCATTACATATAAACACATCATTAACTCGTGATGAATCCTGTCATTTCAAAATAAATGACTTCCGACTGCGAGACAATAAAATTATAACCAACATTTCTGTTGGTATTATCACCTAAAACTGTTGCCAGGACAATCAAAGATTTACCTATGGAATATTTTGAAGACACAAGCTACACTCAACTTTCAAGTGTTTTTTTTTATGTTTTCAAATACAATATTTAGAATATGTCCCCAAGTGTTGCTATCTTATTCAATAGAAAATGTCTCCTCTTTTGTGCTGAATTTGATTGGCATCAATAATCCTTTAAAACTGAACTGTCTAGTTTAGAAATATTTGACTTCAGGGATCAAAACGGCTCTTTTGAGTAAGGATTTAAAGAAAAGAAAAAAATTAAGCTGTTTGGGGAGAGAATTATGGCAGGCAAATTGTTGTGCTTTTTTCAACATGTTATAAAATGATGAATTTGAGTCTTGTCATATGAAGACAGAGATGTTTCTCCACAAAATTTGGGATTTTAAAGTCAAACAGCAGTTTTCGTTTTTTGAGGAACTCACAATTCAAAATAGTTCAAAATACAAGTTTGCTACTTAAATAATAAATATAGTTTTGACTTGGCAAATCTATCTTTCCCATGTCCAAGCAGCCATAGTGTCCCTGATAAATATGCTAATGGGACATTGTGGAACTTTTGTTCTTTGATCTTTTTTCCTTTCTTTTTTTGTCTCCTTTTTGAACAGTGCTATCTCTAACTCTGTAGCTCATGATAAACTGCTCAGTAGCTGTCGTGGGAAAAATACAAATCGTTGCCAATAAAAGTAGGCAGATCCTCCACAAACTCAAGTTTCAAGTGTTTGGTGCAGCAAAAATTGACTGACAGGGTAGTTAAAGCACAGCGACATATAGTAACATGTCATGCTTTTTTCAAGTTATTCAACCAAAACAATTCTGTTTGCTGAACTCCAAACTCAAGTGTCTTCATATCTTGACCTGTCAGCTGACACTAGGGGAAAAAAAGACCTTAACAATAAAAAATAAAAAAAACTTTACACAAACAATGGGTTAATTCTACACAGATCCATTTGTACAAATACAATTTGTTTTTCAAGGCAGATTTACTCTTTTTATCTCACTAGTCACTCTGCAAGATCCATTCGAGACTGTACACGTTAAACTGTCGCTAATGTTTATTGTTATTGTGCTTCACTAAAGTCAAGCAGTAAAGAGTCACTGTCAGCACTTTTTGTTTACTTCAAACATCGACACACCACTGAATGAATTAGAGCTGCTGACAGGACACTCGGACCTGATATTTGTTTGTATATTTGTTTCCTCTTTTTTAGGATTTCCCTCATGGTCTCTCTGGAGCTCGTGTGCATAAGCAGATGCTACTGCTCGAGTGTGTCCTGTGTGTTGGAGTGAGTGTGGCTTCGTGTAATTTTCTTTTTAAAAAAAAGCACCATTTTGAGACAAATTCACTTCTGAGAAAACAGTCCTCTTCAGATGGCAAAAAAACTGAAAGAAAAAAGTCCTGTTTGTTCCCCGCTCAGATGCTGCTGTGTTTGTCACTCTGGATGCTTCTGCAGGTCCCTCCGAGGTTTTTCAAATCAGATTTTAGGAGCTCGACTTTTGCTGCTCCCGTCACTACTCAGGCACGCTGAACATTGCGAGGGGGAGAATGGCGGTGTTGTGACATGGTAGTTTGACGACAAACAGTTTTAGAGTTAAACATCAAAGTTGGAAGGGTGTGGCTTGTGCGTTCGGTGGGATGGACACGCCTGTGTCACACTGTTCCGTTCTCTTGCCTTGGCTTGTGGGTCGTCGTGCGAGCAGGCGTGCTCAGAGACGGAGCCAGAGTGCAGAGGAAGCCGGCAAGCAATGTGAGGCCGAGTCCCCCCCAGGCACAAAACATGGACCAGCCATAGCCATGACTAATGTCCTCGGGGAGGCCATACATGTGGCGGGGGTAACGGGACAGCTCAAAGTTGATTCCCGCCACGCAAGTGCACAAAGAGATAATGCAGCACGTTCCTGTTGAAGCAGAAGACACCAATAGTCATTCAGAAGCCCTCCTGATTGATTCTAAAATGTTTGTGTGTTATTGACATCTACTATGAATCTCAATTGTCCATCTGCCAACAAACACGGAACATTTGACAAAATTATTTGTTGCTGAGTGGTGGATGTTGGTTTATGTGTTCTCAACCGTACCTCCCATGAGAAAGAGTAGCCCAGCTACATATTGCATGAGGTCATGCTGTTGGCAGCATCCCAGCACTCCAATAATCCAACCAAAAAGAATGATGGAAACAGCCATGCCCACGAAGCCTGCCGTCATCCTTCGTAGATCTGCAATTTGAGACAGAAATGTCACAACATTTACTAACATTTTCAGTTTTAAAAACGTAAACTTTAGGTAACTAAAAGCTGCATGTTAGTATTTATTAGATAAGCATCACTTGTTTGTGAAGATTCGCTCTCATCCAGATTATGTTATAACAAGATTTCTATTCTTTAAAGCAACCAAAGCATCACCAAAAAAAAGATGAGCCCTACAACAAAGTAACACAAAACTACAATTTTTACAAATGATTTTTAATCAAGACCCTGCAACAGATTGGCGGCCTGTCCAGGGTGTAACTTTCGACCAAAAGTAGTTGGGATAGGCTCCAGCAACCCTGTGATCCAGTGTCAGAAGTCAGAGCTCTGACACTGGAGCTGGAACCATCTCCAGAGTTATAAACACACTACATCTCCCATCAACCCCAGCACACAGTTATGGATGCCACACACCTGACTTTCATTTGCAATCACTCACAGTATAATAAGCACTGTACTGAGCCTCAATCAGTGCGAAATATTGTTTGTGACATTCTGCCTTCATTACTGAGCGTTATATGCAGACCTGATCTTCAGATTTCCTGACCCTGTTTTGTCTCTGACTCCTTTTGCCTGCCGCCTGCCCCGGATCTTGCCTGAATCCCGACTACCCTAGTCTCTTTCTCTGATGCTCCCAAGATCGTCATTGCTCTGATACAGCTTTGTGGATTTTAGCTGAGCTAATAAACCTGCTGCACTTAGAACCAACCATCTGCCTGTTTTGTGACACCCTGAAAGAGATTAAGTGGGTTAAGAAGTTGGAAGAATGGATTTTTAATTGATATCAATAAAGCAAAAAGAAAAGTCCTTTAATTCACTGGGTTCTTCCTTCCTACCTACCTACCTACCTACCTACCCACCTACCCACCTACCCACCCACCTACCTACCCACCCACCTACCTACCTACCCACCTACCTACCTACCCACCTACCTACCTACCTACCTACCTACCTACCTACCTACCTACCTACCTACCTACCTACCTATCTATGTAACTAAATGTCACAAATGTTAGAGAAACTTTATGACAGTAAATGGGCAATTGCACATAAAAATAAATGGATTTAAAACATATTTTTTTTTTATTTATAATTATATCTTAACAGCATGTTAAACACTGGAGTGCATGTAGCAACCATTCAAATGTGATTTTCTTAAGTAAATATGTAAATCTGCATTGATGCACTCTAATAACAAAGACAACTGTCACACTAGGTTTCATTTGAAAAATCTTTTTGGACACTTTTTTTCTAATGAAAGTTGAACTGCAATATAAAACAGTAGCAAAGGCATATAAAAGTTTAATGAATGGTCATAGGACACACTTGATCACCATTACTCCACACTGACTTTAAACATAGGTTGACAAATGACTCCAATACTTTTATTAGAATAATTGTGGATGAGACCTTTCTGACATCGTCATGGGTTAAGCATGTATAGCTACAGCAGAGGTTCCCAAACTGGGGGGCGCGCCCCCTAGGGGGGGCGCGGAGGTATTGCAGGGGGGGCGCGGTGGAGTTTTTTTTTTCATACTTTATTGACAAACAACATAATACAATAACAATGTGAATGTCTCAGGGGGAATTGAAATGTGCACATATTGCAGAAAAATATAAGAAATAAAACAAAAAGTATATAAATATATACACATACATTTACAACATAAGACAAAAAGAATTACAGTATTAGTTCAAAAATCTTGGGGGTTTAATAAATTTCAAATCTTTCAAAAATTAAATTAGTTCGAATTGCTTTTTGGTTTTGCAGGTGTTTGATAATGGTACATTACTGATTGATTTCACTCAAAAACTGCTGGAATTTAGGTTTGGAGTTTGACCATTTGGCTTTATGGATATGAAATTTTGCCAATAATAAAAACAATTGTGTAATGAAGATACAATCTTTGTCTACTTTGACATTAAGGTAACCCAGAATAATGTCTTTATCTAAAAATGTAACAGTTTGTTTAGTTATATTTCCAATATAGTTTCCCACTTCAATCCAAAAATTATTTGCATGTCTGCAGTCCACAAACAGATGAGAAATAGTTTTCCTCCTGAATGAACAAAACAGGTCCATGTCCACAACAAATCTACTCAAAGTTTTGGTAGGATATATACAATACAATATTTTGAAGGACACCTCTTTTATTTTGTTATTTAGACAGTATTTATTACTAATAGTCCAAGCATAAGTCCATTTTATGTTCACAAATTTGGATTCCCAATCAAACCTCCCGGCAGGTAAGGTTGTGGTATGTAAAAGAATTCTTATTTGTTTATTGGAAACTGAATTAACACAAATATCCACATTGTCCCAAAAAATTTCTGGGTTCTTAATTGACTTGTGTTATAAATCCCTTTAAACAGTTGAAGTAGACTGGTTAGAACGGCATCTAACACTATTGCATATTCTCTGGGTGGAGCAGGAATACCGAATTTTAAAAGAAATTCTTCATATGTCAGAAGATGTCCATGAGAATTGAAAAGTTGTCTGATTAAAACAATATCATTATCATACCATCTAGGAAAAAAGTGATTTATTCTTGTACTGTACATTACTGTTATTCCAAATACAACAAGTTTTTGGAGAAAAATTATGTTTATAAAGGAGTTTCCAGGCCAGCAGGGCTTCTTTGTAAAAGTTTAAATGTTTTGTGGGTAATTCTTCAATTTTACAATTACATTTTAGCAAGAATTTAATGCCTCCCATTGTGTCAAATATATATTTGGGAAATGCATTCCAGATATTGTCTTCCTCTTTCAATAAATTACTTAACCACTTTATTTTAAAAGAGTTGTTTAAAGTTTCAAAGGTTAATACATCCATTCCCCCATGTTTTCTGGTGTTACACAAAACATTTTTTTCCTTAAGTAATGACATTTTTTCCTCCAAATAAAATCATACACTGTTTTCTCTAATAGGTTATGTGTTTTGGCATTTCTAAAGACAGAGACACATAGACAGATCTAGAGATTCCTTCAGCTTTAGATAACAGAATTCTACCGTTCAGAGAAAGATTTCTCATTAACCACATGTTATAAGACGCGGTGGAGTTTAGAAACAAAGGATTTGTATGTTTGTGTCAGTGTGGGGGGGCTCGAAAATATTCTAATCTTCAGAAAGGGGGGCCCTGCAGAAAAAGTTTGGGAACCACTGAGCTACAGCAAGCCACCAAAAGAACTCAAGTCACTTCAATTCAAAAATACAATTTTAATCTCTGAAAGGAAATAAAAAAAACTGATGCCAAACAAATGCAATCCACAAAACAGGCTATTTCTCATAAAAGAAAAAAATAACCTTTAGGAGGCTTAACTGACAAAGAAAGAGCATTCTTTGAGCAGATTAAACCCTGATCTGCACCACCATTACAGACAGGAAATGTATGATAAAGTGCTGGAGTAGCTAATGAATTATAGATTATCATGGGCAGTTTGCAGTGACACCAAATCACTCACATTAGATAAAAAGTCCATGCAAAAATTGACCAAGTGTGGGTTGATAAACTGTCTGCGGATATCAGCCAAATAGAGCAAATGTGGCCGGCTTCAGAGAAATGAGATACTAAATGAACCAAAACAGAAAGTGGGAGAATTTCAAAGATTTTATTTCCAAGATAAAATGAAAACCCAAACAATCTCTACTTTATTAAAATCAGCTTAACATACAAAAACATAATGTTGCTGCAGCAAACCTATGGAGTTTAACAACAATATAACAAACTATTCTCTAACACACACATACCATGTGTTTAAGATTACCTGAATGGTGTTATTTAAAATAAAACTTTGTAAAATTAACAGCTTATTTGAATTTATGAGAAACTGTTGTTATGGTAAATAAAACATTTAACTGCTTAAAGACCAACTCCAATAAAAATTGTGTTTTTGCTGGTATTGTGGCATTTTTCTGATGATGGTGGACATGTGTTTAGAAAACTAGTCTTAAAACTGCATTTCTGAGTATTTCTTTATTCAAATTGTTGTGAATGAGGAGCAGATGAAAAAAAATGGAATTGGAAAAAGCTTTCAGCTGTGACGTAGAAACTACTACGGCAAGCCAGAAGCTCCATGCTCCGGCTCCATTCCGACACATCCAAATGTAGACGACTAGATCCATGTACGTCTTTGTTTTCCTTGTCTGAGCTGGCATCTGTGCCTGGATAGCTCCAATTCCGCTCGCCATTTTTCTTGCACCGCTAATGTTAGGCTAGGGTTGTGAGGCGCCTTTAAAAAACGGTATAATCATAACTAAAAGACCACAGGGAATACTTTTAAAATAGCTTAAAAGATGATCAGAGTGGGTCTTTAAGCTCCTTCTTAGAGATGAAATCTACATCTTTAGTCATGGACAGCTTTAGTCAATTCAAGGACTTTTCTTAACAATAACATTTAGGCTCAACAAAGAGAAATGTGAAAAATAATATTCAAAGAACTTCAATTGTGTGGACTAAAATGCCATGTTATTTTGAAACAAAAACATAAAGAATGATTCATGATAATGGAACTTAAAAATTGAATACCCCAAAAAACAATTAGTTAAAAGCAACATACACATAAAAGTGATGCTAAAATGCTAAACTTCAAGTACGTTTAGCAAAGATGGACCGCAGCCGATTAATTCCGTCCTACTTCTGATGGTGGTTTGAGCATCTTATACTTATATTGTACCAACTAAGTGATATTTTAACTCGGAAGTCTTGTTCAGTGTTGTTACTGATCATATCTTCCACTCCATACCCATGGAGTTGCCATCTTCTGATGAATACTTCATGCAGTATAATGCACCGCATCATATAGCACTAATTACCTCTAGTTAGGGCTCTTGAACTGCTTTAAGTTCTGGAGGATCAGAATATTTATATCATGTCAGTGTAATTTTCCAACCCCCTTGTTGAGTCTATGTTGTTATGTAAAGACGAGGCAGTTGTCAAGGTAAAAGCGGGTCAGGGTTATTTATTACAAACAAACCTGTAGAAACCCTTTTATGTATGTATATATCCCACTTGAAAAGATGAGAGAGGTCTGTAATGCTCATCATAGATATACTTCAACTTTGAGAGACAGAATGTAAAAAAGAATTTGGGAAATCACACTGTATGATTTTTTAAGAATGTATTTGCATAATGGTGCAGAAGTTGAGGATTCAGCTTCTACAAAAGGGGTGTCAAACTCGTTTTGATTCAGGGGTCACATTCAACCCATCTGATCTCAAGTGTGCCAGACCAGTAGCAAAAATATCCTATATTCAACTTGTAAGTTGGAGCTTTGCTTTTTGTTTTTTCTCTCAATTTTCTCTCCCCCTGTCTATCCTGAAAGTTGACATTGTTTGGCCTTCACCAGGCCATAAATATCAGGATTCAAATCCTGTGCAGCAACACATTTCACAAAGTCATTCAAGTATGCAAAATACAACTAAATACAATAAATATGCACAACTGTGCAATATCTGTGATGTCAGTGCTTTTATCAATAGCGACCGAAAATGCAACACATTTCTGAATTCTTGTTCTTCATTTGCCCGCCCAGGTCTCCTGAGAGATTTTGTATCTGCAATCGTAACCCTTGACAGACTTATGCTGGCAAAGGTCAACTGCTTTTTGGGGCACACAACTTCTGTATCCTTTGGCATGCATTTTTTTCGCAAGTTCACCATCCGAAAATGGTTTAGATGTTTCCTCCAACTTGTTTGGAATAAGCTCCATCACTGACGTCACGGCTGGAGTAAATGCAGATGGTTGTTTTTTTCAGTCCAGCTAATACTTTGTTAATGTTCTTTTTGTCAACTGCCCCTGCAAATAGTGAAACCTTTCTTTATGGTGAGTCTCATAGTGGCATCGAATGGTATATTCTTTGAGCACTGTGACCTGCTGATTACATATCAAGCACACTGGTTTTGCATTCAGCTCCGTTCGGCACAAAACATAACTCGCCACAGGAATGGGCTACAAATATGATTTTTTAACGATACTTATAATTTTTTTCTCTTCTCGATTGGGCCAGAATAAACCATCTGGCAGGCCGGATATGCCCTATTTTTCTGTTGCCTTTTTGTTGCCTATTTGTATGCCCTGTCCTACAAATAAGCAACAATTCTGTCCTCACAGACTTGTTTCTTCTAGCTCTTCTATCCTCCACTAATTACCTGTATAACATGTTTGAACTGGTTATTTTTATAAAAGACATCTGTCCACACTGAGTTACAGCCCAAGAGCACCATACTCACTGTAAAGCACACATGTCAAACTCAAGGCCCGGGGGCCAAAAGTGAGGGCCATGTCATTTTATGTGGCCCGCAAGAGCATAAAAGTTAAATATTTCCTTAAAAGAAAAATGTTATTTAGTTGATTACATATTATTTATGTGTAGCTGTAATTATTCAATGTGTGCAGGTCTTATGTGTGTATGCAGACAAATTGTTGTCATCAAACCATCAGTCAGATGCACGGCTGTGTGCAGTCTTTTTTTGGAAAATGTTACACGTGTAATACATGTTCTTTCTAGCTCAGTTTTATGTTATTTTTCTTTAATCACTTGGACAATTTGATCCTTCATTAATGGAGTTATGTGGGTTTTAATAAGTGGACAAATTTTAAAAGAATTTATGCTAAAGTAACAAGCAAACATATGTTTTCTATGCAACTGTAATTGTCACTTTAAAAAGTTATAATAAATCAATATTAATTAATTTAACATTAAGGAGTAGTTTTATTTATTTTTTATTACATTTAGTTACATATATTAGTTATATCTGGCCCTTTGAGGACAACCACTATGCTGATGTGGCCCTCAGTGAAAATGAGTTTGACCCCCCTGCTGTAAAGCATGGGGGTGGGAAACATCATGGTTCAAGGCAGCTTTTTAGCTACTTAAAAATAGCTAAATAAAATTACATTATAGCTACATAAAAAGCATTTCAACGTTCTGTAGTGGTCTAACCAGTCTCTGGACCTCAGTCCAACAGAGAATCTGAGGAGGGAGTTGAACGTTCATGTTGCTCAGTGAAAATCCCAAAGTATCACAGCTCTTTTGGACCCTGAAATAGCAGCTGTGGTGCAAACCTACTGAAGACCTGCAAGAAATAATTGTCATTACCAACCAGGGTTCCAATACAAAATATTGAGGTGAACTTTGTTATTGACCAAAAACCTTTTTTTCTGCACCACTGTACAAATAAAATATTTAAAAATCAATGTGATTTGCTGAATCCTTTGTTACATTCTGTCTCTAACAGTTGAATTGTACATTTTCTGAACATAAAAGACCTTTCATTTTTTTGTGTAACAACCTTACATTTACATGCTGGTGTACATAAAAATAAAAATAAATAAATTAGCCAATGCATACATTTTGGAACAAACCCAGTAAAGCTGTTCTAAGACTAAGAATTCACCTGTCAATCAAAAGGCTGCACTGTTGCTCAAATACAATGTCTACATCAAATCAGGCATTATTTTTTTAAGCACTGTCAATGTGAAAATAGTTAAGGGCACTTTAGTAACATAAAATAAAACATTCTTGCAGAGAAAGAACAGGCATTCACACAAAAAAATGGAAAGAAAACATTTAAGAACACACCCAGAAACATTCAAACACATGCCCACCATCCCATCATCTCCTTCAGCACAAACATAAATTGGTATGGGAACCAGAGAGAAAGGATGTTTACTTCTGTTTTTACATTTCACATTGGAGTAAATGTTGCCTGACTTACTTTTGTAACAGGCCACCTAGTGGTTACTTGCTAAATTGACCTGGCTCCAGGTAAAAAAATAACACACACACTCATACATGTGTTAAGTCATCAAAAAACCTTAACGAGAGTGGGAATGTGGAAGGAAACCAGATTTCAGGAATAACTGACTCATTAACCGAAGGAAAAATGTCATTTCTATGAGGAGAGGCCTCTGCCAGAGTTTAAATCAGGAGCCCCTTCCTGGGAGTTGACAGTGCTAACATTCATTTGACCCAGTCTCTAAATTCAGACAAAGAATGATGGGTAGAATGAGACTTACGGAGTGCGTGCCACTCATCCTGTCGTATGGTCTTTGTAATATCAGTCGGTAAATTTCGGGGAAGGATGGACGAGGAGTAGTGATATTTGACTGGACTGCATCTCTGAATTTTTCCTGGTGAAGACAAAATGGAAGATTGTCATAACCGAAGCATCAAAACCTCAAAGTTTCATAAAAGTTTGAGACTTTGTACAAGAGAAAATGAAACAAGAATTGAACTCACAACCTTTGCCTCTCTTTGGAGACAACGTATGAACACACACATGGCTCTGCAGCCTGAGATTTATCCTCCACCTTTACTGAATTTTAATTTCAGAGCCGGCTCTATTAACCTTATCTGCAACACTCCCACGCAGTAATTAAGGAGTATTAGGAAACAATGCAAAATATAAATTACCTCTCCTAAGCACTGACACACACATTTTAAATTTTTAAGTAAACAGCTTCACATTGTTGCATACATCTTGTTCTCTAGGATTTTATGGTTTTATTTTCATAAATGTATCTTGTATTGAAAAGAACTATATGTTTTATGTTTGTGAAGTGTTTCTTTTTTGCTAAAGCAATTGGAACAAATGTTTGAGTGTTTCTAAAAACATAAATATGGTCATAGATTTTACATCACAAACTAAAACTCTGATATTTTGCACATTTTTAAAACTTGTTTTGATCAAATTTGTGATAAAAGGTTTAGTAGAAATTGTTATTTCCCAATACATCATTGTTTATGTAAAAACAAGTATTTCCGTTGTTAGTTCCTGTTCTGTTTTAGTCGAGGTTCCCTTAACCTTTTACCTACATTAAATAATCGACCCTCTAAGATTTTAGCTTATCATAAACTGATTTCAACACACTTAGTGTACAGTTCAGGTCGAATAAAGTTAATCTACCAAATGCAATGATGGTATTATTCAGAGAATTTGGAGATTTTCTCTTAATTGATATTAATTCGCTTCATCGCCTTGATTTTTTTTTAACAAGATTTGTGTTTTTCTCATGTATGCTTTAAAAGTCCATTAAATACAGCCCTAGATTATTACTGGAGTTAAATCTTTTACAGCTTTGGGTTTTTCCTGCATCCTGTTTGGCTGGACTTTCTCAGGCATGCTTTGTTGCAAACATATTTAAAAAAATGTATAAACTCAGACTAGAAAACACAAGTCCAGAACCAAATAAACGCCCAGTCAGCTTTGAAGTTCAATTTGCTGCAGTGTATGAAGTGTAAGCAGTTCTAGCTCAGACAATAGTTCTTTTTGTTCCATTTGTTCTCAAATTTAATGTACCCCGCAGCAATTATAAATAATAGGTGAAAAAAAGAATGAATAATGTTAATTGCTCTTTTACAAGAACCAATATCTAAACTAAAGAAAACTACTGGATTGAAGCATGAAAAAGACAAAAGAAATGTGACAACAGTCTTTACTTTGAATAAACCTGTGCTGAAATGCATAAAAAATTTGATTTTCTTTCTTGGATATCATAATAATCAGATTCAATCCTACTTTAAATGTGGTTACATTTAATTGTGGATCTCTTCTTTGGTTGCTCAGATCACACAATTTAAAGTGAAAAGCAAATAAAAAGTAATAGGAGGAAACAAATCATATTTGTACTGTTATGTACACCAATGTCACCATAGGTACTTGTACTATTGTGCCTCAAGGTCTATTTGAGATATTTTGTTGGTTGTAAAAAGTAGTGTTTTTCAGTGTTTCTGGATTTAAAAAATACTGCACTATTTCAGATAGCGGTGTAACGATCGAACGATTTGATTCATATCCCAATTTGTGGTTGCTAACAGGAGTCATAGTCGATATTGGTTGATTTTGAACGATCCGAATAACTGAGCCAAATTCGATCCAGGACATCTTTAGCCAAAACTTCAACCAGTGTGACTCAGAGGTAAATACCTGGATACTGAACAGTGCAGGTGAAGTTTTCCAGATTCCTGTTTTTCTTGCAAGTTAATCAAGGGTAAATTATAAATGTTTGTAAGTAATTGTTTATCTCTATAGCACATTTCCCAAATAAAAATCACAAAGTGCTTCACAAAAGTAAAAACGGACAAATGACAACCATGTGTACAAACAAAAGAGTAAACCAGAATTAGTGACATATCCATTCACATTTTGGCTTCATAAGGTTCCACCCACTGTTGTTTTCCCACATCAAAATGATACAAACGGAACATTATTAGAACATTCTCCCACACTGTATGGTCACACCTTTGCTTAATTTAAAATGTTTTCATGCATTGGACTGGAATGATGGCTTGATCATTTCTTGCTGTCCACTTGTGTGTTTTATACATTATCTTATAGTAAAATAAACCTACCGTGTCCGAACCCAAATTGTATTTTCTGGGATATAATCCATTAATTTCATTTTGAAATTATTCTCTGATGGTATAGTTTGATTTGATGAACAACTTGCCTCAGACAGATCGATCTGGTTGGATTGTAGCAATACAAATCGATGCATTGATTAAGTCCATTAATTGATACACCTCTAATTACAAGTTGTCATGCATATTATGGCGAGACAGGCGCTGATTTGTATGCATGTAAAGGATCTATTGTGTAGTGGACTCTGCTCCTCATCATGTGGGGGCATGCTGAGTTCAGAACAAAAACATCTCAGCCCTAATCTTACCAGTTCTGTTTGCACTCAGTGTCAGCACCTTCTGTCATTCATTACTGGGACTCTGATTGATGCCTGATTAATGGATCATTGCTGCTTATTTGCAAATATGTTTTGGTCCAGTCACCCCAAAACCAGCATCAACATTTTGGTGAACCCTGTAAATGATTGTTGTGAATATCAGCCAAAGGCCCCTCTCTGTCTTGGTGGTTTAGGACCATGGACAGCGAAATTCCTCCAAAACAAAAGCATCCTGGGAGCAGACTCTTCCAAAACAAGGCAAGCGTTTGCACGACAGAGGCCTCGGGACGATGCTGTGTTTGTTTGTGCACAGGTGTGAGCATCACGGCCCGGTGTTTACCTTTGTAAATAAGGTCGTCGGTCTCCAGGTCAAATCCCTCCCGGTGACACGTCCTCCACAGGCCGGAGATGGTGGAATTGAACTGCCGGCTGCAGTGAGACTCCATGGCGGACGCTGCGGCCAGAAAGTGCCGCTTCCCCCTGATGAGGGGAGCAGCATCCGGGCCGTTACCTTTCCACTCCAGGCTCTTTGGAGGCATCTGGAGGGGCAGGTTGTGGCTGGAAATGTAGATGTAGCCCGGGTCGTTTCGCTTGTTGGCATAGTTTTTACACCTCTCCCGGTGCCTGCGCGCGTCCGTCTCGTACCAATAATCGGTGCAGATCGCCATGGTGAGGAGCCCCAGCGCGCACAGAGCCAGGAAGAGCCCTGCGCTGGTTAATATTTTCATAGCGGCCATCTTCCCATGCAGCGCAACGGAGAGCCCGAACAGTCACAAGAAGGTTCCTCCGTGACCGAGATGCTGGTGCGGGGACCGCGTGAAATCAATCACGGCGGCGTGCGGAGTCCCGCTCTGGGAACATGATGCCGCGAAGCCCGCGCCGTCTGGACTCGGTGCGTCGGTCTATTGTTGTGGTGGCCGGTGGACGCTGCGCTGTTCCCACCATCTGCTACCAGAGACGAGAAAGAGGGGATGGATGGCTCCCAACGTTGAGAGGAGGCAGGGGCAGTGATGTAGTGGCGCTGTCTCTCCTCCAGGTTGTTGTGGCATGGAGAGAATCATACAAATCTGCTCCGTTTGAAGTGGCAGCTGTGGTCATTTTTCATGTGTGAATGAGATCCCTGCCATGCGGTAAACAAGTCGATGACATGTTCAGGCAGAATGAATGACAGCACAATCATCTCCACAACAAATTGATCATTTATTTTCTGATTTCACGCACCAGATTGAAGTTTCACATCACAAAAGACCTCATTTTTGTCTTTTTTTTACTTTCTAAGAACATATCCAATAAAAAAAATGGAAGCAGAGTAACTTCTACAAATAAAAAAACGTTTTATTAGGAGTAATCCGTACTTGTAGTACTTAGAGTACTTAGAGATGAGCAGTTATTATCAGGACATGATTAATCCTGGAATTCTGAATCCTCCAAGAAAAAAACTGAATCCATATACTGAAAACCTCTTTATATTTGTTTTGATTACAAAGAAAAATACTAATCAATAGTTAACTAACACTAACTTCCGCTGTGTTTTGTTTTCTATTTTGGAAACTTAAGTGCTTTCATGCAAAGCCTCCAAGGTAAAAAATGAAAAAAGACATTTTTTTTTTAAATCTGTCATTTTTGGGTGGATGGATGCTGCTTTGGCTTCCAAAATAAACCAGAAACTGCCAACCTTAAAAAAAAAAAAAAAACAGATCAAACAATATTGCTTCTGCTTATGCCAGTCCAGACTCTGAGAGTGCTTCAGGGTTTAATAACATGAAAATATGTCCCAAAATTAATTTGAGATGCTCCAAAACCTTTGGAGGACCCCTAAATGAAGATCCTGAGGCCACATCCATACCCTCTCACCCATCCATCTTCAGAACCCAGGGTGACAGAGCCTGCTTGGCTCAACCCAGCCACTGCTGGGCAAAAGCAGGTCACTGAACAAGTCAACAGCAGAGCGTGAACTTAAACTTTTCCTGCACAAACAGGATATTTTCATGAGCAAAAAGACTCACGAAAGAAGAAAAAGTACATATATTAGCTTGTGCATTTTATAGATCACACATTTTACCAGACTAAAGGTCATTATGAACCTGTGATGGACTGGCAACCAGTCCAGAATGTACGCTGTCTTTGCCCAACGGTAATTAGAATAGGCTCCAGCAACTCAATATCCTCAAAAGGGATTAAGCAGGTTTAGAAAATGGATGGATGGAGGGATAATAATTCAAATAAACTGATATTTTTTGTGATTTTCTTTAAGTGTTTCCCCTCAAAATCTTTTAGAAAAGTATAATTTTTAAAGTGTAGCTTTTTAAATCATTTCAGATTCAGCCTAATTTGCCATGTGCACAAAAGGCAGAAGTCTTTTCTAACACAAATTCCATTAATCAGTAAGAGGCACATGGAAAGTGAGGATTACTGAACATTCTCCAAACATGTGCTTTATGTTTACAGCTGGTTTGCATCGTTTCCAAATTATATTATTCTATTTCTATATAATAATTTATATGGAATAATTAAATAATTTTATAGAATAATTATTATTTTTATATTTTATTCTATTTTTTTGGGCGAAGTGGTTAGCGCTCTTGCCTCACAGTAAGAAGGCCCCTGTGGTTCAAGTCCCAGCTGGGGAACTTGAAACAGAATGCCAATGGGGAACCTTTCTGAGTGGAGTTTCCATGTTCTCCCCGTGCATGCGTGGGTTTTCTCCGGGGTCTCCGGCTTCCTCCCACCATCCAAAAACATGCTCCATAGGTTGATTGGTCACTCTAAATTGTCCATGTGTGTGAATGTGAGAGTGCATGGGTGGCCCTGCAACAGACCGGCCACCTGTCCAGGGTTGCCTTCACCCGAAAGTGGCTGGGTTAGGCTCCGGCAGCCCAGTGACACTAAAAGGGATAAAACGGATTAGAAGAAATGAATTTTTCTATTTTTAACCTAATTACACACATTTTGCTCAACAAGGTAAATATTCCTACTCCCCGTTTCCATCAACAGTTTTTATTATGTTTTTGTTTTTCTTCTTTTGAGACTCCAAACTAAAGATTGCTTTTTTTTCCCCCAGTCTCACAAATCTGTTCTCTAACTTGCTGCATTACTGTGGTTCAAATATGGCTATGGACAGAAACGACTGAGAAGGAAGAGCGTCTAAAGTAAGAACTAGATCTGTACAGACTCCACCAAGGTCAAGACTATTCACAGCTGTATAACTATAATTTCAAAGACACTTATTTAATGACCAGAAGTGAAGTCTATTTGTTGAATTGACCTATGCACATTTTTCCAAAGAAAGTAACTTCTGATCTAATTTATTTTCCAAAGAAAGTAACTTCTGATCTAATTTAACAGGATTTAGATTAGACTCCATTATTAATGGTGACATCTGAACTCAAATGCTCATATTTGCAACTTTCCATTAATTTGGGGGGTTAAACACCCACCAATAAGCGAAGCAGCATCCAGCTTGATAGTCTGATTTCTCATCAGCTTTTCCATTTGGAATCCATATAAACCTGAATCAACTACATACATTAAATCTGCCCACAAAGTTAGCACTAGAGTCCTCTAGATATGTGAATAATATCCTTGAGAAAACTTCCCTAAAGGAATATACCCCCCCCCCCTCCATGCATGCTTTAAAGAGAACTTTAAAAACGCTCCAACACGGGTGCAGACCTCATTACCACCTTAAAGGATTATTAGACATAAAGCCAAACCTGGAGGTATTGATTTACAAACTTTCTTTTTTGCATACATTTACACATAAAATTATGTATGTATCTTCTGCATTCAAAGTATTTGTTCTTACAAAAAACATATTTTGATTGAAATCAACAAATGCAAAACTATTTCTACTTCATACATTTAGTTACATATGATTTGTTCATTTGTAACCATTAGTGATAACAACCTCCTGCATGAATTGTAATGCAAAGACACAATCCATTAAAATTATAGTCAATGTGAAGCTATGCTTGCAGAACTTTGGGGTCTGAAAGCACAGCAGCACAAGTCGTAAGAAATATGAAGACGGAAACTATAAAACCTCTGAGACCGTGGGGATGTTCTAGTCGTTGGGAACATCTTTTGGACTCAAATGTTCAGAAAAAACAACAGTTGGGTTGATATTCTGGGATTGTGTTTTCACTTTACTAGTGAGCACTCCACTACACTGTTAAGCAGCGGCTGCTTGTTGTTGGTGTGCCGTGACCAAAGAAAGCTCCCACAGACAATAAGCTGCTCAAGCGCTGATGACTAAGGAAGGCAACCCACGGCGGAGTCGTTATGGCAACAGAAGCATGCCAAGACTGTGGCAATGAGAGCAGCGTGAACCAGAGCCGATGCCCCCTCCCCCTTTCCTCCATATGACATTTTCTGCGAGCCCATCTCTATGTAGACGTGTTTGGGAGCGCTGAGGTGAGCGTAACAATTCTCAGACTCAGCATCTTTGCAAACGCCGATATGACGACATTACAAATCCACTGTGGCAGATGCAACGCTGCCACCCGTGACACCCCATGTGTAACAAAGAAACAAACATTTGTAAAATGTAGAGTTTTATTTCTTCAAAAAAAGTAACCATGAAAATCTCCTTGTGTCTAATCTATAAAATTATCTGTCCCTTCTCTTCATATAGTTGTTAGCAAAAAAACAGAAAACGAAACAATAACAGATGTTAGAATGTTTTACAATCATTAATGAAAATAATATATATTCAGCCCAGAAATGGGTTCAAACGGTGGAAACGAATGTGTGAGCAAGACCAAAAACAGATAAAAACTGGAGTACTTTGGTGTGGCATCAACACTTATAATCTTTACTGAACTGAGCTTATTTCTAAATAAAACAGGACTAAGGAAAATAAAATATAATCAATTTCAATAAATATGCAGCAGCTACATTAAAAGTGGAGGATGCAGAATTCCAACAACATTTCCAAGCTTTAGATTGGACTGCACTGCAAGAAGCAGGTGCTGGAGAAGAGTCAGTAAAACTGTAGAGAATATACTGGTACCTGTGTAAATAAATGTGCAAACATCATGATTGTCAGAAAGACATTTTGGTAACAAAGTTCAAACCTTGTTAAGGTCTCTTGTGATTTGCAGGTATGGCACACTTTAGAGTTCAACACAAACCTCCTGTTCATTATAAGAGATTTGGTTTCAGACAAGTCCTTAAAGTGCCACTCAGGGGGTGAAACATTTGTTGCACTGTGACATGGAAAACGCCGTGGATGAGGAGCAATAAATATATACGGGCCCCGACTGTTTGTTAGTGCAGGAGTTGTTCAGTCAATGATGGCGGAGAGCAGAGCCATGACTGCTATGCCGCAGAAAATGAGAAGTATTTGTAGCAGGGAGTGCCTGAAAGACAAGACAAAAACAATAAGTTTACCAATTCTTTCTGGAAGAAGGAGATTGTGTGGTTTCCTGTACAACTGAAGTTTTAACGTAGTTAAACTACTTTTTAGGAGTTTCCTTTTGTTCCATCAAGCACAGCTATGATCCCCTTTACCGAAATAAAGGTAACTCTATAAACCACCCCCTCATACAGAGCATTTATTAAACTATTTAAGAAAGTCTGACAATAACAGCCTCTTCCAACTCAACATAACTGTATGTGGACTCTTGAAATGTTAAATCTGAAAAGTGATAATAGGTAGTAAGCCATGTTTTCAAAAAGATCCTATTGTGGCTGTGTGAAAACAATGATTTCAACACAAATATTAAAGCTAATCTACAATATTAGACCAAAATCTGGTTCACATACCTTAAACTAGACTCCTTTAGCAGGTCAGGCACCACATTTACCAAGGCTATGTAGAGGAAACCTCCAGCAGTGAAAGGCAGGATCCAGCTGCAGGCATTTTCTACATGTTGCAACAAGAAAAACATGAATTCCTCATTATTTTGGTGTCAAAAGTGTTACAGGTTTACAACATTTTCAAGTTAGAGTTTAGTTTTTTCTCTCACCTGTCCCTTTAGGTGACTGAGCACACAGAGCAAAGCAAGCCCCCAACACGCCCACCAGGGCTGTAGACATCTGCATCCGTGCAGCACTCCAGCGATCAAACCCTGCCCTCAACAGAATAGCAAAGTCTCCTACCTGTGGGTTACAACAGTCACACAGAAAATTCAACAAATGATGACAAGGTTTGGATTGACTAAAAGAAAATGAGCCACTTTCTCACTTCATGGGGGATTTCATGGAGCAGGATGGCAAAGGTGGTGAGGAATCCAACCTGCAAAGAATGCCATACTTCCATGATTTTTGTAAAGTTCACAGAGAGGGCATGTCTCTCTGTCTAAACAGCATTTAGTTACTTACACTAAAAAAAATAAACAGCCCAACTTAGAGTAAGACAAGCTTAATCATAAAATATCAAAACTATATCATAACCACCTACTTGAGAAAAAAGTAGAAGCAATTCAAATCAAGTTAAAAGTTGGTTTGTGGCGTAAAAAGCACAAAGATGCGTTAGGCAGAAAATTCAAAATTTAAAGTCTGCGTAATGAAATATTCAATAAAGTCAGTAAAATGAGGGCATCTTTACTGAATAGGCTGATTCTTTTTCAGAAACCAGCCACCCCCTATTTTATAACTTATAAGTTTAACTATTTCAATCACAAACTTGGAACCTGGAGTTTGATTTAGCAGATCAACGGTTTCTCGTAAACTTGATGCAGCAAAATGCAGCAAATAAAAGAGGCAACGAGTAAACACAAAATACTGGCAAAATGTTTGAGACATCTCTTTAACTTCCTCTCTGGCGCGTTGGTCCACAGCTCCTGCTGCTTGCCTTATGTCTCTCCAGCTGGACTCTCAACCCACAGCTTCAAACATACAATAACGTACTGAAGCAGCACTAATTCACCAGGTTTCACATGCTCTATTTTAAACTAAGCCTAATAGAATAAAGCACGTAGAAATATGACCTGTTATATGCTCACAAAAAGAGGGTTCACGCCGCAAATAAAACCTTATGGACATGAGGGGGAGAGGAACTAAAATAAATTCAGTTTTACCAACATTTATAAAGGAACGTTGTGTAAAAGTGTGTTTTCATGTTTCGGCTTTGCTCCTTTTTAACCTAGAGGATACTAGTTACATTTGCAACCCTGTTAAAGCTGGTATATTGAAATCCTTTCATTTCTGTATGTTTCTTTAAACTACAACTCATCCCGTATTGCAGCTTTCCCTCATGACAGAAAGAGTTTTCAGTAAATGAAGTACAATAAACCCTCGTTTTTCACAGGGGTTACGTTCCAAAAAGAACCCGTGATAGGCAGAATCCGTGAAGTAGAAACCTTAATTTTTTTACAATTATTATACAATTAAATACTCTATTATACATTGAAAAGAAAGAACAGACCATTTTACAGGCTGAAGTATTTGTTTGACAAATCAAAGTACTTTAGAATTTGTTTTTTTTCAACAAATGCTTTCTGTACTGTACTGTCAAATAATAACTTTAATCATCAATGTGAACAGAAGGCTTCAAATTGCGGAGATTAGCCCCGCCCACCGCGACCCAAGTAATTGGATTAAACGGGAGAAAATGTAAACTGATTATGAAAAAAATAGAAAGTACATTGGGACAAATAGTGACTCAGGTGTATTTCAATGCTCTTCAGACTGAGCCGCTGCATCCTGACTCCGCTCTGGAGTGTTTTCTTCTTGAAGCCCGCGGTGCAGCTGTGTTTGTTCGGGAGAAGAACATAGTGATTGGCAGCTGTTGTTGTCGCTCTTTTTTCTATGGGTTTTAGAGAAACTCGAAATTGCAAGATGATTTGCACGTACGTGTTGCAAATTAGGCGAGCTGTTTTACGTACGTGAACATATTAAACTGCAACGTTAGAGAAGAGAAGATGCAGAGTGACTTTTTAGCCAATCAGAATGCAGAACACAATGCACGATGCAAATCCGTGAAGTGGCGAAACCGTGAAAAGTAAACCGCGTTATAGCGAGGGATCACTGTATTTAATTGATCAAACATCCAGGTCTGCTCGGTTTAGAGCTGGAAACTGAGAGCAGAAATGTAGAGTGTCATTTTACTGCCAAGGTCACGGCGGCCCCTTACCTTTTTGCTCACCAAAAAACTGCCGGCTACAGCTAAACCGTGAGTGAAGTTATCGATGCAGTTGGCCAGTAAATTGAGGTATCCGCTCGTCTGTGTCACACACATGAAACAAAAAAGAACAATAAAAACAAACCCCGAATTAAAAAAAAGAGCTATGATTACACCCAAAAATATTGCAACGTCAGGACATTGGAAAACCAAAAAGTACAGCTCTGAGCAGTCATTAAAAATGTGAAGGAAGCATTTCTAAGCTAACATTTCAATACAACAGCTTCACAATGTCTGACAAGGTAACTTTGCATGTTGCTGTAAAATAATAAAAACTTACCAGTTAAAGGGCCTGTACCATGCAAAATCCCATTTTTTTAGCTTTTAAGTGTATTATAAAGGTTATTCCTAAATTCCAAACACTGCAAAAATCACTAATATTTCATTTAAAAAAATTGTTCTTTTGTCTGCCAAAGGTAATATTTTATCATATACGGTACATGTATATTGTTAACTAAGCATGGTGTAGGCCCTTTCAACAAAAAGCTGTCTGTTTAAGTGGTTTTTTGAACAGTCGCATGTATTTTTCCTGTCTTCATCACCTTGATTTTCTGTTGTTGGTCTTGTTGCTTTGAAGTTGTCCAGGATTCTGCTTTATGTCCGTTTGTGACGGAGCCTCCTGCTTTTCCGTTTAAAGTTGTACTCGTCTGTGTCTGTCAAAAAAGAAATAAAAAAAAAATGTTGTTCAGCTGCACCATTTTTCTTCCAGTCGTCTTTGTTTTACAAATAAATACAAATACGTTTCACCGATATTAAGGAAGGGACAATACAGGGAGTTTCTCTAGAGCCAGTTTAGTTCACCAGATCACTACTAGAGGACTGGTTACGCAGTGTCAAACAGCCCAACCCACAGCCTGGTTTAACCTTTTGTTACTTTTAATATCCATGACAACTATTTTGGGGGGCAATTTCTTCAAGTATCATCATTTTATATAGCAGAGTTAAACCTGCACATAGAACAGAGACAAACAGGGAATCCTCAGCTCTACAACAGCCTTCCTAACTGAAATCCAAACACTAGTTTTTCCCACCTTTTAGCACATTTTATAAAATGTTTTCGTCTCAACATATCTAATCAAAATGGCACCATGTAGCTGAAACACTGACTGCAGCTACTACAAACCACCGAGGATCATTGAGAACAAGCTAATCTAAAACCAGTGTACTGCTGCTTCTACTGCAGACCAGTATGATCTCGTTTGAAGTGTCAAAACATTGTTGTAATACATTTAAAAAGGATTTATTATTTAATGATTTATTACATTACACCAGGCTTAGTGTAGGGGTTTTCTTCACTGTTATTTGCTTATTGGCAAAAAGAAAAGTGGTTGTTTTGTTACACAAATCATAAATCAAACAAAAAACAAAAATGTGACCCAAAATTCAAGGTTTCAATTGGATGGTGAAGAAAGTGTCTTGTTGCATCTCTAATATATTCCACCCACTTTAGCCACCAACATCCATAGTACTGTCAGCAGTTTAATCTTCCCCCAAATGTGTGTCACAGTGTTTGTCCACTGGAAGCAGAACAGCTTTGCAGACATTCAATCTTTACACACAATGTAACTCACTGTCAGTTGCACTTCTTCAATTACCAGATAGAAAATTAAAGCTTTATTTACACTAAGTCCAAACAAACAACACCATGGAATTCAAAGCGACTGATTATTCTGAGGCCTGAGCTTCTGTTTTCTGAGAATAGCCAACTTCCCTTTTCCATAAATCACAAACCGCTAATGGTTCTATTGAAATTGACAATCAACATAAGCAAAAAGGAAATAACTCTCTTTCCTCCTGCTGTTACTGCCAAAGAACTGAAATGTGCCTCTGATTAGGGTTTGAAGAAACAATAAATCAAAGGAATTGTTAGCACCATCCATCTCCTCTAATTAACTCAAGTATATTTTGATTTAAAAAAAAAAAAAAAAACTCAAAATAGGGCTTCACGATATGAGGAAAACTAACTAACTTGTGATACCTGAACAAATAGCAAAACAACCAAAACCCTCATTTCCATTTCACTACAGCAGTTTCATTTAAATAAGAGTTAACTGTGATCTACATAGCAGGTGAGCATCTAGGATAAAGGGGCTCCAAATGATTGGTCAAATGCATAAAGGGATTTATTTGATTGGTCAAACACGTCAAGCTACCATCAGATTGTTTTAGCAAATTTCAGGGAACCGTTTATTGCAATTTTTGCAATATGTGGATTGCACATCTTGATATCGCGACAACGATAAATTTGCAATTTCTTGTGCAGGCCTGACTCAGAATACTTCAAGGAAGAAATGACACAAAGAGGCGGCACTGTCTCACTATACATCTCTTTCACAATCTAAAAAAAGAGCATATCATGCTGCTGTGTCTTGAGGCCAAATTCACCCAAAATGCATTATTTCTGTGGAAACACTTACAGCTTAACTCATTGCTTTGTTAAAATTCAATCCACTCTTCCTGTGCCTCAGAGTGAGAGCTAACTGTTCTTGTGTGGAGAATGAAATGGCTCAAGCATCTGCTTCATCCCAGTGCTAAAAATAGACGCAGGCAGAAGAGCTGAGCTGCGGATTCCAATCTTCTTCCTCAATGGAATTAGAGACGGAGTGGTGGATGAACCCTCCTTTGCAAACATACAGCAACCAAACACTCAAACACACCCAGATGTATTCCAAATATTGGGATTCATCTCTGATGCAGATTTGACCAGCCCCTTCATTTTGGTGTTAATCAGGTACATTACATAAAGGGAGTTTTATCTCTTATTTTGTGCACCAGATTTATTTGTCATCATCCAAAACTAAAGCTCCAACGACTGCTCTACTTTTTTGACAAGATGCTACGCGGAGTGCAATGTTTACACCACAGACAGAAGGGCAGTCTTTACTGTGCAACTTTAGAGGAACTGGGATACATTTATGCTATCGACACTAATTCAATCTACCCCCACACATTTGGTGTGGCCTTGTAAATATGATAAAGGGGCCTGTTGTTTTAATTTACCCTGTCAACCATGACCAAAATAACACCCTGATATGTTCTGAAGGGACTGACTGTACAGAACTGCCACTGTTTAAGCTCCTTCATTACTATGAAAACCTCTATAATCTAAGACAGGTTTTTAAAACTCAAACTTCTAGGTTCTTTCACCTGCAGCCTTACTAACCAGTCATGAAACAAACAGAACTGTCATTTTTTCTTTTTTATAAATATGTATATATTTTTTTTAGGTGGAATAATTTTAAAAACTCTTGGGTGCATGGTAGGTCACCTCGTGCTGTAGTCATCAAAACACTGCTGACAGATATGCTGCCCAAGCATGGAGGCATCTGCACCTAGCATACCAATGAAGGCTGCAACATGTGAGGGTGAGCAATGACATGAGAGAATGTCAGCTTCTGCTGGACGAACTTACATGCAGGTTGGAGTTCAGATCTGAATCTGATGTGTGATCCTCACTGCTACTTTGGTCTGGGAACATTTTCTCCAGCAGGAGGAAGGCCAGGAGACCGCTGATTACCCACAAGCCCTGGGACATGTAGTGGTTATGCTTACCAGCTATGGGGGGGGGATTTTGGAACAGAACGGTTGGTATTACAAAAGTACACAACAGAGTTAGGTAAAACACTTTCCAGATCAGATTTCCAATTCATCTCGCTCATTGTGCTCTTGAATAAAATGACCTCGTCTGTGATATCTGTGCAAGCAGACTGTCATTTAACACAGCTATCAAGTCACATATTTAAATAAAAAACGTCAAACGCAATAGGAACAGAGAACCCACCTGAAGAGCTGGAGAGCGCCCACACCTCAGGAAGAAGGTGAAGGAACACATCACCAAGGAGACCGCCAATAGCAAAGCTCAAGAGCTGCTTCAGTCTTTGGCACCCAGCTGGCAAAATACACAAAAGAAGCGACAGCGTTCCAATTAAAGAACGATTAATAAAGAGCCATGGAGAGTGTGCTGTGAGCAATCATTTTAGCCTGAGAATAAGACACTTCCACAGCTTTACTTCGTGTTGGTTTACATTCGTCACTTAAATATGTCTGTCCCTGTTAACAGCAACACAGCTCACAGAAACAGGAGTCTAGAGAAATCCTTGTTTTAATGACTAACCTGAGGTCACAGCTACACTCAACAAGCCACAGACTAAACATCATCTGAAATGCCACGTTCCTGTGGGTGGGGCCCCTCCCAAGGTCCCAGAACCTCAGGATTCCCTACTCTGTGAAGCTTTCACTGAAATGCAACAACAATGGGTGGGTGTAGCACACAGTGATGGTGTAATCAAAATGACAAATACTTAAGTAGGCTCTTGTTACATAAAGTCTTGTTTGGCCTGATTATCTATAAAAAGTATTTGCTGATTCATTGTCCTTTTCAGACTTTATTTTGGCATATTATTTTATTTTATTAACTATACAAATTTTGTGTTTAATATAAGTCAAAGTGTGGAGTTAGGGGAAAGACTTATTCTCCAGACCTTTAGGATGTTAAACAGTAAGAGCATATGAACATTATAAAAAAATAATTGATATTCCTTTTATACCAGTGTAAGTCCACTGTGGAAAGCAATCTCTGTACACTTGTGTTGCACTCAGGAAATTGACTTGGGAAGTTAAATGTTAATCTTTTAAGGTGGCATTGGAAAAGTGGCACACCTTAAATTCCAGAATCAAATAAAATTAAAACACGACAGGGTTTAATTCTGAACATTATAAATGTTGGCCAAACATCAGGATGAGACGTTGGAATGCATGAAAACTGTTGCATTCTGCAGACATGGACTAAAGTTTGCAGAAATTTCAAGAATATTCTGGAACATTAAATCCCTCTGCATTGATGAAAATGATTGTATAGCTTAACTTCTTTATCTGGCTTTGATGTTAGGATTATGCTCTTTGTTGAAAAAATAAAGGAAACTTTTTAATGCTATTACAACACAACTGATTTATTTTCTGTATATGTCTGTAAAGTTTGTACTACATTCCCACTAAAGAACATTTGGATTTTGATTAAAGTCTACACATTTCATGCAAATAAACAATTGAAATCACATTCAGACGTTGACATTTTAATGTTATTTTAAAAAAAAGGACATTTTGGATAAAAAGCAATATTTACTTGTATTTTCCTCTCTTACCTTCCGTTTTAAGGGCTGCTCCAGCTTCAATGGGAATCACAAGCAGAGGGAATACCCCACTGAGGCCTACAGCGACAGAGCCCACCAGGGACAGGATCCAAACATGTGTGCGCTCGCTGGCTAAGAAGTCTGCTACTGCCTGGAAGCCTGGAAGGTCATCTGTCAGACTGGGGCCCGGGCCTGCAGCTGTGGCCGTTACTTGAGACATAGAGGTTTGTGTCATCTTCCGGCTGCTTGATGCACCCCTGGACGTCAGCATCAGCAGAGTAGCAGCGACAAACAGAGCAGCCAAAGCCCAGCTGGGCTTGTAGCAACGTCCACCATTCATCCGTCCCACGGTCCAAAAATCTCTGGCCACCAGTAATCCTGCAAAAAAAAAAAAAAAAAAAACAAGAGTTTAGACAAACAAGGTGGACATCTCTTCTGGATGTGTCACATTCTTGCCTTAACTGTGGCAGATGTTTTTAGTCATTTTTAAGCTTCACTCAATCAAAGAAAAAAAGGATAGAAAAAAATTCAAGTAAATCTCTAGCTTTCATGTATGAAATGTGTTGCTGATTGTGTTGCATAATGTTTAGTTGCACAAAATATTGTAATATTTTTTATTTTTATTTATGACATATCTGTGGAAAAAGCAACCAGAAAAGATTAAACAAACCAAATGTAAGTAACTTTATTTTAATAAATATAGCATTATGTGAGCTTCACATAATACACATTTAGACACTAAATACTGTACAAAAAAGTAGTAATTGTTTGCCACTATGAGACAACATTTCACCACAAAGCCGTCAAACTTGAATGTTTCTGATATTGAAACCCCTTTTTTCAACTCTAAACGCTAAAAATAAAACAAAAAAGACCCCATACATTCCCATTTGATGAAGACGCTGCACTTTTTCCACATGTGGAAAACTCCAGAAGGAGCCCTCAGACTTCCTCCTGCCTCAGCTTCAGTCGACTCCCCCCACATTTCCTTTAATGTCTGTTTAAAATAAAATAATACAAAAATACCTACCCTAACTGAAACGTTACGTCTTGAAAATATGCACAGGAAAGAAAAGTGTGAGCAATTTTATTTAAAACGAAAAGTACTTGTTGAGGCTCTACTTGTTGGCTAGCATGAAATATGTACGGCATAAAGTCCTTTTTTTGACAAAATAGAATACAACACGTACATGAAACGTATTTTTTTTTAAAAATGAACTATATCTACAGTTACTGGGTAAAGTTAGCTGGCAGGCATTAGCTAGTGGAGGCGCAGTGGAACGCAGCCTGCTAAACATATTAGCTCTGACCCGAACTGCTAATCGATGCTAGCGGCTAACGCGTTGGCATCACTTTCAGAAACTTATTATTGCTGTTGTCAACGGACAAAAACCCGAAAACCCGTCCAGAGGGGGCAAACGGTTAAAGAGGAGACCGGAAGTGGCGTTCTGAGCCCCAGTACCTTGTGGTTTAGGCTGCTTGTGCACCAGTGTGTCCCTGCCATCCAGGCTGGCTTGGTGAAGACAGGAACGAAGCGCCGCTGAGCTGCTCCAGACTCCCAGCTGCTGCTGCTGCTGCTGCTGCGGCTGTGGGCTGACGGTACCGCCGCGCGCAGGTTTCCCAAACAGCCACGTATCCCGATGCAGGAGGGAAAGCATCAACACGAGGGGGGAGTCTCAACATGAATTCCGCCCCTCAAAAAAGAGAAAGAAAAGCAGGAAGTTTCTTTCTTTTTCAATGAATCAATCCAACTTGAGTGCTACACATTAATACAGTGATCTCTTAATAAATGCAGTGAGTAACGGAAATGCCTCAAGGACTTGTGTTTAGAAAATTCTGCTGGCGCATTTTTTTATTGTCAATTGAAAACACAAAACCATCATTTTAACAAACATGGCATTTAAACTATTTTGTTTTTATACAACTGTTGTGGAAATTAAACTACTGCTAGAGTCACACAAATAATGTGTATTACAATAGTAGTGGGACTGATGGAAAGCTAGGATATTTGATTTAATGTTTTAAGGTAGAAGTCAGAAAGAACCATGCAGACCATTGATTGTTAATTCGGGCCTTTTTCTCACTGACCAAATCCCAGTAGGAGACGGCACGTTTTGGACCCTAGCAGGGCTGCCCTGTGTCACAGATTCTGTTCATAATCTTTAATATGGACAGAATTTCTAGATGCACCCAGGGGACAGAGGGGGTCTGGTTTGGGGACCACAGGCTTTCTTCTCTGCTCTTTGCAGATTTTGTTTTCCTGTTGGCTTCATTGAGCCCGGAAGTCCAGCATACATTGGGGCGGTTTGTGGCTGAGTATGAAGCAGCTGTCATGAGGGTCACCACCATTAAATCTGAGGCCGTGGTTCGTTAATGGAGCAAGGTGATTTGTCCTCTCTGGGTGGGTGGAGTGCACCTACCCCAAGTGGAGGAGTTTAAGTATTTTGAGGCCTTTTGAAGCTCGGTCACTCGGAGAGAACTCAGAATAGAGCCTCTTCTCCTCCATGTCGAGAGAAGCAAATCTGGTCGGGATGCTTTCTGGACACCTCCCTAGGAAGGTTTTCCGGGCATGTCCCACTGGGCAGAGGCCCTAGGGAAGACCCAGGACACACCAGAGAGACTTTGTCTCTTGGCTGGCCTGGGACTGCTTTAGGGTCCCCCCAGAGGAGCTGGAGGAAGTGGCTGGGGAAAAAGAAGGCTGGGCATCTTTGCTAAGACTGCTGCCCCAACGACTTGGTCCCGGATAAGCGTAAGAAGATGGACGGACGGATGGACGGACGGATGGATGGACTTTGATTACAAATATAACTGAACTGTTGCTTTTTTGGGCATGATTAAAAACATATATATAAAGAGAACATTGCATTTACTTTTTTCAATGGGTTTTTACTTTTCACAAATATGCACAAATGACTTCCTTTTAAGTGATCACACCCTGTGCCACATAGGATCACCTCACTGCAGAAAATGTACCCTAATGACAATGATTAAACATTGCAGAACATTAGCATTTAATCTTTGCTGTTTTGCATAACACCTACGTACTGTATATACCATTCTAACTCTAAAGTAGAGGCTCCAAGAAATGTATTAATTCTGTGTCTAAGCATGCATAAAAAAGGAAAAGAACAGTGCTTTTTTAGATCTCTTGTGCACTAACAACTCAGTTGTATGATTTACCTAAATATCAAAGATTTACCCAAGCAGAAATGACTCTGGAATGTAAAAGACTTTTCTTACATTACTACTTCTAGCCTTTAGGATGGACAGTTATGTTGCAGAGCTGTTTACATCTGTGCAGAATCTCTGGTTATGATACAGTTCAAAGTGTTAGCCCTTGGAACATTCTGAAAAATAAAACCCTTCTACATCAATACAGCTGTTTATCATAATGGTAGGTAGTTATGTCTGTTGAACACAACCACATGTTACAAAAATACCTTTTGTGATGTTAGGGCAATATTCTTTGTTAAACCAAAAAGGAAAGGACGCAGAACCTCTTTGCTCCCAGTGACCTGGTTTCCATCTTGTATGTGGCAATTCTGCTGCCATAGGTGTTTTAATGTGTGAATGGACAAGGGGAGTGGGATTTCAGTTTTAACCTTAGTGTGAACGCAATATATAATAACACGCCATTTTAGAAATATTGACTATAGTCTCCATTATAGAGACTATGCATATTAAATAAAACATTTGACTGTTTTATTTATTTATTTTATTCCAAGCAGCAGTGTGTTGTTGTTCATGTACCAGATTTTCAGGCTGTATAGAAGTTCATCCAAAAACAATTGTCTTTATTTAGATGACCTTCTGGCCAGCTCCCTCCTGTTTGCCGTAAAGGGTCCATGATCTATTATCAAAGAAGTTCTTTTCAAAGTCTTCTTTTAATAGGGTTCCTGACCACCAGGTGGTGCATGTGATGGGGATTTAACATGTTGGTTGTAGTCTGACATTTGACCTTGGCCCTAAAAATAAACCCCCCCAAACTAATGTAATTATTATACCCTTTAAAAACCCTAATTTAGTTTAAATTTTGGATCAAAATTATTTAATTTGAAGGCTAAAATGTTTAGCACACTTGCTCCCCCCACAACAGTATTAAGAAACTGAAGAAGTACGATGAAGGTGTCTTGATGTCCCTCATCTGTTGCTACCACTGTTTTACACATTTTAGGTGCAGAAAAAAAGTTTAAGTTTTCTGCTTTTTTAAAAATAGACCAACGGACAATTGGTCTTAGCAGAATGTGATGTGAAGATAACAAAAAAAAAAAATACACGATTAATATCCGCACTTAGTCATCTTTGTCTGACTTGAGCAATACATGCAGAAAGAAAGAGGAACTATGTTGTTTGGTGGGATTGTGGCCCAAAACCTTAAATGGCTAAATATGGGCAAACTCATGCGCTTTTTTGTTTGGGAAAAAAGCTTTTCAAAAAGTTAAAAGTCGAGTTTCGTCCATCAGACATGGACAACAGAACTGTGGAATTGTACATGTGTCGTTTAAAAATAAAGATGCCGTGCTTTTCCGCCGTGACTAAGTTGTTTGTGTTGGTGCTTGCGTGTATTTTATCCCCATGTGCCTTGTGATTCATCCTCAGTTAAGAATACTCAGTCTGGTAGCTGAACCTCGTGTACTCCACAGTTAAATGAGGAATCGGGAATAAGAAGTGAGAGGGCTGGATGTCCCTTAACTCGGATGTCAAGCGACTGTTCTGTCATTGTGAAACACATGATGACCACTGAAACCTCTGGGAACCATAGTGCAGGAAACCTTGGGCCTAAATTTGAACAAACCACCCATAAAATAAAATTATTTTGAGAATATTTAACCTTTTTCTTCAGAATGTGCTAAATTTCCATATATCAACGTGCTCAAAAAGTTTTGTTAGTCAACAAATTTAACCCATCTTATGGGTCTCTTTCATGAGAAATTCCTCACCAAATGCTAGGAACGGTTTCACTTTTAAATGTCCCCTCACATTCTTTAAAAAAACCTTTTTCCTTCCCAAAAATCTAACTGTGTGACCAACAAATACGATCTTATGAATACATCTGCATCAAGCCCCCCTTTTGCCTTTATAAGACAGAATAAACAAAAACAGAATGTACACAAATAAGTTCCCTTTTTCTTAAAATTTTAACTATTGAAGTTGGATTCCATCTGTTTCAGATAAAATGAAACAAGGTCTGAGCGCCAGGAGTTCATACTGAACTCATGCAGCCTTGACAGCATATTTCAGAGGAAGAGTTTGTCACCTTCTTGTTTTAATAAGGAAGAAGAAGAAGAAGGAGAAGGAGAAGCCTTTTGGTACCAACCTAAATTGGTAGAATTAAGGAAGTTTTTAGTTCCCCTGCTAATACTGAGATATATAGAAAGCCTGCATTTTTCAACAACCTTTGGCAATTTACTTCCAGCAGTTCAACATCTCCCTTGTAGACACCTTTACAGCTACCCAATGGATATGTAGGGTGACGGTAAGAGCCGAGCACAATCTGTTCTTAGTGTGGGCGTTACTTAACTCTATACTGAAACAAATGCAGCAAATCTAGATCAAGTTTAAAGCTAATTTGTTAATTTTAAACAAGATGTTTGTTTAATTGCTATTATATTTACATATGGATTCACCTAATTTTTTAATTTGTTATCTATGTTTGTTAGCTCCAATATGTTTTGTTTTTGTTTACATTTTTTCAAATTTCTGTTATTTTGGTTTGGGATGATATTGTGACCTTAAATAAATTAGAAGTATTGGAAGCGAAACGTGGCATCTCTATTGTTTTAGTTTTAACAGAACTCTTCAAATCTACAGAAAAAAGTATATTTTTTATCCTTGTAGAAATAATAAATATATTTAAAAAAAATTCTCTTCTGTTCAAAAGTAGCCAAATGAAAATGAAATTGCTCGTTTATCCAACAGTACACATTGGTCTTTTCTTTCGCTTAACCTTTTTTCTTTTTTTTTACCCAACTGACTCAAAAGAAATGGTGAGCTGAGCTAAAAGGATTACGAAACTTGGATACTACCACAGGAGTTACAGAGTGTGGACATCAACCTCCAATCATTTTGACCAAACTGATGTTCAGCAGAGGAGTGCAACACTTCCTGTTGCGACGTACCCTGTATCCTGTTTTCCACAGTCAGTGGTCATGCGTGTCATTCCCCTCTGCAGAGCAGTGCAAGGCGCAATCTTGTGATCTTGTGCTGTGAGCATAAACTGAAGGGAAACTTGAAATGTTTGCTAAACTTAATGTGTTTTTACACAAAATAAAAAAACATTAAGTTTAATATAGTTTAGTTAAAAATGTGAGCAGGTGAGCATTTGACTGTCGCTTAACAACAAGGTTTTTGTAGCATTAAGTGAAGCACCACAGAGTTTGATAAGTGCATTTTCCGCACGGTATGAGTAATTTCTTAAATTAAATGCAAAGAAACAGTGAGTCTTGCACACAACATGTCCAAAACGTGACAACCCAAGTCGTGTGACAAGATTAAGAGGTGTCAATATAACAGTTTGTATAGTTGCACGGGTTTTCATCTGTAGAAGATAAGTATCACAGGACTGAAACTATGAAGTGCTAAGTTTCACCCTGTACCAAAACAGAATGCCTCTCTCAGTTAGAGATGCTGCAGGTCACAGGCAGGTTTTGCAGTTTCACTGTGTCAATAAAGATTTAAGTAATTAGTGAACATTAGAAGTTTTATTTAAGAAAAGATATTCATTGACTTGTTAATTATTTTTTAAGGAGGGCCCAGTGGATGGCAAGCAGTTTTCTGCTAAAGACTCTTCAATGCCAAAAGTAGTGCTTGAAGTTTATTTGATTACTTGAGTATAAGTATAGCAGTTATACTGTAGACCATGTAAGTGTAGTGTAAAGTATACTAACTGAATACCTTCTTCAGAATAAAGTGAAATATCTTACATTTACAATAGAAAGTTTATAAAAGCTAAACTTCAAGTATACTGCTTTACTTTTAGTATAGACTAAGGTTGTGTCTGAATTCCTTCCCTACACAGTACAGTGCAATACCATTAGTGTGTTTGTCGTTTTTTGAGGTGTTCAAATCTACAAATTCAAAATCTAGTCCCTTAGAAACGTCCCAGAAGTTTCTGCGAAAACCAGTGTACATCGATGCTTACTAGACTGGCAAATATAGACATCAATGGATTTAATCAATACATTAAATCCAATATTTAGCTTTTTTCGTGAGTAGGGAGGAAGTTTAGATGTACTTTTTACTTTTTTGCTACTTTTTTATTAAGACTCACTTAAACACTAATCAAACAATGAGGGAATTTGTTACTTTATAGTAAATAAGTAGCATGAAAGAGCTTTGTTTTTGTGTCATTCATGAGAAATGAACATTATAATACACTTTAAAGCTCAAAATGTTAACTTTGCATGATATAGGCTCTTTAAAAACATTGTTTAGCTTGGTAAACTTGTAGATTTCCTCACTTTTATGCTAATTGTCCAGGTAGGTATCAAACTAGTGTTCTTAGCATAAAGACAGAAACATAAGAAAGAAGTAAGAAGGGCTTTGTCTTAAAATACATTTTGCTAACATGAACCATTTAAGATTGCTAACACATATTTGAAAATGATTTAAAAGAAATGTTTTAATATTTTTAATCACATAACTCTCAACCACGTTGGTTCTTTCTTTTTTACCTTCGTCTGTTGAGCAACAGCAAACTGAAATTTACTGAAACTAGCAGCCTTTCTTCTAAGTTGTCCTGAAGACAGCACAAAAGTCTATTTTTCCCAAATTACTCAACTTAGTATTAATAGGACCTTACTGAAAACCGGTCTCATGGCCTCCACGTCGCCTACATAAAGCTAAAATTAATACATTTGTGCTGATGTTTGTCAAAACCTTCATTTCTATTTGGCGTTTTGTTTTTGGATCTTCAGCCCAGTTTTATTTATCTTGCAGACGAGGCAGAACTCATTTCCCAGCAAGCACTCAAAAAAGGCCTGACACAGCAATTCACAGGAGCTTTAGCTGTATCTTTTCTTTACCCAAACCACAGCTGTAAACAGTTTTTGCTAAAACTGATAAGTCCATCAGAAATGAGAACATTTTTGTGACTACTTGCAGATTTTGTTGTTTTTGCCAATGATCCTATTGTGAGAAGAACAACGCAGAGAAGAACAAAAATGCCACATTGTGATGGTTTGACAGTAAAGGGTATGATGCATGTGAATAGATGCTTCAGGCTTTGCTTAAAATTTATTCACAGCCTGCAAAAATTGTCGCTCCAAAAATACTTTAAATCATTTTTAAATAAGCAAAAAATATGCCAATGGGGTAAAATTGGTCTTGCCAAGATTTCTTATTTTGAGAGAAAAATTCTAGTCACAAAGACACATTTTCTAAAACTACAATTATTTTGCTGTTGAACAACTTTGTGGTTAAGATTATTTTTCTTGCAGAACAGAAAATAAGATGTTTTTCACTTGAAACAAAGCATTTTTACTTTCTTATGATTTATTGCAAGTTTTATTATTCTGTTTTGGTCTGCGCAAAAAAAATCCTAATACATGTGAGGGAACCTTTAACTAGTGAGGAGTTGAGTGTGGAGTGTTATGTTTCCAAGCACTCCAGTTTATTCATTGTACACTTTAATCTAATTTTTCATCACATTTATATAAGTACTCCATAGAGGAAATTTTGCATTCATATTTCCTTAGGCTGCTTGGCTATACTGTCATCATTCTAAATTGGTATTAAATCTTACATAAAAGCAAAAGGGAAACATTTCAATCAGTAAAAGAAATGCAGGCCAATAAAAACATTTTGTTCATATAATGGTTAATAATATAAAAATGATGTCTACTTTTGGCATATTTAGAAGCTTCATCATCAAAGCTGAAGTTCATCTGAATTGCCACAATAACAAAAAACAGTTTCTTAGTCAACAGATTTTTTTTTCTTTGGCAAGTTCACCTTAAAATGACTTAAAAACATCGGACTTGGATTCAACAGAATGTAGACTTTCATAAGGGGGACAAACTATTGCCTTCAGACCTTGACAGACAAAAACTCTTCCCCAGAATACCCAAAAAACCAGTGGAATATAGATTTTATCCAGAAAACATTTGGTTAAAATTCTTATTGTTGGATTTAAAAACTTTTGGTTTGTGATTCATGGTGAACGTTATTTTTCACACAAAACTTAATTTTATTAGACACATAAAAACTATCAAACCGAGATGTGTGTTCTTTATTTGTCTAGTTTAAAAGCAGATTGTTATATTTTTTGTCATGCTGTGATGTATAGAGCCTCGGATGTGGCAGTCATTTGCGTCATCACTTTGAGCAACAATAAACAATGTTGTGTTTTAGAGTTAACAATGTTGGAGATGAGCGGATGGAGGCAAATGTTTTCCAAGTATTAATCAGGGACTGCAAGTTATAAATTAATGATAACTCTGCAAGGTTTCAGGCTTTAGTATTCTTTAGTGTTACCCTCATTTCACACATTGATTTTCAGACAAAGACAGACATAAATGCAGACTGATTACATTGACGGTATAATTATCTCCAAACTATCTACAGTCCTGTGTTCCTCCAATGCTTTCAGCTGCATAATTGTGCTGCTTGTGGGGCACAATCATAGGTGAATAATCATGGAATTATTGCCAGTTCGCGCCTACGGCCCCTCTGACCATCACCGGGAGCATTCATGCACATTCACACACCAGTGGAGCCACACTGGAGGCAAGGAGGGTGAAGTGTCTTGACCAAGGACACAACGACATTTTGGCTGGTGGGAGCGGGGAATCGAACCGCTAACCCTTCAATCATTGGACGACACGCTCAACCACCACTGAGCCACTGTTGCCCCTATAATGTCATAACATGGTTGGCTTGGCTTATTATAATCATAAAGATAACATATAAACTTAGAAGAACATACAGCTCCTTTACATTACAGTTACATTATTCTTGGAAAAATCTTGAAATAAATCTGGAAATAAAATTCAATAAGAGACAATATTGTGATTTTTATTACATTTAGGAAAATATGAACTTTATTGTATTGAGTGGAATTGCTTCAATGTTTGTAGGAATCCGTCCAAAGGTTCTTAGGTAATAACCTTTTTTTGGTCATTTTGTTCCAGTCCTCCAAACCTTTCCAAGCCTATGCCATTATTTTGTTTTTCCCCCTGTCAGACACCTAATTCACAATGTGATTTCAGCAGAGGCCTGATAATGAGTCACAGATATCTGATTTAGAAAAACATGAAACATGCAGAAGAGGGACACTTTTGAACCATTGTTGGGAAACACAACTCCAAACAGAATGAATGCAGTCGAGGCTGAAGCCTTGTTGTCATGGTAAGACAATAAGCTGGGCTTTAAAAATAAAGAAATAAATAAAAATTAAAAGGAGCATTTTACTTTAACACAAACTTTTTTTGTTTTTAATTCACTCTGGCAGTAATTTTGATGAATTGTTTTGGAAAATCCACTCATGCCTGATGATTATTCATGTTTTTGGATGATATATTTAGATGTTTTTTCCAACAGGGATACAAGCCAGCTGAATCCAAAATTTGAGCTTTTAATCCACACATAAGGACACTTCCTGTCACTTCGGATCTCTTTGCTGCCTTCATGTGACATTCCCCATCAGATTCAGTCTTGACACTCGCCTACAAAGTGGTGAACCCAACAGCAAGTTCTCCGACCCCTCCCACTTACCGCGCTCTTGCAACCGATGGTTCTTAACCCCTGGAGCATAAAGATCACATCTTAGTCAGCCCACAGAAACAATAAAGAATGTCCTCTTCCACTGATTCATGTGTGCTCGATATCAAAAAGCAAAGCAAAAATCCAATCTCTTGTTATTTGTCAGTTTGTCATTTCTTGCTGCAGAGGAATTTTTTTTTAGGATTACTAAAGACCAAAGCATCAACTCTGACTCAGCTTTTGCTAATATGCCTGATGCTTGCTTGTCACTTGACTGTACCATCAGGAGGGGAAACAAAAAAGTTTGTCTGTTTTTCAACATGTAAAGTTGAGGGTGCATCTGCAAACTTTTCTAAGAAAAAAGGATAATTTTTGAGATTCCATTTAGTTGCCGGTGAGCTGAGCATCATCTGATTATACTTGTATTAAGAGGGTTAGTCATGGTTACTTCCATATCATACACTCATGCCCTGTGGAAAGCTTTCAAAAACAGCAGCATGTGACCTGAAAGATAGCTTTGGTGTCTGCATGACGTGTCAACTGTTTGCAGTATAAAAACTGAACAAACAACATGTTTAATTGCTTCTGCAGTATATGAAAAAAGAATTTCCAACCTTCTCCTTGGCTTCATCACAGTACTGTAGTATGTGGAAATAACTTTGGTGTAATAAAGCTGTAGCATTATCTGGCACCATCTGCTATCTGCAATTTTTTGTCTTTCACAATGTTTTCACACATAATAGGTGTGCACACTAAGGTTTTCACAAGTTTTAGTTGTGTCTTTAAAGATCCAGCTCAAAGTTTCTCAAAGCAACATTTCAACATTTCTCTCAAATGAATTGAAATAACACATCTTCAATAATGGTGGCAGTGGCTCAGGTGGTTGATCAGGTCGGCCAATGGTCAGTGGTCCGATCCCCGCTCCCCCCAACCAACTGTTGTAGTGTCCTTGGGCGAGATACTTCACCCTCCCAGCCTCCAGTGTGGCTCCACTGGTGTGTGAATGGGTATGAATGTCAGTCTGCCCAGGGCAGCTGTGGCTACATCAGTAGCTTACCATCACCAAATGTGAAGGAATAATGGATAGACATTAAAAGCGTTTTGAGCGTCAGGAAAAGCGCAGAAAAATCCAATCTCTTATTATTGGTATTATTTGATTAATGAAGGCCAGTTGAATGGCAGTGGATTGGGCCTTCACTGCAACCTAATGACAAACAAAAATACCCCAAAAGTTGTAACTGGTTCTTATGGAAAGAGCCTGAATCACCCTCAGCACAGAACGCTTAAATGGATTCACTTGAAGGAGACCATCAAGGAACCGAATCTGAAAGACACAGTTCACAGTTCCTCATTTGATCGCATGTTTCTCTTGTTGAGCATGTAAAGTGCACTGCGTGTCATCTCTGAGGCCACAAAAACACAAAACTGACAGAACTATGAACCACACTGTTTTGCAAAACATTTTTTGTTTTTTAAGCAACTGAGTGTTTAAATCTTAAGGTTTAGGATTTTGACACTTATCAAAGGGTAGCTGCTCGTTTTCAACAGCACAATTTCATTGTAAAGTAAAACTTTACTGAGTGAAATTCCTTACAAAAAAGTGCACTTACAAAAATCTTTAAAATGATCAAAAAGTTCAGTTTTATCCAAACATTTCTACGCTAGATAAAGCATAATAAAAAGGTTTATGGCACCACATTCTTTGCAGCATCTTTGTTTGAGATGGCTCCGCATGCTACAGCAAAACTATACAAACAACACTCTGCTCCTGTTACAACCTCATTGAAAACAATTTTAGGCCTAAAACATCCCCTAAAGCAAGGAGAAATTTACACCAGATTCATTTAGCTTTACATTTCATGCAGTTCTCAAAGCATCCTGTGTGTTTCACAGACTACAAAGACTTTTGTTGAAATTTCTCATATATTTTATGTTATTCCACTAAGGTGCAAACAAACTTTTTTACTCAACATATGTTTTCAAAAAAACATTTAGTGTTTTTCAATAAAAATCTTTAGAAAAATGTCATAAAAATACAGAGTGGTAGTTACGTATCCAGTAAATCTCTCATCTTATTATCAAGTCAGATTGAAAACTAAAAAAAAGGAAAATTTCCATTTGTGTCATTTAAATTTTTTTTAAATAATAAAAATGTCAACAAAAGCAATTAAGAAATGCTAATGGGGTGGTGTAGCATCATTTTCTGTAAAACAACAAGCTTTTTTTTCATAGCCTTGCTTACGTTTTTTTGTTTACTTTATATTTAACGCAGAGTTCCATTATTTCTGACATATTTTTCTTTATATTTTAAACCTGTTTAAGTCTTTCATCTGTTTTTTTTCATGACTAACGACTACAAGTATATGCCATTTACCATTTAAAAGCACCTTACAGGGCGTCATGTTCAGAGAAAAATAGTCAAATAGTTTAATCTAAAAAACATGTTGGCGAAGTAGTCTACTGTAAATTGTTATGCTATATTTTATTGATAGATCTTTTGACAACCAGATTTTAGTCTTTGCAGAGTGTTGTCTCCTTTATTATAAAATAATCAGACTGTGAAATGCCAAATTTTTAGTTATTATTTCACAATAAAAAGTGATTTTAGAGTCTCTTTGAGATAAATTTCTGTATTATTTAAGAAAAAATTAAATAAAAAATAAAAAAATAAATAAAATTGAAAAGAGTTGCAATAGAAATCAGGCTAGTTTTGTTGCAGTGTTTTTTTATTCTTTTTTGAAAAATGTTTAAGCGTTTGACATCAGTTGTACTCAGACATCTGTGATTCTGACATGAGATGCTTGGGTGTGTGTGGTTTACACAACCCCCCAAACAGAGATTCAGTGGACAGGGATAAGAAATATTGCACTGCTTGTAGCTGTGAATTATTTTGACCTTTTCCATGATTTCAGCTATCTGCTGGATTTTGTGTACAAAGATGAGGCGTCACAACTTTGCACCTGCACTGATCTCTGCTAGGAGATCAAGAAAACCTCTGTATTTTCAATCTATAGCAAGTAATATTTACAGTGCACAACCTTATCAGAGCCCAGCATTCTTCCTCTTAAACAGACAATGCTAATAATATATGCAGGTTTGTGTTAGACAGCTAGTGTGTAATCAAAAAATGTCAGCATTGCAGATAGATCTGTGTATTTTTAGTTGTTGCAGTAGTCATGGTGTGCTCAGAGGCTGGCCACACAAGTCTATAATTGTAACAGGGAGCCAATGTTGAATGTCCAACTTATTTAAGTACAGTATTTTAAAAAGCAGTACGCTTGAGATTGAAAACACACTGCCTTTGTGTAAGTTTGTCAATTTGACATTCAGTCTAAAACCAGAGGCACCCAGTTCCTCTCCTGAACAGCATCTTCTCGGTTGGACAATCATATTCTTTGTTTATCTCAGTGTGGTTACAGCAACACTGTACCTTCATCTTATCTTCCAGCTGTGGGGGCCTTTGTGTGTAGATACAGAGCTTTCAAAAGGGGTGTGATAGCTTTGTAAGGGAACGGCTGCCAAACCTTGATATTAAAATGACATTTTAGGGTTAAAGTTTAGATTTCAGGGTCAGAAATCCTCAAAGTTTTTTTCAACTTTGTGAAAAATTTAGTGTTGAATCTGACAAGCCTGAAGCAGAAAAAGTAATTCAATTAAATGTTTAAATGACATTTTCAATTAAACTGCATTAGAAGAAGCTCGGTTTAAAAAAAAAAACTGTCATTCTTTTCTTAAAAGGAGAAGATTTCACTGAGGGAAGCCCTCAATGATGATTGGCTGCTGAAACAGGGAACATTATATAGACCCTGATAAATGTGGTGCTTCATGGTGTCCCCTGACAAATCAATGACCAGGAACCTTTAGCAGACACACTCTACTGCTCCCACCCACACGAATTTTACAGAAGTTAAAAGTTCCTTTTTTCATTTTACTGTCAAACAGTAGGCCTCCTTTTATTCCATTTTGTGTGGCTGAAATAAAGGCCTCTGAGAGTATAGCTAAGGCCACGAGCAGATGCGATACAACAAGAGTGAGGGAGACATTTTTTTTTTCTTCAGTCTTCGTTGAGTGAGAGGAAATTTTGAAACGTTGTGCAATGGTGCCACAAACGTTTTGAAAGGTTGTAAGAGGGTTTTACCAGCAAAGCGTCTGAAAGTTGGTCCATTGGACAAAAGGTCTCCATGTTGCATCCATACAGAATGGAGAGCTACCTCATCCCTCCTGTAAGTAGGATTCATTTTTATTTTTCATCTTCTTGAGACTTTTCTGAATTTGAACCTAAATATCAAAGATACCTGAAGCGTTTGATTCTGACGTAATTTTAAAATGAAAATTGTCACAACTTACATAGATTACACATGTAATTTTATTTATTTTTTTGAGGAAAAGGTGACTAAATGTGGTCTCCATATCGATTTGAATGCAGGATTCGAACTGTAAGAGGCTTTTTATACTACGGGCAACACGAAAATGAAACTCAAAAGTTCTTCAGAGTTTCAGAAGTGTAAAAAAAAATTGAAAAAGAAATTAAACTGGCACTGTTGCAACGCACAGGTTGGGCTAATAGGTAGAAAAATAAAAATGTTTACAAGAAATGTTCAGTTTATGTGAAATGCAGAAGGTGAGTCATATTTTATCCAATTTAAAACATTTAGTGGATCGAAAATTAAAAGTGTGGCACCCGCACCATGTTTGCTTTCTAGTAAAGAAGTTTTACATGTATGTTTGTGGTTTTTTAAAATTATTTATTTTGTTTTTGTTCTTCAGCAGCACACAGACGAAATGTACGAGTCTGACATCTACAGACACCCAATTGCAGAATATTATAATCCATATGTGTTAGATGCAGATATCCAGCCAGGTGAGTTTTTTTTTTTTTACCTGACTTCTCATTTTGACCTTTACGTTTGTTATAATCAAGCGATGTGTCAAGTGGCTTTGAAAACATTTTTTTAAATGTCAAATGCCGATTCTGCCAAAAGGATCTTCATGACCAAATGTGTGAATTTTTTCCTTTTATTAGAAGCAAAACGAATAAAAATGTATCATTTTAGTTAAGCAGCTATATTTGTATTTTATCTCCATAGTTAATTGTGGCATTGCAGACTTTTCTGGTTTATTGTACATAAAAAGAGCGGCGTGTGTGCAGCTGGAGCGCACCACATTCGGGTGGAACACAGGAAACAGATGCCTTTCTTTCGGGCTGCTACAGACATAGAACAACTTTCGCCCCATGGGGTTTTTGTTAATACATGAGAGGGGCTTTACTTTCTCTTGTAGTCGACTGTTTTTAATGTTACGCCAAAACAACTGAAGAGGAGTCGTATGTGGGTGGGGGGGGCAGATAAAAATACCTGATACTGACTTTTCACACATTTGATATCTTAATAGAAGAAAACTCAAAACTACAAGTGATGCAGAGTGGATTATGCTGCTTTAGATAATATCAACTGTCTTTAGTGTGGTATATTTGGCAGTTTTCAATAGATTTTACATTTGTTCATAGCTCTGGTCTTTTCATGTAAATCTATACGAGCTCACTCAATGTTTTGACCTATCTTTAAATAAAATGTAAGTAAAATGAGAAAACAAAACACATTTTAAAATCCTTTTTTAAAGGGAATAAAATCACAAAAATATGCCATAAATTCCACTTTGTTATGCCATCTCAAAGGACACGAGTTTGCAGATTTAATGTTTGCTCAGCTGCTTTTAACTGTGGTCTCATCACAATATGGATTTTAAGGATGCCATTTAAAAGTATGATCTACATCTGCCGTCTGTCAACGATGTTTGTTGCCAGGTCCAAAACAGTTACACAACAAAAGGTTTCTCTCATGGAGTCGTGTCTCATTAATTTATGTCTAAAACCCTTTAGATCACTGGGACTACCACCCTCACCCCCATGTTCACCCTGTGGAGTTTGAAAACCTCCAGGAGACCAACTTCACAGAGCTGCAGAGCGTGCAGGCACTTCACCCGCCTGGCCTTATACGACACGACGCCATAAGATACGATGCAGAAAGCCTGCTGGATTCTAATCTGGCTGCTCATCCACATGTGTTGCAGCAGTCAGTAAGTCCTCTTGTTTTGTCAGCCCACAGATCTCCTTTACATTTTAACCAGTGGGACGCCTCCATTGTGGAGTGCTCTTTAAATAGGCATTTTTGACACCAATTAGAAAATCTTAAAATCGAAATCTGTCGCAAATAACAGTTTTGGCAAATACTTTTGCTTTTTTTTATTTACTTTGAGTTCGATTAAAAGGATCATAAGTCTACCATTTGTTAAAGTGATGCACTACAACTCAGGTACAACATACGAAAAGGTGTTTCTGGTGCTTTCATGTTATACAATGAGAACCTACAGGCCAAAAATCACACACCCCTAAAAGGTTGATTCAACCTAAAATCTTGTGAAACCTGCAGCTTCTGTACTAAACTGTGTTGGACTTTGTCCTCTAGAGCCTCTGAAACACCAAATCTAATTAAAGCTGTGAAATAAGATTTATATTTGGAATGAAGATTGAAGGCAGTGGAGGTATTTTAAAAGAAATCAGGAAGTGAATCTTAGTGAGTTAGAAGATGCCTTAATTTTAGTGTTCTTTATTTTTATTTTGCACAGACTCAGGAAAGTGTGCAAAAGTTGCTTAAAGTCACATCTGAATGCTTCAGCCTCTGAAATTGTAAACCAAAACACACACACTCCCATGCAGCGAGTTTCACCGCCGGTTCAGCCATTCTTCACTTCCATGTTGAGTGCTGGTGAGGCATTACAAACGTCTGTTCAGCAAACAAACAGAGGCTGCTTTCAGGCACGTATCTTTGCCTCACTGTTGCATTTGCTCAAAAACAACAACACTTTTAAGCATTGTTCTAAAAGAGAAACAAGTAGAACTCATGCATAAATGAGAAATCATTTAAGAAAAAAGGAAACTCTGGATTATATTATTCATTTGGCAGATTTAAAAATTCAACAGAATATGATGTTTCCTGTCTTCTCTCCTAAAACATTTGGTGTCACAAAGAAGCCACACAGCACGTGTGCTTTTATGTCACCGTCCCCTGTGAGAGAAAATTTCCCTCCTCAAACGACTTCTGCCATTTTTACAGTGGAAGAATGCTGCCTGTGCATTTGGAGGCTATAAACAAGAGAGGGTGTCAGTATGTCACTCTCGATGTGATATTAAAATACCATGTGAAACCCGCTGGTCACAAAAGGAGCTTGCATATAGTTTTCCACAACTGACTCTTATCGTTGCAGGAGGATATTTATAGATAATTTTGCCTGGGCCGCTTGACAGTTACAGCAGCATCCACACATCACAGCTCATGCAGAGAAAAATCTGCTCTGCAGCTCCAAGTGAGGGGAAATAATACAAATTTTTGTGTTTGTGGGAAAGCTTTGGGCAATAATGTAGAAGCTCGATCCATGGAAATGGAAACTAAATTGTGTTTCTGAGCTGGAAAAGGTTAAAATAGAAAACTTTCAGACATGCATGACTGAAACTGGAAAACAAAGACACCTGAAAGGGTGTTTTTTGTAAAAAGTAAAAAGAAAAAAGAAAATCAATGAAAATGTGAAGAAATTTCTTCAGCTTTTGATAGACTCAAACCATTTTGGTTCATAAGAGTTAAAGCATGGTTAAAACAATGCTGGAAACGTTGTTTAATGGCAGCAACAAGACATGCAGTCACGTTCTCCCGGTGCTGAGCTCATGTGCTGTGGCAGGATGGATGAGCTTGGTTTCCTGAGTTACACACGGCAATAAAAAGAAAAAGAAGAAGTTAGACGAGAAGGAGAGGACCACAAATGTCTGGAAGGCTAAAATCTGATTTGGAGAGCAGGACAAAGTACTGACTTTAGTGAAAATAAGCTTAATATACAAAACTCAAGTGCTGTTAGGCTGTATTAGTATTATTCTAAACTTTATTTTAACACACGTGGGGAAGTTTCATGTGGAAATTGAACTTTAAGGTTGGATCACACCAATGCAGAAGTAATTATATTTTGCTATTTTTGATTCTTTTGTTTAAGGTAACTTTTTTCCCGCGGGCAGTCTATCCACCACACGTGTCCCAGCGCAGCTCTGATGATGAAGAGCATGGTGGAAGAAGTCCCCCATTGGAGGTGTCCGATGAGGAGCACTCCAGAGATCGAGTCCCGTATGTCTCACCAGGAGAGCTGGGTAAGGATGCAAGCCTGAAGTTTCCTTTAGTCGTTTTTCCTTTGTGTCATCTCTAAGTATGTAATTGTGATGAATCCCAGCAGCCAAAACCGACATAGGGAGAAAAAATGTACTTAGACTCAATTTAAGCATTATAAAATCCATAAACTTTGCTTTAATTGAACACATTAATCTTTTTTCTGTTTTATTGTTGACAACTGAGTCAAAGATTCCTCTTTTTTCTTCTCATCAGTCCCATTTATTTGTTAGTACACATCTATTCCTGCATTTCTAGCCTGCAGTTCATTCTTAATGCTGTTTGCTGTCGACCTTTGGAAAGGAGCTCCTAGCTAAAGACATCTTTTATCTGCTTAAATAAAGGCTTTTTTATGCATATATATTTAAAAGTTAACATAACAATAAAACTTGAACTAGTCCACAATGTGGCTCTCTTCCACTCTTCTTCCTTCAAAAACACAATTTAACATTTTTACTGCAACCTTGCAGTTTTAGTAAACCTTAAGAATTCCACATTTGACAAAGTTGTACTATAAATATGCTTTTGTCTAAGTTTTTCTGTTATTTCTGCTTTACTTTTTACTTGACTTTTTCAAAGTGTCATGCAGTTTGTCTATTGCAGTCTGACACGCGTCAGACTGCAATTGAGCAACCTTTGTGCTAAAAGTTACTCAATTAACAATTGTTGCTTAAGAAAGATTTCTAAAAAAGCCATTTTTTTTTATTTCAATTTGTAAAATATTTAATTTATTTAAAATGATTTCATAAACGGAAGTTGACAAACAACACTTACACTAAATTAAGTTATTTATAATCCTGCAATTTGATGTTCCTCAAGGCAATAAGAAGAAGATCCGTCTGTACCAGTTCCTGCTAGACCTTTTAAGGAATGGAGACATGAAGGACAGTATCTGGTGGGTGGACAGAGACAAAGGGACATTCCAGTTTTCTTCCAAACACAAAGAGGCCCTCGCACACCGCTGGGGAATTCAGAAAGGGAATCGCAAAAAGATGACCTATCAGAAGATGGCTCGGGCTTTGCGCAACTACGGCAAGACTGGAGAGGTGAAAAAGATCAAGAAGAAGCTGACGTATCAGTTCAGTGATGAAGTTCTGGGGAAAAGTCATCTGGAGAGAAAAACGTTCATTTAGCAGATGGTGTCCTTTCTGATGTAACTGTAGATAGTTAGTCCCACAGTCTGATGTAGTAGGTTTTATGTACAGTGGTTCTATTCCCCTATAGAAACTGATGCATTAAACTTCCACCAAGCTCTCACCATTATTTAGAAACTTTTTTTTGTAATTTACAAGTGGTTAGTTCAGGAGAATGTTACCAAACAAGTTCATGTTTAAGAATTTCAGTCTTTTATGGTCATTTCAGAGGACTTTAAAAAGACAAACTTCAGACGCCCCCCCCCCCCCCCCCATCTTTTTCAGGTTAAACACAATTTGTGCAAATTAAACAGTAAGTCTCCTTGAAAACTTTCATATATGTTATGACTTTCAGCAAAGACCTGTAAACATGGTGCCACGAGATAAAAACACAAGCTTTTAACTTTGTGTAGCAAGGAACTGCCAAAAACATGAAGGTTGAATCCCCTGAGGAAGACCTCTGAAGAGGGCTTCACACTGTTCCTTCTACAATTTTAATCTCCTGTGTGAAACACGCAAAAGTTCTCGTCTTTGTGTATTATTTTTGTGTGTGTGTACATAGTCTGTTAACGTTGCAAATTTATATTTAAAACAGCCTAAATGCGATCATTGAACAGGATTAACTGTGATTAGTTAATATATCATGTTACATGCAAATATTTACATAAAAGGAAAGTAACTGTACAAATAAATGAAAGTGTCTTTAATCAAAAACTGTTTGTACTAAGTGTTTTATGTGCATACTATCAACTGCAGAGTACACTTCAACTAACATCAATGACAAAAAAAAGCATTTGAAAGGGAGGAAGAGGAAACTAATCTGCAAAATTGAATAGTGTTAGGTTTACAAATGTGGTCTGTTATCTTTTGGTGCATGTCAGAGTAACTGGTAGCTTAGAGGAACTTGGAGGCTGAAATGGGCCCAGAAGATGAAGTGGCTTGTAGTGCTTGTTCATCATCTGACTGTGAATCCTGACACACAATGCCAGGACCAGCTACTCTGTTTACAGTGTGTGAGGTGTCACATCTGGGCTTTAAATGTCAACAGCCTACACACAGAGAAATTAAAGTTTATAGTTCATTTACATAACTTGTGTATTGGTTTCACCCACTGTCATACATCTGTATCCCTGCAATAGATACAAGGAACAAACCAACATGTTTGACAAAGAGTACTTCCTATTGAGCTGGTAATGTTGGATGGATATCTTTTTGTGTTTCAAACAAACCATTGATAAGTTTTTGCCCTGAGGCCAGTGGACAAGTCAAAGCCTGCTTTGTGTCTTTAACCCTTTCAAGTCCCACTCTGATCGTCTTTTGAGCTAAAAGTGTTTCCAGTGATATTTTAATTATTATTATGCCGTATATAGCTGAAAAAAATAAAAATAAAAAACTGTGTCATTTTCTAGGACATAGTTTCTGAAGAGCGGCAGGAGTTCATCAGAAATTTCCCTCTGAGTTGTGGGATCATTGGTGCGGAGTAAGCCTGACACCCTACTTCCTATCATCTATCTGTTGGCATGCTCTCCCCCTAACGTACAGCCCCTTACAACCCCAACCTAAACTTTGTGGTGCGACATAAATGGCGAGAATATCGGAGCAAGGAAAGCAAAGACGTACATGCATCAGGTCAGGTGGATGCATCCGAATGGAGCACTGAGCTTGTAGCCTGCAATTGTGGGTTCTACATCACACCTAAAATCTTTTTTAACAATGGCATTTTTTTGTCTGCTCCCGATTCACAACAATTTGAATGAATAAATACTCAGAACGGCAGTTAAGATTAATTTTCTCAATGTATGTCCTTCATCATGAGAAAAATGTTACAAGAGCGTGTTAAAAACACCAAAATGACCATTTTCATCGGAGTGGGTCTTTAACACTGGAGCTTTGGCCCCAGGCCTTGTACCGATAAAACTGATTGTGTAAACATTTCACTGCTACAACACTGTACAGTAGTGAAATGTTTACACAATCCATGAATCCATGTAAGTAAGCTAATTTTATAGGGGGGGGGGGGGTTACATTAGCGATGTGCTGCATATCAGCACTGCCATTATGAAGAGCCACTTTTCTCTGCAACGGCTGATATTGATAGCGTGAAGAGTCTAGGAGTTACAGTTATTCAAAAAGCGTGTGTTCTGTCAACAACATATCCAGTGTTAAAGGGTTAATCCAGATCCCTTTTTACTTCATCATTAAACCGAGAAAGGTTGTGAACATCGTTTGGGCCAGAGTCTGTGTCCTTTGATGCTCTGGTTCTTTTGTGCATGCATGGAACCTCATCTAAATTCTAGTGTGGATCAAAGGTTTGAAAAATGAGGATCTTGGTTCATTTACCAAAAAACTCTGGTGTGGTTCAAATGCAAGTGGGCTGTCCAGCAGACCAAATAGGAGAAGCAAACCAAAAAGAGGAAATGACATGAAGTTTGGGCATTTTAAGTAGAAAAAAAAACTGCTCAAAGCATAAAGCCAAAATAATGAGAATCACAAAAAAATCCTAAACCTTCTTTGTAAATGTAGTTTGGGGATAAGGTTTCCAATTCCAAACAACATATTTGAGCATGTTTCTTACTTTACCTCACATAATGGCTGTGTGTATCACCAACAAAATACTTGATTGATTCAACCCTAACTCACTTCTTTTTCTTTGAAAGTCCATTCATTTGTCAAGTTTCCATTCTAAAGCTGCATTTTTTTCCATCATTAGTGGTTCGTATGTGCACAGGTAAAACCTGCAAGATTATAATCAGGAATTATCCCTAGTAACATTTTGCCTGAAAAAAATATGAAAATCAATCTTAGAGAATAATCTGTTGGTAGATTATATTAATCAATATGTGTATTTGATTTGACGGAATCTTGTAATCTTATTCCAGATCATGTCTGAATTAGGTCTAAAGCTAGACTAGGACTAGCCAGCTTTCTTGTTCATGATGTTTTTATTTTTTGTGGTCAGACCTCCTTTCAGGCAATACCGCCCCCCAGAGGCCGGTGGCTGGAACCGTGCTATTTCCCAATCGCTGGAGTTTCAGTTGGTTCAAAAAACAAAGACAGGTTATTTGAATTCATGAAAACAGTCTATAATTTCTTTGTAATGGTGAGTTTTTAAAAACACAACTTTTTCTGTTATCATGAACAGTTCAACTACATTTATTAAAAAGTAACTATTATATATTCTACCAGAACATTTTCTGTTAAGAAAAGGAAAGTTTGCTTTTTTTTTTTTTATGATAAAAGTCGCAAACTTGCATTTTGCTTTTAACTGCACTGGAAAAACAAAATAATAATGAGAATTATGATTTTTTATAAAACCACATAATATTTTAACTTGTGAAAGGTACACATAATCCACTTACGTATGAAACTCAGAGCACTTTTACAGTGAGAGTCACATTCATACATAACTTTTTGCTCCCCGTATGTTTTGGTAAATGAATGTAATGGTAATGTCTTTCTTACTCACACCCTCCCACATGGGTAATCTTTCAGAGCCACACAGTTTTTTTTGGCTCGGGGGACCCTGGAAGCTTGTTAGCGGGGCATCGAATCTGAAAAAATAAAATGTCCGCAGCTGTGATGTCCCAGTTCTAAGAAGCCTACAGCTCCGCACAATGCTACTGTTGTAGCTGACGCTAACCGGTGGGCCACAATCCAAGAAATCACACCATATACAGATTAGATTGGAAAAATATTTCAATGTTTTATTTAGTACTTTACAATGCCACAAGGGTACCATCATGCTTAACAATAATAGAAAGAGAGATAAAAAGAGAGAAAAATCCAGAATGTTAAAAACAACTGCATGAAACTACAGGATATAAAACCCATAAAAATACAAATAAGAATAAAACTAATAAAAGAAAACTGCTCCAAGATAAACCAGAACCTGAAACAGAGTTATATCCAACCTTCTAGTTATATTTTGAGCTAAGAACTAAAAAATGTTTTTCTTGAAATCTGAATAGATCATTAAAGCATTTTTTATATATAATTTATTCATGTGTTTTGATAAAAAATATATATATATTAAACAGCACGTTGAGCAAGAAAGCAAAAATGCTAAAAGATCAAGCATCATCTTCTGAAGTTCTCTTAGTTCCTAAGGTGGATCGGCAGTAAAATTTAAAGTTCTATTATTACCTTCCTCCCTGCTCCTGTTCCTTTTGCTCTTAAGGCCTATCAGTCAGCTGAGGTGCTGTGGAACGACGACTGACATGAAACACAAAGTGGGGCGGGACAAAAGGTAGAGTGGAGTGACATTACATTTTAAAGAGGGTGAGCCATGATGGGGAGAAAGACGTGAGAGGGGAGCCAGGGGGGCTTTATTTTAATGTTAGGATATGGGGGGGAAAAAGAAAGAGGGGAGGGACGGATCCCAAAAAAAGGGGAGGGCCACTATTAAAAGCCGAGGATTTGGCAGAGAAAGCCAACTGTAAAGTCTCTTTGCTGTGAGGTGGAAAGCGCTCAGGATGCCAGAGCCAGTCAAAAAACCAGGTGAGCCTCTTTGATTGCTAAGTTTGCATTTTTAGCTCTGTCTACTGTCACCTTGTTATCTTCTCTATGATCATCTTGTCAAACCTCTTGTCTAGTGTTTAGCGACATAATCAATCAAACTGTGTGTGCGTTCAAACATTTGCTTTATATTTTTGCTTGTTAATCTTGCTTTTTGTGCAATATTATGACACAAGTGGTGTAAGATAATATTCGACCAAGCTCAAAAACAGCTTTCTTAGGTAACCATGAAGAAAACCATTTTTTTGGAGCCTGAATAAAATGTTATAACGATCAACAAGCAAAAAGAATAAAAAAAAACAACATGTCCATTTCACTGTCAAACCTGAACTATTCGGATTTTTAGCAGGATGATATGGTTAGAAATTTGATGGATGAAATAGGTAAAGTGTATGTCTGTAAAATAACCACCATCTTCATTCACAGTGTGTTTCCTGTTTCTCTAATTAGAATGTAATTTCAAGGCCTTTTAAGCCCCTCTAAGCTTATTGATAAGATGTACTGCTGCTCTTGTAGCCTGACGCCAAAATCAGAACATGCCACAGGTAATTCATGTCCTCGGTTCAAAGCGTTTCTCACCCCCTCCAATGCTGTCAACAAAGCCCAGGTGGAAACATTGTCAGATGCCAGCACGCCACTGTCACATTTCCAGCATTACAGCATTCACAAAGTGACCCACTGATCCAAAAATGCCCCTGCAGGATTCCAGCTTGACAAATGGCTTTCCACAGTTTTCTTTTTGCCCTCATGAGTGGGCGTGAACGGCTGTTTGCGGAGCGAGAAGGCCAGCGTCTCACATATCAGATGACTGAGTGGTGCCCAAATGGCCAACTTGTGTGTGATAAGACCTTTAGCATGAGAGATTCATGGAGAACAATAACAGTTATCAGTTATGAGCCTGCAGCTTTTACCAGATCCATTAGAGGAATGCTGTCATTGTTGATTATGCTATTATTTATTTCAGTATCATTTAATTGCATCTGTTTATCTAATTCCTTTTTGCAACATTTTTACTCTAAGTTGGTTTTTGTTGAATTTATAAAATTGAAATTCTTTTATGGATTGACTGTTTTATTACAATTTTTAACCTTTTTCACATTTCTTTATTTTCTATTTAATTAATTCCAGCACACATGGGTGACATCTAATCAAAAACTGCCCCTGCACTCCAGCTATTAGAATAAGCAAATGACAGACAATATTTTTCACTTTCCATAAAAAAATAGCTTTGTCATTGTTTTATTCTGCATTAAGTCAAAGTAATCTAGATTTTTTCCCTTCAAAAGGTTATAAAAGCATAATTATTGTTCACTTCTTTTGCACTTCAAAGGCTAGTATGATTGAAGAGCAAAGTATTAGCATGTGTGACTGACAACTTGTTGAGGAGCGCATCATTCAGCTTCCAGACCCATAAAAATAGCATCTGCCAGCTAAGATACCTATTGCAGCAGACGTCAGTACGTCTCATTTAAATGACCTACACATACAGGGCTCTTCCTTAATTTAAACTCTCACATTAAAGGTCACTGTTATATCATGGATTTTTTAAAATATATTTCTTGTTCTTTTACATTTGCATGTGTGCCTTAGTTCCACTAATTTTGGATCTTTGGAGACAATCAGCACAAGAGTGTAATTTCTGAAAACTCTCCTAAGCAAAAAAAACTGAAAAGGTAGTTTTATCTGTTACTTTTAAGGGGTGGCCTCTGTCATTCCCTTTTAGTTTATGCATCAGTTTTAAGGCTGACAGCTCTTTTTTTAGTGTCCCTAATTCCCACTGTGCTTTCTGATCCTTTTTTCATCCTATATGTTGCAACTCGTTCATTTTAAGGTTAAAATTTCCTTACAATAAAACATACTTTGTACTGCTGTACAGCTTCAGTTGTTTAATTTTGTTTACCGGTAACTAACTAGCTAGAATATGCATCCACCAGACTGAGATTACTGTAACACTGTGTTTAAAAACAACATGCACATCTTCATGTCTGACTATTGGAGTGAAACATTTCTAAAAATTATGAGAATTAGCTATAGGAAAAAATGTGGATCAGCACATTTCAAAAGACGTTTTTTATAGAACTTCTTCAAATTTGCTGTAGTTTACACTGACAGTATAGAGTTACATTCAATGTCTAAACTCTCAAGCTTTCCGCATTTTTTAATTAGACTTTCTATAAAATATCTATTGATTGGACTTCATCTTATGTGAATTCTGCAGTATGACCTTTGTTTTAGAACATAATTATCAGACAAAACAGTTTCTTTATATGTGCAACATTTGTTAGAGGAAGCAGCAAAATGCAGAGCCCCTCAGTTTAAAATTAGCCCTCACAGTGTAAAAACTGTACTTCACTGTCTACTGTTTGAGAAACAATCAGCTATTGAATTTACGAGCTGTTTGTCTCCACTTGGAACGAACCAAGTCACTGTCTCCCCCTCTGGGCTCACGGCTGGAAATGTTCGAGCTGCAGTTATATTTGCGTTTTTTATTACAGTCAGTCTGTATTTTTGTGCTCTCCTTGAACTTCTCCTGAATACATGAGTGGGTTTTGGGCGTAATATACCAACATCCCCTGAGGGTGTTGCCTTATGTCCGCTCTGTAAAGGACTTTTTTATTGCTACAACCTGGTGGGTTTGAAAGTGTACAATCAGTCAAGGTTGAAGATTCCATCCTGTTGTAAACAGATCTGCTGGGTGTGTAGAAATTGCTTCTATAGTTTCATATTCAAAGGTATTTATATACAGAACTCCATCAAGTGACAGACATGGTCCTTTTCCACATTTTTGTAATTGTTTATCAATGATCTTCACTAAGATGGGGTCACTTTAACTTTAAAAAGTCTCAGATGAGCAGCCTAACATTTAAATCCTGCATCATGTTCTCACAGATGAGCAGATCAGGAAACAACGCAGGAAAATGTGCATTTACTTTGTATTTTCCATTCACCCACCTCAGTTTCAGCATTCACCAAGAAACCCAAAACTCAGGAGGCAGAGGAGGGGTCCTCCGTGGTCTTTGAAGCAGAGACCGAGAAGGCCGACGCCAAAGTGCGATGGCAGTGCAACTCAAAGGACATAGCCAGTGGCAACAACTATCTAATCCTAGCTGAAGGAAACAAGCACTCGTTGACTATTCAAACTGTGACCAAGGAGGATGCCAGTGTGTATGCAGTGATCGCTGGTGGTTCCAAGGTCAAGTTTGAGTTGAAAGTAATTTCAAAGCCAGGTGGGGGGCACTTTGATGCAGAATCTGCACTTCTGAGGTCCCTGCTTTTTCACTTTCATCTGTTTGTTGTCTTCACTAAGCACAAAGGCGAGCATGCTACCCCAAATCCTGCAGAGTACCACTGCGCAACTGGATTAAAGACCCACTCTTATTACAATTGTGTTTTTTATCACTTATTAAGAAAGTTAAGCTCAAATTTGTATTTTTGAGTATTTCTTTGTCTAAATAGTTGTAAACCAAGAGGAGATGAAACAATGCTGTTTGGAAAAGGTTGTATTCATCATGTAGAAACTACATGAGCAGGCTAAAATCTCCTTGGTTTGAGCTCTCAACAACTAAGAGGGAACGGGGGGGGGGCTGCTCCACGCCACTGGGAATGCTTAAAATACCTCAAAAGGTAATTGGAGTGAGTCTTTAACCTTAATCCAATCTCTCAGACTTTGAAGGTTTTGTTAGACATGATGGAAAGGTTCTTCAACTGTAAACCACAAATATAATATGGAAATGGGTTAACTGAGCATTTTACTAAACAAGAAAGCAGAAGGAAAAGAAACTGCACATTCTACATGTGAGGACACAAAATAAATCATCAATCAAGTATGTTTGAAATGTTGATTTCTCCAACTAAGAAAGCCTTGGACCCAATTTATGAACTAATCTTATAATTCCTCTTTTAGCAACCACAAATGTTGCCAAATGACACAAGCTGTTTAACTTTTGTCCTGCTGTGACGCTGCGTTTTGGAACTGTCTATGTCATTCTTCTTTTGGGGGAGCTGTCACCCTACTATTCACTGTGACTCCCCACACCGTCATTTCATGTAGCCCTGCAGCTTGTCTCTTTTTTTTTTTTTTTTTGAAAAACATTTAAATTCCCTCCTATATGAATACAATACTTTTTTGGAAAAACAGGTTTGGACTTGAAAATACAGAACATTTTCAGTCTCAGAACCAAAAGCGAGAACACCTGACACACCTCTTTCGGAAGTTCTCATGGAAATATTTAGCGGTGAGGCCCACAGTCTCCTTTTAAGATACTATTTTTGGACTAAAGCGGATTCACAACCTGCTAAAGTTCTTGCTTAAAGTTTAATTGGGGTGAAGTCTAAAGTTTGACAGGTCTGTCAGAACAAATCCTCCAGTTTCAGAACCCTTTCAGTACATGTGGTATAAGGAGTTGGTGCTCTGATCATTTTTGCACAATACTGTGGTTTAAGGCAGCTCTATTGGACTGAATGGGATCAGATGTAACTGGACTAAGCTTTGACTGCAGTAATTTTGCCCTTTTTATATGCTTTCTTTAAAAAGTGCAACTTGATGATGGGGAAATTAAAGCTAAATAGATCAACTGGAATAAATTTTCCTTTTAAAAATCATCCTGAATACCAGCAGTATGTGTCCAGTCCCAATTCTTTTTAATCCACCAAAAACTACAATTCCCATAGCCCCACCCCTTAGTACCAAAAGGAGTTCATTCTGTAAAATGCAGTGGTTGGTAGATAGTCAGGTTTAGAAGTCTCCTCTACAGAGAGGAAGTCATTGCTGGAAGTCAAGAACCCAGAAACCAGCCCTCAAAGGGGCAGAAGGAGGTCACTTCAAACTAGTGTTGTGTGCAGTTTTCTTTTTCATTCAGGCATTCCAAGCACAAATGAATACACATTTTTCTCAATTTAAACTTCTGAGTTTATTTGAGAACAAATTTCCATGAAGTCTAACTGCTCCTTTGATGTCGTTCACTGTCTGTCCAGCAACTGAGCACAGTCGTATTGCTTACACAGTGTGGCGAGCGAGCAACATTTGCGCCATTGGTCTGTCAGTGAGACCTGCCCATGCTCTTTGGAGGTGCAAACAAATCTCTAAGAAAGGCAACAGAGTGGCGTGACCAGCGCCTGCCTTCAGCTGTCTGCGGCTCATATCCTGGCCTCTCTTGACTCTCAGTCTCTGTGTGATGACCTTGACCCCCACACCAACACATTATTTCCTTATGAGTAACTGGCTCTAGTCTGGTGCTGAGGACAGGCATGAGGGATAGCTGATAACGCACGGAAAGTTAGCAGGTCACTCCAAAAAGATAAGATAAAAGGAACATTTGGGAGATAAACTGCCGCCAGAGGACGGTGTGTCGTTTTTCAGCAAAACTGATTAAAAAATGCAGGAATCTGATGGCTCAAATCTCTAAATATTTACACAAAGGTTATGGAGGGGGGATGGGAAACAGAAAAGGCTTTTTTTTATTTCTTTGCCAATGCTTGTCTTGACGTGTCTGCGGTAATGATAACACAGACGCTCCAGCTGATGCTCCTGCGGCCAAGCCTGAGGAGCCAAGCATGAAGCCAGAGCAGGCCTCTGATCCACAGGGGGGGGCTACCCTGCAGGGAGAAACCCCCACCCCAAAGGACACGCCTCCAGCTGAAGGTGAGTTACTGTTTGCCTACATCCCATAATGATTGCTCTATTATGTCTCTCTTCAATAGTTCATTTTAACTGGGAGTTTAATTTTTTTAAATGACACCCTGATTACATAAACTAAATATCTCGATCTTTTTACAAATATGAAAAATAAATTCACATCCTCTGTAACAGGCTGCATGGCGGATTAGTAGGTCACACTCTCATAACAAGTGGGTACTGGTTCAAATCCAAGGGACTAAAAAAGTTCCTCAGGTGTGTGTGTGTGTGTGTGTGTGTGTGTGTGTGTGTGTGTGTGTGTGTGTGTGTGTGTGTGTGTGTGTGTGTGTGGCCCTGTAACGGACAGGCGGATTCTCCTGGGGTGAACTTCACATTTGCCAAACAGTAGCTGGGTAGGTTCCAGCAACTCCATGACCCCAAATAAGACTTAGATGAGTTTAGATGAATGGATTATTTGAACCAAATTTAGTTCTGAATGAGGATAAGACACACAGGATTTACCAATACTACTTTGAATCTTCAAGCATGTGAAAAGTGAATTGCATTAACATTCCAAAAGTCTCAGGAGCTTCCCAGTGTTTGTGTTCAGTCGACTAGACATATTTGAGTTTACACCTGTCTGTTTTTCAGACTCGAGCTGTTATCTACATTTTTATTCATGGTCGAAAGAACTTTAAATCTTGATGGCTTCATTTTCAAAACCACGAAAAAAGTTTGACGCCAACAAGAGAAACCAAGATAGTGATGATTTTCAAAGCTAAAATAAGAATATAAAAGCTTTCTGTCGCCAGTTGCTGACTCTCTGATTTAAGAAAAATGTTAAGAAATCCACAAACTGTAATGTTGCTGTTGTTACTTTCCCTGTAAAAGGTCACTCTATATATACCTAACCTTATGCAAAATGTGGCCTACATTCAGAACATAGTGTCCACATCAGCAAAGCCACTGAGTGTTGCAGTATTTTTTTTCTTAGTTTATCCTCAGACTTATCATAATTTTTGTTGTTTACCTTTGGAACATAAGCCTTATTATGTTTTTAAACATTTGCCAACAGCAAACTTACAGATATCAAAAAGGACACTCCCAGCTGCAGGAAAAGAGCTGAATTGGGCACATTTGTCTTTGAAGTTTGGTTGACCAAATTGTTTTATTATTATTATTTTTTTATTCTTTTTCGGTCTGCTTCTAGCATGATTTCTGAGGATGTGCTGTAATAAGTCTTAAAATATACAACCAAACATAGAACATCACCTACAAAGTGTCAATTCTTTTCCAAACCTAAAACGGCAGCATCATACTTGATTTAAAATACTTGCTTTCACGAAATTAGATCATGATGAATACAGCATCCTGACTAAAAAAATAAAAAATAAAAACAGGGGTAACAAGTTTTTTAGGACATTTAAAAACTGTCCATTTCACATTTTAATATCTCATCAGCACTCAAAAATTAATTTATCAATGAGTCAGTTTGTGGTTATTTAACCTCTAATTTTTCCCCTCTTTGCTGCAGACCCAGACATTTTGAGACAAAGCTCTTGACAGGACTCTTCACTGGAGAAAACCAGAGTGGAGAGGCTGCTGCAGGTCTGCAACTCTTAAATTTCATTATCATCAAAATTTAATTTAATTTAATTTAATTTAATTTAATTTAATTTAATTTAATTTAATTTAATTTAATTTAATTTAATTTAATTTAATTTAATTTAATTTAATTTAATAACTGGTTACCGGCCACTGTATTCATGTAAATGTCTTATATGTCTTATTTTTTAGTATAAAACAAAACACAGTTTTTCAAAATAAAATATATCATTATTTTAAACTCATGGTTTAAAAAAAATAAACAGGTAGAAGACAAAATGTTAGTTTGATAAAAGCATTTAAGAAAATCTAAAAGGGCTGTAAAGCAGTCGTGACTTTCCGTCTGTGCAGGGGAGAACATCACCTTTGTGGCAAAAGTGAATGCCGAGTCGCTGCTGAAGAAACCCACCATCAGATGGTTCAAAGGAAAGTGGATGGACCTCGCCACCAAATGTGGAAAGCATTTACAGCTAAAGGAGACGTATGATCGTAGCAGTAAGGTAGATTTGAGCTCATGTTGACAAAAGTATCAGAGTAAAACAAAACCCTTTATTGGTGGTATTGTGATGTCTCGTTGTGTGTTTGCTTGCAGGTGTACACATTTGAGATGCAGATAAGTGCTGCCAAGGCTAACTTTGCAGGAGGGTACAGATGTGAAGTTTCATCCAAGGACAAGTTTGACAGCTGCAATTTTGAACTGACGGTGCACGGTGAGAGCAGCACCCACCACCCTTCACCTCTACTTTGTGTTCATGGAGGGATTTTTGTGCCAGTGCAACACTCAATGTTTTGTTTTGTTTTGTTTGCATGTATTTTTCAGTTTGAAGTGCAATTTTCTGTTTTTAAGTGTAAATAAATTTTTTGAGCACATGTAATGTTTCACGTTTTACTCTCAAAACACCGAGTGTTGTGCTTGGAATACTGGCACAAAAATCACCCCATACCTCACTGATCTGACCATCTTGAACTTATCCTGACTTTCAGAGGCCAGAGCTCCGGGAGGGCTGGACATAAGAGCGGCTTTTAGACGCACGTGAGTCGCATGAAAATGTTTAGATTCGTTATTTTTTAGCTCGCTTTTTTCTTTTTAATATTGAAAAGAAAAGAAAGAAAATTGCATATCTGACTCCACGTTACCTACAGGTGAATCTAACCTTGCCTTATTTCACATCAGATACAGTATTTCTTGTTTCATCTAATGTGACACCAAATTAAATCTTCAAAAGAGGGTTTTAAAACCTAATGCATATTTTAGCTCAGCCTGAACACACAAAAGTTTTTTGGACGATGAGTGATAAATAACTGTGAAAATGCTAACCTGTCAGGAGTGAAGCTGGTAAGAAGAGAAGTGGACCAGGAGCAAGGTAGTAACAGGCCCAACAGACTTGTTCTTAAGCTCACAGGAGAACAGAGAAACCAGGACCAGGATCAGAGGCTCCTTCTCTCTTCTGTGGCCTGCTTCTTCTCTGCACTTGAGTTCAACAGAATGGCATACGCTTTAGTTTGCAGGGTTTTGAGAGGCCGACCCTGGAGGGAAGCTCACAAGAGAGTGAGAGACAGATGTCTACAGGTGACAAACAACTAAATTTAAAACACTTTCTTAATCTCAGCCATGGATGTGGTCACCTGTGAATATGAGAATGAAAATCCGTGGCTGGACCAGACAGTTGAGCAGCATAAACGTGGGTCTGTCCGCTCTCTCTGATCTCCTCCTGCGTCTCCATCAAAACTGGGCTTGCTGCAAAAACACCTTACTGGCAGAGTGAGATTTGACGGTGGTTGGATGATGCTGAAAGTGCAGGATGTGCCAAAACATACAGGCTTTTCAGTAGCTGAGCTAATGTGTGTGTGTGTGTGTGAGGGGGGGGGGGGGGTTGCCAAACAGAGGAAGTGCAACTACTGTATGTTGTGTTGAAACTTCACCGCACAAGCCAGAGATGCACCTTCTAATCCTGTTGTTAGATAAGAAGCCAGTCACACTCAGTCAAATCTATGCCCTTGTCTTTATCTTTGATCCCACTGATAAGCGACAAGCCCACTTTTTGGGGGGAAGTGACAGCATGTTTTCTTCAACATGAGTGTTTTTTTTGTCTCTTTGTGGAGTGCTGCTGCTGCTGCTGATGGCTTGCAGTGAGGTTTCATTTTTGGGAAATACCCTATGTATTATATTTTTTTTATTTCTTACTTTTCCGTTTTCTATCTTTAGCAAATATTTTCCAGTCTGGGTAAAAATTATCCGGAATCCATTGGTTTATGGAAATCTGTAATGCAAAATAAAAAATTGTCTTTCAAGAAAAGGCAGTAAAAAATATTTCCAAAACCAGAGAGTAAAAATATTCCAATGCAAATAGTTAGCTGATGTCAAAAAGTAACCAGTTTAATTTTTCTTTTTAATTTCAAAATGACTGTTACTGTTAAGTACTGCTATTTCCCAAAATGCAAATACCTTCTGTCACCAAAGCAGCACACAGCTCTCGAAGGAAAACATTTTCCTGAAAACTCCTATTTTCATCTATTCAGTTATCACTTTTGCACAGTGGTTCTCATCTATTTTCCGTTTTCTTTTCATCTAACTCTGGTTTGAAAAAAAAAAAAACAGGTTTGTATTTTGCTTGTTTATTACACAATATTTTCAACTTTTTAAAGTTTTAAAGTTGAAAAAGAGGGCACGGTCCATTTTTCTCTGTCATACTAACACTCTTCTGTTCATGGAGGAGAAACCTTGTGTCCCTTTTGCTGTCTGCAGTAGCGCAGATGGGAACGATGACTCAGGAGAACTGGACTTCAGTGCCTTATTGAAAAAGAGGTAAATTACCAATGTGATTTTGTAATATTTCCTATTTGGATTCTGATTTTTTGGACTTTTTCTTTGTCTCATTCCTAATTTTTTCTTTCTTTTGTTCTATCTGGATGGCCTTGTGTCCTCAGAGAGTAAGTCAAGTCTACATTTGCAACAGAACATTGAAATGATCACTTAATAAACTTGAAAGTTTTAGTTAACTTAAGCTGTATTTTCATATAAAGTTATCAACACCAGCACAATGACTTTTCATGTTACTTTCATCCTAAAGCACAGCTACTTCTACAATTTTTCTTCTAAAACTGCTTTTTATGCCCTAAACAACAGTTGAAAAAGTCTAAGCTAAATAATTGAACGTCTGCCAACAGTATTTTTAGGAATGCATGCACCATCCACCCTTCTTTTTCTTAAAACTCTGCCTTTATGCAAGGAAAATTGATCTTTTTAGGGTACTACACAGGTGCAGGTTTGTTTTAGTGCAATTTCAGATGCATGATCTGTTTTAAATGCATGATTCTAATAAACTAAGTTAACTTTATAAACTTCTCATTCTTGCTTATTTGCCAGATATTCCTATTATTCCCACAAAAACATTTTTGCAACTTTTTGAAATTCATATTTAATCATAAAACTTACAAAACTACTAATTGAATTGATAATGCTGTAACATCATTTGAAAATGTATTGTTACCAAATAGATTGTTTTTATTTTTGCACACTAAAGGTCTGCTAAATTAAAAAAAAAAGTACAGCACCAATAGTGTTTAATTTTATCTACGTAAAATAAATGATTAATAGAGAAAATTATTTTATAGTGTTATTACAAATCAATACGGTATGCACATCGACAGTTTAACATACGTGTTAAGTGGGAATGATTGCAAACAATGAGGTTTGGGGTCAAATATCAAAGGTTTCTTGTATTTTGCACATCAACATCATACTTTGCTCCTCCTAAGTTGACAGGTGAATCAGGTGGTTAATGTTGTGGGTCAGTGAAGAACCACAGAGCTGCTTCAAAATCGCTCAAAGGCTGACACTCAGAATCAGATTAACATGGACAGATCATCCACCTGCGTGCCAGCCTCCATGCTCCATTCTTACAGCCATCATCTGGTGCAAATGTGGAACAAGGAACTCATTCTGTGGATCTTATAATGCATGTCAGAACAAACCTGAGACAAAAAAGAAAAAAAATAGTGTTTCATCTCCAACTCTGTATGAAAATCTGATATCTAATGCCTGAATTTTTTCACATTATATAAAAATACATTCTTTAGTTGTTTTTCCTTTCAAGGCAAACCCCATTTAAGTTAAGTCCTCAATTAAATGGTACGTTCTGACTGGTGATATACAATGCCAAAGGGTTCAAATTCATAATTTAAGCCACTTCCTGTTGATTAATTTTAATGATTCTGCCTTTGGAGAAAGTGAAGTTAATTGATCCTTCATAGCTTATAAACACAATAATTTTTTTTGTTTTTTCCTTATTTTGTTTAAATATATTATCTTTAAACATTTAATATAGAGCAGTAAAATTATGTTTACTATTTAGCTCGAAGTATCATTAAAACATTTAAAAGGAACAGATATTTAAATGTATATAGATGACTTCACTCTGCTCTCTTTGCACTGAAGAAGCCAGATATCAGAAATGTAAATTGAAAGAGGTTTCAGGAGGATGTTCATTAGCTGCACAGGATAGGTGAGGACATCTCATAAGGGTTGTTTATGCAGTGAGTTTCATCTTTGTGCTTCATGTTCTCTCAGAGCTGTACAGGTGCACTCAGAACCCGACGTGGATGTGTGGAGCATTCTGAGTAAGGCTCCTCCTTCTGCATTTGAAAAGATTGCTTTCCAGTATGGCATAACTGACCTGAGAGGTATGCTCAAGAGGCTGAAAAAGATGAAGAAAGACGAGAAGAAAAGTGAAGGTTTGCACAAGCTTTCAGAGAGAAATAGCTTTTATACGGTGTGTGAAAAAAGTTGTGTCACTTTGTGCATCATTTGTTGTTAAAACAACAGCTTTCCTAAAAAAGTTGGACCCGGCCTACCAGGTTTCAAAAGGCCAGAAAATGAAACTTGCAGTCGAGGTTGCAGATGAAAATGTGGAGGTGAAGTGGCTGAAGAACGGGCAAGAAATCCAAAAATCTGGAAGGTTTGAACTCGGTTTAAGACAAATACAAATAATTTGCATCAGAGTTTCAATTCTGAGCCTTAAGTGTTTTTCATATCTGTTTCCTGTCTCTGCCATCTTTCCTGATGCACTTTCATCTCCAGCAAGTAAGTGTCAGATGTCAAACGTAAGGATTTTATTTGTTCCAAGGGTCAAACTCTCTGAAGGAGGTAATCTCAGAGCGGCGGCCTATTTTTTTCTCTGTCAAGGTACATATTCGAGAGTGTCGGCAACATGCGCTACCTCACGATTAACCACTGCTCCTTGTCCGATGATGCAGCTTATACCTGTGTGGTGGGAGAAGAAAAGTGCACCACTGAGCTCTTTGTTAAAGGTAACACACAGACAGGTTTTGCACGCTGTACATCTGCTGCCCAAACTCCTTCAAAACCTCTCAAAAACTGATTTCTGCAGAGCCTCCGGTCATGATTGTGAAAAACCTGGATGATCAGATGGTGATGAAGGGCGAACGGGTGGAGTTGGAGTGTGAGGTTTCCGAGGAAGGAGCAAACGTCAAATGGTGAGGCTATCTATTTTCTCACAAAATAGCTGTGAGCAGGACCAAACACCTGATTTTCATTGAAGTGTGTCTTTAACGAACGCATGCATGTTTTAGAGTTTAAAACTAGCAGGAAAGATCAAATGCAAACAATGTTCTGGAGTTATTTACATTCACATAGATTCAGATTTCCAAACAACTCCAGAAACAGAACCCAAAGACAGAGGAACACGTCTAGTTTAACTCCAACCTTTAAAGCACCTCACCTCTAATTAATATTCTTTTTTTTTGTATTCAGTGATTTTTTTTTTAAAGTTGCTGGGACACTTAGCAGATGGCATTTGAACGTAGAATGTCCACAGGCAGATGCCACAGCTCAGTGTGTCGGACTACCATACTGCTACAAGCCATATCCTCAATTAAAAGGTCAAATGAGCCCTTTCATTAAATAAAAAACTGACCTTTTTCAAAGTGTGGAGCGCAAATATGTAGAAATAAATGTTAAAAGTCAAATATGAACATTTATTGAAATATTTAAACATGAAAAGATATATTTAAAGACAAAGAGCCATAATTTTTATGGAAGGAGAAAAGTAAAATAACAAATAAAATAAAAAAAAACAGGATTTCTTTTTTTTGTCTCATTTAGAAACCTTGTCCAGCATTTTTTGATCCTGCTAATAGGATCTTCAAAAGGATTTGGTCTTTACTAAAACAAAAAATGCTCATTTTGCAGCCGTGCACAGAGCTGTTAGTCATTGGTGAACTCAATCATTGTGTTCAGTAACCTTCAGTTGTTTAAGCCACTGTCATAAACATTACAATTAGAGTTAATCTTTGTTGGCCCTTCACTCTTGGAGATGATCCTAAGTTTACTTTTAGGAAGAGATGGAATGAATAAGCATTTTTTACACATTACATAATGTCATATTTTTAAAATAAACTGTGAGAGTGCAACAGATAATTGCAATGGCCATTCAAATTTACATAGTTTGCCATTGCATACAACAATACATTGAATTAGAATGTTTTGCATGAATTTAACTGTAAATTATTGCAGCTAATTAAAGCTTTGCGTCTGGGATGTGTGGTATTATAATCTGCCTTGTCATATGTGTGGGAGCACTGGTTTAGATAGAGGTAAGTTTTAGTTTGCGCAGTTTGGTTCACACTCATCCATAGTTTCATGGATAAATGCAAGAAGACATTTTAATCTTTATTTAAAGCAAATTAAGCTACTTTATAGAGCTGCCACAATTTGCGGTTTCAAATAATTCTAGATTACACCATTGAACAAAATCTTCAGGAAAAGAATGTGGATTTGAGTGAATTTAATTACTTTCTACACTGAACTTTTTTGTTGCAGGGAGAAAGATGGAGTGGAACTGACGCGAGACGAGTCTTTCAAATATCGCTTTAAAAAAGACGGCTGCAAGCATGTGCTGATCATAAACGAAGCCACCAAGGAAGACTGCGGTCACTACAAGGTCAAAACAAATGGCGGCGAGTCGGTGGCTGAACTCCTGGTGCAGGGTGAGTGTCGGCTGTGCTCGGAGCGACTCTGCTGTCACGGATGAATTCAAGTTCTTTCATTTTCCCAGGTTACCAACAGCTGGTCATGCAGTCTTCCCATTCTTGGCATGCTGCTTGCCTTTGTATAGCTTGCATGTCCTTGCCAAACTTGCAGCAGAGCTAAAGTTAGAAAACCGGGATTTCACCTGAAGGGCACAGGTCTGCAAAGGCCTTGACTCCTGTTTTGGCAGCAGCACATAACCAAAACTGGTGAAAAAACCTTTACTCTGCTGATGCTGCTACAGAAAAGGCCAAATGAAAAGTAAAAAAAAAAAAAACAATCTTTTTTTTGAGCAAATATGTTGGTCTTAACCTGTTATTTAAGGATCAAGCCTGCAGAAAATTACCAGCTGTCATCCAGCTGCAGGGATCAACAGCTCGGTCCATAGCAGAGATCACGTTATAATGCCATCCAGCCCTATATTTGCTTCCTCAGGCAGTGAGCTGACATCAAACTCTTGAAATGGTGTTATCATCCATAGATAAAAGCTTATTTACTTGGTGTGGTAAATTTCCTGTGATATACGGTAACAAACCAAAGCTCCTGCACTTGGTTTTCGTATCCTCCTCAATGGTAGGCCCAATTAAATATTCCCCTTGAGTCGGTTGCCAAGATACGGAGCACAAAGAAAACACCTCACAATGGCCCGCCGTTATCGCATTATTAATACATACAAACGGATGCATTTCCATTTTCTTTCATGGGATATTGTGTTTTTTCTGACCTCAGAGAAAGAACTGGAGGTGTACCAGAGCATTGCAGACCTCACTGTGAAGGCCAAGGACCAGGCGGTCTTCAAATGTGAGGTGTCCGATGAGAACGTGCGGGGAACGTGGTACAAGAACGGAGTGGAAGTCAAGCCCGATCCTAGAATCAATATCTCCCATATTGGCAGGTGAGGAAAAAGTGAGCGAAAGGTGTAAAGCCTTGATGAAAAATATGTTTTTCCTTTTCGGACAATATCATATTTTTTTTGAGCATGCAGGATCCACAAACTGACTATAGATGAGGTCAAACCAGAGGATGAAGGAGACTATACTTTTGTGCCAGACGGCTATGCTTTCAACCTTTCAGCCAAGCTCAACTTCATAGGTAAACCTCACTGTTGTTACTGTACTCATTTAAATTGTCAATAAAGCTCCTCAGGTAATTGTTGATGATTTCTGCCTCTTTTTTTCCTCTAACTCTGCAGAGGTGAAGATTGATTTTGTTCCTCGTCAAGGTACAAAACCATCTAAACTCCTGCATGCTTTCACAATGAAAAATGCAGACCATTTCAAACAGTTCTACCTTTTCTTTTTTCCCAGATCCTCCTAAGATCCATCTTGACTGTGTGGGTCGCACAGCTGAGTCAACTATTGTAGTTGTGGCTGGAAACAAGCTGCGCCTTGATGTTCCCATAACAGGAGATCCTGCCCCCACGGTGATCTGGACCAAAAGAGAAAAGGTAAACCGACATCTGCCCAAAATGCAATGGGTAAGGTCTGACCAAATGAGTCTAACTAATGCAATGTCAAGTTAGAAATAAAAGTGACAGAATACATAATCATGTGCATTTTATCAACTAATTTGTTTAGGTTGAAAATAACTGTAATCATGGGTGATACTTGTTAGCTGATGCTAATAAAATCTCTGCTGCTCTGCCACAAATGTATGTTTTCACCAAGCTGAGGAAGCAGGTTGCCATTAACAGCTGAAAGCAATGATTAACAAAGAGAGGTAAGGCGCCCTCTCTGTTCTCGTTGGCTTTTATTGCTTTGCTTTCCGTAGGATAGTTCTTTAAACGCTGATGGAGAAGAAAATGAAGGTTGTGCAGCCTCTTGGAGTCTAAAGGATGGAGAGGTAAGTTTTCCCATTTCCAGTCTCAGCCTCTCCAGCCCTAGTGAGTGTTTTGCTAGTTTTTAAATGTTATTTTGATTTTATTAAGGTTTGTGATCTCTTTGAAAAGCATTGGATAGACCAGACATGTTTAACATGTATTTCTGTTTTATTAAATAGTTCATTTGCCAGTGATGTCATTGTAAGGGTTCAAAGAATGCAGGCCAGTTGGTTAGCTCTCACACATTTTCACCTCTCTGACACCCCTGGCATAGACTGTGCACACATGTTTTAACATAGTAGCTTTCCCGGGTTCATATAGTCATTTTTTCACCACACTTTAGTCACAATTTAAAGGCAAAGAAAAGGCTACCGGCATAAAAAATATTTCTAGGACACCTAGGTTTTTAGAGATCCTTTCCAATTTTTTTATGATAATGTCAGTTTCATACAATAAATGCAACGACGTTATAAAATGAGTAAATGATATCCATCCACGTTCATAAGGTAAGTTTGTCGTCTGAATCTTATCTCTGAGGGGAACAGCAGACCGCACAGTGAGTATCTTTTCATGTAGAGAGTGACATAATGCTCTTATTTTTCACTCTTGAACACCCCCTTGTGCATGTCCCCCTGCTTCAACACGGAGTTCAAATCATTATTAAGCTCAAGAAGCAGATAAAAAGCTGGCAAGCTGCAGAACAGAGAGATGTGGAGAGTGAGAAAAACCTGTTCTGGCAAATCCAATAGAGATTTTTCTGATGTGGTCCAGTGAGAAGTACTCTGAAGTTGTCCACTTTACATCCTGTGAGGGTGAAATCATGCAAAAAAGGGTAGTGGTGGCGACACAATGTTTGTGGGAAAATAGCATATCTGAACTAGAGTGCCCATGGCCAAGAGCTGCATTGTTTTAGGCGTAAATTACATAAGATGTAATCAATATGTACAGAAAGGTGCACCACATAAAATATTGGAGCAAGTGTGTCCATTCCATTAACCTTTTTGAGGACATTTGCAGATCTTGCAGGTTTGGAATGACATCTCCTGCCGAATCTGTCAGACAAACATCCGTCTAAAGGTCAGACATGGTATAAGTCCACATGTGTTACTGTGTAGGTCATCTCAGAGGGAGACGGAAGAGTCCGTGTGGAAACCACCACGGGCCACTGCGTCTTCACCATTGAAGGAGCTGAAAGGCAGGACGAAGGCATCTACTCTGTTGTGGTAAGAAACCCTGCAGGAGAAGACACTGCTGACATCAACGTGAAAGTTGTTGGTAAGTTCCTTCTGAAGATGAACCTAAACATGGCCACACAGTCATGTTTGGAATGACGAAGCTCTCTTCTCCCAGATGTTCCAGATCCTCCACAAGCTCCTAAGATTCTCAGCGTTGGGGAAGACTCCTGTGTTGTTCAGTGGGAGCCTCCCCAGTTTGATGGTGGACAGCCAATCACTGGTAAATAACATAAAAAAAACTCTTGTTAAGATAGCATAACGCCTACTTATCGTATTTTTCGGACCATAAATTGCTCCTGAGTACAAGCCACAGGACCTAAGTTAATGCAAAATAAAGAAGAAAAAATCAGATATAAGTCACACTGGTGTATAAGTTGCACTTTTGAGAGATATTTATTTAAAAATCCCACATAGATCACACCACCAGTCAAACCATACAAAAATAATCCCTACTTATTCTCCTTAAAAAAAATTCTAAAAGGCAAAAAGATCAATAAAAAGTTGCTGTTTGATTTCTCAGGTTATGTGGTGGAGAGAAAGAAGCTGAAGAGTTATAGATGGATGAGACTGAACTTTGAGCCTTTCCCGGAAACAACCTATGAGGCCAAGCGGATGATTGAAGGCGTGCCGTACGAGATGCGAGTCTACGCTGTCAACAGTATCGGCATGTCTCGCCACAGTCCTGCCTCTCAACCATTTGTGCCAGTTGGTGAGTTTTTAGTTTCAAAAACAACAAATTTCTTTTTTCACATTTTTCATTTATTTTAACTTTAGAAGCATTCCCCCGATTAACAGTGAAATACACAAAAGGAGCGTTATGTAAAGAGGGCTGCATTTGAAGACTTTTGGAAAGCATGACATCTGAACACTGTTGCGTGCACTATGTGCCACAAACCTCAAACTGTAGACGTCTTTCACATTAAAGACCCACAAATGTTCACTTATGGGTATTTCTTTATTCAAATAGTTCAAAATCAGGAGCAGATGAAAAAATTCTGTTTGAAAAAGAGCTTATTTGTGATGTAGAAAACATGCTTTGGAGCTCCCTACTCAGAGCTCTCCGCAATAGGATGGGAAAGGGAGGCGGAGTTGCTCCACGCCAACAGTCCTGCCCATAAATCAGAGGCGGATTTCTAAACTACATTCCAGGTTCTTTAATTTTGGCTAAAAACTACATCAAATGTTATCAGATCTCCTCTTTATTAATGTTTGGAACAACAAAATAAGACTGCACTCCTGTCTGTTGCCTTCCAGGCCTTAGTGTTTACTGTCCATCAAGCCACACACATAGAATTAAATTACAGGCTCCCCCTACAGGTGTCAACAGATATTAATGCCCTTTATCTGTTGGCATTATTGCCTTTTTGGGGAAGAGACTCAGTTTTGTACACTGCAGAAAAAGTAAGCTATTTTTAAAAAATATTTAATGATCTTTAAAAAGAAATAACAGCCAATAATAGCATATTTTTAGTGACAACTCAGGTTTTTGTTTCATATGATAACATTTTTCTAAGTTGCTCAGCAAACTAATAACAGGTTGAAGTTTTTGGAAGATTGGAAGTGAACACAATTGAAGTTTATTCATGTCTTCATACCACCTCAACATGCAAAACATTTCGGTTGTCGTCAAGGTGAAGATACTCTTTTGGGGTTTCAGGAATGAAATTCTAAAAGCTTTTCCCAAATGTCACATCCTTCAATTGATAATTCAGGAAGTAATTCTTGCTTTATATGAAAACGAGTTAAGAATTGCCAAACAAATACATAACATAACTTCATAGAGCTAAAATGAAACTTCCGGCCTCCTTCCAGACCTAAAAGCAGCGCAGTCAAGAATCCTGTAAACCAGTGGCACAGGCCTCCTTCAAACCACCTGCTCCTGAGTTTGTTGATTTAAGAGTGTGTGCAGATGGCCAATCATCAGTAAGACCACAGATTAGGAAACTATTCACGGTATCTCGCTCTATAAATAATGGCATGGGAGACCTGGACCCGGTCTTAAGAAGCTGCTAAACACAGAGTTGTTTATTACTACTGTGGGGGCTGCTGCATTGTTTCCACAAAAGAGGATGGGGAAGGAAAGTCTCTGGGTGTGAGGAGAGGATGCAGGATGACAGAGTGAGCTAAAAGACATGAGAGAGACGACTGGCAGCTTCAGCTTCCAGCAGGGCCGTCCTACTCTGAGAAAGGATGACAAAGCCTAAGCTCCCAAAGATAGCAGATAAAAAGTCTTTGGAAGAACGGCAGCCAGAGGACAGAGCAGGAGAACGTCCAGAGTCAGAGGTCTGCGAAGTCGAAGCGGGAACACATCCGCCTCCTAAAACCCGTAGTGGCCTGTTAGCAGCTCCTTCTGTAGAAGTTTGCTCCGGGGCAGAGGAGGGAACTCCAGCTGAGGATGCACAAGGGGGTGCTCCTCCTCCCGCAGAGAATGGAGATGCATCCCCGACAGAAGAAGCACCTGTGGAAGCTGATGCTGGGCCAGAGCTGCAGCCTGTTCACAGTAGGCATTTAGTATCTTCCGCTGTTCGTTGGAGGGTTTCTGTGGATCTTTCAGGCTCAGGGTTCTGTGTGTTTTCAAGGATTGGTGCTGATAATTGATCCTGAATTTATTAACAGATGTAAACTACATTTGTGTTCTGCATCTATAATCCCTGCAGCAGTGAGTTTGGTTTCCATCGACCCAAATTTCAAATAAACTTCTCAACAAACGATCAAGTAAATAGTATCAATTTAGGAATGAATCCCTTCAAAAATTCCTTCCATTTGTATAGTTTATTTTTATTTTTTAACACCCTTTAGAACCCAGCAGACAGCTCTCTTATTGGATAAAAACATGCGGCATTCATCATAAAAATGCTTCTGTCTTTCCACACGTTTGTTACTTTCTTATTGCTCGTCTTTTTAGTTTAGTTCTAACTAAAGCATCATTTAGATATTTGTAATCGGCTGTTAATTTCTTCTTCAGCGATTTAAAAATTTCTTTATGTTGCATTAAAACCATGCTGTTTCAGACTGGTTTGTTTTTGGCACCACTGGAGCAAATTATTGCGTGGGAAGTAACCAATGAATCAAAACCTTTAATGTGCACTGAAGTCGTGCCATTTTTATTCTTTCGGGGCAGAAAGCACAGCAGGCACTGTGACTTTAACCCTGCAGCGAAGTCCAGGTCTGCCGTATAACTCATCTTTTTCAGTATGAAGGATGATGCTGTGCTGGCTTCAACAGAAATGGATGTTAGAAGAAGAAAAGTCTGTTTGTAAATGTACGTGGTCTTCCAAGCAGGTAAAAAAAAACAGGTTTACAAGAATCCAAGAAGGTAGTAGCAAGAAGAATTAAAATAAACCTGAGAAACTGAACAAAACAAGAACTAAAGCAAGGTGAACAGCCCAATATCTGCTCTAGAAAAAAATTAATCAAAAAAACTGATTGTCACAGTCCCCCTAAAAAGCTATGATTAAACACCTCTATGAAACACCAAACGATGTGAAAACCAGCCATAGCAGATTGAAGGTCTAAGTCTAACTATGTGGTGCTTCTTCCTTTAATAATTCATATTACTGCACATATGAAGGAAATGTTTTTTCCTAAACTACAGATAATGCTGCTGCTGCACTGAAACAATGTACAGCTACAGTACTCGAGGGTATCAATAGTTTAGAATTTCTTTATTTTTGTGGTTGAAATCATAGGCATCCCATGGAGGCTCATCAAGTTTTTCTCTTTTCTTTTTTTTCATTTAAAACTTTGATTTTGTTGCTGATTATGCAAACTAAAACTCTGTCGTCTGCTCTGATCATAGCCCCCACAAGTGAACCTATTGGGCTGTGTGTCGAGGACATCAGCGACTCTTCCATCTCTCTGAAATGGCGGGCTCCTGAGAGGATTGGCGCTGCTGAGCTCCAGGGTTATGGGATTGAGTACCGCAAGGAGGGCAGTGAGTGCTACAACCAGATTCCTTCATGCATTTTGATTAGTAAAACAAAGATCACTTCATTATAAAGACTGACTTTTATACAGTGCAGGTTTTATGGACTGCTTGCATGATGGAATGATTATAAACCAATATTTCACTTGCAAGTTTTTGTTGAGTTTCTGTTGTTACAAAAGTATATGAAGCGTTGGTGTGATTTCTGGTGGCAGCTGATGAATGGATACCAGCCTCCCAGGGTCTGACTGAAAGGACATCAGCGACTATCAGAGACCTGAACACCGGAGACAAACTGCAGTTCCGGGTGCGAGCTTTCAACATGGCAGGACCCAGCGCTCCAGCCACTTTAGCTCAACCAGTCACCATCAGAGAGATTATGCGTAAGTATCCAAAGGTTGTGTGATACTTAAAAAAGCTACCAGTTCTCCAGGAGGTCTGACCTGCAGCATGACTGCAGAGATGATGACAGTCGGCTGTAGCACTTTTGCAAGTCTGATGTCACGAAAATCCCGTTTAAGTCGTCAGCTCCGGTCATTTGGTTCCTGGAAAAGTCTGGAACTTCCCTCCTCTGTCATGGCGGGCTAACATTACTCCTCATGTAACCACAAAGTTCCTTTTTTGATGATAAAAATGCTTCTTCTTCTTCTTCCTCTTTCTCAGAGCGCCCTAAAATCTGGCTCCCAAGAGCTCTTCGGCAGACAATCATCAAAAAAGTTGGCGACGTGGTCAACATCGTGATCCCATTTCAGGTTTTGTGAACTTCAGTTCTAAGTTATTTAAAACATAATTGCAATGAAAAATGCTGATGGGGATCACCATTTAAAACCCACATTTCACAACATTTTGCTGTAAGTGAAAAAAACAATTAAAAAGTAAACGTTAACATTAGGTTGCTCTTTGGTTTTATTTGAATGCAAAAATGAAAAAAAAAGATTTTAATATTTTATTTTAAATCTTTTTAATTTTTGTAAGAGAAAATAATGTTTATGTGCATCAGCTAAAATCTGTCTATACAGAGTAGTTAACGGATTATCCAACCCAACATCCATTGGAAGCTTAAAGTCCCACTCCGATCATCTTTTGATCTATTTTAAAAATGCTCCCAGTGTTCTTTTAAATATTATTATGCCGTTTTTAGCCCAAATTGGAAAAAAAAAATTGTATTGTTTTCTAGGAAATTCTTTCTGCAGAGTGGCAATAGTTCAATTCACCTCTAAACTGTGGATGGAAACGTTGGTGCAGAGCAACCCCACCCACCCTTCCCCTCCCTGTTGCTGAGAGCTCTCTGTTTACACTCTGTTTGAGCTAGCTTACAACCAAAATGAGATAAATCCCCTAAATGAGATAAATCCCGGAGGTCGGACGAGGAAAACAAAGACGTACAGTACAGACCAAAAGTTTGGACACACCTTCTCATTTAAATGAATGGGAAGGTGTGTCCAAACTTTTGGTCTGTACTGTATATGGCGCTTTATTCTACGTCTCAAATAAGCTTTTTATTATTCTATTTTTTCATCTGTTGTTGATTCATGAATGTTTTTAATTTAAAAAAATTCACAATTGCAATTTTAAGCTGAATTTTCCTCCATCAATGCCACAAGAAGATGTTAAAAACAACAGCAACAGATTTTTGTCTTAGTCTTTATTGCCACTTATTTTGTCAAAATTTCAAAGGATTTTCTTATTAGACACCGTTAAACATGATTCTTTTCTAACTCTGATGTCCTTGGTACACAGGGGAAGCCCAGGCCAAAGGTTTCTTGGACTAAAGATGGGGAGCCTCTCAGTCCCTCATTTGCTAATGTGAGGAACAGTGAATTTGACACAATCCTCTTCATCCGTAAGACAGAGAGAATCCACTCAGGGCAGTACGATCTGAAGGTGGAGATTGAGAATGTGGAAGATACGGCTAGAGTCACGCTGCAGATTGTTGGTAGGAGGATTGCGTGCATGCAGGCTCGACTGCAACAGTGCACACATATCTAAAGGATATTTTCTTTCTGTAGATCTCCCAGGTCCTCCTGAGGCCCTGAAGATTGTGGATACCTGGGGCTTCAATGTGGCGCTCGAGTGGAAACCACCAAAGGACAATGGTAACTGTGAAATAAGTGGCTACAACATCCAGAAAGCTGACAAGAAAACCATGGTAAGACTCAACTGGATCCTAATGTCTGTGAATACTGCTAAATTGAATTTAGGACAGCAAAAATGTTCAACGCTGACTGCAGTTGGACAGAAAAGTAATGGTTTAACCCAATAATCGGAGGGTATACTCCTAAAACCTGATTTTATTGTTAGTAAGACATAAATAGCAGAAGATAATTTCATTTCTCAGGCTTCAGTTGGCAGAAATAAGACTTAAACACACAGTCCTTCAAAATTTGTCATCAATTTAAGTATAAATATAATTATGCATGAAGATCCTTTGGGAAAAACCCTAGAAATCTCTTAGTGAAACTGCCCTCATCTCTAATGTGTAATAAGCACCATGGAAAGAATTGGAAAACTGCACTGTGAAGCAGTGTGTGGTGGCAGCTACAGCGAGTCCTCCATGACCTAGATGCGCTTTAGAATCATTAGTATTAGTTTACATTTCTTTCCATCTGGCCTCGTTTGTGTCCCCACTCGCGGACAATCTAGCAGGATCAGTGCTCATCAAGCATGGGGAACAGTGGGGAATAGCCCGGCCCCGCTTGTGACATGCATTCTGTAATTAGCCCACGCCGAGCACACAGTCTACACCGCAGAGAAGCATTATGAGCCTTTGGCAAGAACTTCAACTGACACCTTCCTCCACCTAGACCTGCCAGGAACAATGTCGCCCAGGAATGTCCTAATCTTATCCCACTAGCCTTGACCTGGACCGGGTTGTCTGTGCGGTGACGCAGAGCCAAAGTTTCCCACCCAGCTTGGATGGTGGTGGTTCATGTTACACTTGAGTCTTTATTAGATCAATTTGATTTGGCTCGCTTACAGAGTGAGCTTTGAAATGTTGATTATTGTGTTACTGATACTGGTGTGTGTGTGTGTGTGTGTGTGTGTGCTTAATATGAGAGATAGCACTACTAAGGGGGCAAATGTGCAATAATTCTGCCCCTATCCTGTTTCCTTTCTGCTCCAAAACAATAAACTAGTTACACTGCTGCTTTTATAAAAGCAGCATCATGAAATAAAGTTTCTACTTTTGCCACATTTGAACAAGAATCAAGCATTATTTCTATGTCACTGATTAAGGAAAAATTTGAAACAAGACATTCATTTCTGAATGAAAGTCTCAAGCTGAGTTCACACCAGACACGTGACACGCATCCAAGAATGAGCTAAATGTGGCTTCTTGAACGCACATTTAGCCCACAGTGTTCATACTGGACAAGCAGGGAGGGGAATTTTCCTCTTTTTTTACTGTTTACCTATTGTTGGAAGAGGTTTGGTGCAAAATGTCCGAGCAGTGCAAATCTCGCAAGTCTTGCTCCAGGATTTTCTTTCACTGCTCTATTCTGATAGATGATGCACTTGGTGTTGTATAGTTCCAGCCAGCCACTAACCACAATAATGAATTTCTCCTTCATAATCAAATTTCAGCTGGTTGACACTTCCATAAACTAAAAGGGGGACCATCCATATGGTCAAAACCAAATCTAAATCCCTGATTTGTCCATGTCTGATATGGTTTAACTTTCAGCGCACAATCAATAGTTGCATGTTTTGTCCGTGGAGCCTGAAAACGGTCATAGAAACTTGCGTAGCTACAACAGAACCCGAGCGTTTTGAACGCGGAAACCGGAAATGCACACTTATCCGCGTTTACATAGACTTTTCATTGAAAGCGGTTGTTTTGACCAAGTGTTGCCTCGTTTATGCCTCCCATTTTGAGTAAAAATTGGTGGGAGGGGCCAAACTGTTGGCCTCTAGGTGCAACTGTCCACCTGGTTTTTCAAATGTCCTACCTGCTGCTTGCTGATCACCTGGATCAGGTCATTTTTTTCTGGACCCTCAAAAAAAGAAGATGGATGTCAGAAATGTTGACATGACAAACTGTTGAAGGCTGCGCTGTTTAGTGAACAGTTTTAAGTATTTGCTGTCAGGTTTTAGTTTAATGATGTCTCCAAATGTTAGCCTTAAAAAAAACGAGGGACAAAAACCACAGCACATGCCAATTAAAAACCCCTATCCCCAAAGTTGTGAAAAACTAATGTTCACCTGCACAGGTCTCCTAAATATTTTCCTAAAACAGTTTTACCCACTCCAAAAGTTTTTAATTCTGTTTTAAAATAAATCATTTAACAGTAAAATGAATGCTGTATGACTTGATTGTGTTTAAGGCCACCTAGTGGTTGCTTAGCAAACTGCACCCCTCTCCAGTTGCTTTAGTTTCCGGAACAGCTTCAGTACGGATGTCAAAGGATTCCCCCAGGACGCCGCTCAGCTCAACTGCACACATAGAGCAGTTCCAGCTCCACAGAATGAGTCTCTAAAGCTCTCCTTGTGATTCTTGTGAAGGAGTGGTACACGGTGCAAGACCACTACAGGAGGACACACTGCGTTGTGTCTGACCTCATCATGGGAAACGAGTACATCTTCAGGGTTTTCTCCACCAACCTGGTGGGCTTGAGTCCAGAACCGTGCACCACAAAGGACAGCGTGTACATCCAGAAAACAGGTGGGTGTACACAGTGAAAGCTGAAGGAAAATCAGAATGATCTCGATCAAAAACAAAACATGTCTGTTTGACTCTTCAGGTATCCTTTACAAGGCTCCGAACTATAAGGAGCATGACTTCTCAGAGCCGCCAAAGTTTACACATCCTCTGGTGAACCGTTCTGTCATAGCGGGATACAGTACCACGCTCAGCTGTGCAGTGAGAGGAATACCAAAGGTGAGGGGGAGCAATCGCCCCAACAACACTGAGCTACCAGCTTTCTCAAACCTCCCTTTAACTCAAGACGTGTCCTCCCGTTTGTTAGCCCAAGGTGACTTGGTACAAAAACAAAATGGACATTTCAAACGAAGCCAAGTACCGCATGCTGAGCAAGCAGGGGGTCCTGACGCTGGAGATCCGAAAGCCCTGTCCGTTTGATGGAGGAGTGTACACGTGCAAGGCCGTCAATGACTGCGGGGAGGACGTAGTGGAATGCAAACTGGAAGTTCGATGTAAGTATTCTGACGAGGATGCTTTTGACGACACACATTCTTGCTTTAACAAGAACCCCACATCCTCTGCTTTACTGTACGTCTCATACCAAACCTTTCTCCGCCACTTCAGTGACATAAAAAAGGAAATATTTAGCTAAAGTTTTGTAACCTTTTTAATCTGAGTTAGACCTTTTTTTCGTAATAACTGGATTTTATTTTTATTAACACTTCATGCTGCTCTGAAGTTAAAATACAGCAAGTTATAAGCAGAGAAAATCATATTTATTATAATATTTAGATCATTTTTTCTTCACTTGTGTTTTTCTCTTTTTAACTTAGTAAATAATCATCTAATAGTCAAACAGCTGTTGGCTTAGCCTGATTGTGCAGTTGGTCGTATCTCTTGTACTTGTTGACATAGATTTATTTTCTTCTTTTGGTTTGCAGCTCAAATATCCAAGGAGGAAAAGAAAGATGCCAACATTTAAGGCTCTTGTCCCTTAGATGAAGAGAAGACGGACTTGTTTCTGATATGTTGATGGTTCCACATCACCAAATTTCGACAAATATAGCTTCACAAACGATAGCTGATGTACAGAAGCCTGGACGATGGAGATTTCAAGCTGTTAAGTTTTTGAATCATACGTGATGGTGAAAAAAAAAAGAAAAAGATGGGAACTAAATTGTGGTTTTAGATAGTTGGCTAACAGTTGTCAATCAGCTTGTTTGGTGTGTATAAAGAGTGCATTGAAAACAAGGAAATGGGTTGATTGTCTTCCCTTTCAGTAAAGGTGCGTGGCATAAATGCTGTGATCAGATGAGCAGTTTCAAACTCACAACTGGCTGCTTCCAAAGGAAAGACGAGTAGCTGCTAAGAGGTTGGTTTCCTTACTCAGATTCTCACTTATGTCAGAAGTATGAGGCACGGTCCTAATGTGTGCGGCGCAGAAAAGGGACACTGAGGACGTGTCAGCGCCTTGAAACACATGCTGGCGTTTTTCTGTTGCCAAAGCTCCTGAAGGATTACTCGTGTCATGTCTTTGATGTAGTCGCACTCAGGCTTCCTGTGTCTCGCTGTTCTAAAGAAGATCAGGGAGCAAGAGAGGCTCACAAGTCTCCTAGTCTGAAGTCTTTGCATTTAGGTTCAAGTCACATTCAAGACTCAAGTCTCAAAACCCTTGGTTGAAATGAAACTCTTATTAAAAGTTCTCGCTAAACTACTTAAAACAACTTGTAGAGACACAATAACAGGCAGTTGGTGTTTCTGCATTCCCGATGCAAAAGCTTTGTTAGAAAACCTTTACTTCTAGAATGTGACGCCAACGTTCTGCAGATAAAAAGACCAGGACAAACAAATGAGCATTGTTTCAGAAGTTCTACACCTCACATCTCAAGCACTTGAGAATGAGTCTCAGGTCAGGTCTCTGCACGTGAGACCTAAGTCCTCATTTCTGACTAGCAGCCATTGACTGTATATGAGAACTGGACTGAGCAAGTGTAACATCATCCATAGAAAAGGACTTACTTGCAATAAAATGAAGTCAATTCAGTTGCCATCTTTTTGCGAAACCGACATCAACATTTTGAACATTTGATGTGGGGCCAGTAGCCATCACATACTTCCAGTGAGGCATCTGATCTGCCAGTTCATAACTTGAATAACTTAACACTACAGAAAAAAATAGGATTAGCAAGAACAAGCTAAGAAAAAAGTAACAATCAATAGACATCTTTGGGATTTTGGAGTCTTGAAGTGGGTGGGTACTTCCTATTTGGAACCCATGGGGGGAGGAGTCACTCAATGCAATTATCAGACACAAGCAATGGTAGTAGCTTAAAAATAAAAGCATCCACAACAGCTTTGAGGCTCTCAGAACCCACAAAAAAACAGAAAATTTTGGAACGGCAACTAATTTTGACTCAGCTGAGCGTTTTGTGAATTGCGCTGAAGAAGGACTTCACTGAGCGTCTAATCTCTATGGTTCACCAGAGGGGAACAAACATTATTATCATGTTTATTATGGCTAAAAAGTAATTACATTCTACTTCCCCAAGTGATTGACAAAATAAAACATTTTCTTAATATGGTTCGTTTTTGAAATGCTTAATGCAGAATGAAAAGCCTCTTAAGTCTACAGTCCAGACCAGAGCTCCTCAGAGTTCTGTCAAATAGTAATATAACAGAAATGGAAACTTACTCCATTGGCAGTAAATAGATCTCAGAACAGGTATTTGTGGAAGTTGCAGCCAACCAGCTGGACAGATAGATTTATAAACCCTTCAATTACAAATCATTAGGACTTCAACAATTATATTGATGATTCATCAAATTCTTATTCTTTACAGTTTGCTGCGCATCAATTTTGCCCTTTCGTTTTTATTGCCAAACGTAAAATATTTTTTGAATTTATCCAAACCGACGATTTGCCTGTCATGTTTTGTGAGCTACTTTTAAATATTCTAAATAGTTTTTAAACTGTAGATAAGAGAGTATAGATTTTTTTTAATTGTCTAAAATGTTCCTGGTAATGAGCTTTGTTCTTTTAGAATTCAAAATTCATTTTGATGGATTGTTATTGGGTCTATTCGACCACCGGGTGTCCCTAGTGGCCAAACGACCAAAGACTGAAGCCTCAAAGTTTTGAATCTTTTTGGCCCACTTAAAAAAAGTTTTAAAAGCTTATTTGCTTTTTTTTTTTAACACATTGTAATGTTCAATCCTGCTTTATTGAGTTTCTATACATTGTAAACAATTTTGGAGAAAAGCATCACCAAACTTATAATTTTAAAAATGTCTTCCTTTTGAGCTCTTGTGGATCAGTAACAGCACTGATTTATTTATTTACTTTCGACAAATAAGCTGGGCTGTTATAATGTTGCAACCTAACATTGTGGAAATTGTTAAAATAAACAAAAAAAAACCTCACTTTTTAAAAACTTTATTCATTAGCATAAAAAACAGATTTTCTAGGTTTAAACAAAATGCAACACGAGATCCAACATGAAAAGAACAACATGTAAGATTCAATATGAACTGTAATTAGGTGAAATATTTCATATGTTTTGCAACTTTATATCTCTGAAAAATGAAGGAAAACCTAATGTTACGGTTTAGTGAAGGAAAAAAAAAGAAATCACAGTTTAGAGTAGATAGATTCCTCCCACAGTTAGCACAAAACAGCAAAAACTGAACATGAAGCCGAGGCAAACGGACACATGACAACAGATTTTTTACGAGCAGGCAGCAACTACAGAGGAGGAGGTAGCTTTCTTAGTCAGAATCCCATTTTGATTACCTTTTTCCTTTTTTCTACAAACATATGTTCCTTTTACAAACAAATACAATCAATCAACTGAAAGGTAAGCAAGATCAAATGAAGAGTTTTTGGTTTAGCAAGAACTACGATTGAGAAAAGAAATGAGAATCAACATTGCATGGTGAAGGTTGCAGACGTCTTGCTGGTGGCAGAGTACATTACATTGCCGGAATTCCTGAGCTCTCACATGACGTGCACTTGTGCATACATGCTTTGAGGGTGTGGCCACCTTAAATGTGTGCAATCGTGCTCCAGTACACCCGCTGTCAATCAGCCCTGTGTCTCAATCACGCTTACTCAGCTCGGCCCCGACCATGAAAATCCAGCCCCGGTTCCGTTTTTGACCTAGTCTTACAGTAACCCTCTTCTGATAACACAATGAATACATCAGTTTCATATACAATCAGAATCAGAGTCACCTATTATAAGTCTTTTCTCTCTATAGGGAAATCCAAATCAGTGGCACAGATAAAAATAGATTCACAAAGGTAGTGATCACCTGTTTTTGGATTTCATTTCTGCGCCTCGCTCTACACGTCCCTATAAATTCACTTGACAGTTCATCAGTGTGCTGATTTGAAACAGGTTGAAGGATTACATTCACATCTTTCCTGTGATGCATTCACGAGTATGAGCTCCTCTTTTAAATCAAAATCCATTTCACTGATATTTAAATCACTTGAGTGTTCCCAGCTCTGAGAAAGAAAGTTTTTCTGGTCTCTGTTCTCAGAACAGTTAACATCCTGAAGGGCTTTAAAATCAAAGGTGGATAAAGGTAGTTTATTAGTTTTGTCTTAATCTAGGATACTGAACTGCACTTGTAACAGAGTAGTTGGATTATCTGTATTTTAAGGGAGTTAGGGATTTTATCTTTTCAAAAATGCTGGATTGTTTTGTGTGAAATTTGTTTAAAAATCCTTAATTTCATTCTCATTTTATTAATTCTAACCTGTTTAAAAGCCAAAGAATGGGAAACAACCATCTTTTAATCTAGTTAATCCTCTTTTTGTTTTTTCCAGATGTGAATACGAACATCTAAAAAAATAGAACGTGTGCATTTGGCATTTAGACATTTTGGAAACCATAAAAAACTGAAAAGAACCAGAAGCCCAATTTAAAAGAACACCATAACCCAAACCTGTGTATGTGCACGCTGTTGAATGAAAACTTGTTACAATCTGTACACCTTCTCATTCTGAGGCCACATTTTTCTACACCTGACAGATTCTCCATCCGAGCACCACTGCTGCTAAAGCAATAAATAACATGTATGAACCAAACCACGGAGCGTGGTCAGGCCTGAAACAGTGATTTCTGCTACTTTGATCACATTCTTAGTCTTACTGAACTTAAAGCATGGGCTTTTTGTTTTCCTCAATTGAATTTTAACTTATTTGTCCCACTGAGAGAAGACAACATTTTACATTCATACTAAAAACATCTATTATGATTATTACATTTGCTAGACATATATAAAAAATGTAAAAAAAAAATCAACCATGGATGTGATGAAGCTTTCAAATTCGACAAGATTCATATTTACAAAGCTTAAGGAAACAGAAAAGGTACAAAAACAAACGCACACCACATTTAGAATTGCAATGCCAAACAGAATCAAGAGGCACAAAGGCAAAAGCTTCCTCTGCAGAATTCTCTGTGGAACAGTTCAGATCAGGAACCTTCAAAGTCAGTTTCCCTTTGAATGATTGGCTGCAAAACTCTGATCTACAAACATAGGTGCTTGATGAAACAAAAAGGGCTGTTGGCACATTTCTTAGATTCTTGGTGAATCTAAATTCACAGGTGAACACAGGAGCTGTCTGTCAGTCTTTGACTCGAGGTATGTTGTGTGAGTAGTGTACCAGAGGAAGGCCTCTGCTTTGGCAGAAGCAGGCTCTGCCGCAGGCCTGAATCTGGTCTGAGCTGTCCGACACAAACGAGTCTCCCTCGTCAGCGTATTCGGACTGGGCAGAGGGCGTGCTGCTGTCCGCCCAAAGCCCCCCGCTGCGCTGGCATGCAGCAGCTCCCGCCAGCAGGGTGGGACAGCTATAAGACTTCGTCAAATGTCTGCAGACGGAGGACGAGGGGGAAGAGCAGGTCCGGACACGCAGCGCCGCCTCACACTGCTCGCAAACAACGGGCTCTCCACAGATCTGTGTGTACATGCCACAGTCAAAGCCCAGGTGGGTGGAGGAACCTCCGTCTGTGAGTTCAGAGTCTCCACCGCCGTCATCTTGGTGATTTTCAGCCCCAGTCTTCATCTCCCCGCTTAAGCCTCCACGAAGTCTGAGCCAGTCCTCTCTGAAGGCGGGGCTAAAGAAAACGTACAACACCGGGTTCAGGCAAGCCGGCAGCGGGAAGAAAATGAGGGTGACAGACTTGGCGATCTCTGGGCCTCCGGCTGTGGAGCCAGTCAAGAGGGGGGCAAAAGAGAAAGCTGCCACGGGACAGAAGAAAATGCAGTTGGTGAAGATGAGCCAGGCTACGTGGCGGAGGGCGCCGGTTTGGCCTGGATCTGCCAGCTCCACTCTGCCTAGGTGGCAGTACAGCTGGGTGTACACGGCAGCCGTGAACAGGTAAGCCAGGGCGTTGAGCAGCACCAGAAGGACTGTAACACTCAGAGTGGCGCTCTCACCGCCCGCAAAGGGCAGGCAGAGGGGGGACATGGTCTGCTCAGCGGTGGCCAGGAGAGGCAGGCAGGCTACGGCAGCGGCCAGCATCCCCAGCAGCCCCGCGGCCAGGCCAAAGCGTCGATCTCCTCCCAAGCATCTTCGATGGCTTTTGCCGTTTCTGCGAGGCGAGATGATGGCTTTTCCAAGAATTTTCCGCACAGCGACGCTGCGCTCCACAGCAGCCAGGGACAGTAACAAGACGGACCACTCTGACGAGAAGACGGCCAGTGCTCCTGTGATCTTGCAGCCAGGGCCCATCTCCCACCACACACCGAAGTTGGCGAAGGATCCCCACGTGGCAGCATCGAGCGCCGTCAGCACGCCAACATACAGGCCTGTGAGTAGGTTAGCCAGAGCCAGCAGCCCCATCAACAGTCTGGCTGGGGACAGAGGCGGGGCCAGATAGTGAGAGTGACCAACTGATGGGTGAACAGGAGAGAAGGTCACCACCAGCACCAGACTGTTGAAGACCAGCGACACCAGGCAGATGAACCAGACTGTCAGGCGGATCATCCAGTTACCCAGGAGGTGCTCACAAGGCTTTAGAGCGCCTGAACAAAGACACAGTAGTTAAAAAAAAAAGACGACCCTGCACAAGGAATGGCTGTCCCTTCAGAAGAACCTCAGGGCTGATATATCAAACCTTCAGAAAGCAGTTTACCTGGAGAAGGAGAGCAATGCATAACCATTGAGTTCCGTTCTCCATCATCTCCAACTAAAAGACCACAAAAAAGAACAAACACTGAATGCACCGTCCTAATAAAGATCATTGGTAGAAACTATTTCAGCCTTTTTCTTTTCATACAAAATCTAAGATAACTGGAATGTCCAGTTCAGTGATAGATAATGTAATATATTCAGTTCCTAGAATAAATCTTTTACCAATCGCACCTGCAGATTTCTTCATGCTGGAATCCTTGGAAGAGGAGTCACACCCGACAAACGCACAGCACTGGTAGGCATAAGGGACAGAGATGGACCTGCAGATAAAAAACCATCGGTTAAAGACCATCTTGGATTTGACATTTGGGATCCTGCAGCAGCTATGCAAACGCTTCTACTGACCATCAGTGTTTGGTTTTAATTCAAGAGCATCAGCTACAATAACTCGGCAGCTTAAGCAGGCTAACGGGATGCTGTTTTCTACAACTGTGCAGTACTAGCTAAAATCTTTGAGTGCAGATCGAGACATTTCTTGATGCCATTTCTAAAAACAGTAAATGACATTACTGTGTGAAAAAACTAGAATGAATAGGTTTTGTTTGATCTCAAAAGCCTGTTTTACCTTTATCCTAAATTACAAACTTGAAACTGCACTAGCTCTTTTAAAAATATAGAACTACAAATTTAATCTTTTTCAGTGGTAACCGTCAAGCTACCTTTTATTGTTTTTTATTGTTTCATCTGATGCACCTACTCCTCTAACTTTCTCGTTTCACCTTCATGGACTTTTGCTCCATCTACATTCAATCGTGCATCACCTCGCTTCACGCTTCAGTGGATGGCGCAGATGAAGAGTTGGGTAATTTCAGATCCACATGCCTAAAATCAACTGCTTTAACTTGGCAAAAAATGTACAAGTTCTTCCTCACATGAGTTTTGGCAGATCTTTTGCAGTGAGCATGTTTTTCATCTGAGGGTTCCCAGACAGTTTCAGCTGACTGACAGCACTCAGGCCTCTTGAAGGGATGGTAGCCAGAGAGTTCATACTCAGATCTCTGGAAAAAGAAAAGACAAAAGTTTTGGAGTTTGGTGGAAAAGGACAGAAATGTTGCTCTTTTCAAAAAATATATAAACTCCAGGTGAACTCACAGGTTGTTGAGGGAGGTTAGGGTGAGGAAAGCATCTCTGTGAATGACTTGGATTTGATTTCTGCTCAGATCTCTGTAACATCACAACACAATGAGCTCACAAGCCCAACAACACACAACTGTTGAACGTCCGAGCGTTTGACTTACAGCAGATGGAGCGCAGAGAGACTTTGGAAGGTGTCTCTGTCAATCTGCTGGATTTTATTGTGCTGAAAACTTCTACAGATTTCAAAGTAAAACAGAGTTGGGATATTTTTTATTATTGTGTACTACATCCGAACAAATGATTGCCATAAAAGAATAGATGTGTTTTTTTTAGAAATGATTGTAAAACAGCTTTTTCTTACATCTCTTGTATGTGGATGCAGCCCTGGAAGGATGGTAACTGCTCTATTTCATTGTAGGACAGGTCCCTGATAAAGAAAGAAAAATGGATTCAATAACAAGACATCTGGGACAATTCAAAACCAATGAAGACAGACAAAATGATAAACTATAGCAGTTCCTCCTAAAAGAAGACTTTGTTTTTCTTCTCTCCAGTGTTTGCTTCACTTATGTTACATTTTATATTGAACAAAAATCCAGCAAAAATGTTTCATTGTTTTGGCTTGATCTAAAAATGTATCTGCAAGAGTTCAAATACTGTCAAAATTGATGAACAAAATGCACAAGATTAGGATCAATAAAAAAAGGGGCTAGAACGTCCCACTAACATGTACGAACGTTCCTCTGTTCCTCTGCTCATGCCATCATCGCCTCATTCAGACAAACACAGGCTGAAGTGTTGAACTGCTTTTGTTAACAAACATCCTCACTAGAACCAGAAAAGTCTCTCACAGTGTTCGCAGCAGCCTGAGGTTCTCACAGAGATCCATGGGTAAAGATGATATTTTGGTTCCAGATAGGGTCCTAAAGCCACACAGAAAAAAAAAAGAGTCAATTAAAATACCTTCTGAGAAACATTAAAGAAGCACAACATCTGACAATAAGTTTTCTTACAGACTCTCAAGGTTTTTAGTTCCTGTAAGGACGGGGAAATCCCGCATCTTATTGGCTCCACGCAAAATCCTGAAACAAAAACAGTGAAAAACAAAATCAACATTAAAATAATAATATTAAAACATGATTGAAAATGATTGAATCTTTAAAGTAACATCTTACAAGGAGTGTAGCTCAGACAGATTCTGGAAAGCTGTGATGCCCACAAAAGATAGGGGGTTGTCATAAAGGTGTCTGTAAGGACCAAAACACAGTAGGGTGGGGGTTCAACACTCAACACTTCACTGAGCGAGTATGGCACCATCTTCTGGACATTTGTCTTGGAAAAGTTTCAGGAGTTGGCCTCATTGCAAATAAAACTACATTTGGGCTTTAGAAAGGTGCTCAGTGTTTGGGCTTACATGGTCCGCAGCAGAGGATTGTTATGGAAGGCCCCTTCAGGTATGGAAGAAATGCCGTTGCTGTGAAAGCCCCTTTGGAGAGAAGATTAGGAACCCAAGATTAACATTCCTCCCATTATTTGAATGGAACACACACAGCAGGAATGATGAGTTAGTTATCTTTAAGATGAGTTTAATAGTTATCTAGGAACAAAAATGGATGACTTTAGACTCACAGTTCCTTCAGTTTGGGCAGGCCTTCTATTGGTTTAGGAAACACCATCAGGTTGTTGAAGTTAAGATCTCTAGACAGACACAGACGGACACAGGAAGTGAATGTGGTTTTCTTTCAGTGTTGCATAAACCAATCTGAATGAATGCATTAGCTCTTCCTCCACAATGAGAGATGCAGGATCTGATCTTTGACATTTGTCAGATTATGTCATTTCTTTAAACAAAAATGAACAAAGTACCTATTTAAATTCTGTGAGTAAAACAAAGAACGGAAAAAGGAGCCAAACCTTTTTTCAGCACAAAAAAGTAAAAATTAAAAACTCACATTTTCAATATTTAAAAACAAGATTTGTGTTTTTCATTTTATTTCAGTCTTATATTTGAATGTTTTATAATAAAAAAATCTTTATGGAGTTAATTTATTGCATTTGTTTTGTAAAAGTTACATTTCTGCTAATAGGAAAAAGGGTCCTATTGAAAATAAGAATGTATCTGGAAATGTTGTGATTGCAGACAAATACTGACCTTTTGGCGCAAAAAGTTTATCGTTTTATTAATTCATATATTTTTCTTAATAAAAGGTGTACCATTAATTTTTTTTTACATTTTTTAATAATTTTTTCACTTAATTCAGTATCTCTAAAAAGACAAAATGCTGTAATTACCTTATAATGAACTGTTGGAAAAATACACAAAGTCCTATTCTAAGCCACACTTTGGGATCAGCAGGAGTTTGTTTGACTGTTTACTTTTTCCAAATTTTGTTCTAGGATTCTGGTTGAGGTTAACTAAATCTGATCAAAATTGTTTCACTACAGCTGAACCTAATTTTTACAAAAACATGACAACTACAATGAGGATTATATTGTGGTCCAAAAAAAAAAGAACACGAAATACATTACCCAAGTCTCCCTAGATTGTATAACAACTGCAAATAGTAACACTTGTATTCATTTTTTTATGTACTGTTTTAATAAAAAATAAATAAATAAAGAATAGGACTCCATCTGTTTGCTGTTAATTTGAAGATGTCACCAAAAGGCTTTTTCATGGCTGTGTGGCAGTAGGAAGTGAACAGTGGGAGGGCAGAGTTGATAAGCATCACGTACTTTACTCTATTTATCCTACAGCAATTAAAGAAGGAAGTGGACACAATCATGTCTGCAGGATAGGAGCAGAAGTGGGTGTGGGGGGAAGCAGCACACTGTGGACTTACAGAGTCTCCAGGTTCACCAGCCCAGCAAAGGAGTTGCTTGCAATCTCCCTGATTCTGTTGTTATGAAGATGCCTAGTAGCAGAAAAACAAAGTTACGACGATGAGATCAAATAAATATTCAAAAAACAGTATTTCAGTCCAGTCTTACAGCTGCTAAAATATTCTGCACAAATATTTTTCCAAAGCAAACGGAGGTGTTTGTACAATGCGTGTGTTTGCTGTGCGCTTGAGCTAACTATTAGATTTGTCTCTTTTCTTCCTGTTTATTTTGACCTGTTTATATTAACCCTGAAGCAATGTTTCTCTGCGTACATGTGTGTATTTAGGCCATGTATAACAGTAACTGTGAGGGGGCAAAGAAAACTAAAAATCCCCCAAACTTCTAGTCTGAGTTAAGGAGACATGAAAATGGACGCATTTCCCTCCACAGATAAACCAACATTCACCTAGATTTACATTCCTGTGCAAAGTGGTGTCATTTATTTTAAATCCTGTTAACATTCAAATTGAAATCCCCATGACATTTGTCGTTGCTAAACACAAAAAAACGCAGAACGGCATGAAGAGGAAAATATCAAGATTTACAAAAGAAAACGTATTGACCATAACATTTTATTTAAAAGCTGCAGCAAAAATAAATCCTGCAGGAAGCTTAGACTTGGAGGCTGATTTGCAGTTCCTTAAAGCAACATAAAGTAACACCAGGGAGCACAACCCCAAAACTTCTGTTATACTAACTGCTCAAAAACCTAAAAAAAACAAATTAAGATTTATTTACAGGAATTTATTCAAGCTAAAATGTTCACCTATCTGGAGGGTTTTCTCACTTTAAATAAGATGTTTGGTTCTTACTGCAGTACGAGTTTGTGTAACTCATATTTACAGAAAAACGTGAAAAAGCTGGATGTTCCAACCTTTTTATAACTGCATAAAATACAGTTTATATGCTTCAGATATCTAAGCAAAGCTTAAAATATGCCAAACAACGACTTTTTTTTTCATTAAATATCCATGTTGCACAAGGATAGGATTATTTTAAAGCAAAGAAACTGATGAAGACATCGAAAAATATGTAATTTTAATACTTAACAATTAAATGGATCTAATGGTTTGGTGATTGCGACACTGTTTACACTACGCTTACTGTGCACAGGCTTCACTTATTGACAGTACAAGACAAATTCATGTTAAACACTGAAAGCCGAGGCGTGAATGAACATTTGTAACCACACGCAGGAGAAAAGCTTACAATGACTTACAGCACAACTAGACTGGTGAGGTTTGCAAAGGCGTTTGCTGGTATGTAGGTGATTCGGTTCAGAGCCAGCGTCAGAGCCTGAAGGTTTGCCTGGTGTGTCAGAGAGCCAACAGGGACCTGGGTCAGGTGGTTGTCGTCCAGCCAGAGGTGGCGTAGTTGCTGAAGGCCTTGGAAACTTTCATCTGGAACTGTGGTGATGTGGTTTGCATCCAGGCGGCTATGAAACAAAAGAGGTAAAAGAAGACAAAGGCCTTAAAATCAACATGACTGTCTCCCACTCAAAACCTTTACATTAGATTATATATAAATGTGCACTTTAGTGTTCCTAATGTTCACCAGTACCAGTAAATAATGATATTAATATCATTAATGTGTTCTTTATCTAACCACCTTTATTAATAGTTTCTTTCTCCCCTATAGTGCAGGTTTCTCCTGCTATCCTCCTCTGCTGTGCATGTCACCCTCCCTCTAAATTCCTCAAGTGTCTGGCCTGAGAGCAAAACAGCCGTGATTGACATCCACCTCCTAAAGACTTAATACAAACAAAGCCCTTCCTTCTGCCAAAGAACTTTGTCTGCACACTGTAAGACCTCCATAGAGAAATAACTTAAGTTAGATTAGGTTCAAAAGAAAGGACTAAAAAAGGCACATTTCTCCAGCTGTATCCATTCCTCCAAAGTCCATATGAAGTGAAAAAGACAGGAATAGAGGAATTAACACGAATGCGGATGGCCTAGTGTTCATGCTGTAGAAAGAGATCAAAAGAAAAACAACTTTTTTTTTTAAAGCAGCACTGTGGCTTCCTAGAAAAGATGAATCATTTTTTCATATGAAGCCACACGTTAAACTGGTTAGGTATGTTATGATTCCACTAAATCAACAATGCAGGGAACCGCATGTAATAAGCCTCTGAACAGATAGCTTAGACCGAAATATACGACGACGAGGCTAAAGCATCCCTAAGGTGGAGGTCATCAGATCTGCTCTGCTGAATTTCTTCTCCTCAATGCTGTTGCTAAAAAATATAGTGAGGAAAATTCAAATGTTTTCATGCCAGCGAACAATGACCCTCAGATGTTCTGGGAGATGAAACAAAAAACAGTCAATTTTGTTAATCACTTAGTAAACTGATCTCTGTGTACTCTTTTTGGCAATTGTGGTCTTTAGGCCAAACCAAAATATATGAATTCATTAGTAGATTGTGGTATTTTAGCTTTAGTCAGGACAAAAGGTCATTTTGTTAGAAATGTCAGCTTTTGACAGCTAGGGAGAAAAATCTCTTGTAGTTTAGCCTTTATTAAATCTATCAAATAGAGTCCTTAAAGTGGAAAAAAAAAAAGGGAAAATGCCAACTCTGTTGAGAAGAACTGCAGAGGTTCGTGGGAAAAAAAAAGTTTAAGATCTGATGAAAAACTTAAAGCCAAAACCAACTCTTTTGCTCGACTTAATGCACCGCCTCTAGTCTGTGTCAGTATCAGAAATATTTAAAGTTTTAGAGTTCCCACTCATGTTTAAACTCCCCCTAATGACAGGAAAGCATTACATTTACAGAAAAGCCCATCCAGATAAATCTGGCATATTTTCAGCAACAGCTGCACACACCTAAATAACTATGAGGTTTAACAAAGTGGAACACTGAGTTTGAATGCGTTTTTGAAACACACAGACAGCGCAGCCACGCTAATACTTGGGGCGCCGCTAGGCTGAGATTTGATAGATCAGAGTTTGCAGCTGACATCAGATGGTGCTTTCATTATACTAATTTGGAAGCAAGATAAACGTCAAACTAAACTCATTTATATTTACATAACCATCAGTTTTGCGACGACTTAAACTTTTAAGTCGAAAGGTCAGCAATTTCCAGAGTCAACAGAGTCCAAGATTGAAAGATTTTGAACATGTGCAGGAATATCTTTCAAACTGCAAGACCTATGAGTATGTTACTGTTGGCAAAATGGATCTTTGGACATACCAGCAAAGCAAAAGCACAAAAATCTCATCCAGAGCCAAATAGACTGAGCAGAACCTCATATCCCAGCTAAAGTAAATGAATTAAAATCTGATCCAGATATATATTTAGTGCATTTTCAGAGCACATCTCCATCAGAACCTCAATCTAACAGTTGCTGTCTACAGACACACATTTACATTCATCTGATTGGGAAATACTTATTCCCATTCATTGTTTTGGTCTGTTGTAAAGCGTTCCCAGTGGTCTTTTACTTATGAGTATACCCTTTGTAGGCTAAATAAAAAAAAAACTGTCGTCTTCTAGGACAAAGTTTGTGCAGAGCAGTTGGAGTTCATCAAAAATTCACCTAATTTGTTGGCGGGACTGTTGACACGGAAGTAAGCCTCCAGTGATATCCCTTCATCCCTTTGTTTACACTCTCCTGCTAGCTAATAGCCCCTTATAGCCCCAAGCTAACTGTACCTGTGCAACAAGAACAGGAAGCAATATTGGAGCTATCCAGCCGTACAGTTTTAAGAAATAATTCTAAACTTTATATACATTAGAAGATAAACTGCTCTATAGCAACACCATGCTGTTACATTGTACCTGCATGTATAGGAGGGGCTTTGTGGGGTTGTCAAAAACAATATCAAGTTTTTGGACGTTAATATCCTACTGAGTGTGTGTGTTCTTATTGATAACTTACAGAGACTGGAGAGACTGGAGGTTCTTTAGAGCTGCACTGGGGACACTTTTAAGCTGGTTGTTCTGAAGCATCCTGAAAAGAAAAGCAGACAACCAACATGTTCAAACGTTTACATTTTAATACGGTGAATGGGATCCTCTGTGTAAAAATGCACTCAATGTAATTTTGTTGTTGTATTCAAGCGCAGGTGTTAATTCAAACTTATTCCAGTACTTGTATTACTAGCTGTAGAGCTATGAGTGAAAGATTTGGATTGTAACCTGTGCATTGTTTTAGGAATTTCCAACAACACAGCATATTAAAAGAGAAAACACAGAAGTAATTGTGGCAGCCTTGACTCCATTTACCTTTAGATCCAAAGGTTTTTTGTCTTTCATTCTTTCTGTTTGCTTGTGAGTCTTAAGAGTCTGAATAGACAATTGTCCCTCTGTATTGCCTTCTTGGTTTTATAACTCATCTCTCATAAACTGGATGTTGATATGAACACAAAGAAATGTCTGCAGTCTGTTACAGTCTTCTGCATGCACAACAAAAACAGCCAAAATATCTGATTGCTGTGCATTATTTCCAGCAGCCATGCAGCTTGTTTTGGATCTTTTCCAAGGGAAAAACTTTAGAATCACAGTTTCAGGAGGAAATGTGAAGTACTTTAAGGTCAACAGGTAAAAAGTCTTAGCAGTATGCCTAAAGTCAGACTGCAGTCTAGAGAGGGTGTCATACCCTGACTCCAGCATTACTTCACCTGTGGGTGCATGGATGAAAACCTGCAGAGGAGCATTTTAACAAACCTTAAACCTATTATGTTGCTTTAAATGGAACTTTTAATCATCTTTTAATCCATGACTGACTAAAATTTTCACAACAAAATGTTTTATTGATTTGCTTAAAAATGAAACTGAAGCACTTGTATCTCTGGTAAGTATCGAGTACTAATAAAGTACAGTAATCCTGCCTCAGTATTTATAAAAATGGATGCCTATCAATTTCTTTTAAACTCAGTCTTTTTTATTTTTATGGTAGTGTTACGCAGGAGCAAACAACTTGGCGAGAAAAGTATTTACAACACCTTCACACATTTGTGTTGTCAGCAGTGTCCAAGACCTCACCTGTGAAACAGCAGGACTTTGACCCCTTTACTCAAAGCACAATCAACAGGGAAAAGCTGCTCGTTTCCCTCAGCCTGCTTAAAGTAAGCAGGTTTACCTCTATTATTATGCTGTGTTAAGGTTTCTGTTTTTCTAGACACAACCATAAATGCTGCCAGAAAAAAACGATTAGATAAACTCTACCACGATCTCTGAGGTAGCAGTGACAGATAGCGGCAAAATATTTCCACAAACGTCACTCTGGCCGTCAGTGTGTGAAGAACTTTAGAAATAAATGTGTGCATTGTGTGTGCTGATGTTGGCATGGGGGGTGAATGCTTACAGGACTTTGAGCTGATGCAGTCCAGACAGGGCTTCAGGGTGGATGAATGTCAGGTCATTTCCTGCAAGCCGTCTGCATTAGGGAAAGAGTCAAGCTTTTAAAAATGGTGCACCAATTCAAAGAACAGAAATCATTTCAGTAAATAAGACATACAGTACACAGAATTTCACTGCACTTCTAATTATAGGAAACAACATTGGAACTTAACATAAAGAACCATAGATTTCCCTCTATTTAGTTCCTCTGCACTTCTCTTATAAAGTCTTGCCTTGTAACATCAACCAACAGGTAACTGCTTCAGACATGGATGAATTATTAAACACATAAAATATCCCCTTGCCTTGTTGGGAACAGGACTTTTGTAGGAAACATAGGTGTAAATAAGCTCTGATCAAACTGACTGGGACACAGAGACCAAGCACACTATCTGGCCTTAGAGATTAGCAGCAGATTTATCACCCTGCAACATGAGTCAGACCAGGCTGAATTCCCAGCAACAAGAGCTGCAAGGTGTGAAGCTGAAAATCAAGGCAGGCCAACTTGATGCAGTACCTGTCTGGAAGGTTAAACTATAACTGTCCTTTGGATTATACAACACACATTTTACAGAACAAAAGCTCTGTTACCTTTCTGTAAAATGTGGCACTCTGACAATAACACCATTCCCACTAATGATATTTAAATAAATTTAAAAAAGAAACAAACATTTGTATTAATTATTTTCACACTCTTAAGTAATCACCAAAACATCAGGAAAATAAATCATAAATGTTCACAACCCAACATTTTTCTATTAATGTGCATCATACTAGCATATTTTATGGGTGCTGTCCAACCAAGATGGGGTGGAACTCGAGTTTTTTCCTTACCCGTTTTTAAATTGCACATGCTTGTCTGCTTAATGGTTCTGCATAGTTGTTTACTAAGGAGTGCTTCAAGATAAGTTTATAAATAAAAATAGTACTTCTGAAAGGTGCACATATTTGAACATTTTTAATAGTTAAGGAAAAAGGTAAGAGGCTATTTAGTTGTATAGGCACAGCAGTGTTGGTCCATCTTTGATAACATAACAGCATAGTAATACCTGCAACTTTTAAATTAAGAGTCTAATGCTTTAGGCTAATTTACAGAGTAATTAAAAACATGTAACTTATTTGCTTTCTACAGACCAAAAGATTCCTATTCACTGACAAACACATATAAATTATGCAAAACATTCAACTATAATCAAAAAACCTTTCATTGCGAAAAAAAACCAGGTAGAAACAAGTAGAATTTAAACCACAAAACATATAGTCATTCATTCATTCATTCATCTTCTTGACCGTTTTTCCCTTTCGGGGTCACGGAGTTGCCGGAGCCTATCCCGGCCACTTGGGCGTAAGCAAGGGATGCCCTGGACAGGTCGCCAGACTGTGGCAGGGTAGAATATCCTCAATCACACATCCATTCACTCTCACACTCAGACGTATGGACAATTTATGGTTGCCAATCAACCTATGAAGCATGTTTTTGGACAGTGGGAGGAAGCCAGAGATCCCGGAGAAAACCCACGCATGCACAGGGAGAACATGCAAACTCCACACAGAAAGGTCCCCCATTGACGTTGTGTTTTTTCATGTCCCCCAGCCGGGACTTGAACCAGGGGCCTTCTTGCTGTGAGGCAAGCGCGCTAACCACTGCGCCACCGTGCAGCCAACATAATAACAATAATAAATAAATAATAATAATAATAAATAAATAATAATAAATGACAACATATAGATTATTTTTCAAATATTCTTGAGTGAACAATAGTAAAAAAAAAACTTAAAAAAATAGTCAAATAATCATTTTGAGAATAAGCCTGTAGATAATTGGTTTCTATATTTTATGTTAAAACAAGGCTACAAAAAAATGTATGGAGGTGATGTGAAGAAGCTGCCATCAGAAACAGACCTACTGCTTACAATGTGATGACATGCTGGAAAGTCAAATACCTTATGTACTGATTGATTCTTCAAGCATGAAATGAACATTCATATTAGACACTAAATGCTAAGAAAAAAAAACTTTGAAAATTGAGTCTGAAAGAATCATAAAGGCTAAAAAAACAACCCAACCCTAACAATACATTCAAAGTTAAAATGAATTAATAGCAGCTGTTAATGCTGATTAGTTTTTGCTCATTTCTGGCAGAACAAGATGATGCAGTATTATAGGATCACTAATTTAAAGCCAACTCAAGGACTTGCATGAACTGTCATGAGCTCCAAATAATAAGACAGCGTCTGCAGGTTCAACAACCACTAACAAAAAGTTTTTTCTTAATACATTTTTTTAAAGAAAAAAAAAACATGAAGGAATAACTGTAAATTTGTGAACCCCCCCCCCCCCCCCAATTCCTTTTCTATTGTTTGCACAATTCCACTTGTTTTTCCTGAGTGTGTTATGTTTGGGTATGATTGGAGTACATTTGTGGCATGAGAACAGCATATCTTAAGCTCTATTCTTCAAAGAGATGACAAAAAAGTTAATCTGGCATTCTTATTCCATTTGCCCGCTCAGACAAAGGATCACTGTAAGTTCCTCTGTCAGACACTACATGAAAAAAGCAACATGGAGCTACCAAGGTTTGGCATCAATCACTTCTAAACTGTGATATCTGTGTCTGACAAATAAGGGGGAGAGAGGTAAGCTTCCTGGGAATACTTAATAATCGTCTTCCTGGCTGATGACATGCCAGTCAGGAGGCGTTGTCATGCTTTGACTTGAACTTATCCCATAAATATTTTCTATAGATAAATAGGGATGGGGCAACACGAGTGGCAAACTGAGTTCTTGAATCACCTTTTTCAGACGTTTGGCAAACAACTTAAAAAGCTCATTAGCTTTTTTGTATTAGACACATTTTTTTTCTTTAGTGGTTAAGTGTAAGATTGCAGGTATTACTGCTGGCCAATGATTATGAAACGCCCTTCCACCTTCTTGCATACGTTAAGCAGACGGTAGATGCGTGCATGCACTTTGCAGATGACAAGTTATGAGCCGATCGTTACATGACTAGGTTGAACAAGGAAGTTTTATGTTTTAACCTCCCACAAACCGACGACACTAAAAACTGGATTCATTCTGAGAAGCTGGTCTGCTGGGCCAGCTGTCAACGTAAGCCCTTGCGGCACAATGACTGCAGGAGCCAGAGCTGTTCATGTCAGCCTAGATGTTTTCCAGCTCGAGAAGCACCAAGCACACTTGGTATGCAATTTTGCTCAAAATTTGCTCCTGTGCGTGCTTAGGCAGGCTTTAGGGCCAGCATGCTCCCTGCTGAAGGACAGCTTGGCAACCGAGTCCATCCAACTCGTATGTTAAAGTGGAATACAAAAAAATATGCATGGAGAAACTGTATTTCACATAGCGTGGCCAAACTATGGCTAACATTTAGAAGGCAGAGGAACCTGCTGCTAGGTAACGGAGCAGAGTTAAAGTATAAGCTTGAGACATTCAAGCCAACATCCATACACTGATAGAGCACAGCTGGGGAAAGGTAAAACACCTCCATTTTGATACAAGTAGAAGGAGATTAATCATTTTAAAATAGTTACTGCTTCTCTCAGAATGACTGTATGACAACTTTCAGCCACTAAGGAGCTGTTTGTGTCACACATGGGTAAATTTTCAGACAGAAATACATCACAATAAAATGACTTGTATGGTAGAAAAAGCATCCTCCAATGAAATGTAACCATTGTAAAGCAAGCAAGCTAAAAGCTATGCATTTCTCCAAATGGCAAACATTTATAAACTGAAATCCTAATATTAATAAATTCATTGTGTATCCATCAAAGGTATGAGGAAACTGTGATGAGGCAAAATCTTTCAGATTATTTGACATCTTAAGCAAGTGGGCGTATAAAAGAAAAAAAATTGGGAAACAGATTGTGAGACAAAAGAAGAATATTCCTCCATTTTCTTCTTTATTTAGAATAATCTAGTCTAGTTTTTTTCCCTCACTGATCTCCTTTTCTGTCAGCTCTTCCTCTCCCTGTTTTGCCCTCCGGGCCCATGCTTCGGTTCACTGACACTGCTGCAGCCCTAAAGCAAAAAAAGAAGTCACCCGCCAAAGTTCATTGAGACAAGCCTTCTGATTCGTTCCCAAGAAAAGGTTAAACAAACACACGCGAGATTCAACCGAGGGTTTAAGTCAATCAAAATAACATTGTGCAGGAAAGATCCCACAAAAAACGTCTATCAAGGTTGATGATTTAAGACAAGATTTGCTTTTCACTCAAACTGGCTGAGTTTTTGAGCCTTGTTGCCAAGGAAACCTTTGTTTTGCCCTCTTCCTTCCTGTCTTGCATTCCTTCACACAATGTGATGAAAAGTAAATTGCCTTTCAACGAAACAGATTGCAGCATTGTACGCAGAAGAAAAGGGTGAAGACTCGTCAGATTGAAAGATGCAGACAAATTCAAAAAGCGTGGCCACAAAGTCAAAACTACCGAAACTGCTAGTGTACGTTCACCCACTCGTTCATTTTCATGGGTAGTCCACATAAGCTTCTTTAAGATGGACTGATTTTCATCATTGGCCAGCAGCACCACAAAGCAAGACAGCAGCATACCGGTAGGATACAGTGACAACATCCACATAGACTGGATGCAAACTATTCATCAAAGTCTGAGTACACTGAAATGTTCCTTCTACCCTCATAATCCTTTAAAAAGCTCAAATCCACAACGGACGTTGCTTGGTTGTTGTTTCAATACAAGTTGTCTCACCACACCTTTTTAATTGAGCTTTACAGCATCTTTTGGGACTGCTCTTACTCAATCCATGTATGATGAGTGATTTAACCTGAGAAGAAGGGCACGTTGCCTGTTGTAACAGTAATTTTTCAGTTGCTCATAAAAGAATGACTTCATGTCAACAACAGGGTAAAAAAAACATGAATAAAACCTTAAATAAATGGGAGACTTACAGTTCCTCCATGTAAGGGAAGCTTTTGAATACATTTGCTGGAAGCTCAGTGATGTTGTTCATGCTTAGGTCCCTGTGGGAAGGATCACAAACAGACAGACTTGATTAGCATTTTTACAGTTCTATGTAACATCTTTGCAAGAACCTGACTGACAGTAACAAGACAGATTTTCTTTATATTCATTAGAACAGTTTGCTGACTTTAAAATGAACTAAACCTGAAACCAGCAAAACAATTTTGGACACACATACAGCACTGATTAAATGAAAGAAAAGAAAAATTTTGGGTAGCTTCAGCTTTTATGACATCTTTATATCTAGACATTATCAGTGAGACGCTAAACTCAAAGGGAAAATGCCCTAACATTTAGCCCCAAGGATCTTCATTGTTCAAATCAAGAAGTAAAGATAGGCATGTAGCTGCATGAAAACTATGCAGAGACCTTGATTCACTTCTTCTGAAAGCCTAATATACACAGCGTGTTTACATTTTCAAGAACAAACCAATGAGTTTTCTGGGCAGATTTGTTTCATGAGTTTATGCTAATCCTTGAAAAAGCTTAAAAAGGGGTTTTTGCTGACGTATTAATTGAGGTCTATTTTTAATAAAACATGTTTCAGGCAACAGTTATGACAAAAAGAAAAAAGACAAGAGGAAAACTAGTAAGAAATAGCTTACATTTACAGAAGACCAACAAACTAAGACTGTTTACTTCACAAAATTGCCAAAAGAAAACCATGGTTTTCTTCCACTTTACTAAAAAACTTTTTAGAATTGCCTTACTTGTTTTTCCAACCTTGATTTGGGGAAAGAAAAAGAAAAAAGGCCAATGCAGCATACATATAAAACTTTACCTGAACTTAAAAAAATGTTTGAACATTTTCAGTGACATCGCACCAGTTTTCATGGCAGATCCTCTTAAATATCACAGATCATTTCTCTGTCTGCTAGCTCCTGGTAATAGTATAACTACAATGTCAAATACAAAATATCCTGAATCACACCAGCAGGTTTGGTTCACATCAATGTTTGTTGGGTTGGTTAATCCACATTTTTGGTAACTGGAAAAGTTTGCTTGAATTCTGGTGTGGGTCAACTGGGTGAAACCTTGGTCCCTTTAGATTGAGGGTCTTGGGTCACTTTAGAGTGAGATAAAAGTGCAGAAGTGAAGTAAAGGGAGTAAATGATGTAATGTGTGTTGAAAGGTGCAAAATAAACTGCGTGAGCGTGGTGTAGAGGGAAGTTACAGAAACCTATTACCATTGGGAGAACTCATTACAAAAATAACTTAAGAGTAAAATATTACATTTTGTTGCAAAAAAGTGGTGTAAGGTAGAATTTTGGATGATTATTTATTTATTTCATATGCAGAAACCTTTGGATAACAACAGAACAACCATTCAAATTGTTATTGTTTAACAAGGCAAGAACAAAAGGCATTTAAAGTCTCACTCTGATCATTTACTGATCAGACCAGTGGTCTTTTAATTATGTTTTCAGCTCAAATAAAAAGAAAAATCTGTCATTTTCTAACAGTTTTTCAGAAGTTTCATTACAACTTGCGTCTGAGTTGTGGGTGGGACCATCAGCATGGAATAAGCCTGCACATATCTCCCATCAGCCCTTTGTTTACACTCTCCCGCTAGCTTACAGCCCCTCACAACCCCAACCTAAAATTAGCGGTGCAACAAAATTCCATCATGAGTAAAATGCCAGAAGGACATGTTAAAAACAACAAAAACACAATTATCTTTTGAGCAGGTCTTTAAAGATCAGCAAATGCCACAACCTAAATCTTATTTTCTGCTTGTGGCCGGTCACTTCATGTGGACTTAAATTACTGTGCTAAATTTCCTGTTAACCTTCATAGAACCAAACAGTTTAATTTAATTTTGGTTTTAACTTTATTGTGTTTAATTGAATAAAGATGTCTAGTGCTGTTTTTCCACAGAGATGTCTCATTTGCTGCTCATAGCTAATGCAGGCATTTTAAGCTGCTTTTATTATCATTTTTGTTTTAGTCTCACTGAAGCGGATAGGATTCTCTTTGCTTTTTTTTTCTATTTTTCCAAAAGAAAAATATTACATTTCTTATTTCTATTGAATAAACTGACAAAAGCCAAGGGTGAATCATAAAAAAGGCTTCCTGAGTTATCAGTCTACCAAAAGTAAACAGCATCATTAGGAATCCTTATTACTACATTATTCAGCATATAAAACACAAAACATTTTGTGATACATTTGTCTCTTCAAATGTTACGTTCTACTTTCAAAGGTATTAGAAAAGGTATATAAAAGTAATACATTACTCATATAAAACATAATTTTGAAACAGTAATTTTGTTGGGTAGGGGATAACTTTTGAACAACAATAACAAGTACTTTGTAATGTCTTACTGTTTAATAGTAACTTGCACAACACTGCCTATTACGTGATGATAAGAGGATTACCGGACTAGCCATCTTTCTCCTTGCTTTTATTTCATCCTAGTCAGGCAGTATTACTCCCAAGAGTGTGATGTTTGGAACTGCGTAATTATTCTAGTAAGTCTGTTACTAGGGTTGGGCGATGTCCCCTAAATTGACTGTTGACGATGTTTGCTGTCAACCATCGGGATGGACGATGATATCGTCGTGGGGAGGCTATTTTTAAATTTTTCGTTCTTATATAATTGCTATTCGTTATTTTACACTATTGCTTTATTTTGTATAATAAATGTATAATACAGCCACAACTAGCCATCTTAATTTCCATTTCATGTCTTTCTTTAAATCTTGCGTGTGGCACAAAAATGGAAGATAAACAGTACAGTTTCTCTGCAAACCCCCCCAAAAAATGTACATCATCCCAGAAAGCCATTTTCCCTTAGCTTACCAATAATTACAATACCTTATTATAATTACATTTAACATTAACAGTTAAACAAAACTTAATCCTATCCAAACAACATGGGCTGCCCCAATCAGTAATCGGATACAAATTTCTTTAACCACATTTTTAAAAAGTCTGTCCCGTTTGTTGATGGACTGTTGACTGGAGTAAACCCCATGCTGAAGCCTAAATGACCATCACACTTCCTCCCTCTCTTTGTGCCCTTCTGCTTTACTCATCAGCATCCTGGCCTGCCTTTCTAAAGCAGACTGCCGGACACAGAAAACACAACTGTGATAAATGGTGACAAGCCCTAAATGATTCTACAAACGGGTTTCTATAAATTCCAAACCCATGTGCTCTTTGCTTTATTTAGGCAAGGAAGCTTCTCTGAGAAAAGCATTGGACACACAACGGAAAGTGGGGATACACACTTCTACAAAGAAATTTTAAGTATTAAAACCAAAAACTACTGTGATCTTAAAAAATGATTCTCAGAAAGTAGCGACATTTGATTAAAGAATAAATGGATGATTTCAAAAGTTTAAAGCTTTATTCATAAGATCTGAACAACAATCTTGTGTTTCTCCTCCTTTGAGAAGCCTCTTTTCTAGTCAGAGCTTTTATTAACAATTGATCAAATTACTTTAAATATAAAATAATTTTCTAAATTTTGCATTCTATTTTATGATTCTACGCATTTAATGAAGAACTGAAGCTAAACTGAGAGAAAAGCTCTGTGGTTAAGGCCTGATTCTGTCTGACAGTCAGTCCAAGAGAGATCATGAAATAGCTTTGTAACAACGGTTGTGCATGAAAAATGAACAATTAGTTTTCTCTTTTACATCATAAAATGAATAAAAAAAAAAAAGCTATTTCATAATAACAAATCATTAAAAAAAGTTTGAAAATGCTAAAACTATTTAATATAATAATTACAGTAAAACTATAAACCAAATCAATATATGTTGGAGGTTTTCATTGAAAATGAATTTAGACTTTCAACCGAAATAGTCATAATCAAACATTTGGACATAGGATCAAAACTGCAAATTTTCAGATTTATTAAAGGTAAGACCTTGACACTTTTTTAACCATTTTTTTAACCCATATCAAAGAGAAAGCAGTCTATTCCAGGATGTAGTTTGTTTGCTTGTGTGCTGAGTAAATATACTAGATGTAATTATGGGACAACAAAAAAACCAAATAATGTTTCTCTTTTGAAAAGAAACTTTTCAAAAATTTGAAAATACACTCAGGGGTTGACATAGCCCAAAAATTTGCACTGGCCCGTAGTTCCAGTAGTTTTTGAAAGTTACTGGCCCAACACCGCGGACAGCGCGACCCGCCATTGCAGGCGGCACCCAGGCGACGGACGCCGCAAGTTTAGGGCATGCCCCCCGAGAAAATTTTAATATGGTGCAATTTTGTGCATTCTGGTGACATCTAGCACTTATTTATACACATATATACTGAAAATAGACCATATCAAACTTAAATCTGCTCTAGTCTGTTTCAGATTTTTTGAAGAGAGCACTCCAGTGTAGTAGGTAACACTAGTTAAGAAGTTTTTCATTGCTATTTCACATTTGTTCGTAATCAATAGTTAAGTTTTATTTACTTTTTTGCTCTGACTGCCTTGAGGTTCTGCTTTTTGTTACTGTTGCAAAGTTACATTTACTTTTTTAGATCCTTAATTACTGTTATGTTGCTCAAATTTGCAGAGTTACTTGTTTTAAGTTCCAGTTACATTTACTTTTTAGTTACTTAATTAAATCAAATAATTGAAAATTAAATAAAATGAAATTACTGAGATGAATTCAGCTTTTGACTAGACATACGTACTGCTTACAGTGTTGTAAAGAAAAACAAAATTAAGTACTTTGACATTATACTGCATTTGAGTCTGAGATTCAGGTATTTGGAGTTGCCTTTGATTCTTTGACCTTCAGCTTAAAGCTTAGTGCATACAGTTTCATCTTCAATGCATTCATTAAATATCTTGCTGTCCATACTACTAATTCCACCCATTACTCCATCTTGGGGAGGTTTGAGAAACATCTTTGTGCGTTCGTGACCAAAACAATCATGGCGGACGTCAAACTTTCAAAGCGATGAAGACGAGGTAAATCTACACGTTTTCGCAAAATATACTTTATTGAAAAAGGTGAAAAATATATTAACCGTTAGATATTATAGTGGCCCATGCGGACAAGTGAAAAATAAAGCCTTGTGGTCCGTACTGCTTGAGAAACAGGACCGGGCAAATGGCTATGTCAAGCCCTGACACTATAATGTTCTCACAAATATCAAGTTTTTATTTAATAAATTGTACTTATTGTATTTTACTTAAAATCATCCAATGCTATTTATTCATTCAATTAACCTCAAGTACTTTTTTTTTGTTTAAATTGTACAAAAGAATCATCCTTCAGGAGTTATAAGGTGACAAACAGTGACAATTTGCTCTTATAAATGTATTTATCAGACTGGATCACTATTGTTTTAAATTAACCTCATTTCTTTTTAGAAAGTACATCAATTTTTATACATTTTTGTAAAGTTTCTATAATTTTCGGCCCTCATGGGAAAAAAATAATTTTTTGCAAACCTCAGATGTGGCTTTTATTTGATTCCTTAAAAAATGGCTATTTAATTTAGATAACAAAAAAACAGTTAAGGATGATCAAATAAATGGAGGACAATTCAAAGGCTTAAAAGATAAAGAGGCAGTACAATTTTAATATTCTCCCATCAGCAGCTCATCCTGCTACGACAGGGATACTGACTGGCTCCATTCATAAAGTTTACAGACACTGAAGCCAACAACTTCCATAATTATAAACACCTATGCACTCACAGATCACTATTCCCCAACTCTTCAATGTCACTTTGAGTATTGAGGAACCTGGGCAGTGTAACTGAGATATAAAAAGACAAAAATTCAAAGTAATTAAAATATTAATTTACTTTTCAGGGTAGATCTTGTTGTTTTTTCTTTCTGTTACCATGTAAGGATTTGACCATTTTTCTTCATCTGTTTTTCTGTTGCCACTACAGAAGCTGAACCTGAAAACCCAGAGGCCTGCAGGTTAGGGTCAGGCTAACAGAGTCTCATGAATTCCAATTCATCAAATGTGTGGTCTTCTGCAACCTGGTTTTTCCTACAAATCAACTGTTGATTCACAACAACAAGAACAGGCTGTAAGGCTCATCCTCCCAACAAACCAAGAATAAACTATGTGGCATTTACAGCTGAAAATGCTCCACAAGAAATGCTTCCTTCTTTAAATTATCACAACCTACTGCAGACATACAGTTTGTTCTTTTTGCAAACTTCTATTCTTTAAAATGCAAGAAAAGGTGGGGGGAAAATGTAGGTGATGTAAAGACAGAACATGAGATGTCTTTTTAACACATAGCATATCACTGCAGGGTTTATTAGCCCCAAAAGAAGGAGCCCTTGCAGCTGCAGTGCGTCTTGCTAATCCATCATGATCCCTAACCCCACTGCTCCACATACAAAAGACACAGGGAGTGGAAGAGGACAACTAAAGTTCAAGAGACTAAGAGAACAAATGAGTGTGCGACAGAGAGTGACAAACAGCCTTTCACATACTTCTAGAAGCTCAGATGAAATCATGAAGTGGTTTGGAGTATAAAGCCTGTCCCTTAATATTAAAACGCAGTATGTATAATGCAGGTTCGCAAATAATTTGAATCCCAGCAAAAACCTGGTTACACAAAGGCAGCCTGATGAAAATTTGTAAAACAGTCAGTTCCCCATGCCCTAAATGAAACGTCCCTCTGACAACATCAGAGAAAGGCATGCTGAGGGCTGCAGTAACAAGTGGTAGGCTTTGTGTGACAAGTTTCCACTCAGTCTGTTTAGTTTACCTCACACATACTTGACAATGTTGATTTCAAGAGGCACACGATTAATTCTCGTCTAACAAGTCTTTGGTAACAATGCTTGTGCGGAAAAACAGACCCAATATTTCCACAAAGCATGAGGTAACCTTTACGCTTTTCTTCAACTTAGATTAGAGATTTAAAAGCTTTGTGCATCACAACACATTTTTTTTAGGTTGGAGTAACAGCAACTGGTTGTAGTTTACTTTGGTTTGTGATTAACCCAGCGATTGTGAAATAAACATTTACTTGGGTGGACAATCATCAACAGTACCTGCACAGTCCATAAAGTCCTAACCTACTTGGTATCTGTTTATGGGACATTTGGACGAGCACTTTTTCCTAATGAAGTCATTAAACTCTAGATGGGAAAGCATCATAATCATTTTAAATAAAAGGCAACAAACCTTTCGAACAACAAAAGACTAAAAACGATAATTTGCTGTTTGTTAAATTCCTTGTTTTCTTTTGTTGCTATTTTTTGTCAGACATGGTGGCTCAGGCATACGATGCACCAAATCTCAAAAAGAGATATTTTTCTTTTGCAATGCGTTTGAAAGTTGTCACTTGGGATATTTTTAGAATTCCCAAACGCAAAAGCTGTTAGCAATGAGACTTTTATGTATCCAGCAAAGTGAGCATTGGGAACAAAAAAGACAAACAAAATAATGAAGAGTTTATCAAATCAAATAAATGTAGTGAACTAGTATTTCAAAATTGAAGTAATTTGTCATTAAACACAAGCTCACAAGCATAATATCTTCTTAACTCCTTTTTTGCAACAAGAAACTAAAAAGCTTGCCACTACACTCTTCCAATAATATAATTATTTAGTATCCAAGCCAGACAATCTGAATACTATTACTCTCCTTATTTATCTATAATAGCATTCCTTTCTAAGTTATAAGTGTAAACACTGATAAATTTTACCATGCCTAATTTTATCATAAAATAAGGCATATTAAATCATCAATGGTAGTTGTTCAAGAGTTAAAGCTCATCGATCAGTTTGAAAAATATTGGTAGCATTGAGGATAAATATATATACAACAAAAATATTATATAACCTGTTTATTTGCAAGCCCATTGCTTTTAGGGCCTTGTACTATGAGACAGTGAATGAACTCCAAACTGTTTTTCTTCTTTTCTGAAGCTTTATTAACAACTGTGTTGGCTTTAAAAGGTTAATTGAGGTGTGAATAAATGTCAAAAACCCAACAAACTCTTTCAAAATAAGATACAAGTAAAAGGTTTGATCTTTTCTCCACAAATAGAGTATTTCCAGCTTTACTGACGCGGCTTTGGCACTTCAGCTGACTGAACTAACCCATACTGGGTGCTGAATGTTATGGCACCCCAAACACTGGCTGGAACTCCTTCCACACTGAGGCATTTTCTGGGAAACTTGCTCTGGGATACACTCTCATATAGTTGTTCCCTTACGGTTGCCGGAGCATGCTCGAACTTTTAAGTTCAGTCAGTGGAAGAAGTACTTACAGATAGTAGGTGAAAGTACTGAGTCCTGTCGGGACGGCGGTGAGTCCTCTCCCGGAGCAGTCGGCGCCCCCATCTTCGTCGCAGCTGCAGGAGGGGGAACACACAGCCGTCGACTGCCCTTGACCGGAGGTACACGGGCGGAGGAACCACCACAAACATACCCAAAACAACCCCGCACGCATTTTCTTCGCGTCGGTTCAGGTGGCACAGGTGAAGAGGAAAGGCCTTCGTCTGTGCTTTCTTCCACTACGGACGCTGTCTTCTCATATGTGGTTGGTCAGTTGAGGCATAAACAAATGAACACTGCCCGTCGCTTCCCCCCCCAAAAAAGAAAATTCGGCGTTAAGCTAGCTTACGCCGCCTCCGAGGCGCGCGCTCTTTCGGAGAGACATTTCTCAACGGCTTTCTGTCGTATTAGTCCATGAAAAATACGCGAACAGCGTTAACGACAGGAGCAGCAGCCTACCTTGCGTTTTCGTTGTCCCATTAAATTACAAAATTAAAATAAACTCACTCGTTTTGCTTTGCTCACAAAGACTACCTCTGTGGAAGCTAAAATAAAGTGTTAAGCCAAACTAACCGGACGATCATTTACGTCCTGGTTTCTTCCTTTGCAGGAGAGCACCGCCAGTGTTCAGCCATTCCTCACGTTTCCCCCCTCCCCTCCTTCCACTTCTGACATCAACAGCGTGCTTTCAGCTCGACAGACACCCTACCGGACAACCTGCAGCAATACTGGGGCCCCGGCCCGTGCTTCACATGCTACACAAAAACCTGCAGGTCTCCCAGAAGCACCCGCGGTTCTGCCCGCTCTTTGGGGTCAATCTTCAGTAAAGTAACGATTTCCCCTTTCAACTAAGGGATAAGGTCTTAAAATGTGAATTGTAAATGAAGGCTTTCTCTATTAAATGCTATGACATAAACGTATATTCTTAAGTTTTTTGTGTTGGGGGGACTGTCAAATGGACAAAATCGTTTTCTTAAGTATTTATTTAGGTTTATGATTTTTTTGTCAGTGCACAGCTCAATAAAAAAAAACAATGGATTTTAACAAAGTCAATTTTGTTTAGTTTATGAGGGGGGAAAAGAACAATTAGTGAATATTCAAAAATCTACTTTGTTAATCCCATGAAATTTCCTAGAAGAAAATATAGTTTCATAGCTTTTGGAAACCCATATTTCATCTTTTAAATAAAGGTTCTTTCAGTTATTCAATATTTTGAACCAAGCTCTGTTGTTTGATAAGATTCTTGCTGCTTAATTTGCCTTGAGGTGTTTCCTTAAACAGGATAACTTCCAACATCATATTCTATCTCTTTAATTTATAAGTAAGTGATGTTCACCTTTCAGGTTTGGGGTTGCCACAGCAAATCTGATCTGCACATTCGGTTTGGCAGAGATTTTGATGCTGGATGCCCTTCCTATCTGTGCTGGGGACCGGCACAGGGAAACTCAGACTGCTCGGCGGCCTTGTGGCTACAGAGTCAAGCAGTAGCGAGAAGGTTCTTGGCTAAAGACCCACACTGGAGGAAGCCCCTTGGAAAACGAACCCTGATTTACCATACGCCAGGCCTACACACAGCCAACTGAACCATCCAGCAGCTTTTTCATTTATATATATATATAGATTCATTAGTCAATAATTATCTAATATTGAAGACAAACATGATTGACCTCAATTTATCTTGCCATTTTATCAGAACAACGTAAAGTTTTCATAAAATAAAGATGAAAACAGTTAAGTTTTCTTTGCCTTCAGGATTAACCATTGTGCTGCAGTACCAACACTTTTCCTGCACTAACATAATGCAAGGGATAACAGACTGCAGGGTGGAGGCTTGACAGTTGAGATTTAGGATGTAGTTACAGAGTTCATGAGAGATTACTGCCATGTGTTCATGTTTGGTGAAAAAAGTTTAAAAACTACTCTGCAGGATGAAGCTTTGTCCCAGGTAATATTTTGATGTTAAGTATGCAGGAGCCATTCAGATGCTTATATTTTGCTTTGTGAACAACAAAAGTAGTACGATTTTTAGATTCAAATTTATAATTTAAAAAAATAATGAAAGCTGACAAATTAGTTTGGACTAAATAACCATTTCGGCTAAGCAAACATGTGAAAACAAACCAGTTTCACATGTTAATAGTTATTGAAGAACACACGTTAATGGCTATTGAAGAACAAGAGTTTTTGCAATTCCTGAATAGTTTTAATTAGTAGATTTAGTTGTTTGACTTTATTTTTAAGGCAGTGATGTGTAAACGTTGATATGTGAAACTTAAAAGAAAGCTGAAATATTAAATAAGCTTCTTTGCAAAAACGACATGCATGAAAATATCAAACATACATAGTAAACAAATGCTTTGGAACTGGGATAGTGCTTTGCTATACCTTCGCCAAAAGTGCTACATTTGGATCGTTGCTTTGGCAACCATCTACTGTATAACAACCAGGTGTGTGGGGTTTAGTGTCTTGCCCAATGGCAGGTAAGAAAAACCACCTATAAACAACCAGCTTGTCCTGACACCTCAAGTTTCTGGATGATTGTGGTCCTGTCCTCTCAAATGAACCTGAGACATAGCACACCCCTCTTAATGAATACACCTTGATTGATAAATGTGTAAATATGAAAAATTCAAATTTTTTTAGCAGGTTTATATGCACAACAATTAACGTTTTGGAAAACATAAATATAAAGGCATTGCAGAGACAAACTGTCACAAGAACAGGCAGACAGCTGGTTCCAAATGCAGAAGGTTTATTAGCGCAGATAATAAAAGCTAAATCAGGGTCAGGCAGGCAGGGGTTGATAACAGGCATAAGATCATCAGAGAAGAGACAGGGGTATTCAGGATCCAGGTGAGAGTCGGAGCAGTTGGCAGGCAAACTGAGTCAGAAATAGGGTCAGGAAACAGAAGATCAAATTCAAATATAACGCTCAGTTATGAAGGCAGAGTGGTGCAAACAATACTTTCCGCATAGTGAGGCTCAGTGCAGAGCTTATGTATGCTCAGAGTGATTGAGTGAATGAGAGTCAGATGGGCGACATCCAGGAAGTGTGCGCTGGGGTTGCTGGGAGATGCTAGCTAAATATTTTTATAGGTTTTGATTACCGGTAATTATGATTTGTAAACGCAATTTAACACATAACATCAATAGTTAACTTATAAACAATTACAAAATAATCATATATTTTTATCTTTCTCTTAATTTTAGTGTAAACCATGTCCTTTTTTGTTTTGCATACCAAGAAAAAATGGTAGAAAATACAGATGTTTAAGGTTTATGTTTGCTCAGTATAACAGACACACTCTTCTTTGTTCCAAGATGACTGAATACGTGTATCAGTCTGATGTTTTTTCTAAGACGTTGTAAAGAAAAGAAAAGCTGTTGGTGAGCAAACCTAAGCATTTAGGCATAAACCTGAGCTTGTTTTGAACAAAATCAGACTATCTTCATGTCTGTGAACATCTGCACCGCTGGAAACCTTCCATTATTTTATCTTTTCTTTACCAGTGTTTTTTGACGAGTTGGATCGCGGAGGCATAGCGTGAACAGACTTGTAATTCTATTGTTTCCGGTTTAAAATATAGAGTTTAGAATAGATGCTAAATAAAGAGTAAAACAACTAGTCTCCAGTTTTTTTAAACATGATATTAACGTGTAATAGAAATTTTTTTTGACATTAATGACAAACACCAAAAAAATGCATTGAAGTTGATAGTTTTCATATACATATGTATATATTAACACAAAATGTAACGTTACTTATGATACGATGCTTCTTGGAAATAAATTGCAGCCCCCTTTAAATGCCTTTTTATTTATTTTTTAAATGTTGCTACAATTGTCAAGAAAACATATTTTGTGTAAAGAGCAGCAAAACAGCGGGTTGAGGTCAAGTCTACTACACCCTCTCCACTCCCAAATTCTGGAGGTAGTCTCTGATAAACCCTGCAATGTGAGGGTGAGCATTGTCATTTTAGAGAATAGAATTTGCTTCCAGACCGTGAAGATACGGGAGTTTCACTGATTGTAGAATCTTGATATCCCTCTGCGTGGAGATTGTGTTTCATGACAACAAGCTTAGCCTTTCCAGTAAGATGTCTCCCCCACATCATGCCACCCCCTACACCAAAAGATGTTGCTCCTATCGCTGCAATAATCAACATAGCACTCGCCATGTCTTGTCAACAATGACGCTACATTCCAACTGCTGTAGGGAGAATCTGAACTCATATTTGAGATTTTCCACCCGTTTATGTTCATGTTGCTAACTCCAGCACACCTGAGATGGGCTGCATGCAGTCTGCTTTGGATTGTGTGGGCAGAATATGCTCTGTCACATTGTCCTGCAAGCCTCAACTGCAAATCTGTGAAATATAACCCTGTCATGGAGCCGTTACCCAAGAAAAAGACTCATTTGAGATCTGACTCTCTCGTCAATACCTGTCAATGGTGTTTATAATATACATTTTTTGAACAGAACATGTTTGCAGCAGCATCTGTCTGTAGCCTTACTCAGATGTGATGCTGTTTTGGCTTACCCCTGTTGTTGAGCATTCACACTGCATCTCACCAGCCTCTGAATACGTCTGGAGGCACATCAGAGCATCACAACAAAATATCGCTCCATTGCAGGGCAGACAATTTGAACGAACACAAAAGGTATGAAAAGACATCTCAGAGTTGGATAATACCACACTATAAAAAGGGTATACCAAAATGCTAACCGGACAATGTTCTTAGCTGTCGTATCCCCAAAAACTCCACTTGGAACTTGTTTTGAGGCCTAAACCTGGCTTTGAGTTTGGTATAATGAATCCCCTCAAGAAAGCTGTAATTTAGTGTTGTAGAACACCAGTGTAGAGTTCCAGTAGCACTTTCTAGATAAGTCAAACAAGGCATACCGATTTAGTTTCATTTTCGATTGCAGACAGAAAGAAAACTACTTCAGAAGTCTAAAAAGGGTTGGCGATAGGGGAGAAAACTTTTTATAACAAAACTCACTTCACAAAACCTTACAACAAAACCAACCAAGACAAAACAAAACCAGACAAAGACAACTGCAATGCAGAACAAGGAAGTAAAGGTAATTTATTTCCCAAAAAGCGAAGACTAATTAATACCTTCCATAAGAAGCCAAGAATAGCAGTCTAGAAATGCCTGAAAGCATGCACGGATCATAATTCATCTGCACTTGACAACTTGATGGGTTCACGTTGTGCAACATTTTTTGATCGATGATTTACAACTGCACTCCTGTGACCTTCATTTGGTTGCATGGTAACTATCTCTGTAGACTTTAGATGTTTCTCCTGCATTTTTAAACTTTGTTTTATTTTTTGACTGTCATAAATGTGCTTATTGCACAGAGACTCATAGAAATTAATAAATAAATGAAGACTTATTATCTCAATTACTGGACAAGTTTGTGACTTACGTCCTGTGTTTTTATTGGAATATTGTTCAGAAAACACGTAGTGTTGTCCATCATGTTTAGCACTATATAGTCGGAGATTTGCTCTGCCAACAATAGAATATGCGTCCCGCGGAATACATATTTATATATACAGTCAGGACCATAAATATTTGCACAGAGACACATTTTTTCTAATTTTGTTTCTGTACATTACCCCAGTGAATTTTAAATAAAACAACTCAGATACCATTGAAGTGCAGACTTTCAGCTTTCATTCCATGGGTTGAACAAAAAGATTGCATAAAAATGTGAAAAACTAAAAGCATTTTTTAAACAAAATCCCTTCATTTCATGGGCTCGTAAGTAATTGGACGAATGAAATAACTGAAAACAAAATGGTCATAACTAATATTTGGTTGAAAACCCCTTGTTGGCAATGACAGCCTGAAGTCTTGAACTCATGGACATTACCAGATGCCGGGTTTTCTCCTTCTGAATGCTCTGCCAGCCCTTTACTGCAGCGGCTTTCAGTTGCTGTTTGTTTGTGGGCCTTTCTGTCTGAAGTTTATTCTTCAACAAGTGAAGTTGTATTATTTTAAATTCACTGTGGTAATGTCCAGAAACAAAATTAGAAAGAATGTGTCTCTGTCCAAACATTTATGGTCCTGACTGTATATATATACCGTAATTTCCGGATAATAAGCCACTACTTTTTTCCTGCGCTTGCAGCCCTGCGGCTTATTACCGACGTCATGTGCGTACTTTCGGAATCAGTGAATGGTTTGAATTCTCTATCTAACACCATGCACAAGTCACTTGTTATTTTAACACACCTGTAAGCAGCCAAACAGAATGGACCTGACTTCAGGTCTTAGACACTTCAGTCATGGTTCAACAAAACGAAACACGCATGCCCAGCCGCATCCCAGAATCCTTTGGTGCCATTAGACCCAACGTGCACGTGATCGCCGCTACAATATGATGAAGCTTTCAAGTTAAAAGCAGCCTTAAAAAATCCACCATCACCAACGGGTTTGGAAAAGCCGGTCAGCTCCGTGACGGAGAGAACAGCGCATGCTCAGAAGTGAATTTACCTCTGAGTCATAGTGACTCGGCTGGCTGCACGTAAATATGTGGGAATAACATCAGCCTTTATTTTGTCGGAACACGACTGGAAACAAAAATCCACGTGATCGTTTTTACGGTTTCTAAGTACTGAGGGGAATTTTGCATTGAAAAGCTCACAGCCGCCGTGTGAGATTTTCGGATAGGAAGGGGAGACAAGTAGCCCGCTTGGCAAGCGCGGAGCGCAGAGGCGTCCGCGGAGCAACAGTGTTTGTGCGGCGCGCGCGCATCGCGCTGAGGCACGCGCTTTTCAATCGCCGCTGCTTTATTTTACTGGTGTGTGTTTTTAACCAGCCCTGTTACTCCCATAACGCTGCCGCGACACAAGCTGTTCCCGTTCACCCCTCCATCCACTGTTGCTCCTTGCTCATTCTTAAACACGTACAACAGCGTGGCAAGCCGGGCGTTGGCCCCGCCTTTAGCCCCTAAGACTCATGGGAAATGGGGGATCGCGGATGTAAATTTCCTCATCATAACTGAGGGATATAATGTTGATTATATGGTTACTGTTTGTAATTTTATGTATGATACCTAGATTGTCGATAAGTTAAAAAAAACTAAAAAAACATAAAATAAAAAAACCATAACTGAGGAACTTGTGAACAGAATAGAGGTCCATGCTGTTTGGCAAATGTGGGTATACTCACACATGTAAGCCTGAAGTAAGGCTGACCCCTCTCACAGTGTTCTAATGAATCACACTCATTCTGGGCGTCAGGATGTGCTTTGACAGGATGTTCATGCTGCCTAATACATGCGGCTTGTACTCTAACGCGGCTTGTGTATTTACAAATCTAGTTAAAGTCAGTGTGCGTATGTACAAATCTAGTTAAACGCGTGAAAATACGTGGATGCGGCTTGTAATCGGGTGTGCTTTATAATCCAGAAATTACGGTATATATCATGCAAGAAACCAGGGTTCGAACCCCAGGGGCGGAATGAACAATTACCCTTAAAGCTACTGCTTACCTCACAACATGAGAGACAGTGAACCACGTGTCATGCCGGCTCAGACGTCGCCCGGCCAAACAAGGTCTGCGTCAGGTGCTGGGGGACCAGAGCACCCTGAAGGAAAGTGGGCTACTGGAACAAGACGGAAATGGTCTAGATGTGAGAACAAGGTTCCGTTAGAATGGTACTACCCAAGTAATCCCACCCAGAGGGGTTACATGCAGAGAATGTGGAATGAATGGATGCTTCGAAACCCACAATCAAGGATAACTATCAAACAACTGGTAGCCCAATGCTCGAACATCCCCAAACGGCAACTTCTATCACAACTTGAGATTGAAGCGGTACAATACAATTGCAATACCATGGGAGAGCCAGAACAGCAGGTCAGAGAGGAGGCTATACCACACTCCTACCCTGAGCTTGGGTACAGCTACAACGGTTAAAGGATGTACTGTCTGAAAGTCTTCTGGAAACTGTGAATGAAGCATTGAGGGCAATTCCTACCACAACAATCACCGAAACCAATGAACTTGTTTACACTTCAGCAGCAGTGATCCTTGAGATGTTTGGCTATAAGAGCAACCGTGGGAGAAAACAATACCAACCATGGAAGCAACAGTTAGAGCCCAAAATCAAGGCAACTCGAAAGGATGTGAGTAAGCTGACAGAGGCTCAAAGAGGTACAATGAGAAAGCAGGTACCTAAGGGATACAGCCAGATGCCCATACCTGAAGCACTGGAAACTGTCAAACAAAGGCTCCTAGCCTTGAGCAGCCGACTAAAGAGGAACACAAGAGACAATGAAGCCAGACGGATAAACAGGCTGTTCGCAACTCAACCTGCGAAAGTGTACGCTCAGTGGCAGGGTCAAAATAGCCGATCAGACCCACCAAGGCTAAAAACTGAACAGTACTGGAAAAATATATGGGAGAAAGTCTCTCTCAGAAAAGAACATAGCCACCTCCCTGAACAGAATCCAGTAACCATCACAGTGGCAGACATCCAAGAACGAGTCTCAGGTATGAAGAACTGGACAGCACAGGGCCCTAACATGATACATGCCTACTGGCTAAAGAAACTCACTGCACTCCACGAGCACCTGGCAGCACAAATGAACCAGCTGCTAAGAGATGGGACTCACCCCGAATGGCTAACGGAGGGGCGAATGATCATGATCCAGAAGGATCCCTCAAAGGGTGCTGTCCCATCCAACTACCGGCCAATAACCTGTCTCTCCACAACATGGAAGCTCATGTCAGGCATCATTACAACTAAGATAAATAGGCACATGGATCAATACATGAGCAACACACAGAAGGGCATTGGTACAGTCGCTCAAGATGGCAGGTCACGACACACCAACTTGTGCACAGCCTGGATTGATTATAAGAAAGCCTATGACTCAATGCCATACACGTGAATCACTGAATGCTTGGAGCTTTACAACATCAACATGACTCTAAGAGCCTTCATAGGAAACTCAATGAAGCTGTGGAAAACCATCCTTGAAGCCAATGGCAAGCCACTTGCACAAGTGTCCATTAACTGTGGGATATACCAACATGATGATATCCCCACTGCTGTTCTGCATAAGTCTTAACCCCCTCAGCCAAACAATCAACAAGACTGGCTATGGATACCGACTCAGAAATGGGGCAAACATCAGTGAGCTCCTCTACATGGATGACATCAAGCTATATGCTAAGAGCAAGCGTGACATTTACTGCCTGATCCACACCACTGGGATCTACAGTACTGACATTGGGATGTCATTCGGGATCGAGAAATGCAGCCGGATGGTGACAAAGAGAGGCAAGGTAGTCCACACTGGAGGGGTCTCACTCCCAGAAGGAACAACAGCAGACATTGAAGACAGTTACAAGTAGCTTGGAATTCCACAGGCAAATGGCAAATTGGAGCAGGCAACAAGGAAAGCTGACACAGCTGAATACCTCCAACAGGTAAGGCAAGTCCTGAGAAGCCAGCTCAATGGCAAGAACAAGACCAGAGCAAATAAACAGCTAGGCACTGCCAGTTATCAGATACCCTGCAGGAATAATAAGATGGCCAAAGTAAAAGATACAGACCACGGATGTCAAAACACGAAAGCTCCTCACCATGCATGGGGGGTTCCATCCCAAATCCAGGACCCTGAGACTGTATGCTAGCCGCAAGGAAGGAGACCGAGGACTATTGAGCGTAAAAAACACTATCCAGGATGAAACATCCAAGATGCATGAATACATCAAGCTCAAAGCCCCAACTGATAGTTCAGTGAATTTCTCAGGCAATGGAGAGTAGAAGATACAGTGCTGGAGGACAGATCCTCATGGGAGGACAAGCCCCTGCATGGGATGTACCACCGAACCATAACTGAAGTGGCTGATATCAAGAAGTCCTACCAATGGCTAGAAAGGGCTGGCCTGCAAGACAGCACTGAAGAACTCATCCTGGCAGCTCAGGAACAAGCCCTGAGCACCAGAGCAATAGAGGCTCAGATCTACCACACCAGACAAGACCCAAGGTGTACGCTGTGCAAAGAGGCGCCTGAAACAATCCAGCACATAATTGCAGGGTGTAAGATGCTGGCAGGGAAAGCATACATGGAGCACCACAATCAAGTGGCTGGAATAATATACAGGAACATGTTTTGAGTTGTTGATTAACAAAATTATTAAAAAAAAAAAACTAATCAAATAGGGCTGGACAAAAAGAATAATAATAATAATAATGGATTGGATTTATCTGCACTTTTCAAGTCACTCAGAGCGCTTTTATTGTGTCCATTATTCATTCACTCCTCATTCATACTTGGTGATGGTAAGCTACTGATGTAGCCACAGCTGCCCTGGGGCAGTCTGACAGAGGCGTGGCTGCCAGTTCGCGCCTACGGCCCCTCTGACCATCACCGGTATCATTCATACGCTTTCACACACCAGTGGAGCCACACTGGAGGCAAGGAGGGTGAAGTGTCTTGCCCAAGGACACAATGACAGTTGGCTGGGGGGAGTGGGGATCGGACCGCTGACCCTTCGATCATTGGACGACCCGCTCAACCGCCTGAGCCACTGCCGCCCTATGGCAAAAAAAGATGGTACCTCCATAAAAGACTGAGAACTAATTGCCCAGGGGGTCATGTTGAACTCAGATATGTCCTTTAATTGACATCACAGCTGTTTTCAAACCCATAATCAGTCAGTCTGCCTATTTAAAGGGAGACAAATAGTTACATTGCTGTTTGGTGAAAAGGTGTGTACCGCACTGAACACAACAGAAAGCGAAGAAGAGAATTGTCCCAGGACATTAGAAACAAGATTATAGACAAACACCGTAAAGGTAAAGAGTATAAAACATGATCAACTCTATGCAAAGGAGATGTGTCACACTTCATGAGGCAAATGGTGGTCACACCAGATACTGACTGGTTGTCTGGGTCCCCTGACCCCCTCAATAAAACAAAACTGAAGATTTCAGAGTGGCCTTTTCTTGTGGCCAGTCTAAGGCACACCTGTGCAACAATCATGCTGTCTAATCAGCATCTTGATATGGCACACCTGTGAGGTGGGATGGATTGTCTTGGCAAAGGAGAAGTGCTCACTATCACAGATTTAGACAGATTTGTGAACAATATTTCAGAGAACTGGTTATTTTGTGTATGTGGAAAATGTTTCACATCTTTGAGTTCATACCATAAAAAATGGGAGCAATAACAAAAGTGTTGTCATGACTATAGAACGACTGAGACCCAGATGCTGAAACCCGGAATGAGACACAGGACAGAGATGTCTTGGCGAGAAGGTGGATTTAATATGATGGCCAGACAGGTAGGTAACAGTTACTGGAAGTCCGAGAATGTAACTGCGGCTCGTGGCGTCACTGGTGGATCTGCTTGTTCGGGTCTGGAGTCGGCAGCGTGGGTCCGTCTCGTGAGACAGCTGGTTCGGCAGAGGCTCGTGGTGAGGATAGAGGGAACAGACCAGAAGGGGAGTCCGGATTACGGCTGCTGTGGGTGACCACTCGTGGTTGAGGTTTCCATCAGGGGCAACGGACTGGCGTTGAATGAAGATCCTGGAGCTCCTTAAGAAGGCAGGTGTGGCGACGAGGTGAGTGGAAACAGCTGGGGATAATCAGGATCCAAGCAGAGAGGAGAGGGGGGAGGAGTCTGACAGAGGCACCATGACAGTACCCCCCCCTCAACGACCGCCTCCAGGTGGTCAAGGGCGACGATCTGGGAGGGCCCGGTAGAAATCCTCAATGAGCGAGGGGTCCAAAATGAGAGAGCGGGAAATCCAGGAGCGCTCCTCTGGCCCGTAGCCCACCCAGTCGACCAGGAACTGGAACCCGCGACCCCGACGGCGGACATCCAGGATCCGATTGACGTCGTAAGCCGGAGCACCGTCGATGAGCCGGGCGGGTGGCGGGGAAGGGGACGGCGGGCACAGAGGACTGTCCAGAACTGGCTTGATCTGGGAAACATGAAATGACGGGTGAACCTTCAGAGCCTTGGGAAGACGGAGTCGGACGCAGGTGGGGTTGATGAGTTTCTCTATGACGTAAGGTCCGATGAATCGTGGAGCCAGTTTCTTGGAGGTGGCTTGGATGGGGATATTACGTGTGGAGAGCCAGACCCTTTGGCCAGGTTGGTACTCGGGTCCCACCACTCTGTGACGGTTGGCGATGCGGCAGTTGCTCTCCTTGGTGCGGAGGAGAGCAGCCTTAGCCTGTGCCCAGATGCGTTGGCACCGCTGGACGTGATGTTGTACGGAAGGCACAGCCAAGTCCAGTTCCTGTGACGGAAACAGAGGTGGTGAGTACCCGAGAGCGGCCTCAAAGGGGGAGAGCCCAGTGGCAGTGGAGGGATGGGCATTATGGGCGTACTCAATCCACACGAGATATTGGGACCAGTCCTGCTGGTTCTGTGCCGCCAAGCAGCGGAGAGCTGCCTCCAGTTCCTGGTTCGCTCTCTCCGCTTGGCCGTTGGACTGAGGATGGTAGCCAGATGTGAGGCTGACCGTGGCCCCCAAGGCCGTACAGAAGGCCCTCCAGACCTGAGAAATGAACTGGGGGCCACGGTCAGAGACAATGTCCAGAGGGATGCCATGGTGACGGAAAACCTGCTTGGTCATGATATTAGCAGTTTCGGTGGCAGTGGGTAGTTGCGGGAGCGGAATGAAGTGGGCCATCTTGGAAAATCGATCTATGACTGTGAGTATGAAGATGTTACCTGCTGATGGGGGTAACCCGGTGACAAAGTCCATTGCCAAGTGGGACCAGGGCCGGCTGGGCGTAGGGAGTGGGTGGAGCAACCCCGCCGGAGCCGAGGAGGACGTCTTGGATCGGGCGCAGGTGGTGCACGCCGCGATATACTCCCTAATGTCCTTCTCCATAGACGGCCAATAAAACCTCTTACGAAGTAAATGGAGGGTACGGTGGACCCCCCCCATGGCACGCCAGACGAGACGCGTGACCCCAAGTGATGACGTCGGAGCGGAGATGAGCGGGTACAAACAGTGTGCCCCTGGGAACGGGTGGATGGTCAGAGTTCCCCTCCAGGGCTTGAAGAACCTTGGCCTCGATATCCCAGGTGACACTTCCTATGATGCAGGATGAAGGGAGGATTGGTGATAGAGTGTTTTCAGACGGACTGTATTTCCTGGAGAGGGCATCGGGTTTGACGTTGCGGGAGCCTGGTCTGTAGGTTATGGTGAAGTGAAACCGGTCAAAGAAAAGACACCAACGAGCTTGCCTGGAGTTGAGTCTTTTAGCGGAGCGTAGGTATGCCAGGTTTTTATGGTCCGTCCAGACGATGAAAGGCTGCTCGGCTCCCTCCAACCAGTGACGCCACTCCTCCAGGGCAAGTTTGATGGCTAAGAGTTCCCGGTTGCCCACGTCGTAATTCTGCTCAGAAGGGGACAGCTTGCGAGAGAAAAACGCACACGGTTTGAGTTTCCCAGAACTCTCCTCCTTCTGTGAGAGGACAGCGCCCACCCCTGAGTCAGAGGCATCGACCTCAACGATAAATTGCCGTGAGGGGTCAGGCTGGATGAGGATCGGGGCGGAGACAAACAGTTTCTTTAACCTGTCGAAGGCCTGTTGGGCTTCGTTGGACCAGACAAAGGGATGCTTTATGGAAGTGAGGCGTGTAAGGGGAGAAGCAATACTGCTGTAATTGCGTATGAAGCGTCTGTAAAAGTTGGCAAAGCCCAGGAATTGCTGTAGCTTCTTTCGGCTGGTTGGAGGTTCCCAGTTGGTAACTGCTTCTATTTTGGATGGATCAGGGCGTATGCAGCCAGCCTCGATGATGTAACCGAGAAATTGTACAGTGGGGGAATGAAATTCGCACTTTTCATGCTTAACGAAAAGCTGATTTTCCAATAGCCTCTCCAAGACCAGACGAACGTGATGCTCGTGTTGAGCCAGGTCGTGAGAGTAGACAAGAATATCATCTAAATAGACAAAGACGAACCGATTTATGAAGTCCCGAAGGACATCGTTAACTAGCCTTTGGAAAACTGCCGGGGCGTTGGTGAGGCCGAAAGGCATTACTAAATATTCGTAATGCCCTAATGGGGTGTTAAAGGCAGTTTTCCACTCGTCCCCTTCCTTAATTCGGACCAAATGGTAGGCATTGCGGAGATCTAACTTTGTGAATATGCGAGCCTTCTGGACGGAATCAAAAACAGAGGTGATTAGTGGCAGTGAGTATTTGTCTTTTACGGTGATTTGATTTAATTCGCGATAATCAATGCACGGTCGGAGGGACTTGTCTTTTTTCTGCACAAAGAAAAAACCTGCTCCCACGGGGGAGGAGGAGGGTCGAATGTGCCCCAAGGCGAGGGCTTCCTGCACGTAGTTCTCCATGGCTGTCTTTTCAGGTCCAGATAGATTAAACAAATGCCCCTTGGGCAACGGAGCGCCTGGCAACAGGTTTATGGCGCAATCATAAGGTCTATGAGATGGGAGAGCACTAGCTTTGGTTTTGCAAAATACTGCTTTTAAATCATGATAACAACGAGGAATGTTGGACAAATCGACTTTACTATGACACTCAGGGTTAGGAGAAGTAACGGAAGGGAGAGCAGAGAGAAGATAATTAGCGAGGCAATATGGGCTCCACTGAATTATAGTCCCTTGAGCCCAATTAAACTGAGGATTATGCAGTTTTAGCCAGGAAAACCCGAGTACAATGGGAGTATGGATGGACTTGGTGATGAGGAAACGGATAGACTCACGATGGTTGCCTGACGTAATGAGCAGGATGGGTTTGGTGCGGTGGGTGATGCGGGATAAGAGTTGACCACCTAAACCGGAAGCCTCGATGGGGGTCTCCAGGGGTTCTGTGGGAATCGACAGATCATTAACAAGTTGCTGGTCAATTAAACTCTGCTCGGCCCCGGAGTCGACCAGGGCTTGTAACTCATGCACATGGAGATCTTGACTTAACTTGACAGGAATTAGTAAAAAATTATTACCGGCCAGGTAGATGTTTGTTACCCCTCGCAGCCTGTCTCCTAGCGAGGGGTTCGGGTGTTTAAACGAAGCGGGCAGGAGATGACAATGTGGCCCTTTGCTCCGCAATAGAAACAGGCCCCCTCCATGCGCCGTCTGCGGCGTTCCTCTTCAGACAATCGAGAGTGTCCAACCTGCATAGGCTCGTCCGGAGGCTTAGAGGGGCTGAAGGAGTCGAGAGGGGTGGCGTGAACAGCGTGTGAGAAGTTGGAGGATGTAGTAGTTGCGGCACGCTGGAAAACAGGCGCTCGTTCCCTGTGACGCTCCCGCAGGCGAACATCAGAGCGGAGTGCCGCAGAAACCAGTTCCTCAAATGACCGGGCTTCGGGTTGAGAACACAGATGATCCTTAATTTGTTCATTTAAAGACTGGTAAAAGATCCCTTTCAAAGCTGCGTCGGGCCAGCCTGCCTCGACCGCCAGGATTCGGAAATCTATAACGTGTTCACTCACCGAGCGGTTACGCTGCCTGAGCGTGAGTAACCGACGGGTTGCTTCATCCTGTTTGCGTGGTTGGTCGAAAATTAACTGGAACTCTCTGAGGAAACGTTCATAAGTGAGGTGGCTTATGGGATTGGAGGAGAGGAAAGCCTGGGCCCACTGGAGGGCTTTATTGTGTAGAGAGTTGACGATCAGTGATATTTTACTGTGATCCGACTGATAATGACGGGGGGCTTGTTGGTAAATCAGCTCGCATTGGAGGAGGAATCCTCCGCAGGCTTCGACGTCACCAGTAAATGGTTCCGGTTGCAGCCGGATGTTTTCGTGAGCGGAGGGTGATCCGGAAACGGAAGTAGCCGAGTTAGCCGTAGCTTGAGCCGTATCTGTAGGAACATGGGAAAAATGTCCGGTTAAATTGTTCAATGTCTGTGTCAAACCGTCCAGGCGATGAAAAAGGTCCTGTTGGGCCGTGGCCATCTGGGATAGGGCGTCGGCCTGGCGTCCAAGCATTATGCCTTGCTGGGATACGGCTAATCTGAGTCCCTCCGGGTCAGCTGGGTCGGGATTAAGGCCAGTCCGTTCTGTCATGACTATAGAACGACTGAGACCCAGATGCTGAAACCCGGAATGAGACACAGGACAGAGATGTCTTGGCGAGAAGGTGGATTTAATATGATGGCCAGACAGGTAGGTAACAGTTACTGGAAGTCCGAGAATGTAACTGCGGCTCGTGGCGTCACTGGTGGATCTGCTTGTTCGGGTCTGGAGTCGGCAGCGTGGGTCCGTCTCGTGAGACAGCTGGTTCGGCAGAGGCTCGTGGTGAGGATGGAGGGAACAGACCAGAAGGGGAGTCCGGATTACGGCTGCTGTGGGTGACCACTCGTGGCTGAGGTTTCCTGGAGACAGGTAAGACAGCATAAGTTAACTACTTGGCTTAAGGCAAGGCAACGAAGCATGAACTTGACGTGAGGCCAAATATGCACCATCAGGGGCAACGGACTGGCGTTGAATGAAGATCCTGGAGCTCCTTAAGAAGGCAGGTGTGGCGACGAGGTGAGTGGAAGCAGCTGGGGATAATCAGGATCCAAGCAGAGAGGAGAGGGGGGAGGAGTCTGACAGAGGCACCATGACAGTACCCCCCCCTCAACGACCGCCTCCAGGCGGTCAAGGGCGACGATCTGGGTGGGCCCGGTAGAAATCCTCAATGAGCGAGGGGTCCAAAATGAGAGAGCGGGAAATCCAGGAGCGCTCCTCTGGCCCGTAGCCCACCCAGTCGACCAGGAACTGGAATCCGCGACCCCGACGGCGGACATCCAGGATCCGATTGACGTCGTAAGCCGGAGCACCGTCGATGAGCCGGGCGGGTGGCGGGGAAGCGGACGGCGGGCACAGAGGACTGTCCAGAACTGGCTTGATCTGGGAAACATGAAATGACGGGTGAACCTTCAGAGCCTTGGGAAGACGGAGTCGGACGCAGGTGGGGTTGATGAGTTTCTCTATGACGTAAGGTCCGATGAATCGTGGAGCCAGTTTCTTGGAGGTGGCTTGGATGGGGATATTACGTGTGGAGAGCCAGACCCTTTGGCCAGGTTGGTACTCGGGTCCCACCACTCTGTGACGGTTGGCGATGCGGCAGTTGCTCTCCTTGGTGCGGAGGAGAGCAGCCTTAGCCTGTGCCCAGATGCGTTGGCACCGCTGGACGTGATGTTGTACGGAAGGCACAGCCAAGTCCAGTTCCTGTGACGGAAACAGAGGTGGTGAGTACCCGAGAGCGGCCTCAAAGGGGGAGAGCCCAGTGGCAGTGGAGGGATGAGCATTATGGGCGTACTCAATCCACACGAGATATTGGGACCAGTCCTGCTGGTTCTGTGCCGCCAAGCAGCGGAGAGCTGCCTCCAGTTCCTGGTTCGCTCTCTCCGCTTGGCCGTTGGACTGAGGATGGTAGCCAGATGTGAGGCTGACCGTGGCCCCCAAGGCCGTACAGAAGGCCCTCCAGACCTGAGAAATGAACTGGGGGCCACGGTCAGAGACAATGTCCAGAGGGATGCCATGGTGACGGAAAACCTGCTTGGTCATGATATCAGCAGTTTCGGTGGCAGTGGGTAGTTGCGGGAGCGGAATGAAGTGGGCCATCTTGGAAAATCGATCTATGACTGTGAGTATGACGGTGTTACCTGCTGATGGGGGTAACCCGGTGACAAAGTCCATTGCCAAGTGGGACCAGGGCCGGCTGGGCGTAGGGAGTGGGTGGAGCAACCCCGCCGGAGCCGAGGAGGACGTCTTGGATCGGGCGCAGGTGGTGCACGCCGCGATATACTCCCTAATGTCCTTCTCCATAGACGGCCAATAAAACCTCTTACGAAGTAAATGGAGGGTACGGTGGACCCCCCCATGGCACGCCAGACGAGACGCGTGACCCCAAGTGATGACGTCGGAGCGGAGATGAGCGGGTACAAACAGTGTGCCCCTGGGAACGGGTGGATGGTCAGAGTTCCCCTCCAGGGCTTGAAGAACCTTGGCCTCGATATCCCAGGTGACACTTCCTATGATGCAGGATGAAGGGAGGATTGGTGATAGAGTGTTTTCAGACGGACTGTATTTCCTGGAGAGGGCATCGGGTTTGACGTTGCGGGAGCCTGGTCTGTAGGTTATGGTGAAGTGAAACCGGTCAAAGAAAAGACACCAACGAGCTTGCCTGGAGTTGAGTCTTTTAGCGGAGCGTAGGTATGCCAGGTTTTTATGGTCCGTCCAGACGATGAAAGGCTGCTCGGCTCCCTCCAACCAGTGACGCCACTCCTCCAGGGCAAGTTTGATGGCTAAGAGTTCCCGGTTGCCCACGTCGTAATTCTGCTCAGAAGGGGACAGCTTGCGAGAGAAAAACGCACACGGTTTGAGTTTCCCAGAACTCTCCTCCTTCTGTGAGAGGACAGCGCCCACCCCTGAGTCAGAGGCATCGACCTCAACGATAAATTGCCGTGAGGGGTCAGGCTGGATGAGGATCGGGGCGGAGACAAACAGTTTCTTTAACCTGTCGAAGGCCTGTTGGGCTTCGTTGGACCAGACAAAGGGATGCTTTATGGAAGTGAGGCGTGTAAGGGGAGAAGCAATACTGCTGTAATTGCGTATGAAGCGTCTGTAAAAGTTGGCAAAGCCCAGGAATTGCTGTAGCTTCTTTCGGCTGGTTGGAGGTTCCCAGTTGGTAACTGCTTCTATTTTGGATGGATCAGGGCGTATGCAGCCAGCCTCGATGATGTAACCGAGAAATTGTACAGTGGGGGAATGAAATTCGCACTTTTCATGCTTAACGAAAAGCTGATTTTCCAATAGCCTCTCCAAGACCAGACGAACGTGATGCTCGTGTTGAGCCAGGTCGTGAGAGTAGACAAGAATATCATCTAAATAGACAAAGACGAACCGATTTATGAAGTCCCGAAGGACATCGTTAACTAGCCTTTGGAAAACTGCCGGGGCGTTGGTGAGGCCGAAAGGCATTACTAAATATTCGTAATGCCCTAATGGGGTGTTAAAGGCAGTTTTCCACTCGTCCCCTTCCTTAATTCGGACCAAATGGTAGGCATTGCGGAGATCTAACTTTGTGAATATGCGAGCCTTCTGGACGGAATCAAAAACAGAGGTGATTAGTGGCAGTGAGTATTTGTCTTTTACGGTGATTTGATTTAATTCGCGATAATCAATGCACGGTCGGAGGGACTTGTCTTTTTTCTGCACAAAGAAAAAACCTGCTCCCACGGGGGAGGAGGAGGGTCGAATGTGCCCCAAGGCGAGGGCTTCCTGCACGTAGTTCTCCATGGCTGTCTTTTCAGGTCCAGATAGATTAAACAAATGCCCCTTGGGCAACGGAGCGCCTGGCAACAGGTTTATGGCGCAATCATAAGGTCTATGAGATGGGAGAGCACTAGCTTTGGTTTTGCAAAATACTGCTTTTAAATCATGATAACAACGAGGAATGTTGGACAAATCGACTTTACTATGACACTCAGGGTTAGGAGAAGTAACGGAAGGGAGAGCAGAGAGAAGACAATTAGCGAGGCAATATGGGCTCCACTGAATTATAGTCCCTTGAGCCCAATTAAACTGAGGATTATGCAGTTTTAGCCAGGAAAACCCGAGTACAATGGGAGTATGGATGGACTTGGTGATGAGGAAACGGATAGACTCACGATGGTTGCCTGACGTAATGAGCAGGATGGGTTTGGTGCGGTGGGTGATGCGGGATAAGAGTTGACCACCTAAACCGGAAGCCTCGATGGGGGTCTCCAGGGGTTCTGTGGGAATCGACAGATCATTAACAAGTTGCTGGTCAATTAAACTCTGCTCGGCCCCGGAGTCGACCAGGGCTTGTAACTCATGCACATGGAGATCTTGACTTAACTTGACAGGAATTAGTAAAAAATTATTACCGGCCAGGTAGATGTTTGTTACCCCTCGCAGCCTGTCTCCTAGCGAGGGGTTCGGGTGTTTAAACGAAGCGGGCAGGAGATGACAATGTGGCCCTTTGCTCCGCAATAGAAACAGGCCCCCTCCATGCGCCGTCTGCGGCGTTCCTCTTCAGACAATCGAGAGTGTCCAACCTGCATAGGCTCGTCCGGAGGCCTAGAGGGGCTGAAGGAGTCGAGAGGGGTGGCGTGAACAGCGTGTGAGAAGTTGGAGGATGTAGTAGTTGCGGCACGCTGGAAAACAGGCGCTCGTTCCCTGTGACGCTCCCGCAGGCGAACATCAGAGCGGAGTGCCGCAGAAACCAGTTCCTCAAATGACCGGGCTTCGGGTTGAGAACACAGATGATCCTTAATTTGTTCATTTAAAGACTGGTAAAAGATCCCTTTCAAAGCTGCGTCGGGCCAGCCTGCCTCGACCGCCAGGATTCGGAAATCTATAACGTGTTCACTCACCGAGCGGTTACGCTGCCTGAGCGCGAGTAACCGACGGGTTGCTTCATCCTGTTTGCGTGGTTGGTCGAAAATTAACTGGAACTCTCTGAGGAAACGTTCATAAGTGAGGTGGCTTATGGGATTGGAGGAGAGGAAAGCCTGGGCCCACTGGAGGGCTTTATTGCGTAGAGAGTTGACGATCAGTGATATTTTACTGTGATCCGACTGATAATGACGGGGGGCTTGTTGGTAAATCAGCTCGCATTGGAGGAGGAATCCTCCGCAGGCTTCGACGTCACCAGTAAATGGTTCCGGTTGCAGCCGGATGTTTTCGTGAGCGGAGGGTGATCCGGAAACGGAAGTAGCCGAGTTAGCCGTAGCTTGAGCCGTATCTGTAGGAACATGGGAAAAATGTCCGGTTAAATTGTTCAATGTCTGTGTCAAACCGTCCAGGCGATGAAAAAGGTCCTGTTGGGCCGCGGCCATCTGGGATAGGGCGTCGGCCTGGCGTCCAAGCATTATGCCTTGCTGGGATACGGCTAATCTGAGTCCCTCCGGGTCAGCTGGGTCGGGATTAAGGCCAGTCCGTTCTGTCATGACTATAGAACGACTGAGACCCAGATGCTGAAACCCGGAATGAGACACAGGACAGAGATGTCTTGGCGAGAAGGTGGATTTAATATGATGGCCAGACAGGTAGGTAACAGTTACTGGAAGTCCGAGAATGTAACTGCGGCTCGTGGCGTCACTGGTGGATCTGCTTGTTCGGGTCTGGAGTCGGCAGCGTGGGTCCGTCTCGTGAGACAGCTGGTTCGGCAGAGGCTCGTGGTGAGGATAGAGGGAACAGACCAGAAGGGGAGTCCGGATTACGGCTGCTGTGGGTGACCACTCGTGGTTGAGGTCACCATCAGGGGCAACGGACTGGCGTTGAATGAAGATCCTGGAGCTCCTTAAGAAGGCAGGTGTGGCGACGAGGTGAGTGGAAACAGCTGGGGATAATCAGGATCCAAGCAGAGAGGAGAGGGGGGAGGAGTCTGACAGAGGCACCATGACAAGTGTAGCGTTTGTATTTTTGTTCAGTGTTTATATATATATACAATATAGAGCTGAACATATATATATATATATATATATATATATATATATATACAGGGAAATGGGAAATATATATAGTCACCTTATATATAGTCACCTTATATATAGTGATAGTGATATATAGTGTTATCTGAATCTTAATTTACAAAAAAAGGGTTAAGTGACTTTTGAAGGACTTTTAGATTCAGTCTCCATGAGTAAGAGCAGGTAGGAATAGAACAACTTGACTTTTTCTTTTTACTAGGAGATATAGAACTGAGTTAAAGATAAGATTTTAAAAATAATAAAAAATCACTAAGATCTTTGATTGAAAGATCTAAATCTAAGTGCAAATAACTTGTTTTCAAGCATTTATTCATCAACATGGTTCATATTATGGCCAAGTTCTACTGTAGGGAAACAGTACCCCACAGTGGTTAGACTTTCACGGTGCTCCAAACTTGAATCTGTTTTACTTTCACACTCAGTTGTGAATCATCCCTAAACCTTTTCTCAGTGATTGAGTGACAGAAAACCAGATTGCAGTGCAGTAAGTTTTTATATTAAATCATATTACAAAGATGTTTCTTCTATAAGTACAAGGATTCATATTTACCTTTAAAAGCTTATTAGGAAAAAAGCCATAGGAAGCGAAACAAACGTTTCTCCTCTCTTTTTAAGTAACAAAAAATATACTTTCAATGGCCAATCAAAATAAAATTAAAACAACATTCTAAAGTTCTGTCCGAATTCCTTTACCACTCACTACCTAGTGCACTGTTAAGTGTGTTTGCCATTTTGTAGAGCTGTTCGAATCTACTCTGCAAAAAACCAAATGCCTTGCATTGTGATCTATATTGTTGCATTACTTGCATTTTGGCACAGCATGCCATTCACAGGCACAGAGTGACACTATGCGTCATAAAGTATGCAGCTGCACTCTTTTTTTTTCTTTTGTTCTTAATTGTAAAAAATTCTTTATATTGAGGAATTCTTCAATGTTCTTTAAATAATGTTTTACCAAGCATGATCAGAAGTGTTTTTGATGAATATGGGTCAGTGATGGACATAGAGCTCCATGTAAGATCCCACCTGTGGAACAAATATTTTCGAGGAAACGGCCCAGAACCACACATGGAAACTGGTCAATGAGCTGAACGGACCTGGGACAACAGTGACGAAGGTCACTATTAGTAACACACAATGTCATCATGGATTCAAATCCTGCAGAACTCCAAAGATTCCCCTGCTTAAACCAGGGTATCTCCAGGCCCATCTAGAGTTTTCCAGAAACCATCTGGATGATCCAGAAGAGGACTGGGATAAAAGCATGTGGTCAAATGAGACCAAAATGGAATTCTTAGGTTTAAAAACCACTTGTCATTTTTGGAGGGGAAAGAATGCTGAGTTACATCCCAAAAATATCATGCCCCTTGTCAGGCATGGGGATGGAAACATCATGCACTGGGGCTGTTTTTCTGCAAATGGGACAGAATTACTGATTTGTATCAAGCAAAAGATGCATGTAGGGTGAGATTTTGGACATAAACCTCTTTCCATCAATGAGATCGTTGAGGATGAAATGTGGCTGGGTCTTCCAGCATGACAATGATCCCGAACATATCGCCAAGGCAACAAAACAGTGGGTATGTAAAAAGCATTTCAGGGAACAGTAGTGGTCTACTCAGTGTCTGGACCTCAGTCCAATAGAGAATCTGGGCAGGAAGTTGAAAGTACCAGTGACAGCCCCAAATATTGCAGCTCTTGAGAAGATGCGCATGAAGAATAGCAGCTGCAATGCAAACCTACTGACGACCTACAGGAAACAATTGACCTCTCATTGACAACCAAGGTTACATTACAAAGTATTGAGGTGAACTCTTGTTAATGACCAAATCCTTATTTTCTGCACCATCATAAACGTACGTTCTTTAAAAATAATACAATGTGATTTGCTGGATTATTTTTACATTCTGTCTTTTAAAGTTGAAGTGTATCTTTGATTAGCATTACAGCTCTCTTTCGTATTTTGAAGTGGTGCATCTTTGATTGATTACTGACGAATACTTTTTCAATGCACTGTATGCCTTTGGTCACAACAGGTTTAATTTGGTTTCACTTTTGCTGTTGCTTTTATCCATCTTTTTTATAACCGGATTACTGCAAATGAGACTGTCCACATCTCCTTATGAAGAAAAAAAAGACAAATGATCCTTTGGTGCACCTTCAAATTTTGTTTAAAAAGATCCCCATACATGCTCACAGCTCAATAAATCTGATCAGACAAATTTCTGTTTTGCATATCCTCTAGGGGTATCTTTTAAGCAAGGTACTTAATCTCAGAAACTCAGCTAAGAAACCATTTTTTAAACCAACACCCATGGACAACCCTTAGTTACACATCTATGCTAATTTTTTGGGAGCAGTTGTTGGCAGAGAAACCCTTTCTAGGCACAGAGAGCAACTGAACAAACCATGTAAAGATCCCCCAAAAAATGTCAAATGATTACCTTGTTGCTAATCAATTCAGTACCAAGCAGGCCTTTTTTCACACGATTCCAATTGCAAAACAAAACTTAACACACCCTTAATTCTGACCTGAACTGTGTCCTCTGCTACCACATTGCCCAGTCATTATGAGAAATACAACCTTCTGAGAATTACTTTTTGCTTTGCTCTTCGGTCTTCCTCCTCTTGGTAATAATGATTAACATCTAAATATAAAAGTAAATATTTCAATTAGTTTTAAAAGCTTATGAACACATACGTGATATTGCGACCACAACAGCAGATGACACTGTCTGTCCTCGTTTAACTAACAGTCAGAATGATCCTTGTCATCTGTATTGGCCTTAGGCAACCATTATTTCTCATTCCCAGACAATAGAGCATCTTTTGTTGATGACAAACACAGATGCTCTCTAGCAAAGAAGATCACATATGCAGAGAAAATATGAGTGTATGCAGAGAAAATATGAGTGAGGTAAAAAAAAAAGTCTTACTTTTTCAGAGAATCTTATATAAATAACCTTGCAACATTTCCATGTGTTTGACCAAACCCACGAAACTAGTCCTTGGGTACAGCTTTACACAGTGTCGGTTTCATTTATACAATTCATCTGTGTAGTTTTATTTATATGAAGGTATTTATTTTAATTATCTTCTACAGAGTAACTAACACCCAAGAGGAGGAATAAAATGGTTGCCATGGCATTCATTCAATTTATATACACCATCTAAGTGAGGTGGAGCGCGCAGAAATAGTGACCTAAAGATGATAACTAGTAGGGCCAGCATCTAAGAATCCTATGTTTAAGGTTACTTGTGAATATAATTTTCAAAGAGCTTTAAAAGACTAAAACCTCCAACACTTAAAAATTAAATTATGATCGTGCAGGAAGGGCACATTTTTTCAGATTGGTAATAAGAGTGGTTAAAGTTCACGAGGACATTCTTTCTCTGTTTTCTAGCATTTTCCACTTGACAATTTATTGAAAGGCTCTCAGTGAAAGAATGAGATGAAATATCTTCTGTAGGTTCCCTTCTAAAGTGTTTCTCAACGCATGCTCATCTGTAGCATTCTTGCATGATCAGCCTCTGTGGTCTTGTCACTCACCCGTTTTATCTGGATAAACGCTCCTTGTCATACTGTCCCCTCAAGCTAATCTAGTGTTTGAGACAGAAAGCATCAGTACAGTGCTCGCTGTTGTTTTCCCAACATCGGGGCCTCTTCAGATATAAAGTCTCCTCCCAAATGAACAAGATAGGCCTTCATCACATGGACTGTTTTGTCGATGATCAAATGTGACAGGGAAATTCATGATGGGGTTTACCAGCCATAGACCAGCATTTCTCATGTCAAAGGAATGTGTGGATCAATTCACAGAATTTGATTCACGACATCAAAGGCTTATGGATAAAACCATTTTAAGATAGAATGTATTGTGGTAGGAAAGAAATGTACAATACTAACAACTGTATTCAAAATAATAAAATTGTGGGTGTAATTTGTACATTGAACTTTTATTTTCTCCTAATTTCACAGAAATAAAACACAAAATAGCACTTTAATTGGAGAAAAAAAGACATCTAATAGATAATAAAATAAACCACTACTCTTAGAGACAACAAGACCAACTCAGTGTGAAACTCAACTCAAACAGTCCCAAAGCATCAAAGCAGAAAATCACAAGACAAGTAAAACATCCAGAAACACGCATTTGTCCTGCAGTATGTGTGTCCTGTAGCTGCAGGTCATCTTGTAAAAAGCATGCTGTCAGATTAATTTTCAACCTTTCACTGCACTGCACGTCCCGCTGATGGCAGAGTTTGGCTTATGCTGCCTTCTTATTGTGGACTTCATTTACAACAGACGTTACATCAGAAAACCATGCTGTTTTTTCTTATTTTCTTTCTTTCTTTTACTGCAACTGAGTCTGCTGGATGCAGACAATGAAAGGAAACTGTAATAATCTGATCACAGTAGCACACAGGTGGCCAATACTAAAAATCAGATAAAAAGCTCCTACCTGTTTGAGGAGAAACATTATTAACCAAAACATATTCTGTCTTTGTTGTTTGATACAGTTGAAAACAGGGTGAAACAGGTAAATATTGCACCTTCTGGAGTCAAAGTTGCGGGATATTCAAGGAATTAACGGAAGCAAAATCTAACAAGAAGAGAGAAACAATGATAACTACAAAAGTTGCATCACCTGCAATACTGCTAGTGTGAATATTTTTGGCTGAAGATACTTTAGCAATCTATTTTAATTGCTAAAAATGCTTAAGCTATTTGTATAATGCAAAAGTAGCTAAATGACTAGAAGTCTACTGTGATAGAAAGATTGCTGAGGCAGTTTGCCTAAAATTGTGAAAGAAATGGTTGAACATTTGCAAAACCTTTTTGCAAATGTTTTGCTGTAGTTCCTCAAGCTCTTTGGTTACATTTCTGAAGGGGTTTTCCTTTTTACTGTGACTATTGAAGCTCAGAATAAAACTAAAAAGACTTAGCCATTTCTCTTAAGCAATGACAAAGTAATGTATCTAAATAAAAAATCCTTCTTTTCTCCACTGCAATTGCGCATATTTTCCAACATGTTCAGTTCTTCAACCAAAGCTTCTTTTCAGAATTTTATTTTCTGTAATTGCCATTTGCCATGACCATCTTGATGGCATGTATTGTAAAGTTCCACAGAATTGGGGTATGACTTTTTTTCTCCAGCTTTGGGGCGACTTTTCACCTGTATATGGGGACGTCCAAACAGTCATCAACTAAGTATTTTAAAGACTACACCAACATCTTGGTTCTGATTACTTCCTGGAGGCCTTGGATGGCAGCCAGCATCGCACAACCCGCTGGACACAACCTCAGCACAGAATAGGAGGAGTCCCATTATTATTCCTAGTTAGTACATTATTAAGCATTAATTAAATATTTAATAAAGTATTAACAATGTATTTACTCTATTTACAATTTACATATTACGTTGAAACACATTGCAAAAGTTGTACTTTTAAAATATTTAGCTTTAGCTTTTTACTGCGCATCAATTACCAGCGCAATAATTATGTTAGTACACCTCAAATAATATCTCAAGTAATAATTTACTTTGGTCATTTATTTGTAGTTATAGATGGGCGTTAATCTCAACATATATGGGCAATAATAAACAATTAACAGATGTGTGTGTATACCAACCTGACTTTACTAACTATCCAACCACAGTAACATTTGACCTTTGCAGCGCCCTGTCACATACTTTCAAATTATATTATGTCATACTGAATGTACCCACACTATGCACACTAAATGTCATGGTGCCTCTGTCAGCTCTCCTTCCCCCTCCCCTCTCTGCTTGGTTCCTCATTCGACTCAGCTGTGACCATTCACATCATCACCTGCCAGCCTTCAAAAGGAGATCCAGAACCAGTATTCATCGCCAGTTTGTTGCCCCTGATGGTGCTTAGCCTGGTCACCAAGTTATTTTTGTCCATGTGTTTTTGCTATCGCCTAACTTAGTTTTGTGCCTTGTCATCACGACTTACTACCCACGAGTGGTCACCTGAGTTTCCTGGCTTCATGATCATAAGGACCTTACAGCTTCATCCTGTCTCGCCACAAGTCATTGCCAGACCTCCAGTCTCGCCACGCGCCATTGCTGAACCTCCAGTCACGCCACGCGCCATTGCTGAACCTCCAGTCACACTACGAGCCATCATCCAGCTTCCTGCCCCGCCACAACTACAAGCCAAGTCGGATAATAATAAACTTTATTACTCACCTCATAACTCACCTGTGTTTTCCTTCCAAGTTCCACCCTCTGGGTCTGCCTCGCCTAGCTTGCCGTGACACTAAATGTGTACTGCACAACATAAGGAAACATCAACATCCATACAGATACAGAGGGAAAACCTTGTTGCTGCCCTGCAACTGAAGACAACTATGTAATATACAAATTTATAAGTTATAAAAGTTGTCAGTTTTAGAAACATAATTGGTTGCAATATTGCTTTAAAACCCTTTGTCTAGGTCAATGTTTTCAAATTTTCAAATTGTGGCATTTCTGGGCAACAACCCTGATACATTGCACAAGACCAATCCACCTTGTTTCAAAATGATCAAACGTCCCTGTTTTGTTCAGAGTTAACCCACTCTTTAGTAAAAGAAAACAAAAAAATATTTTCTGTTAGTTCTCAGGATCCAAACAGGGACTGACTCACCACTGGCTTATACAACACAAACCTTCATACTCCTCTAAACTCTCTGCTTCCATCCTCCCTCCTTTTGTCATTTCTAGCATTCTGTAGTTCTTTGTCAATTTTCTTCAGCATTGTGCAAAGTCTCAAGGGTAGACCCAATGTCCTCTTCCATTTCCATCTATTTTGGTCTCCATGTCAACAAGACATGAGTCACCACACCCTCCACAAGCATGCACACAATCACTGAAACGTGTTGCTATTAATGTAGCAAACAGCCATATAATTTGGGGTTAGACACTTATGTGCGTCAGTCAGATTTAACAGCTGGTTCTGTGATGTGAAGATGAATTAAAGAACATAAATGTTTGGATAAAGCCTGATTCTATAAGCATTTTATCTTTGACCTTATTTTTACATGGTACTTTAAAGACAATTAAGTGGAACATGAAGTATACCATTTTAACATTAGCTGTGTGTCCTGAAATGTGTAGTTTTGTTTGCTAAGACAATGCAGATCAATTCTTTTGTCAGTCTTTATTAAGTGCGGTTTAATTGAAAATACTAAACACGTAAAATAAATTCAACTTTAAACCACTGTGACCCATTACATTCATTTTAAGTGACTAATTTCTCATTTTTCATCTACTAATCGACAGCCTGCTACGGCTGCACACTGACATTGCTGTCTCTGAAATGAGCGTGAAATCCACCTTCATTTTTAAATTAGAAACATTATGCTCAGTGTGTCATCTTTGTTTTTTGTGCGTAATGAAGTTAAACATTTTGATAATAGATTGTGCTGATGATTGCACAATGACTCAACTGTGGTTATGTAAATTCAAAGAGAGTAATCTGGCAGACACTGTCCTTAATAATCCGGGGTTCAAATAAGCACTCAGAAAAGGATTTTTTTTATCTTCACTTCCTCCCTCTGGGAGCAAATGAGAAAATAAATACTCTCCTGCTCAAATGACGCAAAACATTCAGTAATCTAACAATGCAGTAATCAGAATTATTTTTGTTCTACTACCTAGATAAAATATCTTAAGGTTCTTCATCATCAGGATTTTTCTTTTTGATAATACTATATAAACAAGGAGGACTTCCAAATCTTTGTTATTTGTATTGGAATTTTACCTATTTTTTGCAATACAGCCTTTAGTTTATAATTTTCGAAAACTTTAAATATTTGTAATTTAGTATATTTAATGCCTTTTATTTAAATAATTTTAAGAAACAAATACATGCAAATGTATTTTAATCTTCTTAGATAAGAAACTGCTTTGCTAAAAGACTGACATCTGGTTTATGTTTAAAGATATGTGACTCTTAGTAGGATTAAAAAGATCCCCACACTTCCTCTGAACCAGAGCAGTAGGTTTAATTCCAGCCACTGTCGAGTTAAGAAAAAAGTCTGTCTGATACTCTCAGTCATTTTACAGATTTCCCTTCAGCTTCAGACCACAGGTTAGTGCTTGAGACCACACAGGACATTGTGTTCCACCTTGATCGCCAGAAGAAAGAAAAAAAATATGTTCATAATCTATGGATCTGTGAATAAAAATAAAAATGTAATTGAATTTATTTTTAAACCCTAAAAGTTGTAAACATCCCTGTCCACTGAGAGCGGAGATCGCAGTGTAGAATCCAAGTACAGAAGACAAAATTTCAAGCTTACCACTCATGTGCAAAACTAATTAATAATTTCTCAGCTGATGTCCTCCATGAGAGACTTCAGAGGGTTGAAGTACGTCACTGAGCCTCTCTTACGCACACATTTCTGCCAGCAGAGTTGAACAAGGCTTTCCTAGAGTCCTGCTGCCATTTCTGTATTTGAGGAGAAAAGTCTTGTAACCAAGAGATGACTGAAAAAGATAAGGAAGTCCTGGCCCAAGACAATGAAAACTGTTCAGAGGAGAGTTTCACATAAGAGTTTAGATGTTGTAATCCATGTTCATCTTTTATCACATTAAAAAAATATGGAGATCATTTTACTTCATTGTTCATTACAATTTAAGGAAAAACAGTGCTGCAGTTTTTATGGATAACAGATGCCAGACACAACTGTCATTTTATTTATTTATATATATATAGCAGACAACTTGTAGTTCATATTTTTCTGTCATTTGCATATGTATAACAATTTTTTTAACAGACCAGCTTCTGCTCTGTCATCAGACCTCTAGATCAGCGACCAGTACTGTGTGTTCTCAATCTCTTGACTTTTTAACCAACCTTTCGACAGAGTAATTCTTTCTGGATCCTTTCGTCTGATTTCATCACTGTTTGATTTATCTCTTTAGAATGCATGGAGGCTCGCCTAAGGAACTAACCCTTTACTGTTGTCTGTTCAGACTATGTTTTGTCTTTAGTTTCAGTCGGTTTATAAGATTGTTTTTTTCTTCAAAGATTTTTGATTTTTTTTTTTTATATCGTATATCCTTGACACCTTGCGGTGAGCAGACTTCCTTCAACTCCAAGTCCCACTGGAGATGTTACAAAATAGCAGCTGCTCCCATACTGTCCATTTCACACAAGATTACCCAACGAAAGCGAAGAGTTTGAGAAATCTGGTTTTGGAAATATTTCCTACAAAGATTTCCTATCTGCTCCATCCCAGTTATGTGAATTGATTTAGATCAGAGCTGCAAAAAAAAATAAAAATAAATATCCATCTTTAGTAGTCAGAGCAGCTCTCTGACCACTGCTTTTGGACCACCTTGTTGAACTTCCTGTTTGATGAGGTCCAGGTGGTTACTGGGATGCAGTAAAGTGGACACTGCATGGGTTTTAGAATCTGGATAAGGGCTTTGCAGGACCAAACCACCAAATAGGGACAACAAAACTTGTTTTAGTTTTAAAGGTTTGAAATTCTTTTGTGAAAAATGGCAAAAAAAGTGACCAACATCCTGCCCAGAACTGGTACTGCAGGTACCCGCAGGTTAATGTAACTGTCAACATGCTTAAATAAAAGGAGCGGACTAAGGGCCTACAAATATGTCTAATTTTGCAACAAATAAACACAATCTCCTGACTTTAAGGAATGCTTTGTTGGTAATGTTAGTTGTTATAGGTTTCGACCTCGTGACCTTGCTTTACAGTTACTCAAATTTTCGTAAAACTATTCACTTTGGGTAAAAATGTCTGAGATTGTCTGGATTATGCATCTGTCACAGCACATGTAATGACGTTACTATGGCATACACTTAACTCTTTTGCGCCAGAGCTTGAAATCCAGTATTTAAATTCTTTCGAATACCGTAACTCTTTAACAGTAGTCAGCCGCTTCTATTCGGGACCTCGTTCTTTCAGTCATGACCCAGAGCTCGTGACCATAGGTGAGTATTGGAACAAAGATCGACCGGTAAATTGAGAGCTTTGCTTTTTGGCTCACCTCTACCTTCACCACAACGGACCGTTAAAGCAACCGCATAACTACGGACGCTGCCCGATCCACCTGTCAATCTCACACTCCGGTCTTGCCTCACTCGTGAACAAGACCGCAAGATATTTAAACTCCTCCACCTGGGGCAGGGACACTCCACCCACCGAGAGATGGCAAACTAACGTTCTCCGGTTGAGAACCATGGCCTCAGATTTAAAGGTGCTGACCCTAATCCCAGCCGCTTCACACTCACCGCAAACTACCCCAATGCACGCTGGAGGTCCCGGCTCGATGAAGCCAACAGGACAAATTAAGCTGGCAAGAGTTTGGTTCGCATAGCCAGCTAAAAGTCCACAAAGCGAAATCAGGGTCAGGCGGGCAGGGGTCGATAACGGGCATAAGTTCATCATAGGAGAGACAGGGTGGTCAAAATACAGGCAGGGTCGAGTCAGGTCGGGTCGGGGCAGAGTTAGGGTCAGGAGACAGAAGATCATGTCCAGATATAAGACTCTGTACTGAAGACGGAGTGGCACAGACAATACTTTGAGGTCTGTGCAAAGCTTAAGCATGCTGTGGTTGATTGAGTGAATGAGAGGCAGGTGTGCAGCATCCAGGAAGTGTGGTTAGAACTCTGGAGATGATTCCTGCAGGTGACCAGAGGGAGACAGAGTTCTGACTTCTGACACCTACGAACACACAGTCAGGCATTGATGGCAGCTCTGCTGCCATACACGGCCCCACCCTCTAAGGTTTACTTAGAAAATCCATTTTCTTTCAAAAGCTTTACTTATTCCACTATTGCAAAGGCAGTTACTTTTGTTACAAAGAAACTTTTGTATAAATTTTTTTTTGATTTTAACCCAGTAGACCTGTTTATATTGTTTAGGGTTATTTAGGTGAATTATGTTGATGAATAGTAAATTTTCTCTGTTTTTTTGTTCCAGTGGTGAACTGTGTTCTGAATTTCACATTTATTATATAGAATATAGTATATATAGTATATAAACTATTTGAAAATTAGGGAAAATTCTTTGTCACATCACATTCATCACAGTTTTCATCTCGTGCTTTTCAAGGTTTTTCTGCTCCAAGTACTTTTTCCTTTTCGTTCTCTACTTTGTGAGTGACCTGTTGCTGCACTATTTACTCTTGTGACAAAGTGACAATAGTTAAGCAGTGTTTTGTGAGTTAAGCTGAATATTTTCAGGTTTAAATGTTACTCCTGCTCTTAACTCAATGCGCTACATCAGAATAATGTTCTAGAATAGTGCAACACTGTTGTGAGTCTGTTTCAGGAGCTCTGCTTGTGTTTATTTTTTATCTGCTTGAGATTTTTGACTTCTTTCATGTGTAAACATTCTTCTGTGCTGGTTTGCATGCTGTGCTGGTTGAAAGATCTCTGCTGGTAATTCTGGTTCTTTTTTAAAAACTCTGCTGCATAACCATGACAACTGGAAAGGTGTTTACATGTCAAAGCAGTGAGCTGAGCTTTCCAAACCTGCATTTTCACGTGGAACGGAGCTTTAAATCACGACAACCTAAAGGAGATCCTGAGGATTTAAAGCAAAAGGTAAGTAGAGGTCGGAGAGGAAGTTTAAACAATTTGTTCCCTCGATCATCATAAAGAATGTGAGATTACTAGCAAATAAAACAGATGAGCCTGGAACTCTGACGAGCACACACTGAGACATAGCAGAGGGAACACGTGTTCCAGATTCCAGCAGCTCTTTGTATGGATTATTAATTCATGGTTAAGAAGAAACTGAAAACAGAAATAAATGAAGAAGGACAACAGTGCCTCTTGAAGAGACAGTTTCAAATTTTTGCTGGGCCTTACATAGTAAATACTTTACACTTTTAGGCTTTTTTTTTGCCATTTCAGAGCTGATTCAAAAAGCTAATGTTTATCGTCAGTTGGCCAGATTTACTCCTGTCTTCTTTTTGGCCCCAATGCCCTTTGCCTCTCACCTATATCAGTAGATCCTTCTGGATCAGGATATATATATATCTATATATATATATTTATTTATGTGTGTGTGTGTGTGCATGCGTGCGCGCGCGTGCATGCATGTGTGTTTGTGTGAAATGTACATTTTCTGGTTTTAACAATTTTGACAAATATTAATTGGGTATCCTGTCCTTTTAAACAATAAATATACTTTTTATTAATTTTTATGTACTATTGATTTTTTCTAGTAATAGATTTTTGTGTTTACGGTATAAGTGTTGCACAGATCAGGAAGCACTTCATTTCAGTGTACATGTGACAATGACAAATAAAGATCTAAGAAATTAAATTGAATTGAGTTGAATTGAAATGAATTGAATTGAACTGAATTGAATATTCAGTTCTATTTGGTTTTGTTCCAATTTTACAACACCCTAAGGGTAAGTACGGGTGAAGTAGGTGATAATCAGGCATGTTGTATAGATTTTTTATCTTTATACATGCAGCACCCATACGGGTCGACCTCCACACAGTTGCATGTGACTAAGATTTGAGGTAAATGTAGAACACACTACACACAGTTTAATTAATTTACAGACTTCTGCTAAATCAAACCACATCAATTCCTGATTCAGTTTTTGTGTGTATAGTTCTGCTTCTGTTGGGAATAAATAAACTGTATCCACTGTCATTTTCTTTAAATAAACTAGTTTTTCAACCTTACCATCCAAGAGTCTCTGACGTTGGAGGTGCAAAACCTCCTCCTGCAAGAAATGTCCCAAATCAAAACCAGGTAATTTGGGAGGTTGATGTTACAGACTCACATGATGGCCTTCAGAGCAAACATCCACTTGCACTAGCAAGATATGATGAATGGTTGGATCAGAGTTGGCCCATTGTGTCGTTTAATTGTGAAGTTCAGCTGTATTATCATCAGTAATGCATTAACGTTTTGGCTGGTTACAGGCAGTTTACAGGCCGCCAACCCAGATAAATACAAGATTGTGTAAGGAAGGGCATCCAGCATAAAAAACTCTGCCAAACCACCTGTGCAACTAAGTGAAAGCTGATTTGCTATGGCGATCCCTGAAAAGATATGGTAAGAGGTGTTTATGGGCACACCACCCTAAACATTTAGCAATGCCACTTTGAAGCCTCTACAGCTTTCCTGCAATGAAATCAATTCATGTTACCTCAGTGACTCACTTTGTAACAGCTTATCTAACCTTTGATAGTTTTCTATTAACCAATTAAGATATTTTGGAATCTTATTTTAACTTCTTCACCTTGGCCCAACAGTTGCTGGGACAGGCTCTGGCGGCCCCGCAAACCCAAAAGAGCTATAGCGGAGTAGGTAAATGATGGGTGGATTTTTACTTTTGCATCATTTGTTTTGCTAGTTTGTTTTATTGACATTCATATCTGCTACATTTGGGAGCACTTGAGGAATGAAGTTGGCCTGTTTTCTGTTTTTGGAAAGAATTTTTAATTATTAAACATTAATCCTTAAAACCCCGGAAATATGTGCATTTTTTCTCTCTTATTTATCATTTACTGTATGGACAGTATGGTCTTCTCAACCTTCTCAACCTTTCTGGCTGGTTTTGGGGGCTATGTGATCGGCTCTTTCCAAGGCCCCATTTTCCCGTTTTCGAGTCAGCCTCTAAGGGTGGCCACTCGAAAGTATTCAGGTTTGACGCGATTTATATAAGACCTATCGGCGCCTCATAGTTCATCCATTCTGGGCATCAGCTGCCTAATTCCTGGTAACTCTACTGGTTTTGCTTGTTTTTTGCACTTCGGCTGGCAATGCCATCTCCATGATTAATTCCACTGGACAAAATGCATGGCTAGGCAAGGCGGATATCGCAGATGTTCTTATTGTTCTGCTTCTCCACCCCTCCCAGTTGCGTCTTCTTGGCGTTAGGTGGCGCTCAAACTGTTATTTATCAGTTTACCTTTCGGCTGTCGTAACAGTCCTCATGTTTTCGACTACATTTGTCAGAAGCCCTGTGCTGGACTATGTGTAATCCTACGAGCTCCCCTTCGTTTTGCCTCTTCTTCATGGTTGCCTGGTGGTCGCTTTCCTCCTTTATCCCCGGTCTTTGCATCTCTGTGATCGCGACTCATTTTCGAATCTGGGTTTCCGCTTTATCGAAGTAAGACATATGGTCCTCTGCCCGTCTGGATTTATTTTCTGACATGGATCTCTGGTTCATTGATGCAAGCCTCTCTGTCCACAATGAAATCTCTCGCATTCGTGCCGCGCATCATGTTTTCAATCTTTGGATGTATAAAAAGGGGATTTTGTTGCTGTTGGGCCACATTGCATTGTTCCTCACAGTCATCCATTCATCCTGTTTTCTTGTTCTAGGTAGTTCAGTCCTGGACCTCCGTGTCCCTTGTTCTGGATGTATCTCTGTCATGCGTTTCTGGTCTCTCCTTCTCGATGCTTGGAGTTGTGTTTTGTTATGGCAATGACTGTTTCGGGTCTTCTGTCTCCCTGCACTTGTTTTTTGTTGGTTTAGGGGGGAATTTTATGAGGACTGGTTTATGAATGTCCAGCCGCCAGAAATGTAGGATGTTGAACCCAAATCCACAGATCTAATGGTCCATTAACGGATCATGGTGTTCTGAGAGAATTCAGCCGTAGAGATTATTACAAAGGTTGTTTCAAGAAGTGCAATGGTAAATAATTGAATGCGTCATCGATTGACATGGCTTAATGTTTAAATAACTTTACACTACGAGCAAATTTTATCCCTGGGCGTAGAAACAATATCACTGAGGCCCTCTAGCTTCAGTTTCAAGAGTTAAATTTTGTGTCCACAAGCCAATCCTTAGTCTGCCCTGCTTTTAAGCAGATGATACTCAACTAAGAGCATCTTCATTTAGAGACTTGTTGTCATCCGCCTTTAAATACATGAGGTTCAGCCCAGCCAAAATACTATCAAAACCTACGATCCCTCATGGATATCAAATTGTTAGTGGTTGTTTCAATTTATAGTTCCCTACAGTGTCTTTGCGGACATTCAATTTGCCTGGCTCTTTTTCTCTGCTGTCTAGATAGTATGTTCCCTTCATGGCGCTGTACTCGAACGGGAGCGGCCCTACGGTCAATGGTGCCGGGTCACACATAGCAGTTCCACATCTCCACATGTGATGACATATTAGTGCCATATAAAACCACCTAGTACTCTGAAGACCTCAGAGACCGGCCTCGTGTTGATTCCCAGAGTCAGAACTAAACAAGGATGGCTGCACGGTGGCGCAGTGGTTAGCGCTCTTGCCTCACAGCAAGAAGGCCCCCGGTTCAAGTCGCTGCTGGGGGACATGAAAACAACAGAACATCAATGGGGGACCTATCTGTGTGGAGTTTACATGTTCTCCCCGTGTATGCGTGGGTTCTCTCCGGGATCTCCGGCTTCCTCCCACCCTCCAAAAACATTCTACATAGGTTGATTGGCAACTCTAAATTGTCCATAGGTGTGAGAGTGAATGGATGTGTGATTGAGGATATTCTACCCTGCGACAGACTGGCGACCAGTCCAGGGTATACCTTGCCTACGCCCAAGTGGCCGGGATAGGCTCCGGCAAAACCGTGACCCCGAAAGGGAATAAACGGTTAAGAAGATGGATGAATGAAAAGAACTAAACAAGGGGAATCAGCGTTTCAATATTCTGCATCTAAAATCTGGAACAGTCTCCCTGAAGTCATAAGACAGGCCTCTTCTGTGTTCATGTTCAAATCTAGACTTAAAACATTTCTGTTTAGCCGTGTATATGACTGAAAGGTCCTATCTGCACTTTTCTTTCCTTTCGTTCCTTTTTTTTTTAAATCAATTTTCAATTTTTTTCTTTTCTTTTAAAGTAAATTTTACGTTGATTATTTCTATGACGTAATGTGATTTTAATGCATTTTTCTGTTTTGTGAAGCACATTGAATTGCTTTGTGTACAAATTGTGCTATACAAATAAACTTGCCTTGCCTTGCCTAGATAGTGTGTTCCCTTTGTGGCACTGTACTCGAATGGGAGCGGCCCTACGGTCAATGGTGCCGGGTAACACATTGCAGTTCCACTAGATAGTGTTTTCCCTTCGTGACGCTGTACTCGAATGGGAGCTGCCCTACGGTCAATGGTGCCAGGTCACACATAGCAGTCATACTTGTAAGTCTCAACATGGAATGCCTCCGAAACACACTTCATCTGACTTAAACACACATAATACTGATCTTAACATTCACTTTCTCTTCAAACTCTTGTTGATCTCCTTTTTAGTTTTGGGGGTGGTTTAATACCCAAAGTTTTTTATGGAGATCTTTGTTTTATGTATCTGAACGGAGCCTTCTTCTGCCAAACTAAAAGAAATATGGAATAAATTGTCTTTACTGCATGAGTTGTCTGACTGAAGTGAACGACCCTGGGAGTATTTCAGGCAGACAACTCGAGCTGTGCGTTTACCTGGTTACTCCTCCCTGCAGGCGGTTCAGTCTAATTAACTCACCTGTCTAGCGTCCTGTTTAAGTTCCATTTCCGCGAGCTCTGCATTCATCACCCCACCCTTCTCCCCGGCTTCCACCTGTGAGCTCCGTTAGGGGTAGTTTAATACCCAAAGTTTTCTATGGAGATCTTTGTTTTATGTATCTAAATGGAGCGTTATGCCAAACTAAAAGAAATATGGAAAAAATCTTCTTTACTGCATGAGTTGTCTGACTGAAATAATAATTATATTGATATGATACACAAATACGTTTACTCAGCTTCTGTGCTTTGAAGTAGTCTCATTATTTGAGATTAGGGCACTGAGAGGACATTTCCTGCTTACTGGCCGTGATGTCCAAGCAACCCCCTTACCAAGGATCCTACGTGTCTACGGTGCAATTAAAATGGAGAGGCTAATGGGTCTTTACGTGAATTTAGTTTTGAGCTGTTCAAAATGTTTTTTCGGTTGAAAATAACTCAGTTAACACATATTTCACGTAGTTCAGATGGAATTATTACAAAAATTTTATGCAGTTTTGGGTGAATTTGCAAGATACATATGCAAATTTGTGGTTTTCCACAATCGTTCCACGTATGTCTAACAGACGTTTCACGCATGTACCAACTATGTATAAATTTTAAATTGTGTATGAGGCGCACACGTCACATTAAAATTATATATTTGACGCATGAATTCCTAATGTATTGCATATAAACAGCGCGATAATCACACACGGACCATGTTCTACATTGATTTATGTGTTCTCTGGGTGGTTTATTTTTACTTTTTCCGTGATTTTAACGTGGCTCACTCGTGATGAACCTGTGATAATTGTACCCATGGCCATGTGACATGGACTTTAGCATTTAAGAAAAAATTACATTTAGTGCTGAAATCTGGAAAGCACATTCAAGGAACGTTTGCCCATCTAGCTAATAAAGTGAAGAAGTAATTTATTTTACTTGGCAAATCATTTAACAATATGTAAAAAATAACGTTTGATGAGATTCTAAATTAAAGGATGATGTAATTTAAGAATTCTCAGATTACTTTACTATAAAGATGTATATATTTATATGTGTATATATAAATGCTATATAAATGCCTTTCATCAAGTTCAATTCATTCTAGCTAAGAGCTGAAAACTCATTTATATACCTGACAACCTTTCTTTTTCCAGAGAGCTGTAAAGTCCCATTTAAGGTAACAGTCTGTCTTTAAATGTAATGTAAGATCAAATTTGATTTCACTCTGCTTTCCTTCCTTTCTGCTTGTGTTTTTTTTCTGTTCCTGCTTTCCTCCTCCCTTCAGTGTTATTCTCACCTCCAGCTCCCAAATCTGCAGCCTGGCTGACTCATCACTGGCCTTGCTATTAGGTTTCTGCCAACACACACTGATTAAACCATAAAGGATGAGAAAAATGAGCATTATTAAACATAATGGCCCCTATGCATGTGCTGGTGATAAATAAAGGGAATGCAGTATTGGAGGAGACGCGGTCTGTGCAAGCAGCTGTTTGCAGTATGTTATGTGTATATTTGAAAAGTCGTGTCAGACCAGTTATAACATCAGTAAGTCATGCATGCAGAGAAGTAAGCAGGTTTTGACAGGAATTTCAGGAATTTTGCAGTGACCACAGAGATTTTTATTTTTCCTCAAAGATGCAGTAATTGATTTACGGCCACTAGAGGGAACAAGAACTTCAAAACAAGTTGACAAACTTACCACTATACTGACTGCCAATCGTAACATTTCATTTAAAAAAATGATTATTTGTGTTGAAGGAAAAAAATATGCAATAAACATGGAGAGACACATCAAACAACAGTTTTATTCCTTGAGAGTTGTGTATTTAACTTCACGCCCTCTAGGATTTAAGAGGGAAAAAAGATGCTGTGCCCTTGTTGCCAAGACAACATCATTAGCAGGCATCTGTTACTAAACAAAGTTGCTATTAAAAGTATGAACAAAAAATTCAATTTAGATTTTAAAGGTGCAACTATTTGCTAAATAAACTTTTTATTTGTTAACATAAGAATCGATGGCTTTACTCAAACCTTTTATTTTAATGTTTTTGAATTTATTTTTACTTTATGTTGTTTTTTTGGAAGACAAATTCATTCAGAAACCCATTTCAGAGAAGAGTGAAGAGTTCAACTGCCTTTACAAAGTTTATTCATGGATCCTGATGAAAAACAATAACCATCATCTATTTTCTACTTTGGGGGTCATGGGGTTGCTGGGGCAAATCCAACTGATGGACTATTCACCAGTGCATGCAGGACAAGGATAATCAAATGTGAAGTATTAACTTGTAATCCCATTTGAGACTATGTGTACATACTGGTGTACTTTTTTGCTATAGGACTCTGCCTTCAGCCTGCACTCGTCTTGTTTGATGCTGCAGCAGAACACCAGCATCACAGGCAAAACATTTAGAACTGAAAGGCAGAGTCAACCCACTGCACTCACAGGGGAGGCCAGATGAAAACACGACTGTATTCTTTTTATCAAGAGATTGTTGTTTTCTTTGGTTTGAGATAATTCTCGGTTGCCTCAAGCAACACCTTGGACTTCTGTCAGAGTCTCTCACTTTACGATGCTAAAGTGCGGAGAGACAGGGACTGATGTGAGGCAACACGTGGCCAAACCGGTAAACACACGCAGAACAGAGAAAATCAGATAATGACACATGAAGAGCGTGTCTTCTTTTCTGCTAATCCCTCCACACAGGAAAAAAGATATATATATATACAAAGTGAAAAGTTGTCATTCTACTCCAATGAAAATCAAGTTTTTGGTGTTTTCAACATGCTCTTGTGGCATTTTTGGCATGACAGAGGACATATATGTAAAAAATAGTTTTAAATTATTTTTCTAAGTATTTATTCATTTAGAATCAGGAGCAGAAAAAAAAATGCTGTGATGTATGGGCTACAATCGGCGGCCCTTCTTCTGAGATGGTATCTGACTCCAAACTGTACGGCTGGATAGCTCCAATATTGCTCGCCATTTTTGTTGCATTGCTAATGTTAGGTTCTGGGTGTGAGAAGCTGTAAGCTGGGGGGAGAGAAATTAAACAGATGGATGTCAGGAAGCAGGGGCGGGCTTACTCTGCATCACCAGTCCCACCTAAAATTTAGAAGTAGATTTCTAATGAACTACTGCTGCTCCAGAGAAGCTATGTCCTAGAAAACTATGCAGTTTTTTTTTAATTTAGGCTAAAAACAGCATAATTTTAATTAAAACCACTGAGAACACTTTTAAAATAGATCAAAGATGATCATAGTGGGACTTTAGTGTGGAAATTTCTGCATTTTAAGATTTGTCTTAATTTTAAATAATTTTTTTAACTGCTTCTATGTTTAAATAAAAAGGAACATATTATATAATAAGTATTGGTCATGGGACACCCACCAGCTATATTGACAGTAAAGTTTGTTACTGTTTATTAATGCTTCCAAATATGAAAATTTCAATTTTGAAAGTATTTTTAGTTTCGATCTGATGAGAGATGTGACAGCAGCGCGACATGAACAGAAGGTGTGTTTAACCTCCAGCGTTTGGCAAAGACAACAGCTTTGATTCTGGGAACACCTCTGGCTTTCCACAACATTCCCTCTCAGTTTTGATCCGAACAGGATAATCAACAGGCCAAAAATAACCACCCCTATATTTTTTCCAGCTCTTTGTTCACTCATCCGGCGGTTCTAAAGCCTAATTCTTTCTGTCAGCCGTATGCTCTCCCTGCTTTCACTAAAAACGTCTGTTAGCATTTACCCAATCAGTGGCATCCCTCTGTGATGTCAGCAGCATGCAATTAGCTTCTCGCAGGCTTTTACCTTCTGGATCTGCATCTCCATTTTGTTGTAAGGTGTGCGCATTGAACTTCGACAGAGAGTGAGTGCTTCTCCCTGTAATAAGGCAGAGGGGATGAGTCATCAGCTGAAGTGTGAATCGGAAATAAGAAATGTGGAGTCTGTGGCCTCTGGCTGAGAAAAACCTATGGTTCAAGGGAGCACACACAATGTCGGCCCTAAGATTGTTGTTTTTTTTGTTCTGATGATTTTTTCATAAAATGACACTTTTTTCTCACTAATTCAACTAATTACAACCACTGAAGTAATTGTTTTTCTGTTAATAATAAATCTCAAAGATTTCTACATTGCCACCATCAGGATTGTAGGGTTTGCTAAAAAATCTTCCCAAATGGGCTATCACCTCCAGCACCATCCGTTCAGGTGCTGATGTTGGGCCCTTACACGCAGCACACAGGCAAAGAAAAATAAACAAGCCTTTAAACTCATGATAACTCTCCACGGCTCGTCCATCCCCAGATGATGTTAAACACACAGCAAAAGATCCTGTTGACTATCTGATTAACCTGATTATGTTTCATGTTTAATTCATTAAACTGTTGTTTATTTTATTGCAACATTTACATTTATTTATTATTTACTGCTTCGACTCCCAGAGTTCCTCTACATGATGGTATGAACACGGATTTCTACACAGTTGTGTTAACCTCTGGGAGAGCGAGTTTGTCCCTTAAAAATGGGAAATTCTTGCAATAGTCTGGCAGATCTGCAATTATCCTGTCAGATTTTTATTTTAATGTATTAACTTTTTTGAAAACACACTTAAAATATGAGTTTTAAACCACAGAGATGAGCATGTTAAATTATGTCAAATTACAGATTAGTTGTATTTTTCTAATTTATTTATGGATTTGGAAACATTTTTGAAACAGTTTTAAAGGTTACAATGTTAGCAAAAAATTTGGATAAGAATCCATCTGTCAAAAGAAGGATCAGCATTTTTTAAAGGATATATGGATGCACAAGTAATCCTCACATATTTTTATTTTGTTTTAATTTGTTAAAATTTTTCTTAATCCTGTAAAAAGTCTTGCGTAATAAAGAAAATGCAGCTGTTATGGAATTTTCCCCCCAATGTATTGATGCTAAAGGAAAACATACAAGGCACTCATTTTAATGATAAAAAGGCAGTTTTCATACTAATTCTACCCAGATTTTGATTGGGTTACAGAGGCGATCTGAAAACAGCAGCTTCCCACGCAGTAATTCAATCTTTTTTAGTTCCTCCTTCATCACATTAATATTAATAAGTGAGCAGAATGTAGTGACTCACAGGTCTTTTTTAATCAAGTATAATTAATAGAGGTGAGCTCAGTTTCCATTAGCTATAGTGCCTATTTTTATATATTATATATTTTATATACACAAACTTGACTCATAAACTTATAAAAACATATAATTCACTAAAACTTCATACAAAGACACAAAGAAAGTTAGACACTTAGTCTGTCAAACTAATTTTTATCTTTTTAAAATGTACATGTAACAGAATTTTTTTAACTACCGGTAATCCTTTCTTTTTTTATTACAATCCTTTACAATGTCAATGTAAGTGTATCTATAAATGCTTTTTTAATCAATTTTTAAATCTCAATCTTTGTTAGTTTTTTACAACGTGAATTTATGTTGGGGTTTTTTATTAAGATCACTATTTGTATTTAGTTCTTTATTTCTTTAATTATTTATTTATTTAAATTCTAAAGCACTTTCCGGGGTTGCAGGAAAAGTAGATTATAGATAAAGGTACATTTGAATTAAAGCTAAATTAAACTTGCTCTTTGGTTGTATTTAAATCTGGCTGGCATTTGCACTTAATCTGGCGGCTTCAACAGAGACACTTCTTGTTTTAAAAACAACAAAACTGTGTTAAGGGAAATGGCTTCTTTAAAAAAAAAATAGAAATTAAAATCCAAGGACAAGACCATAATTATTTTATCAAAAGTGCTGTAGGTAATGTGCATTATTTTTTAAAATAAAATAGAGGTTTGTGAGTTCTCTTTAATGTTGTCGTGGATTTGAATTTTATGAAAGGTCAAAAGCTTCACATCTAAGTCTAAAGACATGTATTAATAACACTTTAATGTGCAGAAACATACCGTTCTTCAGAAATCCCTCTGTTGACGCTGCGAATGAGGTTACATCAGTGTCTGAACATGCCTGCATTTTGTCATGTATTCTTGTAGATAAACACCCCCATCCGGTAAATCCAAACAAAAGTGACCTGGTTCTTTTCATTTATCACTCGGCAGGAATGCACAGCATGTGCGGTATTCTCCCAAAGAGAGAGGATGCAATTTGTGTATGTGTCATAAGAAGAGGGGGAAATGATAAATGATGAGGAGCCAAGGGTTCACCCTCCAACCTTTCGACATGGCACTTTGCGATTAAGGTAATGTAATAATGGTTTACTATGAGGATGTAAGGGGTTGGTGAGTCATAGGTCAGCGGTGGGTGTAAGGTGAGGACAACGGAAAGCCTCAAGCGTTTAGGGAGATAATGAGACCTCGTGCATCTCCCAAGTGCCCCAACATTAGGAGTTATTACTTCCTCTCCTGCTGTAGCTACAAGCACCTTGTGTCATTCACAGTCTGGGAATATCTACTCCAGTCACGTTCACAAGCTTTCTGCCTGATTCGTCGTTGTAAAGAGATCAGGTTCTGTAAATGAGGCAACTTGCGGGACACTAATCCAAAAAAGGGGGGAAATGAAGAAAACTGCAGTATCTGTATGTTAAGGACACATCTTGGATGTAAAAACTGCCAGGAATCTGTTTACATTACAGAAAAAGTCACGAGGTTTATGAAGTCAGTCTGACACATGGTTTAACTAAAGTCACTGAAACACATGTTGATGTTCTATGATGTTCTGACCCACCTGACCTGACATGAGGTATCCGCTCTGAGAGGCCTCACTGACTTGTGTGTCACCACTAAAGTATGGTTTCTTTAGTTAAAACATTTACATTCACAGAAAAGCATCTTTAATTAATATCAAAGACAAATGACTAAGGTTGAGCCTTGAAGCCGCCAGACTTGGCGAGTCGTGTTTGATTCATTGACTCCTACGACCACGGAATTTCAGGACCAGTTTCAATATTTACATTTTTCTGTGTCACCAAAATGTGGCAGACTCAACAAAGGCAGGATAAGTACACAGCAGAGCTCCTTCTTTGTTCTCCAAAAGGAAACAGTTCCTCTTCATCAAAGCACCTGAAGTTCTCGCACATGGACACTCTGGAATCTGAAGGATTTTCAGGCTTGGGCTTGTTACTGTCCAAAGGGATGCTGTTGTTACTGTTTTGGAAAACCAATCCCAACATTTGTCCTGAGTATGCCAACTGATCAGTGTTACTGTAAATCATCCATTTATAAAAGCACCCCACTTAAAAAACAGTGAAGGAATGAAACTCAAATTCTTATTCTGTATTTGAATCTCGGTTCTTCCCCACAGGGATTTTCCTCATGAGAACAAAGTAGTATTTACAATAGAAAGTGTGTCACAAAGATTTTGTGGTTTGACAGTCTAAGAATTACTCCTCTGCTCTAAATAATCTCTTAACTTTAATGAGAAAAATGTTAAGAGATTCCAGCAAAATATGGAAAATAAATTTATATTCAACTTGATCTTAACTTTAATACTTTAAGATGTCAATATGTTTATTTATATCATTCTGGCAGACAAAACCTTACCTTCTTTTTTCTTGAGTTAACTGAAATGAAAGCTGAAATTGCGTTCTAGAGTCATCTGTGTAAGATTGCTGCCTGATTGTTGATTGGTGTAAAGCAAACATCACAAACCACAGAGTTGTGACAGGTCAGAATGTTGATAGACAAGCAATAATGGTGTTCAAAATGTATGATATTTGCATAAATGCATCAAGTTCTGAATCCTCCTTTTTAATGTCGCGGGGTTGCTGGAGCCTATCCCAGCCATTGTGAAGCAGTATTCGGTTGGTTGCAAATGAAACGGCTCTCAGAGCCGGCTCATTTCTGGGAGCGTGTTTTGTAACCCTTATGCTATCCTAGGCACCTTAACTTTGGTAGTTGGGTCATCTAGACCCACTAGACAGTGCTCTGAACCTTTTTTCTTCAATGATTTGTGAACCTCACTGGTGTCCATGGATTACATGAAATCTTTCCACCTTTATCCACCTTTGTCATGGTAGGAATAACACCTCAATGTAAGGGTGGGGTCACAAGGGTTAAAAAACTTTCTTTTAACCTATCTTTTTTTCTCTTCAAGTACATTAGTTTGCACCACAGAAATATATATATTTAGTATGGTGGGGAGGCGTGGTTGCGCTGAGTGCGCTCGTGCTGGCGGGGGGGGGGGGTGTCGTTACACACATGAACCGTGTATGAGGGAGATAGAGAGAGCGACAAAGAAACAGTGTAGAGTCTGCAGGAAAATAGTTCCGGCTCCACAGCCAACCTGCACAGGAACCTGAGAGAACCTTCTCCAAAACAGGGCAGATCAACACAGAAACCAGAACGGCTCCTCAAAGCCGAGACCAAAGATTTACAATTTTGGTAACAACTAAATGACATTCCTGTTGGGCAACATTTGCACATAATAACACAAGGCAAAATTTGCCCCCCAAAGTTTTTCATATTTATTCATGAGTTCTTTTGTGATCAGAGAAGTGTGATCTTTAGTTCTGTTTTCATTTGTTTTTGTTTCTTTCTTCTCTCTGATTTCCATTGTCTTTTTTGCTCTACTTATTTTGGACCTGTGAAGTTTGGTCACTTGCTTTATAGTACTATTTCATTTTTGTTTTCTTATGGTATTTATTTCTGATCTTTCTATTTATTGCCATTGAGTTATATATTTACATCAGAACATGTCATAACTTTTCCATCACATCCAAGTGTTTTTCTAATGAAACTAACACAGAGGTTTGCAAAGCTGGATTTTCAAGTCCCAAAGTAGTGACTGTTGAGGGAGATGGATGGAGCTAGCTTGTTAAACATGAAAAAAAAAAGAACTGTTGAAATACGAATGATGACAGACATGAACCACTGGGAAGAAAACAGACCTGCACAGACATATACATGTATGTTTTCAGATGCAATTTCCTTCAAAAAAGGTTTTAAAATGTCATTATGATAAATGTAAACAGCATTTGTGAAAATATTTAAACTATAATACTCCTTTTGTGGCAAATGTTTAACCAAAGTTTGACATGGATATTCAAAAATATATAAAAAAATGACAACAACACTGATTACAAACAATGGAATCCAAAAACTTTTGTACGTATAAAAGATAAGTAGGCTCAAAAATAATGTTAAAATAAGATAAAATATCATTTGATTGATTTAAAAATGCCCTTCATTGGACTATCCACATAAATCACCTTAGGTACAAAAATACTGGAGTGGTGGAAAAAGGACAAGACAGTCATCAAATAAATACAGTGTGAGCACGGAGGGTCAACGAAAAAATGACTTCCCCTTCAGCATTGACATGGCACAGGACTTTATCTACGGCCCACGTTTGTGCAAACTCGCCTGCTTGTTGGTTACCTTAAAATAAGCAAACTCCACGCGTAACTGAAATCCTAAAAGTGTAAAACACATCTGTTGAACATCAACACACCCCACAGAAATTGCATGACTGCACAGTGAGCCAGATCGGAACTTTAGCTTAAGCAAATAGGAGGTTTAGTAGTTGATTTTTGTGGGGTTTTTTTGCAATTGAAAACACAGGCCCATACACAAAGAGGGGGAGAAAAAACACCTCTCTCAACCCGAGACACCAAGTAGTTTTGTTGCCCACAAAATAAAATATGTGGGTAATGATGAGAGCCACCCTATGGCTTTTAAAGGGTAAATGAGTTCAAGTTGCAGTTTGATGCTGAGCCGTCTCATAAATGAAAACAATAATGAGTCACACAGGCATTTCTAAAAGCATAGATTTATGCAAATTTTGCATCAAGCTTGATGCTAGAAGCTCAGCCTAGCAGGCGGTCTGGAGGTAGCATGTATAGGAATCAAATAAAAATAAACTGCCAAAATAGTGCTGAATAAAATGCAAAATAATCTCCAATTTTGACGTGTCAACTTTCAGTCTTGAAGGGAAACCACTTACTTTAACTTATCCCAGCTCAAGGTCGATTTATAAGCTAATAGTTCACTGGAACAAATACATTCTATCAATATTCCTCAACCTCTGTAGCTGACTGGCAGACCTTTCTCCATCTAGTTTTATTTTACAAGCAAATAAAACAGAAAAAAAGTGGCGGGTTTTTTTGTTGTTTTTTTTTTAGTCAAGTCATATTGTTGTTTTGGGTCAAATGTGAACCCAGAAGTATTTGTTTTCATTTTTGTTTTCCATCCTGAACAATATGATCCCTTTTTTTCTTGGTGGCAGAAAAATCTCATTTCTTGAAGCAGGCAGCAGGTGTGAACGTTGACCAGCTTGTCTTAACCCTTGTGCTATCCTATGACCCCACCCTTACATTGACGTGTTATTCCTACCATGACATGCCAGTTCACCTAATCCTTCCATCCAAAGGGCACCAAGTGCTTTTGTCAGAACTCAAGGAGTTCCTGGCTTTTGCTCATGGAAAGAACAAGAGCGGTGCACGCAGAAAGGCTGACAGTCTTCACTTAATTGTTAACTTAATTCTTAATCCCTGTCACAGATATGAAGGGGCCATACGACGGAATGCTGCCCGTTTTTGACTCGAAAATCAGCAAGTCGACTTTTGCAGGCAGAGTTGTGTCTTCATTAGCTGGGGCAAATATTCCTGGAGTGTCTGGGGGGGTAGGCTGCTTTGCTGGCTAACACGTCAAAATGAAATCACCACAGCTTGCAAATAAAATAACCAAAATGTGCAGATGAAGTAAGAAGTCATTTGTCTTACACTCTTAACGTGACAAAGTCACACTCCTATATCCCTCTGCAGCTACTGGGGAAGAAAAAAAACTCCTAAATTCTTTAAAAATCAGAATTTTTCACTGATAAAGTCAGTTTTGCTTTATTTGTAATTTTCTTTAAAAAAAAATTTTTTGGGAGCCATCAGTGCTCTGCTGTTCTTCTTGTCATGGAAGACATTTGTTTTCAAGCGGATAAAAAGTCAGCCTGTTAATGTGCCCTCCTACCATTCTAGACTATGACTCATATCTAAGCTTCACTGCAGAGAGTTATATGTGATGTGAATACTTATCAAGGCAACAACCCTAAACTTGTTTCCACACTTCAGCCTTCTTGTAAACCAAAAAGAGGCACAAGCGTACATTTTCCAATATGTCAGAAAACATGAAGAGGAACTAACTGTTAAAAAAAAAAACATGAATCTGCTTTTATGGTTTTTTTCTTGAATGATAAATTTGTGGAGGCAAAATATTTAAAAACCGTATTGTCTCAATGCTTTGAAGGATTATTGAGGCAAAAAAGGTGCTAAATATTTATATCAAGTGATGCAAGCTTACTAAAAAAACCAGTGTGTACTTTTTTTGTGTTCCAGGTCTGAAAGTTGTTCAGTTATTGAGTGTGTTTTGAGAGGGGAGGGAAAATGTTAGCTGACCAACTGAAATAACTGTTGTTTGACGTCATGACTTTATTTTTAGAATGTAATATATGGGTGTGGAAGTGCCTTTTCATGTTAGAATCAAAATACAAACACATAACATACCCACACTGATGCACCCATCTGCACACGGGCAGACAATTGTGTGTCTGTGTGTGGATGAGTTTTTTCCTCAAATACCTGAGAAATGTATATTCACACCCGCTGATGAGCATGTGCAGGTCTCCTGTCTGCACGGGCTCAAAGGGAGTGCGGTGTCTGTGTGCGTGTGCTGCACCGAGACAATTTGAGAAACTCCACCTGCATCCCACATGAATGCTTTTCGGTTTTGTTTTAGGCTCTCCCCAGTAATATCATCACAGTGACTAAAAGCATTAGCTGGGATTATGATCAACACGACTGAAAAGGTGAAGCCGTTCATGTAGCAAGAAATGGATGTGGGGGAAGGCGTGGTTGGAGAAAAGCTGCATTGGAGGCAGCAACAAAACACAGTACAAACAGGTCAAACTAGTACTTTAATGCAGACTTAAAGAAATATATGTGATGAGAAACATATCATGACTCAGCCAGGATTATAAGTAATTGTGCTTAAAGATTTACTTTTGTGGCATTTTTCTCATGATGGAGGACATGTATAAAAAAAATAAGACTAAAATTGTATTTCTGAGTATTTCTTTTTTCATTGTGAATCAGGAGCCGACGAAAAAAATGTATTTTAAAAAAGTCACTTGGTGATACAAGTGGTGGTCTACAAGCTCCCCGCTCCATTCCATTCTGATGCATCCACTTGCAGACAAATGGTCCATGTACGTCTTCATTTTCCTTGTCTGAGCTCGCATCCGCCTCAAACTGTCCAGCTGTATAGTTCCAACATCGCTCGCCATTTTTGCTGAACCAGTAATGTTAGATTGGGGGGATGAGGGGGTGTAATCTAGCAGGAAAGCATGTAAATAGATCACTCTCAGTTTGGGGTGCCGGGAAGGGGTGGTGGGGTGGCACTATGCCAATGGTCCCGCCCACAATTTAGAGGTAAATTTCTAATGAACTACTGCAATAGAAAAGAAACAGGTTTTTTGATTTTGCCTAAAAATTGCATAATCATAGTTACAAAAAAACACTGGGAATGCTTTTAAAATAGATCAAAGATGATTGAAGTTGAACTTTAAATTGTTCTGTTTTTATTTAATACTCATTGTACAGTAATTGTGTGCAGCAATTACCTGGCTTATAATGGCTTATAAGCTGACAGATGAGACATCTGCTCAGAATGAGAATGTACAGCCCCATTTTTTTTCCCACATTTCCAAAGAATAACCTAAAAAATGTCACTGTGAATTCTTGAGAAAGGAACATCACTGACACAACTCCTTTCTGGTCTCTTGAAAGCTCTACGCTTTGGCTCATCAGGTGTAACTGACACTGCTGCAGGTCGGATCCCCAAACAGGCAGGAAATAAGTTTGGGACTGTGTGAGACTGAATGTGCAGTGGAAGAGCTATTGAAAAAAATAGAGAGCGGATATGCAAGATGCTCTGTACGGGTGTATGTCTAATAAAAACCATCGGCTTGGTGAGCTTTTTGATGGCCGTCTGCTCTTTAGCTGATATAAAACTTTGCGGTTGAGCGTGGAAATTGTCCAAGCTGTCAGCATATTAAAGAAAAGTGATAGAATCTATTTCTCATGGCTCCATCCGTGGAGTCAGATTGTTTTCCTGCACGTCACCTGTAGAGATCCTTTATACATTGCTTGTCTGGGAACAATTGTATGATGATTAGTCAGACAATTGAAGAGGTAACGACAAATCAGCACTTTGCTCTGCATTGAACCTGTGCTAGTCCTAATATTTTGGCCATCTTTGGCTTTTCCCCATGCTGCTGCAATATTTTTTTGTTTTTATTTTTTTGTTGTGCCTTATGGACAAAAATAGCATATATGTGACCATAAAGAGACCATATCTTTAAACTTTTATGTAATACTGAAGAAGAAATCCATCAATAGATTCAATCAATCAATTTATTTTCCATTTGTAATAGTTAAATCCAATTGGAACAACAAAAGTAACAATAACAATAGTTTCCCACCAAAGACAGATGTGGTTCTGATTAACTGCCTTTTGATTTCACGTAACTGAATGATTTTTATAAGTGGACTTCTGACTCACTTGCCTTGCCAGATCATCTCTTGTGCCCCACAGTGATGTTCCAGCCTTTCATGTTTGGTACAGCTAACGATTACTCCCAAGTCTCTTCCGTGTTTCCAGACCGCCTGCTGGGAACCCTTCATCTGGATCTGGATCAGCTGAACGAAAAACTCATCTTCTGCAGTCAAGTCTCAGTTATCTTCTGCCCCTCAACACTCACCCTCTGCTGGAGCCTTGCAGCTCACGACTCCCTGCTCACCTGCAGAGAGTGAGGATAGTATCTCACTTAGCTGCTTCAGCCGGCGACTTTGGATGAAACTGAAATCAAGTTAAAAATGTGTGATTTGGGGATGATCCCCTTTGATTTGTTGCTTTTGAAGTGTGTTGTTGAACAGTTAAAATAATGTTCACATATATTCCTTATTGCATATCGTTGAGAAACTGGCTCATAGTACCCACTTACTTTGTCAGGCTGAACTTAAAAGCTAAAATGCTGTCTGGTATTAGAGTGCTCGTAATTCCTTTGTATTAATGGCTTGTGCAGCACTGACAAACACGAGGAAAGCAATGTTGGATGGCACAAATGCAACTCAACGAGTGATGCACAGGTGTGTAGTGAGAGCAATGACGTTGTCTACCTGGGCCCCAAGTTGTAACATTATTAAAAGTAAATAAAATGTTAAAACCACACTGTAATAAATCCAACTTAAATTTTTTGACTTAACAAAATCTTTTATGTTGTAATAACTCTATAATCTAAGTTCTACTAATCAATTCAACAATTTAAGTCAGTTCAGCAAGTTAAGGTAGTCGTACAGTTCAACATTATTTATTCAGTTGTCTGTATATATCTGAGTTGCATTTCATTACAGTGTGATAAAGTTCTGTGAACTTATCTTTTTTAATTGTCAACTTTTGGAGTTGGCATTGTCCACTGATTGAGTGGTTTGTCAAGAAGTGTCTGCAGAAGTTTTAACTCTTATTTAATGACATAAGTATTAGCAAGTACATAAAGTACGTTGTATCCCACAATTCCTTGCGGTGCCAATCTAACAGCAGCATCAAAGTTACACCTACTTAATTGAATTAATTTGAATGAAAGTAAAATAACTGTCTGATAACTACATGTTATTTTTAAGATAACATGTAGTTAAACAAAAAAAATATATTTATCTTAACTGAAACAAATAATTAAGTCAGATCAAAGTAAAAAGGTTTATTTTTCCAACATCCATATGTGGTCTTATCACCCTCTCACGGTGGAAAAAGTATTATCTGAGCTTCTTCATCCACTAAATTATCTTCAAATGGACACGCCATGCTGCTTCACCTCTCGGAAAACAAACTAACCTTCAACTAAACCTGCTCCAGACCAGATTATGTTCAGAGCATGAGCTGCCATGGCAACTTGACCTACCCTGAAACATACCTCCATTTCTGGAACCGAAAGCTGAGGTTATCAACTTCCTTAGCCTCAAACTTACCATTATAACTATAACCTGCTTCCTTCTAAAAATGCCTTTCAAAAGTGCACAAGAGAAAGTAACGAATGCTAAAAAAAAACCTTTTTATCCACGAAAGATATAGAGGCAATTGATTGATTGCAGGTGACTAGATCTACGTACATCTTGCCTTTCTTTATAAAACTGAAGTCTTCTTAGGTCTGCAATGCATGTTTGAAGCTACTGCCCTGCTCAGCTTCACCTCTGCTTTGTGCTTTGTTATTAGCAAATTAGAAAAAAATAAAATAAAATTTCCTTTTTTGAAATTAATAATTTCCATTTTACGACCAATACCTCCAATTTAATACATAGCTGTATGATGGTAACACTCATTTGAACTCAAATATTTTTGAAGTTGAATGAGATAAAATAAACCTACAAAGCTGTTATACAGTATTTATGTCAGTATAAATCAACTGCCAGTTACTTTTTTCCCAAATAGAGAAGAGTGTTGCTAATTGCACCATAGAGAAAAACAGTAATCAGGTTCTTCCCACATCAGCATTCTCCTTTAAACATCTTTCCCGTTTAATGGCTGATTTCCTTCTGTGTGCTCAGACCCTCAAAGCCATCTGTTTGAATCCTATCTTCATTTAGTTTGGAGAAAACAATAGTCCTGTCTAATCTATATCTATATCTTCCCACAGCATGCTATTAACCCTGAGAAAGGGCTTCCAGGGATGTCTTGGGAGAATTAAAGGTAAAAGGGCATGATGCAGCAACTGGCAAAGACAGAGATGAGGTCAGGCTAGGTCAGTGGCGGGTCAGCATGCAGAGCAAAGACGGGCAGATAGGGAAAACCCTGGACATGATTGGAAAGTTAATGAAGTCGGTTTTTTGAAGGTTTGTCCAAGCTTTGCATTTGCTAAATATCATGAGGAAAATCCCTAAAGTGTCTATTTAGCTCATAATTACTACTATAAAGCTAAAAAACTAGTGTGACACCAAATGTCCCAGATTAGGTCTGTGTTCCAAAAACAGATCTCTTTTTAGGGAGTCACTAGCATTGTTTTAAGAAGAGCAGGTCCATGTAAATTACAATACCATGGAGACAGGGTGTGCTGCACACTCAAAACCTGCAAGATCCCACGCTGAATCATTGATATAAATATCATAAGGGAATAATTGCTATTTGTGTTGTCAAAGTTTAGGTTAAAAGACTAAAGAAAGAATGATACTTTATAAGCTGTTCCCACTGATCCCAAACACATACACTGCAGCACCTGCAAGCAGAAGTCAGGTTTTGACTTCAGCCATGTCTGAATCTGCCTCTGAGGGATTTTTTTCAGTAGAAGATGAGTCATTCCACTCCACTGTTACCTCATGAATGCTCAGTACAGAAGTCTAAATAAGATTAAAAAAAATTCGAATGCAATCTCTAAATGAACGTCGGGTGCGGCGGTATGGTAGCAGCGCGTTTTGGGTTCTGACCTGTGGTGAATATTTGGATGCACTAATTTAAATATCCTAACTTTGGTGAAAACTTCGTGTTGCATCAAGCAATCAGAAATGTAGCTTTGGCCCGTAACGTGTTGATGACATGATCAGCAGATGCGTCCAAAACCAACATGGAGGAGAATTTAATCATTCTCCTCCTGAACTGAAGATTTTTTCCTCATTTGTTCAGTGACAATAACATTTATGTTCTATCATTTTCTTTTTGTTTTTGTTTTTTCTTCCTCAGGACAGCAAGTTGTCAAACTGCACCACAGAGAGACGGAAGTACCTCTGAAAATGGCCGTCATTCTGACCCAGGTCCTCGCCTTGCTGGAAGAATCTCTGAATGATCTTATGAACCCAGAAATAGAGAGGGGATTACTGATACTTTTGCAGACCTCTTCAAAAAAAAAAAGTAATGCTGATCTTTGCACATCAATTGTGTCTTCCATGATATACAAGTAATACTTCAATGTAGCAATAGGAGTGAAAACCCTGGACAGCAGGACAGAGCCAGATGACAAGAATTCACTGTGCAAATGGTGTTCGGCATGAACCCAGTATCAAAGTGTCATTTCACAACCAAACACAGGAGTGTGGAGTGTATCTGTTTGTACATATGAAAGTTAGCCACCAAACACTTGCTAACAGGCATTAGTTAGTGTCTCAGAGGAATGCACCAGTTAGAAAGACCAAATGATAATAAAATATAGACATTGACAAGATTCTTCCCCTGAAAAAACATGGACTATCTATGCAATATTGATTAATTACCAGGCAAGTATTGATAAAAGAGCATGTGGATCAGTGGAATGATCTTGGACATCCACACAGCACTGAATCTCCAAGTTCCAGGTTACAGCTTAGTTGCTCACAAAGCCGTTTCACATTTCAATTGCGGAATGACACACTGTGACCAGTGTGTTACTGCGGCTGTGATGCAGAGGTAAGGCGGTCAACCTCTGATTGGAAGATTGTAGGTGTGGCTACTGCTCTCTCAACCCATCTGTTGAAGTGTCCATGGGCGAGACACTGTACCCCACATTACTTCTGATGGTTGTAGGTTGGCGTCAGTGTTTGAATGTGTGTGTGCATGGGTGGGTGGGACTGTGACTGTAAAGCGCTATGGGCCTTTAACAAACACCACATACACCATTTGCCAGACACCATTTTACTTTTTAGTTGGATTTATTTCAATATGTAAAGATAGTTTAAATGCAGGGTTATTAGAAAAGCAACATAATGATGGAATCTCTGAAGTCAAACAAACATTTTGAAGCTTCTTTAAATCTAGCTGTTGCAGTTTAGTTACACTTAGTGTTCAGCTGATGTATGGAGATACTGAGCCCTGAGCAAAGCAGCCCACATTATACTGCCAACATTTTATTACTCACAAAACTGCTTATCAAACAATATGCTTGTATATCTGCAGTAGCAGCAAACATAAAGATTTTTGTCCATCTACATCCACAGTTGTCTTCTTTGTTCAAATTCATGGTAATCTCATCGCTTTATATTCAGCTGCATCACACCGGAGCTCCAAAACTGCAGGGACTGATGAAGACAACAAATGTTCCATGATGCTGCTTTAACAGACGTGTCTGTAAATTTGTAATAAAGGGTGTCTGACACCAGAGACCTCTTAAGCAGGCTTTTTTCCTCATAATGCATCTGTAAATTTTAAATGATTGTGGTGTTATATTACAAAACTAATCAGGGACATAGACCATCAAAATGGCTGTGACACTAAACAAACAAACACAAATTTTGTACGGGAAATAACTTTTTTGTTCAAAATTGGCACAATTCTGTTAATGTAGTAAATGATCACCTACCCATTTTTTTTGGTTGAACATTTGTCTGTGAGCTACATACCATCCAAGGCACAATAAAAATGTGAATGGTATTAGAGGGAAGGAACGGCAATAAATAAAAACAAATGAGGAGGTTACCGTGCTCAAGAATGATAAATGGCATAAATACTGAGGCTGAGTGCAGCTCATAACTAAGCAGACAGCAAGGGCAGACGAGATGGGGGGGGAAAAGTGAGACGCAATTTTGATGACTGCCTAGCAATATATTTGGAAATGCATCCTCAATTTCATGAAGATAAATATAGAAATGTGTAAATGGCATCACACGTAGACATGTTGCGCATTTTAATTGTCCCAGTGTCTGAAGTAACTCAAAGTGAATATGTGATTTGTCAATTGATTCTTACTCTCCCAGGCTATGAATAAAATGCTTTAATTATTCATGTTCTGACGTCAGTTGTTCGCTTGAATGTTGTATGTGGTGCAGACCTCTTTCTCCGGGCAAAGCTACACCCCCCCCACCCCACCCCAACCCAGCTCTCAGACCAACAGCCCCTCCTCCACCTCTGCCACCATGCCTGCCCCCCCCACCCACCCCACCCCACAGCTCATGTGTCTGCCTGGCATGAATGAGCCTCCAGACACATTATTGGCACTTTGCAGACAGGCGCCAAGCGAAACAAAAATTGAGGTTGCATCTCGGTATTTGCCACCCCTTTCTTGGAACGTTTGCGCTCCGTGTGCACCAGATGCTGGCGTGTCGTCTTGCTAGAAATCTGCTACTCAGAGCAGCAGCAGCTGCTGCAGAGCAACTGGTTCTGCAGGGAAAGTGGATGAACATTTTGTATAAGTGCATACTTGTTATTTAGCGTTTGTTTTTTGTTGAAGCTGTGAGAGGATCCGGATTCTTATTTATGTCCTGATGTTTTTCACTCTTTTTTTTTTAATATGGAAGAAGAAATACTATCCCTTTTTAAGATTGCCAAATTTGACCAAATTTTCTAAGATAGTCCTCAACATTTTTTTATAGGCTTTTTGCAAAAGTAAACAAATAAGAACTCCTGGATGAAACACAAAAACACCTTTTTGTGCCATGTCTATACAGTACTGTTAATAGCATTTTGAGTGGTGTGAGCCTCTCGAATCCACTCCAGCTTTTTTCCTGAGTGGTCTAACTCTTCTTTGAAACCAGAGTGCAAGCTTGGCTCAAACATGTCTGAACAACAGAAAATGCTTCACGATGTACAATTGAGGGAAAATAAGGATGGTAAAGATGTGTGAACACATGGATATAATAGAGTTTTGTCACTTGCTAGTTATCTTTGACACTTTGATCCGTGCATTGAAGCGCAGAAAAACAACTTTTCTGCCTAAGAATACATTTAAAATAGGCGTCACTTCTTTTTTCTTGTTTTTTTTTTTTGTCTTCTTACTTTTGAAAACAAAAAGACAAAGAGCAAAAAATATCCATGCAGGGTTTTTTTCTTATGCCTTTTTAAACTAATGTCACATTAAGGCAAAGTTTAGACGGCTTCTCCTCAGTTCCTGCCTTTTCTGTGTCTAACTTGTCTCTGGGTGGGTTTCTTCCTGAACAGAGATCAGTATTCCACTGATGATTGACAACTAGCTGGTCAATGAAAAGGAAATGTTGTGAACACAGAAAATTGGACGAAAAACATTTGTCTAACTAAGAAAATTCAATATTTCTCTAACAATTAAGCTCACATTTTTATTTTTTTTGGCAAAAATAAATCAATGTTTGTACACAAAACATACTGGAGTGTTCCATTCAGTGTAAAGGCCATGATTAATTACAGAACTATTTTACCTTTATTGTTAAAAACATTATTTTATTGAAAGCTGGAAAAAAGTTGTGGATTTAAACACATTTTTTGGAAACAACAAAGATTTTAATGTTGCTTCTCAGTGTCAGTCAATGATCTAGAGTAATGCTGCACAGTGCTTTTGCATTAATGAGCCCTCATTAGCATAAATTCTAGGTGATGATGCATCAGCTTTCTTAAACTGAACAAGGTTAAGGTTTTAAGAAGTTATAGGATGTCGTTCTGTGCTCTCGGTCTAACAAGCGGCGCAGAGCAAAGGTGTGACTCACTGTGCTTCCTCCACTAAGCTGTGCTGCTGAAGGAACAGTCAGTCAAAGCTATCATCTCCATACATTGTCAAAATACTAAAAAAAAACACTGCATCCATCACTTGATAATAAATCATCTTCTGGGTACTGTCTTGTATCTCATCTTGTTTTTTTTTTGTTTTTTGTGTGTTTTTTTTTTAGTATCCTCCTCTTTCTTAGACTATTTATAACAGGAAAGCAAGCTTTTGCCTTTATTAGAAATAAAACATCTCATTCTTGGTAAGCACCCACGACAAAGTGTGAAGAGAGACAAAACAGGCAGGCATAGCTGGGACTGGCGTATGCCATGGATGTGAAGAGATCCTCTTGAGGAGGCGGAGGGATGGAGGGAGGCAGAGGCACATTGAAGCAGATGCAGAGAAATGTGAGAGGGTGTCAGTGAGACGGGTGATGACGCGCTTATGGCTGCGGAGAGCTGGCGAGGCCGCGGCCCTGGCTCTGACTCACCTCATCCCCACGGGGCCTCCTGGTTGACGTCACTCGGTGTGCGCTGTGGCATTTCTCTGCTTCAACTTCTTTGTGTGCAGCAGCCACACTTGAGCTTTTTTTCACATCTGAGAGACTGTGAAAAGACAAATTTATCGATGTGTACACTGTGTTCATCTATCTATCTATCTATCTATTTATCCCCCTCCGGCAGAGGTTTGTCTGTTATCTAGCTGTGTCAAGAAAAGGAACACTATGTACCCTATCAATGCTATTGATAATAGTGAATGCAGAGGAAGAAAAATAAAGACATGAACAACAAAGAACACAAATGGGAGATGTCCTTGCAGCTGTGGGGAAAATGACCCGTTGTGGGTTAAATCCCTTATTAGCCCACCTCCAGACTCAAGGGAGGGGCTTGTTCACTGAGAGATGATGGATGAAGTTTGTTATTTATAATATGGTGACCTGTCCTTGCCCTCTATCTCACCTGCTTAGAACTTCACATTGAAATCCTCTGAAGTGAAACAACAGTGAGCAGCTTCACAAAAACCAGAATATAAGGTATATAATCTTTATCGAATCTTCATGTGCAATGATGCTGAGTTAGACACTTTTATGACCACTTAGCAACAAGTTGTGCAGTATACATTCATAAAATTTAGTTTTTTTAACATGATGTTTTAAAATAACTGTATTAAGGATTTGAATTAAACACAAAAGAGATAAATCATTTCCAGCTCGTTTTCCTGTCCTCACAGATATTTATATTTGAGGTTTGTGTTTACAAATCTCTGTCATAAAATGTTCTGCAGTATTTTGCAGCAAGTAGATGATAGATTCACCCGGCAACATAAAGCAAGACAGGAAAACGTCTCATGCATGATTTGCCCGAACTACTTTGTGCCACTTTGGCTTAATCTCTCTTGTGGGGAAGGGGCGGGACTTGATGTGTGCGAGGAGAAATGGGGGTGAGGGACATGATCTTATATTTAAAACAGGACCACACCCCTGCATCTGCGTGCCTGGCAAAAACTAGTAAACAGTCAAATAGGATATTAATTAGCTGGTAATATTTTATGTTTTTTTCAAAGATGATTTTAGTGGTGTTTTGGAGAAAACATCAAAGCACAAAAGTACCCACTTCTTAACATTTTGATAAATTGGAGCACATTTTTTTTTATTGGTGATATGAATGGCATTTTGTTTAACTTTTAATTGGTTTGCCATAAACAAACCTTGAAACTAAATAAAAATAAAACAGTATTTGAAAGAAAAACAAAACACTAACCAGTAAGAAAAACCAGAATTTTTTTTAAAAAAAAACATAGGAAATCTTCAAATCTTCAATTTCTTGTTTCTAAGAAAAAAAAACACAAATATATATATATACACACACACACACACATATGTATGGAAATCCACTAGCATGGTCGTCACGGTCTTTGCCCTTGTTTCAAGCCTGTACCTAAAATCTTGCTCTTACCTGTCTCCAGCAATCCATTGGCACAAGTGGTCGCCTGAGTCTACTGTTTTTCCGGAACACAGCCTACTCATTACCTCCAGGCAAGCCACGAGCCTCTGCCGAGCTTGCAATTCACCACGAGCCATGGACGAAGCCACCAGCGACGTCACGAGCCGACGAAAATCCTCAATCTTCGTCGTGGGTCCTCCTCGGAGTCTGCCAATTCACTAACTCGCCTCTGAACCAAGATCTGAATTTTAAACCCTTTCAAACCACTTCAGAACTCACCTGCGTCTCCTTCCGGGTTCCAGCGTCTGGGTCTATTTAGTTCTGCTATTCATGACACATCTTGCTTTTTATTTTAAAGAATTTAACATTCTTGTAAAAATTCATCTCATATTTTCTAGTATCTGTATAATTTTTCCTGCTTAAGAAAAGGCTGTCATTTGCGACTATTTACGCGGCTAAATGTTGTTGTTGGTTCCGCATATTAACCTAACTCCTAATTGTAACCCTAACCCTTCCTGTCTGTGAAAATTTAGAACTGGCCACACGGATTTAGATAATTACTTGTGAATGGTAACTCTAAAAAAAATATACAATTTTTAAAACAGCAAAAATTTCAAAGAACACACACAGTGCTATATTTGCTTTACCAATTACAAACCCCAGGTGACTCAGATGACTCTGTTGACTGCTGACATCAGGATCCTCCTAAACAGAAACAGCCATTCAGCAATGGAGATAAAGAGGTTCTGTTTGTGTGAAGAGCTGAGAAAGGCACAAATGAAATACAAAGGTGATTATTAACACAATACCTTAAGAGAAGTGTGAAAGGGGATTAGATGCGTCACTAGCTACAACTACAAGAATCACCATGCTTTGGAGACGGATCAGGATGAAGCCGTTGACCAAGTTTTCCACATGTCTAATATTGTAGTCCAGTCCGTGTCATCTGCTGTCCACTAGCACATCTCATCAACTGCATTCCCACCTCATTCGGGACTGTAGCATTCATCCATGGTGAATACTCTTTCAGGTCTGTCTAAAACCTTCGAACCCACAATGCATACTACACCTGGTCATCTTGTTGGCCTCCTCCATGCAGCAGTGGTTGTCATCAGCTGCTGCTGAGGACTTCATGATAAATGTGTCTCCACTGTCATTCATATGAGAGAAAATCTGGACACGAATTGGGAGATCTCATCCAACTAAAGCAGAAGGTTCTAATGGTGTCTCCTACACTTACTGAAGGAATGTGCAGCCCACCTGTCAAAGCCCCTCTAGATGCTGTTCTGATAGGATCCTTGTGTTGTGGAAGACATCCTATCTTGTTCCAGTGCCCAAGGCAGCAAAACCTGAACACCAGACAGGGGGCATTAACACTGCAGCTTGCATCTCACATCATGAAACTCTGGAACAGATGACTCTCCAACATCTAAAGCTTCAGGTCATCAAAGACCAGGGCCTTTTTCAGTTCGAGCACTGGGAGAATTTAGGATTGTGTACTGTGGTACATTTTTGATGATTTTTCAAGGATATTTGACAACATGAGTCCCTCCATTATAAAGATAAACTATTCAGGATGGTAATGGCCCCTCTTTAACCCACTGGATTGGGACTAAATTACATCAAGAACACAGCCCACCAGAATAAGGGATGGTGTTTTAGCAAGGGGCCATTTTGTCAGAATGTCTCCAGTCTGAAAAAAGGAAGAGACATAAAGACATTTCACTGGTGCACTTCTACAAGTACTTTGGCCGAGAAGCTGGAATAGTCCCTCTACACAGAGATGCTCCAAAGGAAAGGGCGGAACCGTCTTTTCTCCCGAGGAGACTGGTATCTTTGATGTCAGCAGCAACGTGTTCCACATGTTTTACCAGACTCCTCGGATAGTAGACTATCCTGGTGAGCACATTATGTTTCCTGCAGTCTGCTGGGACAGCACCCTAAAAGAGAACGGCTGGAACAGACTGGACAAACTGACGAACAGAGCCAGTTTTGTACTTATGAGAGAATTGAGCTCCCGTAACCCTTGTGCTATCCTAGGAACTCTAAAAAAGTTGGGAGTTGGGTCATCTAGACCCACTAGACAGTGCACTGAACCTTTTTTCTTCAATGATTTGCGATCTTCACTGGTGTCCATGGATTACATGAAATCTTTCCACCTTTATGCACCTGTGTCATGGTAGGGAGAACACGTCGATGTAAGGGTGGAGTCATCTAAGATAGCACAAGGGTTAAATCTGTGGTTGGGATGAGACTGATGAGATCATCATGGATAACATCAACCATCCTCTGCACAATGTGGGCAAAGAAGCAGTCGAGGCAACAGATTCCTCTGAGGTATAAAAGTTAAGGACTGCATGTATTTTATGAAATAAAAAGTGGTTTAAATTGTTTCATCAACCAAGGCAAACAGAATTTTGGTTGGTTCCATTGCTGTTTGGATTAAAATTTGTATGAGTGAGAATGAAAAGCTGGTGTTTTTACAGTTTCCTTTAGCTAACGCAGCTTGCACTGGCAACCACAAAAGAAGAACTTATCCACTGAAGGCGTGAGCAAAGGAGTCCGGTGTTATTGAGTAATTTACACTTGAACAAACTATCATTTCAACCCCATGGCGACTTTTCAGAATGCAACCTCTGTTTCACTGTTGTCGTGGAGAATAGAGCCTCTCTAAGAGTCAAATGGATGACTGCTGGGAATATTGCTGGCTTGTACTCAGACAAGCAATTTTACCCACTGTGGGATAATGGCAGCAAGTGGGGGGTTGCAAAGATTTAGCCTTGCACTCGGAGGTTGGTGATTTTTATTCTGTAGCCACCAGCCAATGTGTAGCCTTATTAAAGTTGAACGCAGGCAGATCCTGAATTTTTTACGCTGAGGCGTGTCATGGCCTGCAACCTGATCCTAGCATGAAACTGCCCAGGCCTTTTACCCCTATTATGGCCAGCTGTTTTCCAAAAAAAGGTCACTACTGAACTATTAAAAGGTAACAATTTTACCAGTTAGGTAGTCAGCACTGTTTTATGTACCTTATTGGTTATTTAGTGCAATTAAACTGTTCCTTGCAAATCAGTGATACACAAAATGTCCAATGATTGGTCATTGAGATATCTGTCAATTTTAATTTTTAACTAGTGAGAGAAAAAAACTGCTTTGGTTAACTGATGTTGCTCAAAATGATTTCAAATTACTGATTGGTACATTTCATTGTTTCACTCTCAATAATCCACCTTTGATTAGGTGCCAGACATACACCCAACCAAGAGCCTTCTGTTTGTTTTAGTCTTGGTTAACAGAATGTAGCAAGATGAATAAAGTCCTAGCTGCATTGATGTAAGCTACTTTCCCTCTTAGATTTTGGCATTTCAACTAATGGTGAGCTCAAACTGAGCATGTAATGCCCCTTTAGCAAAAAGTCTTCGCTACCCGATACTAGCGTATGTCCACCACCTGGAGTTGGAAGGAAATTGGTGCAAAATTGCAAAGCAGTGCAAATCTTGCTCCAGACTTTTTTTTCACACCTCTCTTCCGTTATACAAAAGACTTGGTGTCATATATTTCCGGCCGGACAAAAGCACAATTAATAATTTCTCCTCCATGATCAATTTTCTACTGAGCCCGTGACCTGACATGGATAAAGTAATAAATATCTTGTTCCCACAAATTAATATCTTGTTGCCACAAATTAATATGTCGTTCCTGCGAAATAATATCTTGTTCCCATGCATTAATTAATTTGTGCAAACGAAATTATTATTCATGTTATAAGTCATTCATAAACACGGATGTGAGCAATATTTGGATTTACAACAGATACCTTCACATTTCTGTCTGTGTGTCTCATTACACTGCATGGAAGACACGGAAGATGTTTAGAGATCAAATTTATTTATTTTAAAAAGCACAAAAGCATCTGTAATCGGGTCTCCATGTCTGGATTCATTCTCAAACGCACTCCATCCTACTGCAGAAGCCGCTTTCTGCCGCTACCTCCATGTCTCTGTGACCCACATTCGTTCAAGAGAGGAAAAATAAAAACAAGAATGATCGATTTCTTCTTGTCTCGATGAAAATAAAAAAAATATCATAAGATTTAGGATGCCCAAGCTTTCTTCGCATACCGGACATAGCTCCTATGAGCTCCGGCCCGCCGCGGAGCTCTTTTGCTTGTCATGCCGGCAATTAGGCAGCTGGCTGGCCGGTAGACAGACAGCCAGCTTATATTGTAGTTTAGGGTAGGATAGGAATAATAATATTCAGGACTTCAGGACGATTAACATAATCGTTAGCAGTCACTTTATATCCGATGGCTGGTAGGCTACATGCTACGTAGCATATTCGTTATCCTGTTGTATTTGAATGCACCACAGTTACAGGGACACGGTGAATGGTCGAGATGTATTGGGATGTAATGAGACACACACAGACAGAAATGTGAAGGTATCTGCTATAAATCCAAATATTGCTCACATCAGTGTTTAGGAATGACTTATGACGTGAATAATTATTTCGTTCACACAAATTATTTAATGCGTGGGAACGGAATAGTATTTCGTTCACACAACTTAATTATTACGTAGGAACTAGATATTAATTTGTGGGAAAAGGATGTTTATTATTCTACCCATGTCAGGTCACGGGCTCAATAATTTTCAAATGGTTGGCACTTTCATAAATTAATTGGGACGACATCCATATGTCATTACTAAAGTTCAAACTTCAACTTGGTTCTAGCTTTCAACGCATTCAATTGATGCATGTTTAGTTTGCAGAGCCCAAATATGGTGTTAAAAATGAGCGCAGTGACACGTAAACATGACAGAATGGAAAACAGAAGCCTAAAACATTTGACTTTTCATTGAAAGTAATCTCTCGAACAATGGTTTCTTAGGGAACGGGTGAACACAGCTCAAGACTGGCCTCTTGCTTGTCTACCAAACAGATAATGTCATGTTGGCTACCTCGCATAAAGCAGAAAGTTAAGCTTTTATGTCAATGTATTCCAATTTTTAGTCCTATGTGTTACAGCCTACAAAATTTCGAGAATTATGCTTGCCTGGCACACTTCTACGCACAACAACATTGCACAGCAACGTTGCACAGCAACATTCCTGATTCCTTTTATTCTGCCATCAACGCCTGATATGATAAGAACAAGAACTGGGTGTCTTTTGCACCAACAGAGGTTCCCTTAAGTTTATAAGATTCAAGAGATATGGTTCCAGCATATAAAAATAATTTTTATTACAAAGTATACTTGAAAAAAATGCTGATTAAAAACATTAAAACGGAGACTCCCACAGGGATTGAAAATGAAGACCTAATCAGGCCAAGGCTCTCTGAAGGGGGCTGGTAAGGCAGGGTTCATGGAAGCCATCAAAACAAACCAAAACGCTGCACTCGCATGAGATAATCCCACCTTCGCTTGTGAAGGATGGGAAAGCCAACTCCAGGAGAAACACAGTACAAAAGGAAGAGAGAACCTCTGCCATGACGACAGTGGGCTGTTTCATTGCATCTTTTAATTTTTGTGTCTCAAATATAAAATAAAACCACTAACTCGTTTCTTTGACCTGGAAGTCACAGAATTGCTCTATAATCCAGTTCAAGGGTGTTTATTTACACATTCAGACTTCACTTGCAAGGATCCAGGATTATCTCAGGTAAAATTAGAAAACTGGCACGCAAATAAAAATCCAGGTTCCCATTAAAAAGGCTTCTAAAGTTACGTGTGGGGGGTATGTGGAGGTGTTGCTATGTGATGATTGAATCTTGTATCTGCTTTCACTGCAGTGATTGGTGGATCCCTTAGGGATGAACTTGAGTCATCCATGGCTTCTGTTATCAACCAACCAATTTTTTGATGGTTTTTACGACTTCATTGTTAATATTTTACTGACAAAATCGTCCAACTGCGAGAAACTCAGTTAAAAACAGAGACTGAATATAATTGTTTTGGTAGTTAGCTTTTTCTGGAAAAGGCCCATTTGACCTGAGGCCTATAAAGTATATAAACTTTGACCCATCCAGCCATCACTAAAGACTCTCAGCACTTCAAAGAGGGAAAACCTGGGTTAATAAAAGCACACAAAGAAAACTATACAAAGTATCTAAATAATATATACTACAAAAATTGAAGGGTTTGGTCTACACCAGGGGTGTCCAACTCTGTCCAACTCTAGGCCTAGAGGTCCGCACTCTTGCTGGTTTTCCAGAAACCCTGCCTTATCTGCTGTTAATTACCTGGATTGTGTTTAGTCAATAAGGAGCTTTAATAGCAGATTGGTTGGAAAACTTGAAGGACACTGGACCTCCAGGCCCGGAAATGGACACCCCTGGTCTACACACTAAAATCAAACAGGTCCGTCCTTGTAAAAGGCTATAGTTGGTACTGGGGATGCGGCTAGGGCTATTAATCCTTGTTTTGAGTATCACTTTCAATTTGTCATGTGAACCATTGATATACACGACCCTACACCAAGGTTTGTGATTAGACATTTTTCAATTATCCCCCAATAGCTGAAAAAAATCATTTTTTTAAGTTATTCAACCTACTGACAAAATCCTATAGAAACGTTTGTGTTACAGCAGACAAGATACATGTTGGTTTCCTCAACAGTAGCTGCATGGCATCATTATATGAAACCAACAACAAGTACAAACAGGCTAATTACTGGCAAATTATTGTGATGTTTGAAAATAAAATCTTTGCCTGAATAGAGATCAATGAAGTAATTAAGAATGCTCTGGCAAGTGTGAGTCAGCCTGACAGATAAGTAGGACGCATTATCATCTTCACCATCTGAGAATCTGTACTAAGCTTCTTTAATACGCAATTCTAACCTTAACATAATAACAACTCACATGAAAAGAAGGAGTCTGCATAGCTTTTCTATTAGAAACCTGGCAGGTATCGATAAGTTAGAGGACATAGAACAGCTTTTGATAATTCTGTTAGCCAGCTTTATGAGCTATGGAAATGTGTAGTATGATCCATTGTCCAAATAACAGTAACACCCTGTCCGTGCTTAAGGCACTTACGAGTGCCAAACAAAGCCTCACAGGCCTGGCTACCTGCCTGAGAAGACTCATCAAACAAGCAGAAGGCCTGAAAATAAACATAATGTTCTCCAGTGAACCATCCAAAGTATGCTCTCAAATGCAGCAGGAATCACATAAGGCCAATGTTCTCTGGTGAGCAGGTCTGAGAGCACAAGGAAACTGGTTTTGTCTCCTCTTGAGACACTTACTCTTGAGTAAGTGAGCTGACATCAGTTCACCATCCGCACCGCCTGTAACGACGGGTGGTACAAGTGCTGATGACTGAAACATAACTGACTGTGTTTAGCTTCTTGGTGTACTGAATGCTACGGATTTATTTTTATTCAAAAACAAAAAGTGCAATGTTCATAAATAGCGAACATTCACCCATTGGCCTACGTTTTTATCTGAAATTCAGTAAAACACAGCAGGAGCCCCCACTAAACATGACTTTTTTTTCCACAGTGGAATCTACTTTCCTTCCATACAATTCATAGAAATCATTCAAATAGTTTCAGCCTCTAGGTTGTGCAGTGAATCATCTTTTTTCAGATGGGGAGGTAGCCAGAGTGAAGGAGATAAAAATGAAGATGTAAACAGAATGAGCTTTCTGTTCTGTAATGCTCTCCGACATTCTTCAGTGTGTCGGGGGGGTTGAGCTGGCTCTGATCATACAGAGAGTTAATGGCCACAGCACCTGGCTTACTCCTCGCTGATGAAAAAGAGAAAGAGCAAAAAGCTAGTCAGGTAGGAGAAATATCTAGGGGATTTGCTTGTTTATCCATTTTTACTCATTACTGAACTGTAAAAAAATAAAAGAAAATTACGTTTTTTGTTCGTGTGGCATTTTCTGATAATGGAGGACATGTCACGGTGCCCCCAGCCGGCTCCTCCTCCTCGTCAGGTCCACCTGCAGACACCAGCTGCGCCTCCTCATCCTCATCAGCGGCTGGACTCTTAAGGAGTACTAGGACCTGTACTCGATGCTAGTTCGTTGTACTCCACGGTGCTTCCTCTGGCCTAGTTTAATATTCTTGTTCTCGCCTTGTTACCTCGTCTAATTTTGCCTTGTCTCCTCATTACCCAGGATCCCGACCTCATCTTGTACACTCTGGACTGCCGACTCACCTACTCTCTGGTTCCGTCCTGCCGCTTCTTTGGGCTTCCACTGGATCACGGTGTTCGCCGTCAAGACCCTCAAACCATCCTCACCGCATCCTCATCTGGAACTCTGTTATATACTTTAAATCTATTCCTATTCACCTTCCTTGCTTGCCGAGGATCCTTCTGGGTTACAGCATCTGGGTCTGCCTAGTCCACTAGCCATGACAGGACATATATAAAGAAAATTAAGCTTAAATTGCATTTTTGAGTAATTTTTTAGTCAAATCGTTGTTAATCAGGAGCAGACACAAAAAATTTGTTTAAAAAAGAGTGAAAAGGTCCCTGCTCCAAGTTTTCAGCAATGGGAAGGGGAATGGGGGGTGGGGTTGCTCAGCGTCAATGGTCCCGCTCTCGACTCAGAGGCAAATGTCTTGTGAACTACTGTCGCTCTGCAGAAACTATGTCCAAAACAATACAAGTTTTTTTATTTAGGCCTAAAAACAGTATAATCATAATTAAAAGACCACTGGGAGCACTTTTAAATTAGATCAAAAGACGATCAAAGTGGGACTTCTTTACCGTTTTTGAATTGTTTTCTTCACTTTGAACATATAGTGTTAAATGTCTAATTTTTACATCCTGATTGTTTAATTAATATGCTTAATATTGCTTAATATTCCAAACAATGTATCTCTATTTGTGCATTCCATACACAATAGTTTTTTTAATAAATAAATGCTGCTGTTCACCCTTCGGTACATCCCTTCAAGGGTCGCCACAGCAAATCAGCTTTCACTGATTCACACAGGTGGTTAGGCAGAGATTTTTATGCAGGATGCTTTTCCTGAAACAGCCTTGTATTTTATCCAGGCTGGCGACCAGCATAGGGATACCCAGATTTAAGTCTCCTTATACCTACATAAGGGCCTAAGGCCCCACACTGGATGAAACTCATTGCGCTCCCTGGGAATTAAATCCAGGTTCCCTGTGCGCCAGCCTTACACGCAACCAACTAAAGTAAATGTACCACTTGTACTTTTTCTTTGGATTGAGGTTTAGTCTTTGTTTTAATATAAAGAAGACAACCTCTGCATACGTTCATGTGAAATACTCTCAGTGAAAGGGGGGGGGGGGGTTTCATAAAAGTTGGGCTGCTGGGTTGCTGATTCTTTACGTCACTCATCAATAGGTGTTCGCTCTGAACCAATAACTAAAGTGCAAATTTTCTTCTCAGCCAATCACAATGAATTCCTCCCTCCAAATTCATAGAAGTTAGTCCGCATTCCAGACATTTTGCCGGTCCACTTCACCCCATTCTCCTCCTGGCTCTTTGTTCCGGTGCAGTCTGGCCTTAACCACCATCAGCTTCAGAGCTAAGGGGTCTCTTCACTTTGTCTGTGATCATCCCAAGCATGTTAGATGTCTTCAGCCCAGAGCCCAACTGCCAAAGACTACTGACTATTCATGCTCAAGTCCTGTTTCACTATTAAATCTTCAATACGACTTTCAAGATTTCGGTAACGCTTCCTTTTACAGTGCAGTACTTACAGTGTACTTAAGTGGTATTTACATGGTACTTATAGTGTAACTACTGGGTACTTTCAGGGTACTTACATGGTACTTTTTATGGAATTTACTGGGTACTTACAGTGTGTTTACATGGTACTTTCTATGGGACTTTACTGGGTACTTACATGGTACTTTTTGTGTCTACTCTGTACTTACATGGTACTTACTGTGTATTTATATGGTACTATTTGGTTCATACCTATGTGGTACATACTGGGTATTTATAATATTCTTACTGGGTATTTACATGTTGTGCAAAGGTGTCTTTTATGGTACTTACCACATGTCAGAACAAGGTAAGTACAAATAAAGTACCTTGACCTTTAGGTCTGCACTCACTGCACGTTTCATGGTATTTACCATGAATTTACCACAGAAACTACCCCTTAAGTACACTGAAACTGTAACTGTAAAAGAAAGTCAGCCCTATTTCCACTCAACTACATGGTACTTTCATTACTAAATACTGGGTATGTTCACTTGAATATTACTTGGTACTTACCCCTTAAGTACACTGAAACTGTAACTGTAAAAGAAAGTCAGCCCTATTTCCACTCAATTACATGGTACTTTCAGTAGTAAATGCTGGGTATGTACACGTATTACCTTCCCGTACAGTGTACAAACACACTCGGTCTGCTGACCTCACCAAATGAGACAATGCTAACCTGTTGGTGAGGGTAAAGTAACTTCATTGTAAAAATATATTCTGGCCTGATTACTTCTTGTAACATGAGGCAAGTTTAAAGAGAAACAAGACAGCAGTGAAAACAACAATCTTTAATATGATACGTGTCTGCAGCATACAAAGTGTCATCACAATGAAATAGGTTTTAAGTACAAAACAGTGCAAAGGAGAATTCTAAAAAACACATTATTGGCCTGAGGGTCGTGCTTTTTGTCCATCAAAATTCTTTCAGCAGAGTTTGGTAACGGTGCAGGACTTCTTCAGGGTTTGTAACTGCAAGAAAATTCACAATATGAGCTCAAGTGAACATAAAAAGCATAACAACTTTGATGAAATACAAAATATATTTTACTTATTTAATCATTTCTGTAATGAGTTTGAAAAATCTCTATGAAATTTTTTATCGCTTTGACTGTAATGCTTGAAATTAATCAAGTATCCACATTTATGAACATGATAATAAATTATTCAAAACTTAACTTTTTTAAAATATTGTTCTAAAAATGAACTTGTTTTAATATGTATTATATAATTAAATGTGTAAAACAACAAGGCTAAATATTTACTTTTAATACTAAAAACACCCCGAGTGTGTGTTTTTGTTAAGTAGCTCAGGGCAAGTAAAGTTGCAAATTCCCAGCGCACTTGAATGCAGCACAACTACCCCCAAAGTGAACGTGCAGATTAATCCGGAGAGCCTCGAGGCACGCGCAACAGTTTGAATTTCTCTTCATCTGGCAGGTAAGCCAGTGTTTTTTTTTTTTTATATATATTGGATAAATTACATGTAAATATTTAAACTGATCAAACTTTATAAAGAAGGTAACCTCGTGATTTCAAGCTACTACTATCTCTGTTTGAAACGTGACGTAAAGAGCATGTCTACCTTACTGCAATAATGTCAGTTATTTCATGTATACATTTTCAAAGTTTGTAATGAAAATCTACAAACATTGTTGTAACTTACCAGGAGAGGGGCACCTGTAAAACAAGCACGTAGCCTAAATGATAACGTCTGTGGTTCTGTGCTCGTTTGACTGAGCGCACGTCTTTCTGGGAAAATCAAAGAAAGGCGATTATTTAAAATAATGATGACGTACTTCCGTCTTTTTACCGCTTTAGATCAGCTATGGCGAGGAAGACATCCCAGACGAATCCACAGGAGAGTAAGCTAAAATAAGTTAAATCCACCAAGTGGACATATTATTTACATTAATGAAGAGTTTAACTGCCTTTTCCCCATTTTCTTTTCTTTCGCCGTTTTTATTTTATTTTTATTTATTTATTTATTTTCAAATAAATAAATTACCCATAGTGAATGTAACTGAAAATTAAAACATATTTTTGTGAATAACTGTGTTGAATTTGAATTTGCCTATTTATTTATTTTTTCCTTTTCTTTTACATTGCAATGTTTTTCATGCTAATGCAAATTGTATGTGCGAATAATATTTATAAAGAAGAAATACACACAGCAATTGCCAATTAAAACATTGCTTTTGTCATTCTTTGTCTAAACAAATTAGATTTTTTATGGCAATTTTGATTTTTTTTTCTTTGATTTCTTTTTTGTTGTTCCTGTTTATGTAACTAAAATATAAAGTTGTGAATAATTTATTATCATGTTCATAAATGAGGATAATTGATTAATTTCAAGCATTTCAGTCAAAGCAAAAAAGAATTCACAGAAATTCATCAAACTCATTACAGAAATGATTAAATAAGTAAAATATATTTTGTATTTCATCAAAGTTGTTATGCTTTTTATGTTCACTTGAGCTCATATTGTGAATTTTCTTGCAGTTACAAACCCTGAAGAAGTCCTGCACCGTTACCAAACTCTGCTGAAAGAATTTTGATGGACAAAAAGCACGACCCTCAGGCCAATAATGTGTTTTTTAGAATTCTCCTTTGTACCGTTTTGTACTTAAAACCTATTTCATTGTGATGACACTTTGTATGCTGCAGACACGTATCATATTAAAGATTGTTGTTTTCACTGCTGTCTTGTTTCTCTTTAAACTTGCCTCATGTTACAAGAAGTAATCAGGCCAGAATATATTTTTACAATGAAGTTACTTTACCCTCACCAACAGGTTAGCATTGTCTCATTTGGTGAGGTCAGCAGACCGAGTGTGTTTGTACACTGTACGGGAAGGTAATACGTGTACATACCCAGCATTTACTACTGAAAGTACCATGTAATTGAGTGGAAATAGGGCTGACTTTCTTTTACAGTTACAGTTTCAGTGTACTTAAGGGGTAAGTACCAAGTAATATTCAAGTGAACATACCCAGTATTTAGTAATGAAAGTACCATGTAGTTGAGTGGAAATAGGGCTGACTTTCTTTTACAGTTACAGTTTCAGTGTACTTAAGGGGTAGTTTCTGTGGTAAATTCATGGTAAATACCATGAAACATGCAGCGAGTGCAGACCTAAAGGTCAAGGTACTTTATTTGTACTTACCTTGTTCTGACATGTGGTAAGTACCATAAAAGACACCTTTGCACAACATGTAAATACCCAGTAAGAATATTATAAATACCCAGTATGTACCACATAGGTATGAACCAAATAGTACCATATAAATACACAGTAAGTACCATGTAAGTACAGAGTAGACACAAAAAGTACCATGTAAGTACCCAGTAAAGTCCCATAGAAAGTACCATGTAAACACACTGTAAGTACCCAGTAAATTCCATAAAAAGCACCATGTAAGTACCCTGAAAGTACCCAGTAGTTACACTATAAGTACCATGTAAATACCACTTAAGTACACTGTAAGTACTGTACTGTAAAAGGAAGCGTTACCAAGATTTCTATTGAGGTTCCTCTGTAAATATTACATTACGTGCTTTCCCCAAAACAGCAGTGATGTGCTCCAGCAGCCACATGGACTGTATTAAAGGAGAAAGAAGTACTACTAGTCAGAGAGAAGCAATCAGCATTTCTTTTTTGGATTATTGGCTTTTTAATATTATAGTAACTTTGTTTTTTAGCATTTTTATTCATTTTTACTTTTCCCATGCTGTGTCCACTACTTTCTAATTTTGAGAAAAAAATCAATAAATGTGTGTGAGACTAACTTGTATGATTTCCCAAATACAAACGTCCTCCTCTAGGAAAGAGAAACCTTGGATAGATCTGAAATGTATTCATCAAACGCTGCTTCTTATGTTAGTTTGTGCTTTAAATATTCATGTTTTAAATTGAAAACTCCACTGTGTGAATGTGTATGGAAAAAAAGGTCCATTTATTGTGATTGTATGGCCCTGCAACAGGTTCACAATATATTCAGTTTGTTTTAGGGCTTTTGTCCTTAAATAGATTAGATATAGGGCCCAGCAACCTGGGACCCTGCACAGGACAAAGCCGGAGTAAAGGATGAATGGATGAAAATGTAAGAACTTAAAACAATATTTCTTTGATCCTTCTCCCATCTATCTATTCCATCATCTAACCCAGCGGTCCCCAACCTTAATTGCGCCACGGACCTTTTTGATGTCTGGCATAATTCTCACGGACCGGTATGTTATATGTGGCGGACACACGCTGTAGCAACGCTGCAATAAAGGCAGAGACACGTGATAAGACGTACTCTGCACTTTTATTTTGACACGCTAAACATTGTCCATTGCACAGGTCTCATCATCCTCTCCCCTTCCCAAACTCATGGTGCTAAAAAGAAGTAAACACAACAGGAAGAAAGAACTAAGGGTGAAACAACATAACTGCCAGATGAAAGGACCCGTAGGCAAAAAGAAACACCCGTGCTCAATCCTAATTTGACCAAAGCAGGCAAAGGGGATTGATTTAATTCCCTGGATTGCCAGCTCCGACAGAAACCCCTGCAGCCTGCGGAACTCCGACAGCAGACCAAACGTGCACATGACCGACACTACAGTACAACAAAATAATATGACTTGCAAGAAAACTGGTATTTTCTAAACATAACAATAAACACGAACTATGACATGAGCAACATCCTCTCTGCCCGCATCACTCCCTGGTCGCTATTATTATAACATTTAAACATGCCTTTAAAATAAGTGCATGGAAAATCCAATTCACCAAAATTCTGAATGGTGCGTGGGAATCTCCCGTTGGGATAAATCCGTATTTTAAGTAAGACTCCTGAAACTGTCTATAAATGTAGCTTTCTGTTTTTGGACGTCGAAGGCTCCTCTTCTGTCTCCTGGCTGGGCCTTTTCCACTTGGCAAAGAAACTTTCTAAAGACGTTTGTTTTTTATTCATTTTGTTTGATCCTGGGTTTTATTTTAGCGGTATCCTATCACGTGACCGAGACGAGCGAATTGGCCTTCGTCAAGAGTAACATAGACGGATGTAACAGAGAATCGGGCAATTTTTCAAAATAAAACATCTTTCATGTAAGTTATTTTATTTTTTCTGAGCGGCCTGGTACCAAATGACCCACGGACCAGTACCGGTCCACGGCCCGGGGTTGGGGACCATTGATCTAACCCACACACAAAGGGAAATAATACCAGTGTATTGGTGACCCATGAGAGCTAGCCCGTATGGAAACACTGATTTGCTAAAAACATACAAATTAGCGATTACTTTCAAATAGAATCAGCCGGAGTGGCAACACAAGTCGCATTTCTCCCACTTTGCACACAAAATTGAACTGAAAATATTTTTTTGTTTTTGATTTTATTACAAGGTAACGATAAGAAAGTACTGCAACAAAGTGGGTGAAACCTCATAAACATTTAGACAATTTTGCCCAAAAAAACGCTTTGGAACCTTTCTGGTAAATTAACCCTTTTGCAAAATATGACATGCTTTGTAACTTCAGGGAAGGAGAAGTGGGCTGAAATTAATCATCAGTTAAACACAGTTGGAAGGATAAATGCTCAGCAGAAGCAGAGTTATGTTTGAAATCTGTAAACGTGGAAATATTCTCTTTTAATGCCAGAGCTCTCTACAATAACTGAGGGGAGGAAAGTACTCTTAAAAAAGGTCAGTGAGAAAGTTGAAGCAATTACTTAAAAAAAACAACAAAAAGTTCAGGTTGCAGTTTGTAACTTTACTCATCACTTGACTCTGAACTGAAATGGACCACAGGCCCTTCGGTCAAGCACAGATACACACACACAAACAGAAAGCATAAATCTTCTGCAAATATGTTTTTCACTTGTCACAATTGAAAGAAATCTTCTTTTGACAGAATATGGCAACTTACAGGGCAATTATTGTGGTCAAGTGAAATAGTTAAAACTAAAAAAACAGCTGTCGTAAACGTGTCATACTGTTAAAGTGCTCATAAAAAATCCAAATCGATGGAATGCTGAACTTGTTCTAAAAGTTTGGGTAGTTAAATTAAAATTATTCAAATATAAACTGATAAGTGCTGCACAGCACCACAGGAGTGTGTTTGTTCAATGAGACAACAGTATTACAAAGGATGAGTTGTGTTTGTAATATGCTTCCCCCCCCCCTCGTTTTCTAAACAAATGTGTCCGCCTGGCTTTTCGTAAACAGAATTCTGAAAGTGTTAGCATCTTCTGGTATTTTCTTTTCTTTTTTATGGGTGCCAGTATCAGCAGATGTACAATATTTGCTTTCTCGTTTCCATAGTGATAAAGAACAGTCAGACAACAGCTTAACACATAACTCTTCATAGATCGTGTTTTCTTCCACACAAATCGAATGATTAAAACACATTTCTCTTTAATTCTTCCAGATGAACACACGGCTTGGGGGATGAGAAGGTAACGGAGAGAAAAGGTAACAGGCAATTTCCTTATTATTGCTTTCTATAAATTATTTTTGAAGCAGTGGGTGCCATAAATTATTGGTTTGAGCAGGCTTCCAACAGCTGTGCAAGAAATCTGCCCACATGCTTTGCTGTATGTGTAAATCAGTGTTTTTGCTGGTCAAATCCAAAGTGAGCTGTGTCCTGATGTGCCATATTTGTGTCTTTTTCTTTTCAGATCACACAAAAGCTGGGATATAACCTTCGACTGATATCTTCCAGTGTGAATGGATTACCGTTTTTTTCTTTTTCTTACCTCGCATGAACGCTTGTTTCGTAGCTGAGATGGAAAAGTTTATGACAAACTTATCATTTTTGTGGGGCATTTGGCTTAAAAGTTTGAAGACAGTTAAAGGTCATAACGGCCACATGCACATATGTTTGCATCAGTTTGGTTAGTGTGCATCTGTTACCAGACACCAGGACACATTTTCTCATGTTTTTCAATACGACCAAAGGCTGACTGGTTTTCAATAAAACCGGTCAGCCGGTAGATACATCCTATGATTTTCCTTTTAGAAGCCTTCCTTTTTGATTATCTGAAAATCATCTCGGAACAACCATTCTAGAGTCAGGCATCAATCTTTAGTCAAATAAACCATCATCGCTCATGATTCTTCTAAATGTATTGACTTAAAAATTCCCCCAATAAAAACTTCCAGGACTTGAGTTATGAAGTAGCTTCAGGGTTTCAGTCATTTGGTTGAGGATTGTAAAGTATCATGACACCGAATTGTCTGCTTGTCATTGGTTGGAACTCTTTATTTTATTATTAATTCTTTGCAGACTAGCAACAATTACACATGTGGGCTAAATTGCTGGTCCTCCTCTGTTGATGACAGAAAACTGGCTGGCAGTTTGTCCACTACTCGTGAGCCAACTGCTCCAGATGTCTCTGGTTGAAGGGTAGCTTCTCCAGGTTTCGTCTCCTTCCACAGATGTTCAAAAGGGTTGAGATCAGGGCTCTGAAGGCTTCTTCACAAATGTCAGATGTGTTGCTCTCAGACATTTTTCGGTATGTTAGCTCTTTGTTTTGGGTCAATTTTCTGCAATAGAATTTCCATGACCTGCCACCAAGACCAAGCTTTCTGACACTTGGCAGCACATTTCACTCCAGAATTCTTTAGGAAAATGGTAAATACTTACATACTCTTTTACTACCTTCTTTGGAAGGCCCGAAACGCTTTACAGTCACAGTCAGCCATCCACAAAAACATTTACACACTAATGACGCCTCCACTGCCGAACACTGGCACCAACTTAAAACCACCATGAGCTATGAGGGGTTCAGCGCCCTGCCCGAGGACACTTTGACACAGGGATGGGCACGGTAAGGACCGAAACTTCAATCTTCCAATCAGAGGTTGACCACCCCACCTCTGCACTACAACTGCTGAAGTCTTAACATAGTTTTGCAACCTGCACATGCTGCACACGCTCAACATACCCTTTGGCAGATGCTGCTGAGCAGCTCCAGAACAAAACCAAGTGTTCTTTTCTTGGTATTCAACATTTTTGCATTTGTGACTATAGAGCAGATATGGCTTGTTGAGGTGTTGTCACACACATCTGTGCGGGGGTTTACCGATACCCATCTAAGTGTCATGATCAGAACACGAAGCGGACCCAAGTGCTGGAACCCAGAAGGAAAAACAGGTGAATGGTTGGTAAGTAGGATTTATTTTACTGATCCAGACAGGGCAGTGAGCAGACGTGACAGTAGATGTGGAGGGTAGCTGGTGTAACTGACGAGGAGCGTGGCATAGGCTCTTGAGGGAGGCGAGGCTGGAGCTCGACGAGTGGCGTGGCTGGAGTTCTTGACGAGTGGCGTGGCTGGAGTTCTTGAGGAGCGCTGAGACTGTGGATCTTGAGGCAGGAAGGCGTCAGCCTGGAGATAGAGACAGCCGCTGCTCTAGGTGGTGTTGACTGAGGACTCTCGTGGCTTGAGATTAACCTGAGGCAGAGGAGACAAGGTTCAATTAGCGAGGTACAAGACTAGGGGAGCCAGCCGTGAATCACAACGTGACTAAGCACCATCAGGTTTAACGGACTGGCGATGAATGCTGGAGCTGGGTCTCCTTATGAAGAGCAGAGGCTTGATGAGAAGATAGGTTGCAGCTGAGAGTCAGGAGCAGAGCAGAGCTGGGAGGGGGAGGAGTCAGGCCGAGGCACCATGACACTAAGGGCCAACCGAGTGGTCTACAACCTCACCATTTTATAAAGGCGCTCTGCGTGGCTAAGTCATTAAAAAGCTCCACTTTTGTCCCATTTGTCAATGGTGTTGGGGTGTGCTGCATATTCCAGTCCCTGTTTACAGTCTTCTGTAGTCTCCTGTGAGGCTCACCTTAACTCAAACAGTGACAGATGATGTGACTGGACACTGATGCACCCTCACATAGAGTTCACCTTTAATGCCTTTGGTGGTTGTTATAGGTTTCCTTTTACTTTATCAGTCTCTTCAATCTGTCAGCAGTTTACAATGCAACAACTTCTGAACAACATGTAACTGCATGGTGATGGTTTTATCTTCAGAATGCTTTCTAATAATTTTCTTTGTAAACTCCTAAGAAAAATCTTATTCTTTTCATCTCCCTCCAGAAGACACACTTTAGCTTAACATGTTGCTATGTTCACTTTTAAAAAAAAAAATCTTTTCCAGAAGAGCTATCATTTGTTCAGGTGTGTCGCTGTTTCTTTCATTATGGCATAGTGTTGCACTTGAATTCATTTTATAATGCCAAAAGAAACATCAAAACATGAACAAATGTGCTTTATCCATGCCCTCCTATGGTGACATTTGTCTAAAATACATTTCCATCTGGCCCTCTTTTGCTACAGGCGAGCACACAAACTGACATGACTTCATTAAAAAAAAGGGAATATCCTGTATTAAAAGATTCGATTTTTTTAGATTCATGTGGACAATATCGGGCATTGATGTCAGTAGAAATCGTGCCTGCGCAAGTTCCCCTCCTGACGCACATCAAACACAGTTCACGGGAAAGTTTCTTGCAAATTAAAAGAAGCAGAGGCTGAATTTACTGAAATATTCTGTCAACAATGACAAATGTTTGTCTGTGATGTCAAAAAGAAGGCACATACAAACAAACCCTTAACATTGCATCATTTCAAAACAGATTAAAGCAGAACGTAATTTTAGACACACTTGAGTGTTACTTGAGCCACTTAGTTTCCAAGGTAACGAGAAGGGTATATTTAGAGCGCACTAAGCTGAGAAAGAAGGAAAAAAGTGTTAATAATATTGAAGGAGCAATTACAATTAGGAAGAGTCAGATAGTAAAGATCAAAACACCTCATTTGCTTACAATTGGTGGGTGAGAGAATGTTCAAGAACAGCCACCCAGCTCATTCAGCACCACTTCTGACACTTGCGTCATTCAGTATTTAGTGGCATTACTGATTCATATGGTGCAGTGGAGGTTGCATTTGAGCTACTCATCAATGGAGGTTCAAGGAAAATATAACCGTCAATGAAGAAAAGTTCTTTTATTATGATTTTTCATGGACTTTAGACGAGCACCTCAAAAAGGAAAAAGGAGAAGAACACAAATATATTTGTATGCCCTAAAAGAAAAAGGTCATTTTCTCCAATTTGAGGGCAGAAAAACCACTACACAAAGCTTTCTTTTTGTGTTGATGAAAATTAAGTCTTGAGCGTATTATAAGCCACTACTATTGATTTCTCAGCTCACAAAAAAACTTAAATTTCAGAATTTAGTCTTTTAAAAAAAAGAAAGAAAAAACTGATAACCACCAAGTGTTTTTGTGCAATTTTTCTCGTGATGCAGGACAAATATAAAGATTATTCATCTTAAAATGTCATCTGTGAGTATTTCTTAATTCAAAATGTTGTGAATCAGGAGAAGACTAAAAAATGCCATTGAAAAAAGCTTTTGAGTATGACGTACAAGTAACAACGGCAAGCCAAGCCATAAGCTGTAAGCTAGTGGGAGAGCACGTAAACAGATGGCGAATGGGAAGTGGACAGGGTTACAACATTCCCGCTCACAATTTAGAGGGAAATTTCTAAGGAACTACATGAATAATATCACAATTTTTTTTGTGGCTAAAAATGGCAGTCATAATAAAATGACCACTGGAAACGATTTTACAATATATCAAATGGTGTTGGAGAGGGAATTTAATCGAGAACTTAATTGAAAATGTGTTTATTACACAGTTTTTTTTCCCTTTTTCGTTTTTTTGGAAAAACACTCCAAATTGTACAAATTTGTCCAACTACATTGCGCACTAATTCAAAGGAATTCAAAGGATTTCCTCCAAGACTGACAATGGTAGACCATTGGCATACAAACATGTGAAAAACCTGTCCGGTTTCTAACTACTGGTGAATGCTACATGATAGATTATCAAAATAGTAAATGTAAAAAGAAAGGGGGTCACACAATGTGGACTGATGGTCAAAAAAAGTATGGAAAATCAACAAAATGATTATAGGTAACCAAGTTGGCATGTCTACTTAGACCAGGATGAAGAGAAGCTTTGGTGCAATTTCAATAAGGAAGATCTCCCTTATCACCAGGTACGCTGAGTAGGGACTGAGTGGATTCTTCACTCCACACGTCACTCATCAATTGGCGGCAGTGGCACAGGCGGTAGAGCGGGTCGTCCAATGATCGAAGGGTTGGCGGTTTTATCCCCACTCCCCCCAGCCAGCTGTCAATGTGTCCTTGGGCAAGACACTTCCCCCTCCCTGCAACCAGAGTGGCTCCACTGTGTGAATGTGTATGAATGTCCAGGTGATGATCAGAAAGAACGTAAGGCAGCCACGCCCCTGTCAACCTGCCCCAGGACAGCTGAGGCTACATTTGTAGTTACCATCACCAAGTATGAATGAGGAGTGAATGAATAATGAACAAATTGTAAGCGCTTTGAGCGTCAAGAAAAAGCCCAGATAAATCTAATCGATTATTATTGGTCTTCACTTTGAGCCAACAGCTAAAGTGCCCACTTCTTTACAACCAATCACAGTCAAATTCCTGTCTTTAAATTTGTTAAAGTGTGTTTTTCCGCCTTCCGGACATTTTGCTGGCCCACCTCCACCCTCCTCTGGGCTATTTGATTGGATGCGGTCTAGACTTAACCACCATCAGTGTCTGGATTCTTTACGTAGTCTGAGGTCATCCCAAACATGAGCCCAACTGCCAAAGACTAATGACTATTCATGCTTAACTATCAAATCTTTCAATCATACTTTCAAGATCTGTCATTAAAATGATGTTTGGACCTTATAAAGAGCTTCAGCTACTTTTTCATTGATTTTAAATTTCAACTGAAAAAAAGTCTGTGCTTGACTTCTCAGAATTAAAATGATTCAAGTTTTATTTATTTTTTTGCAAGTGAAAAAAAGTCAGATTTTCATGGAACACACAGAGCATTTATTAGTTTATTCGTGACACTTCATTTGAACTCCTTGCACGTTGTGGATTCTGATACATTTGTTTTACTAGATGTTGCATGGCAACATCATTTGCTTGATACTCAGCATTATTGTGAAGCTCTGCAACAACGCAGCAGGAATCAATAACATCTGTACTTACCATCAAACTTCTTAGAATTGATAAATTCTGTCTCTGCAGAAGTGGATTTATGTGAAATTCTATTTGTGCAGCTAGGGTGAAAAAAGTACCATAAAAAAACAAAATTATTAATCTGTCACAGTCAACGCTGCAAAGTTAATTTCGCAGTGCTGCCCTGAGTTTGGCAGAGCGCCCTCGAGGATTGTCTCTAATGTCGTCCTTTTCTGGGACGATCACTTTTTTCCGCAGAGGAATCCAGCAGACACTGCTGTCGCCTTCTGAGTTCCTGCTCTTCAGCTTTTCTTTACTCCTGCTGTGCTTCCGTTGGCTAAAGTGATCCAGATTTGACAAGTCCTCCCCCTGCAGAAAACGCTTGACCAGTCTGTCCTCCAGTGAATGAAACGTGATCACGCAGAGGCGTCCTCCAGGTTTCAGCATTGCCTGGGCAGCATGCAGGCCTGCAAGCAGTTCATTCAACTCATCGTTTACAAAGATGCGCAGAGCCTGAAAGGTTTTAGTGGCTACATGAGCAGGTCGCTGAAGTCTGTCTTTGCGCGCATAGATAACTGCAGCAGGAAATGCTCCTAGAAACAAACAAAAACAGAATAAAAAAATCATAAAAGTACATCTAATAGACCCACTGTCAGCCCAATAAAACACTTAAGTAAATCCTCGTGGAATAACATCCACTAAATGTATCTTCACACATTTCAAACACCAGTTTTCTTTTATTTTCTTTTAAACATCTTTACGTTCTTCTTCCATCCTCTGCATCTGTAGCAGCTTCATCTACTGAGCACATTTTTAAAATAATGTTTGAAAAGTTCTTAGACCTGTGTGTTTTTTCTAAATTCAACAAGCAATCCACTTTGTCTGGTTTTAAAGGAGTTAAATTGTCAAGCAAATTGAGGTGCTGACACGGTCCCTCCCTGGATCACATTGCATGTAGGTTCCGATTTAATTTTTCATGATAAATTATATGTAATAAATAAAAACATAATACATTTTTGTTTGTGTGAATTTTTGTCTCTGTTTGATAATCTGAAACATTTTAATATACAAATGAGAAATCAGACAACCAAAAGTATGCCACATTAATTAATATTAAAAATGTATGCCTCTTCAGAAACCAACAAAGGAAAAGATTCCTTTTTAACTCATCATCCAAAGAACTTTAGAATATTTTCCAAACTTTTACCAACAAGGACTTATTTTAGAAAAACCTACTTGTGTACTAAAATACCACAAATGTTTCGAGTCATGATGTATTAGGTTACCCTTATTCAATTCAAGGTGTCAATGCAACATTTCTTTGACGGACAGATGTCACAAAATATTCCAACGTCTTTTTCCAACACAAAAGCAGAAGAAAGTTGAGACAAAACACGTCAGAGCACCCACAAGAAACCCACTGGCTATTTAAAAAAAAACACAGGCCATTGTTTTGAAAAGTGGGAGCACTGCAGTTGGACTTAGCTGCAGGTCCTTCAAACTAAGTGTGAAACAGATGGAAGGCGGCGATGGCGCTGTTACTGCTTATTTGTCACTGGTGATGAGTCACTGTCAAGTTCAAATTAAAAAAAAGATGAAATCACAGTCCCATATTTGGATTTAAAAGAAAAAAGTATTGGGCAGACTTTTTCTGTTGTCTAAATTGTCTTGTATGAGGTTTAGAAATAACTCACTCCAGGCATCCAGCTAACCTTTCGGATGACAGACATTCAAAGGTCTGCGGATCAACTTTAAGAGTCAAAAAGTTCAAATTTAGCAAAACAAAGGACGTTGCATTTAAGTGAAGAAGGGCAAAGCTAAAGTTGGCAGGTTTAAAATGCAGAAAATAAAGTCCAAAACAATCAAAATACAGCAGCACACACCAACAACTAAAATAAACGGCAAAAGGTTTAGAAGAAAACTATAATAAATGTAAAGTTAGCCATGCCACTACAATGCTAAGAGTGCTCAACCCAGAGCACCAGACTTACCGTCATTTTCCAGGCTATAGAGCGCACCTGATTACACTTTTACACACCCATTACATTTTTAAAGAATAAAATATTTTGTACATACATAAGCCGCATAGTAACTGTAGCGGGGACACAAGGGCCTAGCTGCTAATTAACTGTCAACGTTGAAGAGCTGTCCATCTTCCATACACTGCACAACCTTGAACTGAGTCAGAGAGGAAGAAACAAACACAGATGCATATTGCATTCTTTCCAGCATTAAAGCCTACATTTTTGAACACACCCACAAACAGCCAAAAAGCATGGACTTAACTTCTGCTCACAGCCCCCTCACTCATGGTGAGGAACTTTACACCCACGATTCCCATGAGTCTTAGGGGCTGAAGGCGGGGCTAACCCCAGGTCGCCACACTTTGTTGTAGATTGTAGATGTGGATGTGATGAAACCGCACGCGTGTCTAAGAAAAATTTAACTTGTGTCTTCCTCAACACATATACAGAATTCCCCCTCACGCCAACCGTTTCTGCTCGAGCGCCCCTAGCGGCCGTTAGAAAAAAATGCATAAATTAGCCGCATCATTGAATAAGCCGCAGGGTTGAATAAGCCGCAGCGTGCGACAAAAGTAGTGCTTATTATCGGGAAATTACAGTATTATGTTGCACGTCTCTGTGTCATACCCTGCCTGGTAGTACATCTCATCTTCAACTGCTACGTGTACAAAGTGCATATGAGAGCAGTTGCACAACAGATGTAGATATGTTGTTCTCAAAGGTCAGCACCAAAAAAAAAAACAGAAGTAAAAAACATTTGGAACCTTTCAAATGAAGTGGGATCATAACTAATCTGTACATTTCTATGGTTGCACCTCATCAGAAAGTTTCTTAAAGTCTTTGAAAGAACTGACGGTGTGTAAACCAGCAGGAATTATTACCAGGATATGAACATGCTTGAGTACAGAAACTGTGAACATTATTTATTTAAACAATGGAACTCTTCATTCATGTTCTCTCAACTGGTCATGTTGCTCGTTTTACTGTGTCCTAAAATATGACAAATAGCTCCAGATGTCAAGTTGAGTTCATTGTCTGAGGACTCTAGCAGAACAAGGACATTAACCTGTAGGTGTGTACAAAAGAGGAAAGAGTAAAAATTTGAAGAAAAACAAATATAAGCTCATATTAAAATATATATATTGTAGATATTGAGCTGTCTGTCTTTTAGCTTCATACGTCTCCCCAATAACTCTGGGAGGAATAATCCTATACCATCCAGGCCGCTTTATAGATTGTTGTTGCCTTAAGCCTTAGTCAAATGCATCCATACTTTGAGTTGACCCGTACTGTGGGGTGTTTTTTAGTTGTGCAGGCCCATAGAGAATTGTAGACAGGAGTGGCCACATCTTGAGGGGAGCGCGTGTGTTTTGCAGTTTTCTTAAGGCTTGTGCAGCCATCTGAAGGGTACTAGGGACGTTTGGGTGATGCTGTCGTATGTGTCCTGTTGTCCCACTCTAGTCGATAGTGATGTGTGTGTATTGGCTCCTTAATGACCACATTTCAATGTTTGTTAGGACCTGTTGCCTGCAGCAGCTGCATTGAAAAAAATGTGCATGAAGATTTTCGCTCTATAGGACCATTGAGCAGTCTACGACCCTGACATTTCGTACAGGCCACCTGGGTCCTCCATACAAGTTAGTCCAATTTTTGCCCCCATATTCCTCCAAAAGTGCAGTTGTCCCTCAACAAATATGAATTTCAGCATGAATGTTGATATAATCGCTGTTCTACATCTAAAATATAACTTAGATGAGCCTGAATAAGGATCACATCAATAAAGGAGGTTTTGAACAAGTTTTTCTATCGTGGCTTTTTATCTATGATATTTTACAATCCGACTTTACAGAGAGTTATAACATCTGAAAGAAGTTTGTAATTTTCCCCCCATTGTGAATCACATTTACAGCAATTACTTATAAATGGCTAAGTGTCTCCTAACATGTTCTCTAACAAGAACATGTTAGGAGACACTTGTCTAACAAGAAAACTGCCTATATTTCAACTGATTCCTTTATCATATCACATCTAATTCACTTGAAACTTATCTAAAAGCAGAACATTCTTAAATTATGCTAAGTTATTAAGTTATTTTAGCTAAGCATTTACAAATTTATTACCTTATAATTCTTTCTTATTTTGGTCATTCTCTAGAATTTCCCTCAGGTTAAAGTAATTTATTTTTTCAATGTAGCAAAATTTGTGAAAATATTTTTCAGAAACAAGACTTTTAATGCCCTTTCTTTTTTACCCTTAATGGCTACGGTCACATCCCCTCGTCAGTACTCCCACTAAAACGTGTTTTTGTAGGCATCACTGTCACGACTGATGATAGAGGCACCGTCCCCCACACAAAACTTCCTCAAAACGAGACATCTTGAATAGTTGAACAGTTGTGAAAGAACACTGGTGTTAAGTCAGCTTGCTCTTCAAAAGAAATCAAACAGCTGCTCTTACTCACACCTGTTCTCCCAGGGTGACACTGACGCACGCACTGCTCTGCTCAATAACTGTGGCAACGACATCTTGCATCTCAGATTTGGAGTCAAAAACTGGAAAAGAAAAAAACTAACAACAACAATCAGGGAAGACAAAAAAATATAAAACCACCAAGCCCTGCTGCATGTAATAGTGCGTCATTTGTGTCAGCTTGTGTGGGTGCCTGCGTTTATGTCAGGTGTGCTTTATATCCACATGGAGGAAAAGGAAGAGCATTACAAGGGAGCGGCGGATAGCGGGCTCCTTTAGTGAGACTGTTTTCAAGGCTCTGGGCTTTTTCTATTCCAGCCACATTCATCTCTGCCTGCCTGTCATTTGTCTCTCTCATGGAGAGATTTAGAATGAAACCTCCTTAAACTGAAGTACAACCACGACTGACACCGCATGTCAGCACATTTTTCAGAAGCACACATGCCACCGGTAAACAGTCCTGATAATTCCACTTAAGTTGTTTTTTTTTTTCCCCTGCAGCCCCCAGGGTGCGGCAGGGAATTAATCAGGAGGGTGGCGTGGTACCTGCAACAACACTGGCCAGCTGCTGCGTCCGAGTGATGGGGCTGACCCGGCGTGCCTCTACGATGGCCGAGGCTATTTTCCTGGCGTGTCTTTCTTCTCCATAGGCCGTGAGGATGGATGCAAGAGCCTGTTGATCTAAGGTATTCACCACGTCAGCAGCACAGGGCATGTCAGGGTACCTACGCACAAAGAGAAGCCCAATTAAGCTGCTTGACGTCATGTCTTTGCTGACAGAGGAAAATCCTGACAGACACATCTGAAAACCTTTTTAGCTGGCAGTTCTGAAAGAACGATTGTGAAGCCGGGAGAGGAGCGATGCAGTTTGCTAATAATGAGGTTATGTGGATGTTTTGCAGATTATGCTGACACTGGGGTGTCGCCTCGATTTAGTTGCGAATGCATACACATTAATATTTGCAAAACCTAGAGTCAGTTACTTTGAAAAACTTATTACATTTGCCTTGAACTTTTATACAATTTTGTTCCAATAATTTTACACGTCAACCTTTGGAAAATGATCTTTTTTTCAATCAATACAATTAAAAAGAAAAAGAAAATTTCAAAAAACAAGTTGTATTTTGGAGAACCAAAAATAAAAATCTGTTTGATTTTGAAAATAAAGTGAAAACTGGAACAAATGGGACCGTGCCTCATTTTTGTTTGGGGTCTTTTTGTGTACACAAATTTCTGGGGGCACTGCAAAACCTGAATCTTATCACAAGTGGTCTTATGGTAGAGTGTCCACCCTGAGGGGAAGGCCGTGAGTTCAAATCCACAGTCCAATCATACCAGACTTTAAAAATGGGAACCATCCAGCCAAAAAGGAAACATGTCTTTGTTACTATAAGTTTTTTTCTTAAAATAAGAAGCCTCAGTGAGATCATTTTTCCACCATTGGTAGATTTTTTTGCTTATTTAAAGAAAATGTTTCACTTTGTTTTTTTACTTGTTTTTGGAGGCCTTTTTAAGTCTTGTGATCCTCTCATTGCTCTCCAGTGGGCACTGAAGCTAGTGGCTCCCATAATCCTGCAGCTCTCGCCCCGACCAGCTGCTCCATGTGGCAAATGTCTTACCTCTCTGCATCCATTCTCATGTCCAAGGGCCCATCTTTGCTGAGGGAGAAACCTCTCTCTGCCTGATCCATCTGCATGGAGGAACAGCCAGCATCCAACAAGACGGCATCAATGCTGCCTGGCTTCACATTCCAGCGATTCAACAAAGCTTCAAGCTCGCTGAATCGGCAGAGCAATGGTTTCACACGGCCTCTGGAGAAAAGATTAAGAATTTTATTTTGTTTCATAACTCACTGATGTTGACTCCAAGAAATGAAAAACTTTGTTGTGATTTAATTCATTGCAGCATTTTTTTTATTTTTATGTAAGTGTCAAGCTCATCGGCTAAAAAAAGAGAACCAGCTAATAGGTCACAGCAGAAACAGAAGGACCAGAGAAGCCCAGACAGGTCTTCCTCTCTCCAACTCCAGCAGGGATATCCCAAGCTGCTCCCCGGCCAGCTGGGGACGCATACCCAGTTCAGAGAGTCAACTCCTGTGTTGTGCTCACCTGGCAGGCCAAAAATAACAAAAGTAGAGCCCAAGGGAGCAGTTTTCCAAGGTGCCCTAAAGCATTGCAAACAAGTGTGGAGGATGACTGCCTGACTCCCAAACTTTTTAAAAGATGTAGCCCCCTCCGCCATGCAAATAAAACTAAAACTTCAGTCATTTGGAAAGTTTCAAGTTAAATCAACTTCTTAAACGAAACTTCAGCTAAGAAGTTCAGAGCAGCAAGCTTTTTCTATAGCTGCACCAAGACATAGGCATACTTTAAATTATACACTTTATCTGTGAGACACTTTAACAGTTGGGATTTAACTTTTTCTTTAAATGTGTTTCAAATAGCTTGATGAATCTGATGTCTCACCCATCTATGCGAGCAACTCTGTGCACACTGAGTGAGTCACTCCTTTCAACACACGATCATCCATCTGGACAAAAAGACTTGTTAATTTTAGTGTTTTCCTACCATGAAGAAGTGAGACCGCAAAAAGCATGCACAACTCCCAGCAAAAAAAACAACACATGCCTCTCCTTACTGGCCCTCAGAAGCTCCTCGATGTGAACTTTATTATATAAATGGATACAGAGGCCATTTGTCAAAATATGCATTTATGTAAGTGTTTAAATAACTGGAAAGCCAATCATATTTTATGTTTCTTTTCCTAAACTCTGTATTTGTAATCAGTCGACGTCAAGAGTGAATATCTTTTTATTGTCACAGTGAAAAGATATTGTAGAATACAGCAGATGTTAACAAAAGCCCGGTCTAATGGTAAAAAGCTTAAGAGTAAAAAATAAGGTGTTTAAAAAAAAAAAATATTAAATAGAAAAAAACTGTTTTTTCGTTGACCACATTGACTGGGTCTCCCAATTGAGGAAAAAAAATCCCTAAATTGTGTGTTAAAAAACTATTGTTGTGACCATTTTGCATCTCAAAATGAGACAAAAGTCCAAAAAACAGCAAGTTTTGCTTTATTTGAGAACTTGTACACTTTTTCAGTTTTCCTCATGCAAACATCAGATCAAGTGGGTTCATGGTAAAAAAAAAAGGCATTTGAAATTTTTTTATTTTAATTGCTTGTAAAACAAAAAGGAATGATTAGTAAAATCTTATCAAGACATCTATTTTTTAACGTAAACTTTTTGCTTTGTGTTTTGTTTAGAATTAAGGCTCTAGTTTCCTTTTGGGCAAGAAATAAAACGTATTTTCTAAAAGCAAGTTTTTTTAACACTAGCAATAGATGTATTTACGGCATTTACTGCATTAAAACTTTTTATGTCGCTACAACACATCCGAAGAGAAAAATAAGTTAATTTATAAACTAAATCTGCCAGGTTTAAGTACAGTGATACAAAAAAAAAGTATAAATCTGATTGAAATTAATTAAGTGTCTTTCTATATTTATAACTTATAGAATGTAACTTAAGTGAATTTGTATAGTAATAAATCAAATATAACATTCTCTCTGAAACTCCTGAGAAAAACATTGGGATTGACTTTATGCTTTGTTGTGCTTAAATTTCTACAATTACAACTTTAAATTAAATTAAAATAAATGTACATTCTGTTGTCTGAGAGGAAAATGTGTCTTGATAGAGGATTAAATAATAATGGTGCAAAATTTCTCTTCTACAAAAAGAAAATCAATGCTAAAATTAAAGTGAAGTGAAAAAAGATACTGCTATCCTTTCAACAGTAATGATAAAGGCTTGTGGTCTTTGATTCATCTTCTCCTCAGACATCGTCACTTGGAAGATGTGAACTTCACAAGAAAAATGCACAAACAAGGTTCTAAGCACAGCACTCCATCTCCAGTTTTTTTTTATCTGATCAGTTAAAAGAAAAATCTATTTAAAGACCACCTTAAACAGACTATTCTCAGAGCGAGAGCAGAATGCATCACTGTGTTTTTTTCAACCAAAAGACAAAATAAATCTAAAAGAGAAAAAAAAATTATGATATTCAAGATCAACTTAAACAGAACTCTGGTTAAGCTGAACCCAATTATCTGTAATTTCAATATGCATCCTATTCAAAAACAATAACAATTACAAAAAGTTATGTGTAATATTGTCAATTAATAAAAATTATTTTATTTTTCATCAACAAAAATAGAGGACCAAGAAAAATGAGAATACAATGTCTTCAAATAAAGCAAACAGGAAATTAGCAGGAAAATACTTCAAATAATCACTTTATTACTGTGTCACTTTGATTTACCCGTAGACACACACAAACACACACACACACGTTTGACTTAAGCCATTAAACTTAAGTGAAATGAAATTTAAACTGTGATGGCATTTTGATCAGGGTTTACTCCGCCCACCTTGACAACATTCCCAAATATGCAATAATAAGCGTAAAATAATTAAGTTTGAACCTATCAATCAACCCACTAACCACACCCCTAATTGTGAGAGTCTGAAAGCTACTCAAATCAAGAAACAAAAAGGGGTTCTAATGGAACTACTTCTCTGGCAGGCTCAAAGGCATGCAAGAGAAGAATTACAACACAAATGCAGTCCATTTTATGAGATATGGATAGAAATGTTCTAAATGGTGCAGTTCACACAGCACTGCAGGGTGACACATACAAAAAAATCGGATTTTGCTGATGAAACTTTAGACAAGGCAAAGTATCTGCATACTAACCTGGAAAGGGTATTCATGTTAAACAATCACATTTACCAACTAATCGACCGTTATTTATTTATTCACAAATGGAAAACATTAAAAAACAGATTCAAATCTTACTTAAGAGTTTGTACTTAAGCAAACCCCCTGTAAAATCAACTGGCCAACAAAAAATTAAATGAAATAATGTCCATTCTGACAGATACAATTAAAACTGGAACAGTGAAAGAACTTCCATTTAGAGTTAGGTCAGAGGTGGACAATGAGGGTCGGACTCCACTGCTCTGGCATGTTCTGATTGGCTTGACACACCTGAGCCAGGTAATCTGCCATATGTAAGGCAAGAATATCTGGAAATCAAGCAGGCACACTGGTTCTTGAGGCCTGGAATTGTACAACCATTGCATTAGAGAAACAGGGAATTGATTTTTGCAAAGTGAACAGCATGATCATCTTACAGTCTTCACTTGTGGGTATGTGAAAGTTGTTGACTTTCTACATTTAGGCTCACTTTGACTCGCACAACTTCGACTGGAATAAATCTACTCAAGGGGTCTACTCAAGTCAAGAGAAGGTGAGTCCCAATGTTGAGTGAAGATCTGATGAGAATGTCTGACAGAAGTGCATGTGAGGCAGATCTTTGACCGTCACCCAAAAAAGAAGCATCATCGATATTCTGAGGTAGACAGGGGGACATATATTTAAGGAAGATTTGTGGTCTCAACTTTTTTTGGTCCCTATAGTCAAACTCAAAGGTGGACATAAAGGGTTAAAAAGGTAATTAAACCAAAGAGGGACGGCTTGGTTCTCCTACAGAACTCTAGAGAGGTCCTAGAGAAGAGAGTCTGATCAATGAAACAGCATCATGTCCTCAGAACATTGGCACAGCTTTATACCCTTTCTAGAATTCCTAAGGAAAGTTGGTAGCTTGCACCTCCAGTCCACTTGTGTTTTAGTGACTTGTGGAAGGCATTTTACTATGTCCTAAAGAAACTTTTATGGGTTGTACTCTGGGAATAAGAGATGCATGACTGGCTGGTGGAAACTGGGGGTCTGGTGAAAGTTCGATCCCAACAGTCATCATCATAGATTCTGTTTATTTCTTTATGGACTGGTAATGGCAAAAGGCTTTGACTTTGGGATACGTAGAATTCTATCTCTGCTGTTACAGTTGATGTGGTCGTTGGCCTTAAGAAGCCTCGGCCTCCTTGTGTTTTGCAGCATGCGAAAAAGTTAGAGAATCAGCACCTGCTAGTCTAAGAATCACCTCAAAGTACAAGGCCATGATTGTAACCCAGAAAACAAGTGTAATACTCTATCTGGTTTAAAAAGGAGTCACTTACCCTGGTGGAGAAGTTGAAGTCTGACAAAATTTACTTAGAAATGAGGGAAAGAAGGACCATGACACTGATCAACCCATGGGCACAGTGTCTGCAATAATGTGGACCTTGTACTGTTATGTTGTGGTAAAGAGAATTGAGTCAGAAGACGAGGCTCAATTCACTGGTCAATCTATGTTCCTATCCTCACCTACGGACATGAGCAATGTACTGTAAAACCCATTTAAATAACAAATAAAGAGAAGAGAAAACAGCTTTCATGACAAGGTGGCAGGACTTTTCCTAATTCTAAGTTCACACAGCACATGCGTTTCAGCTAGCACTTTGACCAATAAGGGACTGGCCTTTGGTAGTGACGTATAAATTGCATCCTTTTCAAAACAAGTAAGTGCCAACTGTCTGAAAATTGATCATGAAGGAGAAAATGATAATTGTGGTATGTGCCCGGTGGGAATTATATGACACCAAGTCTTTCATATATCAGCTGCGAAAGAAAAAGGCTGAAGCAAGATTCATGAGATTTGCACCGCCTTGAAACTTCACACCAAGCCTCTCTAACTACACCGTATGCACAAAAACCTGCATTTAGCCCGTTCTTGAACATGCCACACAACTGTACGTGTGTACGAAGCTTTAGAATTGGGCTGCAAAACTCAGCCATTAGGGAGGAACTTAAAAGTACAGTTATTACTCCTCTACATCAAGATGAGTCAGGTAAGTTGAGTTGGTTAAGCCACCCAAGTGCCTTTCTAGTAAGACAATACAAGCATGTCCAAGATGGAAGATTCCCCACAGAAAGTTTCCAACGAAGTTCTTGGAATGCCTTGGCAACTAACTGAAAGAAGTGGCTGGAAAGGAGGAGGTCTGGGCATCCAAAATGAGAATGTAAACTCGGAAAGCGGAAGGTAATGGAAGGAAGGACAGCAACTCCAAAAGTATATTTGGAGCTGCAGAAAAGCAGAGATTTTATAGTATCTCCCTGTTGTTCAAGGGCTATTGTGTAGTTTTTTTCCCCCCCGGCAAATAAATAAATTCAAATTCAAATTAATTTTATTTATATAGCACCTTTATGTATAAAAAAAACATCTTAAGGTTCTGTACATAAAAACAAACAAGAATGCAGAAAATAGGAAAAATAACATATACTAAATTAATGGGTTTAGAGTTTTGACACTAATAAGAACTCCTCCAACCCGTCAGCTCTGAGACTGGAAGATTGCACGTTTATATTCAGTCTGGTCACAAGGACTAAAAGTGGGAGTGTGAGTGCCTCCCTGCTTGACTCCCAGCATCAACTACTGGACTGGGGGGGTTAAGCAGAGTGTGGCTGTGACTGCAGCTCATCGCTCACTCAGGGGATGGGTCAAATAAGGAGAACAATTTTCACACCTTGCGGTGTATGACAACTACTTTAAAATCAATTTCATAAAAAAAGTAAAATCTTTAAACTGTATTTCAAATAAAATATATCAAAAACAAACCAGATTTAGCCATCTAGATCCTCACATTAAAATCTCTAATTCTTGGACCTACGTGAATATAAGCCTGTCTTAGAAAAAGCAGTATTTTGGTTGTGAGATAACAAATGTCTGAAGTGCTCATGTCTGCCTCTGTGTAAGTGATGAAGACATTGCTTAGCAAAAACAGAGATTTCTTACAAAACATGTACGTGTAAGCTAGGAAATGATTAAAAATATGCAAAGCAGTTATGCAACTACTTTAAATTATTAACTTCTTTATGTGGCCTAGGTACAGAGTTGGATGCCTTATGTAAGGTCTTATATTATTAAGCAGGACAAGTTTCAGTGGTGTATTTGCTGAGGTTCAAGTGTAGGCTTATAATTGCTTAAGAGATGCGAGTTATTTTTAGTTGTAGCACTGGCAGCATTAAAATCAGAGCTATGGTTTTGTTATTAATGTTGCCACACCCATCGTATGAACCATGACTGAGTACGATTCTTTTTGGATCTCAGTCTGCAAGCACCAACGCTCAGTTGAGTTTACGTAAAACGGCATTTCTGGATTCATAAATTCATAAATTTGTAACTTAGTACATCTAGTAGTACTTACAGCATGCAACAAATATGTACATTTCTGAATACTAATGTGGCTAAATTGATAAAAGTTTAATTTCTAAAACATTTTTTAACCTGTCAGCCGCACTTTGACATCTTGCACCCCGATCGTGTAAATACTAGGAAAGGCATACATATATACATATGTGTATATATATGTGTACATATGTGTATATATATATATATACATATGTATATATATATACATATGTATATATACATATATACATATGTATATATATATACATATGTATATATACATATATACATATGTATGTATACATATATACATATGTATGTATACATATATACATATGTATGTATACACATATATATATATATATATATATATATATATATATATATACAGCGCCACCTTTATAAAAATACTTTCTCTTACAAGATATGTTTTTAGTTCTCATAACCAAGCTTCCACCCGCGAAGGACGTTCAAGTTTGAGTGCATGCTCATTCAACATGATGCAGCTTCTTCACAGATGAAGCCTAAAATATTCCCTTGTGTTGACCTGCTCACTTCCTTTATCTGCGTCACTGAAGCCTAAGACAAGATGCCAATTGATTGCTTTCAGCAGGGAAGCAGTGATGGAAATATCTACTCCTGGTGTGGAAAAAGAAAGAGGAGGATCCAAACAAACACAGGGTAGGTCTTTCAAAATACATTTTGCATGGGTCAACTTTCCTGACCTATTGAGGAAACAGAAAGACCTTTTCATGACCTGCTGGGTTAAATGAGGGGAAAAAAGAAAATTGTAAAACTAGAGCGGGTGGAAAAACTATTCACTGGTGCACTTTCTAACAGCCTTTTTTTCCTGCCTGCTTTTTAAATAAATAGTTATCTAAAGAAATTATTCATTATGAAAGTATCAGAAGTATCATTTTCCAACTGTCACAAGACTTTAAAAAGTTTAGCCTTAGAAAGCTCTTTGGTCTTGGTCATCGTTGATTTTGGAGTGTGACTGTGTGAGGTTGTGGACAGGTGTCTTTTATAAAGATAACAAGTTCAAACAGGTGCCTTTAATAGAGGTAACAAGTGGAGGACAGAAGAAGTTACAGGTCCAGAGAGCCAGAAATGTTGCTTGTTTGTAGATGGCCAAATACTTATTTTCCACCATTATTAACAAATAAATTCCTTATAAATCATAAAATATCATAAAATAAATTACTGTCACACTAAAGAATTACTTAGAATATAATGCTGTTCTGCTTCAGACAGAAGAAAATAGATCATAGAGCGTTAATAAAGGTTTTAGCCTTTTAGTAGCAGGTTTTAGCGTCTCTTTTTGTAATTGGTGCATTCCAGTGTTTATATGTGAACACAATGCCGTCTGACCTGTGCAGTGCCAGAGTTCATTGAACCGTGCACTGATCCACCTCTGCAAGTCGGCCTTGGAACAGTTCGCTCAATTGTCCCTGAACAAAACTGATTATTTTTCCAGTTCAGGTAACTATTGACGCTGCAATCCTTTACTCTTTGACAAAACATTGTGGTAAACCAAGTTCTTATGAACACAGCTGGCAAATGAGTAGAACATTTCCATAGTGGAGCATCTAACCTGCCTCTTAGATGAAATGATAATGCTACTGCCATAATAATCTACCTGACCTCAAGTATAAATGTGCCTCTCATGTTTATTCATCAGGGCCTTTAAGATTTACAGCATTCATTGTAGGAACAACATCTGCAGTGCTTCAAGTGCAGGGAAGTCATAGCAACAAGAAAAAAGGTGCAGCGAACAGCAAGGCTCGACAGGCAGGACACAAAAAAAATCTCATTAAGGGCATGCTTGGATCTAAAACTCTTTGTAAAATTGTGCTTTTTTTTAACATGAGGTTAATCCTTTTTGTGGTTCAGTTCCTACAAAAAACACTCAGCAGTTTGCTATGAGGATGTACCATCTTTAAAGTGTACGCGGACAGAGAGAATCCCCTGAACCCAGATGTGTGGAGGGGATGCACAGCGTAGGCGGGGCCTTTTACTCAGGCTCCTAATAATTTTGGATAATTGCTAGATTTCCTCAGCCTTGCGCAACTTGCATCATGAGTGGGCATGGCAGAGCTTACAGTGGGGTTATATTGCCGCTGACAGAATACAGTGTTTTCATTCTCTCCCTCTCTTAATTGTCATTCCCTGCTCACAGGCACATTTCTCTGGCAGATTCCCTTGAGAGAGGTTTCCCCAGAATCTACGTAAAAGGATTCCTTCCCACGCCATGGTCTTAGGAAGAACTCATTTTCATCCACCCGCGCCTTGCTCATGCACGCACACACATCCTCCCTCTCACCCTGGCGCTGTGTCCTCGTGTCTCCCTGTTCTCTCACTCTTATGTTTTTAGTTTCTTTTTTGTCTCTCTTCACTTTCTAACACCCACCCCTCCCCTCCCCGTAACTTATGGATCCTCCGTGGGAGACAGCATCTCCCTCACACAGCAGGCGTGGGCCCTTACTTTGACAAATGACATGCTGGGCCCACCAGCATTGCGTGGGGGGAAAAAAAAAAAGCTTTAAGTTAAGGAGGAAGAATGGATTTGATTGGGCGGTGAAACTCAGGGGCTTTTTCTTGGCAGCAGTATTAGATCGGACTCTGGGAAGACGTGAGAAACATGGGAGTTCTGCAATACTGCTTTGTGTCTAAACTACAGTATGTTTGAAAAATAATGACCACAAACCAAACTGTTTTTCAAACTGCCACGTTGTCAGCAGTGACAATAGAAAGTTGTGGTCTTGTTTTTTGCACACTGCAGCTCTAAAATCTAACTCGCGTTCTCGCCTAGTCGATCATCTTTTAATAAATCACTTACGGGTGTTGTTTGGCAAGCTGTTGGGCCAGAGAAATAGCTGAAGGATCTCGGTCCAGAGCCAGAACTGTGACTTTGGGAACCGTGTTTAGAATTTCTTTGGTATGACCACCACCACCAAATGTCATGTCCAGGACCACCTACGTATGAGAAAGAAAGACAACAACACATCATCTCACAACAGGGCTCCAGGACACCATAAACATGATTCATCATCATTATCACATTATCATCATCACAATGCTAATTCATCATTTAAGTGTTTCTTTCTAAGTTATCACGACTTCATTTTAAAACTGATTTTGCAGGATCTCAGGCATCATGATCTCAATACAGAGAGATCGATATTCGGGTGATCTTGAAGCAGAAAACCTCAATAAATACATTTTAAAAACCCTAAACCTTTAAAAATGCAACTCCCTGAGATAAGACAATGCAAAATGCTAATTATTTGTATACTTTTTTTATTTTTTGCATGTAAAAAAATTAGTAATAAGATAACATACTGAAAAAAATGTGACAAAGAACACTTTGTTTAAATATTCCATAAGCTGGACAAAATATATTGCACATCTCCAACAAGTCTCAACTATGAAAGAATTACTACAATATCTCTGCAGAACAACATAATAATTTGTAAATCTTTGTAAAACCAAACCTTTCAACGCAAAATGCAGCAAATATATGTCTTAGGGGCTGCAGTAGAATAAAACCTTTAAATAGGAATGAAACTAGAACTGGTCAGAAAGCTTCATATAGAGAATGCCTGAGCACAGTTACAGTGAATATTACTGTATTAGTAAGTGGCTATGAATAATTAAAAAAAAAATCAATCAACTTGGGATTTTTTTGTATATTATGAAAAAATGTAGGTAAAAACTGACAAGAAAAATGTTTGGGGTGTACCTAGAAAACACCGGGAGCAGACCTTGAACGAATGTGTGCATAAATGCCTTTTTTATTTACAATGAATGTCTAATAATTGAATCAAGCAAATATTAAGTCCTAAATGAGGGTATTTGTAGGGCATTTCTTTGGTCACCTCCCCCTTAACAAAATTCTCTTATACAATTGCATTTAGTTGGTTTGAAACACTTGTTTCAACTCTGTGACTATTTCAAGTTTTTTGTTTTTGAATTTCAGAAGCAAGAAAAAAAAGGGTATTTTATGCAGCAACAACAACAAAAATTACAAGCTGTTTTCTGCATCGTTTGCAAAGGAGGTTTGTAATTTGGTCTAAAAAGCCATAGTCTTGAGTAAGAAAACAAAAGAACACTTTGTCCATGTGCTGGGGTTGTTCTCTTGAAGGTCTTGAGTTTGTCTCAAACAGTTTTCAATTGAAATTCATTAGTCAGAAAGTCAGAAAGCTTTGACATGGGTTGATGTTTTTGTGAAACCAACATGTTACTCATATGAAACAAAATGAGAATCTAACATTTCAAGGGTGTGACATTAACATTATCCCCTGGTGACTTTTAGGCTTTAGTTTGGTCAAAAAATAAAATAAAAAAAATCTGTAATTAACTTATGCTCTTGTGATTACTTACAAGCTAGAGAGTCAGTAGCCTGTTTTGAAAGCTCCAGTGCACATGAGTGTGACTCATTGCATGGATCAAAAACATAAACAAATCACAGAAGGATAAAACATAACTTCATTCAACTGTGCCAATTTGGAAAATGACATTAATCCAGACCACACAAACCTAGCATTTGATCATAGAACTACCTAAATGAAAAGGTTACTGCATGTTGTTTCCATGGAAATCTTTCCAATTGGTGCACACACTCTTACTTATGAAATAAATGTTATATATAAACCACAGACACATTTCTACAGACATATTAGAGGTTATTGTGTATTTTACATACAAAAAACATATCCTTACTGTCTCCGTGTAATATCATATGACAACCTTACTGTGAAAAGGCTTCTTAAATAAAATGAATTGAATATATAGTGATTTATTACTTGCTTTGTGTATGATGAAACTATCAAAGGTATTTAAAAATACAAAAAAAGGTAAGTCTTATATTGCATATGTTTTAATAAAAACAATGACAGAAAACCGTGAGTATGTGGAGGGTTAGTTTTCTATAACTAGGTTTTTGTCAACAAGCCTGGACATCCCATTTTTTATTTTAATTAAACAGTAGTTAGATGCTCAACTGGGGCCCTATGACTATGAAATAAAAAATGCATATCAAATAAGAGCTTGGGTCTTAGGAGGTTGAAAAACACTCTGAGGAAGAATTTGGTTTCTGTGTTTTTATTATGTTCTTGTGGCATTTTCTGGTGATGGAGGACATATGCAGTGGGGCAGAAAAAAATGTAGTCAGCTATCAATTGTGCAGGTTTCCCCACTTAAAAAGATGAGAGAGGGCTGTAATTTTCATCATAGGAAAACATCAACTATTGAGAGACAAAATGAGAAAAAAATCCAGAAAATCACATTGTCTCATTTTTAAGAAACTTATATGCAAATTATGGTGGAAAATAAGTATTGGGTCACCTACAAACAAGCAACATTTCTGGCTCTCACAGACCAGAAACTTTTTCTGTCCTCCACTCGTTGCCTATATTAAGCTATCCTAGGCACTTTAACATTGGGAGTTGGGTCATCTAGCCCACACTAGACAGTGCTCTGAACCTTTTTCCTTCAATGATTTGTGATTTTCACTGGTGTCCATGGATTACATGAAATCCTCTTCACTTTATCCACCTTTGTCATGGTAGGGATAACACGTCAATGTAAGGGTGGGTCATAGGTTAACACAAGGGTTAATGGAACCTGTTTGAACTCGGTATCTTATAAAAGACACCTGTTCACAACCTCAAACCGTCCCTTCCAAAATCCACTATGACCAAGACTAAAGAGCTGTCTAATGACACCATAAACCAAATTGTAGACCTGCACCAGGCTCGGAAAACTGAATCAGCAGTAAGTAAGGAGCTTGGTGTGAAGAAATCACCCGTGGGAGCAATTATTAGGAGATGGAAGAAATGGACTCAAATCCTGCAGTGCCAGATGTGTCCACCTGCTAACACCAGCACGTGTGCAGCCCCGTCTAAAGTTTGCTAGAGAGCATTTGGATGATCCAGAAGAGGATTGAGAGAATGTCCTATGATCCGATGAAACTAAAATAGAACTTTTTGTAATAACTCTTCTTGTCATGTTTGGGGGAGAAAGAATGCTGAGTTGCATCGAATCAACACCATGCCGACTGTAAAGCATGGGGGTGGAAGCATTATGCTTTGGGCTGTTTTTCAGCAAAGGGGCCAGTATGACTGATCCGTTTAAAGGAAAGAATGAATGGGGCTGTGTATTATCCAATTCTGAGAGAAAACCTCAGCAAGGGAATTAAGGATTAAATGTGCCTGGGTCTTCAATCCTAAACACACTATATGGGTAATGAAGGAGTGGCTTCGTAAGAAGCATTTCAAGATCCTGGAGTGGCCTCATCAGTCTCCAGATCTCAACCCTATAGAAAGTCTTTGGAGGGAGTTGAAAGTCTGTGTTGCCCAGCGACAGCCCCAAATCATCACTGCTCTAGAGAAGATCTGCATGGAGGAATGGGCCAAAATACCAGCAACAGTTTGTGAAAACCATGTGAAGACTAACTGAAAACATTTGACAGTTGTCATTGCCAAAATAGGTTATATAACAACGAATTGAGTTTAACTTTTGTATTGACCAAATACTTACAGTACAGACCAAAAGTTTTTCCACCATAATGCATGCATTAATTTCTTTAAAAATCAGACAGTGTGATTTTCTGGATTTTTTGTCATTTTCTCTCTTGAGGTATATCTATGATGGAAATTACAGGCTTCCCATATCATATTAAGTGAGTATAGGTGCACAATTCGTGGTGAATAAATACCTTTTTGCCCTACTGTACATTTCTGTGTATTTCTCTATTCAAACTGTTGTGAATCAGGAGCCGACAAAAAAATGCTTTTTGAAAAAATTGTATTTGTTATGTAGAAAGTACAATCGGTTGGCCACAAAAACCTTGCACCATTCTAAATGCATCCGCGTACGGACGACAAGATCCATGTACGTATTTGTTTTCCTTGTCTGAGCTGGCATCTGGTAAAAAGAGTACGGCTGGATAGCTCCAAAATTGTTCGCAGTTTTTGTTGCATTGCTATTATTAGCTTGGGATTGTAGTGGGCTGTAAGCTAGTGGGAGACCACATAAACAAAAAGCCCTCAGTAACAGGGAGGGGAAATGGGGGAGGGCTGTTCTGTGCCAATGGTCCTGCCTACAACTCAGAGGCAAATTACTGCTGCTCTGCAGAAACTATGTCATAGAAAACCACACAGGTTTTTTTTTTTTTAATTAAGGTTTAAAATGGCATAACCATAATTAAAAGACCACTGATAAAGTTGAAGATGATTGGAGTGGGACTTTACCACTGGGTAGCCGTGGTTGCCCACCCAAGGGTCCTTGGGAAAGACATTGCTCCTGGTGGTTATGGGGTTGGTGCCAGTGTTCGGCAGCAGACCTGCCATCAGTGGGTGAATATGTGTGTGAATGGGACTGTGACTGTAAAGGGCTTTGGGCCTTCGAGAAAGGTAGAAAAGCGATATAAAAGTATACACCATTTACCATTTACCCACCTGTTATACGTCACAGAGAGGCCATTCTGTTGCACACTTCCTGTTGTCTGAACATTAGGTACCAACGATAAATCAGTCAGGCATGTGAATAAACAAATATTTGGCCTTTTTTTAATCTATATCAGCCACTTTTTAAATTATTATTATTATTAATTTTGTGTCTACATGAGGTCATTTTAAAATCTCCACCATAGCCTTTGATTGACAGATTCTCTGAAGCCTGCCTGCCTGCCAGTGTTAGGGGTGTGTCCAACAACCTCACTCGTGTTTGGTGAGAGTTCTTGCCATAGAAACGACGACTCCGACTGATTCAGACAAATCCCTGCTTACTAATGATTTCTGATTTCAATGTGGTGTTGAAAAATGGTGACTAAATTGACCTGATTTCATTGGAGCAGGATGTAAGCTGTTTTCTATGAGTGACGTCACACTCGCTTGGTCCAGTTCTCTTATACAGTCCATGATCTAAACAGAGTTTAAAAACTGTACTTTGTTTCTGCTTGAACTTTACCCTTTGAAACAGGAGCTTTACATTCTTATCGCAACCCATACAACTTTTTCGTAAATTAACCTAATTACAGCGGATTTTGAAGTGGAGAAAGGAACTTTGATATGATATGCAACACTGCAGTAGTGAAGTGTTTTCGCAATCAGTGTACGGTAAATCAGTTCTGTCGTGGAGAATAGTGGCTTTGTAACACTTTACATTAGTAATGTTTTGACCTGATATGAAAAGCTGCTTTTCTCTGATCGCGTAAACAGTCAGAGTTACAGTATGTCAAACAGTGTGAGTTATTTAGATGTTGCTTGTGACATCTCCAATGTTAAAGGGTTAATACAAAGATCAGTCATTTTGTGTTGGACGTTTAAACTTTTTCTTTTTTTTTTTTAAAGAAAACTTGCAGCAAACTACGATTTTTGTTCCAACATTACTTTACAACAGCTTTTCATCATTTGCAAATTGTTTTCTCTTGAAAGAAATAATCTTATTGCGTTTAAAGAAAGTGAAGGGTTAGAATTGTGTCATCAAAAATTTTAACAACAAAACTTCTTTCCCACAATCATATAAGTAAGATTGAATTACTTTAAATGCAAATGAATATCAGCCACAAATATCAACTTTTGATCCTATTGACCACTAATAATTGGTATTGGACCAGAAAAAAAAGCATTCAACTGTACTGTTATCTCAACTGCTCACACAAGACATCGTTTAGTCAGATTGTGTCTCTCTTTAAGTCAACAGATACAACTGTTAAGTTTAAAGAGTCTTATCCAGGTAGATCACGACCTCATCCTGGGATTTTCTAAGTTATAATAATTATCTTTCCTTGTTTCATTACATGCCTCCCCTGAGATTTATTTCAATGTCAGCAAATGATAGGGAGCAGATGTGCAATGACGCAGAGGGAAACGGCAGCTTTTTTTCCTACAAAAACATGAAACATGTCAATCGATAGTGACGTTGAAGGTAGGGTGTGTGTGTGCATGTCTGAGAGAAGAAGTGATCAATGGCGGTTCCCTCTCCCCTTTCCAGCGCACAGCAGCAGATGGGGAGGGGGTGTGGGCTAGTGGGATGAGTCACACGCATAATGAACTTGCCTGTTGTGCTATTCAATACGAAAAAGGAAAACGAAAACACAAACAACAAAAAGCAAAGTGGGATGTTTTTTTTTTATTAGAACAGCTAACACAAGCAACCGGGAGACAAATTGGTTTCATACCTGATGCGTTTGGCACTTGTCACAACAATCATTCTTCACATTTTGATGAAGAGGTAGCTTAAGAACAAAGGTAAAGCTTGTTCTTTTTCTTTTCTTTTTTTTATTGGTTTAAATGACAGCAAACGCTTAATATTTTTAAGCAGAAGTCAGGTGGAAATGTGAATACTGTTTATCCTGGTTTGGATCCTTGCTGCATCAAGGACAAACACCATCTATCTTTATAACCCCAGTTCTACCCCCCCCCCCCCTTGCTCATAATTTCTTTAATAAAATAGTCCAAAAACTCAGGGCATGCCACAAAAATTGCAAATCAGGGATGTGTGGTTATTTTTAAAAGAGAATTAGGCCTCTTCCTTAGGCCTAGAGAAGATTCTTAAAAAGATGCAAGAGTTCTCCTGCAGTATCTCCAACCAGGAGGAAAAAAACTTTCAAAAAGAATTATATTTTAAATGACTGCTGACAAACAAGCAAAAAGAAAAAATGAGAAATTTGTTTCACATCATACTAAACCATGTCTCAGTTTAGGCTGAAAGCTTACATAAAGATTTTTTAATGTTATTATCATGGTTTATTTTGGTTTATTTTGTGTTATGGTGTGTAATATCTGCCTTTCCCAGCAGAGGGAACAGGAGAGTTAAGAGAGGTTTAAGTGGTGCAGTCCAACAATGAAGCCCACAAGGTGCTTTCATGCAGGACACTTCAACTGTCATCACACACACTCCTTACCAAAAAGGAAAAAGGTAAACACATTTCAGACTCATTTAGTCTGGTAAATCAAAAAGCACATGTTAAGATTTTACAAACCAATGTGAGGTGGATACAAAAAAAAACTTCTACATTAACAAGACTTTGCATGTTTAATAACGCTCCTGGCAAGGTGTGGAAAAATAAGGGCCTCCAGTAAAACTGTTTTTGCCGTTGAATTCATTAAGAAAAGGCAACCTGAGAGAAGCCTGAGTACTCACCTAAATCCTACTTGTGACTCCGTCAGCCCAGGTCAGTTACAGTGGTAGATCTAAAATATCACTGAGGGGAGTTTTTACAGATCTTGTTACACTAACACACAGACCATTAGGGAGACAGATACACAGGTACAGGATCGCTTTTCTTGTTGCGTCCGTTGCCATGGCAAAAGTGGAGGTAACGGGTTTGCATTTCTTTCTCTGCCACACAAAGTTCAAGACAAGATATGAGTGTAGAACATTTGGGTTTGAGCAATGAATACATATTATGACACAGGTGCAAGTTGAGTTTTTAAGAGTAACGTTGGCTATAGCAGCTGCAGGAGCATTTTCTGGATCATGCATATATATTTGACTCTTAAAGCTACGACAATGTTCACATTACCTTACAATAAAGTTACCAATGAATGCCTCAAAAGTTTCATTGCAGCTATTTTATATTTCACATGTAACTTGAGGTTGGTGAAATAAAACATCTGCTCTCCCTGCTTTATTTCAATGAATGTTAAAGCTTTGTATGCTGCCATATGAGGTGGAACAAGGACATTTGCAAAACAGATGGCTAGTGAGAGGAGACAAACTCGAAAGGCATGAAAGCTTCCCACAATTATCCTGTCAAGAGATTATGTTGACGGTGATCAGTCATGTCTCAGATGCATGTGGACAACTGCCTCATCCCCTTAAATGAGGCAGCGCTACACATTTGAGTATGTCGGCAAGAGCGGCTGAATGAGTTTACAGTAGCGCAAAAATGTAAGGGAACAAAAAAAAATAAGAGACTTTTCGCCACAAGGCCTCTTCTAAATGCCGCTCTGTCTGTTGAACTAATCGGTCTTTTGTCAAAGGAATGTTGCAGAATTACAACAAATACTTACTTTCCTTGTCTATTCAGCTGTGTTTGCACTCTTTTAAGGGAGGTCTGAATGAGTGGGTTTGAAGAAGTATTTTGGCTGGTCATGACGAGGCACGTCCTTCTGTAAGAACAGCATTAGTGAACTGTCTCTAGAGTTTGTGGGTCATTCTTTTTAAACAGCAATAAATAAATAAAAACTTTCATCAGGTAATGTATGAAACTCGAACGTACTCCAAAATGACCTTTTTAGGTGTCTCATGGCACTTAGAGATCAACAAGTCTTTTTTTTTTTTTTTTTTGGGGGGGGGGGGGCAGCTGATGTAAATTTTGTAAAGGAAAAACTGACTCCACTGCTACAGAACTATGCTGCAGCACACACCAAGATATTAGGACGTAATGTTATTACTGCCGCATGAGCGAAAGTTTCCTATTTATACAAGTGTGATCCAATGGAATTGTGTTTTGTCCAGTACTTTGTTCTTCCAAAAAGGTCAAAAATCTATGTCCTTGATTCAAACAACCTGAGCCCAGTATGACTATTTACTGGGAGCACACTTCTTGTTTCTGTTTTGTGGGGGTGTAGTGGCAAAGGAGAAAACAAATGTTTAGAAGGTAGTGCAGGAATATCCCAACCGGTTTTGTAATATTATGAAAAAATTCAATAAACACATTATAATTACCTGTCAAGGGGGAAAAAAGCATGGAAGCCAGGGTTTGTTTCATGTACAAGAATGAAAGGAACCCCATTATGTAGAATTGTCACTAAAAACTATGACATTTAGAGCTAATTTAAATTGACTTAAAATGATGGTAAAGGGTAGCTAGATATACAGAAACAGTAAATAACATGTATTCATACTAATAATGGCTCTGAAAGAATAAGAGAAGACTGAAACATGTTTAAAATACATAAAATGTAAAAATATTTGTTAACTACTACTATTAAACTGAGAAACAATATTAAAAGATCATAGCCTCCAAAGTTCATGTTTTAATTTGGCATCATTGATGCATCACATATTTGGACTTAACCATCCTCTAATAGCCAAGAACCTTTAAGGGGGAATCATTAGGTTCAAGATAGAAAAAGAAATTTCCCCTGAAAAAAATGGGACTGGAAAACAGACAAGATGAGTAAGCATTAGACAATATTCTATGACTGACCACATAAACTGGACAAACCCACATAAACACAATATAGGCTGTTTTGAAACGTTGTATTTCAACCAACCAGACAAGTGCACAATCACTAAAATTAAAGTGCAGAGAAATCAAATCTTTTAAATTCATCGTAATAAATCAATTTACAGCATATTCTAAATTTACTTTTATGTTGTAACCTTTCCTTAAAGGAAAGCTTATTTCCAAAGGTTCATTTTTAGCATTTGGTGTGACATGGAATAAGTTAATGGTCTACGGATTTGTATACATCTCACCAGTGAGGACATAGTGCTAAACTATCTCAACAATCTCAGGAAGCTGGCTGGTCTGTCTCGTGGTGTCTCCCATACCTTATATAGCAGATTTCAGGCACAATGTGGGTCATTATGAAACAAACAGAAGGTTATGTAGATCTGTGTTTTCCCTTTGGTCACTGACAGAGACATCAAAGTTTACAAAACTCCAGGCGTATGTTGCCTATAGTAAATATCTTTTTAAAAAGTTTACTAGTTTCAGATGCTAAGAAATACTGTCTGATCTAATGAAACAGCAACATTTTCAACCATTTCAAATGTTTAGCAGTTAACAAGAAACACTTAATAAGAGTAGATTTTAAGTGAATCTATATATTCTAAGGTACAACCATTCACAGGTGCTTTTATTTGACACAAAGATAAAGATGCAAAATCATGCCCTCCTCCCCATTTAATCTTAAAGCCTCTCTAGAGGAAACACCATGTATTAAGAAAGGAAAGCAATAGTGAACCTGAGGCCTGATGGGAAAGAGCAGCACGAAGCAGCAAATCTAGAAGAAAAATCACCAGCCAGGCCTGTGGGAGCCTCTAGCTTAACAAGACCTTTTAATTGTAGCGCTTCAAAATCAGCCCAAACAGCAAGTGTTTCGACAAGCTGAAGCAAATGAAAGTATATAGTTTAGTACATCGGGGAAGAAAAAAAAAGTGCATCTAAAGCAAATCGGAGTAGTGCATCAACGTCCTACCAGGTCTGTAAACCAGTACACACCCTAAACCTTTACATTAATAAAAATAATATGTTAAAGAGAAAAAAAAGTCAAGACATGCATGATTAATGATTGTCTTTAGATTGTAGATAAAACTAATACATAAAATAAAAGAACAGGCTGGCATAAAAAGGCAGTTTAAACAAATGTAGGATATAGTTTACTTCTAGTGGTGGGGGGAAAAAAAGCCTTGGTTAAACTTATGTACACACTTATTTACACAACTACACATTAAAAAGCTTTATTTTTTAACAATAGTGGTAGAATATTTCAGTTGTATGATTCTTTTCTTTTAATCGGGTTCAGTTCTTTTAGTTAGGACCTATGCAGGAGCTTTGATTAATGGGTTACTTTTAATGATGAACACATTGTTATTCTGTATAAAAAAACATTTTAGTGTAACAGTTACTGCTTGAGCTCAGGTGAATGAATTTGTGCAAAAGTATGCAATGGCCGCTGTCCAAGGTGCTGATTTCTGGAGCGCAGGTCGTATGGATCTAAGGTAATACTCAACATTGTCACATAGTTTGGGTTTCCAAAACTTTATAAATCAAAAGGTATCAAAAAAGCACAAACATTAATTCATAAATAATTTGGACACATCAAAAAAATGGTATCTCAGTAAAACAGCCACAGTAATGATTCTATTGTGTTTTGTGTCGTTGCTTATAGGTATGTCAAACCTCCAGACAGTATTTTTATTGGTTTGAGGAGAACAATTTGAAACGGTCATGTAAAGCAATGTAATGTGTATAAATGTTTCCAATTCAAACAGCAGGTTATCCTCTAGCATTACATTCTTTTTCCCCATTCTCCTTTCCCCTCCTGCTTCTTTTTTATAGTCTTTTATTCTCGCACTAGAACCTTTAGATAAATTATACTAGTTTGGCCTCTGTTCTGTGGATACATTTGTTATGGTTTTCAATAAAATCTGGTTGTAAAGAGGAGAACCCCGGTCCCTGAACTCCTCTTCATGGAAAAGGTTCATAAAACCCATGTCAAGTATCCCCCCACTTTGAAAAATCCTAAGACGGGTCTTACAGCACGCTGATGCTGCGGCGGTCTCTGGAGAGACAAGAATGGCAAACACTTGTAGCAGAGTAGAAACTTTTAAGACTATGACTTGATATTTTGTGTGTTTGTGATGCAGTTTGTGCTTACTTTTGAATAACTTGACTGGTATCAGACTGCTTTTATTTTTGTCTTTTTTCAAAAATTGCATTCCAGGCTTTAAAGCAAAACCAGAACCGTTCTGTTTATCCTTGCTGTCATTAGCAAAGAATAAAGAAAAAAGGAGAAAAAATGTACCGTATATATCGTAAACCTTTGTAAATGAAGTTTCAGATCGAACGTGGAGGCAGTGACTGACAGCTGTAAAGAAAACTGACTGGACAAGGAATGGTTTGGCAAAGGGAGGGCTCTCTCCTGCCGTATGAGTCATCCCTCTCCACACCCACCTCGAGTCAAACTGTCTGCATTAATGCCTATTTTGTTTTGTTTAGGCTCTCCAGCTTCCTTTCTCTTCGAGCATTTACTTGACTACATTTTAACTGATGAGGAAATACCGAATTTTTAACATTCCTAGGAGCACAGAAGATGCTTCTTTGTACATTAGTTAGGTGGTACTTGCTGCATGATATTGTAATATGATTTTACTTTTTTCAATAAAGGGCAGTCAAGTCTCCTTTTTCTTTTCTAAACCCCAAATTTCCAATATTTTAGGAGGATTTTCTTAAGTCAAACTTCTACATTCATCCATTTAATCCTGCACGTCACCTTTCATTTCTTACCCTAATCTCTCATATTTCTCCAGCGTTTCACACACTTGCCTTCCTCTAACCAAAACAATCCATTTGGCATAAATGTTCATTTCAAACATATAACAACAAAGCTAGTTTTAATACAATTGTATTCAAATGTAGGACAGTTATCAGTTGCTAAATATTGCAAACTCTGATTACAGCTACTTCTTTGTTTTAACTAGACAGATGAAATAAGGTCAAAATGATGCCCTGCATTCCTTTGACATCGCCACATGCTTCATTGGTGCATGCACTGAAAGTGTGGCAGTGCTGTCACTATAGTGTGCCAAGGAAACAATACAACGCACATAAAGGCAAAGAAAAAACACAGGCAAGATACAAAAGATGAGTTGGAATCCTCAAACTATATTCACAAAACGTAAAGAAGCATCAGGAAAGATGGCTTCTCCCTCCTGAAGGTGAATGTCGTGTCACTAAAAGAAGACAAAAGAAAAATAGGGCCACGTCCATTAGGGAGTGCAAAGAAGAATCAAGCCAAATGAAGGCTACATTGTAGAAGGCTAAGTAATAGGGAGAAAAGGATTCTAGAGGCATTTCAAATGATGCTTCCAGTAGTTTGAAAACCAGGTTCACAATATATGGAATGAAAGAAACTAGGCGATGAGGGTGGGGGCTGTGGAGGTGGCTTGAGGGGGGGGGGCTTTGCAGGGATGCTTAATTCTGCAGCTCTACTAACAGATTCTAGACAAACTTATCATAAATCCTTTCATTAGCTATCATCTGTAAATTAAGTGCTCCACACACAAGTTCTGAAAATTACATGAAATCACAAAGAATCTTTTTAATTTTTATTATTATTTCCAGAGCAGCTTGAACTGAAAAGTTACTGGACATACTGTCAAGTACTGGCACACCTGTACTTGCCCCCCACCCAACCCACATACATTTCTATTGTATCTCCCACATTGATTACTTCAGGGTAAATGGGAGCGATCCAGATTGCATTGGCCCATTAATCAGGGAGAATTGCTGCAAGGTGTTGCCTCAGTATCCATTCTGACAGCAATGTCAGCATTTCTGTGTTTGGAAAGGAGGATTCATGACGTCTAAACTGAAAACAGTAGGTGATAAATCCAAGCTTGATACGTAAAGTGAAAAGCAGGCTAAAAATGTTCTTGTTTTTAACTAATTTGGTGACAGATTGGAGTGCAAGAGGATGACATAGACTGGTGCAGCTCTATTATCAAAAGGTTGATGTGTAAATTTTAACTTTTAAATAAAACGTTAAACAATTAAAATGAGAAAAAAAAATTATTGTCGAGAGCAATGGTCCGTCTGCACAGACCTTGGATGCCTGCAGGAGATGTAGAATTATTGGTGAGGGCTTCTTCTGCAGAATATACTACTACAGAGTAACACTGAAATTCTGAATAAATATTTCTCCAACCCAAAACAAATGCATTTACAGCCATTTATTTTGGAGCAAAGACAAGTGGATGTCCTGACCATAAAAGCAACAGGCCTCTGATGCATCAGTAGGAGGACAGATGAGCTAGAAGATTTACAATCCAGAAGTAAATCAAAGGTCGTAATTGGCATCAACAATGTGTAGTGAAGTGCTTTTCATCATTTCTTAACACGGTCTGAGAGCATAATTGATTGCTTTCTGAAAAAAGTGGGGAAAAAACAAGTTTTAGTGAGCAAATTAGTCATTTACATTGACATTGCAACAGTGGATTTATAACTTAAAAACATGCTAAATAAGGCTAATATTAAGAAACTAGCAAGAATAGCTGTTATTTCTTTGTATTTTCCTTTTGTTTTCTATTTCTTTATTACGTTCTTCATATATTTTTATTTTTTTCCCATTTTCCCCATCTCAAAATAGCAAAATCACAGCAAACCAAAAATGATTCAAATGTCACCATTTTTTAAGACGCACTTGTAAATGCTATGTAAATGCACGATTCTGTGTTCAAAACTCTCGCTTTCATACGTGGGTACACAATTTTCTACAGCCAGTTTCAGGCTCTTTGTACAAAACACTCAGCCAAACATGCGCTAAAAGTTAAATTAGATCAACTTTGACCAATCAGGGATATGGATTTGGTAGTGACTAATGGCTGATGTCCCTTTTTGGTTAATGAGCTAGTAAACATGAGCTAGTCAGTATAAAAATAAAAAGAGCACCCTCTCTGCTTGTCCAGTGTGAAGTCCATGGGCTTAATGCTCGTACAAGAACCCGCATTTAGTGCATTCTTTAACTTGTATCACACACCCAGTGTCCATAGCTTTAGAGCAATGCTGGCGACCTTAAATTACAGTATGAACTAAAGTCTACTTTAAAACTGTCATGAAATTATTCTGCCAGAGGACTGAGGTTGAATATACTTTCAAAAAAGTACAGTCACTTTTTATAAATTACTTTATTTTCTCTCAATGATCAGTGTATACATCTAATTGAATGGTTTGTGTGTTCAGACTTGATTTAAATATTACAGAGAAAGAATCCTTCTCCCAATAAATAATCAAATGTTTCCAAAAACTAGTATTCCTAAACAATAAGAGTGTAGATTTTGACCTGCTCAGTATATTTGTGAAATAAAAAAAATGAATGAATCCGTACGTATCCTGCCTTTCTATGGTTTTGTGAATGTACTCGACGAAAGATGGCCGATAATGTTGCTGGACCTCACTTACTAAACTCTCACACACACGAGGAGAATGAAGATGCGTTGCTAAGAATGAGTCATCTCAATCCAGCTGTCCACAGGGCATCTATGTGATTAGCATACCCACACACATGCAGCAGGGAAAAATGTAAATATGGCAATAAAACCAGCCATGATAGTATCAATTCAGTACGTTTCCCAGTGTATATTTTTACTAGCAATGCTGAATGCATGTGAAAGCAGTTACACATCTGCAAGAAGGATCACAGCTTCATGCAAACATTGGTCTTTTACTGCTTCTCTGGGTTTTGTGTGCCAACAGGAGCGATGTATGTCCCATGCTTAGTCGCTCTCTGCAGTTCTTCCAAAAAATTTAAAAAAAAAAACACCCACACATTTAATATAGTAAGAAACATTCTAAGGACATTTTTCCTAAAACTTTCATATTTAAGTTGTGTGGCTGCAGCAAATAGTATTTATTTTTTAAGTGTTTTTGGAACGCGGTGAGCTACGTGAAATAACTTGTGCTAAAATAGAAAACCATTTGTCATTCAAGTTGGCTTTAAAAAAAAAACTGAAAAATGATGACCAAAGGGAGCAAAAAGGAAGAAAAAAAACTCTCTGGGACAGCGTGGCAAAGTGTCCACAAATGCACCAACTGCTCAGCAAGGCTGAACGATTTGGCGTTCTGTAGACCAAGGCAACCCATTTGGCTAATGAAGTCCCAGACTGTCTTCACACCACACCCCCTCCCACTGCTTCACTATGAAACGTTCTACTCATGAAAGTAATGAGGCAGGGAGGGAGAAAGACTCTTCTGGCCACTGATAACCTCAGACTAAACTCGCAACCTTACGAGACAAGGGTCTAATATCTGGCCGTCAATCAGCCCCAGCATCCCTGGCTGGAGTGTTTAATTACAAGGATCAATTATTTACTAGCCTCCCTTTTCAGTACTCAGGGCTCCTAAAAAAAGGGGGTGTAAAGAAAAAAGGGTTAAAAAAAAGCACAATACCAGGATAAAGAAGATTTTGTACATTTTTGTTTTTTCAATAGTGAATATTTTTGAATATTTTTATTCTTTTTCTACAAAAAGTTCAAAATTATTATTTTTTGTTATATTAATAATATCTAGTCTATGTTCTGTCTATAATGAATACCTTTTCCCAGGACTCACTGTACAAAAATACTAGTAATAACAAACTAAATGCACACAAACACAAAAATTCTAAGACAACTTCTCTATTATGTTTGATAAGAGTAAAAGAAAATATTGTGATTTTTCAAAAACTATTGTTCTTCTACTGCTGCTGGCACAAATAATGGTCCTGAGTCAGAGTAAGAGTTAAAACTAAACTTAAAGCTAAAACTTTAATTTTTTTAAGTGACAAGTCAGTGAGAAGTTTTTCACTACAGAAAAAAAACACCAACCTAAAGTTGCATCTTTCGGGTTAGGTTACCCTTTCTGCCTTACATACTTACTGTTAACTCATTACTGCAGGGCTGTTTCAGCAATGAGGCGTTTAACTAATTTGAAGAGACAAGATTGTATTACACATCATCTTGTATTCACAAAAGCACTTCCCCCTTGCGGCTGCAGGAGAACAGAAGTTAGGTAGCAAGTATAAAGTCATTTGGAGCATTTTAAACTCAAAACAAGGTCACTTTCTAATGCAGAAAATAAATACATTAATCGAAATATGCATTTTCACAAAAGTATGTGGTCTGTGCCCTACTATAGAAAGAAGCTTCAAATCCAAATTTAGATAGCCCTAATGTTGCACTTAATATTTTGAATTTACGTGTTTGTTCAAACTAAGTGGAACAGGCTCCAAGTGTTGGGATGAAAAACAGTCAAACCTGACATACATCTTATTTTATATACGCTCAAACTTCATTTTTTATGCTTTAGATCAGATTCCCCAGCAAATTAGTTCTTTTTATCTCACATTGCGAAGAACACTTTTGGGAACCTAATTTGTCCCCGAATGTGAAATAGTTTTTCTTGAGGCCTTATAACCCACCCTCTAAATACAAAAAAGAGAAAAACATACGTTTGTCTTCCCTTCTGGGTGGCAGGAGCGAGGACAACGTTTGTTCTGCTCAGAACATTTCATTCTTCTTAGGAAACTCAAGCCCAGAATTTCTGGGAAGACCTCAAACCGCCGTACTACTGCAGCACAGGATACGGGCCCTAAAGCATTGAAGCAAGCGAGCGAAAACACAACAATACAGCCACGGCATGACGCCGCGTCAGAGATGGCAGCTTTGAGGTGATGGTGGAGGCGGAGGAACCATGTGTTTAAAGCGGAGGAGGAAGATTTATTGTTACTATATGCCATCACCGAGGAAATGAAGAAAACAAGTTATCTCTGACCTTGTGCACCAGGGTATGAAACTAATTCGGTAAGCTTGTGACCACATAAAGAAACTTTGGAAATTAACCGTGTACACGTTGGCTCTAAAAAACGGCATATTAAACCATGATGTATTAGCATGTCGTCTGTATTGTTTTTAACAAAAAGCATTTTTTGGCAACACAAAAACTACTTTATTTAAAAAAAATAAAAAAATCTTTAAAGAACGTTTTAGTATAAATTTCAACAAAAATATTTGAAATTTTATCACATTGATTCAATTAAAATAATTACACTCGCACAGAATGAGCAATCTAATTCACTTTTACCTGAAATATCCCCAAATTTCATGAGCTTTTTAATAACCACACGCTGTTAAAAGCTAAAAAAACTAACAAATATTGATTCCGTCCCATTCTACCAAAAGTTTTTCTATCATTTAAAATAGCCTGCCATGCTTTTGCATCATCCATCCATCTTCCTCCGCCTATCTGGGACCGGGTCGCAGGGGCAGCAGTCTAAGCAGAGATGCCCAGACTTCCCTCGCCCCAGCCATTTCCTCCAGCTCCTCTGGGGGGACCCTGTGGCGTTCCCAGGCCAGCCAACAGACATAGTCTCTCCAACGTGTCCTGGGTCTTCCCTGGGGCCTCTGCCCGGTGGGACATGCCCAGAACACCTCTCCAGGGAGGCATCCAAGGGGTATCCGGAATAGATGCCCGAGTCACCTAAACTGGCTCCTTTCGATGTGGAGGAGAAGCGGTTCTACTCCGAGCTCTCCGTGGGTGACCGCTCCGATCTGCCTGTCAATCTCACGCTCTGGTATTCCCTCACTCGTGAACAACACCCCCAGATATTTAAAGTCCTCCACCTGGGGCAGGGACACTCCACCCACCGAGAGATGGCAAACTACCTTTCTCCGGTCGAGAACCCCGGCCTCAGATTTAGCAGTGCTGACCCTCCTCCCAGCCGCTTCACACTCGGCCGCAAACCGCCCCAATGCACGCTGGATGTCCTGACCCCATGAAGCCAACAGGACAACATCATCTGCAAAGAGCAGAGATGAAATCCTGTGGCCTCCATACCAGACCCCCTCCGGCCCCTGTCCATAAAAACTATGAACAGAACTGGTGATAAAGGGCAGCCCTGCCGGAGTACAACGCGCACCTGGAACAGGTCTGGCTTAATGCCGGCTATGCGAACCAAACTCTTATTCCGGTCATACAGAGACCGGACAGCCCTCAGTAAGGCTCCCCGGACCCCATACTCCCAGAGCACCCTCCACAGGATACCAAGGGGGACGCGGTCGAACGCCTTCTCCAAATCCACAAAACACATATGGACTGGATGAAAACGGTGCCTGTAGAGAACTGCTTTCCCCTCCTGAGGCGCCGGATGGTATGCCAGAATTTCTTTGCGGCCAACCGATAGTTCTTCTCCGTGGCCTCAACGAAATCCTCTCAGGACCGAGTTTTTGCCTCCGCAACAGTCCAGGCCGAAGTTCGCTTAGGCTGCCGATACCTGTCAGCTGCCTCTGGAGTCCCACAAGCCAGCCAGGCCTGGTAGGACTCTTTCTTCAGCTTGACGGCTTCCCTTACTTCCGGTGTCCACCAGCTGCCTGGGGCTTAAGCCCCTGGTAGGGTCTCCCATGGCAGACAGGTCCTGGGTGACGATCCAGACAAAGAGAGGTTCAGAACCCCCTGATGAAAGGAAAGACCAAGGACCCGATTACATCACCCGAATTGGCGTCACCGGGGCCCCACTCTGGAGCCAGGCCCGGGGTTTGGGGCTCGCAGGCGAGCGCCTGGTGACCGGGGCTCTTCCCACGGGCGCCGGTCGTGCACAGCCAAACACTCTCCCATGGGCCCATCACCCGTAGGAGACCTCAAAAGGGGCCGGTGCAATGTGGTTTGACTGGCGGTCAAGGGCGGGTGCCTCGGCAGCCCAAATCCCGGTCATGCTTTTGCCCCTAACTAAAAATCATTTTTGTTTGTTTATAAATTCAACCTGTATTCCAAAAGCTTTTATATTTTCACAATTTATAATTGCAACTACTTGCACTTCATCACCCATTTAACTGCCCATATTGCAGTCATTTTTTACCCCAATATGATCTGAAAGGCAGATAGATGTGCATAAAAAATGTTAAACTGTAAAAAGGCACCGATATTAATATAAAATGAGGCTTTTAAGACTTATGGCCTCGTTAATTCCACAAGGGGGAGTGTGTTGAAATGTAGGCATAGCCGGCTCACTTCTACAGAAGCACATGGTTCCTCCTTTGGACTCACAACTGATGGCTCATTAATCTTCTCTGGAGGAGGCCCCTAACACAAGTGGCTTGCATCAGTGACAACTACTCAGGCCTTTTTATCCACATATTTAATCTAATACTTAAGTCGTGAAGCTATATAATCAATGTAAAAATAATTATGAATGTTTTGTCTTTAAACTTTTATGCTTTTAGAGGTTTAAAGTGAATTCTAATTTTGAATGGATGTTGATTTTTCCCCAACTTCCTCAAGCTTAAAGCTTACAGGATTTGTCAGCTCCACAGCACCTCACCTCTTACCCGAATGTCCCTCTGTTGGCACAGTCAAGGTCAGTTCTGCTAGATCTCACTAGCCTCACTTCATAAATTTGAGGATTTTTTTGGCAGTTGAATTGCCCCAATTCTATAATAATTGTTGTTAGTAAAAGGTCAGCATTGCCTGACAGCTCAACAAAGTAGCTGTTTTCTGGACTAGCCAACGCTGCTAATAATAGGTCCTTAAGGTTCTACAAGAGGTCTCAAAAAAGAACTACGGCAGAATGAGCGTCATTGTTCAATATTTAATTGATCCGTAGTATATATAAATAAATCCCCCAGGGACAAAGGAAATAAATATTTAATGTCACGGATGTCTGGCCTGGGGTGTTGGAGATACCCTGTTCAAGACCTTAGTCTTGCTAAGACAGACAAAAGGTGAGAAAAGCACAAACCAACCTGTACATACAAGGCGTCTTACTGCATTTAAACTCTAATCATTTAGAGATGCGCTAAAAAAATGTTGCCATATTTAAATGGAAGCAGCAGTTTTGTGGCTCTGTGACGGGGTATAAGATAAACAGAGCTGCAATCAGTGGTCCCCTGTTACCAGATTAATAGGAACAAAGCCTTTAAAACACATCTTAGTGCTCTGATGTATGGAGAATAGGGGTGTCTTTAAATGACATCATTTCAAAGTTTAGTAAATAATGGTGACATAAAAATAAAGATTTTATTTCAGCAATTAATTTGAAATGAACTAAATAATATTACAAAGCTTTTTGTAATATGTTTATTCATTATGCATGTCTCATTGTTAACTGATAAACATATATCTTCAATAAAAAAAAAGATATTTAAAAAGGACATTTAATCACATAATTCCTACATTTGGTTAGAAAAGACATTTTAATTCAGAGATTCATAAAAAATGAATAGATTTTCTGTATTTACTTATTTAGCTAAACTTTCAAGTCACTGGTGCAATTGGATTTGCTGAACCTTTTTTGTTCTACACTTTGCTTTTTGGAGACACTTTAGTGCTTTAAAGACCCACCCCAAACCTCCTAAATATGATTATGAATTTTTTTGCCAAAATCTTAAAAACCTGTGTCGTTTTCTACGACATAGTATCTGTAAAAGTGGCAGTACTTCATTTGAAAATTGGGTAGGACTATTGGCAGTGAAACCCTGCTCCCTTCCCCTCCCCGTTAGTGAGAGCTCTCTGTTTACACGATCCCCCGTTAGCTTAGAGCCTCTCATAACCCCAGCCTGAAATGATCGGTTCAACAAAAAATGGCAAGCAATATTGGAGCTATCCAGCTGTAAGGTTTTGACCCAGATGCCAGCTCGGACGAGGAAAACAAAGACGTACATAGATTTATTAGTTGACACATCAGAATGGAGCAGAGCAGGGAGCTTGTGGCCTGCCCAGCATAAAAAGCACAATTTTCAAATGCCATTTTTTCATCTACTCCTGATTCATAATAATTTAAATTTAGAAATACAAAGATTAAGTTATATTAAGCTAAATTAAGCTACATTTTCTTTATAAATGTCCTCCATCATCAGAAAAATGCCACTTGAACATGTTAAAAAAAAACAAAAAATATGATTTTCATTGGAGTGTGTCTTAAGCAGAAAGAAAGTTTTTAAAATCTGCTACGACATGACCTATGTTACATGTGACGGGGTTGAACTGCAAACTCCTGCAATAATGCAAATAATGTTGCATAAACACTCATGGAGGCAGCGGTCACATCACAACGAAGTCTAAACTTCTGTACTTCAAACCACACCCATATGTGCTTCTATTCGGATCACCCTCCCGGTGGAGGGATATCCAGTTCTACAGTAAGTCACTACGGCTCCCCCTTAAAAAAAATTTTGGACACCACAACAGCTCCAAATGTTCCTACAATGGGAGAAGCTGGTGGGGTAGGAGTGAAATTCAGATCGGCCTTAGCCAAGTCCAAGTGTAACCAATCATAGATTTTATTCAACCGTTTAATTGCATTGTGCCAGCAGTGAAATTGCTGTACAGTTGTGTTAAAGTTATGGTGAACTCCTTTCTTCTGTAACGAAAACAATTGAGTAAAAATCCTATAAAAGCTGAAAGCGTTTGTAACCCTTGTGCTATCTTAGATGACCCAACCCTCACATTGAAATGTTAACCCTACCATGACAAAGGTGGATAAAGGTGGAAAGATTTCATGTAATCCATGGACACCAGAGAAGATCACAAATCATTGAAGAACAAAGGTTCAGAGCACTGTCTAGTGGGTCTAGATGACCCAACTCCCAACGTTAAAGTGCCTAGGATAGCACAAGGGTTAATAGAATTTAAAAGCACAAATATGTTTGATGAAAGAATACTTTCTGAGACAAAGTCTATGATGTTTGATAAATTTGCTAAAGAAATTAAAATTATTTTGGCCTTTAAGGGCTTTAAAACCACAAGTCCCAATCGCACAAGCATTCAGACATCATTCATCGCCAGGAGCAATGGGGGGTTCAATATCTCGCCCAAGGACTCTTCAACGCATGGAACTGGAAAGCCAAACCTGCGACATACCAATCAGAAGTCGACTGCTCTACCTCTGCACCACAGTACCCCACGAACGGTTTGCACAAAAAAATAACAAGGAAATTGTGTGCATGTCACTGTTCAGAATGCCTTTTAAAGTCTGAACCTAAAAAGCATCTCCAAATATTGTTTTCTTCTTTTAAAACTAATTTATTATGTATTACAATATATTCCAAGACATTCCACAAACTTGCAAATCAAATGACATGGTGATCTCCGGGAAAGCTGGAAAAAATCCGATCAGTTCAATCAGTTTAGTTATTTGCACTGAAAAACTCAGACTGACATTAAATGCTGGATCACGCAGTGCATTGAGAGGCTCCATTTAATAACATTAAACAGCTAATTTTGCGCTGACACCCACTTCCCTAACCACTCCATTCATGCATATGCTTCTTTAGCTGATGAGCAACTGCATATTAACAAATCTCTTATTTTTTATTACATTTTTTTCTCATCAGTAATCGTGTGGAAATATTTGTGTCGGTGCAGGTTTTCCTGCTTGCTGCAGCTGATCTGCTACTGACACCATCACTCAACTGCCACAAATGTGAGTGCTTAAATGACAGCTCAGTTGGAGTCGTGACAGAAATGTGATTTTTAATTGCTGAACTTGGAGGAACAAAGTGTGTGTATGTTGCGATAGAATAGGAACTACAAAAATTGCCACATAAACGAACTGCCCTCCAACCGTTGTCATGTATTCAGGGAGGCATATGTTTTCCATGAAATAAATGCAAAACAAACAACAGTCAGGACGTAACATCGCTGACACAAACCCCCTTCACGGAATGCTATTTATAATGCTGTACTCACAGTCTGCAGCATGCAAAACCTAAGGAATAAATAAAACCTTTTTAAATTCGTTTTTAATTGCATCTGATTGGCAAGCTATCTTGGGACAGTTGGCAAATGGGCGGACAGCGGAGGAGTTAAGAAGTGCTAAAGTTCAGACTGGAGCGATGCAGCACCCTGTGTCCTGCCAACAGTCTTACAGTGGCACAACTCCTGACTAAGTTGTTGACCCGTGGCCCCCACCTGCCTTGACCATGCATTATATACAGAGGATATTACTTTCCTTCCGAAGCTGCCTGCCACACCAGAAGGCTTTTTGACTCATGTCCATCTGCCCGGTAGTGCATACTTTTAATGAAAGCCAAGAAACTGGCAACCTGTTCAGTTCACGAGCATGTCGTTGTATGATGCATGGACATTCTTTCAGAGGCCAGTTCCATCCAAAGAACAACCCTGTACTCATTTTGACAGAGAAACAACAGAGATTTGATCATACGTGATATTCAGACACCACGATAAAAAAACTATTTGGACATAAATAACCCAGTCATGTCTGATCTTTTTTAATGGGCCTATATCATGCTAAATCAATTTTTTGAGCTTTTAAGTGTATTGTAATGTTAATTCCTAACCAAAATTTTGATCCATTCACACTTTTCTGAGCAGCAGCCCCTCCCAACCCACGAAAATGAGTTGTTCCTCACATTGTGACGTAGACAAGTGAGAACAGCCAATTATCTTCATTCTGATCACCATTGATGTCACAAATGCAATTTACCAGAGGAATTACATAGTCTGCCAATGTACTTCTGACTGAGGAGGTAAACGTTGTTGAGCGGTGAATAGGGATTTTGTTCTGATTGATGATGACAGCCTCTGTGAAGACTGTAGGTTCACAGCATCAGAAGGATTCATTTCATGCCTGGGACTAAAAATCATGCATCAGTTTTCTTGTTTGTACACCCAAATTTTACTTGTTTCCCCCACAAATGGTTTGGTCTTGTTTTATTTGTCACGCCTCTTTTTCCATCATTAAAGATGGATACATTCTGGTAAGTACAACTAGCAAACAAACAAGTACAAACTTCAATCATGAGTGGTTTCTTTAGAACTAGACAACAAATGTAGCAAAATATCACAGTATTTGAAATTTGAAGTCTTGGTTATAATGTTGAGCTAGTGTAATTCATTGGGAGTCAAAAGTTCAAAGGCAGTGAATTCACCATGACGCCACACTTTAAATTAAGATGACAATCTCCATGTAGGTCAAACATCACGTTTACCAGCAGATGTGAAAAAACAAACCTGCACAGATTTGTGTAGCTGTAGACCGAAGTCAATGCTTGTGCAGTTCCAATGACCTCGTGTTCTTACTGATAAAATACAGGCATTATCTTTAGGGTGGAGGGACTTTTTTGGGAAAATAGAAAGTATTGCTTTCCAGGATAGAAATGTGTGCCATCTGTGATGGGGGGCTTTTAGTGCACGTCACTGACTGATTGTTTCTGGATGAGGCTCAGTAACCCTAGAAAAAATATAACAGGTTGTGAAAATACAATTTAATGTTGTCCTCAAACAGTGCACCTAAGGCTTGATTAAGTAAAGGTTTGTGTGCGCGAAAAAGATGTGCAAATGTGACAGCATCCACACAAACATGTGTTACATTTATCTATTTATCTGGGATTTTTCTTCTTGCCACACTCTCTTAACTTTGTCTGGTCTTCTTCTAGTTTTTCCAACTGCATTTCCATTTCACAAATACTCCGACATTTTTATTTCCTTTGTTCACTGACACCTGTTTTCCTGAGCTGGAATGTTATTGTCCAATTTTTCCTGCTGTTCTTCCAAACCATCTCTGGCGTTTCCACAGCGCACATTGACTCCTCATGTAAATACTGCAGTGTGGGCCTGTTTTGAGTTGCATATTCAACTCGAAAGTTATCTCCCACATCTCTTAAACAAATTGAATATGAAATCTGTTCATTAGTGGATGCTATGCAGTGTTTTTTCATCAGGAATCCTGTTAAATTAGTAAAGCAAAACAGGGGTGGGATTATACAGGTCCGCCTTCTCCTGCTCTCTTTCAAGCAATTAATCAAACTCATTTTGACAAACGTAATATTTAATAGTCTTAGGTTCTGTATGCATAAGTGTTCGTGTGTCTATTTATGATTAAGAGTACCAATTGAATTACTTACAAGTGTACGTATTAGGCCTGCAAAATATATCGCAAATTCATTGTTATTGCAAGATCAAGCTATGCAATATGCATATCACAAAAGATCGCGAAAATTGCAATAAATGGTTACCTTAAATGTGCTAAAAACAATCTTATGGCAGCTTGGAGTATCTAACAAATCAAATATGTAAATTTATGCATTAGACCAATCAGATGGAGCCCTTTCAAGTCAGATGTTTGCCTCCCTATGTAGACGAGTCATTTGGAGTATAAATTTAAACTGGTTCAGTGAAATGGAAATGATGTTTTTGGTTGTTATTTTTTCATTCACCGCAAGTTATATCGTCATCGCAATATTGATCACTGATATTGCATATCGCAAGTTTTCCTCATGTCGTGCAGCTCTAGTTTGTATGCATAAGTATTTTCCAATCAATGTCACAAATACTTATAAATACTACAGGGTCGTGATGATAACCGCATCACCGCACGTTTTTTGTTTTTGTTTTTGGAAAGTATAGTAGTCATTCTACAAAAAAAAAAAAAAAAACGTGCGGTGATGACCGCGGTGATGCGGTTAACATCACATCCCTAGTTGTTACTGTTATTTGTTAGTAAAGAATAATGCGTTGTAATTGTATTTGTTTGCGACGCTGCCATGCGGTCATCAAAAATCCCACACCGTCACAGCTCTAATAAATACTTAATATTATCCTGAGTTTGATTTATCTGCATATAGATTTGTTTCTGTTGTTTTTCTTCTCTAGTTTTATGTTTTATTATAATTGCTTGGAGAAAAGCATTTCCAAATCCAAATGCGAAAAGGGGTCCCTACCCTCGGGCAGCGGAACAGTGCCAGTCCATGGGTCACTTGGTACCAAGCCACAGAAAAAAATATATATATACAGCATCTTGCATTGTTTCCATTTAGTTTATTTTCTGATTCTAAAGGAAGTAACCAGATTCTGTATGTCCAACACATGCATGACTACCTCTTAACTTATGTCAAGTCATTCTCTTCAGTCACACATCTTAAATACACTTGCTTCCTTCTTAATGCTGTGACAGCAACTGCTGAAGTGGATGTCCTGAACTAGCAAAGGTAGTAAAAAAAAGAAAAAAAATGGAAACCTTAAAAAAACACAAACTTCGGTGTAAAACAGACCGCTCTTTGAAAACTTAGTTCAAAATTAAACAAATCCGTTGGAGGCCTTAGAATACTTAACTGTCCAACTGTGACTTCTTGGTTTAACAAAAGACACAAAAATAGTAACACACAAACTGAAAAAATAGAAAACCATACCTGTGCTGGTTGAATGTCCAAGTAGTGAAGCACCTCTTTAACCATGACAGGAGTATGAAGGGGTTTTTCAGCAAAAACAGAGGACGCGTTGCTGGATCCTGTTGGAGATCCAGGTCCAGCTGATGAACTAACAGCAGAACTCTGCAGGCTCACTGCAAATGTCCTCCATGCTCTCCACACAGCCACCTTTGTTTTTAGAATCATCGGGTTATCGTGAAAAATGGTACTCTTAAAGTGATCTATAAAGAGAGAAAAAACACACAGCTTGTGCTACTGTTGGAGACACTTACAAAACACACAGTTTATACATGCATATGTAGCGTTTTACAGTATTAATGAGATCAGTCAACTATGTAAGTTTTAAATAAATCATTGAAAACTTAAAACATTTTTGGGTCAACATGAAAAATGCAGACAGGAGGATATTAGTGCCAGTACAAAATAGACAATAGAAAATTAGAAATTTGAATATTTAGATTTTGAAATAGGTTGAAATGTTTAACAGTAAAATTGTCCCAGAAACTAATTTTTGTGATAAATAATATGGTAACCGTGTCCTTAAAAGTATTAAACGATAGAAAAAATTATATTTAAGACTGAAAAATGTGGTAAATATTTCAATATTTTAAGCACGTTTTTTAGAAGGGCAGTGTAATATTGGTAGAATCTAATAGAATAGATTGAATTGAATTGCATTGGTCATTAACCCCGCCCAAAACAATCATTGGCCAGGCCATCCCCATCCCTCCCTAAAGGACCTCTTCAACCCCCGCTGTCTAAAGAGGGCATGCAGCATCTTGAGGGACTGCACACACCCAGGACACCGAGTGTTTGAGCAACTGCCCTCTGGCAGGAGTACAGAGTGCTGAGAGCACAAACAAATAGACTTAGGGATCAGGCAATAACATCAATTAATGCAAAACATTAACAACATGTCATTTGTAACCAATTGAATTATTTATCACCCCCCCTTTTTTTATTAATTTATTTGGTTTTTTTTTTTATCTCTACTTGCCCTGATATGGAACAGTATTCCAATTTTATTGTACTTTGTATGGAGTATCACTGTGCAGTGACAATAAAGATTTATCTAATCTTATCTTAAAATTAAATTATATAGAACTGTACAGGATAAAATAAAATAGAAAAAGAACAAAATGAACAAATGAAATAGAATAGAATAATTAAATTCAGTTGAATACAATTAAATTAAATAAAAAATAACATAATCGAATAGAATTAAATAGAATAGAACAAAATAAACAAATAGAATAGTATAAAATAGAATAATACCTCCTTTTGGGGAAAAAAACAGTGGTCCACATGGGATCATACCCCTGTAGCATAACAACTCCAATGAAAAGTTTTTAACAAGTATAGTTTGGTTGGCCATTATTTTTTTCTCTACTTACTTCGGGCAACGAACCTGAATGTAAACAGGACTTCTCTAAGATATAACAGGAAAAGGTGTATAAATTATGTACAAATATATATTTTTAGCATTTCCCCTTTGGATGGCAACTAAACATTGTTGTGCAACGTAAAACAAGATGTGCTTCAGACTTATTCTGAAAAAAACAGAGCTTACGGAGGATCAAACTTTTTAACCATATTCTGCTGTTTTGAAATTTGAGTGCATCTTACTGTTATAGGAGCACTTCAGCCATAAACTGACAAATCTGACTAAAATAAAAAAAACTCTAAGCAACTTATTTTGTTATTCTTACTTAATAAATGGGTTTTTCTTCAGCCAGAAAGCCACAAAAGAGGCGGACAAGAGCAGTGTTTGGCTCCTGAGGCCGCAAAATCCGGAGTCCGATTAATAAGGCAACGGGATTAGATGGAATCTAGACCAATCACTATTAACCCACTTGTTTACACCCCAGAAAACAGTTGTGCAAAATAGCTCAATTTCAACCATGTTAAATTAGCTCACAAATGCAAAAAATGGAACCAAAGAAAGACATTTTAAAGGCACTGATGGGATTTTGCAAGCAAACTTTTTTTTTTCATTTCACTTTTTAAAACTGTATGTTTGGGCTTTTTTAATTTATTTATTTCAAAACTGTGCCATTTTCCAATTTTAGTGGCACAACTATATTACTTAATAAAATTACCAGACATAGACACAATTCTGACAGCCAAGTATCCCCAAAGTTTCCAGAACTCATCATTTTTAGGCCTTACCTGTGATGGAAATTTGAGGCAACAAATGCATCTGTGCTAATAATGTACATCAGCTAACATGGTTTCTCGTTTATTTTAGTCTAAAAACGATTGTTACAAAGAGACTGCAAATAGAAGAGTATTTTGTATTTTAAAAAAAGAACCATGCTTTGCTGTTCTCTTTTTCATACTTTAATCAGTTTAGTTTTGGAGTATAAGTGCAGCCGCTACATCATTTGTTCCGCTGATAAAGGTGGGCGGCTGTAGCCTTCTTTCCCTTCAGGACCCGCATGGCTCTGGGACTCTGAGACATGCAGGACAAATCACAGCAGACCCTTCCTAACTCTGGACACAGTCTGTTTGAACCCTCTCCTCAGGAATGACCTCTAGATTAGGACCTCCAATTTGGAGAACATGTGTCTTCCCTCAGCTGTTGGACTCAAACAGCAGATAACCATGCTGATACTATCACTTGGTATGAAGTTCCTTTCATTCATACTTGCAACAGCCACTTTTTGCACAAAAATGAACATCTCATACTTGTTATTAGTTTCTGCATATTTGTAGATCCAATCCTGGTTTGAATAGCTTCTATATTTATTGTGGTTGAATGTTTTAACTGCAAATTCCTGGAAAAACTGACAATTTTCACTCCCAGAGCAATAAACTAAATCTGGCCTTTGGGGGAAAACTGCTTTGTTTTTGGAAGAAATTGTCTTTTTGACCACGTATTATGCTACATTTTAAGCTAGCTGTTATACAAAGGTCATCTTCATGTCGGCACGTCAAAAAGCCAGCCTTAAACAGCATTACAGCTGACGAACATGTGTCTGTCATGATTGATATTTTGGTGTAAAACTTTTAACTGCTTCAAAGGATGACAGTGTGTACAGCAAGTGTCTCCCTCAGTGAGTCCCTCCAAGCACTGACAGTGCGCTATTGCAATCGTTTTCAAGCGTTTCTTTGACAGAAATCCGTTTGTCAGTAGCATTGATCCATATCTGCAGAAGTCGTTGTCACGTGTTCAACGTTTGCCTTAACAACATTTTCGCAGCAACATTGGACTCTTTAATTAAGCTGAGGGGTGCAACACATGTTGCTGCTAAGCTTCAACTTTGGGTTATATTAGCAATACATATAATTTAGCAAACACCTAAAAACGATTTACTGCACGCATTCACACAGGCCAGCTCAACATTAGCTCATGATTGTGTCCAAATGCGCACCAACTGCTTCGAAAACTGCCTTGGACCTTACCGTAGTGAACCTCAATGTAGCTCCGCTATTCATCCAAGTATCGCGTGATGTCGACTATACGTTACTAAGGTTTGCCTCTGCGTCAGTCGAGCCTCGTCCAATCAGCTTTCACCCAGGAAGAGAGCTTGTTTTTTGAAAATATTGGCGCTGCTGTTTGTTGTGCTAACGACTGCTTGCTGTCCATCTCTTGGACATTATTGGCTTTATTGCTATAACCCATGTCTGATGTAAATAAAAGTAAACGGACACCGGCGTGAATGAAAAACAACCACTAGTGGAAAAGAAGGTGAGACACAATTATAGTTGACGCAGCGCGTGGAAAAAAAGACAGAGAGAAGCTAGTTGTTGTTACCGTTGGAAAATGCTACAAGATTAGCATAAAGACTGAACTTTAAATATATGATGGTCATCTAAGTATGAAGTGCTTTTAGCAGTAATGTTTACTTTTTTATGTTGAGCAGCATTCACATACACACAAAAAACGTAAAAATGTGTGACTCTTATAGCTTATTAAACTGTCGACAGACAGTCAGTGTAATGTTTTACAGTCAAGCAACATTTGATCAGTCATTGAGTCATATCGTGTTCCAGACAAAAGCAGCAGAACAGTGTGAGTGTACTGCGCGTTTTACAGCTCAGATGATGGCCCATAATAGTAACATGTAAAGGAAATTAGTAAACTGTAAAAGAACGTCAACAAAATGTTCTCCTGTTTCTGCAACGTGCTAAAATGTGTCTTCAGTGAAGCTTTGTTTGTCTGTGAGTTGTGAAATATATTGTCCATTAACATCTATCTATTTCACTGTTTGGTTTGCAGATACTTTCCAGCAACTTCAGGATCCACAATGGCAAATGATGTATGTAGCCACGTTAAGGTGGTTGTTAGGGTGAGGCCAACCAACGACAGTGAGAAGCGGGAGAACTTCCGGAATGTGGTCCAGGTTGTGGACAACCATATGCTGATTTTTGACCCTAAAGAAGAGAACCTGTCGTGTTTTGGACCACAAAGAGTTCGGAACAGAAATATCAACAAAAGAGCAAACAAAGACCTAAAGTTTGTTTTTGACCGTGTCTTTGATGAGAACTCTACGCAAGTTGAAGTTTTTGAGAATACCACTAAAGGAGTTTTGGATGGAGTAATGAATGGCTTCAACTGCACAGGTAACATTAATTTAGGCCTTCAACACACATATATGCACACACTTACTGTAAATGGCAGCTTTGTAAGAAAAAAACTATGTTGTTATAACACTGATGTGTAAAATGCTCATCCTATAGTTTTTACTGCATTAGCAATCTGTAAAGTGGCATCATGAGGTGGCTATCTGGATTCTTTGTCAGTCCAGTGGTCCCTCATTTATTAATGGGAGTTAAGTTCTAAAAATAATCTGTAGTAGGTGAAATCCGTGACGTTTATTTTGTTCACCTTTCGGCGTGTCCTGTCAGGGGTTGTCACAGCAAATCAGCTTTCACTAATTCGCACAGGTAGTTTCACAGAGATTTTTACGCCAGGCGCCCTTCCTGACACAACCCGGTATTTTATCCAGGCTGGGGACCGGCACAGGGGGACCCGGACTTGGGCCCCTTTGTGGCTACATGGTTAGGCAGTACCTAAAAGGCCTTGCCCAAGAACCCACACTGGATAAAGTTCATCGTGCCCTGTGGAAAATGAACCCCGGTCTCCCATGCACCAGTCCTACATGAAGTCACTTGAAATCTGTGAAGTAATCGGATTTATTTTTTAAGGCTATAAAACATTTGACCGGGGGGGGGGGGGGGGGGGCAGTGGCTCAGGCGGTTGAGCAGGTCAGCCAATGGTCAAAGGGTCGGTGGCTCGATTCCCTCTCCCCCCACCCCTGCCAACCATCGTCGTGTCCTTGGGCAAGGCACCTCAACTTCCTTGCCACCACTGCGGCTCCACTGGTGCGTGAATGCACATGAATATGAATGTCCAGGTGATGGTCAGAGGCGCACACTGGCAGCCACGCCTCTGTCAGTCTGCCCCAGGGCAGCTGTGGCTACATGAGTAGCTTACCATCACCAAGTATGAATGAATAATGGACACATTGTAAGCGCTTTGAGCGTCTGGAAAAGCGCAGATAAATCTAATCCATTGTTATTATTATTATTATTATACCTCTCAGTGCACACGTTCTACATTTTCTTAGAGATTAGCATTTTCACACTTTTTGCTCTGGTTTTAGGAGACACAGCTCAGGGAAAATCTGCCAATCAGGACACAGAACACAATGTGCTGTAAATAAGATAAAAGAAAGCATGCAAAATTGCACTAAAATATCAGGGTAGCGCAGTGGCCGATGAACCATTGCATTTTTTTTTTTTTGGTTATATTGGCCAGGAGTAAACTGCAGTTGCAGTTCCATCAAATACAACATCTCCCCAAAACCCATGCAAGACAATCCAGTAGCAACTCAGGGACCAATTTCTATTTCCACACCTGCTGCTCTTAGTTGTCAGCCTTTTTTTACTTTCTTTTTTCCTCTGAAAGGTTGGTGGTTTTTGCAACATAAATCCAAAGCACCAGAGTCAGAGGGATCACTGGGGGCTTAAACAAACAAATCTTTTTGAGCTAAATATTATAAAAAATAAATAAAATAAAAACTTCATTTCTGTGGTCTGCAGCTAAGGTAATTTATTAAATCTAGCTCCTGAACCTGTCAAGAAGCAAACCCCCTCATCTAACAACAGCAGTCCTTTAAGTAGTGCATACAAATGTTATAAATCCTTACTGATTCTGTCATCAATCACCTTAGAATGCTTTCCATAAAAATCAAAAATTGAGGCGGAAGAGGTTTTGTTTTATTTAAAGACCTCTGCATAATTCTTATTGTTTATTTGGAGGGGGAAGCATGTCACGAAATTGTGGAGAAGGATTACAGGAAAGAAGGTTTTCCAGCCTCAGTTTCTGTCTTAAGTGCAGAGCCCCATAATAATCATCTCCCTCTTGTCTTGTAAACAGAATTACCTGTTGCCACTTGAGGAGGAACCAATAACAGAACACTGCTTTACAAGTACTTTGTTTCTTGAGTAAAAACTATCTGAATCAGCCACACGTCAGAATGTCTTGTAAAACCAGGCAAATTCTCTAGTGACATGCTGACAAACAACTGTTGATAGACCTCTATGTAACAAGTTATTTGAAAGCAAACATACCTTACAAAAAAGATGTTCAAATGTTCCTCCTTGTGGCTTTGGAAATGATTCACAGCAAGTTTAAGTTACTGATAATACTTGACAGGTTTTACTTTGTCATGAATGTTCTAGTGACTTTGGTCCCTGTCAAGGTGCAACTTTGCACAGCTTTAGGATCTAACAAAGGAGAATATTTTTATTCTAGTTATTATTAAAACTATGACAAACCTCTTGTAATTCTTGGAGTATCTTAACAACTACATGTAGACCCAACATGTATCTAAGGCTTCGGGGGACTGGGATGCTCAGGAAAAGCTTTTTGTCAAGTTACATTTACACTTCATATAGAAAAGCTCAATTACCAGAACTGTGAGCTAACTGATTGGAAGAATATCATTGATTGTGCTCTTGTTGCTTATTTTGTTTTTATCATGCTAATGATAGAATTTTTTATTTTGAATTTAGCTGCTTTTAGGTCAACAAAATGCATATTTGGTGGTTCAATTCCTGCTTTTTGTAAGTCTATAGGTTGTAGTCTTGGTAAACAAAGCAAACATTGTGTTCATGAGTATAGCAAAGCAGCACTTACAAAATACCTGGTGAAAGTGGCTTGTAGAGTCAAAACACCTTATTCTGAATTTAACATTTTTCCAAAAGCTGTTAATATTTTTTGGAAGTCACTATTTGCATGTAATTATAGCAGGGTAATGGTTAGGGTTATAGTTAGGGTTAGCATTAAAATATGTACGGCCAATGCAGCAATGTGCAAAAATGTGTATGAAAACCATTGGCTTTTTTTGTATTTTTTTTCCAGGTTCTGGTATTGTGGTCATGCATTTAAACCTTCTGATATTGCAACACTGCCACTACATTATGTCGGTTCATATAATGCCAACAACCCTCCTCTGTGAACTTTGAATGAGAGAAAACCCACATTCAAGAAGTAATATGAAATGAAAATAGACAGAGTACTGGCAGTGCAGAATTAACTATCCAACCTTTTCAGCATTAATATGAGTTGTGGAAAAACCTCCTTTGGTGCAAAAGAGCCAAATTATTTTTCTCAATCTCTAGAGTTTAAATACTTTTTGTTGCTCTGGTTTGCAGACAGGACAATCATTAAAGCAAATTTTAGTTTTTTAGTTAAGTTTTCCAATGAAAAAATTACCCATCTTAAATTCACTTTTTTTTTTTTACTTGAACCTGTTAATATGAAAGGGGAGTTTAACTGGGACCCAGTGTTATAAAATCCACCTCCTCAAACCTGAATGCCAGGATTTCAAAAGGTCTGAAGTTTGTCTGTTTGTTTGGCTTTACTACCTCAAAGGCTGCAGACATGAGAACTTAAATCCTGAATTTATGTCTCACAGTCAATTTTATTTATTTTCCACTGTTTTTTATTCAGTGTATCAGTGTTGAGTATATTTTTTTACTGACTTGTTACATTTTTAAGTTGCTGACACAGAACGGATAAATTACAACAGTAGCATTTTGTGAGAGTAGAAAACTGGGTTGAACTGGCAATTTATTTAGACTTGCGACAGCAGACTTGCTCTTTATTACTCTTTGTAAGTTGTCTTTTCAATTGCAGTGTTTGCTTATGGCGCAACTGGAGCAGGCAAAACACACACCATGATAGGGTCACCAGATGATCCGGGGGTCATTTATCGGACCATGAAGGAGCTGTTCAAACGCATGGAGGATGTCAAGGAGGAAAAAGAGTTTGCTGTTACTTTCTCATACCTTGAGGTAAAACTCTTGACTACTTGGTGTAATAGTTGGTACACCTTTTTGTCTGTTTTATTTTTGTTGTTTCGTTTTTATATGTCCTTGTATAGTTATTTATAAATGATCTGTATGAACATGTTAATAGTTTTGAGGGTACAAATTATATTCTTCACAAATTTTTGGTCACTGATAAATTGAAGGCTGGATCATTTTTTTGTTTTCCATCTAATATTCAAAATAAAAGAAATAATAATTGATAATTTGTCTATCACACAATGGAAAATTCTTCTCCGCATTTGACCCATCCCCTGAGGGAGCGGTGAGCTGCAGTAGCGTTAAGGCGACAGTGATATGGTAATCGCCCCCAGTACCATTGTTTATTCCCCTCCGGGAATCGAACCCTGGACTCCCTTTACCTTACCAACTGAGCTACCCAGCTGCCACTATATAGTTATATACTGTCTTATTCCCAAAACACAACTGATTTAGGTAATCAGCAGCAGATACAGCAGGATTTTGTAACCCTTGTGCTATCCTAGGCACTTTAACATTGGGAGTTGGGTCATCTAGACCCACTAGACAGTGCTCTGAACCTTTTTTCTTCAATGATTTGTGATTTTCACTGGTGTCCATGGATTACATGAAATCCTCTTCACCTTTATCCACTTTTGTCATGGTAGGGAGAACACATCAATGTAAGGGTGGGGTCATCTGGACCCCACAAGATAGCACCTAAAACATAAAAAAAAAAAAAAAACAGCAGGAGGCCAGCCCTCGAGACCCGGAGTCAAACATTTCGGATTTAGGGTTTGGAACGAGTTGCTGTAAAATTCTAGAAAACAGTCAAAAGTGTGGAAAACAAATATATCTTTATGAAACTCCCTTTGTCCTGTTTGTATTTGATCCAAAAGTCTGTTTTTCTGACAGTACTAGTTTCAATTTGATTATACTATACATTCATTCATTTAATGTGACGTGTACAATTTTCCAGATGTGCAGTTTTTTTTTTTTTTTTGTTTTTACAACAGTTGATCTCAATTGTTCCCAGGTTTACAATGAACAGATTAGAGACTTGTTGGCTAATGCCGGACCTCTTAATGTCAGAGAGGACAGCTCCAAAGGAGTCGTCGTTCAAGGCCTCACACTGCATCAGGTTTGTAACAATGCACCCAAGAACATATTAAAGGTAAATCAAGACTTTACTATTGCAGGTAATTTGTTACAAATCAAATTTAAAAACACATTGTGTGATTGATCAGTTTAGAAACTGGAGAATAGATGAAAAAGTAAACAGCTTTCATTTAGGTTCCTTATTTAGAGGTACATTTCCTTTATTAAGGCGTCATTAGAGAATGGAATGGAGGAAAGGTTATTGCCAATCTTGTGGGCTAAAAAAAAGAAGCAATTCATATTTTCCTCTGAATATAAGACCATCACAGTCCTGGAATTTTCGCTTATAAATACTATTAAAATGAGGAAAGATAACAGTTTACTTTACTTGAACACACCCTGGTCAGTTTATTTTAAAAAATAGTTTCACTTTTAGAACATGTTTTTATAAATAACTTGGAAAATATGAAATACTTTGGCTGAACTAAGAAAATCTCAAGCCTGTATTCTAAGTGGTGGAATTGTTTGGTAGCTGGGGCTTTTAAGTGCTCTGCAGCAGAATCCTTTCACTGAATCTGACTGTGTGTTGTGTTTTCTTTTCAGCCCAAATCAGCAGAGCACCTTCTTGAAGCTTTGGATTCTGGTAATCGAAACAGGACGCAGCATCCCACCGATATGAACGCCACCTCTTCACGGTCCCATGCTGTTTTTCAGGTTGTTCATTGAAGTTTTTCTAAAAACCCAGTGTGTGGGTGTTTCGTACCAGCTCCAAAAAGGCTGTAAATATTTGAAGTATACAGACAACAATTGATGGATACCCAGTTTGATTCAAAATATATATTTTCTTTTTTCTTTTCTGTCCCTCAGATATATTTGAGACAGCAGGACAAAACTGCAAGTCTCAACCAAAACGTCTGCATGGCTAAAATGAGCCTGATTGATCTTGCTGGCTCTGAAAGAGCAAGTGCCACAAACGCCAAAGGGGCTCGTCTACGAGAGGGTGCAAACATAAACCGCTCCCTCCTGGCACTTGGAAATGTTATCAATGCTCTCGCTGACCCAAAGGTGAGATTGAATTTCTTTACGGAAATGAAATTTTTAGTAAAATACTGTCTATAATGAAGACCTAAAAATACTTATTTCTATAAACAATACCAATTTAAGGATTTCCCAATAAAAATGTTTTCCTCATCTGATTCCAAGTCATTTGATTTTGAGTATCAGCCGAAAACGAGTCCCGATCCGAGAATTTTGTAAAACATTTGGAAAAAAGAAATAAATGGATCCAGGTTGCTCCCTGTTTTTATTTTCTTCACCTTCATTTATAATTTAACAATTAAACAGAGCACTTGTGTGAAGGAGCTTGAACAATCAAGTAAAAATAGAAAAACTAGGTAACTTTTTACTAGCAAAATATAGGTAAAAATTAATAGTGTCAGAAAGTCTGGTGACTTTAGCATTATTATCTTCAGAACTATTGGTCTTTTTTGATTATTTATGATCCATGTTTAGATTAAAAGAAATTAAAAAGTAGAAGTGATTTTCTCCCAAAACTTCACTTGCAGCAGGACAGTAAGGTGATACTTAGTCAAATGAGAAACTTCCGTGACAATCTTTAGCACTTCCAGATTTATTGAACAGTTTTGATCAGATTCAATTCCTTCCAAACCATAAACAAACCGTTGTTGTAGCATGAATATGATGATGAGTTTTCATGAAAAACACATATCAATGTAATAGTTTATTTGTTTTTGAGAGATTATGGATTTATTTAGTTGTTATAATTTTTAGTCACCTTTTCCCGGAGTTTGCACTATGCAGCCGTCTCTATCAGCAGCACAGAGGGAGCCATTCATTCTCATAAAAAAAGAAAATCTGATCTTTTTTCTGTTGAAATGTCTTTGTAGGTCTTTGTGTTAAGACGAACCAATAGAGACACTTCCTGTCAGTTTAAAACCTTTAATAAAAAAGTTATTGAGCCCGGAAGTCAGAATCTGTAAATAACTTGCTAACTTTACCAAACTATTTTTGTGTGCTTCCTACTTAAACTAATGCTGTATTCCACAATCATAATCCGTTCATGATATGCAGACTTCTACTAGGGCGTTTTTTGGAAATAACTAGTTAGACATATACAGCATTGATCGAAATAATAAAAAAAATAAATTGGGACACAGATAGCGATAGAGTCTGAAAAGACGTGATCGGGCCCAATCAATCGCATCTGATCGGGACCTTCCCAATACCGATCAGTAAATTGTTTCTTAAATGGCTGGTAGTATTAACTTTATTCTTTAGCTTCACTCTGCTGTGTAAGTTGGGCCTTTAGTCCAGTGTTTTCTACCTTATTTGAGCCAAGGTACGCTTTTTCCTTGACAAAATACCTGCGGCACACATGGTTTTCATTAATAATAATAATTTCCCCAGGTAGTAGTTTTTCTCTCCAGTTTATTAAATTTCATGTAAATTTCACAAAAAGCAAATAAAATGACCTTATTTCTAAGCGGTAATTTATTTTTAAATATTTTACTTGTGTTTGTGCAAGAGCAATTTTTGAACAAATATAAAATCACAACATACTTGATCAATTTTAGCCAAAAACAGTATAACAGTATAATCATGTTCATAAGTTTAATTGTACAGTGCCTTGTGAAAGTATTCGGCCCCCCCTTGAACTTTTCAACTTTTTGCCACATTTTAGGCTTCAAACATAAATATATAAAACTGATTTTTTTTCAGCCCCTTTATCTTTAGTGCAGCAAACTCTCTCCAGATGTTCAGTGAGGATCTGAATGATCCAATGTTAACCTAAATGACTAATGAGGATAAATTGAATCCACCTGTATGTAATCAAGTCTCCGTATAAATGCGCCTGCTCTGTGATCGTCTCAGAGGTCTGTTTAAAGCGCAGAGAGCATCATGAAAAACAAGGAACACACCAGGCAGAGACCGTTGTGGAGAAGTTTAAAGCTGGATTTGGATACAAAAAGATTCCCCAAGCTTTAATCATCCCAAGGAGGAGCACTGTGCAAGTGATAATATTGAAATGGAAGGAGGATCAGACTACTGCAAATCTACAAATACCCGGCCATATGTCTAAACCTTCATCTCAAACAAGTAGAAGACCGATCAGAGATGCAGCCAAGAGGCCCATGATCACTGTGAATGAATGAGATCTACAGCTGAGGTGGGAGAGTCTGTCCATTGGAAAACAATCAATGTTGTAGTGCACAAATCTGGCCTTTATGAAAGAGTGGCAAGAAGAAAGCGATTTCTTAAAGAAATCCATAAAAAGTGTTGTTTAAAGTTTGCCACAAGCCACCTGGGAGTCCGTCTCTCGATGTGCAAAACTAATAGAGACATACCCCAAGCGAAAGGTGAATAATTTTGCAAGCCAAATTTATCAGTTTTTTAGTTGATTAAAAAAGTTTGAAATATCCAATAAATTTCGTTCCCCTTAATGATTGTGTCCCACTTTTCTATTCTTCACAAAAGTTATAGTTTTATATCTTTGTTCGGAGTCTGAAATGTGGCAAAAGGTCTAAAAGTTCAAGGGGGCCGAATACTTCTGCAAGGTACTCTAACCACACCAAAACGTGAACACACTGATGTTTTATACGTTTTTCTTTCATTTAAATCAAAAATGTAACTTCGACAAAAATGTTTTATTTCTTTTTTGGATGATTTAATTGTTTCATTCTTGTTTAAATGTGTCTGTTGGCCACTGCACCTTAATGCTGGTTCTTTTATTTTGTTATACCTTATATTTAAACTTAACAATTTTTTTTAAAGTGAATACAGTCTGAAATATAATTTGTCTTTTTAATACTGACATTAGAAAGCAGCTTTTTTTTTTATAAAAATGATTTGGACCAACACAAACCTCAAAGGAGAACTAAACTGTTTTCCTGATTATATCAAGAAGCTTTGCAGACTGTTAGAACAGATGCTTGCGTTTGTTGTGCTTCCTGACAATTAACAGCAGCGCAGTAAGAGACGCTGTCACATTAACCCAATGCATCATGGGAGTGGTAGTGAAATGCAGAGGTGCTGATGCTGGACAGACTCAAGTCTCTGAGCTTCTTGATTTATTCACTTTTTGCACGGTCTGACACCGGATCCCATGGGAAACTACTAGGGGTGCTCAGATGATCCGTGATCCATACGGATCTTTTAAATCACTAATACAATTGCCAATAATTGTGAACAATCTCATTTTTTCCTATTAATAATTCAATAAAAAACAGAACAAGTGACAAAGACTCAGAAAGAGAAGTGAAAAGAAGCTCCTACAGTAAATGTGTAATTTGGAAAGAAAATTAGATAGTGAATACAGCTTTTTGTTTATTTTCTTTGTATTGTTAAAAAAATTCTGTCCAATTCATTTGCTCTTAAAGCTCAAAGCTAACATGAATACCCATGTTTTTATTTTAAATGAGTTAAAATATTAGTTTCATCAGAAGAGTTGCCATGTGTCTCATGGGAAGTAAACAGTTGTACCTCTTTCATAAAAATACTTTGAAGAAAGCAAAGGATTTGCAGCCTGGCACTTCACAGTATTTGTTATAAAAAGCACATTTTCTAAAATCTAAAATTTTTTCTCTTTCCAAATCCCTCGATTAAGTGAAGTGGCCCTTTACTTGGGTGATGGGGGGACCCCTGGTTTCAGGTTTTTAAACAGTCGTGTTACAGGACTCATTGTCCACTATCAGAAAGTCTAGCGAATGGGTTCAAAAGGTAAGTAAGGGTGTAGGTGGGGCGTACAGATTTGTTGTTTTTGGCCCCATACTGCTTTCCCCATTATTCACACTTAGTCCGTATCTAGTCAGTTTTGACTCAGGCTTTCCTAAGGACTAGAGTGGCGTAAGGACACCAGAGGCAGCTGTTATGCAGAGGTAGACCGGCCGACCTCTGGTTGGAAGATTGCAGGTTTGGTTCCTGCTATGTGTCAAAGTGTCCTTGGGCAAGAGACTGAACCCCACATCGTGGCAATGGGACTGTGACTGTAAAGTAAAGCGCTATACAAGTACACGCCATTTACCATAAAACAGTATCACTCTTATTGATCTTATATTAGCTTCACGAATAATTCTCGATACACTTGCCACACGCACAACAGTCGAATGTTCCATTTTCAAAAACCCTCAAGGGAACTGCATGATACCGGTACACCTCCGCTCCCCGTAAGATGTGGCCGCTCCTCTCTATGCCCCTCCAAAGACCTGGCAACCCACAAGAACAGTGCTTCAGCAAGGTCATGCCATTAATGCGAAGAAATGTTTGTCAAATCTTTATAGCCAATTACATTGACATTGGAAATGACAGCCACAGAACCCTGTCGTGTCTTTTTCTAATGTAAAGTGACGTTTTTAGGCTGTACCTCAGCTTCCTAAGTTCAGGGCTAAAGAGTGAATAGAGATGATCCTCAGTTCACCTTTATGCCATGATCCTAGTGCATAAAACCTGATATAATTGTGACTTTTCGTTGAAAACATGAACTGCAACCAGACTTGAATATAAAGGTGCTCGATTTGTATGCATCTGTTTTTCAATAACCTAAAATGTAGTAAATAACAATAGCGTTTGATTATTTGAACATATGAAAAGTTTAAACCTTGAATTTCCACATCTTTAACTTCGGTCCAAAAGAAATATTGCGATGACTCGATTGGTTGGGTTTGAGGTAAACAAGGTAACTACTCCTGCTTCAGTATTAAACATGGAACATGGGAAGGGCTGAGTCAACTGAGTATTTGGGTATTATTTCATTCCAGTTGCATACATTAACCTGTCAAGCAGTCATCTCATTTTACACGCCAGTCTCAAGGGATGAGGCGCATGCAGGCTGCGCGCATTTAGGAAGTGCTGTGAAAACCTACCACAGCCATGTTGAAATGCAATCCGTCTTCACTGGGTTACTTCATACTTTGGAATGAAACTGTCTTCTTTCATCGCCATGGTTTGGTTGGCATTTACTCTCCCTGCTCATTTTATGTATTGCAGTCATCGACTCATAACCCCTCTCATTGTCCACCACCCACCACAAAGTTCCCCATCGTATCTCCGTGCTCTATAGTGTACAAGTGTTTACTGATAGTGGATGAAGGAATTCGCGTCATTGTTTACAGGAAAGAATGTCCCCGCTTGTGTCAGGTCAGCAGTCACTTGAGTAAGGAGACTGCTGCCTCTGCTCGGCTGTGTCATCCTCACTTGCACACAGTTAAGGCCGCACAGAGGTTTCTGTTGTGCCTCTCTTGCCTCAGGCAATGGCCAAACTTATGCAGATTTATTTGATGAAGCAACTTTTCTCCAGCTTGACCTTTTATCTCTGCAAACCTATTCAGAGAGGCAAGGTTTATAAATCTCATAAAGTCTAGATGGAGTAAGTAGTGCCAACTTGTTGAGTAGTTTGTATGGAAGGGGGGAACTGTTGAGCTTTGGAGCAGCGATCATCCTACCAAGGAGAAAAAGATGCATTCTGCATGCTCATGCTTACTGAAACCATCTAGTATTTGACAAGAAAAAAGCAAAATATAAGCGTTTCCTATGAATCCATGAGCTGATGGGGTCTTTCTAAGACCATCGTTAAATATTTACAATGCAGGACCTATAGAATCTTTGTTTTGAAAGTGTAGTTTCATTTTTAATATGTATTTCTTTAGAAATACTAGTCTTAATTTTTGTTAACCTAGTATAGAGACAATGAAAAGCTTGTTTTAGTTTGATTTTCACACATTTTGCTGTCGTATAGTAATTCTAAATTCTTAATTTGAGCTTTTTTAAATTTATTTATTTGTCTAGATAGTTATATCCTCAGTTTATTTTACACTCTCTTCCTTTTTGGGAATTTCTCCGATCATCTTATCCATAAAATTGTAATTCCGCTAAGCAGCTAGACTATATTTACAACAGTTATGAGTGGCCTGGATGTATTTATAGACCAGCTGCACAAAGACTTAAGTTCCAAAATGTAAATTCCATTCCAAAAATGTATTCCCTGTTAGGTTTATTGGTCTCCACCAAACAGTGTAACCTGAGGAGGCTTCTCTTGTGGTCCAGATGGAGAATGCATGTTAAGGCACACCTCACTTTTGTGATTACTCTTCTGCATACCAAAGCAGTAACATATGCTCTCCTTTTTTATATCTTGATTTATGTCTTGTTTGACAGAAGGGGTGAATTCCTGGAATCTGTATTTGCTCCTTTCAAACGTTTATTTGATATATTTTCAAAGTGGGCAGAATTAAGCTCCTCAAATGTTGTCTGACTCACTTTACTGTGTTCCCAAATATATCCTGCAAGTATTTAGGGTTTACCAAGGGGATTTCTATATTTTATATTAAACTTTTTTTTGTTTTATTGTTCACAAAAGTTGAGAAATAATTCAAGTTTTTTTTGTTTGTTTCAGAGTAAAAAGGCCCACATACCATACAGAGACAGCAAGCTGACGAGGATCCTAAAAGACTCGTTAGGAGGCAACTGCAGGACGGTTATGATCGCCAATGTCAGCCCCTCGTCTAAATCATATGATGATACCCACAACACTCTTAAATATGCCAACAGGGCCAAGGAGATTAAGACTTCGGTCAGTGCCAAAGCTTTCATGTTGTTTTAATAGCTGTAAACTGTTATACATTTATTATTTAAATGCAATTATCTTGTAAATAAACTCACAAGGTACTCATTAACAGTGACACTTTTTTTGTACCCTCACTCCTTAGCTCAAGAGCAACGTCGTAAGCCTGGATAGCCACATTGGTCAGTATGCTGTGATATGTGAGAAGCAACGGAAAGAGGTAATGTGCAAAAACCATCCCAACCTTGCATAGACTTTAAGCAGATTTCCTTTCTCCTACTGGATTAATGTTTGTTTTTTCCTGTTTTAATTTGAAAGATTTTACAGTTAAAACAAAAATTAAAAGAATACGAGGCAAAGAGAGAAGAGCCTGGGTCTCTCAGCTTGATCTCTTCTCAGAAACTGGCAGAGTTTAAAAGGTAAGCCTGTGCTGTGATTTACATTGTAAATTGAAACAGCAGTTGTTGTTGGTTTTTTATTTTATATATGTCATAAACCCCTCACTGTAAACCACACTACTGAATTATAGGGATGAGTATATAAGCAGTACGCTTCAGTTTTTTTAAACACATGAATATACAGTGTTTGGATTGAAGAACATTCTAAAGCAAAAATTAAAACAGTAATTTAACTTTAAATCTAAGCTTCATCTATGTTGGCTTTCATTTTTAAATAATTATTGCTAATTGTAACCGATCGACCTCCACTGCACAGTCAGTGCAGTGTGTTGCTATGGGATATGATTATGCAAAAACATTTTTTTTATAAAAGCTGCTTTTCTGTGACCATTAGAAACTGTCAGTAGTTCCTAAATATTGTCTTACTAACCTTAGGATGTGCCTGTGTTTGACACGGTTCACAACCAAGCTGAGAAATATATATGCATATATTTATTTAAATTCATTCAATCTAGTGTATAAAGAGTCATTTGAAAGTTTCCACAAGTTTTGAACATTAGTTCAGCTTTAATTTTGGTAGAATGACCTACTAATGCCAGTTTTAACAGTGTCTTAAAAGATCTTTGAGGCTGGAGAAGTAAATATTTCCCATTTCCTTTATTCCAGCTTTTTCCACTCTTCACAAAGCTGTATAATTTTAAATTAATTGGTATTTATAATGATTAATCTCTATAATCTAGAGCAAAAGAAAAATTTAGACAAACTACAGTATATTTACAAAATATCAATAAATATACTAACTTAAAATAGTAGGAATAAATCATGACAAATTACATTGTTTTGTTCATTTTTTGCTCTTTTTCTTTTTCTTCATTATTTGAGTAAACATACAACACAGTCTGTAGTTTAAATCCAAAAGCAGCCGGAAGTCTTCCACATGAAAAAATTCACTCTCCTTGTTGAAATAATGACACATCAGTATGGATGTCATTAGTTGGGGGAAACAACCCAGCCACTATACATTTATTTGCTTATACCGCTGTTTGGAAACAGTCATAACACAATGCATTAGTGGCGCTTCTGCCCAGGATGTACTGAAGACGGTTTCTGCATTGATTTTTCAAGACCAGCGGGGCTGAATTGCTTATGACGGCCCAGGCCAATTCCCGTAGCTTGTATGAGCCAACACCTCCTCTAATTTCCCTGATTTGTTTTGATTTTTAAGAACCTTGTTTGTGCAACTATTATGCAAGGCTATGAAATTGACCGTAAGAGCTCCTGGAAAACGTCTGTTTCTTGGAATATGGTCCATCTTCTGGGATGACTTCATGTTGCATTAGCGGCTACGACACATGGGCTGATTTGATGCTAGGAAGGAACACACAAACAGTTTGTTGGATCCTTTTTCTGCAAACCAAATAACGCTTATAACTGATGTATATTGACACATCCACACTTATTAAAATGTGTGATACATTGGTCACACTAAAAATATTAGAGATATTTATTCTTTGTCAACTTTGAGTTCAATATATGTAAATTACTATTAGAACATTGATGTTTTGTGCTCCACAAGTCATCACTATGTTCTTAGCTTGACCTAACTTTGAACATATTTACCAATAAGTAAATACCAATAAATGTTTAAATTCATTTATTTCATTGTATTTTTTTCATAAATCTGTGTTGCAGCTACTGAGTATACATATAGTGTGGTAGTGTGAAATAAAAAGTCCCTTTAAATAGAAATATTGCTGCTTTATGGACCTAATTTGACAGTAAAATGTGAATTACTTTCATTTTTGTATCTGAAACTAATATTTAGTGCCATCAGTACAGATCTGCTTGTGTTATTTTTCTTTTTTGTACATTGAGTTTTGATTATGGGTAGACCTTTTTTTTTATTTACATTGTTGTATATTTTATATTGTTGTCTTCAACATAAAAAGTGGAATCTATGTGAGAATTTAGGTTGGGGGTTAGGAAGGGGGCGAGAAGAAAAAGCTGAATGAGTCTCACTCTCACACACACTTCATTCACTGGCATCAGAATTCACAACTCGCACGGAGACGGGCTCTGACTACACTTCTGCCGCTATTAAAAATTCAACAGTCTACCAAGGCCACGGCGTCTCCTACGTCACTAGAATTGCATTGAAGAGTGCAGTCACATTTCAGCGACAGCTCTCCAGCCTTATTTACCTGCATGCCTTCCCTCGCTCTCATGCCGCTTTAACTCAACTAGACAGCCCCTTGCATCCAATCACGGCATCACCGCACCGCTGTCCTAACCCTGCGTGTGTGTGGGAAGACACTGTTTTTGCTCATTAAAATAAGAAAAATTTGAAAATTAAACTATAACTATAAAATTATTATAGTTTTCTACTTCAAAATGCAATCTTTTTTTTCCTTTGTCAAGTTTTTCAACATTATTGTATAGTTTAGAGAACGAAACGTCTTGTGTGACTTTCTGGACATGTTAAGTGACTCTAAGAGCTTTTTGAACAGCAGTAGAAGAATTGGCCTTTACGTCTTGCTCAATATTGCTCTTTACATTTGGCTTGAATCGCTGTTTCATAATAAAGCTCCCAGGGATGACCAAACTTTTTGGCTCAAAGGGCCAAAATCTAAATGTGATACCGGACCAAATACAATACTTTTTTGCATGTCATGAAATAAAAGCAGAGAATAAAGAATATAGTTTAGGTTATTTATTTGTATTTGGTACTTTTAAAGGTAGCACATGATAGTGATACTAAAAGGTTAGTAACATTTTTCTTTGAATCTCTTTAGATGTCCCACTCTCGACCATTAACGCCGAACTTTTGTAACTAGCCAATGTGGCGCTGTCCTGTGCTGCCGAGGGCATCAGGAGGCTGGCTTGCTGTGACAGAAGTTTAGATTGGAACTCTCTAGAATTTGTCTTTTGCACCTCACCTTTGCGTTTGGATAAAACTGTGTGTTTAGTCTCGTAGGGCCGGCATATATTGTACTCTTTAAGTACAGCCACGGACTGCTGACAAAAAAAACAAAACGGCCTAAGAAGAGATTTCTGGAGAAAAATAATCCTCCTCCTATATTTGTTTAAAATGCCTCTTATCCGTTTGCCCTTGCTGTTGTCGCTCCATGAATGAATGGGAAAGGTTAAGGGCTTTTAACTAAACACTCCGTGGCCTCTACAGGCACGACTTGGTGGACCAAAAGACAACCTTTGGTCGGCCAAATTTGGCCCGCAGGCCCTACTTTGGGCACCCTTGCTAATAGGTGTTTCTATGATCCTCCCTCTATTCATATAGTGTGAATGATACTGAACCACTTTTAGTGTGATGCAGGCACAGACAGCTCTTGTGTTCATGGAGGTGTGCAGAGCTGACTGAACACCTTCATGATACCGTAAAAATACTGATGATCCAAAAGTTCACAAAGATGAGTTCTGCTGAATCAAGTATTGTATAAAATGACTCATTTATGATAAACTCCTGGGAGAAATGCAAAAAAAGCACTTTTTTTTTCTCGCTGTGTACGGCCTCGGAAAGTTGGACCTGAAAGCACAAGACATGAATCTCTTCTCCCAGGGTGTCAGAAGCTCTGCAGCAGATCTTCTCTAGCCGGGGCCAAATCAGGCGAGAACAGCTGGATCTGGAGAGACAACTGAAGGAGAATGAGCTGCGCCAGCGCTACAGCGAGGAGGACAACCTGCAGGTCCAATATTTCTGTGCCAAAGAGAAGACAGAGAAGGTAGCTGATGTTCACGCCGCATGGTCTTTTCAGACACAATCATTCATGCTGGAGAATACCTGCAGACTCATCAATTTACACGCAGCTTCTCTGGAGTTGTCTCTAGTTTAGTTTCTACTCTAATGCAGGAAAGTATTCCTGGTTGTAAACTAATTTTTTTTTTTTTTTTTTTAGAAGTTTTGGTACATTAATAACAGTCAACCAGTTCTCAGATCCACATTAGTGTATATGGATATACCCGGTAACAGGGAAATGGTGTTGTTTCGTCTTAAATTTTTACACCACAATGCTCTCTAATACTAGTACAAGTGCACCATCCACGATGTTTTTAATTACAGGTCGCTCTCTTTCTTCTTAATAGGCCACCTGCAAGCATGAGCGGAAGATTGCCAGCTTACGCACTCAGCAGAAACACACATGCCAACGTCTGAAGGAGGCAGAGGCGCGCTTCCTGGAAAACGATGGCTTGCTCCATCGAGTTGAGAACGAGATGAAGCTGCTGAAGACAAATGATCAGACTTCAGAGGTAAGCAGAACTCATTTAGAAACAGCATTCGTGCTCCTTTTATTTGACTGATCAACTCTGTTGTTGACTTTTTCACACTCGTATGGTCTCTTGTAAAACTGTATCACTAGGATTATTTTTTATCAAATCCTTTATTTAAATGGTGCCAAATCAAATGGTAAGTTCTGGATTTCTGACATTGAACCTGCCTAAATTGAAGTTGTAGCCTTCCTTAGATTCCCCACTGACAGCAATATAGATTTTTTTTTTGTTTAAGTTGGATTAGTTCACATCAATGGAGATATCAAATAAGATGGAAAAAACTGTCATCCCCACATACCAAGACAAGTGTACCTATGTGATTCAAATATTGCAGGATTTGTTTTGTTCAATTAGCGACACAAGTGTCGTCTCTTCTGCTGTCGTGACTGCCTTTGTTTTCTTCACATCTGTTTTCTCAGTAATTAGAGCCGTGCTCATTTTATTTGTCTAGCCCACTCGTGGATCACTGACGAGAATTAATCAATACCCTTTACTCATCCCTCACACAGCAGCCAGTACCTTAAACCGTGTCCATGGTTTTTTTTTTTTTTCGTTCTTTTTCCAGGAACCGACCCAGAACTATGACGCACCCAGCGGTCAAATGTTCTCTCTGCTGTTGTTTCGTAGTTTCTTTACGTCAGAGTTTGCTCTCCCCCTCCTTTCCCCCTCAGAATTGCCCACTTTTTGATAAAACATGGATGAACACTGAACATTGCAACTTCTTGTTAGTAAACTCGTAACAGCTAACCAACTTTTTGTCCTCCCATCTGCCTGTCAGGGTCAGGATGTTTTTGCCTCCTATTTTCTGCTCTCTCAAGTCTTTCCACTCTCCCTGCTAGGTGTTAGAAAAGGACTTGCATTGCCACAGACTGGAGCTGCAGGTAAATGATCTCCAACAACACGTCAAGCAAATGGTCCAGCTCACTTTGCTACAGGATCAGGAGAACAAGAGAGTGCACAAGTGCGTTGATTATGAGCTCCATGAAACTTTCCCAGCATATTACACTTTATTTTGAAGAAGTGAAGCTGACCTCCATGTCTGTTGCATTTCAGAATGGTGAACATCTTACTGCCAGCTTTCAGTCGGCATTACGCCATATTGCATAGGAATGGGCTGGCCACGGAAAAAGATGAGATGGAAAACCAGGAATTGGAGCACCTTGTGTTGAGGGAGAGGGGTGTGGTCTGGGCTGACCAGCCCCTCCAGCAGCGGAAAGGTGAAAGGAATCTGGAATCGCAGGAGACGAATGAGACTGGACGCACCGAGATCCGCAGCGAGCTGGCACCTATCCTGACTTTCTCCCATCTGCAATACCACCAGAGTAGCCCCTGCAGTAGGTCATGCTCATCATCATTTGATTTATCCTCCTGCTTGTTCAACATGGAGGAATAGATTAGTAAAATCTACTTGAATAATTGGTCCGCTCCTTTTTATTATTCTATTTAAACCAATTTTTTCAAAAGTACTACATGTTTGACATCATAAATTTGCACCTTAATACAAATATGTATTAAACCACAGCTCATATTCAGCTTATATGCGAATATGGAGTGATGAAGAGAGGCTGATGGGAAATTGGGTTTTTAGGATAGCAGTTCCCTCATTTTCACCACACAGATCGATAACTCACAGCTTTAGCCTTTTATGATCATGCGACCAAAAAGAGGGCATTATTTAGTTTTTATTTTAAACTTTGTGATATTAACTTGCACAGTGACATCTGTACACGACATTTACAACAAATTACTATATAATTCCTTGGGGCACAAATGATCAATGTTATCTGATTATTACTCCTCTGAAGAAGCATAATTCACTGCTTCTTAAAGGTGTCTGGTCTCTGTTGGTTCATTCTTCTAATGTCATTGTTTGTCACAACAACCCTTATACGTGGATACCGGCAAACAATTGGGCAAATCTGTACGGGACACACAAGTGACGCACACAAAAAGTCGGTGAGCCTGTAGAACAAAAATGTTTCTGAACATTTTTTCTACAGGAAGGCTGCAGACAGGTTGTACTTAGGGTAAATAAGGGTGAAGTTGGTTAGACGCAGGCGCATCATACAGATTTTTCTTTATTTCAACTCACCAAAGTGTGCACTGTGCAAGGGGCCTGTTAGTGCCGTTCAGGTGATAAGTATGCACTTCTTGTGCACCCCATGCAAGTCTATTGCACGTAGCCTGATTGTTAGAAATGAGGAAATTAGACAGAGTGTAGTTAGTGTGGCCACACAACAAACACTCATGTATCACCCTCACACCTCGTGGATGCAGCATCTGCACGCGTCCAGTAAGGAGTCGGAACGCACAGCTTACTAACGACTAGAGTTCGGCGTTAGGGGCACCTTATGAGAGCATCATAAGTGAGTGTAACTTACATTATCCGTACATTTATCACAAACACAGCAATGGTACGCTCCTTTTTTCACGACGTCCCTTAAGGTGACAGCAGAAGCTTCAAGGGGAACTACAAGACACACGTGTGCACCCTTAAAGATTCAGCCGCTGCTGTCTACGACACCACATGAGCCCAGACAATCTAAAAACCCGTACGGGTCAACCTCAGTACGGGTGCATGATATTAAGGCATGAGAGTAGCAGGACTTTTACCAAAAAAAAAAAAAAAATAAATAATGTAATGATCCTTTGAGATTATTTAGCACACTTGGACATATTAAGTCATACAAAGTAAAAATGCTGAGTCTTTTTATGCAAACATCATGATGTTTTTGCAATAAAGTGACATTAGAAAGTGATTTGCGGGTATTAATGCTTACAATAGTATACGTCTTTCAGCAGCACAAAAAAAGCTTTATTCATTGAGATTTCAATTCAAATATGTTGCTGATCAACTATGTTGTTGATCTTTGTGATCACATCATCTGTTCAGCCTGAGGGAGTTTTGACCTTTTCCTCATATCCAGTCGGTATTTAACCTTTTCTTTAAGTTAAAAGTAATTAATTATATGTGAAATTTACCTCATCGTAACTTAAAAGCAAAAATGTTGCTTTTATGTTAGTAATTCTACAGTTTAAAAAAAAAGTCCAAAGTGTTAAAGTCACAACTTCATCTGATTTGAAATCCTCTCGTTATTGACAGTTTTTTTAAAATCACATTTTAAATTTCAGCTGACACAGTGGTTCAGTAGGGCTCAGTGTCCAGATTGGCTTTAGTCCAGTTCTAGTTTCTTTGTTGAGGCTCCGGGTTTCATTTTCAACGACTTTCTCTGATTGACATAGTACAGTAGATACAGCCCCTGTTGACATATACATACATCGCGCCTCACAAAGACAAGCAAAGGAGCGCGGTCTGAATAAAAGAAGTGAGCGGCGTTTTCCACCAACTATTATTCTGTCGCATGTTTGTTAGGGCATAAAATCTGCACCTGCTCCTCGACTGTTTGCTTATTTTATTTGAAATTGATTTTTTTTTTGTTTACTTTTTGTCAACTTTATTGTCTGAAAGACAAAGACTCTGACATGTGAGTGCGGATATTAATGTCATCCTGGCGTGCGTCATATTTCAGATAAGGGCTGATAAGGCCAATGCATGGCAAATTAAAGCCATTTCAAAAGATTCAGATGTATATTCTTCAGAACTATTGGAGAAAAGGGTTTTTGTTGATTAAACAGCTGCAGCCTGCACAGTTCAAGGTGTTTAAGTTATCTTGACATGGCAGTTGTAGAAGTGTCAGATTTCATTGTACTTGAACCATGAAAAGTCAACACACCTTTTTCTAAACTGTGTTTGCTGCAGTTATGATAATGTGTTAGTGTTGTTTTATTCTGTAATCCTCAGGTGCAGAGAGACGCTCCAAAAGAAGCTCGGTGTGCAACAGTGCCCTGTCACCCACAGGTAAAAGGACTCTCTTCTTACATTTTCAGCTTGCATACATAATTATCGCCATTAATCCAAAAACTTCCGTTTACTAATTAATCCAATTTTCCCCTCACCTATTATGCTTTATACTAGTAATTTTTCACTTTCTTGATCCACTTAAAAGATTGAGTTCAGTTCCGGATGAAGAGTATTTTACTGATTCTTTTTTTTTTTAATTGATGTGAAATGGTTGTGTCAAGCCTACAATTTTCTGTTGCCTTGTTGCTTTTCATTTAGCTGTAAAAAAAAAAATGCCCAAAGCAGTAAAAACCATCATAAAAATTCGGCATGTAATATAATGTGATTTATAGTCGTGCAGCAGAGATTCTATTGTGGCCAAAACTTGAATAATGAAAGAATCTGAATCCCCCCCAAGCAGTTTTACAGAGAGAACTGTATATATAAATATATATATATGTATGTATATGGGGAACCTATGGGAAAATGTTTTACCAAAAAAGAAATCCACGTGAAATACAGCCATTCAAATAGGCAATAATAATATTTAATACATGTGGTCTACATTTCATTGAAATGGATTGTGGGAAATCTGTCTCAAAAGAGCAAATGCTTCCACCAGATGACCAATGTTTTGGAATGGAAATGAAAAATGAAACAGGAGGGAGTCGGTCACCACTGCTGTAGCGCTTTTCCCTCAACTTACTGTAGTAACCCAACACTGCTGGAGTGTCAAGTTTTCAGTGTTTTTAATGATTTAAAAAGTTCCATTCTCTGTCCATCCTATCAGGCACAATCCTGTACAATTCAGCGTTTTTATGCTTTGCTCACTTCCACATGGTCATGCATGATTATACACTCCAACCGTGTGGTTGGAGTGTATAATCATGCATTGTTGTACAAATATTTGTTGTTTTAGTGAGTTTTACTACAAACTAAACGGCGCATTAATTCAACCTACACAGTAAAGTTCAGAGAAGAAGTTATCTTTTAAAGTCACTAATGAATTAATAATTGGAACGCTGAGATTTATTTCAAACTTTTGACAGCCAATTATAACATAAAATATCCACATTGCTTTAAAGAAAAAGGTTGTCTTAAGGGAAAAACGGTATCCTTAAATTTTTTCGTTTTGTAAATTCAGTCAGTTCAAAGTTTAAAAAAGGGGGAAATGTAGAGGTTTAAGATCATTTCCATGCCCTTAAAATGTCGAGAATATTTTTGTTTGATTGATAAACGAACCACTCATGATCTAGAACTAAATCTTCAGTCTTTTAAGGTTCCAATAATGTTTAGAAAAACAAGATTTTGTGCCTGTAATCCTGGACTTTATTTGATTTAAATACATCACATTATTTGTTTTAAATAGATCATCAAATAGATGAACAATATAGTTGGCTCGACTAGTTTTAACATCAGGTGAAGCAGGTGATAATACACAGCAGGTTTGAAGCTACGTTCCCACTGGTTTAGGTAACGTGCGTTGAAGCCACCACTTTCAACGAAAAGTCTATGAAAACGCATTTCATAGACAATGAAATGAAAACGAAAAAAATGAAAATTGGCATTTCGGGCTTCCGTGTTCAAAACTCTTGAGTTTACGCATCACTATGCAACTTTCTATGACTGTTTTCAGGCCCTATGTAGAAAACACACGGCCACTGGACCCACATTGAAAGTTAAACCAGTTGAACTCTGACCAATTCCGATTTAGTAGTGCCGTTTGGATGGCATCCTTTGTGATTCATTGAAGTGCCAACCACAGGCCTCAAAGGTTTTTTAGAGTAGGAGGCTACTGATGCTACCACATAGCCCTGAAGGTGCGAGGTGTTGACTGAATGGCGGGGGTGTCTGGGGGTCTTTTCTTCCCCCAAAAAAGTCAGTCAAATTTTGCCTCTGAATTATTATTTACAGGTATTTTAGTTTTTCAAAAACACAAAATGTATTGTACAAGAAAATTCCAGGATTAATATGAAATGTTTTATTAAGTCCATTATGTAAAATAAGAGCAGCCTCCAAAGCCACACAAAAATCTGCTGCAAAACACTTTTGGAGTTAAAGCGATTGAAGTTTACTTTTCGCTTGCATTGTTCTGTAGATTCCTTCATAACTCACTCGCATACTTCTGCACTCCAGCAAAAATATGTTTATCACTTCAAAAAATGAAACAAAATGTCCTCATCTGCTCTGTACCTTGAACGTGTAAAAAGGGCAAATATCTTGCTGCTGAAATTTTTTGTTTATTTATTTTTATCTCTTTGAAAAGGGGGGTTACTGGTTGAAATTCTGCCTTTTAAGATATCCTTAGACTGAAAGAACAGCTCATAGAGTGGATGGGCTTTACTGTCCAATCCCTTGTGCTGTTGGGATGAAGGCACTGGCGTAACCGACAGGGCTGTTTAGGCTTTTGTGCAAGCAGCGTCAAGTCTTTCTGAAAGACCAGAGTCCAAACAAACGAACAAAAGCCTCCACTCTGGCTTGTATGAATAAACATGCTTCTCCAGAGTGGTGTCAGTCTTTTTCCTCCCACAGTCCAAAAACATGTTTCATAGGTTAATTGATGGCTCTAAATTGTAGTTGTGAGTATGTGAGGTTGTCTGTCTTTGTGTCTGCCTTTAATAGACTGCCGAACTGTCTGGAATTTTCCCCTGCCTTTATGTGACAGTAGCTGGGTAGAGTCCAGAAACCACATGAGCCTGCAGAGGATGAATGAATGGAGCTACTGCGTTTACTGGAATATAAGTCGCTCCGGAGTACAAGTTGCAGGAGCCAAAAAAATGCATAATAAAGAAGATAAAAGCGTATATTAGTCACTCTGGATGGATCATAAGTTGCACTTTTGGGAGAAAAGTGCAATGCTTCTGAACAAATCCATCAAACCTGGCTTAATTCTGTGTTCACATCAAACACAATTTCTGCATCAAATTTGTGTCTGCTGCCTCTGTTGACGCCCATTAAATTCAATGCTTGTCCAGAAATGTGTTCATAAACAAGACATTCCGTTGTGTGTGGGAGGAGCTACCATCAAGTTTTTAGCCTCATCGCTACATGGAAGCTTTGACTGTAGTCCTTGACAATGCACAGAAGACACAGATGAGGTTGAGAGATCAGGTTTATTTATTTCAAAGAGCTCTACAAAAGCATCAGTAAACACATCTGGGTTCATGAAATTATTCTGGGTTTTTTTGTTTTTGTTTTTTATAGTAATCTTTAACTTCTATAGTGAAGGAGCTGCGTCTAAATGACACCACTTTCAGTGGTACTTCCGTCTCTATAACCAAGGTCAATGACTTGCTGTCCTCTATTAGTCCGAGGAAGGAAAAAATAAAAACAACAATAATATTGACTCAGTACAAATAAGAAAATATAAAGTTTAGGAGGAGAACAATCAGATTTCGTGTTGGGTGGCGCTTCTTTTTTGCGTTGCCATCAGTAGAAAATACTGATTATAGACATCTACAGTTCCCCCTGGCAATGTTGGCGAGGAAAAAACGCTAACGGTTAACCAGTTGTTAGTGGGAAAATAATGAATAGCCTAGATGAGCCTATTTCTGTTTGAAAAAAGAATAATAAATATGTTGCCCCTGAGTATAAGTCGAAGCCCTGGCCAAACTATGAAATAACACAAAACACGAAGTATACTCTGGTAAATATGATAGATGGATTGACTTGTCATTCAGTTACTCTTATCTTATCTGCCATATTTTTACTCTCTCTACCCTTTTAGATTGCTATTTATAGTAACAGATGTGTTTAGAAACTTGCAGTATGTTCATCCTGATTTGAGTACAGAGCAGCTAGTCTGACGTGTCTGGTATCGTTCATCCAAAGCCAGTTTTCAGAAAATATTGCACTAAAAATAGCCTTTCTGAAAAGCATCTGTATTAATCACTTACTAACTCCTCTGATGTTGTTTGTCAGAGCCTCTGTACTTGTACTGACTGCAGCATGCAGAGAAATGGCTCCACCCTGCAGCCTGCAAAACCAATCAGGTTTCAACCATTTTAGTCATATTTGTGGTTTTTAAAAGAACACTTTGTGGATCGAATATTAAAACAAAACAAAACAACAGAAAATATGCAAAACAGAAAATTCCCTGATTAACATTTTATGTATCATGTCAAATCCTCACACTTCTATTAATAGGCTGAAAATTTAAAGTGTTCCCCTCTATCTACCAGAGAGGTAAGGAATGGTAGCTATTCAGTTTATATAAAGCCCATCTGCCTCTCCTCCCTAGATTTTATTTGTCTCTTTTGCTTTAGACGCGTTAGTTTGTCTTTTCCTCCATTCCCCCCACCGTCCTCCCCTCCTACCCTCAGATGTTTGCCTCTGTCTGTCTCGCCCATATCCTTCCCAATCCCTCCTGAGCTTCATTCATGAAAATGCAGATCCACAGCAGGGCAGGGGAACAACGTCAACAGACGTAAACTCCTTTGCTCCACCAACCAGAAACGGCGTACTATAAAAAACCGGCAGCAGCAACCAGGCGACCCTAATTCAGTGCAGCTTCCCCCAGAAATAGCAACTCATGCATGTATTAATCCCCCACTAGCCAAAAATATGTGATTGAAGGAACTATTGCTGGGGACAACTGCAGGAAAGAGCTATTTATCACGGCTTCCTCACATAAGGCCGTGTCTGAGCTCTGACTCATATTTGCTAAATATTGCATTTGATATTTAGGGAAATGTATAAATCAGTCATTCACCTTTGCGTTTTATGTTCTCACTTCCTTTATGTGCTGGCATTTTTCTTCTTTTAGCATTCTCTCTACACACACACACACACACACACCACACCTCTGCAGGAAATGCCATGAGTACGACGCTCCTAATGTGATGCAGAAACTATGATTTAATCTTTCTCTCCAACGCCAGATCTACAAGTTCAGTAGCTCTTAACTTTTTTAATAGACCCCGGGGAATATCCTGTATACATTTTATGCTCGTTTAAGATTAAAACACCAAATAGAACCATTCATTCTTTTCAAATCTCAGTTAAAATCGAAAATCTAATTTCATTGAATCCATCCAGAACTGTTTTTTAATTTATGTCATTAAAATAATGACATAAAATGGTTGCATGTTCCTCCTTAAGAATGTTCAACATCTGAATAGAAAGTGGTAATATCTGAAAGCCTTTTGCTTCTCTGATGTTACTAATCCTTTATTTTTTGCATTGCACTAGGGATCAGTCTATCCGCTCCCTCTAATTTTTTGCCCTTTTTTCTTATTTCATTTGTGTGTTGTGGTTAGCACTGTTGAGTAATGGCAACAAAGGCCCACCAGGGCCCTCTCCCAATGCTCTCTCCTGGCATGTGCAGCATTCTCTTGATACCCCGGCTTCCTCTTACCGCCTAACAACATGCAGTGTGTGAAATGGTGACTGAATTGTTTCTTGGAATTAGTGTGAGTGTGCATAACATAAATGATTTCATTTGGTTTGCCTTTTAAGATTCAGGAATATTACCAACACTTGGTGGTGGTGTCAAACATTTTGTTGATGTTAGGATGGAACATGGTCCTTTGGATTTGTCTAACAGTAAAATGATTGTGTCCCTTCTCTTTAATATCATGTTTTGTACATTTAAATGCTCTTACTTATGTATTTTGTGGTCTGGCCAGACCTTTGACCACTGTAAAAGCTTCTTATTGCCTAGAAGGATTGAGTTTCCAGAGCCTACATCATGCTGGTCTCAACTGTTTAGCATCAGAGTGCATCAGAGCTCCCATTACAGCTAGATACGGGCTGTCTGCGGGAAAAAGTTGGCAAACTCGTACGAGGTACACAGGTGGCTAGCATCAGATAGCCAAGTCGTTGACTGTCTGGTGAATTTCTAGAGCAAAAATGTTCATGCACATTTTTTTCTACAAGCATGTTGTGGGCAACAGGTTATAGTGAAAAGTTATACAACACACAAGGGTTAGTGTCGATGTAGTTGGTGAGACGCAACCGTGTCATAAAGAATTTTCATTTACACATCATTACACATTTTCACAGGCTTGATGACCACTAGCATTTAGGTTACACCTGTACACTGTCATCAAAACAGGGCTTTTGTTTTATTTTAGGGCAGTTTGAGTAATAAGAACCATTTAACTTCTTTGGTATTTAAACAATGTAAAATTTCCCAAAACTTTTCATTCATTGTGGAGCTTTGCTTTTGTTCTTTATTCCAAACTCAGACTCAACACTCTGATTCCTTTCAACAAAGGTCTGGCCAGTTGAAGCCCTTCCTAAATTAAAATGCAGTTTCCAACATGTCAAACATTTTGTTCAGGGATTTTTGTTTACAGAGCTGTCCAGCAAATAAAACCTCATTTGTTTCTGTCTAGAAAAAATAAACTGCATCCACTGCTGCTTTTTCTATAAATAGTTGTATGTGCTTCCCAATTAAAAACACCTTTTATACATCCCAGAAATATAAAGAAAGTTTTTGAAAAGGATTTCTCTTAAATCCACCTATGACTTTCACTTTTTTGGGCAAGTGCCATGACTATCAAGTATGATGCTGCCTCATGCCATGTTTAAATTTGTGATTGCTTGGACTTGAATAATAGTTCTTTGCTTCATTACAAAAAGAGAAGAAGAAAAAAAACCCAAACTTTAAAATAGTTCCACAGCAAGTTTTGATTTGTTCTGGATGTTTTTCAGTATATTTGTCGATGCACTGTGTTGCTCCATTACTCCCACATTGTTTATTGTTGCGTCAACTACATTATGTAGTTGACGCAACAATTAGGATCGGGCCGACAAACTTATGAGTAGAGCCGTGTCCTTTGTCAGTTTTTACAGTACTGGCTTAGACTTTACTGCTTATTGTAAACATGTTTTATTTATTTTTTTATTTTTTTTAGTTACAGACTCAATGCTCATCCTGATAACAAACACCATGGTAACACATCCCATGACATTTGGAACGGAAAGTCCTTAACACCTGATAGCTATAGCAACAAACACTATATACACATTGTGACAGAAAGTAAATGCAGAGCTCAGGAAGTGGCGCACAGGGAAATTTGCTTTCTGTTTGCTGTCCAATTTCAGTCTCATCTGCACTGTCCTAATATTTAGTTTTTGATAAGAAGCTTATAAATTATTTTTTAATTAAATATTTCACCATTCGACTGTCTCCAATGAAGGCTGTTGAAAACTTTCAAAGCCTCACTGGTCCTCTAACATGAAATATGGCTGGCATCCTTTCAAATTAAGCTTTTATATTGTTTTGAATAAAGATGATGCTTTGCCAAATGGACATTTTAGTATGGCTGACACAACCTCACAACCAGCATAAAAATCAAATGAAATCGTTAAAAATGGGATTATTAACTTTTTATGTAAATTTCTATTGAGGTTCAACTCTGCTACTTTTTGTCTTAATTTTTCTAGAGATGGGAAAAGCGCCCGATCCGACTCAGGACCGACCTCCCCGAATGCCCATCAGGAGGAATCTGTCTGCGCTGCTCCCTCCACAGAGCCCGCGGAGCGCCGCTGAGTCCCAGTCGTTAGAGGACGACATGTTCCCTCTTCAGTGCACTCCAGAGCCCGTTCCAAAAACAGTTCCCGCCCAACCCTCGAGCTCCCACAGCTACATGGACCCAAATAAAACCTTCGAAATTCCAGAGCACGATGAAGCTGCAAGCAATGTAACCATTACAATAAACTGCAGTAGTCCACTTCAAGCACCCAAGTCCACAATCTGTGGACAAACATGGGACCTTCCAAGAGCCGCTGAAGGGAACCCGGTGACTTCTAAAAGGTGAGACAGTAAATCTCTTTCTATTTTTACCTTTAAAGTTAATATCAGACCAACTTTTTCCAAACATAGGGTTTCTGCACGGTCTTGAAAAGTCTTGAATTTCCATGTCTGTTAACGCGAAAAAGTTTAACATCTGATGCAATAACTTGTTTTGCGTGTTGTGCTTGCCTGTCTCAGTCTTTTCAGTTCTGCCAGTTCCCCCCACAATTTGTATTGAAAGAATGAACCAATTACTGCAAATTTTGCAACTCTCTGTGGGATATGATCACAGAACACTAATTGGTTTGCTAACATTGACCGCCGGCGTTCTAGCAGCATTGGAAAGTGCAAATTTAAAGTGGCCTAGTTGGAAAAAAGTTCTTGTCTTCTTGGTTGAAACCAGTGAGGAGGGATGTCTTCCTGGCCCTCTTTCCGGCAGAAATGTCAGGATTAGGGTTTTTTTTGTTGTTGTTGTTGCTGTTTTATGTTTTTGACTTTAACCTTAACCATTAAAACCGCTTAGTTGACAGTAGTCCGGCTCCTCTTATGTATTGTTGTGGAGAGATAAAGGAAGCAAGAGTTTAAAAACCCACTTCAACCATGTTTTGATCTATTTTAAAATTGTTCCCAGTGTTCTCCTTAATTATGAAGATGCTGTGTTTAGCCAAAATGTAAAAAAAAAAACAGTAGTTTTCTGCGACATAGTTTCTGAAGAGCGCCAGTTGTTCATTAGAAATTCACATCTGAATTGTGGGCGGGACTGTTGGTGTGGAGCAACCCCCCATTGCAGAGCGGATTAGGAAGCTTGTGGCCCGCCTTTCGTATTTTCTACTAAAGACAGAAATGCAATTTGATCTTAATTTTCTTAATATTTGTCCTCCATCATCATAAAAACGCAACAAGAACATGTTAAAAACCCCAAATACACAAATTTCATTGGAGTGGGTCTTTAAACTCTTAAGTGAAATATTTCTGTTTTTATAGTTCTTAATTTTCTAAAGTCAGTGTTCCAAAAGTTTCACCGCCAAGTTCAAACATCGGTATATATGTAATAGGATGCATCAATTTTCAGAGAACGCTTTAGCAGATTTTTTTTAAGTCTTTTGGAAATAAAATAAAAAGTATTTATTGTTTCTCTGGTAAGGCTGTCCAAATATGTCACAATAACACAAACTTTTGCTCAGTCTGCAGCAAATCCCACCTTTGCAAGATGTGAGACGAGCCAAACCCACCTACATGACCATGACATCTGCAGCACAAGGAAAACGGAAATTTAACCGGTAAAAAACCTCTTGTGATCATTGTAACAGTAATAGTTATTTTAATGAGTATTCTTGATAGAAGATGAGAAACTTTGTTTTCTTACTCCTACAGTCTCGGAGAAGAGTTATCTCAGGGTCTTTCCGCTCCGAAGCGGATAAAAAGAGACCCCTGTGCCACCCAGAGGCCTCTCAGAGTGAGCCGTTGTGCCGGTAAGCAGCAAAAAACAAAGTCGTACATTGACAAGTGAGGCGTTTTTTAACCTGTATCGTCTACAATGTCCATCCTCCAGGTTCAGAGAACAGATCTCGCAGAGTGGTGAGGAGCATTTCTGAAGGAAACCTCAACCTTCTGGAACCTCCAAAGTCTAGACCCCTCTTCTATAAAACCTCCCAGCAGCTTAAAAGGCTGACCAAGCGGATGTGAAGCAGCACTCTTTTTTTTTTTTTTTGTCCTTTCATCGTCACGTTCATCTTTTCAAAGTAGAAACCTAGAAAGCAGTCGTTCACTGCAAATGGAATAAAGATGACATTTGACTTTACGTTGTTATTTTAATCTTTCTGCACTGAAATTTTACTTGATTTTATAACACCCCTGTACATACAAGCTCATAATAAAGCAGTAAATTTCCGAAGAATGGTCTGTGTTATATATGTTGTATTTTAGTCGACCATGTTTCTACAGGCAGCTAACACACTGCTGTGCTCTGAGCGGGTCCATCTGCTCGTTTCTTCTTTTTTTACCCTGTACAGTTATTAACATGGAGATATAGATCCTACATAATAAACTGCTTCTTGCCAAGTAAGTCTGTGTTTTTTTGTTTGTTTTTTTTCCACATAAACCAATGCCTTTTTAAATATGTTCAGTCTGCTTTTGTGCCCCTTTGAATTCTTTGTGCATGGGGGCTTTTTTCACCATTTAGTGCGACTGTGACTGTGACTGTGTTCCATCATCTAATAAGTGTTGTCCGATAGGTTCAGGGGAGGTGGTAAATATAAAAGGCAAAGAACACTGAAGTGAGATATTACTAATCGTCACGTCTGCTGAGTAATTGTAAATGTACTTTTCAATCGCTCAGATTTGTGAAAAGAAAACATTAATTTTGATCTTATATTGATGCTGATCTACTGGATCTTGATAACTGGTAAATACAATGAAAATCTTGTGAAAGTTTGCACATTAAAAATCTTAGATCTATTCATGTTTAGCATTTACTTTCATTTTTGCACATTGTTGTATTTCCTAAACCCTTCTTTAACAATGATAAAGAAGTTTTTAAGAAATACAACACTTTGCAAAAATGACATTTCTTTAGCAATTTCAGATTTTTTTGATTTTTTTTTTCTGTGATCAAACCTCTAAAGTCCAACATCTTAAACTGTAAAATTGTTTAAATAGCAAAACTGTGTCAATTCATCAGTTAGCAAAAGCGATCAATTACCCTTTTAAATCTAATCTAGACTCAATCTCTATAAAATTGTCATTGCACTGCAGAATTTTAGCTGATTCTTCGAGATGCATTGTCAGACTTTTAAAGCAAATACTTATTTCCATCCTCTGATGCTCACTGCTGTAGTGGGAAGAGTAAATGTGTGTCTGTGCCACACACACACATATTCAATTCCACAATTGACCTGAAAGAACCAACAGCTGCAGTTCCTCATATGACCACTGGAGGATGGTTTCAAAATGACAAATTTTCTCACTCCTAATCATATTAAAATATCTACAATTACAGCAAAAATAAACATATCCAGCCTGGAGTATTTATTTTTGTGCCAATAGTTATATGTTCTATTTATAACTTTGCTGGTCTGGCAAACAGTCCACAGAGTGTGTCCTGCCTTCTTCCTTCTGGAGCTCTATCATCCCACTGACCCGAAACAGAAATAAAACTTAGACAATGATAAAGGTGATTTTTTTTTTATCTTTTTCTAAATTTAAACAGCTGTCCTGTTTTATCAGAACTTTCATTAGTGCACAATCAGGATGTTATTTTCTTGTTGGCAGGTGTCTGGACCTGGCAAAACCCTCATTTTACTTTGTCCCACTTCCAGAACACTGTTGCACTGGGCAGAGTACATTTTCAATATGGCCGACAAAATTTAGGTTACATGTTTGCCACTCAAAATCATCTGGGTAACATCAAATGTTATTGGCTAATACGTGGTTTTGAAGTATGTACTGACAACTACGTACCCAAAATGATCAATACCGGTAATTGTTTGCCCAATATTTGGAGCACCCTTCAATTATTGACCATTTTCTGAGAAAACATAACTTGAACCAAGGTAGCACATTGATAGTTATTCCTGTCCTTTATACTTTACATTAATGTTGGAAGTTTGTGTAAAAAATGCACATAATGCATTATCATCTCCTAAACTACACCATATTTTCCAACTTTTATTAGTATATTAAATGACAATGGAGAAATAGTGTACAGCTCAGCAGGTGAAATGGTAAGATGAAATGCTTAAAAGAAAAATGGATTTATTTCAAGCATTGTAGTCAAAGCAATAAAGAATTTATACAGATTTATCAAAGTCATTACAGAAATGATGAAATGCATAGATTAAAGAAAACAGAAAATTAAACAAAAAACAATAATAATGTAATAAAATATATCTTCCATTCACAAAAGGATTACAGCACAGAGTTACTTGAGGTCACTAAAGATGCTGTGTTGGTTCCTCAAATAATTAGGACCGAGCTGCTGCTGAATGCCTCTCCTAAACAGCTTTTTCAAGAAATATTTTTGGGCCCATCATTCTGGGCTGCACTTTAGGCCCGAAATACCTCAAAGGTAGAGAGAGTCGCTGGGAACAAGTTGTCATTAGAGTTCTAGACGCATGCAAAAAAAAAAAAAAAAAACAGTCAAAAATACCTCCTGGATCTTTTATGAGGGTGGGACCTCATTGCTCTGTCTGAAGAGAACTCGACTTGTCACTTTGAATTCTGTCTTGCAACTTTCAGTGGCACAGCGTTCAGTGTGATCTTTATTTTTAGCTCAGGAGCTCAATGCATATATCAGCACTGTACTGCGCAAGCACTGACACCCTCTCATGCTCTCATTCACAAGAATCTCTTCATTGTGTGTGTGTGTGAGAGAGAGAGGGAGGGAGTGTGTGCGCACACGGGGAGGCAGGCCTTGGCTAAAGTTTATTAACTTTCTCTCATCCAATGGGGCGCGTTGTGCGTTTTTCCTGCTGACCAATGGGACAGATTGAGAAGTTGGAGGTGGGTGTTGCCTAGCAACTGCAGGTAGAATCTCAGATCATGTTGGACCCATTGTTTTATCTTGATTCTCTGAGAGACATTTCATTCCATGCGTTGTCATTTGTTAGTTTAAAAAGAAAATACACACCCCTGTGTAAATGCGTCACAAAGTTGTTTACTCTATTTTGGTATTGTGAAGCAAAGATCACGAAGACTCCAACAGCACTTCACCCCCCCAAGTCAGAGGAATTGGTTTCTGATTGATTGCCATGATATTAACTCCATGCATCTGTCTTATTTCTGTCCTGTGTGACAGGTGCATGTGTTAGAGAATTAAATTATTATTATCTTACTATTTGCTGCTGTTTCCTAACCTCTGAACCTCTATGCACAGACAGCAGGCGAGGCTTCTCAAAACAAAGACTGAACAACCATATTTGTATTCTTATCCAAATGGAAACTGATTGAGTTTAAAAAAAAAAATTAAATAAACTATTTTTGTCTGTAGATTTGGACTGAACAAAACTGAATACACGCAGAAGCTCACCGTATGATCTCTCCTACAATGTTCCTGACTCTCACAATGTCACACGTCACCGCTGTGAACTTTTCATCCCCCTGTCTAATTAGATGACCCGATATCTTAAAGCAATATGTCAGAGTGGAGCAACTTGTGGGGAGCTCACCTCCAGCACTCCATGTCCTTTTACTACTAATGTCCTTTTCTGGCTTCTCGTTGAGCTCTATTAGCCTGCAATATGTGTATGACACATGATAATGTTTGAGGTGAACTCATAGGTTTCCATGTCTCATGCTGCGGTGAACATGCATGCAGAACAAGACAATAAGTTCTGCTCAGACAACAAAGGAAAAAAAAGGTGAGCATAACAAGAAAAAAGCAGACTTTTTGAGTTGCTTCTGGTGTTCATCCTGTCCCATGGTGCTCAATGCAAATATTAAAGAGGTTTATGGAAATAGAAGGGATCCACCCTGGTTTGGCATGTAAAACAGGGCCATGAGGGTTGTTGTTTACGCCCCAGACATTTGAGTCAAGTAAATCCCACTGCTGAGAGTAAAAGAATAGATCCAATAACTATAAAAACGGGAAGATTAGCTGCATTTTTCACTGTAATCGAGAAAGATCACCAGAGAAAGCAGTGATTCTGGAGAAGGTAAGCCTTATGAAGCTCCGATTTTGAATTAAATTAGTAAGAAAAATCATTATTTGGTTCAATTTGTGCAAAAAGGTCTTTTTTAAAGATTGCTTTGGATTACTGATCTTTTGTTTTTTTACTCTTTTTTAACAGTACAAGATAATAATCTGATTATTTGTAAAAAAAAAATAATAATATGGGATTAAATCTGTAAAGGACTAGCTAATTTATCTTTATTTCAAAGGTTTTCTTAACCATGTTTTAATCAGCATTTAGAGTCGACTTGGTGGAATTCACTACATTTACTGTCTAAAATAACAACAAACCTTGGTTTTTTTCTATATGTTACTAGTTAAATGTGACAAAAAGTTGTTTGTTTCTGCAGGAAAAACGGCTGCTTTTAATGTCAAAAGCAGCTATATGTCTCAGTTTTTAGTATTTGAAAAATATTTTATGTTAACATTTTATACTGGGCAAGCAAATGCTGTGGAAACAGATGTGGCAGCAAATACCTGGCTCGCTTTATCAACATGCAGCTGACTGTTGACAGGACCTTGTGCAGCCCTAATCATAGAGGGATGGGAGAGATTTACAGTTTCCTTTACCAGGTAGGGTCTCCTGTTGTGAAACAATGTGACAGAAAATCAGTGCATCTGTGATGGCTCAGCAGTGTTCTCTGCCCCTCTACATTTTCCTTCAGGAGCTTATCCAAAGTCCACCTTAAATGTAGCGCATGTAGTCTGCTGATGACTCATCCTCTGGAGAAAGAGCTGTATGGTGCAGGTACCCTTGCAAATAAACATTTCACAATCTGCAGAGTCTACTGAAGTATTTTGCTGACTTAAAGTCTCATCCCCCTGACTGCAGAGGGAAACTAAGAACACGGTCAGTTTTATTTGATTGTATAGTGCACACAATGTGGATTAATCCCCCTGTGGGCATGTGTTTGCTGTGTGCTTGGTATGTGATGGCAGCGCCTCTAAAACTCATCCATTCACATCAAATTAAAGCTCCAGATTTATCACACTTTTGTTTATTAAAATGGCAAATATCTCCTCATTGCAGCATTTGTCAGGAACAGGTTAAATCCTGCTGTTGCCTTACAGTACATGCTCATTAAAACCGCTTCCAGTTAGTGGCAGGTTTTCATTAAATGATCCAATGCTTCATTTCTCTCTTATTTTTCACCAAGTTACTTTTTTTTATTAAGTTATGAAGTTGTGAGGCGAGGAAAAAAACTATTTTTCTTTCAATTTGAACCAAAATTAGAATTTCCTACTCTATGAGGCAACTGCCAAAACACAGCCACGCCCACTTTAGCCCTTTGACCTCACTTGTTTTAACAAGGCATCCACAGATTCATACAACTTTTGATTTTTTTATCCCACCTGCATGCATGATCCGACCAAACCCAACAGTATTTTTACACCAGATTGAGACAGCCACTTGCTTTGTCACAATGTTTTCCAAGTTGCAGAGTCCCTGTTGCAGCACCGTGTCAAAAGATTGTGTTACACAGACCCAGTCTGTGCAGCTTCCAAGTAGCATTTAATCAGACAGCTAGAGGTTTCAGTTGCTTAAGAAGGCTTTTTTTCCTCTTCTGGTTCTGAGTAGCGCTTTGCCAGACTCTGCTGTCTTAATTCCTCCCTGATTCTCCGAACAGGCAATGTGCAACAAGCGTTCTTACACCGAGTTTCCACATGTTTTCCATCCTTGATTGCAGTGTATAAACAGACCAACCATTAAGTATTTCTCATAAGAAAAAACTCATTATTATGCTATATTAAAGAAACTAGCATTGCCAGTATTTACATCTCTTGCACATGGAGCATTGATGTGGCAAAAAAATAAAATCTACAAATAGAAACAATTGTGCGTGTGGCTTAAAGAAAATAGTTAGGAGGGATTTTGCAATTTGGCAATATGTCATCTTTGATTTTTTTTTTTTTATAAATTCAGCTGCACACTTTATTAGCCACAGTCAATGCAACCCTTTTTCCAACTTTCTTTGAGTACTGTCACTCTACAATCATATTTGCACAACTTTGCTTATTTTTTACGTGAAGAAAAATTATGAAGAAAGATGTTTGGTCAGTTGCTAGCAGTTACAAGAGATTTCCATGAGCCTTTTAAACATACACATCTTTGGAAACCCCAAGAGTATATGAGTATTTGAGAACTGGAGCAAGTGAGGCGCCACCCTATGAAAATGGCTTTTACCTGGCTCCAATGAAATAAAGTCAATTCAGTCGCCTTTTTATTTTTATTTTTTTGCTATACGGACGTCATGTTGGAGCCATATGACATCAGGAAGTAGTGATTGTTTTGAATTTGTTTGAATCATCATTTCTTTTGCAACCACTCTCACCAATCGGGAGTAAGCTTGTTGGAAGTCTACACCTCTACCCAGTGGCGAAGCTAGAACATTTTATAGGGGGGGGGGGGGGGGGGCAGGAGGGGGGTGAAAGACTTTGTAAGGGTGGCAAATGAGAACAGCTGAGTGGAAAGCCATTACAAGAGAAAGGATCAAAAATACCTCTTTCAAACAGTTTTATTATTTGTATTGATATTAAAACAGAAGTAATTTTAGCAACGATGCTATTATTAATGTGTAGCAGTAGCTAAAAGAAAATGTGTAGAAATTCTTGAAAGCCCAAATGGGTCCACATACAAAGTACAGGGGCAAAACAACCAATTTAAGGGGCTTTAGATTTCGTTGGAAAGTGTTGAGTTTGTTATTTATGTAATGCATAAAGACACTTGTATTAATTAGTTCTAAATATTTGTCAATATTTTTACTAATTTTGACTCTAATACTGGGGGAGCAAAGCTTTTAGCTTTGCTCTTTTAGCTGGGGGGGCAGCTGCCCCCCTTGCCCCCCATACCTCCACCCCTGCCCCTTCCACTTGAGAGCAGACTACATGAAATCTGTCAAACATTTTGAACGATTGATGTACAACCGCCCACATTTATTGAGGCATCTTATTGGTCAGTTGATAACTTTAAGAACTTGTGCAGAAAAACTATCAAGAAGAAAACAAAACAGGATGAGCAGGAACACGTTAAAAAAGCATCAGAGCAAAAATGGTTATTCTGACAAATATAATGACTAAGTAATGCTGTTTATTTCTCAATTGAAGGATTTTGGCTTCTTGGAGCCAGCAGGTACTTCCTGTTTGGGACACAAGGAGGGAGGGGTCACTCTGTCCAGTTCTCATAAACAGTCAAAGGCTTGTCTAGTTTAATTAGAGCCAAAATATGGATGCTTGTCTCAAAATGAACCTACTCATAATGCAGGTCCACAACAGGAGAAAGAAATTAGGAGCTCCACTGCATCTACAACTGGCTCCTAAAGTGCTGAAAGGAGGAAAATTATCCGTGCTGAAACTCTACTTTGATTATTGGTTTCCTGTCAGGTGGAGTCTGATCCAGCTTTTTTCCTGTCCACCTCAATCTGCTTCTTTTCATTGGTGCAAGACACCTGGTTCAGGTAAACAGCTGCAGGTGTAGCAGACAAAATGTTTTCCCCTTTGCATTTGTTTCATTTCACTCCGAGTACAGAGAGTACTTGTGCTTTTAGTGCAGCTTTCTGACACGATTGATCATGAGACACAAGATAACTAATTGTCTAATCCTGAGAATATTTAGCGTTAAGAGGCACTAGATGTTTTTCTCCAAACAAATTTGTCTTAGAATTTGACAAAGCAAACAGCTACATTGAAAAATAAATGCTGAAAACCATACGATGTCACACCCTTTTCAGATAATTACATTAAAACACAGACATAGGTTTTCTGAGACTCAGACTAAAATGGTCCCTCGGTGTGAATCAGTGAGCTACACAATCATGGGGAAGACTTTAGGCAGTCATCCACACCCTCACAAGGAGGGCAATCCAGTAAGGTCTTTGCTGAACCAGCTGGTTGTTCACAGAGTTCTGTATCTGAGAATATTAGCAGACATTGAGTTGAAGGGGAAAGTGTTGAAGGAAAAAGTTCACCAGCAACAGAGGACTAAACCTTTGAGAGGTATGGAAAGCAAAAACTATTCAAGAACTTGGTGGAGCATCACAAAGAGTAGACTGAGTGTTATGACCCCGGGGTGTGGGAGGGAAAAGGGAATCAGCAATACAACAGATCCGTATTAACTGATTTATTCGGAGCAGTAAGCTACAACTGGTTCTGTCACACAGATATCCTCCCACATGGGATCACAACGTGATGTAGACACAGTTGACAATAATCAAAGAACACATGCCCGTAAAAAGAAGCATTCAGACATGGCAAGGATAAGTAGAAATCATTCTAATGTGTCAAGAACCAAAACGAAACACAAATAAGTGCACAGAACACAAATAGCGAGCTGAAGAGTCAGCCGCCCTGGTGCTTGGGCCACGTCAGCTTATGTGTCCGTGCCTCCAGCGCAGAGGGGCGGGGCCGACGCTGTAGATGGAGTGACAAGCCAACCAGGACGACGAGGCAATGACGTCCAACCTAGAAGAAAGGAGATGGGCCGATCGCCTCCCAGATACCACCACGTTCAATTAACATAACTAATAATCCAAAACAAGAAGAAAGCTCATCCACCCCGAAAGACTCGGCGCGTAACACTGAGGCTGAAGTCATCAAGAGCAAAACAGACAAATACCAGACATGAGCTACAAATGTTGCATTCCTCATGTCAAGCCTCTCGTTAATCAGAGACAATGATACAACCTGTGCTAAAGAGAAAAAGTGCGGGATTTTTGCTAAATGGTCCACAGTCCTTATTTTAAATGAAACATCAAGGTCCCAGAGTCTGGAGGAAGAAGGGAGAGGCACAAATCCACAAAGCTTACAGTCCAATGAGAGCTTTGTACTCAGTAGGGATTCAGGGATGTTTGGTCCACTGTGTTTTCTGAAGTCCACAGTCAATGTCGCCATCTTCCAGATAATTTCAGAGCATTTCATGCTAACTTTTGCTAACACACTTTATGTAGATGCTGTTTTCCTTTTCAAGCAGTGCTTGGCACCTGCCCACACTGTCAATGACTTCAAAAGCTGGTTGTATGGCCATGCTGGCACTGTGCTTAATTGGCAATCAAATTCCACTGACCCGAACCCAACAGAAAATCTATGGGCTGTTGTCAGAAGAAAGATGACAGACACCACAGCCAACAATACAGATGACCTGTAGGCAGCTATCAAAGCAACCTGGCCTTCCATTACACCTCCACAGTGCCTCAGACTGATACATGTCACAATGAGGCAGGAATGCATGCAAACGAAGCCCTAAACAAATACTACATGGATTGAAATGACCATAGTATTCAAAAGCCTGACAGTTGGACTGAAAACATCCTTTTTGATTGGTCTGATGTTGTGCTCTAATACACTCAAAAATATAAACTATATTCATCAACATTACAGAAAAAGCTTTGAATATTTTATTTTCAGTATAATGTTTTTATATAAAAAGTTCGCTTTAAAACAAATAAGCTTTTCACAACATTAGTATTTTTGAAGTGACAGCCTCACCGACATTTACACGGAAAACGGGGTGCGCACCAATTCTCTTAGACAATCTAAAAAGGGAAATTACAACAAAATTTGCCGTTTGAAGCAAATATTTATATCATCCTTAGAATATATTTTAAAAAGCCTGAAGCAGAGGAAAACTGTTATGCAGCCTTATGCTAGATTCTTTTTTTCCCTCCTCTTTTTTTCTTCTCTGTGGTGTCTGGGGGCCTAAAGAACCCTCAGCACAAAGCTACCATGCTGCACAGCAAGGTAACCTTCCTGCAGGGGAGAAGCACACCACCACAGACCACCCATCTACGCAGGCAACAGTTTTTTTTTTTTATTCTATTACTGAACTTTTTATTCCAGCCTAATTGGATTTGTTTCAAATAAAGTTACAGCCACATACATGTTACACCTACACAGGTGTTTCACTTGCTGCACTTGATTAGACGTCCTCTCAGGACCTTGTGGGCGTCCACCGACTCTGCTTAATTCACTGCTGCTTCGCTCTTGCTTTGGTTTTCTGCTCCACTTCTCCAACTACAACCAGAACATTTGACCCTATGGAGTAGATATACACTTAAAGCCTCCATTTCTGCCAGATTTGGCAAAAACTCCTCTGTAATTATGATCAATTTTGATTATATTTTTAACCATCTCTTATGTTTTTTTTATATTCTTTCCTGGCCTGTAAAGACTAGGAATTTTGAAATGTGTTTTTAGATATTCAATTTGTAATTTTTCTATGGTAACTTCTGTTTTTAATTATTAAAGCTATAAATGTACAATCTTTCTTAGTGAGATGCTTATTTCCAAGCGTTTAATTTACAAATGCTTTGGCCTTGACTTCTTGACCCTCCTTGACCCCCCTCCTGTAAACCTGCCATAATTTCAACAGGATTGTCATGTGGTGGGGGTGGCTCGAGAGCCGGATGGACCCAGATGCAGAGGCGGAGGACTCAGTTCAGGGACAAGGGGTTTAATCACAAAAAAACAAACAAAAGGCGCTGCCGAGCAGGATGACAAAACAAAACTAAAACTTACTGTGGCATGGCGTGGCGAGAAACATGGGACAAGGCATGGCATGACAAGAACATCAGACAGGAAAACTAATGGACCAACACAGGAGGAAGGCAGAGACCAGACTTAAATACAGACAGGGCAGACAAGACACAGGTGGACACGATCAGGGCTGATGGGGACCAAAGGAAGTAAACTCAAGAAAACAGACAAGACAGGAGACTTTCAAAATAAAACAGGAAACAGAAACAAGACAAAACAAGGACAACAATTTGCAACCATGACAAGGATGACTCAGGTTAGAACTTTGAGAAGACCCTGAAATTACTAAAAGTCTATGTACGGTTTTTGAAATAACCCCAGCTTTTGTTCAGTTGCCATCCGTGATAGTCCTCCAAACCAAACTATTTCATCTATTCATGTTATTTTACCTTCCTAATTATGTGGCCTGTTTTCTGTGTTCTTAACCAAGGCTCACATTTTTCAAATTTCTAATATATTAGGGGAAACAGAAAAATGTTTCATGGCTCAGAATAAGTATTATATTTTTACAGTGATCAACAACTTGAGTTTCATAATGTTTTGCACAGAAATTTTGCAACGCATGTCTATTGTAATAATGATCATTGATGGTTGTGGTACTACAGGACCTTTATTGACATTGTTTCAGGGATATTCTGAGGCCTAATAAGATAAGATAAGATATTCTTTATTGATCCCACATTGGGGAATTTCAATTGTCAAAGCAGTTCCAAAAAGCCGAGAAGAGTGACAGCAATGTGCAAAAGTGAGGGGTGTTCCAAAATGTGCAAGTATACAAATACAAAAATGTGCAAAAATAGAAAAAGTAAAAATTAAGCAAGAACTTATGTACACTATTACGACATAACATATGTTATGCCTAATAATAAAATTAAATAAATATTTTATTTAGAAGGGTGTTTGAGATAATACGTTCAATAAAACAATGTAAACGGTTGAAAAGTTTTGAATTTGATGTATTGTTTCTCCAAGAACAGAACTCAAGCTGTACCTTTTAAAACCCCAAATTACACAGCACCTATTTCTGATTAGAGAGGAAATTTGTGGTTGAACCCTTCAGTGAGATCCCTGCACATTGACTTAGACCAGTTCCGAAAAGTAGCTTGAAGTGCGACATTTATCAAAGTTTTCTACATCCAACTAACAATGTTTAAAAAAAAAACAGGCATTTAGGTGGAACATGGTGAACGTTCTGTTGGCTGGACTCGCCCACCAATTAAAGAAACAAGGCCTCAAATCAGTGGAGCAGAAAAGTATTTGTCAGTTATTATTCTGCAATTTGTCCCACTTAAAAAGATGGGACGTGTGTAACTTTATCGTGGGTACATGTCAACTGTGAGACTCTGATTTTTAAAGAATCACTTTATATAATCCTACCAAAAAATATTCGGTCAACAACAACTGTTTACCTCAATATGTTGTTAAGTACCCTGGTTGATAATGACAGAGGTCAAACATTTTCTGTAGGTCTTTAATAGATTTTTAGCCACTGTGGCTGCTATGTTGGTCCATTCTTCCGTGCAGATCATCCCAGTCTTCTTTAAGTGTACAATCTTGTCCCTGGTGTTCTTCGACAGCTCTTTGGTACTGGTTGTTGTGGTGAGGTTGCAGACTGACTGTTTAAGGCTGTGTATCTTAAATGCAGATAACCAGTTCAAACTGGTTAATGGTGGGAGGATTGAAGAGCTTCTTAAAGAAGATGCAACAGGTCTGTGATGGACAATATTATTACTTGTTTGTAGATGAGGAATATTTAGTCTCTGACTATTATTCAAATGAATTATTTTATAATCTTACAGCGTGATTCTGTCTCTTACAGTTGAGGTGTACCCCTCTCTTATATTTTTAATTTGGACAAATTGTAGAATCAAAAATTGGAAAAATATTCTGCCCAGTTGCATGTGCATGAAAGCTCTAAAATAATTTTGAAAACAGTTTTTTTATCCATCCTACACAGTTACACATATACACACATATGAAAACATAGTTATCATGAATAGACATCAAAGCAAGCAGTATTAGACGGATTATGTTTGGGTAGAAAAGTTTATTTTTGTGTAAAATCAGACTTTTTAACGTGGACTTCAACCGATAATTGCTCCTTTTTGCAACCTGCCTCCAGTGGCCCTTTGATGAACTGCAACACTTTGTCCTTTGGGGTTTGGATCAGATTTGAGTACAGAAAGCAGAAGGCTGGGTTCTGACTAACATGACATCCTTTTTTGGTTCTGAATTCTCAAGTTCTGTGCTACAAAATTCGGGTTATTAAAATGCAATTTCAAAGTACCCTCACCCATTCTCAAACACAATCATGCATCTTGTGTTTATACAGCTCCGTTCACCTTTATTGTCCTAAATCTTTACAGAGAATTTAATTTTTTAGATGTATTCCTTCAGCCATGTTTCTCTCATGTTTTCTAGCTTGGGGAACTCCATGGATGTTCCCTAAAAATATTAGCAAATTTAAAAAAAAAACATTTAAAATTCAACTGTTGAGCTATTGCAGATGGATATCATTTTGCAAATCTACATATTGCTGGGATAGATTTTGTGGAAAATGTGAAAAATCCAGGCGGTTTTCCGAGCCGTCCTGACTGTGTTGTTCTTAGCATTGAACCTTTTGCCTGCAGTGCTCATTGCAATATAAAAGTCACATGAGAAGGAAATATCAAACTTTAGTCTATTGAGATTTTATATCAGAATTTTTTTCTCCTGGATTAAAGACAGGCTTTTTTTTTTGTTTTATATTCCGGAATGCACATGTACTGTAAGGTGCTAAATGAAAATTAAAAAATCCAAAAACCAAAAGCAAAAGCTTTGTCTTTGCATTGAAAAGGGTTGTTTGACTTAAACTAAGAAAGACTTTTACTTTCTATACACACAATAAGTAAAAAAAAAAAAAACAGATGCAATCTGAATTTTTATCTTTGCTGTTTTATTGAAATAAATAAAGCTGTAAGAACTTCATCATCAAACTGCAACTTTCCTCCAAAGATGAGGAGTCACAGCTGTCATTATGAGGTCTGCAGACAAATTATTTTTCTATTTTCAGAGCAACAGTTTTCCAACTTGATCTACATTTTTAAGTGTTTTGAGAGCATTTTGCCATAATACAATATACATGTGTGATTCTAAAATCAGCAGAAGACTTTGAATTTAGGTTGGTGTGATTTTTCTTATGTCTTTTTTTTTTACTTTATGAGGAGAGCTGCATCTGATTGCATTAGATGACAGTTGCATAAAGAGCATTTTGAAACATCTAACAGGACTTTTGGTTCAGATTTTGCCCTCTAATTAAAATGTAATTATGATGACAGATAGTACGGTAGCAGTGGAGGGATAATGCTTCTCAGTTCCAGACACTGTTTTTGCATCACAGTAGACTCCGTTAGATCAAGAAGTTTGTTTCAGATTTATAAACATCTTTTTTAACACACTTTACATAAGTCAGTAAGTCAAAGTCAGTTCCTTCCATCAGGCTGTAGTGTGAGATTCAGAGAGTAGAGGGTGGTTTACAGGAGTTTGAGCTGTTCACTGTGTTCGATCGTGGAGACGTCTGAACTGACAACGTTTCTGTCCGTTGCTGTTTCTTCTCAGCCCACATCTTGGTGTTTGGGGTCTGCAGATGTGCTGCCGCGATCCGAGTCCCGCACTCTGCGTTGACTCATTTCCAGCTTCTCGTGTGATTCATCCGTGGCAGCCTTGTGATTCATCTCATGGAGGGGAAGGTTCTTCCATCCTGCTTCCTGCTTTTCCCCAGCTTTCTCTGCCTGACGAGAATTCCCATCAGTCCATATTTGGGGGGCAATCTTCCCTGTGTCTTGTTGTTTCATTATGGATAATGGCATTCACTAATCCAATAATCTCTGCGTTGTTTGTGGAGCCTCAGGTGCTGGATTTGCAGGATTCGTCTGTAGGAGTTTACATGTCTTGACGTCAGTGGTATCTTTCTCTTTCTGTCGCCAGCTTACCCCCCACCCCTCATCCCCCTGACTGGGTCTGAAGACAGGTGGGCCGTACATGCTGATGACTTGTATCATCTTCCTACAGCTGAGCTGTCTTCTCTGTTTATCTCACCTTCTTGAGGCATTTCTCTGTGACTGTACTTTTGAAAAAGTAAGTCTTGCTCATTCTTTTGCAGCTTGATGTTATTCATGGTCACCACACTTATGAATCTGAATTGGTGTTCTAACGTAAAGTGGATAAGGGAGGTTAAGGAGAATGGAGCATCTCTTTTGTATTTTCCTAGCAATAACTTTTTTGAAAAGTAGTTTTTGTTGTTTCTAGTGAGGTTTTCCTTTGTGTGACTGAACATGGTCAATCCATGCAGGTTCATCTAGTATAAGGTTTTGGAGATGATGCTTCTTCTAAGCTTTGGATCCCTCTTTCATTTAAATGTATAAAAAGATTAATTTAAGATTGGATAGGTGTTTGAAAGGTTGGTTTCATTTTTTTTACGGTTAGATTCCTGATCAGGTACAGATTATTCATCAAAGTGCTACACTGGTCTCATGCACACCTTTTCAAATGAAGTGTTACCATGGATATAACTTTAACTGTATGTGGGCAGGATTTCTGCAGAAAGAGGTTAATTAAATTTAGTCTTGCCTACCTTTAGTTTTGAGTTTTAAAAAGTTGGAAGAAAGAAAAAGATGCCCTTTTTTATAGGATGTCAAAAAATGACACCATTTATATTTTGAACTCGTACAGATATCATTGTTTTATCCCTTCCTTACCTTTTGCACCTTTTACCCCTCAGAAGCCCGCCAAAGTGAGGTGTGCTATACACTGTATTTATCATAAATAACATGCGTCTTCAGGCACAAAACGCGACCTTCGATCTTTGTCTCCCTGGCACACTTTCAGTGCAGATGCACACATGGTTGCGCCTCTCCAGCCTTTCATGCAGAGTGGCCGCACAACCCTGGGATTCTCGTTTTCACTACTTCTTTTTCTTTTCCATGATTAAAAAACAATAAGCAGCCTATAACAGCAAGTTAGGCACACACCCACACTCATTTGCAGAGAAAGGCAAATGACCCTGGTGATGAGTCATTGTATTTACTCAGAGACTTCTTTTTTTTTCAGTACCCTGAAATCTGTTAAGGCAGTAAAATTAGATTTTTATTTTCAAGCTCCATGCATGTGTCTAAAATTTGAGAAGGATTTTTTTCCTGCAGTGGAGATATGTTTGCATTTTTCAGCAAATGACAGACAGGAATAAAATACATCTATTGCGTATATTTAAAAAAACTTGTAAACCATTTAGGAGCACAGTTTTGGAATTATAATGAAACCCTTTAATCACTTGTGAAAATGTCTTTGGTCTGTTTTGTGCCCCCATACTCACTATCTTTGGAAAAACAACCACAGATACCTTTCAGAAAATAAAATATTCCATTTCAATTTTGCAAAAGCGATTATTTCACGAGAAACATTTTGGATACCTGTAATAACATAAGAAAAGAGGTGACATATTGCACTGAAATTGTGAGTTGTGTCACAGCGTATGCAGGTGGAATAGACTCCCTCCCTTTAAAGGCAGTGCATGCATGGAAAAACTTTCCAACTGACAAGGTTTTTTTTTTGTTTTTTGATACAAGTGCAGGTAGCAGATGTTTGAAGAAACAGCAAACCACACGGGACAAAGATCTCCCATAGACGGCAAAACATGTCCAGTCTGTCTGACCACAATCTGTACAAGGTTGCTGGCAAATGGGGGGGGGGGGGGGGTTGAACCTGAGACTCATCTTTGGGCATGAGGCCTGAGGGCTGCGAGTGTTATCTGCCTGCATCAAGTTTACTTTGTTTAAGAAAAGAAAGAATAGCGGAGTGCATGGGGGAGGGAGTGTAACGGGATTCTTTAACAGCGACTAAAAAGACCTGAAAGGATTTTGATCCAGTGATATTATGTATCTGTCCTGGTCCTGGACAGACAAAAGCAAACGGCAAACCACCAGAGAACAAAGCATGTCATGTGAATAGTGTGTCTTCTTTGCAGTGTTGTACATCCAAAGGCTTTGTGCGCGTGAATTTGGTTGGTTAGAAGCCATAAAGGAGGCAGTTTGTTCACCTCTGACAAGTGTGCTTTTATTTGCAGCAGGCCTTTGATGTCTTGAGAAACTTTGGCTGGGATATCCCTCACAGACAAACACACAAGAAATCCCAGTTCTTTGTGCTCTCCTTAACAATCCCCTCACTATTCACGGCAAAGCTTTTATTCCCTTTAAGACCGCCGTTTTTAACTTTTGCTTATTGTCTGTCTGTCACCTGTAATGGGGTATCTTGTCTGTCTTTTTTTTATTTATTTTTTTGGAGTGCTGACGCTTATTTGTACTCTTGACCAGCCAGAACTACTTCAGTTCTCTGAACTCAACCCCTTGACGTGCTAAGACAATATATGACAAAATAAAATGTCACTTCTGATTATGCTTTCAGGTAGATGCTAAATAAGGTAATTTTGGAGCCAAAGGGATTTGAATAATTGCTGCATTAGTAACCGTCAAAGGGTTAACCCACCTCCCCGAAGAGTGAGGATTCTGGTTAAAATAAAGTAAATGTAGGTAAATGATTTAATGTAATTTAAACCCCTGAAAATCTGAAATATGTTTTTTATTATTTTAAAACAAGTAATAACATATATTCTGCATTTCTGTGTGTTTTTATGGAATGTATTCATTGGTTTGAGAAAACCAAAAACACAACGAAAAAATCCAAACCTTCACAAGTTAACAAAGTTATTGGTCCCTAAAAGGTTTTATTTTGTTTTTATTTCTATAATAAGGAACACGCTTTAATTTTTTTAATTTTTTTTTTCTGCAAATGTGTATTTTTCATAAGCACACACGATGAATTCTAAAGACCAGCATCAAGCCCCTTAAAAAACAGGACAAGTGACAACATATCTGATTAAATATAGGCCAATCATTACATTTTCCAGCTGAAAATGAATTTTCTGTCAGCAATGCAATGTTGGCACTATTGTAAATGAACTCCAACACATTTCAAATTGAGCTTTCCTGCAGCTTTTTCCAGCAATCTGCTCACATTTGTAACCTAAATCCAATATAACCTTGTGGGGCTCATATCAATCATTTTGTCAACTAGATCAATTTAACAGTCAAACACTATTCCAGGCTATCGTGTTCGTTGTTTACTTTTGCGGATGACAAATTTTACACCTCTTTAAATGGATTTACATCTAATCAGAAACTGTCTGCTTCATGTGCATCATGCGAACCTCAGAAAACCTGAGAAAATCTCGCAAACAAAGACGCTTTTTGGTTCTTTCATGATCTTCGTCAGCAGGTGGCTTTTTGATCAAGGTTACTAAATCCACAATATGTCTTCCTTTTCTTCTACCTTGGCTGAAATCTTTCAGGCTACACCATACAATGGCCTCAAAATTGTGACATAGATGCACAATTCTGTGCTTTGACACTTGATTTAAGTTGCTAGACATTCTGTTACATTTGAATATTTTCTGTTTTCTGATGTAAAATTAAATCTCTGCCTAATTTTGTAAACCTTTTTGTCTGGGCAATTTGAGCTTCTCCACAACCGCCTCCCACTGTATGTGCAGACCAGTCTGGACGTTGGAGCCGCAGCCCTTTGGCAGCTGCTGTGGAGGCAGCATTCAGGGAGTTAAACTCCCTGCCTTCAAGTTATGAGTCTCCACCTCCTGCGCGGGCAGCAGCTTTTATTTTTGATGGGAGATGACCAGTAATAAAGCAAAATAAATAAATAAACACCCCGACCCCTCTGCTCCTGGGCGCCCACCAGTTCTTAAGCAGATAAAGAATATATTCATCATGTAGGCATTTTAATATGGGGTCAGAAAAAGGGCTTTTATATAAAAACACACAAAAATGCTTGTTTTTTAAAGTCTGCTGATTTTTTTTTACAGTGATGCTGACCTTGACTTACTTTGCATTTTAAGTTGGTTTATATGCTAGGCTTTTTTTTACATCCTTTGTGAAAATCCAAACACTTTTTTTCTTTTTAAGAAGGAGTTGTCCATTTTTTCTTTTAGGTAAAAGTGGATGGTTGCAGCCTGGGTGTCCAGCGCTGTGTCAATCCACCTCGCTGTTATACGAAGTGAATCACACAAAGTTAAATATTTGAACTCACAATCTGCCACCTACCTCCTGTGTGTTCACCTACGTAACTGAGGAATTACTTCTACTGCCGTGTAAACAATAAAAAAATAACTGACTGACAGTGTCGCTGCCCACCTTTTTATCCAAATCCTTATTGATAAGTTCAAAAGCGATACATTCTGTGTAAGTGTGGCATCTAGATGTCACAAATATGGAAAGCCAAGCCAACAAACTTCACTCTGAAAACAGACAAACTCATTGTTTTTTTTCCTTTTCTTGTAGAAATCAGAGGAAAAGCAGAGGGAGGGACAGCAATGAAATGTGCACATCTGCTTCGACTTATGTTGCATTCATGTGCTGCGTTGAAGGTCAGTGTCTTCATGCTACTTCTGTGCAATATATGGCTGAGCATAAAGGAGCTATCCTTCACAGGGGTTGCCATGCATGCAAAATTTCAGGTCACTACCACTGGGAACCAATAATGCCTTTAGCTAAGCAACAATATGCAAATAAAAACTATTCAAATTCACAGGACTCCTTACACAAACACTCATGCACATTTTCATCTCAGAGCCCTAAGCTGCAGATTTGAAATACAATTGCATTCATTTCAGTCATGAATAAGCCTCACTCCTGGGGCAGAATTTAATCTGAAACAAGCTGCGATTCATATTTCCGACCCTCATCTGGCATATCCTGAGTTGTTAAATACAAACTAAAGTGCTTACCCTCCTTGCTGCCTGCTGCAGCTTGGCCGTCCCTCAGTCTGGTGGCAGGCCCGAGATTACCCGTCTCGCCCAGGCGGCCATAAAGATAATGGCAGACAGGCAGCATCCTCCACTCCAGACTGATATGCAGACAGAGGTTAGTCAGAGTTAGGAGATCAATGCACATATATCTCACACCCCGAGCTCCAGATTTCTGCCCTCAGGCTCCAAAGACAAAGTTTATGCAGTCACCTGTGTCTTTAACTGGTGAGTGATGGTCAGAAGAGAACAGATGAAACAGGTGCAGAACCAGAAAGAAACCCTCAGCGTCACACCGGCACCCTCGGCTTCGCCTCACGCTGCTGACCCACTGGGGCAACCCAGATACCATTCTTCCTGGCTCTGTCCGTGACACTAAACATAGAACACCAGAATTAGCACAAATGCAGCTTTTGCTATCAGCGTGAAGTATGGCGGCGCAGCACAGATTATTTACAGGCTGCATTACTTTGGGAAGATCTGAACTCTGAGTCACCGGCCCGGGCCGATAATAAATTCCACACTTCACAGAAATATTTTGAAGCTGCACCGCAGAACGACCCGACTTTGTCAACAGAAAAGCAAGCTGGCTCATTCACAAACGGGTGCATTTTTAGATGACATTTTGATGTAAATATTTTGTTTTATCAAAAACTCAAATCGGTTTGACCATCACAGATAAAGCTGTTGAGACAAGCGGGGCAGAGGTTTGATGTACTTGTGTGTAATCAGACTATTTGTTGTTTTCTCTTCTGCTCTTTGTTTGTTTCAGAGCTCAACTTCCTGTAGATACAAGAGGTAGAGGGGGGAGATACATTGGCTACATCTGACAGCAAGAGATAACCTGCTTCTATTTATAACAGCAGGTACTAGTAACTCATGACGTAGAGCTCCTGTTATCAATATTCATGGAACAAAGATTAAGACAGACTAATGGTACACAGTCCTGACTGGATCCATCCTGACTTAATAGTCGTCATTACGTCACGCGGGGAAAAAAGCTCTCATAGACTCAAAGTTTGAGGCCGCCACTCTGCGTTTTAGTAATGATTTCGGAGACCAGACGGGGCCCAAATGCGATTAGCAGATGGAAACAGGGAAGAATGACGAGTGCAGTGTCAAAACGGCCTCAACAATACTATCTTTTTACTGATTCATTTTGTTCAGTTGTCACAGGCGGACACCGAGTTCATTTTCTAGCTTTTCCTTGGCAGATTGTTGGCACATCTTAAAGGCAGATTGTGTATCACAACAAGTGGCACTGAAACAGACACCAAGGAGAAGAGCTGCTTTGTCTCTATAGCTCTTCTTTCCCCCCTCCAGATTAGTCTTCTTCATGCTCCAGCCCACATTTGTCCGCAAGGTTCAACAAGTTAGCGACACATTTATGCCCAACCCACACGAATGCCTAAAAGTTCCCCAGGTGGGTTTAAAAGAGGTGAAGCACCTTGGTAGATCGTGGAGCTCAATGCCACGCAGTCACACGCCACTCAGGGGATGAAGGGATTGATCTGTGACCTCCAGCTCGGTATAAGATGTGATGGTGAAGAATGCGGGGGAGGGCATGGATAGTGGAAAAGAGACAAGCATGAGTCAGTAACCGAGTCTGCAAAAGGTGTGGGAGCAGAGGAAGTGTTAACAACATCACAAGTAGGAGCAAGTCAAGTTACCACGTCAGGAAGCAAGAAAGGGCCTGAGAGTAGGATGATGGTAGGAGCCCGAGACGTGATGGGACACATACATCTTGATCATTTAATCATGTGAAGCGAGTGAAGGGACTTGTTCATCCTCTTAATGCTGTCCACGCTGAGCTGGAATGTGTTACCTCTCCTCTTTGCGTGGCTGCCTTTTATTAGCAGCCTGTAATGAGTAGCCCCCCTGTGTGAAAAGACAACAAGGAGGGAGTTCAAGGATGATAAGCTACAGCATGTGTGACTCTGTCCAACACTTGTTGCCTTTAACTCTGACTCAACAACAAGAAAAATTTAGGATTACCATAAAAAAAACTAAATTTCTACTAATTTTATCAGATAATGCCATCTTGTGTCTTTTTGACAGAATGTTAAACTTTTTACAAGTTTTTGCTTTATTCTAATCCAGTCTGACAAATTAGTAAAGTGTCATATTTGTATCATTGAATCAATGCATGATGCACCACAGCCAAGGGGACCTCCACTTGGTGCCCCCAGAAACTTTTAGGGAGTTGAGAGAAGTCCTGATTGATGACATCCTCACCTACAAGTTACAGCAAAAAAGAAGAAAAACGCACCACCTGCTCTGCGTGATTTCTATAAACTATGACCAGAAAAGGAGCGGGGGGGGGGGGGTTCCACCAAAATGAGACGTTTCTCTGTAGAAAGTTTGGGATGTTGGAAAAGAGTCCGTCAAATATCACATATTACTCATGTTACTTAGTACATTTAGGGCTTCACTTGACAGCACAGCGCTTCGTCACTGCATAACAATCAGATGGCTGAGTGTTGGCAGTGCAAGTGATGGAATTTTACTGAAAACAGATTTCGCCTTTGAACTTCAAGATACTCCTGATCCAGAGAGTGTCACACCTGCCTTTCCACGCAGCGGTCGGTGTAAGTACGCCTCTTGAGGACGGGGATTAAATTTACCATTTTTTTTTATTTACATTTTTTTGGGAGGGAAATTCTGTGCCGGAGGGGTCAAACAAAAGTATTACGCAGCACTCCCAGCAGATTTGCCAATGTAAGTATGTATGAGAGCCAAACAACTCAACATTAGAGAAAAGGGGTGGGGGGGTTGTTTTTTTGTTTCAGTTTTTTTTTCTTTTGCGCAGCTACAAGTTCCTCTGGAAGTTGACATGCACACGCATGGTAGCCATGGACGTTTGTTTTTTTTTTCTGTGCCGCACTGTCCGCGTTCGAGAGCCACCTTCATGACAAGTTAGTGTGTGCGTAATCGGCCTGTGGCCCCCGCGCCAAGTAGGGAGTTTACGGTCTAGTATAACGCAAACGCCCGAATGTGTCAGAAGTTTTATGTCCGTCACTGTGGATTTAAAAGATTTGAAGCAGCAACGGGGGAACAGTCAGAAGCTTCAGCCCCTCCATAAACTTGTGCAGCAGTCCTTTGAATCACGTAAGACCCCTAATGGCGTTGTCCCGGCGAGGGTGTTACGTATATCTGCACGAGCTTTTCTGACATCCAAGGCTTGTTGTTGTTTGTCTCAACTGAGGAGCCACCAAGGTGTTGCCTAAGAGAGTTTAAGCACGCCGATATTGCAAAGGGTTATTAGATTCATAAGTCAGCGAAGTGGTGGGCGATCTACTGTGCACAGCAGAAGTTCTCATATGATGACTTCAAACAAGACACATTACCTACCAGCATCTGTTGGAGTGAGTGGATATTAAGACACTTCTGTCTCCAGGACAGCATATGGGGGGGAAAATGGTAAGTAGCGATGAAAACTCGCAGCAGATCAGCAATGATTACAAGTAAAAGAGTCGTGCTCGCTGTTTAGTCTGGCAACGCATCGCTGGAAGGGTTGGACTCCTACTTGACAAACTCGAGAGCCGCGTCTGCTGAGGCTGGTGTTGACAAAGCTTGTGTGAGAGGGGAAAAAAATAATTAAACATAAGATTGTGTGGCATTTCTCTGCTCAGGATATGTCGTTTCATTGAGAGGGGTAAGGACATATTACAGTGTCTGCGCGCAATGTGTGGCTGTATTGGAGGGCTGCGTGCTCGCATGTTTTATGCATGTATGATATGATGATTTCTATTTTATTTTTATTTATTTTTATTTATTTTTTTTGCTTAAGCGCGTTGGTCACATTTTAGAATATAAGCCAATTACCCGTGACACTTGTCAAAAGCATGACAGCTCGGAGGAAGAACGGTGCGGAGTGGCAGCACTTTGAATCTGCTGCCTTTCAGGCGAGCGTGCACTGCTGAACCGGCGTTTGTCGTTTTATCTGGAAGGAAATATCCGACAAATATTTGATCAAATATTAACAGGACAGCTTTGGCACGGGGTGGAAAACACACGTGACAATGGGAAGCAGTAATTCGAGGGGGGGGGGGGGTAAGACTCAAACAAAAGTAGAGACATTGTCTTGGCCCCTCATAGTTCACCCTGGCTGTGTTATGCTTTCAGCACGTTGGACAGAGGCACAGGAGTCGTGCATGGACTAAAACGCCGTGTGGACGCCAACTCTCTCTCTTTTCCCAGCCCCCCCCCCCCTTTTTTTGCCAAAACCTGGGATTGTTTTTCCAACTTTTGGTAAGCTTATTGTGACAGAGCCTTGGTCTTTCAACGGGAAATCAAACGGGATTTTAGAGAGGTGAAAGAAAAGGCGCAAAAAAGAGAGGAGGGGAGAAAAGGAAAAGGCGCTTAAAAATAACTCGTTCTCCAAAGCATTTTTTTTCTGAAATCCCTTTTTTTGTTCTAAAAAGCACAGAGAAAGTTGAAATGTTAGGGCGTCTGGTCTTTTGCACACCACATTCTCAGTACCTATAAGCCCCCCCACACTGCGTTAAACTTTGGGACATGCAAGTCTTGGTCGCGGAGATCTAACCACGCACATAGTGGTTGTCAGCCCCCTTATAAAGGTAAGAAAACAATTCATTGTTTTCCTGTCATTTCTGACATTCTTTCGTCTTTACGCGCTTCTGAACTACAAGCACTGCGTTGTAATTGGGACCCGAAATTGCTCCGAAATTAGACCCGATCCAGGTGACAGATAAACCTTTCAAATACTTATTATTCATGTAAATGAAGTGTGGTGCCTGGACATTTAACGGAAAAGAGAAGCAGGGGAGAAGGAGAAGAAAACGAAGAAGAAGAAGAAGAAGAAGAAGAAGGGGGGAAAAGCCCACATGCGTTTGTGTCGCTCGTTTGGAACGTGGATGCGTTTTCTCGGGGAGAAAAGGAGAGCTTTCGGACGCATTTGTAGAGTTTCCGAACACCGCCTGCTGCATTATAATTTGCGTAATCGTTACGTTGCGCCTAATCATGCCACCAATATTGGACTTAAGGACGCTGCAGTGATGATTCCAGCACCAAATGGATGGAGAGATGCAGATGCATGCAAATTCCATCCATCCTCCATCCATCCCATCCATCCATCATCCATCCATCCATCATCCATCCATCCATCCATCTATCTATCTATCTATCTATCTATCTATCTATCTATCTATCTATCTATCTGTCTATCTATCTATCTATCTATCTATCTATCTATCTATCTATCTATCTATCTATCTATCTATCTATCTATCTATCATCTATCTATCTATCTATCTATCTATCTATCTATCTATCTATCTATCTATCTTATCTATTGTTTTATTTCTCTTGTTTTATTTTTTTTTATGTCAAACCCTCCGGATTTTTATTTATCAGCAAAAAATAACCTCTCTTTACCCCACCCCGCCCGCGCACCTCCACTACCCTACCCCCCCTCCCGTCATCGCCATCAAATCACTTGTGTTTTTACTACGACCGCTCTACGGTTTCATTCATAAGGTGCTATTCACTTCACCTGCTACCCTGCCCCCTCTTTTTTCTTTTTTTACACTGTGTTGTGTGTGTGTGTCCGTACGCAAGCCGACCTGCCAAATCAGACCGCCTATAGTGAGCACTAATGATATTTTCTTTTACATTCTTATTACCGCAATGGATGCTTTTATTATTATTATTATTATTATTATTTGTTTGTTTCGTTTGATGCAGGCTTCTTTTGATAGTTCACACATTTCTCACATTATTCCAGTGAAATTACAATAAGAAGATGAGCGTAGTCAAGCGCATCCACTGACAGATGTTATGGCTGAATGGGGAGAGATAAAGCGGCAGTATGCAACTGTTCCAGGAACCAAAGGCTTTTTCCTCCTCCTCTTCTGTTTTTTCTTCTCTTTAAAAAGTGATCATACTCATTTTTCTCCTCATCGCTCCCCCTCTTCCACTAAATAAAAATACATTTTTTGGCGTTTTAGGTGTAGCATGGCAAAAGAATAAACAAACAAATACATAAAAACGCAATAAAGAAATAGTCTCTAAGTCGCTTCTCCATCCTCAGCTCCACCCCAATCCCCCAACCCTGCGGTCAAAGATTTAAGATTTCTGATCCAAGATGCCAGGCAAAGTAACGTAGAGAACCCCCCACCCCGCAGCCACCCGCCTCACAGTCCGTTTTTTAATCAAGACCACCTCCTTACGGGCTGCGCGCTCCCAAAATCAACACAGCGCGTCCAGTAAATTCCTAATTGCATTAGGATTATGGGACTTTTCCGCCGGCGTTTTCGCTCACTTTTTACCGCGCGCGCGGATCGCTTTCTGCATATTACAGTTCAGCCTATTACTCCTCTGTGATGAGACGCAACCCCCCCCCCCCACCCCCATAGATCCGCAGCTGATGGGGCTGCCCGGCATTCATAAAATGCTCAATTAATGAAGGCTGCGTCGCCGCAGAATGCCTACATGTTTGCAGCATTTAATGAAGTCTTTATTTATGAATTAAAAACATCATTAATCAAACAGAAACAAAACAGTTTCATTTGAAAAAGTAAAAATAGAAATGTAAAATCAATTCTTGGCCTTTCATTCACTGAGTTATTTTTATTACATAGTCTGTATGGATTTTCGTGATGGTAAATCAAACATTTTTATCAGCAGAATAGCTGTTTTCTGACATGCTTGAGTATTTTTAATATTTTTCTCCTACTGAGACCTTAGGATTATGGTGTGGGCGTGGGCGTGTTGGGTGGAGGAGGAGAGGGATGAGCGGAGGCGGGTTAGGAGGGAGTCTGTGGGGTGGCGGCCGCTTTATGTATGAAGGTTTTTATAGCGCTCTGCAGTAACGTCAGCGGATCAGTCCATAAATGGGGCTGTGTGCGCTTGTGTGCGGGCGTGCGCTCCGGTGCGCGCGCCCCTGGGTGCGTGCGTCTCCGCGTGTGTTATCTTTACCGAGAATCTCCCCTCTCTCTCTCTGTGCCTGTCTCTTTCTGCCTCCCTCTCAGCTCTGCAGGATTGAGGTGGGCGTCAATAAACCCTGATGGTAGGTTTCACTGCTGTCAAACAATCTTTTGTCAGTAGGCCTTTAATTAAACGGAAAATAAAGGGTAGGGCACCAGAAATAAAACGATGATATTCAGGAATAAACTGTTTATTATGTCATTTATATTTTCTTACATTTGTTTAAATTCTCACAAAAATTGTTTTTTGCGTCGTTTTTATTCCGTTTGACATCATTGACTCCGATGGTTATTATTTCTGAGGGGTGTGTGTGTGCTTTTTCCGTTCTTAGAAAAGTCGTAACGCGCTCATCCAGAACCTTTTCATTCATAAATGCTGCCGTTTTCTTTAAGGCGAAGATTTATTCTCATACGTGTAAAAGAACTATTGGTTGTTTTTGGTGGAAATCTCTGCGCGCAACAAAGCGAACATCACGACGTGTTTGGTGGGGTGGTGATGCTGGGGAAGGAGGGAAGGAATGAAGGAAGGAAGGGGAAAATAAAAGGGAAGTTAATCATCTTCACCAGTTTGGAAGGCTACCTCGCCCTCCGCCGCGGTCGCTGCTGCCACTGCTTTAGTCACCACGCCATCATCTTCATCACCGACACCCTTCATCCAATTAACAAGCTTGTTTCAGCAAGTTCTGGCAGGATGCGACGCTTTCAAGCTCATTCCGAGCCTTTAATTATCAGCTCTTCGTCACTCCGTGGCGTGATTGTGCTTTTGCATCAAGGAAGCCCACTATGAGTTATTAATATACACGGTAGATGGAGTTAAGGCGCGTCCACTGCGGGACGACGGAGTGTGTGGTATCCGTGCGCAAAGCAGCAACTTCTGGAAACAATAACGCGGGGTTGTTTACCTCCCGAGTCTTGAACGCACAGAAAAAAAAGTGAATGGCATCTGTTTCTAACTTAAAACTGACGAAAAAGGGAGGGGGGACGTAACATTTGGTTCTCTTCAAGCTCATTTAATGCAGTTTGAACCTCTTGAACAACAGCACGTTGCAGCATTGACTGTTTCCAGGCAAATCTTGGTGTGTGTTCATTCAGCAAATTGATGCGGAAGAAAGAGGACAGACAGACAGACAGACAGACAGACAGACAGACAGACAGACAGACACCATGCGTCTCGCTGGAGTGATTTGCCGTCCTCACCACCACAGAAGTGATGTATCAGCTACATAGGGGTGTGGATGGAGGCCTGTATAAACCAGACTTGTCAGACCAGTGTGCCGTGGCTCTCTCATGATTACATTAAAGGTTATTGTCATCACAGGAGGGATGGCATTAAGTCCTGCGCTCCCAGACCTGTCTCCACTCTCCTCTCCACTTCTTTGACGTCATCCCAGCCTCAAACAGCGCGTTTCCTTGGCTGTTTGCTCCTTGAGCAGGAATGCAATTCCACTTTGATCAAAAAATACCCATCCTCGTCCTCTCTTTATCCGCAAGTCAAAATGACATTTCACAAAATGTCATTTCGGCCGTGTTACGCTTCTTCTCCTCTCGCGCGCACGACGAGGCGCACTTTGGCGCGCCAGGTGGAGGGGTTTGGCGCTGAAGGTTCTCACTGGTCTCCAGCACCGGTTGCGGCACAAACAAGCTCGGGAAACAAGGAATGTGTCGGGATGAAACGGGATGTTTGTCATGAACTGCCGAAAAATGTCACTTCAGAAGGGTTTGGTCCAGCAAAGAGGGGCCCCTCTCGATACATTTAACCCATTTGACAATGTCAGTTCCAATCATGCTGGATCACTTGTCTTGACGCATCTGCTTTTAATTGAGCTGCATTTGTAGAAAGGCGTGGGGCCGTGATGTTGTTTTTTTGGCTCTCCATAATGAGATTTATTTATGAATTAGTTGTTTGGTACAGCCCCTCCTGAGCAGAGCGCATTTTTCCTTCTTATTCTCTTTGGAGTCATGTCGCTCAGTGATTGCTGATGCAACTTTTTGTCATCCAGAGTTTGCCCTCGCCTCCTGTGAGCCTTCAGGGAGGGCTATATCTATCTTGGCACATCCCCGGGTGTGTTGGAGGTGGGACTGACTCATTAAGCAGGTGTGAGCATCCACTTCTATACTGCTGCACGCCAAACAAGCACACAGGGAAGAGCCATGATGGCAATATTACTAACGCATCACAATAAATCTTTGCACTGGATCCGTGCCAAGACGCAAGGATAATGAGCTGCTGTTCCTCCATTATGCTCGCTCTCATATTCATCAGAGGTAGACTTTCCCAACATCCATTACCAATAGAACGATTGAGAGCTCTTTATTTGAATCCAGATTCATAAAAGAGGTGAATTAATCCCAGTTTGTTCTCGATTATGTGTGAGGGTGGACCAAAGAGGACAGTCATGATCTGCAGCTTCAGAAGTTACCCAGCTATGATCAGCTGTCACTTGGTGATAGCACCATCACTGCACTGCAGAAGCATTTGCAAAGAAGTCATGCACCTGCAACGTGAGGAACAATTTGCAGGGGGGGAAGCAAAAATTGCACCAGAAATGAGAAAAAATGACGCATCGGGCAGCTCAAGATTCGGCTTTCATTAGTAAGATGGAATCCATGTTGGTCATATCTAATCTCCTCATATAGTCATCTAAGAGAAATGTTTATTTTTGAATCACCCCGAACATCCAATTTTACATAAACAGGGCATTTTTAAATGGCACGCAGTGTTATCACGACTTTGGTGGAGACGCGCTTGTTACGCAAAACCTCAAAAAAGAAAAAAAAAGAGAGGGGTGGAAAAGCCTACTCTGGAGGCTGAGCAGAAAATACGGAAGAGGAGAGGCTTCAATCGTTTATTCTGTTTTGTAGATGCGGACAAACAAAGGGGGAGTAGTGCACCTTAAAATCGCACTAATAGTTTCGCCTCTGTGCTGTTAGTTCGGTTGCAACCAGTCAGCCGGCGGCAGGTCACATGTTGCCGCGTCATTGTGTAGTAAAGTTACTGTAGTTGCAAAGAGGATCCTCATTTCGACTCCAGAGGTCTCCCATCCCGCGGTGCTGCTGCTGCTGCTGCTGCGTTTTTACGTGCGACAACTTCAGTTTGAGACGATCTTCAAAGGGAACGCGCAGCCATGGGAATGCATTACCTCAGCTATGCAATTTCCACCATCAATAATTTAATTTATTTGCTCCAAAGCTGAAGAGATATCCCGAAGCTTTTTACCGAGAGAGTTGCAGGGAGAGGAGAAATACCGCTAAAGTCAAATTTTACTCAGTCAGGGAGTTGTCCAAAACATCCCAGATGACTCCACTGTCCTCTTGAATGGTCTGTTTTACCGACTGGGCAGTAAAAGGTATGTGTCTGCTCGTTTTCGGTAACTTTGCTATTGTTTGAGGCTTTTTTGAGGGGGAAACAGATGATGTGTGCGTGTGTGTTTGCGTTTGTGTGTGTGGTGGGTCTAAAAGTGGCTCGATCAAGTCCAGGTCTCCTGCGCACCAGCGCCGCAGCCCGACAGGGGATCTGTGTAACTTTATCCTCCCGTTCATTAATAAAAAACGCTGTTATTATGTTGATTGGGTTTCCAGTGGGGAGCACAAGCTCGGGAGATATAATCTCATGAAGGGATAGGACGAAAAAAAAAAGCAAACTGTTAAAAAGCGTTGTTTTGGGTCAACGGAGTCAAGTTTTAACTTTATTTCTTAGAAATTGGCTGATGGAAAGGACATCCTTTGGGATTTTAGCGCACTCACGTACATCATAGTCATCGAAAGTTCTACATTTGTGTGAGAGACGCAAAGACAAACACTTTGATGGACATATTGAAACTTTTATTGGACACTAGAGACAACGCTGTCAACGTTGTGACCTATAGTACATTCGTGTTGAATGACTGTACAGCAAATTAGCAGAGGAAAGAAAGTGGCGAAAAAGTCTCAAAGTTGCAACAGAAAAGGAGTTTTACACTTTTAACGTAATTGTACCAAGTTCCATCTATCCTTAAGCACTATCTTCCCTTTACGCACACAATTTTACGCACAACAAAACTATCTATCTATCTATCTATCTATCTATCTATCTATCTATCTATCTATCTATCTATCTATCTGCTTTTCCACAGGGAGGTAAAGGAAAACACAGATTATTTCATGGTCTCAGACACCACCTAGTGTTCAATTTAGGGAATTGCCAGTTCAGAACTGCAGGCCTGCTTCTCTTGTCTTCATTTTTAAGGTTAGAAACCACTTTTAGATGACTTCCTAAAGCTCCCAACCAGGCACTTGGTTGCACCTCAACCCAAACTGGACTGATCGTGTACTTCCACTGTGATCGCACACTGCTGCACACAGGACAAGGCAGGAGGCGAGCCGCTCATTTGGGTAGCATAAATCACTCAGCAGGTATTTGAATGCTGGGTTCTCTATGGCAGGAACCAGGGGTTGGCCTGGAGGCCAAGGTATAATCTATAGAGATGCTCATCTATTACTAAACGTGCTCGGAAAATTGAAAACAGACCAGGAGGAAGCAAACTTCCACATGTGTCAGCCATTACTGCAGACAGCTCAATTGAGTCTAAATTGCCTTTCATGTATTGCATTGTGGCACAACAATGTGATGCCAAGGCAGAGTTTTGTTTTTAAGAACATTTTCTTCTATTTTCCCAGCAAAAGCGAGCGTTTAGGCTGTGGGGCTTGTCGTGTTGAGCATGACAAAACTTGCTGCTGGGTAAATAGCTCTGGCCTCCACACTTTTAGAAGAATCAAAGAAAGATACCCATAATGGAAAAGCTGCTGTGGAAGAGAGTCCATGCTGCACGTGTGCTTCTATTCAAATACATAGGGGGACATTTCATTCTTTCATCTCTGCTGACAGAATTGTGTTCATATTCCTTTGTGGGAAGATAATCTCACTCACACTAAAGTCAAAAAGTGTCGAGACATGCAGAGGAACTCTACACATTGTGTATGAACACTGGCCTTGCTAGTTCATTCATGCTTTAGAGAAACTTTTCAGTAACTGTCAGAGGAGGCATTTATCACTTTAATCCCCACGCGGCACAAAAGAATAAATGTGAGAGGGAGTTACTTTACCTTGTCACACATCTGTGTTCTCTCAGCGATGAAACAGGTGGTTGCCTATAGACGGCAAAGTGGTCAAACATTAGGGTTTTCATGTTCAGATTGTATTTTTAGGAAGGATTTCTTTTGTTGGATCTTTCATTCCTCCACACCGTTGTGTTATCAGATCAAAGCTCAAAGTGTCTCAGTACAGTACCCTGAGGTCTCTGGGATCCGTTTTTTTAAACTCACCAACTTCTCACATAACTCATCTAGAAGCATCAGCAAGCAGATTTTACTCTTCCTTCCTGATGAAATATTCATGCTCATTATGTAAACAGACAAACCCATCTCTTTATTGGCTGCGGACTCCCGTGAAAACGTTCCTGCACTGGATGGATGAAACAGGAGCAAACCAAACATTTGTCACATTTAGCCTGGGTGCAGATATAAGCCAGAGATTCTCTGCCGGTCCCACAGCAATTAAATGATTCATTGGCTTTATCGCATTTTAACAGGATGTTGATTGAGAGCATAAGCCATATTGATTGTCCTGATGGAAACAGGAAATCACAGAGATAGAAATAAAATCATCTGTTGTTCCCGGTGTGAGGATACCCAGGGGAATGGCATGCAATTGCGCACTGTTGAGTGGCATTACCCCCCCTCAGCAGCCTCCCCTCCCTCGCCTTCTCCATCCTCTCCCCTATGGAGACCTGGAAGAGACGTCATCGGAGGTTGTTATGCTGTGAAATGACGCTGGCACTCTCCCCACCCCCTGCTACTGCAATATTACCCCTGTGGTCTGTTACAGAAGATGCAGCACTCTTCGTCTGCACCATTTCCAGCATGAAGTTTGACGCCTAACAGTAATCAGGCCTCTGCCGTCATTTCCCTCTCGTGGAAGTGGAACCATTTGAGCTCGATGCTGATAATAATTATATCAGCCTAAATGCTTCCTACACATAAAGCTCACGATTGGCCTCAATCCCGTAAACAGACATGCTTTTCCATGCTGGGAAGCTCTACAGAAACCTTCTTGTTATTGGAGACAGAATAATGTTAATACATAAACTGGATTTGGAACAACTTCCAATATGAGGTCTTCATTCTTGGATTTTTCCTGAATCGGTATATTTGTTGGATGAAAGGAGAAAAAAAAAATACCCCCCCCCCAAGTTAACACACATATAAGCCAGCCCCTCCCCATCCAGCACACACTCCGGAGGAGCACGTCACAGAGCTCGGGGGATGAGTGCCTCATTAAGAAGAAGGATGTGATATTCTGAATAGAGACTGTGAGACTCCTAGCACGTCTATTTATAGACGAGATATCTCTATGGCACTCACCGTGGTGTCGGTTAATTGCAGCCACAGCCCCAGATACCAATTAAGAATGAAACAAATGCTTTTAAGGTGGGGTTTTGCTCCTCCCCGTTGTAAAGGTTTTTCGTGTCCATCCTGAGCGAAGGCAGGAGTGTGTTTGCTCGCTTCCTTTTCCTGCGTCAGCTTGGGACATGCGGAGTGCAGTCAAAGCCACGGCCAGGCTATTTTTAAATGAGCAAGATCTAGATTTTTTTGTGTTTTTTTCTTTTTTTTTGTTTTCTGAGTGTGTATGTGTGTGTTTGCCGGTATGAAGCCTTTAGCTGTTGGATGTTCACCAATTCATTGATTTGCTGTGAATCTTAGAGCTACTAAGAGGTAAGGGATGAGCATGTGCTCAGTCAATTCATTGATTTAGGATAAATGTTCAGCATTTCTGCAACATATGGCTCCCTTGTGGATTTTTTTTTCCCCTTCTTTTTTTTCTTTTGCTTATCTTGTAAGCTGCCGGGAAGATGACACATCTCTGGTTCCTCATGACATCCTGCTCATTCATCCTGCAGTGCTTTCAGCGTCCACCTGCCAAAAACCAAACAGTGTCCCTCATAAAACAAACCCATTCACAAACATGGGGTTTTGGTGTCATACCTGTCTTGCAACACCGACCAGTTTACCGTTTAAATAAATAAAAACCACAGCTCCAGTGTTTGCCAGAGCTGACACAAACACATCAGCCAGGCTGTGGAGGTGCTGCACACGGGTGGAGGTTCCTGAGCTGTTGATGGTGGGGATTTTGCTTGCGGGGCTTTCAAACGATTACGAGCCCATCTGTTTTGTCGTTTCACAGTTGACCCTGACGTGGTGAGCGCTCTAAATACATCCATCTGTCAGTTGTGGTTTTAATCGGGTGTAAAAACAATTAATGTATCAACCAGATGACGTCTAATAACCGGAAACCACTACTTATGTGCCGAATTTAAAGCCTTTTTCAAAGCTGGTTAGCAGCTTCATAGCAGCACATACCTGCACACACTGGAGTTTACTCAGCAGTTCATGAATAATATAAGTGTACGGCGCTTTCAGCATCAATTTGTGTAATATTATCTTTGGTAAAAGCAGCCTCTCTAATGCTCAGCTCTCAGTTGCTGCCAACAAATAGAAATCAAAGCCAGACCTCGCACAGAGTCCAGTTTGCAAACAAGCTGAAAACACTGATGACACAGTGCCAGTATGATTTCAATGGAAGCTTGTTTTGATTACTGCAAAGCTTCAGGCTTTCTTTTTGGCATCCACTCAAAGAGTGAAGAAGAAAGTAGGATCTGTGGGTGTGAAGAAGAGGAGAGGAGCTGGCTGTGTTGAAAATGCTCTTTAACTGACCGACTCTCCCCACTTTGTCTGTCTTTCTCTTCCCCTTCCAGTTCCACCAGGTTAGAAGAGTGATGACCATCCTGTTCCTTACTATGGTTATTTCATACTTCAGTTGCATGAGAGCTGCGCCCCTGAGAGATGCCCCGGGCATGCGGGGCCATCGGACGGAAGGCTACCTGGGCGCCGCTGCGACGGCCGTTCGAGGCCACGGGACTCTGCAGAGCGGCGGCGGGCCGGGCCAGCATGGGGAACTCCCCTCACTCACAGACACATTTGAGCAAGTGATAGAAGAGCTGCTGGAGGTGGAGGGAGAGGCGGCGCAGCTGGGACAGGGGGCGGATAAGAGCCAGGCAGGTGGGGGCCCATCGCCTGTGGTCGCCGCAGAGACCAAGGATGTCGACCTGTACAATTCGCGGGTGATGATCAGCAACCAAGTGCCTTTGGAGCCGCCGTTGCTCTTTCTCCTGGAGGAATACAAAAACTATCTGGATGCCGCTAACATGTCCATGAGGGTGCGGCGGCACTCCGATCCATCGAGGCGGGGAGAGCTCAGTGTGTGTGACAGTATTAGCCAGTGGGTGACGGCTGTGGATAAAAAGACGGCAATAGACATGTCTGGGCAGACGGTTACCGTCATGGAAAAGGTCCCTGTCCCCAATGGCCAACTGAAGCAATACTTTTATGAGACCAAATGCAACCCCATGGGGTACACAAAGGAGGGCTGCAGAGGAATAGACAAGCGGCATTATAACTCCCAATGCAGGACAACCCAGTCCTACGTGCGAGCACTCACCATGGATAGCAAACGGAAGATTGGTTGGCGGTTTATAAGGATAGACACTTCCTGTGTATGCACATTGACCATTAAAAGAGGGAGATAGTGTATAAAATGTATAGATTTTATTGCAGAGTTTAAAAAAGAATAAAGAGAAAATATCTATTTGTATATATACATAACAGGGTAAATTATTCCGTGAAAAATTTTATGAACTGCATGTAAAAAAGATGGTTTATACAGTAAAAGTGATACTACAGTCTATTTATTGAACATATTCATGACCTTGTAAACAATTAAAAAAAATCTGATGAGTCTTTTTGCGCCCAGTTTAAATTACTATATCACTTGACTCAAGACATTGTGATCTGTTTACATTGCCAAGAATTAGAAAATGAAGGGAGAAGATTAAAAAAAAAAACAAAGGCAAGGAATGAAGGAATGAGAGAGGACAGTTCCATCTTCAAAAGCTTGCATGCTGCTTCAATTGTGAATTGAGAAATATCCACTTAAAAAAAGGATATGATGCTGACCAAAAAAAAGAATAAAAAAAAGAAGAATTCAGTTTACATATTCAGCAGAAAACAGTTTCCTCTCGAGTAATTTATCTGTTTACTGTTCTAAACTTCTCAAGGTAATGTTGGAATTACTTACTATGTCAAGGTGCTGTTGTCAAAGCTTTGCTGTTTATTTTTTTATCCCCACAAGAGGAAAATATATATTTAAAAAAAGTATATATATATATATTATATATATATATATATATAATATATATATATATATATATATATATATATATATATATATATATGAGACATGTTTCTGGGTTAATATTATTCATTTTGTATGTTGTGAAGTTGTTTGCAATATTAAACTGAAATATTTCAAGAAATAAAAATGACTATAGGCAACTGAAAACCAAAACCAATGTCGCTAAAGTTTTAACAGTACATTTCCAGGATTTCCGCATAGACTAACTTACCAATTGAAAAGCAGAGCAAGCACTCATTGCACACATGCATGCCCACAAGCTGCCATTTTTGATGCATACGTTTGAAAAAAAATCCAGCTCCGTTAGCGCTTAGCTCTTTTTTGTTGTCGTTTTTTTTTTAGTCTGCGAGCAAACACATGAAGAAAGTGAACACAATTGCGGGTAAGTGGGATTTGGCTGTTGGCTTTAGGCAGGAATGTGCAATAAGAAAACATGTGGTTGGTGGTTCTCATAAAAAAGGTTTCCCATTAGCACACAAGTAGAACACAGCATCAGTGCTTTGATCTCCTCTTTTTTTTATCTTGATTCAGGTGCTCAGCGATTTACTTAATTTGCCCTTCAGCTGCGCATGAGATATTTTATAATTGCATGAACTTAAGATCACAACACATGTACCTACATACTCAAGTGTAGACAAGTTCCAGTAGGCTTGAATACACAAAAGGCATGACTCAGATTGACAGTGATGGATTCTGCCACCCATATTTTTGTGTACAATAAAGATATACAGCTGGTATTTTAGGATGACTACAAGCTAATCCCATTTTTAAACTTTCCTTTTCCTTTGACAAAACACTCACTGTGATCCAGCACAAAAGTGATTCTTGGCATCTCGATTAAAAGAGAGCAGCCGCTCTGTCCGTTTTTTTCTCTCTGGCAGACGAGAAATCCCCGTTTACCAAGTATCAGCACCTTAGTTTAAAGCCACAGTGGGATAAACTTAATCACGTTGATCTCTGTATGACCAATTTAAAATAAAACATTAAAATGCAGTTTTAAAAATGAATAGAAATCAGAATTTATCATGAAGTATTTGATTTTACTTCTTCCTCAAACACATGGAGGTAAGTCAGGTATTTGATGGATCAAGGGCACACTGTTACAACATGGACCTTGGAGAGAAGGCTATCCAATGGAGAAGAGCAGAAATGAAGATTTTTGGTCAAGTCCAAAGAAAACCAATCAATTTAAGTGATAATTCTGAAGAAAAGAAGTCGGCGTGCTCATGAAGGAATTCCATAACATTTGTCATGTTCGTGCAGAAACACATCCTCAAGGACAAGAAGCAACAGTTTTTGGATTCTTTGTTGATAAGGTAGATGGAGTTCTTCGTTTGTGCTCAGTAGATGCCTTGGGCTTTTTTGTTTAACAATGTACCAGCAAGCGGAAACTGACATGTATTAATTACACCCCATAAAGACAGGAAGGAAATCGTGCTTTATCAAACCAGGTTCAAGCCCAGGTTTGCACAAAACAGTAAAAAAAAAAAATCAGTTTTCTAGCATCATGTATCATGAATTACTCTATTGTAAGATTGTATAGATTAAATACAGCTAAGATATTAATGGAAATAAAAATAATAAATCATTACTGCTACTACACCAGCTAAAGTTAGGTGAAAACTGAACGATTTCAGCCCTCAAAGGCCTGTACAGCAGCACCTCACAGCTGATTAATGTCAAGTATGGAAGCAGTGCTGGAGGTTACCACTAGGGTGCAGTAGAGGGACATCAGGTCTCAGAATTTCACTGGCCGGTCTTCCTGCTCTGCCATTTACCCACCAAGCTTTGCTGTGCAGATGGACCTAACTCTTTAAATAAACTTTTCAGTCAGATTCACAGTTTATTCTGCACATATTTTATTATAAGAAATATATTTAAATTTTCAGCAATTGATTGTACTGATAAGAAGGGAGTGACTTTAAAACAAGAAGAAAGTAAACAAATAGCTCTCAGCAAGAAAGTACAACTACCCCTGGCTGCTGCAACCAGGGTTTACTCCTCAGCCATGGGTAATCCGGTACGTCTGTCTGTATATTAAATGTTATCTGGAGTTTAAGTGGTCAATTGAACAAATTATCATATTAAAAAAAAATAATTAATATACACATCATTTTTATTTTAATCGATTTACAAGAAATGGATTTATGTCTGATATCGAGTGTGGTCACTCTGTTTTACGAGGTTCCTTTAACGCATCATGGCACTGGCATCTAGCCTAGCCTAGCTAACCTGGCTAATCTGATTTATCGTCTCAGTTAAGCGCAGGAAACGTGGGTCAGGATTACCAGTTTTAGTTATCCTAACTCGCTTTTTGTTGCTGTGTAGATTAAAGGTGCAATTTATTTATTACTTCGAGAATGGCATCACTCGGGGAGCCTGTGCGACTGGAAAGGGGTAACGTTAATTGGCTAACTGGCTTTATTTGTTTTGAAACGAGATTGACACACCTAGCTTACACATAGCATTGCTTGGTTAAAACAAATGGTGTTTTTCATGTTTTATTTGGATAACGTCTCGTTTAAAGTATGCTTTGGACCACAAGTGTTGAACGGTAGAGTTTTATGTCGTCGAGTTACATTAACTATTGCTTAAGCGTTGTATTTGGTTTGCTCTTTAGCTAACAACAGAGATTGGCTAGCGCTCTCATTTGACTTCATTTGACTATTTTATTTCTCTGACTTTTTGTTCGTTTTTATGAAAAAAGAAGGTAAAATTAAGTAAAAACTGTCGATATTTTAGTTTTCATTGTGATCATCAAATCGAAAACATCTTAAAATTGGGTTTGAATGAGCCCATAAGTACAATGTCGTCCTGAAATCACCTCGTTATTAACGTCGTTAAATTAAAAATATAGTTTTTACTAAAAGTGTTTAGCAAGTAAGAATGACTTGTTATCTATTTGGCTTTAAGTAAACTTAGGCAAACGTTTATATTTTGTTGCAACTCTACTTTTGCCTTAATAAATACTAGCTTTAAATTGTTTCAAGAACATAAGGAAAGAGTTAAACTGATACGTTTTTTTTTACCAGTTATCAGTTCTATATTATTTACTAGTCTTTATGCATAATTTTATTTTTAATTGCTAACTTTGACAGATATCAGCATAAAAACTGTAACTGTAACCGAGTTAAAGGTACAGGTATTTGCAGTTCTGTTTTGATTGAGGGACCATATTTAATTTTTATAAATTAGAGGTTGTTTTTTTCTTTCCTTCTGTTTTTTTTTCTTTTTCTCCTTTTATTTATTTACTATCAATATTTTTTACCATCAGTCTTTGTGGCTGTTAAGGAGTGGCTTTTGTAAAAATGGAAACCACTTTGTGGGTATGTTGTGAGATAGATCGTAGCTGATTAAAGTGGAGTTCCTGATTTGGACAGTGTTAGGAGAAATTAAAACTATTGTTGTTGAGACTTGAAATCTGTGAACGTTCTGTACATGTTGCTCCTTGTAGATATCAACCGAGCCATTGAACTTCTGGATAAGCTTCAAAGGACAGGGGAGGTTCCTCCTCAGAAGCTGCAGGCTCTGCAAAGGGTCTTGCAAAGTGAATTCTGCAATGCTGTCAGAGAAGTGAGACATTGCCATAACTTTGTCTTTTTTTCTCCCCTATTATCAAGATTGTTTTTGTTCATTTTATGTATTTCATGTATGCTTAGGTCTATGAGCATGTGTATGAAACTGTGGACATCAACAGCAGTCCTGAGGTCAGAGCCAACGCCACAGCTAAGGTTTAATCTCTCTTTCTTTTATTTAGGTTCACTATGTTTCCTTAAAGAAGATGTGTCTGAACAGTGTGTATTGTGTCTTGAGGACTAAATAACACTTTCCTATTTGCAGGCTACAGTGGCAGCTTTTGCAGCAAGTGAGGGACACTCTCATCCGCGCGTGGTGGAGCTGCCCAAGACAGAAGAGGGTCTGGGCTTTAACATAATGGGCGGCAAGGAGCAAAATTCTCCAATTTACATTTCCCGGATTATCCCAGGAGGCATCGCTGATCGACACGGAGGTCTCAAAAGAGGCGACCAGCTGCTCTCTGTCAATGGCGTGGTATGTTCATATTAAAGAAGTCCAACTGTGGTTCTAGAATGACACTAGAAAGGTTTGTTTGTATTTTTCTGTGTAGCGACTTAGAGAACAACCTAAAACTATCAAAAACCTTAATTTAGTGGCCTATGCACAGGTATTGTATTTATAATATAATCTAGTGGATCATTACTTCATTTAACCAGATTAAAATCCATTGAGAACAATATATCTTTTTCACAGCTGACCAGCAGCAAACATTCAAAATAGTTAAAACAGAGAAAAAGGACAATAAAAGTCCAGTTTTCAAATAAAATGTAAAAAAGTGTGTTCATAAAACAGGTGTTAAGGGTAAAATTGATACAAATCAGAAGAGTGACAAATTGGAAACATTAGAAACAAATTAGACATAGTTTATATTTAAAGCAAATATTAACAACCAAGCCATGATAATCTTTTTACACATCAAAGTAGACCATTTTGAATAAATAGCTTTGTGAATCTCCAGTTGTGATTTTCAACTCTGAAAGTACTGACCTTGTGCTGCTTTATCTTTTCTCTACATTTCTACGACAGTAATTATCTAAAAATCATGAACCTTTTTTATACCTATTAGCTTTTAAAGTCTCTGTTGGAGCCCTTTGGCTGAGTTTAGGTTATTTACTAGATTTCGTGCATGCATGCGCCTGTCATTCCTTGGCCATGCAGCTGTTCTGGCTTCCTATTGGTTAGGTGCATTTTGGGAGCTGCCGTGTCTTTTATTGGCATTTGCTTTTTGGATTTTGAACTTGGGAAGCACGGCAGCACATTAATCTTAGACCGTGTTTAGAACACGTCATTGTCATAGTTAAGACGTGTTCATGCCCTTGAAAAGTATTTTTTGTGGTTTGTACTTTATATTTTTACTGTTCAGTAAGGTGCAAGAAAATAAAAGACATACATAAAAGGAAGAACGACTTTTTTTTTATGAAGCACGCATAAAGACAGTTCCTGCTCCCCAAGATATCCGAATGTAACTGCAACGGCAGCTACAGTCTCAATGTTAATACGGCAAATGCACCTTCATTTTTATTTCCTGAATTAATTGAATGCTGTATTTTTCTTTCTCTAGAGTGTGGAAGGTGAACATCATGAGAAAGCAGTGGAACTCCTCAAAGCAGCTCAGGGCACAGTGAAGCTGGTAGTAAGGTACACCCCCAAAGTCCTAGAGGAAATGGAGTCACGCTTTGAGAAAATGAGGTCAGCCAGGCGCCGACAACAGAACAACTATCCCCAGTAGAATTTTCTTCTCATCATAGTGATGCCCACCTCCTGGGTCTCTGCTCCTCAAGCCTTCACATCTGTTCTGGTCTTTTCCATATATCTCTGCCCTTGTTGGAACCCACAAAAAAGACGATCCCAGCTGTAGTTCCCACTTGCATATGCATCACAGATTTTGATTCTAACCTCCTTTGTAGCATTTTTTTAGTGTATGTATAAAATCGCCACCATTACTGTACCAGACACTAAAACTCTAGACAAACACAAAAATGATTGTCCGTTTGAGTCACAACATGTGCATTATTTTTTTAATCTAAAACATTTGAATGCATCTTAATTACTTTTGAGGAAAACTAAATGTCTGATGTTACTCGTTTCACAGCTAAGGTTGGTAATTTGTTCCTTCACAGCCACTAACCAAGTGCCTCAGGGCAAACACATTCATCCTATGTACTGTGTCAGCTAATCTTGTTTGCTTTTAATGGTTTAAGGTGAAGCAGTGGTGACTAAATCCTCAGAATGATTAATTACTGCGTGCTTAACATCTATAAATCTCAAAAATCCTTTTTATTTGAAATGAATATGTCTTGACGGTTTGTAAAACCCATTTAATATACCAGCTTCAGAAAGAGCAAGTTTTTTTAATTGTCACTTCGGAGGGATGCCCAGAAAAGAGGCTTTGGAGGAGCAGGCAAAAGGTTTAATAGGCTAAATTAAATAGATCAGATTCTCAGTAAATTAGAGTGCAGTCATTTCAACACAAAAGAAAGGAGGGTTTGAGGTTTTCTTCCTCTCTCTGGGCTTTACTCGTTTTTTAGTATCTCGCTTTGCCGTGAAAAGCTTGGCAGTGACTGTAAGTGATCTAATAGGGTCATAGCAGCTCGTAAATTTAAACCGCTAGCTCCACAGAGATTTGCTACTGGGATTTTAGCAGAGAGAGAACGCCATGATGGAGTCGACGTTCAACGAGGGTACACTGGTTTTCCTTGTCATGACATACATTTGCATGAAGAAGTTTACATACACTCATTGAGGGAGTGGTGGTACTTTAATGTCATATTAGTGATTACAGTCCAGCAGCTTCCAGCTTGTTCCAAACCTTTACATGTGTTTATCATGGTGGTGGGAGATGCTCTTAATTTGTAATCCTTTTTTCTTTTACCTTTCCGACTCTCCTTGCTGCATTTTTCAGTCTGCACAGGTTAATGTCACTATTAGCTGAAGACATTTAGCTGTAATTGAGACTAAAACAACATTGCAAGGACCAATTGGATTTAGGGAACTCACAGAGGATGAAGCCACTCATCCTGACTCATCCTGGACCGTGATGACTGTATGTAAACTTTTGAAGGACTGTAAATCTGAAATGTACTTCTCACTTTGTGCTCCTTTTTAGGGGGGGTTTAGTTCTTATGGAAAAACTGTATTAAATCTCACTTTGATAATTCCTCACATTTTGTTTTCATGCAAAAAGTAGGCCACAGTCGTGCGTAATGTTAATCCTCACCTCTTTGTCTGATGAATAAAGTGACACTTTTTTTTATTGCTTCTACATTTAGTAATGCGACAAATTTTGCTGTTATTTTTTCACTCTCTCATTTGTGTGTTTTCAGAACAGCAGTGTGTCTTGAATTTTTCTTTCTTGTAACTCTCGATCAATAAATTATGAGTAAATAAAAGACAACATGGGTGCTAACACAAGATGTCGATACATGTATTTAAATAAACAATTGCTTTTCTGATGTTGTGCTCAAAGCTACACATATCCCTAAATTTAAGGCAATAATCTTACATTTCCTGATCAAAGTTTTAACCTGATATTTTATTTTTGTCCTTCCTGACACTATGAATTTTATTAAAAACATAATTACACTTTCCTTCTTGTATCAGATTTGCTATGTCCCAACTTCCAAGCTTCTGTAGATCCATCACTGCACTCTGAAAGTGTTTGCAGGTTTCTGCATCCTGTCACAACAGAGCGAATTATCAAATGTGATAAACACTTCTTTTCTCATCAAGCAAGTCTTTAAGTCATGGTTTACTTTGAGATACTGTAGTAACAAGACATAAAAATTTACAAAGATAAGTAAATGTTTTTCTTTTCTTGACTGTCAGTTGAATAGAGGTGGAAAAGAAGTTCTTGTCGTCGTATTTAGTGTTTGTATGTGATTTTTTACTCCAATTTTTGTACTTTTATTTGAAATAAGTGTTGAATGATGTTTTAGCTATGTATTTGTTTTTGACCATGAGAACCGAGACGCCAACGGTTGGATAAAAAAAATGTCGAACAAACTCTCTTAGGAAAGGAAAGTTGGAGCAACTTTTATTTCTGCTTTAAATTTTACATCTTCTTTTTTCAGTAAAGTGGGATTCACTGTTAAGTCAAATTAAGTTTGTGCTGAACGATAAATTATTTAGGTGTTTTATTTATGTGTGGCATAAGTTGCCAGACTTAAAGTGGTGTCTTAAATTTGAAGGTACTGTAATAGTTTAGTCAGTCACGTCATTTAATAAATGATCTCAAAAGGACATCACCAGGTACCAACATTTTTATCAGCAGAAAGTTGGTTAAAAAGAATTTTTGTGTGTATTTGTATGTTTACATCTGTTAATTAGTCGTCATGTAAGAACACCTCAGGGTCTGCTGATACCTTGAATGTCAGATGCATCAGCAGAATTTATTTTTTCAAATTGTGGATTGTGTTCATTTAAGTGGAATTGTTTAGAACTTCAGTTAGGAGAGAATCCCAATGCGACCTGGAGGATATTGTCCACTTCTCGCTCTTGCAATTCTCCTTGTGAAAAACGAAAACGAAGGCATTATGTGACAAATTCTAAAGCAAAATGCACATCAAATATGTAAACTGATGATCTATGCAAAGTCATTCAAAATGTAATCTGCGTTTGTGCTGAACTTCTGAATTTTGTCTACAAAAATGGATGGTTTTAACACAGCTAAAACCTCTTTAATGACATGTTAAAGAGCATTTTGTGGCCACCGTGCTCAGATTTGTGAGAACAGCTGATCTAAACATTTTTGTATAAATAACATTCTCATAATAGCGCTCTTGTAATGTAGTTATTGTCTGAAGGCTTTTAGAAACACAGGCAGCAGCAGATTGCTCAGTCTACCGGCTGAGTTTACATTGAATGCAGTGGAAATCCGCTGCACATAAGAGTCCGAATGTATAGGATGACCCTTTTTATTGTGTTTAATTCAAAAATACACTGCTTTTCCAGTCCTGCCATGCATATATGTATAGTAATTCACTCAAACATGTTACCAGACTTATAATGAAGTTAGCTTCCACTGAATGTCACTTGTCCGATTTGGAAAGCACTCCAGCTTTTTACCTGGATCTTTGTCTATATGTCAAAATGGCCAATAGAATATTTTTTATAATGGTTTTCTTTTGATATTTTCTGCAACTTTTCTAAGTGTATCTTTCCTTCTTAAAACCAGATTGTTCCACGTAGAGTAAATACCAGGTCCATGTTGGTTCATCCTGGCTTTAAAGCGGCCTGAATGACTGTGTACCATCACTTTTCTGAGCTGAGCTATGGACTAAACAACCACTTCTTTACTGGACCAAGAACAATTTGTCCAATTTTTTTTTATATATATGTTTCAAGATGTTGTAGTCATTGCTTGTTTGAAATGTTGCCTGTAGATTGTGATATATTTTGTTCTTTATTGTCTTAATTGACTGTGTTACATTGATATGGAATGTAAAATATTGTAAGCTAGATCCTAATAATTGAATGGAGGCTTAATAAATCTTGCTTATAGATGTGAATTTGGAAAATGCGTTGACATATATATGTATATGTTTTATTAACAGAAACAGAAATTAACAGTTGCTTTAAACCAGGGGTGGCTAACCCTGGCCCTTAAGAGCCTCAACCCTGCCTGTTTTCCAGCTCTCCTTAACCAGCATGCTGTTGATTGGCTGCCTCAAGTGATTTCACATCCTGATTGACTGAACACACCTGATTTTGGTTATCATTATCAAGCAGTCTAGGGAGAACTGGAAAACAGACAGGGTTGAGGCTCTTGAGGACCAGGGTTAGCCACCCCTGCTTTAAACTGTTCAGGTCAGGGAAGCAGCCTTATCAGGAAAACATTTTATTATTTAATCCAGATTTTGGTTCATTTTATTTTGCACACCACAACAATTCTAAGTGTGAGGCAAATACACAGTTTAGAATTCAACCTAAAGCAAATATAAACACTTTTTCTTTTGTTAAAAAAAAAGAAAACTTAAAATTTTTTATCCCTTTTTGTATCCTTTTTTTCCCCCAGAGTCCAAGATTTTGGGGAGCGCACATAACATTGTAATCACTTGGATTAAAAAAAGGTGGGCATATTTAGTGACTTTTTTAAACAACCAACTGTAAACAGTTTTTTCCCCCCAAACCTGCTGTTCTTATCTGGACAGCAGGTGTTGCCAATCACACTTATGCACGCTCAGTTTAAAATAAACATGACAAGCATCTGTGTAAGAACCAGTGTACAGTCTGCAAGAAAGTATTAAAAGAGGAATTTGTAAGATTTTTTTTCTCTCCCCATTTTGTTTTCTTCAAGTGTTTCCAGTTACAAATGGAGCTTGGCTAGTGGCATCTTTGTTTTAAGAAGTGCTAAGAGCACAAATCCCAAGCTGCTTGCTTTAAAATACCAACAAAAGCTAATTAATTTGAGCTTTTATTTTGTAGTATTATAAATCCGTAACCCTCAGAAAACTATCGGTGGCAAAGCTGGGGGTGAGGCTGACATTACATTTAGTGGAGAAATAAAGGTTTATATACAATGTAGAAATGCATGAAGGTCGAAGATTTGCCTGACAAGAGGGTGAAATGATGGAATTAAAGGTACGTTCAGCCACATTTTAATGAAAGGCTTATGCTTTTTTTTTTCTTTTCTTTCCATTATAAAAAAGTTCACATTTTCGGTATTTCTTAGATACGAAAATCGTGGTAAGAAGCTAAAGAATGCCTGTTTAAAGGGAAGCAAGTTGAGTAGTTTTCTGGATATTAAAAATGTTTACAACAATAGGGGATGAGTATGTGTTTTCTAATACAGGCCTCAGACCTTGAAAGGCTTTGAACTGACTGTTTTACACTTCCCTTTATGTTGAGATTTTCTCCAAACATATCCATATATCTATTTTATGGAGCTAGAAGTTTGTTTCATATTTAAGAAGAAAAACTTAAATTTTATAAAGAATTTAGACCATGGCACGAGGCATTAACAAATTAATTTCACTAACTCATTTTACTTTGACACTATTAACTGTTGGCTTTGTAAGCACTTAAAGTAGCCTAATCTTTTGTGTGCCTTTTTTCATTTTGGATCTGGGTATTTTCTGGATTTGTTTAGTTGATCACTGGGCCCGATAATTAAGTAATTGATAATAACATAACGTTTTGCAGAGAGGAAGTAACACAGGCGACCAAGCGACCTAAATTGCAGTTGATCATAAAACCTTAAACCTATTTTAAATAGCCTCCCTTTGTTTTTCCCAATATTACGTTCTTAATACTTAAGGATTGCATATGCAGCAAAATGCTTCTGTGCGTTCCACGCAGGTGTTTAAAAGAGAATTTTTTTTAGAGCACAAAGGGACAGGGGAGGGGGCTTCCGGTTTCCATCAGTGACGTAACTTCCTTTCTGTCCGTGCCAGCCCTGTAGGAGACACGCGTTCGCCAGCCTAGCTCAAGTAAGTGTTTTTTTAATAGCCCAAAAAAGACACAAACACGAGGATAACGGCCCTGCAGTGTAAAAATACAAGTAAACTACACATTACAGTGGTTTCCAACGTTAAAAATTATTCACTTGTCAAATAAACGCAGTTTCTCGATGGCTTAGCTGGCTAGCTAACGACACGGCAGCGGGAGAAAAGAACGTGATGCCTGAAGACTTGTCCTAAAATTAAAATTACGTACGTAATACAATACACACGATATTTACACGTTTTAAACTTTGACGTTAACCTTGTCTTGCAAAAATATTTACATTTAGAATTCTGAAAATAAAGTAGTACTGTTTGTTAACAGTCGTTTTTTTTATTATATGAATTTCATACTTTAAGTTTTCTTGCTTTCAAGAAACAACTTTTAACGTTGTTTAAAGTTGAGTCTAAAACCCAAACCAGAATTGAAGATTGGGCCCTTTTATTCATTTTCCAGGTGCTGCTACTTCGGCATTGTTTCAGCTGATTAAAAGCAGTACTATGAGAACTACTTAATCACAAATTATGGTTTTTCCCCTAAATGGTTTTCTTTTGCTGCTCATCTGCTTCAAAACTTTTGAGGAGCCCTGAAAGACCATCGTTTAAAAAAAATGATTTGAAACATTAAAGTTCTTTGCAAACAAGTCTGGTTTATTCAGCAAAACATATCGGATTACATTAAATCTTTCTCCCAAAAACTGACACGATTGTCAAAAAGGCAGTGCAAAGATGTACAGACCCAGCTTCATTAGGGTGATCTTCCAGTTCCCTGTGGTCTAATGACATATTGTATTGTATGCAGAAATTTAACCAGAAGTTGCAGAGAACCTTAATAGGATTTCTATAGTCATGACATCAATAGTAGTATTTTCTTCGTTTTGAAGCCCCTGTTAGTGGTTTTCTATACCAAAGTAATAGCCTTAAGTCCCGCTCAATCATCTTTTCATCTATTGTTAATGTGTTAGCTGTTTTTTCATTATGATAATGCTGTTTTTATCTGGGGGAAAAAAACTTGTTCCAGCAGAGCAGCAGTAGTTCATCAGAAATTCAACCTTGAGTTCTGGGTGGGAATGTTGGTGTGGAGAAAGCCTGCGCTGATGTCCCCATCAATCCTTTCCTTACACTCTCTGCCGCTAGCTTACAGCCCCTCAAACCCCCATCCTAACATTGCGATAAATGTTGAAATATTGGAGCTATAAGCCATATGATTTGGAGCCAGATGCCAGCTCGGACGAGGAAAACAAAGATGTACACAGGTCTAATTGTCTGAGAGTGGATTCAACAGTTTGGATGGAGCAGAGAGCTTGTGGGGTATTTGTGATGTGACCTGTTTTTGTCTGATTCTCCAATTTGAATTCAGAAATACTCAAACTTAGTTCTCGTCTTATTTTTCATATGTCCTCCCATCCCAAAAAATGCTACAAGAACATGTTAAGAACACCCATTTTTATCGGAGCAGTTCTATATACGCTTGCTTCATATGATGGTGTTTTGCACTAATGCCATTTAGGATGAAACCAAGGTCAGCGAACACCAAAAATGTTTTTGATGACAGATGTTAACATGACCAATACATCTTTGAAAAGGTTCTACATAAAAAAATATTTAAGTGCTACTACCTGCGCTAAGTATAGTCAAACCCCATTTCCACATTCTAATTTTTTTTATAAACTATTTATGTAATTGAGTTTTCAAACAGAATTGTTATATTGTATTTATATTTATGGGCGTATTGCCCAGCTCAGACTATCATAAAAATGTTGGTCAAAAGATGGGCCTTGTAAATATTTTTTGCAAATTCGCATTGATATCCTTAGAACTTTTTTCATGTAGTTATTAAAAATCACTAATGGATATCACTTTTATTCAATTTATGTAAATTTGTGTTGCAGGATGCGTTACGTTGCTGCTTATCTGCTCGCTGCCCTGGGTGGCAATAGCAACCCTGAAGCTGGTGACATCAAGAAGATCCTGGACAGTGTTGGCATTGAAGCTGATAGTGAACGCCTGGGGAAGGTAAGCTTCTGAAACTATCTGCAGTTGAACTATTATCTGGCCACGGTTTTTAAGATGTTTAATGTTTTGCAGGTCCTCTCTGAGCTCAAAGGCAAGAATGTCGAGGAGGTGATTGCTGCTGGTAAGTTTAACTAAATCGGAAAAATGTCTTCTAGATCAGTGTTTTTCAACCTTTTTTTTAGCCACGGCACACTTTAACCTTAAAAAAAATCCCGCGGCACACCAGCATCCAAAAAAATAAAATAAAAGGAGAAACTCATAGTCTGTATTGATCTACACCCCTCCACAATCTCACATGCATTTGTGCGATAATTGTTGCAGAAAAAGCTGGAAACTGCAGCTGTTTTTTTCTAAAAGATGCAATAAAAGTTAAGTTAGAAGATTTAAAAACAGTTTGATGTGTGTTCGTTGGTTTCAAGACGTCTAACAACAGATCTCCTTGTGCGCTGTCACTCTCACAACCCAATGCATCATGGGAGATGCAGTGCATAAAATGGCAGGCGGAGATCGCTTTTCGGAGCTTCATTGTTTTGTTCACTTGTTCCACGGTCTGACACCGGACTCTGTGGAAAGCTACACCGCTTAAGACGAGCTTTAGCTGGTATTTTGTTAGAACTGAGCGACTTTACGAGCTAAATCGGGACAAGGAAGTGAAGACTTTAACCACTTCTGATTGGTCAGACTGATGACATGTGATTAAGCCCCCCAAGAATGATTGGTGGAGACAGTTAAAGGAACGGGACGTTTCCAAAATACAGCCGAAGGTGCAGCTGAATCGCGGTACTCTCATTCTTATCAAAATGTCTTTAATAAAATAAAATAAACGCAAAGAAAAAGTATTTTCTTTTATATTCCTAACTCCTCAGTGTTTTATTAGGGCCTGTTTGGATGAACACAGAGCTTAAATCCTGGAGATGGGAAATGTTATCAGAGCAGTGAATGAGGGCAATTTCCCACGGCACACTAGTGTGCCGTGGCACACTGGTTGAAAAACGCCGATCTAGGTTAATTACTGAGACAACTGAAAAGAATTAATAGAATTCATGTTGATCATGAACCTTTGCATGATTGCAAATGTATTTCACAATGCTTGATTCTGCATTAAAAATGTGACCTAGCTTACTAGAATAGAACAAATTAGAGGGAACGTTTGATTAGAACCTAATCAGTTCAAATTCCCATTATCATTAGAAAATGTGAATGAACACAAATGCTTCCCCATCTGTTTCGGTCTGAATTCTGCTCCTACTTTAAGTTCTTGATTGTTTATTTGTGGTTCATCATAAAGTTGTGTGTTTGCTGCTCCATCACTAATGCTTTGACCCTCCATCTGTTTTCTTCAGGTTACAGCAAGCTGGCCAGCATGCCAGCAGGTGGTGCTGTTGCTGTTGCCAGCTCTGCAGCTGGTGGTGCAGGTGGAGCCGCGGCTCCTGCTGCTGCAGGTGAGCGTTTCAACTTAGCACCTTGTTTGTGACAACAGTGACTGTTGGCACACAGTGTTTTTTTTCCATTTAATGTTACTCCCATGCTAATATAGTTTGATTTAAAGTTTCCCACCATTGGTACCTGATAGTTGTTAGTCATGTGGGTAAACATGCTTAGTTGTCATTAAAATCATGTTGAAATGCCCAGTTTGATTCAAACAGTAAATATCTTTGTATAACACGGCTCCATGTTTGTTCTGCAGCTGTCGAGGAGAAGAAGGAAGAGAAGAAAGAGGAATCTGAAGAGTCCGATGACGACATGGGCTTTGGCCTGTTTGACTAAACCTTTTCAAACAATAAAGATTGTAAAAACTTCAAATCGGTTGTCTTGTTGCATGTTTTTTGTTTTGTTGGGACTGATTAAAACCCAAGTAACGACAATGCAGACACTGTAACCTGTCAAAAGTAAACAGGAAAATCAAGTCAAACAGGTTACCAAGTGAACAAAACTTATTAGAGGGCAGTATGGACAGGAATTCAGTTATAAAGTAATTGTAAATTTAAGATCCTTTTGTAGTTGGCCCTTTGAATAATGAATGATCAGCAGAACTCTGAACCCGACACCAAGCCAGGTGGTCAGGTCAGGTGGCCTGACTGCGTTTCCAGTGAGTTTTTCTGGAAATCTAGAACAGGAAGTCTTGGTGCAATGGTTTTTAGCTTTAAAATAAACGAAAATAAAATTGTTTGGGTAGGTTATTCATGGTGGGATATCTAAAAACTAAATTAAAAATGATTAATTCCTTAAGGGAACATGGAAATCGTATAAATAGAAACATTTAGGAGTGAAATTAAAAAAGAGAATGCTTAAACTTTTCTGCATGCTACTGTTGGTGTCAAAAGTCTTAGCTGTATTTTTTATTATCTTGCTAGTAATGTGGTGTTTTGTTCTAAAAGGCACCAATTGACTATAGTTTGAAAAATTACTGCTTACCGGAAAAAAACTGCTCCTGCGTATATTTCTATAAGTACATGAGTGTAAGAACTTATATTTAAAAAGATCTTTTTATGTAAACTTGAAACGTCAAACTGATAAAAAAGATAATGAACTCATCACTTCATTTCTTGGGCTTTAAAGCCCAGTAACCTGACTATTAGTTATTCACTGCAGCATAATAATGAACTGCGATTCCAAGCCTTTCTGACAACAGTTATTAACCTAACCCTTTGATAAGTCCTCCCTGCATACCTGCTGATTTTGCCATGGCAACCCCAAACCCTTGGGCTTTTAGTTAACTACGTTTCCACTGTGACCAAGCACTGTCAGCCACGAGCTGCTGAATTAGTTTGTGTAGAAACACTTGACATTCTGAAAACAACGTAGCTTTTAGTAGGAGTACAATTCGGATTGATTTGAAGCCACTGACCTGCAGTAAACATCATTAGCTGGATCCAGCTAATAGGCCTAAGACAATATCAGTGTGCGCCACATTCACAAGTGCTTTCAAATACTAAAATAAAAGACGAAATATGGCAGCATTGACGGAAACAAAAGGCCAAATGATTTGTAAAAGACAAGAATACAGAAGATGAACCTTTTATGTAATATCTTAGTTTATTGTCTTTCATCCTCAAAGACTGCTAATGAAACACAATAGGGGTACTGAATATGGTACTTTAAAAGAGTGGTAACCATGGCTTTGTGTTTGTAATAGCTGTTTTGAAGATTCATGTGTGATTATCTTAGAATCTTTTTTATTTTTGGTAAAAATGAAAAGCTTGTATGCTGTGCAAACAGTGTAAAAATAAAAAGAGGATAATTTAGATCCTTGTAACAGTACGGGGTTGGGCTGATTTGAATCCAGATTTTTCTTTCCGTGTCATCTTAACTTTCTTTTCCTGCGTGTTTTCCCCAGTTTCCTTAAGCCAGACCTCAACTGTTGAGTCGTAGTGTTTTCTCCTTCCGGTCACGTACAGTGCATGACTAACCAGAGGAAGGATTACTTGCAGGGCCGTGGTGTTTCAGCCGACAGTTTTACCCAACAAGAAAACGGATGCAACAGCAACACAATGTCAATACATCAACTACTTGAACTGCTTCCCCCTCAAGTTTTTTTTTCTTCTAGATTGACAGGTTTTCCCTCCCTTGCCCTCCTCTGGGGCAGTTGGCATGTGACTGAACGTGTCACATGTTGCCTTGGTAGGTAAACAACTCAAAGGTGAGTTCATGTCCAGAATACCCACAGGACCGTCAGCTGGATCACAGCAATGATGACTCTCAAGGTCTTATGTCAGCTCAAACTCCACACCACTCTCCTCCCGACACACAAGGGCTGACCAAGTATTCTGGTTGATAACAAAGAAAAACACAGCAGCTGCTATTTATTTTCACTCCAAAATCTGTGTTGTGTGGCGGACCAATGCCCTGAAATTATAATCTTATTTCAAAATCATCCCAAACTTATATTGAACCCACAGAAATCCCAAAGTGTCTTAAGACAGTTTGTCACCTTGTGTTTGACGTCAGTTCTGTTGCTTAATCGTCAACTTTAAAATGCGCACTGTCATTGTTAAAAAACCCTAACAGACATGAGTCACCTCAGCTGCTGTGAGCCAAGTCAGCAGACATGAAGGATGGACAGTTACTCACTTCTCCTTTGCCCTGAAACAATACTTTTGCTTTGGATTTTTTGTTTTATCATAAAGATGAACTTATTATAAAGATGTAAGTATAGTGCAACATTGTTTAGACATCACACAGGCATGCCATGTGGCTATGATGGAAAAACAGTGCAAATTGGTTCTGTAAATTGTCACTAGCGTAAAGAAAACCCGTTTTTAAATACTTGCAGAAGTTGCAAACAGTTCCTAAATTGATATTTTAAAAAAAAGCTATAAACACTTGTGTTTATCTTTTTCTTTAAATTATTGGGCAACATGTAAACAGAACGCTAAGAACATTGTCAAGGAGAATGCAGGGTGGGACATGAATAAAGAAAATGGATCACAATAAATTCAAAACATGTGTTAGCAGCTTTTTGTTTTAATGCTGTGAACACGTAACCGGGGAACAAACATTTTGAAGTGCGTGATAATTAGTGCAAAGCTCCGCCCACTCCGTTTGTGACGTGACTACTCTGCATGAGCCTTTATCAGTCGCAGCTCGGGCGAGGACATTCAGTCGATCATCTTGTCGGACGGTGAAGGTTACCTGCTTCAACAGTGCTTGAACGGCAACCTTTTAACTGTCTTTGAACATCGCAGGTCGGGAACAACCATCGCTGCCATTTTCGTTTGAAGAACATCCAGACAGCAGCTAGCTAAATCATCTTTCAGCGCGCTTAGCTTGGAGGCTAGCCGTTTGTTTTGCTAACGACTCACCAGCTTTGACCTACGAAGACAACCCGCCGAAACTCAGGTACGAACCTTTTGTTCTTTAGCCTAGCATGGTTTCCCTGTGTTTTTTACTAGACTGAGGCGAGAAAAATTTTTTTTTTAATGCTTGTCCTCGTATTTTTATGACCCACGTCGCTGCTAATGTAATGGCGCAACCTGGCATTCGTGTTTTTCAGAATCCCAAGTTACTTTGAAAACGCCGCGAAATATATCTGTTTTTAAACTCCAATTTTTAAAGTAAATTTTCTTATCGGGATTGCTGACTTAAATTGTGGTGATTTGATAAGTTTAAAATTTAAAATGTATCTAATTGCCCCACTTGAGTCATGTTTTTTGGCCCTCGCTATAAACCTCCAGCGTGTGTCCGTACTCTTATCGTTATTTCTTGCTGCTCATGTTGGTCCAGGTCTAATAGATGTTGTTGAATCTTGCAGAACCATGAGTTCCCAGGTCAGACACAACTTCCACCAGGACTGCGAGGCTGCAATCAACAGGCAGATCAATCTGGAGCTGTATGCCTCCTATGTCTACCTGTCCATGGTAAGAACCTAGAGGGGGAAATGACTGAAACGGCCAACTGTTTGATAAAATCCAGGTGGTAGCTGAAAGAGGAACAACCCAAGTCACTTCCCCCCCCCCCCTGAAACTATTGATAGTTTTCTAACACACCTGGCTTCCAGTATTTTTGACGCTGTTCTTTTGTTTCTCATTAAGGGGTACTACTTTGACCGTGATGACCAGGCGTTGCATAATTTTGCCAAGTTCTTCCGCAAGCAGTCTCACGAGGAGCATGAGCACGCTGAGAAGTTGATGAAACTACAGAACCAGAGAGGGGGAAGGATCTTTCTTCAGGACATCAAGGTAGGGCCTCTGGTGATGCGCTACAGATATCTGTTTGAGACTGTATTGGGAGGGTCAAACCGCGCTGTGGGCGTCTGTGGTGATGCACAGCTTATCTTGTCTAAACATGCAAGCACCACCCGCTGCGGTTCAGTTAAACGGCAAATTTCAAAGATTTTAAGCTCTTTTATTTTAAACCCGGACTTGTCTTTTTGTCTACAGAAGCCAGACAGAGATGAGTGGGGCAATGGCTTGGAGGCTCTTGAATGTGCCCTGCAGCTTGAGAAGAACGTGAACCAGTCACTGCTGGACATGCACAAACTCTGCTCTGAACGCAATGACCCACATGTGAGTACACAGCAGCTTGATCATCACAGGAAGAAAATAAAAACCCTCTTATCTGATTGCACCTCTAGTAGATGGTACTTTGGACCTGCTGAGGCGCATGGTTTACTACATAAAAGTTTATCAGGCAGTCTTGATGGGCTTTAATGTTTATAAAAACGTTGCTAAATTTCCTTTTCTCCTTTCAGCTGTGTGACTTCATCGAGACGCACTACCTTGACGAGCAGGTGAAGTCCATTAAGGAGCTGGGAGACTGGGTGACCAACCTGCGCCGTATGGGTGCTCCCCAGAACGGCATGGCAGAGTACCTGTTTGACAAACATACTCTTGGTGAAGAAAGCAGCTAAATCTATCCAGATGACAGATGACACCTGCTTCTGCATATGTATTTTTATATCTTGCTTCCATACTATTAAAAAAAGATCTGTTATCTGCATGATGGGTAGCTTGACCTTTTCTAAATGGTGTTTGTGTTCCATCCACGTTGCCACACTAATGGAGTAGTAGCATTGAAGATCTTGTTTGTCATCACCTTGTCATTGCTGCATATTTGCTGTATTATGCCGAGAGTTGTTTCTTAATCTCAATAAATCCAACCCCTCTGAATCGAGTTTCATTTTATTTTTAAATGGAGCATTTCAACTTGGGTTCAGGTGCTGGAATAAACTCAGTTGGTTTTCGATTTCCCAAACCTCACTTCCAGTCAATAAATGTTCTTTAGTTTTATACAAATGCATGAGAAGATTCTCAGTATCCTGTGTGGTTTCGTTTCTCTACACAAAACTTGCAGAGCAGTGTAATTGCTATTGTCAACCTGCAATTAGTGTGCAAATGTGCGCAGATTTAAAATATGGTTCCCAGCAAGGCTGTGGTAGAGCTTAAACATCACCTGTTCTCCAAATGACTAGTTGAAACAGGTTTCTGTGTTTGCTCACAGGACAGGTGACTTGATTAGCTGAAGTTCCTCACTGAAAAGCAGAAGTTCTGAACCTTTTCTTCCCGTTCTCAAATGTAGCTTGACTGCATTGTGGCAAGAGTATCGGCATGAAAGTAAGTTAAACGAGCTAAAAGGACTTTTGCTGCAGTGGAAGTGGCATGAACTTTAAATTCAATATTCAGAAGGGCATAGATCAGAGCTTATCCCAGCTGTTTGGGCCAAAAGCGGGGTTCACACTGGACCTGGGATAGACTCCAACCTCACCTCCCTTAAAATGGAGGTTCAAAAGATGGATGGATTGCTGGGACATTCAGTGTGTTATCACTGTTTCATGAAATCAGCAAATCCGTTCTCAATATCAAGAAGCTCCTCAGGCCTCAGAAAATGTAATTCTGTCAGGGTTCACGTCTGCCATTGTTTCAACGCAACAGAAGCTGCTTCATTGTCATTTAGATGACAAAACACCTGAAAGCTGCCCTTCATGCAATCATGCAGTAGACACCAATGGCAAACATCTGTAAATCCACAACAAAACGGTTCAAAGTTTTGCAGTGACTCACATTTGAAGCCTTTGCTGAACAGGAAAATGGATCTGAATAAAGCTATACAGAAGCACAAGATGAGGGTTTTTAAAGCTGCTAAAAATATATGTAATGAGAGGTTTTTCTAGTGGCATAATGTCAAAAATAATTTTTTATCTAATCAGACTAAAGTTTTTCAACCTAAAAGAACTTCAACTTAAAGCAACAACACCTCAACCAAACACAGATTTAAGACCAAAAACAAAATAATTTGGGTTTGTCCAAATGTTTGAAGGGAAGTGAAATTATTACATAACACCCAACTGTCGATTTAATTCCCCAGTGTGTCAAACAGATGTTTTGGGCATTTTTTTGCCCTTTATTCTAACAAACAGAAACCTGTCAAGGCTTCCCTAAATGTCAAGGCTCCCCCCAACTCTCCCCTAATGGTGACCTTGAAATAGGATAATCAGCTTTATGTGTCTACCTTACATAACTGGTTTAATTTAGTGTCATTTACAATCATTTTATTTCATAAAAGTGTGTCACCTGATGTCTGTTTCAAAAATATTTCCAAGGCTACATCAAAGCACAGTAACAAGCTTGTATCCGAAAAGTTTGGATGATTTTGAAAGCTCTTCCTTTTGTTTTCCAGTCGAGTGAAACATTCCAGAAACGTTGTGACTCATACGGTTTTTAACAGTTGTGTTATGTGGCCATTCTCAGAATGCCTAAAAGTTTCCAGCATGGAGGACACAGAGTAACAAAACATTTTGTGACGCTTTCCCTCTTTACAGAATTGCGTTTCCAGAGCGCGATTACACTTCATTTGTTTTTGGAGGGAGGCTCCACATCCTCTGCAGGCCTGTCGACTGCCGGTCCTTCCTCTTCAGTAGAGTCTGCAGAAAGTTACTTTGCTAAAAGGAATACACATTCACTGGAAACACTGTGATCTTTAGGTCAGTATGCTTTGCACTGATATCTTGAGATGGTCTTATCATTCACACACCCCCACACACACACACAAATATTTTAGAGAGTGAAATTTCAATGAGTTATTTTTTTATGAATTCGACACAAAGTAACCCTTTTTAAACTTTTCTGAAGACTGGAATAGCTAAAACTAGAGATACAAGAATCCTCACCACAAGTTGATGTTCAAAATAGAATCTTTACTGCTATTTACACAAAAATCATACATTATCTTGAGACAACATTGTAAAATCTAAACAGATGCTCCCTTTGCAAACAAAAAAACACAAAAGAACTATTTTTTTTGTGTTATTGTTCCACCATCACGATCTGAGAAGTGAACTGTTTTCTGGTTCATTTTTGTTTATTCTTGTTGATATGTCAGAGGAAGACAGATTGAAACATTTTTTTGAAGTTTAATGTGTTTATGTATGTGTTTATTTTTCCAACAGTTTAAAAGGGCAAATTTTCTGTTGGAAGCTTGGGAACGTCATTAGACATTTAGTTTAAAATGATGGAAAACCTGTCTGCCTACTGTTTGTGTCTTTGTACGTCCACGTGGGCTTTGAGTGTCGATTTTTTAAAATACAAAATTAAAATATGAATGAGAATATGAGAAGAAGAAAAAAAAGGAACTGAAATGAGAAGTGTTAGAGGGAACAATGCACATTAGTGGAATATATACATGTAAATGGAGGTTTTCTCCTGGTTCCAGGCACTGATGCTTATGCTTCTTCGAGCTCAACCAGCACACCATCACAGTCTTTAGGATGAAGAAACATGACAGGCTTCCCGTGAGCGCCGATACGAGGCTCTGCTGACAGAGTCCTGATGTTCTTAGCTTTCATGTCCGCCACAGCAGCTTTAATGTCATCCACCTGTGAATACAAAAAAGGAAGAAAACACGTGTCAGTGTAACAGCAGCGCCTGTCAAGATAAGCATCAGAAACAATGATGGAAGCTTGAATGAGCTCATTCTGAACCTGCTTTAAATCACTGCAATAATTATGGAAAAAAATGCTTCTTCTTATGATTTAGCTGTTTATGGCCATCTCAAAAATCATAATCAATGAAAACTCAAATACTCTGCAACAGTCTGCTGACCCATTCAGGGTTAACCCCACCTTCACCCAACAGTGAAGGTGGGATGGATGTGTGGATGGATGGATGGATGGATGGATGGATGGATGGATGGATGGATGGATGGATGGATGGATGGATGGAAACTCAAATAAAATACAGAATTAAAGTGGGAAAAATACAACAGGACTTAGCAGCTTCTTCATCAACTCTTGTTATTTAGGTCAACAGCTCTCTAAAGGTTCTGCAATTGAATTTCCTTTGAGTTTAGATTCAAAACTCTCGATTAGTTTCTTTTCTTTTTTAAGAAACAGAGTTGGTGCTGTGTGTTTATTTACTTATTTGTTTAGTATTCCGGTCCCATAAAAAGACTCAGTTTTAGTCAAACTTTTTGCCCTGTCATGCCTTCACACGTCTTTGCTACACGGAAATGCTTATGGTAGATTTTAGGACTCCCACGTCATCCAGTCCTACCGCTGCAAAACAAAACCACAACAATATCCTCCTTGACAAGCCCTTAAAAAAAAATCAACGTGACCAAAACAGAAGTCACTAACTAAGATGTGGTTTTGATTGAGGCAGGTGTGTATGGGGTGAAGAAAACAACTTATTGCTTCATGTTTAACTGATGTATAATTCAGATTAAACATTTATTCAAATATTTTTTTTTTAGTTGTAGTGAGAAATAATGCATGTAGATACCACAAGAGGAGGACAAACATTTAAATGAAGATAGGACCAATTTGAGGTTTGTTTTTCTATAAGTCTACCGACTCTAATGTAAGAGATCTATATTTTTAGTCATTTTTCTTTCTGTTCCTCTTACTATTACTGTCTTTTTTATCTATTCTTTAAGTCGTTTATTTATTATTTTATATGCTGCTTGCACTGTGGGGTGAGAAGAAAGCAATTTCATCTGTGCTGTAAAACCATTAAATGACTTTTGTGCGTAGTTCTAAGGTTCTCAGTCAGGAAGGAAAATCCTTTTTCGATGCTGTAACAGAAAATTCCATTCAGGTGTGTCATTTTCATCAGGTCACGCCTATTCTTCCTGATACTGACACACAAACATACCTCCTACCAAAGCAATTTGTCATCATCATGGTTGTATAGATATGGGTGCCACCTAAATAACTTATTGTCTAATACCTCTCACCTCAATACATATGTGATGCATCCCTCCAGACTTGTTCTTCTGCAGGAAACCAGAGATAGGGCTCTTGTCCCCCAAAGGATGGAGCAGTTCCAGCTTTGTGTTGCCAAGCTCCACAAACACAGTGTACACGCCGTGCTCAGGAAGGGGCACCTTGTCGCTTACTGTTGCCCCGAGGACGTCCCGATAAAGAGCTGTGGCCCTCTCCATGTCGGGCACAGCGATGGCAATATGGTTCAGCTTCCCCAGTTTCCAAACGGCCCCGGGGACGCCCTGGCAGAGCGGCGTTGTCGTGGAGACACCCCTCAGGAGAGTGAAACACCTGGAAACGCCTGCTGCTGGATAAACAATTAAAAAAAACATGAATCAACTGTAGCTGGATGTGTGGTTTGCCTTTTCATAGCAGTATACACTGAATTCTGATTTAAATTCACTAAATCATATTCAAAAAGTAAAGTCTAATCTATTATTCTTTCATCTAAAAATGTCATTAATACATTGTGAAACAGAAATATTTGTTAGGAATAACTAGCATTTGGGTTGCATCTTCTTTGTGGATTTAAATAATGTTATAAGGAGATTTTGATCAACAGACCTAATTTTGGCTTTGCCAAAGCATGTACAGATTTTTGTTTTTCTAGAATAATTTGTTATTTTGAAGAAGAAAAAAGGGTTTATTTGGACTTTTGTCATCCATTCCAACACCCAACCGGTCGAACAAAAGTTAGGTGTTTGGCGTTGACACGTTTTAAAGTTTAGCTCATTTTTACGACTGTAACACAATTTAAAAATCATTACATCATTTACTGATTTTTCCCCCCGCGTGTGCCGTATTTGTCCAATGACATGATGATATTTTTGATGAAACTCAAGCTTACAAACTCGGTTTTAACTTGAGTATAGTCAGTTTAACGACGCTAAAGTCTGGATCGGGAACAATACATGACCATTGTTATCCTATAAGAACAGAAGACGTTGAGGAAAGTTTTTTGTTAGAAAATAATCGACAACAACAAACCTGCAACCTTGAGCATTGCTGACGCCATGTTAAGAGGTCGGAACCAAGTTTCAGCGGAGCACAGGTTTCTCCTGGAACGTGTTTACGTGCGGCACACGGGAGGGTCACACATGTGACGGGAAAATGGCGAGTGAAGATGTGTTTAGGGTGTTGGAAGATTGTGTCCAAAAAGTACAGGAGAATACGGCACAACCAGACATTTTTCTAAGGCAAGTGTTGGTTTAAGCTTCATCTGTTGAATTAAAAAAAAAAGTTAGTTTTTATCTTTGCAGGAGACAGTGTGGCGCAATCAATGCTAAAAATAATAACCTACCTACGGCTTGGATTTTTCATCTCTCTAACATTTTGTTATTATTGTGAGTAATAATAGAGGGCTGACTTTAAAGCTTGGCATTTATGTAAAAACACAGATTTAGCCTGGGATGTGCATCTGCAGGCGGTGTCTCAGACAACAGTTTAGCATTAGTGTGGTGAACAACACAGACACAGGATTCTGTTGTAAGTCAGTTTTGTTCAATAAAATGATCAGATTTATCTAGATTATTGTAACCAGCTTTTACAAACCTGTACATATAAAAGAAACAGTTTGATATTTTCAAGTCACTAGAATGGATTGTATAAAAAATGCAGATCCCAGAACCTCAAGTATCTATTTAAAAAAAAACCAAACATTACTGAAAGAATGTGTGCCAGTCTGAGGAAATAGGTGATATTATCATCTTATATCATGCTGTCAAATAAAAACAGACATAAACGTTTGGCTCCACATTAAAGTTATACTGACTAGTTGTTTCACACATTTCTTAAATAAAATGATTGAAAAAGACAGGGATCCAAATAACACAAATAGCAGCATTGAGAAACTTAGCAGTACTTGGGTTAATATACCATGTCAATCTAGTTCAGTGTTAAGACAACACTGGGGTTAATTGTAGTCTTTGTAGGAATTGCGGAAATAACTGACTATATTGAGTCTATATTGACTATATAGGGTCATGTATGGATGGATGGATGGAAAATTATCTGAAGTGTATCTAGTGATAGGTGACATTTTTCTTTAGATTGTAGTGACATTGTTTGGTCTTAAACTCTTTCCTAAATTAACTCTCCTTACTGAATTTAATATCTTTGTCTTTTCCAGCCCGCAGGACGAAGTGGCAGCAGAGTTCACGTCTCTCACCAAAACCTTGTATGATCTCCGCAAAGCGCAGGAGCCTGCAGGTTATGGAGGCAGCCCGCTGGCTCAGCTTGTGGTGGAAAACTTTGATGAAGAGCAGATTTGGCAGGAGTTGGAGCTGCAGAACAATGCTGTCCTGACACACTTTAAGAATGCCATAGATGGGGCTTTGTCAAATGGAAACCTCACGTTACTGTCAGATGAAGAAATGGACGCAGACAAGGAAGACGAGAGGGGAGTAGAAGAAGAAGAAGAAGGAGCAACAGATGATGAAAATGTTAGCGAACTAGAGGAACAGCTTCCTCGACTGTCTAAAAAATCCTCAGTGGAAGCTGAAGAAGGTTCAGAGAATTACTCGGAGGATGACTCGGATATCGACTTTGACGTGAACGCTTTGGAGAAACAGAAAAAGGACAAAGGAAAGACGGGCTCCAAGAAAAAAGTGGTTCCCTCTGAAGTTGATGACAAGTTCTTCAAGCTGTCAGAAATGGAGACGTTTCTTGATGATATAGAGAAGCGAGAGGGCAAAGAAGACGACAACGAAGATGAATTAGACTACTTTCGGGACCTGCCTTCCGATGAAGACGATGAAATCAACTTGGATGAAGTCATGTCTTCCAAAAAGAAAAAGACAGTATGTGTTTTTGCTTGTTTTTAAGTCATCGCTCTGGGGAATCCATGAATCTCATGGCTGATGTTTGTGCAGATTCTCATTAGTCGTAGCACTACAACAACTGATGCCAACTGTTTCTGCTAACAGGGAAAAAGTTCGAGAGATCTCAAGTACAAGGACTTCTTTGATGCAGTGGACAATGAACCAGATGAGCAGCAGTCAGATGGAGACGATGACCACATGGATGACAGCCAGGAAGAAGATGGTGAGGAAATTGATGGCGAAGACGACACAGAAGAGGAGGGCGATGATGAGTAAGCGTGATCAACGTTGCATAACAGGCATAGATGCGTGAGAGAAATGTTTTGTTTTGTTTTTTAGTTTGGGTTTTTCTTCCGGCCCTTTTCCAGGGATGAGCAGAAAAGTCGCTCCAAAGCATCAAAGAAGAAAGTGACCTTTGATCTGTCAGAAAATGAAGACAGCGAGGGCGAGGACATAGAGGAGGTTTTAAAAACTCCAAGCCCTGAAAAGGCCGAACTAAAGTCTTCATTTGAGAAACGACAAGAAAAGGTAACCAGGATTTACCTTAATAAAGGTTTTATACTTTATCACTGACTATTTTAGGTTGCTCAGCAAAAATGTATCATTTTTTGTTTTATTTGTATTGTGACTTAAAAGATTGGGTTTACGTATTTAAAGCCGCGGGTATTATATCAACTCTTGTATAGAATTTCTGAATATCCTGAGCTAAAAGAAATCCCTTTGCTGGAAAGAAACTGATATTGATATTTTCTGATTCTGCACCCAACATCTGGAAGTTATTGCAAATGTGCTACTATTACTACATAGAGAATAAACAATGGCACATAAAGATGAACTGCCATGGACATTTTAAATTGAAAATCAAACTAAGCAGCAATTCAGATGCTGTGGATTCTGTATTTGCTGCGTTCAGAGAGAAGACCCAGACCAAAAATGCTCAGCAGCAGTTAACAGATCATTTGTGGGAATGCGATTGTTCGTTTCTCCTGTTTGTCCTTAGCGCCTTGCTCTGCAAAGACTACACAACTGCAGTAGATCTCCTTTGTTTCACGCTCTGTGGCTGCCGCTGCACACTTGCAGTTCCTTGATGTTGCATGTGTTCTTTGTTTTTCCGTTTTGCCTGAAAGATGTCCCAGAAGATTGAAGAACTGGAGAACGCGGCTCTGGCAGAGAAGCCGTGGCAGCTGCTGGGAGAGGTGACGGCACAGACCCGCCCCGAAAACAGCATGTTGGAGGAAGATGTGGAGTTTGAACAGGCGTCGAGGGCAGGTGGATGAGCATTCAGTTACTGTGCTTGATCACTATCCAGATTAGTGCTGTGTGTTTGTAATATTTGTTGGTAGCTTTTGTGTTTTCATAGCTGTTTCTAACCACACCATGTGTTTTTCAGCACCAGCCATTACAGAAGAAACCACACTACAGCTGGAGGACATCATTAAACAGAGAATCAAAGATCAGGTTTGTCACGATAGGCAGAGATTTTGAATAGTTCAGAAGATGATTCCTAATTCAGCTTGTTGTGTTTCTTTAAGGCGTTCGACGATGTGGTCCGTAAAGAGAAACCGAAAGAGGAGGTGTTTGAGTACAAGAAGAGGTTAACTTTGGACCATGAGAAGAGCAAGCAGAGTCTAGCAGAAATCTACGAGCAGGAATACATCAAACAGACTCAGGTTTGAGTTCGATTCTGGTTTTGTTGCTGCTTTAATGCAATCAACCCTGCAGCAACCCTTTGGTTTTCAAAATCTTCTTCTTTTTTCTTCCTGTCTTTCAGAAAAACACTGAAAAGGAGGAGAACCCAGCTCATGTAGAAATTCAAAAGCTCATGGACACACTCTTCTTAAAGTTAGATGCTCTCTCCAACTTCCATTTCACACCGAAGCCTGTAAGTTTAACTTTAGTTAGAAAGCAGCGGAAAAGCAGGAAGACTAAACCTATTCAAATGTTCTGAAGATTATGTTCTTTTGCCACCAAATGTGCTGAAAAAATCTGACATTGAAGTCATTTTTATCACAGAAATTCATAAAATCTTGGAATGCTTCAAATTAACACTAATAAATGTGTAGGGAGTGCAGCTACTGCAGTAACTAATAATTCCTTTTGTGTGCAGCCTGTTCCTGAGGTTAAAGTGATGTCCAACTTACCATCCATTACCATGGAGGAGGTGGCTCCAGTCAGCACTAGCGATGCTACACTGCTCGCACCAGAAGAGATCAAGGTTTACCATTAAAAGTTGTTTTGATTTGAAATAGTTATTTGCAAAGTTTGTCTAATGAAGATTTTTTTCCTTCTTGTTAAAGGATAAGAACAAAGCAGGAGATATACTTGGTGATATTGAGAGGACGAAAACAGACAAGAAGCGCGAGAGACGGCATATAAAGAAGGTGAAACGACTGAAGATTAAGGAAAAGGAAAAGAGGCAGAAAGTCAAAGAAGCCAACAAAACTGGAGAAAGCAAGAAGATTTCTAAAACCGAAGTTGCTGAAAACTTGAGAAAAGTCACAAAAGGAGGAAAGGCGACCATACTTAAGGTGGGTATTTTCCTCCGATGACATTTTGTTCACAACAGTCTGCTAGTGTTCAGTGTGACATTTCCTAAGTTCTCAGTAGTAGAAGAAGAAAACGGAGGTAAGGAAGCTGACTGATCCAAATGCCATGTAAATGGCGTATGGTGAATGGTGTATACTTATATAGCGCTTTTCCACCTACAAGGCCCAAAGCGCTTTAAAGTCACAGACCCATTCACACATTCACACACTGGTGGCGCCTCTGCTACCGAACACTGACAACCTCCCACCAGAGGCAAGGTGGGGTTCAGTGTTTTGCCCATGAACACACCGATTCATGGGCGTGCAAGGCGGGAATCGAACCTGCAATATTACGATCATGGTTCGACCGCCCTACCTCTGCACCACGGCCGCCCCACGTAGACTTATTTTAGACGTTTCTTTTGTGTGATATGTGCCTCAAGCTTTAATGCCCAAACAAACATGACATCACTCTTTACCAGCACACATTCCTCTTATCTGACACGGTTCTGTGTACTTTCAGGATGAGGGGAAGGACAAGGCTCTGCGATCATCTCAAGCCTTCTTCTCTCAGCTGCAAGACCAAGTCAAGAGTCAGATCAAAAGTACAAAAGAGCGCTCAGAGAAGAAGAAGAAACACATAGAAGTGTCTGTCAGCAAACTCAAGCTGTAGTCAATGTTTTTGGTATTGATGATCGACTTTATGCGTATATTTTTTATTGTAAAGTTGCAGTATAATAAACTTGATCTAAAAAAAATTGTCCTTGTATTTTTTTTAACTTAACTATGGACCTCTTATTATTTCTTAGTATAAATATTAATAATTGGAACTTTTGCTAAAAAATGATGTCTTAAAGTTTGATGCTGAAACAGTAGTTGCTGTTAAAATTCTGTTCAATGGGCTTCTCAGGTTTTTTTTAGCTCATGAATTTGAAAGAAAATCAAAGGTCAGATTACCCAACAAGAGGTCAGATTACCCAACAGGATTTAATTTAAAAAGTACTGTTTATTTGTGTTGGATGGAACTATATATTAGCTAATTGTTGTGAGCTACAGATTAAAAAAGTATTGTAACAGCAACAGCATTATAGAAAATATGAAAGACATAAGATGTGAATTTAAGATTTTCTCTTTATTTACATTTTGCCACATTTGTTTTGTCATAGTCTACTTAAGGCTGCTACATAAAAATTTAATAGAAAATTAAAACAAAGAAACAAAAAAATATATATCAACATTTTAATGAAGAACCCAGGGTAGATTTAGGGAGTATATTAAGAGACAAAATATTTAAAAAAAATAACAAATCAAAAAAATTTTTTATTGTTTGAACATCGCTAATCGTTTACGTTACAATCACCATTTTTTGTATGATTGACGTTCGTTCTGTTTTATTCTTCGTACTCTGTCGCACCTGCGATGGAGTAATGTTCAAAGGTAATGTTTAACTGAGGTGAGACTCCGCCCTTCCGAAAAAAGTCCCATGACGTCACGTCACTTTAACACGGAAGTGAATTGGGCAACAAAACGCCGAGTGACATCTATAGCAAGTAGTTCCAGTTTGGTGCTATTTTTCGGTGAGTTTCGTAAATGTTTTCCTTTTGTTTATTTGTTTTTTAAGTTTTGAATGTACATTTGTTGTAATAAATGTGTCTTAAAGAGTGTATTCTGTCAGTTTTGCTGCCGTTACGAGAGCTCGGAAGCTAGCTACTGACTACTGCTAACAAACAAAGCAAACCTAGTAAACTCTTATCGGTCCATTCTGACTGGGTTAGCTTCCCAACTTCAATCGTAACAAATGTATGGTTCAATAAAAACAATTATTAACAAACCAACCGGGTATACTTATAATTTTCAAAGTATCTTCATTCCTCCCATCATCTGTTGTCGAGCTAAAGCTAAATCTGTCATCGTTCATCAGACGGTAAATTAGATGGTTTGTTTTCCCCCTCTCGTCTTTTTTTCTTTTTAAACGTTTTAATACAGTCTGAGTTCATGTGTGTGTTTTGGGGGATTCATGATTTGCGAAGTCATGTTGTTGCTGTGACTTTGTGAAGCTCACATGATGAGATGAGTCACTGGCGCAGAGGTGGGTTAACTGTCTTAAGGGTTTCTGAGTTCCACAGATTCATCCGTGTTGCTTCCATGCTTCTCTGTACACAGACCTTCTGTCATCATGTTGGGTGGAGGGTTTAAAGCAGAAAGACTAAGAGTCAACCTTCGGCTGGTCATTAATCGTCTCAAACTTCTTGAGAAAAAGAAAAGTAAGTCTTGCTTCCACTCTTTCAGTTGTAGTGTTTGTTTTTCTGTATTTCTTTACCTTTTTTTTTAACTTTGAACTCTTTTTCTATCTCTATTTACAAATGACACACAAAGCTGAGCTTGCTCAAAAGGCAAGGAAGGAGATTGCTGATTACTTGTCATCAGGCAAGGATGAACGAGCCCGTATCCGTGTTGAACACATCATCAGAGAGGACTATCTTGTTGAAGCCATGGAGATCCTGGAGCTGTACTGCGACCTCCTGATCACTCGCTTTGGCCTCATTCAGTCCATGAAGTGAGTAGTTGTGTCTTAAAAAACCCCACCATTCAGTCATTATGCAACTGTCACAGTTCTAATCCTTTACTTTCACCACCAGGGAGTTAGATCCAGGTTTGCAGGAGGCGGTGTCTACCCTCATCTGGGCAGCTCCTCGACTTCAGTCAGAGGTTTCTGAACTAAAAATAGTAGGTTTTTATTTCTTTCATACATTTTTCAGACAAGTTTATGATTGTCGTGTTGATGTTGACAGTAATATCTCAATATTTCTTGTAGGTCTCTGAACAGCTCTGCGCAAAATATAGCAAGGAGTATGGCAAGCTATGCAGAAATAACCAGATTGGCACAGTCAACGACAGAGTAAGCAATGTTATTGACTGACAGTCCACAGATCCTGCTACCGATTCATTAGCTTTGATAGTGACTTTTGATACACGCTAATCAAATACTGATGTTTGTAGCTAATGCACAAACTGAGTGTGGAGGCTCCTCCCAAGATCTTAGTGGAACGCTATCTGATCGAGATCGCCAAGAACTACAATGTGCCGTATGAACCTGATGCCATGGTTCGGGTAGGTTTGAAACCAAGTTGTCACTTGGTTTAAGATGTTGATTAATAGATTCTGTTTGTTCACTCGTTATTGTCTTGTCATGGTCCAGCCCGAGGTGTGTGTTGGAGAGGAGGCAGACCTCATTAACGTGGACAATGACAGAAAGTCTGGAGGAGGTGGAGGAGGAGGGGGTTTCTCTGCTCCTCCTGTTCCCATGCAGATGCCTATGCCCATGCCTATGCCTATGCCAACACCTTTCAGCTATCCCCCTCCCAAAGGACCAGTAAGGAGTTTTCAATTTTATATAGTAAACATTTCTTTCCCAAGGGGGTGTGTTGAGCTTCGTCCAGTGAGGGTCCTTGGGCAAGAACATTCATGCTACTGCCTAATTATGTAGCCACAAGGGGGCCCAAGTCTGGGTCTCCCTGTGCCAGTTCCCAGTCCAGATAAAGTACAGGGTTGTGTCTGGAAGGGCATCCGGATCTGTGAAAGGTGATTTGCTGTGGCGACCCCTGAGGGGGGTATGACGAAAGGTGAACGACTACATAGAAGTAGTAAAAATAAAGACGACATTTCTCCTCTTCCCCAAGAAGCTTTCTCTATGCAGAAGAAGTACCTGTAGCTTTAATGGAATCTACCTGGATCAATAATAATTTACAAAGTTAGTAGTTTAGTATAATTCTGCTCTTTTAATGGACGGCTGGATTCAATCCATGAAACATGGATCCATTTTAACATAAAAAAAGAATGTCATTGGTAATATTTATCTAGGGATGAACTGATTTTAAAACTCAAACAATATTAGTATTATTGAAATCTTCTCTGGAACTAAAGTTTATCTGTTCTGGCAATTGTAAATCTAAATGTACAACAGTTTGATTCTTATGCAAGTTTTTAAAACGACTCTTAACAATACCTTTCTTTCTTTTTTTGTGTCTGAAGTACAAATTATTATATGACTAAAAAGCTTTTTAAAAATAAGACAGGTATTTGATGGTTTACATGATTCGTGTCAAACAACTGTATTTATCCCAGTGGGGCAATTTTTTTCAAAGTGCGGACAGTAGCTTGTGAAAGGAAATCAAAAAAACACACGTAGACACATTAAAAACAATCCTATCATTCCTCGATACAAGGAGAGGCACCATAATACACATACAAAATTCCAAAATGGCAGACCCCTCCCTCGCTCATACTCATGCTTTCCATTTGTTTTCTGCTGCAGGAACATTTTAACCCTGCAGTAGGAACCTACGGTGGATTCCAGCCCCCCATGGGAGCAGGGCCACCACCCGAGTTGCCCACTTCTCCCCCCACATACGAGTCTGTAAGTTCAGGAGCCTGACACGTCTATGCCCGCCGTTTTCCCCCATTGATGGGCAGATGGAGTCAGAACGATTAAGGGAAGACTTTTTTTTTTTTAAGTATAAGCTGCATGGTTTCTTCAGCTGTTTAAGTAGATCGAAGTTAATGTTTTTACAACAAAGTAATTGTATTTTATACTTTTTACATTAGTACAAATACAACATACAGATAAAGTTCAAATGACATAGATTTTTTTTTCCTGATCTTTTCTGAGGCACTTACTGTGCTGATAGCAGCTTCTTTATAGGCTGGAAACTTATTTACCCCCCCCCCCTCATTTTTTTCTTTATATTTTTACTCTGGGATTTTTTTGAATGCCTCCTTTTAATTTAAAATCTTTATTTTCAGATTGATGATCTTAATGAAAAGCCCTTTGTTCCTTCTCAGGCAACAGGTGAGTGACTCCTGCAATTGTCATAGGAAACTATTAGCTATGCAGCGAGTAAATTGTTCACTAAAGTTAAAGATGCAACAGATTTTGTTTTTGAAATGTTAAACTGAGTAAAACACACCAATGAATGAAAGCTCCTCCCGCTTTTGGATTCTGAGTCTACTCCTTCCACCTCTCCAGGCCCGCACCCCGCACCTCGCCAGTTTGACAGCAACGCTTTACCAGAACTCCCCTCTGTCCCCGACACTCTGCCCACGTCCTCCTTAGGTGGGAACACCGCCGCCTCTGACGACATTGACTTTGACGACTTGACACGGAGATTCGAGGAGCTGAAGAAGAAGACTTAAGTGATACAGCTGTGGTCTAAACACACACACAGGCACACTTGTCTCCTCACAATCACACTAAAATTAAAAAAAGTATATATTGAAGGCTTAAAATCAGACTTGGGTAGTTTTTCACACCGCTTTATGGTGAAGTCATTTTACACTGATATTTAAATGTAAATGTGTTCTTACCTCATTTATCTGACTAATCTTTACCGTGTTCACCTCTTTGAGAAAATGTACATACTTCCACAGTGCCGTCATTTACTTTTCTAAATAGCACATTTAGTCAAATCTCTTATTCAATCACATCGGTTCTGATCCCTGTTCCTATGGGTTCTTTCAAATGTATCCATTTGATTGCTTCATAGAGCATTTAATCACATTAACATCCTAAAACATTGTTTTCCTGGCAGATAGGGGGGTTGAGGTGAACTTGACACACCTTGATTCTACTTTGCACACGCTGATGTCGCTGTGATCTCCACCACTGTGACACTCATCTGGCTCTGTCTCAAACCCGTCAGACGAGCCAGACGAGCTGCCGCGTCATTAGAAGAAACGTCGAGTCTTTGCTTGTCCTCAGTCAGGAGAGCATCAGCAGGTGGTCGGGCAGTTCATCACTGTGGAAGAGATATTTGGAACCAGTCGTTCTGCTCTGGCCGTCTCACCCATCAAGGCTGTGCTTATAATGTATAACTTGTACATGCGACTCCTCCAAAAAAGCCCTGTGTTGTCAGACTGACAATTGGTAAACAACCTGTATAATAAAGTGTAATAATAACAGATTTATTTACCTGTGCAGCAGGAAGTTCCAACAGTTTTATACTCTCCCATATCCAAAAAAAAACATTTTTTTGTTTCTCTTTGAATGTTAATTCTACCAAAAAGGTGCACTTTGTAAAGAGGCGGTTCATGTTTAAAACTCTCAATGATCGCATAAGGTTTTAGGTCGGCCGGGGTCTGATACTGTATGTGCATCACTGCGTTTGCCTTAGCGATCGCCTCTCAGTGGAGGGCTCTGTATAGGTTCAAACGTTTATCATCGATCAAGACTGAGTCTGTTCCATCTCTCGAGGTTCATGTTTATTACCAGTGGAAAAAGTGAGCGAAGGGGTTTTTGTTTACGTCAGTTGCCGTAGCCTGACCGACCGACCACACCCAGCTCTCCTTTGCATGGCTAATAATCAAGTGGAAGCTATCCTCGAGCAGAATGAATCAGCAGTTTCTGGAGGCAACTTGAGACTTTTTCCGCTGTTTGCTTTTAGGGTTGATGTGTCATGAAATATGAAAAGAGAATATTATCACTGCAATGCTTTGATTAGCTCTTTTTCTTGTTTTTAAGTTGAACTGTTTAGTTTTTCTTCATGTTTTAAAAAGAAAACATGTTTTCTACTCTGTATGCGATAACAATTTAATAAAAAGGCTGTTTGGAACTGGAACAGTTTCAGGTCTCTGCTTTTCTTTTTCCTTCCATGGTTTAAGGAGTTGAAATATGCAGCAGCAGCCAGCAGGGGTCCTTCACGATTCAGCAAGGCATCATCAGGAGCGATTATGGCACACCAATAACTTCTCACATTGAGACTGAATTTATGAAATATTGAGGTTAGTCTGTGGGTTTGGGTTGCTGTTAGGGGATAATGGTCAGCTATATCCATTTCCATTTTTAATGGCCTATTTTAACAAAAAAAAAAGGTAATATAAGTCTGAGCAAGCGATTTAGCATCCTTTCATGTGTTTGAGACTGTATAAGACATGCACACAATTTAATGTTTGGATGGTTCCACCCAAATCCTAAGTGGATCAATTATACAAATGACTAAACTTTTGCTAATTTCACAAAATCTGCCGAATGACTTTTGTCCAGAAAAGGAACAAAAAGATGCTTGAGAAGTGTTCCGACCACTAATAAGACCACTGCAGCCTTCACCGTCCACATTTTTCCCAGTTCTTTTCTCAGCCTTTGGTGTTTCTCGATCTTTTCATGTTCCTTCTCCCTGATGTTGCTATCAGTTGGGAGTCGCACATTTATCTCTCCATCTTCTTAACTAGGACTACTACTGTATGTTTGGTCTGTTAGCTTTTACCATTTTTGTCTGTATCTGGAAGTCTCACAGGATCATACCTTTGTCATTCTCAAAGGTACCTTCAGGAATGTTTTCTGTCTTATGGGACTTCCAGTCCATATCTAGCACTGATTTTTCTTTACACAATATCACAAACTGGTTATTGAGTTCTTCATATGTCCTGCCTGCTAGTATCTTACAACTGTGGTGGCTGTGGTGCAGTGGTAGGGCAGTTGACCTCTGATTTAAAGATTGTAGGTTCAATTTACGCCTTACGCCCATGTGTTGAAGTGTCCTTGGGCAAGACGCTGAACCCCACAATGCCTCTGGTGGAGGGTTGGTGCCAGTGTTCGGCAGTAGAGCCGCCATCAGTGTGTGATTGGGTGAAGAGGACTGTGACTGTAAAGTGCTTTGGTCCTTCGAGGAAGGTAGAAAAGCTCTATACAAGTATATGCCACTTACCATTGACCATTTGTTATGTGCTAGGTGTGTCAGGGACATCTTTGCACAGCCTGGAGTCCTTCTTGGTTTGGAGATCCTGACCTTTGTTGATCTTGTACTCTTGTGTCTCTGTTCTGTCTTTCAGTCCAGCTTTGTTAATTTCAGATCTCCATGCTGTTCGGTTCTTCATTCCCAAGACCCGTTCTTGGATGTCTGCCGCTAATGGTTTCTGGATCTTGTTCCTGGAGGTCCTAATGTTATGCTCTGAAGTTCATTTGTCACTGATCATTGCTGTGGTCCTCTATCTTTCTTTTGTATTTCTCCAGTTTCTTAGCTTGTTCCAGACCCACACGTGTCCCAATCAATATCACAGCATGTCCTGGTAAACCAACCAGACCTTGGTGCACACCTTGGTCATCCAGGCTCATATCAGATCCAGGAGGTTTGCTATAACCAGAACCCAGGCTGGCCAGGAAAAGGGAACCTCAGGCGAGTTTCCTTAAAAGTTGAAGAGGTTTGAAGAGATTTTTTCCTCTTTTGTCTCAAAGTTACAGAATTCTGTCGTACATGTTGAGGTTCAAATTAAAATAAAATTACTACATTTAATCTTAACAACCTGTTACATGATGTTTACATTTTTTTTATCATTAAGAGCTTGTTTTGTTTACTGAGTTACAATAAAAAGTCTCAGAGCAAATAAAGATCACAATGCTAAGAGGTCCCTTTATTAAAAGTCCATAGATACAGTATCAAGAAATAAAACCAAAAATATTCTTTATGATTAAAATAGGAGCACAGAGGAACACACATGAGGCGTTTGAAAATAGAAGAACAAACTTGAAAGTAGTTTGGCCTTCGTCATGAATCATTCAAAGGGTGGCAGACTGACTCCTAAAGAAGCAGTCATGAATGATGAAAAGGTTTAGCGTGCACTTTCAGCATGTATCACAGTGACGGAAGCAAAATGTGAAGAAAAAATAAAGTGATCAATTAACCATTAGCTCTCACATGTTCAATTACATAAGTGCACCTTTTTAGCCAACATTTCATAGTTTGCATTAATTCACAGACTGTGGTTGGTTGTTGCTCCCTGTGATGCAGGAGGGAACCTCGAGTGCCAATGTCGTACCCGTTCAAGTGGGAAATTTGTGTATCGATGGTAGATATGAAATTATTTTCTCATCTCCAAGATGAAACAACTAAATAGACCTAAATTCAAGCCGTCTATTAAGATTTTCATCAAAAATATATATTATTTTGCTAAACTATTATTTCACTTACAACCAACCATGGATGTCCTGCAATCTCCCTAGAACTGGCAATTTGTTTTTAGCTCCTAAAAAATGTAGCAGTATCTTTTAAGGAAATTGAACATCTAAAAGCTTCAGAGACTCCACAATAGTTACTGACATTTAACATCATTACTTTAAATTAGACGATAACTGTCACTTGAAATTTTGTAGATGTATAAACACCAAACATTTATATATTGAGTAAATTCTCCAGAAAGTGCAAATATAGTAGAAGATGGATGCAGTGGTGGGTTTCATGGGGAAGGAGGTCGATCCGGCGCCACGATTGGTCTTCACAGTGACTCCCTGCCAGTGTATTTTCTGCACCGCTCTTGTTGGGCTGTTTGATAGGAAGGACACTGCAGTTAGACATAATGTATTACGCCCCATTTAGACTTAACCCTTGTGCTATCCTAGGCACTTTAACGTTGGGAGTCGGGTCATCTAGACCCACTAGACAGTGTGCTGAACCTTTTTTCTTCAATGATTCTTTCAATGATTTCAATGATTCTTTCAATGATTTCAATGATTTTTTTCAAATCTTTCAATGATTCTTTTGATTCTTTTTTCTTCAATGATTCAATTTATTCAATGATGGGTCATCTAAGAAAGCACAAGGGTTCTAGAGGTGCACAACTACACTTGCAAGAGGGATGTTGCTTAAGGGACCCCCTGAGGAACATTTTTGCTGTGTAATGAGCTTGATTACACAAGGCTAGAATGGACTGGAAAAGTAACTTCAGTCGAGTTCATCAATAAATCATTTGTGTGCTAAATAAAACTTAGATGCAGTCCAGAACTGATTTAAAACTACAAAAGTTAATCTGTTGACGTTTGTCAGAAAAGAGGTTGGACACAATAAAATAGATTGCAGAAAAGGATGCAAGAACTTCATCTCTCTTGAATAATTTGTAACAACAGTGTCGATCAGTGATCTGTGGAAAAAAACCTGCAAAAGAAAGGAATGACAGGAAAGCAGCTCAATGTTTTCGTCACCTGATAGCACCTGCTCTGCTTCCTCAGTCTCCTCCACGGCCACTGGTTTTAGCAGCATGGCAAAAAACACAGCAACGCCTATCACCTGTGTACAAACACAAGCCTCAGCTAGGGAACGCAATGGAAACGACTCGTTCTGTTGTCTCCACCTCACCTTCAGAGGCTGCAAAATGAAGATGCTCTGAAACAACGACAGGCCCAAAGTCATAACCCACTTGATGGACTTCTCCTTGCCGTACTGAAAACCGTACAGCAGGGTGAAGTAGGTGGATATTGCACTGATGGAGAGCAGCAGGAACCAGCCTATGAACACACACCACCAGGGCAGACGGCAGCCTGTAGACTCCTTCTTCTTCCTCCTCACTGGTAGAGGGCTTCAGAAGAAATGTGAGAGAACATGAAAATGGGGAAAGGCCGGGACAAAAACCAAACCTCCACCAAACTTAAGGCTGGCAGAGTTGAATCTGTGTACATGTCACGGCTTACCAGTTGGCCAGGTGGCTGCTTAAGACCATCTCAGCCTTGCGAACAAGCAGGTTGGTAGTGCTGAGGGTGTCCTGGTAATCCTGCAGACTTGGGAAGTGTTTTCCATCCAGCTTCTCCAGACACATGAGAAGGTGGCAGAGAGCAGCCAGGAGGAACTTGCTGCAGTACACCAAGTGGTTGTCACTCAAACTCTCACCTGTGGTGATGATATTCAGAGATAAGTTTGTATTTTCCCTTTGAAACTCACCTGAGCAAATTAGCAAAACATTAAAATATATGTAGGCTGTGGGTGAAAATATGGTCCGCCGAAGATTTTCCACTTTTTCTTTCATTATTACATTATTATTGTTTTTTTTTTACTTTTTTTTTTACTTACCGGTAATCAATTTGCCAAAATTGTCCACCTTAATTGAAAATTTTTATAGATAAATTCTGTTTCCTGGGAAACATTTGCTAAACATTTACAAAATTAATTTTCTGTTTTTCCGCATGTTGTTGTCGATGCCTCCAAAAGAAGCATTAAAAGAAAAGTCACTTTTGAAGTGCTCGGAATCAATTTAGAGCTTATATTGTCGATCAAGACATGCATTAGCTTATGTTTGTGTGCATCATTCATGAACTACAAAAGTAAGCCTTTTTCTTAACCACATTAAGGGTGTGTATTTTTATAACTACCTTATTTATTTGTCAAACCAAATAATGTAGCTACCTTGCATGTAGTGGATTAAGTCATGCACCCTCTGCAGGGCAGGACCGAGGTCAGCAGCAGACTCCAGCCCGACCATTCCTGACACTTTGTTTCTCGGACTCATGCTCAACAAGTAAAGGAGCTCTTCAATTTCCTGTAAGCAGAAATGAATCAGTCAGTACAGCAGTTCATTAGAGTAAATGGAAGTATGGAGAAGCAGAGCGCACCTTCAGGATTGTTGGTACACTGATTGCGGGGGCTCTTGTTTTCTCAATGCCATCATCCTTTTTAGATGTTGAAACCGCTCGAGGTCGGATGCTTCTGAAGATGGTGATGATGAGAATGTTGATTGGGAACATTAGAGCAGCACTTTCCACCGCCACCATGAAGTCCTGCTGAGTTATACGCAAAGATCCTGGAAACGGGAGAGAATTTAAGAGATGAAAAGAGGTCCAGGTTCAAAAAACAACCAAATTTAGAAAGTTTAAGAGGATTTCAGAAAACGTAAGGACTTCAATCTTTCTTCAGACTGCAATGAAATTCTTATTATTACTCTTTTAACTCTTTCTTTAAGGGACTCTTTTCATGCAAAATATTTTATGACAAATAGTTCAGTTTAAAGGAAATGCAAAAAGTAATTTTTATTTCCTGAAGTTGGAGAGAACTAGCAGTGCTTTCTTTAGAAAGAGTCTCCATGTTTAAGCAGTGAGGCTTTGTGGTTTGGGGGAAAAGTGGTTGGTTGTTGTATCTTGTATGTTGAGATGGGTTGGTTCTTGCTTATTGCTGTCCTGACTTGTCTTTCTAAGCATTCGCTTTTTTTTCTCCAGCTCCAGTTCTTTACTTTTTCTAATCTCTATCCAGATAATAATAATCATTATTATTAATAATTTATTGGTTTTTTTTGTGTTTGCCTGTTTCAATCAGCTTATGATGATTCTAAATAATGAGGCAGGACCCCCCCAAACGGATGATGGCGCAGCCTGATGTCGTCCTTTGAGGTTGACTGATGGGTCAGAATGTCATTTCCCATGTCTGCTAAGCTTCTAATTAAACAGTACTCCCTTGTTAATCTATTTTTCATATTTTGTAGGTTCATTTTCGTGTGTATTTCACAATGTCCTCCCTGAACCAAAATTATCTGATGCTGTTCAACAAATGAGAAGACTGAGCAGTCACCTAATGAGAAGAGTTCTGGGGAATTGAGATCCTCAGGGATGTTCCAGAAGGCGATGTTGATGGCCATAGTGCACAGGAGCAGGGACATGCAGCAGGACACTCTCTGTGCCCGCGTGAAGGGGCTGCGTGAGGGGGGATCCCAGATGGACACCCAGATGTGTTCGTCCCTAAAACCTGTTAATGTTCTGGTCTGAAAGATGTTCCTAAAAAATATGAAACATTGAAAAATGACAGATCATTTAACAACTGGCTTTTGCAAGAGCTGAAAGTGTTTGTATAATGAGTGTTAAGATGCTAGACTCTAACCTGAAGCTGGCAATCTCGTTGTTCTTTGCAACGTTGAAGGTTTTCTTAGTCATGCCGTCCGCTCGGTCAGAACTCAGCCAGCAGTCGCAGAAGAAGTGAAACACTTGATGGTTTTGAAGGTCCTGTATGATCACCTTCTTAACATACCTTGGGATTATGGGAATTCAGAACAGAGATAAACATTTAACAATAAAAGTTTTTGCAGATCAATAATGAAAAAAAACAAAACACTAAATTATGTCATTTTTTTAGAGCACCTGCATTAATTCCCCTGAAACCACCCATGATAAATGTGCAACACATTGAAAATACTGCATCAGTTTTGAATGTTAACTTATCATAGTTCTTTACTAGGTGGATTATTTGTGTCACAGTACAGTACCTATATATTCTCCATGTGTATACTGTACATATCAATTTTCCTGCAAGATGGTACAGCTACAGCACATGCTTCCTTTAGAGTTTAAAAACATTCAGTACCATGAGGGGTGGCCTCCGGAGTTGTCGTGCTGCAGCCGCAGATGTCGCACTTCCCCCAGAGGGAAAGGTGTAGACAAGAGAAACATGTCGCAGGATCCTCTCTCAAGCACAGGCTTGTCGGGATCAGTCAGGTGGTGGATGCTGCTCTCTGCATCCGAGCCAACCAGCTTCGCTGTGACCTGCAGGACAGCGCAGACAAACAAGATTTTGAAGGCAAACATCAGCAACCATCAAGCTGTGTGCAGGCAGAAAGTGCTTATAGCTCTGTATATGCAGAATATACAGTTGATGGGTACCTTTGCACAGAAACATATACTGATTTTCAAAACAAAAGAAAACAATAAAATGAATACAGAATTCAACACACTGCAATAGGAGTGCAATTTAGATATTCCATAGAATGACAAAACTGAAAGACTTTGACCATCCTGTCAAGAAATCCAATACATTCAACAGGAAAATTCAAAAATATGGTGATTAATAGTTAAAAAAATCATTTAATTTCAAAATTTAAAATAAAAGTCTGAGTAATCTCACTACCTTCTTAGTATAATGTGTGTACCAAATGGGCGGCCATGATTTAGCACCATTTCAAATGGCTGCATGTTTAGGTTGTTCCCAGTTTAAACAACAAAATAATTTGAAAACATGTACCAAAAAAAGTGTCAAAATGTCATAAAGATGTTAAAAAGTAAATCAACTCTTACATTTGCAGAAGTTCCTGCATTCTTGCGATGCCCTGTTTGGACACAAACCAGGTAGTTGTACTGAGCTCCTGGGTGGCTGTCCTCCAGCAGAGTCATCTTCCTCTAATAGGGTGACATAAAACATGAAAACATTTAAAAATCAATATGGTTTGGTTTAGTATTTATTTATAACTCAACCTGGAATGCTGGTCAATTATATACTCTCTCTTCTTAGGTGGCCTCCTAAATTCCTATTGTTTAACTGTGTTAAATCCTTATACCCTAAACAGCATTAAGCATGTAAAGCACATCAACTAATGCTTGTTAAAAGAAGACAGCCCTGACCTTAGAGCGTGCCCTGCGGTCAGCATAGCAGGCCCACAGCAGTGTGATCAGGTAGAGAGTGAAGAAGGAGCACAACAGGGCAAGCACCACGTAATTCTCATTCACGGTGGCAAACAGCTCCGCCGTGCGAGAAATGTCCACCTGGTTTGGCATCACAAAGAAGGAGCTCCCGAAGAGGGTCAGGTGGTTGCACATGCAGTGTGTGAGCACCGGGCTTGTCTTGTGTCCCACCTGAGATGAGCACAGATGAGCCATCAAACCACTGCTGCCATGATGCTAAAGCAGCTCATACTTTGGATTTGTGTGCACCAACCCTGCAACCGGCGGTGCTCCAATTGCCCGTGTGCGTGTCCCAATACACACACTTGCTCATGTGAGACGTCACCGTCACTGTCACGCCCAGTTCCTGTGTCGAATTAAGCCTTGTGTCAACATACCAGATCCCCAGATTCTGCTGGAACATTTCTGGGGTTATCATCCAGCGATATCCTCCTACAGCAGAAATACATTAACCTTTAATGTGTCAACAAGTGCATAGACCTACAGAAATGACAGCTGAGGCTCAGAGGGCAAGTGTGTTGAGGATGAAATTACCTGTTTGGTTTAAAACTGTTTTTTTAGTGAAATAAGTGGAGTTGGGGGGTGAGTTGTAAGACAAAGTCACAACAAAGGAGGCATTGACGCTTGGCTCCACATCGAAGATGACGGTCACCTCTGGGTCAGAGATGTTGAATGAAGTCACCGATTTGGTGTCTTTTTCCAACACGAACGTGCTGTTAGCCACAGACGAATTATCCGAGCGGCGCAGGAATATCTGAGGAAACACAGAGACCTCTCCAGGCTGACTTTATGGATTGGATAAATAAAAAGACTGAAACATCAACAAATCTAAAACTGTTAATTTGTTAGTTCTTTGTGAGATCTAATCAAACTTTATCAATTTGGTCAGTACCGTTTAAAACAGCCTACGGAATGTACTTGAATTTTCTTTCTAATAGTAAGAAAAAATTCAGCTTGGGTCTATTTTAAACATTTTTGTTTGACTTTTTAAAATGAACCCATAGATCATAAAACATGCATTCAGGCTTGTTGGCATTTCTTTGGCTGGCTCTCATTGTTTTGCTTTTTTCCATTCAAACATCAGCATATATCGTTCAGTTTAGTTTTTATTTTCCAATTTAACAAAAGAGTGAATTGTTAAGTAAAAGTGGCACAGCTGTCATTCTTGGTGTAAAACTGAAAATGTTATTAAAAAACAAGTTTTTAATTTTGTACATTTTTGTTTCTGCTTTTTCTGCTTCAATAGAGCTGAAATCATTTCAATCAAAGGTTTAAACCAGTTTTATTACAATATGAAAACATGAAAAGCTTTTGTTGGGTTTTTTGGCAAAAAAGATTCTTATTAAAGCTTATTTCTCCAAAGATTGTTGTGTTTTACGAATCATTTTATTGTGCAGGAAAATATGCCAATCTTGTAATCATTATACATATATTTGTTATTATAAAGTTTTGAGAACGTACCTACAAGAAATCCTTAAAGTAATTTTTAACATGTGTCGAAACTATAAAGAAACAATAATATTATGTGTTATCAAAAACTCTTAATGCTTTAAGAGGTATTCCAGCAATTTTGTTGCAGATCTTTAATGAAAGTATTCTTGCAAGACAATTTTTTTCATTCACTCAATAGTTTTGACTTTTATGGATGCATTTTTCTGAGTTATCAGTATGAAAAGCACAGTTGTAACCGCACTCTGTCAGGGAATTTACCTCAATCATCTCCGGAAGGTTTGACAGCTCAATGTTTGAGCCTTTATTGCTGAGCACCAAATTACAAACCGTTCCTGACATGTTGTCAGCAGAAGGATAAGGACTAACTGACATAGTGGTCATCTAAGAAGGAAGAAACCGGAGTTACTTAAAAATAAATAAGAGATGCAGAGAAAACAGAGAGCTCACATCCTGGGAATCCAAACCTACCTGGGTGGTGATGTCAGTGTAATTCTCAAGCTGCGAAGACAGCGCAGAATATGAGGGGAGCTTAATGTACTCCCCATTCTCCTCTGAACCCAGCACTGCATTGTTGAGCTCTTGGGTTTTGTAACTGATGACGTTGGAAACCAAACCATCACATAACAGCAAGAACAGATGAGTATTGAGAAAAGTCTATAATTAACATAAACTGAAATACATACGCTTTCTGATAGATGGTGCCCGTTGGATGTTTGATGACAGTTTGCCTGAGACTTGAATTGTCTTGACCTCTCAGCAAAGAAGCTGACTCAATAATCTGAAAGACCTTCTCATACAGAGACTGGAAAAGCAAGAATAAATGTGACACCATTGGACCAGGAAGACCCCACCAGCAGTAAAGACCATGCAAGTCAAAGTTAATTTCTGTCCACTTACTTGAGAGTTTGGCTCAGTGACCAGGTCACATTTTTTTAGTGAAAGACTCAAGATAGCAAAGCTGCTGTTAATGATGCCGCTTATTTCATCTGGATCTATTAAAATTGATCGTATTTTGGCTTTTTTCACAACAGCCAACAAATACTTAACGAACTCATCCTGTGAAGCAAAAAAAAATACAGAAAGTTTTTTAGAACTTAACGGATAAAATGCAATGAAATCATGTGCTTTTTTGTTGTGGAAGGAAAAAGGAGGAGTGCCAACCTGATGGTTACTTGTGGGCTCTCCTGCTGTTGTTTCCATTCGTTTGAGTTCTGTCCCTGCAAGCTACCAAAAAAAACTGCAATTATGTTGATGTAGATGATCTTACAAAATGCACTTTTACACACTCTTACATTCTTTTTATAATTAATTGTAGTATTTGCTTACTTTTATTAGTTCAGAGATGTCTTCAATATTTGAAACTATGTCATCTGAAAAGCTTCTTCTGAGTCCTGGAAACAAAGCATGTGAGTGTTTAGAAGAACAAAAAAGAGATGGAGCAGTTTACAGTAAGGATCACAAAGTCTCACTTACGAGGTTTGCCCGCATGATTGGATAGAAGCATTTTCTGAAAAGAGAACACATTAAAAAAATTGATAATCCAAAATTTCCACAAGCTGCTTCTTAAAGACAAAATGTGGTAAGTGTTTTATTATTATTGTCATTTTACCTTTGTGCTTGTTGGGGAACTTACACCTTTTAATGATAAAAAGTCACTTTTAAACTCATTGCAAAGATGAAATGTGAGAATGTGAAGGATCAGAGCATCAGCTTTACATACGGTGGGTGCAGAGGAAGCCCCGAGTCTTACTGCAGTCAGATGACAGCACCTTAAGAGGGTTTAGCTTTATGTATCCACAGGAATCCATGGAAAAATCCCTATCATCTGGCATGAAAGAGAAGAGCTTTAGACTTGCATTTCAGCTCAGTAGTTTAATTTACCAAAAAATTACTGACCTTCAGTTTTGATATTTAGATATTATTCCTGTATGTTAGATTTTTTAAAACCTGTTTTTCCCCTTCCTGTGTTTTAATGCTTGTTAGAATTGTTTTTGCATATGTAAAACAATTTGCCCCTTTAAAATGTCCTAAACAAATGTCATGACCTCGCTGTAAAGATGGCAGTCAGGTTAAATTGCTGTTTTTTTTCCAGGAAAAAAATCCATGCAGATTTATACGCCAACAAACTGAAATTATGCTTATTTTGCAAAATAAACAACCTCTTTTTATGTTTGATAAATGGCACAATTATATTTGTGTGTGTTGAATTAATAAAAATCCTTTTCTTGTCTAGCCTCAAGTCACAGACTTTAAATCCATCAAGAAAAAAATGACAAGTTTTTAAATTAAATGTATAACTTACATTAAAATATGTTATTAGTTTTCAATTTGATGCCTCAGTAATTTACATATTAAATCAAATCAATAAAAAAACAAGCACATTTAATAACATTTTACAACAATAAAGGTATCTTACTCAGATTGGGGTTTGTGCTCTCAACTCGGACTCTTTTTCCCATCCACCAGGTCATGTTGCTGAACCTTCGTTCTTGGATAATGCTGGTCAGGAAAACCTTTGCTGGGCTGTTCAACTCCTGTAGGAGCTTCCCTCCTCTCTCTTCACAGCTGCTCATGGCCTGGAACCAGGTCTTTGGTTCCACAACAAACTCCAAACAGAGATTTCTTGAAATAAATTCACATGGTGCTGGTTGCTTCTGGTGTGGACAGGCCTCTGATCTTTCACCTGAAGACAGACTTTCAACAGAAATCCACAAAAAGATGGAGATCCAGGACATTATTGATGCAATGTGCATGGCAAACGCACTTAGTGCTGAAACTGAACAAGCAACGAGTCACATCAGTCTGTGCCGTGGAAATGAGAGAATTTCCTTGAAGAAAAAAAATACTCTGCATCTGTTCTAAATACTTTAGGAAAATCACTGCAGACAATCAAAGAAGATGCAAAGTGAAGGAATCACTCCTGGCTCCAAAATGTGATTCAGGAGTTTCCTTCAAAACACTGACTCATTGTTTTGAACATTACAGGCTTCATAATTAACTATAAAGTAAATTATTTCTGAATCTTGATAAACAGGGCAACCTTTTTTTTTTTACTTTAAACAATAGAAGAAAAGGAAATTAAGTCATATATGTCTTTCCATGAGATTTCAATGACCAAAAATTAAACTATTATAAACTACTTCTGTATAATGAAGTGATGACAGTTAAAAAATTGTCAATGTTTATATTAGATTAAACCAATTAAAAAAATACTCTACTGTGGCATGTTTTGGTTGGCACTGTATTCTGTTTTAAAACTTTTGGATTTCTTAAAGGGCTTTTTTCACCTGTTGAAATGGCATTTCAGTTTTAAACAACAGCAGCTGTGAATTAAATGTTTGCTTAATAAATTTTTTTTGTAGCACACTCATGTGTCAGTTTTTATTTTTCATTTGAACTAGTCTTGAATAAACATAAACTGCAAGTTAAAATGGGGCATGTTTTTTAATTAAATATTTGAACTAAAACTCAGATAGATACATAGATATACAAACTTGGAAAACTATATTTAGAAATGTACTTCATTAACATTTTTAAAAAGCTTCTTCAAATGCTATTAACTTCTTGTGTGCGCACAAGATTTAAAATGGGAAAGAGTTTGTACATTACACCCACTTCACTGTTTAGTTTAACTGATAAGGTATGCCTTTGAAAAGTTTTTTATCGTCTTTTGTAGCCTGATGCATGTTAGATTAAATATAAGACAAAGAAAAGCCCCACAGATAATTTATCCATAACTTTCTCGAGGTGCTCATTAAATGCACCACTGAGTCTTGCATATTGGTAAAAAAAAAATAAAAATAAAACAGCAACATTAATTTAAAAAGACAAAATATGTTAGCTAGAGATGTGAAATAGTGTTTGGAAAATGTTTTCACTATGAACATTGACTGTATATGAGAATAATAAACCACACATTTGTAGCATCCACTTCCGGGTCATGAGTCGTTGGTGAGGTATCGCGAGAACATGATGGGGAAGTTGCTTTTGAGTAACATGGTGAGGCGTTCATGTCCCCAGACACAAATCTGCGTCCATGGCGGGACAATTGAAGGTAACTCAGGAATAAATAAACGATTTCAGATTTTCCAGAGGTATACATGTTATTATAACTCTTGTTTTCTGTGCTAAAGTGTAGCCTCAAACCAAGCTAACCTAATGTCGGTCGGTAAGTTTTACATCATAATAAAACCCTGAAAGTTAAGTTATGTATACTACTCTGGGCTTATCCCGTCGCCTTAGTTAGTTTAATGCTGTTTGCCTGCACATGCTGTTTGGAATGTTTAAATAAAGAAAACGTTACTCTTGTGGTGATGAAATAGTGTGATGAACACATTATTTCTCACAAAACTGATAAGCTCAAGACAAGCATAACTAATTGTCAGTTTTATTGCTTCATTTACACTGTGTCGTTTTAAGGAAACACATTGGTGTTGCAGGTAGAACTACCTAGCATTCACACAGTGACAATTCATGCCTCAAAGCACTGAATGCAGACACAACCTTATGGTAAACATTTCATTTAGTGCCATTTCTGCAACAGTCGACAGTCGATTGTTGAGATCTCCAGGGGGTTCTGTCACCCGAACATCTGTTATGTCTTCATTAACAGAGACGCCTTAAAGATGCGGTGAAGGTCATCGGGTCAGGAAGCCTCCTGTTTGCCTCTTACCTCACTGCCGTTGGAGATGAGCGTTTCTATGCCAACCAGCTGATGCCTCTGCTGCAGAGGATTGTGGGGCCAGAAATGGCACACGTGTTTGCGGTCAAGATAATGGGAATGGGCCTTGTTCCTCTGAACCGCTACCAGGATCCTGCAGCTTTGGTAAGCCTGGAACATTTTTTATCCTCCTGTTAAATTAAAATAAAATATATTTATTTGTTAAAGTTGGACCATTTGTCCGTATAGGAGGTGACCACACTCGGACTGAAGTTTAAAAACCCTATTGGCATTGCAGCCGGCTTTGACAAGCATGGGGAAGCTGTGGACGCTCTTTACAAGTTGGGCTTCGGCTTTGTTGAGGTTGGGACAGTCACTCCAAAGCCACAGGAGGGGAACCCGAAACCACGAGTGTTTCGGCTCCCTGCCGATAATGCAGTAATAAACAGGTACGTTTCAGAGACTGCGCACTTTGGGGACAGAAATAAAATCCTTATTTGGTGCATCTTCCTGAAACAATTTCATCTTGATTAAGAACTGAAGTAGTTACAGATAAATGTGCACTTTGTGCTGCTTGACAATTGATAGCTGTGGTCTGTATAGCCACTGTAAACAATTCCTTCTTCAGCAATGAACCCGCTTTTTCAGATTGCCCTCCTATGACAAACTAGACTGTGAATTTGTATTTGTATTGAAGACGGAAGTCAATCTTGAATCAGATTGTCTGTTTATTTTGTAGACTTGATCCTAGGATGGATGAAAGCCCCTCATCTATGAAAATACCTTCCAGGAAAATGCTGTGACTGTTTGTCACAAATGTATGTCTGTTAGTCGACTCTGATTTCCCTTATTTCTTTCCTTAAGCCTCATCTACCACCTCAAGAGAAGTTGTGATCGTTCTAGGAATAACTTATTTTTAAAAGTGTCAATGGTGCAGCCCCAACCTCCCAGAGGTTCTCTGCCCAGAACATCTGAATATTTCCAAAACAAGCTCTTCTATAGTAAACCCCAAAGTTGTGACATGTGCCACAGATCAGGGTAGTTAACAAAGTTAACCCTTAAGCTTTTAAGAATTCATAACCTGCCCACTCAATATAATGGCTTATTTATTTAACTAGCAGATAGTAGATTTCCTTTTATTGTATATTCCATTTGTTTTTGTATGTTGTGTTTAAATCTAATTTTGGTTTTAATCTATTATTTGATGTGAGGTCTACCTGCACATTTTCCACAGCTAGAATCATGAACATGGCATCTGAATTAATTACATTTATTTTTAACTGATTTTTATTTCATGGGTTCTTCAATACATCTGAATACTTGATGGTTCTTGTTTTACAATTTGGAAAATATAAAAAAATAAAATGGATGACTTTCCTTAAGAGTTAATTACTTTCTTTATTTAATGTTTTCTTTTCTTTTTTATAATACATTTTAACCTCAGAAGCCATAACATCACGTTAGGCAAAGCACTAACAAATCTTCATTCTTTCTTCATTAATATTTTTTTCCTTTTCTAAACTTTTTCCTGTATTTAAAAGTTAAGCTGAATTAGATTTTGTGCATTTTAGGAGAATTAAGAGAATTAGACATAAATGTTAATTTCATTCTTTTACGGGAAATTTTCACTTTGATTTGTTTAACTTTTTAATTTAACCATTTTAATGTGTAACGTGCTTCTAAGTTTAAAACCTGCTTCATAAATCAACCGGCCTTCGGACTGTGTTGTTAAAAAATAAATTAAATTAATTCTATTAGTAATTGTTCTATTTTTGGAATTTTATTTGTTGACAGTACCAGAGTCTGCAAAAATGGACTTTATAAATAAAGTTTGCCATTCTTTCGAACATGTTTTTTGGTTAAAAAAAAAAAGGATTTGTGTTTGTTTCTGATGTTGTAATGTGGGATCATTCTAAAAACATTTATATCTTTACATCAATGATCTTGGTTGCTGGAATTTTGTTTCTTTTTGAAGCTTTTTTAGGACTTAATTGGTGTTGAATTGGCGTGTTTATGGTTTTCCAGGTATGGATTCAACAGCTGCGGTTTGGCGGAGGTTCAAACCCGCCTGAAGGCCAGAGAAGAAACACAGCAGCAGTTAACTAAAAGTTAGTGGGTTTGAAGTGTTTCCTGTTGTTAAAATGTTTTTAATTCTGTTGCCTTGTTGTAAGTCGTTCTGAATAAATGTAAGTTTTTTATTCTAAACATCCAGTACTAGTGTATTATCAGATAAAATACCCTCTGCTAATTAGCCTTTGAAATGATCCTGACCTGTCCTTGTCTCACGTTTTCACGCTCACAGCTCATTTAGCACATCAGCAGCCTCCGCCCCAGTTAAGTCATGGATGTGATGACGCGGCCTCTGTTTCTGTTTGCCTGGACCTTCATTTTTCTGTATGCTTATAGCTGGCCTTCCCCTCGGCATCAACCTAGGAAAGAACAAGCTTTCCCAGGATGCAGCGGCAGATTACACCGAGGGGGTTAAAGCTCTGGGCCCGCTGGCTGATTACCTTGTGGTCAACGTCAGCAGTCCAAACACGCCAGGTCTCCGAGATCTACAGGGCAAGGCTGAGCTTCGGCAGCTCTTATGCACAGTAAGACTTTCCTAATGTCCTTGGAGGGATGCTGCTGTCCATAAAACCATTATTTTACTCAGCTGATTTCCCTCTAAAGCTGTGCGACAGTGAAGGGATGGAGCTTTACCTCCAAAGAGTTTGGAACCTTCCAAAGTAAAAAGACCCGTTCATGTGGTTCTATATTGTTCCATAGTAAACCTAAAAATATGAAAGGTGGGCACAAATTCTGAAGCTGATATAAAACATCACAAATTTCTCTTAAGATCAAGATAGAAAAGTCAGATTAATCCACACCCTTATTTTCTTTAATTGATTAATTCAACGCCTGCAAACAAATCTCCCTCAAGAAGTTGGTCATTTTTAGCCTTAAGCTCCTACTTTTTAACTTCTCGTCATGGATTAATAGAAACTTTCCAAATGTGTTTAATGTTTGAACAGAAAAGTTAGGTTTGAAATACAGTTTCCTATTGTTTCTGTTGTCTGTAGGAAGCAAGGAACGGAGTTTTGGCAAATAGAATTTGCTGATCAATGCTAAGGGTTATCCCATCGTCCTAATAACCAGAAGAAAGTTGCAACAGCACCTGAAAAAAATGCCACCAAACCACAGAGGTGCCTGTGAGAGCTCAGGTTTTTCTATTCAAACTGTAATGTCAGCCCTCCTGTGTGCATTTCAGCACAGCTGTCCAAACTGAAGAAAAACCTGACAATAAACCGCAGATTCATCAGTTTGAAAGGGAAAACCCGCAAGTTTTGGGTTGTTTGAGCCTTAAGGTTCAAAGCATTCAGATGCACAGAGCCTTAAATCATTTATAGGTTAGAGCTGCAAGAAATTGCATTTGCTCACAACAAATACAGAAAGCAGGGCGCATGAGAAATGTGAAGGCGAGGCTACTGGGTTTATGACCCTCCCTCTTTAAAAGCTAAAAAACTAAAAGGAAAAAGCCGCTTTACTGGTAACTCTGTTTACCAGAGATGGAGGGAATGACATGTTCCTGAGATAAACAACAATTAAAACAACTTTATGATGTGAAGACAGCTTTGCAGAGTCAATTCTGCCTTCCTGCATTTATCTGTAGATTTTCTTCCTTGTAATCAAGTAGCACCATTTGTGTGTTATAAATGTTTACATTTATATGTTTGTACATTCAGTGATAACGTTAAAATGACTCAATCTGTTCTGTTCTATCTGTAGCGTGTGCAGCTGTAGCGCATACACCCTTTTTAGGGAGCACTGTCTTTTTCCCCTTCCAGCCTTTAGGCTAAAGGAAAGTCAAGGGCAGGGTTAATGAGTGTCACCGGCCACTGACAGACAGCATGGTGATAAAAGCCCTCTGGCTCCATTAATAAAATACACTTTTTGACTTGCACGATTGATTATGTCTGATTTAATTAAAAAAAAAAAAACATTTCTTGACAATTCGAACTGCATTAGCTTGACAAGAATTATTTTTTTTGCATTTCTTGTTGACCAGAATTAAGAGAATTTACCAATTTTTTTCCTGATTGGGTTGGATAAAGTATTATCTGTCTGGTTGGCTATCTGTCTAAGCAAACTTTAGTCAACTCTTAGTTTTTTCTTTTACCATTTAATGTCTGTTTGCAGATTAAACAAGATGTAATTTGTATCATAAGGTGGATGCTGCTTCAGTCTTTTTGGCTCCGGTACGGTGGCCCTGAAGTGCAAATCACGTCAAATAATCATTCAACGCAAAAATGTTTTAAAGATCACAACGGCAATTTAAAATGCAAAACAAAAAAACAAAAAAAAAGTGCTTTACATTTTAGAAAACAAAACAAAATTCCAGAAACCAAAACGTGAAAAACAAAATGAAAAAACATTTCAGGAAACAAAAGGAAACGACGAAAACCAGAAAAGGTAGATACTTTGGGCCATCATTGCTTTGGTGATGTTCCTGCCTTTTCCGGTTTCTAATTATGTTTCGTTTTTCTATCATGTCATTTTGTTTTCTGGAAATGACTTTTGCTGTTGTTTTTGTCTTTTGTCTTGTGGTTTCCGGTGTTTCTTTAGTTTCTTTTCTAAAATGTAAAGTTGTTTTTTTCAAGTTTTTCTTTTGCTTTTTAATTGTTATGGTGATCCTTAAAAATGTTTCAGTGTTGATGTGATTTGCACTTCAGGGCCACCGTACTCCAGTCCCTCTATAGTTCAAATAGAATTTTCTCTGCCATCTTTCCTTCTCAGGTGTTAAAGGAGCGTGACGCCCTGCCGGACGCACACAGGCCCCCGGTCCTGCTGAAGATCGCTCCTGACCTCACAGCCCAGGACAAACGAGACATTGCTGATGTCGTAGCTGAGGTGTGGGTCCGCCTTCATTTGCCTTTCATTTCATTGAGCTCAATCGACCATTTCTTGTATCAGCTGACTTTGGGATCTTTCATTTGTTCAGGTTTCACCTGGGCTTTAAAAGTATTCCAGACTATTAAGTGATTGTCATCACAATGATGCTGAGATGTTTTTCCCTTGAGTCTAAGGGTTTATGTCAGACAGGTATCAGTGGTCGCTGCATGGCTCCTGGGCGATGGAAGATATTGGCGCACCGGACCTCTGAAATCACAAGAAGGAAAATGCTCTGATTTGATTAAACAAATATGGGCTAAAGAAAGCACTCGACTGACTTCAGGGAAACAGAAAGTGCAGACACAGTTTGGTGTTTGTCCTGAAGACAGATTATTAAGCTGATTTAGTGAAAGAACCAAAAACTTGTCATATTCTGTTGGTGCTTTCCTAGAGTCACCTTGATGGAGATAAACTGTGTTTTTACAGCAGCTAGGCTGGGTTTATGTGGTAATTCATTTGATGCTGAATGAAGAACTGTGTGCATGTTTCTCTACTGGAGGAGAACTCTCAGAAACTTTGGCTGTGTCCAAATTCCCTCCCCAGACTATAAAGAGCAGGACTATAGTGCCCCGGATTTTATTCATTCTCACTTTTGTTTTTCAAACTGTAAACTTGACTCATTAGCTGAAGTAGAAACCAAATAAATAACATTTTTTGAAGACTCAACTGTGTTCTGATCAAAGGATTTATACAAAATAAAAGTATGTCCATTTTCTATTCCACCAATCTAGTGGGTATCAATGCACACTACTTTTTCACAGAGACTGGTTAGTTTTTAGGGCCCTGCCAGGCCACTGGATTTAGGAATACATTCGAACAGCCCTTCAAAATACCGAGCCCCCTACATAGTGCACTGAACAGAGATCAATGGGGGAATTTAGACCCAGGCTATATGTGTCCTGCTTTACGTTTGGACGTCTTCTCCACCGTCCTGAGCACACGCTGCTGTCTTCCCGCCTTTGCTTCCCTGTTCCCTTTGTGTCTGCAGCTGGGAGTGGATGGTTTAATGGTGACTAATACAACTGTGTCCAGGCCAGAGACGCTTCAAGACCCACTTAAGTATGAGACTGGGGGGTTAAGTGGGCAGCCTCTCAAAGAAATGTCCACCAACACTGTGAGAGAAATGTACAAACTCACCAAAGGTATTTATTTCCAGAGGGTTACATCTTTTAGAAGATTACTTATAAATAAAATACATTTTATGAATATTGTTTGGTAGGAAAAGTGCCAATAATTGGAATTGGAGGGGTTGCCAGTGGGCAGGACGCCATGGATAAAATTCGAGCGGGGGCTTCTCTGATTCAGCTCTACACTAGTTTGACCTATCAGGGCCCGCCTGTAGTGACGAAGGTCAAAAGAGAATTAGAGGACCTTCTTAAGTGAGTATGACACCAGGCATCCCTTTTTAATAACAACAGAAGGCTCATTAAAGACGCTCTCTTCCAGAGACATGAATGAAGTGATGTCTTCATGTGTTTGCGCAGAGATCAAGGCTTCAGCTGCGTAGCCGAGGCGGTCGGTGCCGATCACAGGGACGCAGATGGGAGACGCTAACGCCGACACTCCAGGGCTCTGAAACACCTGTCACTGCCATTTCTGCAGAACAGCATCAAGACCGTCGTCGACTCCTAATGGATCCTGGGGTAAAGTCATTGCCCATTTGTCCATTCTGACGTCCTTTATTTACAAAAAAGATCTATATAGTCCTGCCTTTACATGTAAAGTCCTACATGAATAATGAAGATGCATCTGTATTATTAAAGAGCTGAGATCGGCAGCTTGATTTCAGTTTTTTAAAATGTTTTGTTACAGTGTAACAGCAGTTTGTTTCTCGCTGGTAGCAGAACTTTTCTGAATTCAGGTTGTTTCACTTTCTCACACATTTGTCATTCTAATGTTTTAAAGTGACAAAGTACTTTAAATGCAGGGAGGACTTAGCTGCAACTGTCTTCTTCTTTTATTTGATTAAAGTACACATATTTGGAAATGTACTAAACATTGAAAGATTAAAAAACATGTCCAAAGCAGTAAATGTTTTGTCTTTTCTTCTGAATTTGTTATTCATGACCCCCCTCCCCCTTCAATCACCTCCTTTGGTGATTTTAATCTCTTATTGAGGCTTTGGAAGGTTTTCTCATAGGCAGTGATTATTAGCTGGTGCAGTGAAGGCAGCGGTTCTGTGAGGATCAGCTGTGAGCTGCAGGGCGCCTTCATGTTCCTCTCCCGAGGCAAAGTCCAGACTGGCTTTAACGCCATATGCGGTTTCACAGCAAAGCCTTCCAGACAAGCTAAACTTTCTGAACTTCTTGGTGACTGAAATAGCTCAGAGCCAGAGAAAAGGCATAGCATAATGTTACTAAAATCTTTGCTTAATTTGGGGCTACAAGGAGCTTTCCTAAATGTTATTCAGATGTTTGGCATTGGATGTGTCGCATATAAAGTACCTGAATGTAAAGTTTTGATGTTGAGATGGAGATGGGGACTAAACATGGCACAAAATAATCAAAAATGCTGAACAAAGTTGATGTTTTTTATTTTTATTTTTTTTCAAGTTTTCTATCGGTACTTTTATCAACTCTAAATTTTCTAAACACACTGATTGTATGTCAGTAAAGAGGAAAGGCATAAACCTCCAGCCAAGAGTCGTGTCTTTAATCCAAACATTTATTAAATTCATCCCTTTGCATCAAAATAAATTATTGACAAAGTCCTTAATGTTTTAAAATGGCTCAGATACAAGTCTACTCCTATGAAATATTTAACATTCTCACATCTGGGAGAATGTAAATTAGCCTTGTTTTAAGCTTTGGTTCATTTTACAGACATCACTTCTGAACCGAATGTCCTCTTTAAAAAAACAGTTGGAAGGAAGAGAGAACAAATCAGCCAAGTATTCATCAAATCCACAAAGTTTTTTTGTGTTAGCACAGATGGTGAACCTCAACATCAAGCTCTTTTGTGAAAAAACAGGTAACATTTACACAGGTAAAGATTTTTTTTTAAACTCAACCCCTAAACTTTCCTGTTCCTCTGCATGTATGTCAGTCCATGTAGTATAAATAATGAATACGTTCAAATAAATATAGTAAATGCACTGAGTGACCAGAGAGGAGGGTCAGCCTTAGAGAAGTCTGTCCGATGCTGCTACTTTCTAAATCCTTCACACGTTCTCTTTGCAGGAAATCATCTGTCTTTGCTTTGAAATTCTTACTATTTTAAACTAAATTGAAGAATCAAGTGCTTAAGTTTAGATTAAATTATTTTCAAACAGGTTTAAAAAACAAAAACAATTTCCATTTTTTTAAATCCAACTTTTCCTCCCAAATTTTTTCTGCCCTGAACCTTAAAAGAAATAAAATTGGGAACTTCTTGGACTTTTTATAGATTTTTTGTTTGTTTAGTGGCGGCTGTGCGACTCGAGAAAAAGTCAAAACAAATGGCTAATTTATTGATTCCTTTATTTAAACTAAATTTTGCAGGAATCTCTGGAAATGACTGACTATTTGAGCGATGCCTGCTTAAGATGAAATCTAAATCCAAATCTGTTTGGAACTGACGTCACGACAGCCTCATCTTTCATGCATGACTGAACGCCATGCAAAAGAGAGCTGCTTTTTTCCAAGTGTTCCCTCGACTTCCAAGCTTATCGGCATTGTAGAAAACAGGAATGTCGTTTCTTTGCCTAAATCAAGAATAACAACTAGGGTTTTAGCAAAAAAGCTCCTCTTCAGGCCTGTGAGTGTCTTGATCTGATTGTGTCTGAGAGCTGCAGCGTCGCGTGACTGACGTGTACAGACCGGTGTCCATCTGCACATGGCTGTTATGAAGGCGCGCGATGCCTGGAGCTTCTCAAAGTCACAGGTGTGACTGTGGCAGGCGGGGTCACAAACCACACACCCCCCTGCCCAGATTGATTACTGCTGATGGATGGTTGTGCACAAAGCGAAGACAAAAAGAGACAGACACAGCTTGATCTTTTAACTCCTAGTTTAAGAGCTTCTCTGGTCTATAGAGAGAAGTGATGGAGATTGAAATGATGTAAAACAACATTCTGAAAGAGGAAGCTTTCACTCAGTGTCTGTGCTTTTTAAAAAAACACAAGTTCACCTGTTTTTATTAGTTTCTTGTAAAAGTCACCTGAGCAGAAAAATTGATTTTTTTATTTTATTTTTTTATTGGGTTTGATCTTACATAAACAATTTACAACTTTTCATGCATTGATTTGTCCATTATGATTAACAGTCATTTAGTTTAGGATTTTCTAATGACCTAAGAAAAAAAAGGTAACTTTTACACACTTACCTAACAGTATTAGTGTGAATAGCTTTTTCTGTAAGTAGTCCTTTCTGAGTACAACTTACAATTTTATGAGGGTTTTAGCGCCAGTTTACAAACCGAAATTATTTTTTTAATTACGACTTTAAAGTTGTAAATTTATGAGAAAAATAGTCCAAACTTTTAAATTACCACTTTATGACTTAAAATTCCAAATTTAAATCGCGTAAAACAACTTTTTTTTTGGTGGCCCTAAAACTCAGCCGTACAACTACCAATTATATATTATGGTATAGATTAATCTTATTGTATATTTTTAGGTCATTGCACTCTTTATATTGTTACATTTTATTCTTTTCATGGTATAGAATACATTTCCTTTATTTAGCCTCCTTCCAGTGCTTATTTGCACCATTCTGTCTATACTGTTTGCATTTTTAAATAATTCATGGCACGCAACACTTTCTTTATTGCACCAGTATATTCAATTGCACAAATCATATTTATCTTCTTCTGTATACCGTCATATACCCATTTATGCTTACTGTTATACTTCCAAAATCCTCTTTTTTTTAACAGAACACATAACTTGAACTTCACACTTCTGATTGGATCCTAACTGTACTTTGCTGCCTTCTACCCACATGTGCAGTGTCAATACAGTTAAATCTAATCTAAATATGTACAAAATAGTTATGAAAAAATATATATATTTCCAAAAATCTATCTCCCATCGTATTTATTTTGTTGAGTCTTTAAATGCATGGAAACACAATGTCTTTATTGAACTATGGTTTTGCATGCTCAGAATCTCCGTGGTGCCAATTAAAGCTGAGCGAAAGTGAATATTAAGTAGGAAATATATTTTCCATCAATTACAATTGTAGTTATGGCGCCTGTTTTGTTCAATATAATAGAGGTTGTTATGAAGACAAGAAGCCCAGGAGAATGTGGAGATCTCTCTTAAATATTGCAATTTTCCAGCTTCTATTTATATCATTGTCCCAGAGTTAGTTTTAGGGCTTTACATAACTTGCAATAAAGTGAGCAGCTCTGTCTTGGTCATGCAGTAAAGCCATATGGGACTTCAGCTCTCATCAGCCTGACACAGCATGAAACAAAAAGGGTGAGATGAATAAACAAGCATTTAAATAATAACCTTGATACTATGGTTAACAATGCAACATTTTTTTTCAAAATAAAGCCAAGCCAAAAATGTTTTTGTCATGCACCATGAAAAATTCCAAGGAGATAGGTGCCTCCTTGCTGAAAGAGCCATTAGTGTCAGAACATTATCTAGATGTTTTACTATCACATCACCTTCAAACACAGTGAAACCCCTGCCATAAATATGAAAGCAGGAACCTCTCAGCTCGAGGACAGACCGGTGATAGAAACACTCAAGCTAAGTGCAATAGTGGCTTTATTGTGGACACTTAAGATGAACTTTGCAGATCTGTGTATTTATAGGAAACAACGTCAGCACCGGCTCCAGGTAGACCTGACACGTGGCCAGCAGTCTGTTTACCCGACTGTGGCTCGGTCTGCTGGGCAGGTGGCATTATGGGGGCCGCTCTGTGATTCTGAGTGAATAATCTAGCTGACATATCTTCAACGTGAGGGACTAGAAAACGAGGATGGATGATGATGAGGATGAAGTCCTTATTTACTTTAGACTCTCAATGGAGATTGTTTTATATACTATGTCATCAAACTTTAATTAGGCGGAAAACTAGTTGACAGATTGCAACGGTTTTTTAATGAACAACAAAACAGCCATACAAGATGATGCCAAAGTGACATATTTATTCATTAATCTATTAAAAAAACAAGAAACAAGCCTATAATAAGTTCTTATCAAAACCTTAAAATGTACAATATCTAGTTTATTTACAAATTTTCATGCACTTATTTGGTAAAAAAAAAAAAAGGACCTTTAATCTAGACATTTACCAAGTTGTTATAGAAACTATACAATTAAAGATATTATTATTTTTCATGACTTTGAGAGGTACTTAACTTGGTTTGAAAACACTTTTTAAAAAAGCAAAAAACTATGGCGATAAGAACAAAATAGAAGAAAATAACAACCAGGTTTATCACAGTGTTATTCCACTCTTACTTTTGATCATTTTTTTGTTTGGAACCTGAGGAAACTTTTTTAACTTGGTGACTATAAAACTTTTTTGACTCTTCAACTAACTACTGCTTTTAATATCTGTTAAAATTGACTGGTGTAATATTCAAAATCCTCCTGACTCGACTAAAAACAAAAATGAATATTTTTAGTAGAGCTGAAAGTTTTTAGCTCTACATTTTTTGTATCCCTTTTGTATACTTTCAGCACATGAAAGATAAATAAACCTGAAAGCAACTCAACATACATTGCACAGCTGCATAGCGACGCCTTAACTTTTAGCTACGTTTGATACATTTTAGCATGATGATTTAGGTCAGTCATTGTTTATTTTCTGGTGAGAAATTTAAGACTTCTTATGTACGTTGTTCCCTTGTTTGTTGCACGGATTATGTTCTAAAAATAACAAAAGGTGAAATCCATTAAAACACATGTTTTAAGACTGTAAAGTCCCTCACTACACACTTTATTCACGTTTCTCGTGAACATTTTTTTGCTTTTCTCTCTTGTTTAAACCCTTAAATTCAAACTTTGAAAGAAAAACAAGTCCAGTATTATAGAGTTGGATCACGATTCAAAATGTATGTGGATTTGTCAAACTGGACACATTCTGTAAAAGAGACACAGCAGAAAGGATTGATAAAGTCAACAGCCAATCAGGACATAAAACACAATGTGCTGTTAAAAAAACGAGATAAACGGCATGCAAAACCTCAAAAAAGCGAGTAACAGCGAGACAATGAAAGGTGAACCCATGGACTGCATATGAGAACTGGATCAAATGAGTATGATATCATCCATAGAAAACGGCTTACTTCTAGCTCCATTGACACAAAGTCAAGTCAGTCGTAATTTTTTTGCAATAGGGACGCAACCATGTTGCAACCAGACGATGTTAGTAGCAGTGATTGGTCTGAGCCAACGTTTCTATGGCAACCACTCTCATCAACTAGGATTGAGCATGTCGAGGGCCACACCCCTACCACTTGAAAGCAGGCCACACATAATCTGTCAGACGTTTGAAATGTTCAATCCGAGACTACATACTTTTATTGAGGCATCTTGTTGTCCAGTTTATAACTTAATAACTTGCACTACTGACAAACTTTCATGATAAAAAATTATGATTAGCAAGAACATGTAAAAAAAAAAAAAGGTAGCGCAAGAATAGTTTTTCCGACAAATAGAATGAATAAGTATTAGCTGGTTACTTCTCAATAGAAGTCCAAAGGGTTTTGGCTTCCAGTGAGTACTTCCTGTTTGGAACGTGAGGGAGAAGGGAGTCACTAAGTTCACTGCTCATATACAGTCAATGGGTGAGCCATGACAGAGCGAGGGACCATTGTATACAACTTTTTTATTCTTTTTTTTGCACAGGGTACTGTTATTTATCATTGCATATAACATTACATAGTTTAATTTATCATAACAGTTAAAAAAAAAAACTATATGATTCTAATTGGCAAATAGCAAGTACCAAGTTGCTTTTGTTCCTAAGTGCAACCCCTCCTGCCACCCCTCTTAGCCATCCATGCCTTTGCCCTTTCCTGGTTGAGCCAAAAACAGACACCAGCCACAGGTGGTCACTGTGCTTTATTATCTCTGACACATATCTTTTGCCCTAAGAGCTTCGAGAGACAATTAAAAATTCATTAGGAGAGGAAAAATGAGAGAGGATAAAAAATAAATACTATAAACAACAATACATAACCTTGCTGTAGCTCTAAACTTCTCTGACCTATCATCTGCAGTGACTCTTGCCAGCAGCAACATTGTGCATGCTTTGTGCGCTTGTTTTGTGATGTAACAACAGGAGCACAAAGTGTGCTTGACATAGAAAGCATGCAGTGGAAGGAAATCTCTTTATCAAGCCAAGTTACTTCTAGTTCTCAAATGACATTAAAGAACAGCTGAAACTGAATTAAAATGTTCCTTTAAAGGGTTTTGTTGTAAGCCCTCATAGCCACTTAAGTCTTTTTACTCGTCATTTCTTCTGATTACTAGCAGTAATGGTTGAAGGCATTAGCATCAGGCACACCAATCCCAAACATTTAAATTTTTCTGACTAACAAATGACCATCTGCGCTGTTTTTGTTTACTTGCAAATAAGTTATTCCTGCCGTTTTTTTAAGTACGTCACACAGAATAAAAATAATTACATAAACTGAAAAAAATGCACTACTGATTCCTTCTCATAGAATAAACAGATATTGTGTTTTTTTCCACAGATACTGTCAAAATTAAAGTGTCACTCTGCCGCCACAACCTTTTGGCCTTTTATTACCAGAATGTCCGATAAGGTTCTTGACAAAATGTGCTTTCCTCACCTTATAGTCAATGTGTCTCTTTTCATTAAAGGTCTTAAACTCCGGGCCTCGAGGGTCACTGTCCTACATATATTAACTAACCTGCCATTTGAGCTCCTTATTGGCTAAACACACCTGATCCAGGTAATCATCAGCCTGGCTTTTCTGTGTCCTGTGTTTTCTATTTTAAATCATTTTCATTTTTTCTGACCATTTTATTTGCTTTTATGTAAAGCGCGTTGTGTTTTCAACCTGAATTAAAGCGCTATACAAATAAAGTTTGAAGTTTCTGCCTTGAAAGTCTAAGATCCCTGTTGTATATCAACTGCATGTTGACTACCAACATGTGGTTGATCATTAAACGTCATTCATAAATGCTGAACTTGATTGTTAAAATACTTTTGTCCTGTTAGTATATTTATTTATTGTTTGCTTTCTTATTTCTAATACCTTGTTTTTATTCCCACAAAAGTAACTGATGGAGAAAGTTCTTCAAATACATATAATTATACATATTAAACTTTGCAAAAGTTCATTTTACTGTATCATTCTTATGTAGAAATCTTCTACCCTTTGTCAGTCAGAATCTTCTTCTCTGCTCTTTCTTGACCTCCATCACTCGAGCAGCTCCATTTTTAAATGATTTATTTCAAGGTAAAACGAAGGCTGTGCTGAATACATAATGCTTTTTTTAATGACCACCCTTAAATATAGCATTATGACTCTAACACTACGTTTCAAAGGGAACTCTAAAATGGAACTTCAAAGCCACTCAGACAGATCAAATGTCCTCACAATGAGAAATATCTTCATATTTGGTGATCTGCCGTCACAAATTCCAACTGTGGGATGTGTGATGGGTGATTCCGTCCTCCCATTTCAGACCACCAGCTTTCATTTTCTCAGTTCTTCCTCTTTATGTGAAGATACTATGACGTGATGCGGCAGAGTATCTCACTCTGATAGATATTTAGTTGATCTGACTCATTTAATCCCACAGTGAACGCATCAACGATACTCCAGCGTAAAAAACAAAAACAAAACTCTTCCTCAGGCTATGACAGCAGTGTACTTTGCTGAACCTCATTAAATTCACATGGGGAATGTTCCCAAACACATTTTCTACTTTCACTATTATTACCAGCTTTGATGCAATGGCCATTAATAAATGATACTCTACTGATACAGCGGTTTCACTCCAGCACGGCAAATCTTAAACACACAAGATGCAATTTAGGCCATTAGACTACAAAATTATGAACATTTTTTGCCAAAAAATTGTATATTAGATTAAAAACAACATACTCATATACTTTATTTAGTAAATATGACCAAATTACATCAGAAAATTTTGATTTTTTTCCTTTTTACAATAAAGTCCCTGAAGTTCATTATAGGTCAAAGAATTCTTCACAGCATCAAACAGAAAAGAAAGGATGCCTACCATCAGCGTGCAAAGCTGGTTGAACGTGTTGTTTGGCAGGTCGGTGGATAAGCAAATGGTATTTGTAAAAGGTATTTAAAAACAATGTGAAGAACAATTTAAACAAACTGCAATTAGAAGAACATTAAACCTTTAAAACTGCTGGTAGCTATTTTGTGTTCTATGATGGATGATAAATGTAACTAGCAGTTCATACAAATCTGTTAAATAAAATGTGAAGTTATTTTTTTAATATTTATTTTACAAGCATATTCTTTAAAAAAGTGCCTAAAAACCTTTAGGTGCATTCAAATATTTTATGCCTGTAGGTTAATCAAACTGCATATGGCCCTAGCTTAAAACATAATCTTTGTCATCCATCTCAGAAAGTCATTTCAAAATTAAATAAATGTATGATTAACCAACATATTTACTTTTACTTGTGAAAATGAATTAGAAATTCTGTTTTTTTCTAGTTTTTTACTACTTAAAAGGGTTTAGTATTTTGAATAGGTTTCAAGCTTGTTTCAATCTATTGCAGGTTAATTGAATTGTAAAGAAAAAAAAGATTTAAAGCTGACACAAGATCTTTCTAGGTTGCAGATGATCCTGTGAAATAAAATGCAGAGTTTGTTTGAGGATTTGCTCCATCAGTTCATTCACTTGCTTACACAATGGGAATGTAATAATAATAATACATGAAATCTGGTGTAAAATCATAAAGCTGTTTGACACATACTAACTAGTAAAGTGCATCTATGATTCTTGAGGCAGATTATTATGAGAGTTAAAAAAAGTTAAAGTCTCAGCTGTAGACATGAGATGATAAGAAAACAAAAAAACCTGACGTCTCGAAATAGAGAAGTGCTTCTGAAATTCCTTCTGCTGCACCGCTGCAAAAAAAAGGTTGTCAAAGGAGGAAGCTGAAGCATCGAGACTGCAGAGCAGCTGCAAGGACATGTATGTTAACATCACAGCCCTTTTTCCTAACACCCTATGACACCATGTTTGGTCCAGGACAAACGGTTCCTGTATTGTAGTTGGTGGAAGCAAAAATAAATGTGAATGCCCTTAAACTTGTATTCTGCTTGTTTTTAACAGATTTATTTCAGTTTGTATGTTTAAATGAACCAATTATGTCACTTGACACAACAACATGGTTATGCAGTTGCAGACGTGATGACAGCGATCATTTTCCTGACACAGGAAGAGATGAACTGTAAATGAGTCAAAATGTAACTTCTTGTCAAAGAAGGTCTTTAAACACTGAAGTCTCCTGAGAAGACACGTACACAAAAACCCATCATGGAACCGGCTTTACGCCATTGACCATGTAACCCGCACGCCATTTCTTGCTTATAGACTTTTTTGGCGATTTTTGGACATGTCCACAAGGAGGAATTTGGTTTGTGTTGATAGCAGAAGACATCTTTGTGTCATAGAAGACATGCTGTGAATCGGTTTGTATTCTGTATGTTTGACGTCTTTCTTCTACTGTCATAACAGCTCTGAGGCTGATTTGATGTATAAGAAAAACCTGACGCTGTACAAACTGTCAGGAGACGAACCACATTTCCCACCTTGTATTTAATGCATAAATCACAGATTTCATTTCAAGTAGGTCTCGTTTTTTTTAAAAGAATTAGATCCTTGATAACAGTTGTCTTCAAAAAGGGAGTTGTGTAGAGGGTTAAAACTATTGAACAAAAATCAAATTCTTTAACAATTATTTACACTCACTTTATCGTCGATCTAAAGCTGGCATTCACAGAACCAGTTTTTTTTCTGTTAATCGGGGCGATCATGATTTTTGATTTATTTGTAAATCCTAGAACAGCTTAAAGTGCAGCAATTCCCACTTGTACTTTTTCTTTGAATACATTTCAAGACAAATTGTGATAAAATCCTTGCTTGTAGCAGATCGATATGAGCCTATTATACAAATGTCAGAATTTTGCACTGTTGAGTCAAAGCAGAATATTTTTATGCTGTCAGTCAAAAAAACTAAATATATATATTAATTACCATAGAATCAAATATTTTCACTTGTTTTTTAAATATTTGAGTATGTTGTGCAACTACTGTCCAGAAAATTTGACATTCATCTCCGTATTTTTGATCTCATCTTTACCACATCTAATCTTCCTTTGTCATCGTCACAGTTCCTCAAGGGACATATGTAAGTCATAATAATGGCATTTAGAGCTGTATTTCCATTTTACTCTTTTCTTTTAGGCTGGTCTTTGTGAGAAAATATAGTTGGAGAGTGATTCAAGTGGACAAGAATACCTTAAACAGGTAAAACGTTTGGCCACATTTGTATAAAATGTTTTTAACACACTGAAAAAAAGTGTCTCTCAGGTCTTCTCAGCATGAGGAGGGGAGCGTTCCCTTTGAAAGAGCAGGGTCACGCCTTTCCTGAAGCGGTGATCTCGAACACTGTAGATGATGACATTACAGCAACTGTTTCCCGTCAGAATCCAGAAGGCAAAGAAGGAGAAGTTACACCAGGTGTTTCCCACCACGTTTCCCAGCACGAACACCGCGATGGGAGAGAAGGACGCCGTGAAGGCGAATGTCAGTATGCCGATTGTCTTTGCAGCCTTGATGTCCGAAAAGGAAGGCCTGTGAAGGCAGCCGCCCCCTCCTCCCCCAGCGTCACTCAGACTTCCTTCTGAGAGCAGTTTGCGCTTTCTCGTGTACAACCGAATGCTGGTGAAGGACACAATGTTAACTGCTAACGTGCCCCCCAGGAGGGTGAAGTCAAACGCAGGGAAGACGAGGAGGATGTTGGCGTCAGGGGGCAGGCGGCCCCCAAACAGGAGTGGGGTGTAGTTGCACATACGACTGCATTCATTGTACTCCAGAGTGAAGTTACCACTGAAGATGAGAGGAGCGAGAGCCAACAGGAAGCTGGCAGCCCACGAGAGCAGGATGAGGAGCAGCGTTCGTCTGTGGGTCACCAACGCGTCCTTATGGAGCGGCCACAGAATGGCCACGCTGCGCTCCAGGGTCATCAGGAAGATGGTGCTGATGGAGACAAAGGTGCAGCCGGCAAACACGGGGCCAATCAGCATGCAGGGCTGCCAGGGGGCCACCGGCCCACCGAGCGAGGAGAGAGCAGCCGGAGAAGTAGGATTGCCGTGGTACCAGATGGGAGGAGCGCTGGTCACCATCAGAGAGATCTCCGTGTAGACGGAGAATGGAACCACGAGGACACCCACCATCATGTCGGCTATGGCCAGAGAGACTGCCAAAGAAGAGATGAAGGAGTTTAGGCCAAAGGCTGCATGTTAAAGATTTCTTATAGTCAATGAAAGGAAAATGTATGTTTGCGTCTCAGTGTGTTCTGTTAACAGTTGGAGCATGGGCTTCTGTTGAATAAAACTTTAAAGAAAAAAATTTAAACTAAAATTGTAAAATTTATGTGCAAAAAAAAAATTCCTCAAAAAGCTCAGCAAGAAGGTTCACCTTTCAAATATCCCTGTGGTGTTCTCGACTGCCTGGTTTGCACAAAGACCGTGAGTGTGACCACGTTTCCAACCACGATGGCAAATGCCAGGAGGACCATGAAGGCCACAGCCAAGGTGCGGTTGAGGACGCCACAACAGCAGGGGGTGCAGAGGGGGGGCAGCGACCACCCCTCCCCATCAACACCTGCGGTCAGGTTGAAGGGATGGTCGGTGGTGATCAGCAGAGCTGTGGTGCTCCCGAAGACGCTGACATTGGGACACAGGGCAGCCATGGTCGGAGATAAATGTCTGCTTGCGATGATGAGGATTTGTTGGTTCTGCTTATCAGGAAACCATGTTCAGACTGGGAAATGGACCTGATGAAGAAGTAAAAACAAAAGATTGAAGGAAAGTGTTGTGAAATCCCCTCTTCGTGTTTTGTCTCTTACTTTCACAAATTAGATGCAGAGGGAACAACAGGGTCCACATAATTCCCCCACATGCTCTACTTCTGTTTATAAAAATACCCTTGAACAAAACAACAATTTCAAAGATTCTTCCCTCCGACCGTAGTCCTGCTATTTTCATTCAGGATTTATTCATAACAGTAAACTCAAGCACAAACAAAAATGACATTTCAAAGCTTTTAGAAGAAAAAGGACCATGCAGGGGGGGGGGGTGTGAATTGGGTAAACCATGTCTCCTGGAACGAGCTGAAGGCTTAGTTTGTGATTAGTTAGTTCATGTTTTGCTGCTTTCATGTCAGTCACACCCCAACAGCTGTTTCTGTTCAGGTAAATCTATTTATTACATTGTCAGGTCCTCTGTCTTGTTCCTTATGTTGGAGTTCAGTGTTAGGTTTAAAATTCTGGTAACAAGCCTTTCAAATCTGCACTTCAATGAAGACAACTTTTGTCCCAATAAGGGAAACAGCTATTACTTTGCTAATAGATGAGAGGATCCAATAAAACTCCTTTTCTGTGAAGTTTTTTTTTTTATCCTTCACAACTGCATGAAAATAACAACAACTTTTCCTGATTTTTTTTAAATTTCCACTTACAATTTAAACTGTCAATTTGAAAACCTGCAAACACATGTTAGAATAGAACCAATCTTCATTTTTTGTATGTCAACAGTGGAAGAGTTTAATCTGGATAGTATGTTGTGTGTTTTTGTGAACTTTTTGAATTAGATCTAAAAATATTTGATCAAATTTAACAAATAGGAAAAAAATAAATTTAGATAGATAGATAGATAGATAGAGAGAGAGAGAGAGAGAGAGAGAGAGAGAGAGAGAGAGAGAGAGAGAGAGAGATAGATAGATAGATAGATAGATAGATAGATAGATAGATAGATAGATAGAGATAGATAGATAGATAGATAGATAGATAGATATATAGATAGATAGATAGATAGATAGATAGATAGATAGATAGATAGATAGATAGATAGATAGATAGATAGATAGATAGATTTTTTTCCACAGCAGTTTCTTTGTTGTGTTAATCCTGCATTGCCTTTCATATGGTGTGAGGCAGCCCAATGCTGTCGAGGCGCACGCCAAAACTCTGAGTTCAGTACCAAATGTCTCTCAGCTGACAACCGAATACACGACTCCCTCAATCATTTATGCTGTTCACTGAACTGGAGAGAAGGGAAGGTACGCACAGTCAGGACAACAAAGGGTAACAGGAACGGACATATTCAGACCGGAGCAAAAGCAAAGCAATGTCATGGAGAGGCTCTGGGTGCAGGACCACAGTCAACAGACCTCGACAAAAAAACATCACAGCAGTGAGACTCAGCTGCAGAGAGCGGAAATACAATATGGAATAAAAAAAAAAAATCAAGTGTTTTCACTGCAACAAAATCCAACCATATAAATAATGTAATCTAAAAACGTTGATCAACATTTAACTTTAAAAAGCTAAAAACTGAATTTATGTTTTGTCATCAATGTGTTACTTTAGGTTTTTTGTTTATTAATCTTGACAGTCTCTCATGCTAAATGTTTCATTTTATTGTATTAAACGGTATGTGAAAATAAAAATGTAACAGTAAAATGCTCTATTGCTGCGGAACATCATAGCTGATTCTTACAAATCAATTATCCACAAGGGGGCATAGAAGTAAAGACACACAACAGCTTTTGAAATCTTGAAGTACTGTCTTCCTTGTGTCTCTATTTGCCTCAATAATCCTCTAAAAGTTGATCAGAAATTCTGCATTCTTTTTCAATGTCAGACTTCGGTAGAATAAAAAATAATAATAATAAAAATGTCCTTTAGCTTAGTTTCCCAGGTGTCTGCAGTGCACTTCTCTATTCATTCTAACTGGGCCTGGCTTTTCAGTGGATGTTTTAATGGATAAAAGCGTTAATTTATTTTATTTTAACACTTACTAGATAAGTGCTTAATGCAACAACGGATATACAGCCCGTATTAAATTCATCTTAACTTCATCAACCTGTCTGTAAGGTTTTTGCAGTATATTCTTTTGCAATTTTATTCATTTAAAACAGTCAAACTAACCATAACTGTTGCTAAATCACTCCCTCCATGAGAAGCAGTTTTAGACAAAGCAAATGAACTCAAACATGTTTTCAAGAAAGAAAACATTGTTCTCATCACTCAACTATGGTTTTATTTTTGAAGGTTAAAAAAAACTTAATGCAGGTGAAAAGAAACTAACCAAAATGTTAATCTGCAAAGAATGAATGTAGAGGTTTCATAACTTTAAATTAGATTTAAAAAGTAATGAATTTGCAGAACTCTAGTTGAACAATGCCAGACCAAAAAGGTAAATTAACTTAATAACTATTCAAGCTTTAAGTATCTATGAATATTAAAATAAGAATTAAATTCATATTTGACTTATGTCTGTTTTAATATGTTGTGCTGGGCGCTGCAGACATTATAATTTTGGGGAGCACCAACACTCCAACGTCACATTAGATTTAGAAAAAGGGATCAGGGTGGTTATGGGAGTTCTTCATTTAAATTTAAGAGCTTTGCTCTTAGACACAATGAGTGTCTGCTCTGAGATTTGAACCCCCTAGCAGCAGTTGCACAGTTCAGCTCAGTGAGCTACCATCCTCTTCCTTTTATCCTGTTGTCAATAGAGCTGGCAGAAGAGTTAGTTTTACATATTACTTTATGAGAAAATGACCATTTCCTCACTGAATTTGATCAAAATGTATTATGAGGGGCTCCTGAGACCGTTCATTGTCTTTGCACTCAATGAATTCTTAAAGAAAAGAAAAATACTGCAAACTTGATGGACTTTAAGAACTCAAGGTCAGTGCAAGCTTCTCACAGTGTCAAATAGTAAAGTTATGTCTACTTTAAAGTCTTAGGCTTCCCAGCGTTGCTATGTGAATATGATACTGCCTCCCTCTCCCATTAAAGAGAGCACAACTAAGAAGAACATGCAAACTTCACACAGAAAGATCCCAGCTGGGATTTGAACCAGAGCTTTTTCACTATACACCACCATACAGCTACACCATAAACTTATGATGAATTGGTGTCTAAATTGCCCCTTAGTTGTTGGGTTCAGATCTTTGTGGAGATGATGCCCTGTGATAGACTGGTATCCTGTCCAGAGTCCAGAGATAAGATCTCCTAATCAGGAGAGAGAGTGGGTATTGTAGATAAAACAGCTAAGGGATGGTTGATAGTTTTAAACAAAACAGCAAAATACTGCAAAGAATATGGGCAATCATATTCCCACTTTTTTAATTAGAGCAAATATTTTGTTTTTTATAGAACTGTAACAGAAACCTCATCAGTGAAAACTGATATTTATATGGCTGTTATTGTATTAGATGTTATTGCTGTATCCAATGTGTGCCGAGGACGCTGCAGGTTTCTGTTGAAGGCACAAAGATACCAAAGGTGGAGCAGGCAAGTCAGCTGATGGAGAACCAGTATGTCTAAACAGCGTCCTGTTCAGCTGCAAGCAGGTGGACCACATTCATTTGAACACACTTAGTCCACTGAATTGTTTGTACACATGCAAGTGTTTACAGTTATTCATTGTTCTATAGATTTTTTTTCACTGAACCTGAACTCAAACTCATTGTGAGGAATAAATTATTATTATTATTTTCTAGGCTTCAAGTTAGTTTTACGGCCAAAGTTTGAATGAAGGTGTGAAGTCTGTCCCAAATGATAATTCAATGGATAAAAAAATGACTGTGACCTTACGTCTGTGTGCATACTTAGCAGATGTATGCTTCATTTTGTGTTTTGTTCATCCCTTTTTTGGATTTCTCTCTCAGTTTGACTTTTTCTGTCTGATTTTAATTGTAATGTCCAGCTTTCTGTGTGCTTTATTTTAGTATTGCTCACAGTTAGATGGAGTGGAATGCATTAAACATAAACATGTAGCACTAAAGTAATAAGAGGAACAGAAGTTGCTTTTGCAACTTGACTGTCACTTCTCTCGTCTTTTGAAACTAAATTACCTTGTTTAGTTAAGTTGCGGGTAATCTTCCCCACTGGCTGTTTGTTTTATTTTTATTTTTTTTACCGGCCAAACTTTATTAATTTCAACCATGTTTGAAAATTTTGGGTGTTGGACCGGACGGAAAAGGAAAGAAGGGAAGAAAAAGGGAGGGATGTTAGAGAGAGAGGGGGGTAGGAGAGTGATAATGGGAGGGGAAAAAGGATAAGACCATGAAGCAGCATAAAGCAACAAGTTTACTGGTTGTTTATCATTATGGTAAAGTTCAAATGTAGTACAAAAAGGGCGGGGCCTGTCCACACACACACTAAAATGTTATCAACACACCTGTTAGCTGCAAAAATGTCCACATGTCTACATGCACACAAAACAGATAGTGTTCACACGCATACCTATGCCTTAAAACCAACTAGTGTGAAATATATCAGTCATTCAATCATGCAAACTGTTAATGCAAAGGTGTGCTCAGGTGAGTGTTTATGTTCTTCTAAAATGGATGGTGGAACGTGAAAAGAAGGAGGGAGAGTGCCCAGCCACCCCCACACCAAGACCCCCGCCGCAGCAGCAGCGGCAGCCGGAATCCCCCCAACGCCACACGGGAACAGGCAGGGAACAACCGCCCCCCGGGCGACCAAGACCGCCACCCAGGCCGGGGCCAGCAGGACCGCCTCGAGGCCCCCAGAGCCAGAGAGGCGCGGAGGGAAAGAGAGCGCCGCCCCAGCCCAACCAGGAGAGCAGCCCCCCCCGCCGCGCCGGGAGAACCCAACGCAGGGCTCCACCGGAGAAGGACGCCCACAGCCCCAGACGAGCACCCCATCACCCCACTGGCTATTTTTGTGATGTGTGCATTTTTCCGCTCACTGCTTTTGCATCTGATGCACTTTCACTTTCTCCATTTTTTGTTTTTAACTCAGCATTTCTGTCTCTCATCCATCTGCATCACGCCTACGGCTCTAAAATATGACTTATTTATTGGAAATATAAATAAAATAAATCAAGTGTGAAAGGGGCTCAAATGTTGGGTTCGAAGCTGCATTTGTTTCACAGCTCTGTCTTTAGTCCATCACTCAGTCACAGCAACGTGAGAATCGCATCACAAAGAGTGATCAAGGCCAAGCTTCACAAAGAACCATTTTAGTGGTAAATTCTGCAATAAGCTCCCAAATACTTGGAGGTGGGAGGGTGGGTGCAGTCTGAAGGAGGAGTCAAGGAAGTTTGACGTCAAATGTGGCTCGGCCCATGATACAGACTCAACTCTGTGAATGCATTATCAATGAGATGCATGGATAACAAAAAGGCAGGAAAACCTGAAATGCAGTAAGAATAACATGCTTTTGAGTGACAATTGCCAGGTTAGTGATTTCAAATAACTAGCTGCAGAAAGTGGTCAAACAAAAAGCATCATCATTTGAATGAAAGCCTCAGTAAAGGCTTTCATTCATTACCTTGAGAGATGATGACAGGCGGCCGTCTTGCCTGCAGCTGGACCTCAGGCGTGGTTCCTCTAGGAGCTAACAGCAAAGGCAGCACACACAAAACACACAGCCAGCTGTTAGAGGATCAATCTCAGCATCTTAATCGTGGGCACAGACAGAAGGTTAGGTGAGTTTTTTTTTAGGGAGGGTAAAGTAAAACCAGGTAAGTGTCCACATAAAAAAAATGACAGATTTAGAGATTATTCTTTGAAAAACGCCAGCATCCAATTCAGTTTATTCAAGGTTGCCAAACTCTATTTTCCTCCAGCTTAGGATAACCAATTAACTAAAGAGTTATTGTTTATTATATAAAAAGGAAACTCTACTCATACAGAAGAACACACAAGGGTCCGGGAGAAGATCAAGGACTTTGTTGGTTGCAGAGCTAATGATCACCGTGCTGCCTCTTTACAGTAATATTTATAATATTTGAAGCATTATTTACTATCATTAAGTGCTAGATCCTAAAAATAGATCATTTTGTGTTTATGAGCAAACACCTAATAACCTAAACCTCACAAAGACACATGTTCATTGATTATCTTCAGGTTTTACATACCTGGGTTGGCCTTATACTCGTTTCTGTTTAACTCGTTTTAGTATTTATCCATTAGAATAACTTCTCTGCATCATTCAAAGGTGAACTCATTGTTTTCAGTTGACTGAGATGAACATGAGGTAATTGGTTGCATAATATCAGGGAAGCAAGCACTTTAAATTAGAAAGACTGGAGTTATCTTAATTTTAAAAATCAAAAAGAGCCTGCAGTTGTGCCATGACGACGCACCATCTGGGAGCCAAAAATCCATGCATGTGACCTAAGTCTTTGTTTTAATTATAATCTCAACTAGAGTTAATTATTTTTAATTTGTTCACATGTGAATAAGCTAAATGTAACTTGGCTCTTTAGAAAACATGTACAGTTTGTAGTTCTGGGGATCCACTGAGCTGGAAAGCCAGGATGCTTGCTGCTGATCTGTGCAGTAAATTTCCCTTGGCAGGCTTGAGTCTCTGACTGACAGATCCAGGCATATGTATAAGGAATGTGGGTGCCCTGTCAGGGAGGGTCTCAGGCCATGTTGCTCCACACATGCGGGGGGTCATGTGCTGTAATAACTACACAGGACAGTCCAGCTTTGGGCCATCAGTACCTCTGAGCCAAACACACAGAGTGAACCACAACTTTCTCTTCCCTTCTTTGCTCATCAGTCTGTCGCTGTCTGATTTCCTCATGTTTGTTTGAGACAAGTGCACAACCAGCACACAACCAGCACACGATCGCTTACATATCTAAATTGTTTTATTTTCTTCCTGTTCAAACAATGCTTCCCAGTTATGAATTCCAAATGATTCAAATCCTTTGTGCTCTTTATTAGGTTCTAAAATTGTGCCATCAGAATAAAAAGATTGCTTGTTTTGTTGTATAAAGTGTTAAAATAAAACTCTGTAAAAATTGAATAATTGGTTACCAAGCAGCAGCAGCAGCAGCAACAACAGGCTAAAACATGAATACCATCAAATAAAAGACATTATAGGATTTATTCTGCAATATTATAATGGATCATATTCTTGAGAATTCTCAGTTTAATAGGAAAGGTTGTTCTGTTTAAGCATGTTTATAAGCATATCTCAGCTAAAGAGGGTAGAAGTTGTGCTTGAAGTCTGTTGAGAGGGCTCTATATTACTTTTATGTATAAAATAATACTATAATATATATCTTCCCTTTCTCTTTTTTGGCTTTTATCAGAGTGCGCCACAGTGAACAAATCATAATGAAAGCTTAGCAATGTTTCTGAACAATATATATGGAACAATATATATTACTATATAATAATGATATAAATATAATATATTATTATATTATTTATTTATTTTTATCTTGTGCCAAACACTTTGTGTTTACATTATAAAAAAATACTATAAATAAATTAGTTGATTTGATTAGTTTGAATGATGAAATATGTCAAGATGAAGGTTTTCATAACTTTACCTAATTTATTATTTGAGAATTAAAATCAAAATAGTTCTACTTATATTACTATAAACATCACAAAAGTAACAAATTGCATTTGTGTGACTAGTGAGTGTATTGCTCCTTTTGCTCATCTTGATAACATTCTGTGATGGCTGTGCCTGGAGATGATCCCAGCACCCACAGTGCTTCACCTGGCAGCTTAGCTTTCCATATCTTTTTTATTTACAAACAAATTACAAAGTCGATCAGTGTGAGTCAAGATTTGCTAGAAGACATTTCAATATAGCTAATCAAAAAAATGTGGGTTATGGTAGAAATGTTCAATGATCTTCAAAAGAATGCAGACGGATTCAGGTGAAAAGAGAAAATATAAATGTAGATAACATGCTTACTGTATACGTTATTGGATTGATTTTTCTGTGCAAATAGGTATTCCTGCAGAAAGCAATTACAGCAATTCGTATGGAAGTAAGTGTGCTTTATTATTCCAAATATAATCCTTTTAAAGCCTTAAATGCTCAGTTTGCTGTGTTGCAGCAATATGTAAACCTGCAAACTTATTTGTTCATGTTTTAAACTTGAAATAGATTTCAAAAGCTCCAATGTCAAAATACACTCACTTTTTTTATTAAAATTGATCGTTAAAAATCTGTGAATGTGAAAGCTGTTTGCAACAAAACCATGGATAACCATAAACTAAACCATACCTGCATGGCCACAGAGCCACTGCTCAGCCTGAGTTTACACACAAAAACACAATCCAGTTTGAAAATGCAGACTTAGTGGAATTAAATCCATAAAACCATCTGGTAGGAGAAAGTGAGCTGTTCTCCTCATCATTCAGTCTCAGGCCACCTCTCTGAAGCTCAGCTGTCATGCCAGTTCAGCCTCTCCCTCCTCCTCCACTCCTTATATCTTATAATCTCACATGACTTTTAAATCCAGCCTATCTCTATCTCCTCCTGCTATACATAACCCTCCTCACCAGTGTATATTTTGCTCTTTACAAGCTAGGTAAAAATCCTCAACAGTGACTGCTTTGCTGTTTGAAGTCTTTCTTCCCATGCTGCCCAGACATTCTCCACCATCTTCTCTATGGTTACTCACCAATTCCACACAGTGCTTGACCTCAACTATTATTCTTAACTTTAACTGTTGCATAATTTAGTCCTCGCTAGCCTCAAAAAGCTGTTAATGTTTCTTTGTACTTTTTTTATGCTACTCTTCTGCAGTCTTTGCCTGTGAGCAGAAACTCAGTGTTGTACCTAGGAGGATGGTCAAACCCGTCTTTTCTGCCCCCGGGGTGCAGAGATGACAACAATCACAGCAGACCCTCCCTTGGAAAATAATTGCAAACAGTGGACAACACATTGAACATATTTATTGATATATCTACTGACATCATGATGCCTGGCAGCGACATGAGTCTGGGAATATAAAACAGACGATAACGTAGCCCAAAGCAGAGAGATGCACATGCTAAGCCACCTTATGTAACTTAGTCCTCCAGGCCTTTTGGAAATCTGCCAAATAAATAACTATAAGACACGTCCCGTGCATATAGGAGGGGTCATACCGGATGTCTGGTTCTGTGTTCTAAATAGATATGATCTGGCTTGCAGTTAAAAAACACGTAGAGAGGCCAGTAGCCGCATGAACTGTGATGGTACAACATGGTTGGCCATACATACATATCTATAGCCTTTTGCTAAAGGCTACTGCATCAGTTAGGCCTATGTTAAAAGTCAAACTAAGAATAATTCAAAGCAGAGTAGGAAACATTTATTTGAATAAATTATTCCTAATGTCCTGGTGGCATTGAGCTCTGTGACACTTTAGGCATTCATGCTTAGTCTGTTTAGTCATTAAAACGATGCAAGAAATTAACCTGTTTAGAAAGGAAAGCTAAATATCAGCAAGGTTATAATTTCTAAGGATCTTAACCCTGTGCATACCTCTTTCATGGCATGATTTGTGGTTTGTTCTCACCTCATCCTTCCTGGAGAAATATACAGTACAGTTCGATGTGAGAACAAATGTCCAAAAATAAGATTTGGGCTGAAATTGGGTCATGTAAAAAGTCACTGACCTTTAGAAAGCCAGCAAGTGCAGTGGCTGAAAAACAAAACAGCGATGTACTGTCCTCATTATTTCATGTCAAACCAATGATATACTGATTTTTATGCATATCCATCTGTTTTTCACTTTGACCCTTGTGCTATCTTAGATGACCCCACCCTTACATTGAAGTGTTCTCCTTACCATGACAAAGGTGGATAAAGGTGGAGAGATTTCATGTAATCATGGACACCTGTGAAGATCACAAATCGTTGAAGAAAAAAGGTTCAGCCCACTGTCTAGTCTAGTGGGTCTAGATGACCTAACTCCCAATGTTAAAGTGCCTAGGATAGCACAAGGGTTACACAGTGTTGTCTTTTATTTGTAAAAGGTAATATAAAAATGCTTTTTAAAGTGTCAGATGTTCAAGCAAAAAAATAAATAATTGTTTTTTTAACCAGTATTTAAAACAAAAAGCAATGCTTTGCTGTGTTACTATATTTGATTGATTAGTCGTATTACAGCATTTTCCTAGTCACCCAGTCTCAGCATGTTTCAGAATTACTGGGAAATTTTGGGACAGATTATATACTAGCACACAAAAGATGTTATGCTAGGGCTGTTGAAGAAAGTAATTCTTAAGTGATTATTATTACATTTTTGTTTAAAATTGATAGTACACAGGATTTTCTCAATTTTCACAACCAATAGCAACGTTTTTGTAAAATTGATGTTTACTTACAAAAGATCCGTCGATTTGAAATTCTATGTTCTTGAATTTCTCCAACAGCGTTGTGGCCTCTGATAAATAAATAGGTCTTATGGCAAACTGACATCACATTTCCTTATCTAACTGCCAGAAAACAGGAATCCTTCTACTAATCATTCCTGTAGGCAAACTTTATGAGGCAACATGTGCATCTCCCCGGTAACAACAAAGTAAAAAGCACATTAAGTTACAACTTATTTGCTCTAACATTATTAGAGCAGTGTAATGTTGCCAGCAACTAATCTACCATGGAAAACTGTGTTTCACTAAAATCTAACAAAATCAGACTGGTGAAACTGTTTGCATTTGCACAAGCTCTGATCCTCAGATAATCAACAGAACCTGGCCAAGTAACTTAGAAAAAAAGGGAGATCTTTGAACGTTTGATCGAACAGGAGGCTCACTGTGTCTTTCATATTTTGCAACAGTTAGAACATTTTCTTGACTGACTATGTCAGTGTAATAAGTTCAAAAACATATTCAAATCTTTGATGTGTTGAAATTCTGTGAATTTTTGTGAAGATCATTGCTCAATCTTTCATATCCTATCCTTTTTTTTTCAGGTGTGGGTCGGACGTTCTTGATTTCCCCACATATAAATACTCCACGCAGGAAAATATCACAGCATTCCTTGAGGCACTAATTACCACTGTGGAACATGGAAACTTTGCATAAGAAGTGAGTACATGGTGTTTTTTTTTTCTTCTGCAGATTTATGATGAGGGAAATCAAGATGATTTCATCAAAGTTTAATTCAATTATTAAAGATGTGAGTAAGTCTGTTTTAGCAGATGTGTCTGGAATGGATTTAATTGTAAAGGCTATATTTAAAGCATTTATTCATAGGTGTTAATGGTTGTTTTGCAGATTTTGTGCAGCATTAGTCTTCCTGGCTGCCTGGGTCTGTGTGGCAGAGGGGGGGACAACATTACCAGGTATTACTAAACACAAATTGCCAAAATTACCACTTTTGTTTAAACACAAACACAATTTGTGTGTTCACTTACAATAACAACAATGTAAGGATGCAGTAGATGTTTTTTTTCTTTTCAACATGTTTCATGAAAGGGTAGAGGATTAAAATGAGGAGTTCAGTTTCCACATTTTAATGTCATTTGAGCCATTTTTAAAATTTTTTTCTTTGGTGACTGAGGGTGGCTAAAGGGAAAATGCAATTAGAACAATCTTTGAACAAAATATATTTTTTAATATAACTAATAATGAGTCAGATGCTAAGGAAGAGCTTCGGATTATCAGACAAGAGCTTGGTTGGTAAATAAAAACAAATCGAAATGAGTGTGAAGTCTAGCATCTGTTACATGGCCAGAGACAGTTCAAATCCCAACAGAACTGGATCTGGAGTGCAACATGAAAAGAAGCCCATGACTTAGATTGTCTTGGTGGGGCTAACAATTGGCAGAAGTTTTCTGTAGTTCACTTCTGGGGCATGAATGTGAAACTGTAAAGCGGGAACAGTGTTCTTGAAAATAAGGGCTATATAACAATCGGCCTACCATGTAAAATTATTAGAAAATCATGCTGATTAAACTAAAATTAATGTTCCCAAACTGCCCTTTTATTCCTGTATAACAATTTCGGCTCACATGTCATGACGGTCCGTTCTCTTATCTACATCTGGACCAAAATAAATAACACAACCAAAGCAAGCTGGAAATAGCCTGTTTCTTCAAAAGTAATTACTGTTGTACCAGTTAAGAGACACTCTGTACCGTTTTACAGATTAAGTAGCGAACACATTAAAAAAAAACTTTTTCTTCACACCTACTTCCAGCACACACACATGATCGATTTCTCCTAAAATACCCACACTACACCTCCTCAACAGCTTCTGCCCATATTAACTATTTCTGTAGGAAATACAGCTACTTTTCTTGTGAAAACAAATAATGTTTTTATCAAATTTATGAAGTAAAAGAGAAGCAGTGTGTGTTAAAAGACAGGCAGAGATTCTAAATCTATTTTGGATTCATGAGACATTAAAGCAACAATATTGACCAAGAGATTGGACTAAATAAACCTGGTCTAGATTTGAAATAAGATTAAAAAAATAAAATAATATGTAACCAATGATTATTTCAGCATAAAGGTGGGGACTGATGAGTGCAATCCACAATAATCCTGAATCCCATTAAAAACAGGTTTTAATTTGCTGTAAGCTTACTAGAAGTGGTTTTGCAGTGATTTTGAGTTTCTTCTCATCACTGACGGGGTGTCACACACATGAGACTCTTTATCAGTTGATAAATCTCCGTTTTTTTCTACCATGCAGCTGTCAGGTAAACTAAAATGTCATCTTAATTTAAGTTCAAACTACAAAAAGCCCTTTTGAATCAACCCATTGTCTCACAGCTGGTTGTTGAAGAGCTGGCGTTTTCTCTCCCGTCGTTCTCTTTCTCAAATAATAATATGTCACACATGTTTGGAAAGATCAAAACAGTGCTCTCTTTTTCAAGCTCAGCCATACAGGTGAAACCAAGCAGACATTGTCTGACTCCCTGCTATCTTTGTTAGATGTTTTCTCTTTTGTATTCATGTTCCAGGGTACCGTTCAGTTTCTGCCATCATCAAGTCAATGTTGTTTCTCACTCACCAGGTGTTTACCTAAAGAAACACTGCAACGGAGCAGTGAATTGTTGATCAATTGGCATTTGTCCTCTATTTTAATGAGGTATTTTTCCTAATTTGGTGTCGATATCATGTCACTGTGGACAGCAGCCAAGAGCCCAGATGAGAAAACTACAAGCAACGATTCTGAAGAAAGACCCGCTAAAAGTGACAACACTCAGTAGAAAAAACAACAAATTCAAGCTAACATTAACTCCACATCCCGCACTGCTCGGATGAGACCTCAACATAAGGAGGAAAACACAAGACCATCCAATGCAGATCATTAGCAATGTGAAGGCAGCTGTGACTCAATGGATTGGAGTGGAGTCAGTGCAACCATCTTCCAGGGAATGTCATGCTGCCCTCTGCTGAGAAGCTGTACGGAGATGTGAATGGTCCTGTTTTAGCAACATTAGCAAAACGCAAACACTTCCAATTGTTTCCAACAATTGAGCAAACCCCAGGTTAATGTTCCTCCCATTGGTGTCAGTAAATTGCACTCACCAGAAAATCCAAGCTACACCATGGTAAGTTCCTTTGTGAAAACATATTAAATTTGAGTAGAGCCAGACCAAGCTGTGCTGGTTAAGTTACATTTCCTTTAGTACCAATTTAGAACAGCTTGATCTGACTGGACTCAAATTTAAGACATTTCCAAAGAGACTGGGACTTTTAGGACCTGTGCGTATGACTGAGCTGACTCACGGTTGACGTAATTTACAAGCACCAATGATAGAATGGTGGCCTGGACTGTCATGTTGTTGGAAACAGTGGGATACGGGGACTGGAGTTTTTGTTTTGTTTGCTTTTCACCTTAATTTTAACCAACCCACAATAAGGTGGTACTCAAGTTTAAAAAAAAGAACAAGCATTACCGAGCTGAAAAATGGAAAATGGAGGAGAGTCCAAACGGCCATTGGATCTGCCCTTTTGGCTTTATTGTTTAGGTAGTTTAAAGCAAAACACATACCCTAAAAATAGACTATGTGTAAAAAAACGAATTAAGTGTTGTGTAAGAACAAAATGTTTCAATTTATGTATGAAGACATCGTTCACAATTGTCATTACATTCATAAAAGTTTTATTTTCAAGCCAACAGATTATCGTCAGTTCGTTCCAGGCGAATGGTTGGGGGAACACTGGCCCCTCATGTACCATGGCAGGCCATGGTATATCTCTCTGACAGTGTGGTGGATGGAGCTACGCAGGTGGAGCACTGATCTCTGACCACTGGGTGCTGGCGGCTGCCAGGAACCTCTTCGTAAGGAAAAGTCGACAGGACATTCGAGAAGACCCCCTCATCCCCAAAGTGTACCTGGGAATCTCCCAGAAAGCAGAACTCGATACCGCCAAGGATGTTGCTGTGGAGAAGGTAAACAAAAGTGGATATTATCACTGCAGACTACAGACAAGCACACTAATAGAGATCTTATTTCAGTTCTTGTCGGTTGTTATTGGATACGTCCATGAGAACTTTAGTAAAGTTATGTTTGGGATGTTCGATTTGGCTTTGTTTTTGACACAACCCCCAGCATTTTACTGATGGATACATAAGAGAAAACAGTCAGACAGTGTCCTTTTTTTCTCTCTACCTACTTTGTGCCTTAGGGCAGCACTACACTCTGCTTCCAAGCAAACACTGCTTTCAGAAGAAGCTATTTTTAATTCAGATGCAAAAAAAAAAACTGTCTGGATGGGGGTGTGCAATGAAAAAGGAGGAGTCACAGGTTTGCTCCAGAACTACCCTGTAAAAATAATAATTAGTACATTTATATACAATTGACTTCCAACACTTTTACATTGCTCCTTTCTTCATAATTTGTTATCTGCAACAGCATTTTCTACTTATGTTCTTCTCCAAATTCAGTGATAAGTGCACTGTAAAGAGGTAACCAACTTTTCATCGCGTAATATTGATGTGTCAAACAAATGTTTGTTGCTGATGGAATGTTCTTAAGATCCCATGATGGTACGTGTGGCAGAAAAATCATGTAACATCTGTCCAGTAGCTGCAGGAGACAAAAATACATGCAAATAATGTTTCATCTTCAATTAATTTTCTAGATGTGCAAAGTTTAGTGATCATATACATTAATCTGGAGTTAGTGTGTGATAATGGAATCCAGACAGAAGTGATTTTATTCCCCAATATATTGTTATGTCAAAACATTTGAATAATCCTCAATGATTTGATTTTGATTTATGGAAAAGAAATATCTAAACCTTGAGTGAATCTGATGGAGTATAATGAATGGAGTATAATGAAAAATGCTGCAAGGTGCGAGTGTAAATTAAAGAAGAAAATGTTACATTTCCTTTTCTTTCATTTTTCCTTGGCACAACACATTGTCTTACTTCCCATAAGTGGCTGAGATGGGATCCGGCGGCCCGTGATGAAGGGATAAACAGAAGAAGATGAATGAATGAATGAATGCTTTAACAGAACTCATACTGTCTTCAGGAGTTTCCATTATTAAAGAATAAGTTGGTCTTTGTTTTAATAAGCAGTGCTGGGATTATATAAATTTCTTTCTCTGACTTTCTTTTCTTCCTGTGGTAACTGGATGAAAGAAAACGACGCTTTAGGTCAAGATTTTGCCTTTCAGAGCATTAAATCTTAAACTAAAGCAGACTTTTTTGTCGGAAATAGAAATGAAGATAAAGACGTATAAACTTGCATTTTTCCTCCTGCAGGTGGTCATCCATCCTGGCTTCCAGAATCTGTCTGACTGGGACAACGACCTGGCTCTTATCAAACTCAAACACCCTGTGATCATGAGCAACAGGGTTACCCCCATCCCTCTGCCAGAGAGGGGTCAGGATGTGGACAGGGCTGCACATGGGTCAGGGGTCATCGCAGGCTGGGGCTGGGGGATTCTCCTTACCCCTGCGGCATCGCTTAAACACCTAGTGTTCCCTCTGGCCAATCACTCGGACTGTAAGGGGCGGAATATGAGCACGATCCTTTTACGCCTGCAGTGGATGAGAACATGTTCTGCACTGGAGCCACACAGTTTCAGGAAAATGTTTGTTTTGGTGACGCAGGAGGTGCTCTGGCTGTTCTGGACTCTCAAACTGGAGATGTGTATGCTGCTGGAATCCTGTCGTATGACAAACCCTGCAACAGGCACAAATACGCAGTCTACATGAGGGTTTCCTCGTATTTACCCTGGATTCACAGTGTAATCAGAGGAGATACGGGCAAATCGCACGCTCTGCGCTATGACACAATATCAACAATGTACTCATGGCAACCCTAGAGTTCAGCACTCTTTTAATCTCAGATAGAAATGATCATTTGGGGCCAGTTTGTGTGCAGATGCTTTCAGTAAAATGCGTGGCACTTTGCAGAGGAAATAAAATCTTTGTGTGGGAAATGTATCTTCATTTTTTTGTTTTTTCTTTCTCACTGATAAAACTTTTGATTAGACTACACCTAGATATTTTAGGTTTGAAACTGGCAGTTTAACATTTTCAAGCTTTTCTTTAGTTTTTCTTTTAAAAGAAGTTTTTAAAATAAAAAGACAACCCTTTATCTCTTTATTTCAATGTGAGAGTACATCACTGAATTTCCCAGCATCTGTGTACACTCAACGTGACACGTCTTTGAAAACAGAGTTTAGACATTTCAAAGGTTGATACAGCATTTCATCATGTGCTGTCAAATCAAAGTTAACAATAGGTAAAAAGTGGATGACACAATGAAGAATCTGTGGGGTTTGGAGTTTAAACCGATTCAGCCGCAGGAAGACAACTTCGAAGTTGTTTTTTGTCTGGCAGGTGTGTCCACTCTACCGGAAATCATGAGCTGTCTCAACAACAAATGTCCAGAAAAGTGGTGCGCTGATATGATTGGAGCAGATAAGAGGGAAAGAAAAATCAAAGACAGGAGTGTCTGCTTTTCTTCCTTGAGGCTTTTTAAGGCAAAATAAGAAGGATGGAACAAGTGTAAGGTTTAAAGTAGCCTGTTTAATAAAAAAAAAAAACTTTTAATCCACAAATTGGATTTCAGGTACGGAAGATTTGCCATAATTGTTAAGAAGAATCCATAGTTTGTGAAAAACTTGCGAACAAAGATTTTTTGAGAAAACTATGATTTTAGTTGCTTGAGAAAGAAAGTTACATTTGAAGTAAATTATGAATCGTCAATAATATAATTAAAATGAAAATGTCTTTTTCATTTAATTTCATAGGGTACTATGTAAGGAAAGAATCCCAATCATGGTAGCCCTTCCTGTCTCTGAAAAATGTTCCTTTCTTGATCTAATCCAGGGGTCATTTGTCCAGTTTCTTACTGAGCAAAACCCAACAAGAGCGCAAAGGTTTCACCTCACCATTTTAGAAAAATCTTCTTTTGTAGTCATTAAGCCATTTATTTATTAAATCAAACTTTGCAGATATTTTAATACTCCAATTATAGGAGTGCTATATGTTCCTATGAATACTAAGTTCAACTTCCTTTAGTTTTTTAACAGCAGCACATACAAGTTGCTTTCAAAATAAAATGCACCTTTTGTCAATTAAGAGCCTCTTGCTGCAGCAGATTTAGTTAAATAAAAAATGGAAGAAAGTCAACTCAAACATGGTATTTTCTATCATTTTGACTTTTGGGAACCTTCAACCTTTTTCTTCTCTTATATAAACTGAAACACGACAACACTGTTGGAAAATCTGTGTTCTTTTTACCTATATACAATTAAGTGCATTTAAGTACTTTAAGAACTTTGTCTATGAACAGCAACTAGACACTGTTGTGCGGAGATAAGAATGTGTGCTTTCAGCTTATTCTAATGAATCACTATGTCAATATATTAAAACATGTAACTATCATTTCACTCAGTTTTCTGACATGTTAAGAATCTAAACAAAAATAGTGATTATCTAAAAAACATAAGGCAAAATCTACCGCTCAGTATTCAAAATAATTTACATTTTTCTTCAAGGAGAGATAAAGGAGCCCCATGTGACTCACTCTGCTGAATTATTCTATGCTGCAAAATTTTATGGAAAAGTGTTTCATGCAAGATTTCATTGTTTCACCCATTTTGATCACAGAGGCTTTTAAAACTCACATCCTTGACCTAAATCTGTTTTTGTTTTAGGGCTTTCATGTCCTGTGATGGTTGTCGTGATTATGATATATGTGCAGGTGTGGCTTTACTGTTTAGCGATGTAGCTTCACTCAACCTGCCTAATAATCAAAGTTTTCGCTGATGTACCAATCTACATCGCTGCGAGTTTATAGAAGTATGCTCTTTGAGATTTGGGATCAATACAAGCTCACCTCTGTTGTTCTCAAACTTGAACTGGGAAATGCCAACAGCTGCTGTTTCCTAAATGAGGCTGGTCTCATGAGAAAGCACACTCTCACTAACTCACATGTTGTAAAGTTATTTATATAGCCCAAATTCACTACAATAGTCGTCTCGATGGACTTCGTATAGGCAATTGAAAAAGGTAAACATAAAATCAAAAGGATCATAAATACATAGAATTCAATAGAAAAATACTAAATTGAACTAACAAACTGAAAAGCAGCTAAACTGGATCTGCATACAGGAGTAAGTAAAAACTCCTAAAAAAACGGATATATCAATATCAATATTGAGAATACAGAAAAAACTTTTGCTATGTTTGTGGCTTTTGTTTCTTCATGAAATCTGAGGGTTTGGCAACATTTTTAAATTTGCTGCTTTGATTTCATCCAAGCTCAAATTCCTGCATAATTAAGGGCTTTTCTTTTGTTGAGTAGGTGGAGGGAAACACATTTTTTTACTTTAACATTTACTGCTCCATTGCAAGTTTTGTCAGTGTGTCTGACCCACTTCAGGCTATAATTTCTTGGTCATAAAGCAATGTGTATGGGAAACACGGCGTGTATATGTGATTAATAGAAAGGATCTGCCATGTACTTGAATAAATGCAACTTAACAAAGATTTTCAACCATTTTTGCCATTTTTGTCCTGATGCTGTAATTGTTAACATCGATTTCAGTAAAGAGAAGTTCAAAAAACATTTAGTATTCAGGAATTAAGACCTAACCATCCCAAATAACTTCTTCAGCTCTGTTTTTTTCCTTATACTGCTATTAATATCTGTGCAAGTTCTTTTTTTCAATTCCACTATTTTTTTTAATTAGTTAAAGGTTTGGTCTTCAAAAAAGATTTTGTTTGTTTGAAGTCGTTTTATAATATTTAAACTTCAAAGTGGAATGTCATGCTGAATTTTACCTGGCTCTTCTCATCCCGAATAACCTCTGAATTTCCTTTTCTCCTGATGACAGTAAACTGCACACACCCTGCAGCCTCAGTCCTTGATTTCCTCTGCATTGAATTTAAAAGGAGAATTTTTCCTGCTTACTGTGAAGTTCCGGCATGCAATCTTGCAATGTAATCTTTCTCTGGTGCACTTAAAAACCCAGACGTTAACTACATTCAACCTCCAGCTTTCCTGGCTTTCCTTCAAGAGAAAGAAGGAAGAATATATCCAGAGTGAAGTTTAGGTAATTATTCTGGCTGCATGACTACTTCTGACAACTCTGGCCATCAAATTATCTGTTTATAGTCTGACAATCATGTGTTTCCATGATAATTTTTCATGTTCTCTTTGGAAGAATTAAGCAGTTGTATTTATGGGTATGGGCACAAAAGCTGCTTTGTTATCAGTCTGACCATCCTTGAGCCTTTGGACAATCAGAGAAATACACCAACATCAGAGCAAGCTTTATGCTAACTTTCTTCATTTTCCACAGCAGGGGGAAGCAGAAAGTGAACCGGGGTTGCATTGTGCAGTTTGTTTCCTTAGCTTACAGCCTGCAGGGTACAATCATCTCCACGAAGACAGATCATCATGCTCTGATTGCACTCACTCACTCACACACACACACACACACACACACACACACACACACACACACACACACACACACACACACACACACACACACACACACACACACACACACACACACACACACACACACACACACACACACAAGTCTCCTCACACTCCTCCTGCCTTCACACTTTCACCTCTCTGTGTGCTCTGGTAGAGGTGCTTTGGCTCAATTTCTTTCACCACAATAACATCTCATATGTCTGTCATGGGAAACGTGCACAATGTTTTTGAAAGCCTTAACTCAAATGGGAATGTAACTTTTGATTTATTCTAGTTGAAAGAATAAATTAATTACATATTTACATCTTTTCCTGTTTTTTTTTTTATATTCCGTCAATGTGCCATAAATTACTGCCTTAACCCTTGTACTAGATAGATGACCCCACCCTTACATTGACGTGTTCGCCCTACCATGACAAAGGTGAATAAAGGTGGAAAGATTTCATGTAATCCATGGACACCAGTGAAGATCACAAATCATTGAAGAAAAAAGGTTCAGAGTCTAGTGGGTCTAGATGACCCAACTCCCAATGTTAAAGTGCCTAGCATACCACAAGGGTTACAACAAGTGGAGCCTCAGAATAAACTACACAGGTTCCCTGTCCTTCAACGAAAATGAAACAAATAATTTTCTCAAAATATCTGGCAATCACTTTAGAGTAATATGACCAAAAGAAGCAACATCATATTCCTTTTGATATAATTTTTATTCATGGTTTTGTACTTTTGTTTCATTTCTTAATGTGTTTTGGTGTAACAAACAACCTTTTTTTCACACAGGATAAGTGGAAAACATGAAGAAATTCTCACACAAACATAAAAAGGTCTTTTATTTTGAAAAACTCATTCAGTTGTCGGCCAAAATGCGTTCACAATTACTGACCTTTTCAGCCCGAGAAAAAAAAAAGTAAGTACATTTTTAGCAGATCTTCAGCACGATGCAGAAACTTCTCTTCTGTGGCTCCTTAAATATTCATACCCCTGTCAAAGACCATTACTCTGTACCAGCCTCAGAGGGAACTCTCCGTGGCTCCATCACTCTTCGGAGCACTTACTGAGGTCACAACACTGGCAGTCTGGTTCTGCTGCTTGAACTAGAACTCCAACATGTGAGAATGCAGAACTATATGTTCTTGTTCAGAAAGCCCAGATGGGTTTATTTTAGTCACTAAGTTAGAAAAACTGTACAACATGGAATGGCCTGGCTACATCTAAAATAAACTCACATCCTTTCTGGATCTACACTGATGGCTGTAACCATCACATTATTTTGTATAAACCTATTATTGCTGACAGTGGAAAAAATTATCTAAATTAAATCAGTGTTGGCAGAAAAGTGCAACATAGTACTACACTGATGACTCTGCAATCGGAGTTATAAATGAAGCATCAAATGACTTAACCCTGGTTCTTTAAAGAACAATAATGTGAAACTAACATTTTTAGAGACACGTTTGCGTTAACTCAGCACATAGGAGGATTTTGTCATGTTCTTTTCACCTTCACCTGTTTAGAGCTGCTCGTATTCCTCTGCTCCACTCTGCTTCTCTGCCTGTTTGTTGGAGTTTTGTGTTCATGTTCAAGTCTGAGATTCTTTCATACCTTTTTTCTCAACATAATGTTCGTTTCTGTTATTTTACTCCTGTTACTCTCAGTATTAGATCAAATTTATATTATCTATATTTTTTACATTCTTTGTTTTTGGACATATAAATGTTTACAAGTGGATTATACGAGCTGACCTTTGTTTTTCAACCCTTGTGCTATCTTAGATGACCCCACCCTTACATTGATGTGTTCACCCTACCATGACAAAGGTGGATAAAGGTGGAAAGATTTCATGTAATCCATGGAAACCAGTGAAGATCACAAATCATTTAAACTGCTCCTGAGGTTCTTTAAATCCTTACAAATGTAGATGTTTCCAGAAGCTTTTCTTGTGGGTGAACATTTTTGACACCTTCAGTTATCAGTCATGGCAGCAGATCTTCGGAGCAGAAATATTTCGATCACTGACCGTCTTCCTAGGTCTTCAGCTCCTAATGCTTGTGTGAACATTTGAGTTAAGACAGTTTTTTTACTGCTCAACCCGAAGTTTAAATTAACCTCTTGGCCCATGCACTCTCAAGAGCATAAAATAATCCTAGAATTTGTTTTGGTTGAGTTTGTCTGATCCGTCTGAGATTGTTAAAGAATGTTGAAAAAAACTTCTTCTTTACACCCAAAATGAGTGTGTGGTGGTTTATTTTCTGTTTATGACATCTTGAGGGGGTTAAAGCTGTTGTTTAATACAGTGTTTGTTTTTTTAACTGTGATGGAGGTTGGACCATAGGGGGATTGAACAAAACTCTGCCTTCACTTTGTCCTCAAAATCACCCATTTCAGAAGACCCTTATGGTCAATGAACCAGAACCAGAACCCTCTTAACCTGACGAAATACTGGTGAGGTTCTGCATCCAGTACATTTTTGATTTTGCCCTTTCTACTGACCCCTGCAACTGGATTCATGCTAAATGAGGGCACCCGCCAGGTCTCCCTACATAGCGCCGGCCTTTCTCACCAGCCTTGAGAAAAACCTGCTTCTCTGATGTTTGTCAGAGATTAGAAGTTTTGTAAATTACAGCACATGGCGATCACCCCCACCTGCACCATTATGTGATTTACAGAATTATTAGTTCCATAACAGTAGGAGTCAGAATGAGGAGTAATGTGTGAGAAAAATACATTCAGACAAGACGAATTCAGATTCTCATTCCAAACTGTTGACAGAACTTGTGGTTTTTCCCTGCTCATCTCAACACTCATTCTAGGAGAGCATGCAAAATAAGAAAAAAAAAGTCTTTCTCTTAGGGAAGTCTATCTATCAACACTCTCACATCGTTCTCTCATGAAAGATTGCAGTCAAAATATGTACAGTGAACTTTGGATCTTCTCCTGGGCTGCCATGTTGCTATATAAGGATTGAAAAGTTCAGCATGTTTTCAGCTTTCAACAGCAGCTCTGTCCATACCCTCCCCCCCACACAACTGTTGCTTCAAGTACGACACTAAACAAAAGGACCAGTTGATTGTTCTCACTTTAAAGCAAACCTTGAAGCAGCTTTTCCTTTTCTCTTTTTTTTTCTCATCAAAAGATTCATCAGTGACACTTGTGCACAGAACTCTGAATTAAATTCTTCAAGGTTAGAATCATCTTCTTTTCATTTTGCTTCTATGACCAAAACGTGTTGTACCAACGTCTGTGGTCTATAAATGAGTTCATACAAAATTCGTCATCCGTTTAGAAGACCTCATTTAATTCCAGGCATTTAGTGCTCGGTAGATTAATAAAAGGTTTGCTGGAATTATTTTCCCACAATTCTGCAAATATGAATACGTCCAGATTCATGCACAGGTTTGTTTGTCATATCATTTTGTGTGAGCTATAGAGGCAGCTTTTCTCTGTGTGATGGTGGCGGTCGTTCACATCACCTTTGTCCATCCTAATCCTTCTTTTCGTTTTTTGTCTGTATTTCAGCTTCCTCCTGCGATCAAAAAAACATCCACGTTTCTCTGATTTGGAACTCGACAAATGTTTGTGAGTGTGCATCTCATTTGTTTCACATATCTGCATAACCCTGTGGTGGTTGGTGTCTTGTCAAAGAAATGCCTCTCCCTTTCATCTGATAGCAGCTGCTTTAGATACAGGACCCCATCACCTAGAAAGGGAAGAGACTGAGCAAACTTTCATTAAAACGTTACAGGAAAGAGAAATGAACTTTTATCATACATCAAGGGAACAACAAATACAGTAAAGCCACTAAACTACCCTTGAATACAACAGAAAGGGGAAGGGGGTTGGGGTTGCTGTGCGCCAACAGCCCCGCCCGCATCTCAGAGGAGAATTTCTAATGAACTTCTTTTAATCTGCAGAAACTGTGTCATCGAATACAACACAGTTTTTTATTTTATAATAATATTGGATTGGATTTATCTGCGCTTTCCCTCTCAGATGGTCTTTTGAGTTATTTTAATTATGACTATGCTCTTTTTGCCAAAACAGGGCAGCAGTGGCTCAGACGATTGAGCAGGTCGGCCAATGATTGAAGGGTTGGCAGTTCAATTCTCGCTCCCCCCAGCCTACCATCATCGTGTCCTTGGGCAAGACAGCTCACCGTCTGTACCCCCAGTGCAGTTCCACTGGTGCATGAATGTCCCGGTGATGGTCAGAGGGGGGTTCTGGCAACCACGCCTCTGTCAGTCCTCCCCAGGGCAGCTGTGGCCTCATCAGTGGTTTACCAACACCAAGTGAATGAATGAATGATGGACACATTGTAAGCACTTTGAGCTCTTTAAAAGGGAATGTTTTTGCTTTACATTAGGCAGATAAAAAATAATAACATTCCTTCAACTTAATAAAGCTTTTAATTTTGAAGACTGAATCAAATATTGTATGAATTGTTGTTAACATACTATCAACTATTGATCTGAATTCAGACTACACAAAGATCGACTATAGTGACATCTTGTTTATTTTCACCCATGACCTATACTTTGTTCAGCAGCATATTTCTTAAAGGTAGGGATGTTGCTAAGAAGGTCTCCATATGACCTGCTCTGATTCGTGCTAATTATTACAAACCCACTTCACCTTTCAGCCTCCTTCCCCTCAGCAGAATTCAAGAGGACTGCTAAGTGAGAGGGCACTTCTCAGACAACTGAAAGGAGTGAGCATGTGCACAAGAAAAAGTGTTGGAGTCTGCATGAAGAGCACACGCTCGTCTGAAGCTCCAGCAGGAGCACACAGAAAGCCCAAACAGCCTAATTAATCACAACATTTAAAGTCAATATTTTATATTTAAAAGCAACTTAATTAAAACAGCCGACAAGCTCCAATCACATTCTGAAATTTCCGTTTGCTCAATAAAACCCACTTTTCCCTTAAGTAAACTTAATGAATACATTTATTCATCTTTTTTGGTCTTAGATTTTCTGGTTTGACACAGCTGATGAAAAACTAATTGACAGAAATATCTTCTGACATTAAAAGAAGTAGCCAAAATATTATTTCATTAAAGTAAAAAAAAGAAGTTCACAAAACGAAATTAATTCCCAGTTAATTGAATCTAAATCGATTGCAGTTTGACTAGCTTTGAAACACTTGAGAATAACACGGCCCTTTGTGTGCAATAAAAACATTCCAGAAGAAGCTGAGTGTTTTGCTGAGTGCTGCCTGTTCTGTGTTTTTATCTTAAAACAGCACAAAAGTTTTGAAAAACAAAACAAAAAAAGTTTTATCTCTTTGCACGAGATTTAAGCGAAACTCAAGTTTGAAGTCCTTAGTTGGATGGATGGATGGATGGATGGATGGATGGATGGATGGATGGATGGATGGATGGATGGATGCTTTGACTTGAATGAAGTACCGTCATATAGCAAAGCTGCAACTAGTGCCAATGTAACAATGAGCAAGATCAACATAAAAGTAATTGATTACTCTGTTGCAACAACACAGTTACTGCATGTGACTTTGGTTTCAGAGCAGAGCGTTCAGGTATCACATTCCTCTCCTCAGCATCCTTATCTGAGCTTTAGAAGTAGAAACTACCTCAGACCTTTTTCTTCCAGAGTTTATCTCACTCTGAAAAAACAAACAAAATCGGCTCCACTTCTATCTTTAGTGCTGCCTTTTAGACATGCTAGTTTATCTGGTATCACTAACTAATGTTAGTCCTAACCAAAAGTTTAGTCAAGATAATGAACATGATTTCAATACGATTTAATTCGACTCTTTATATAGCCCAATATTACAACAATAGTCGTCTCAATGGGCTTCATACCGCCAATTGTATAAAAAAGATGAAATCATAAAGAACAGGAATTCATACAATTCAGTAGGTAATTGTTTAACTAAACTGGGCATCCCTCCTTCTCGGTAAGGAAAACCTCCTATAAAAAAACAGATGCCGGAAAAAAAAAAAAAAACCTCAGGGACGTCCTCATGAAGGAGGTACTGGTGTTTTATTCTGATATAGATTTGAAAGTCGTCTAAACTGCTTTTGGTTTTGTTATAACTTTAATAATTTTTCTCAACTCATTTAAAACCTTTGATTGTGTTAAGCGAATGGTTTCAATCAAATTAAGTTGTAAATTATATTCAAAAGAACTCACATGTTTTTGGATAGACCTAAAGAAGACTATGAAAGAATTAAATATTCAAATTACAATTGTTGAACACCAAGATTCCTCCATCCATTCATTAATTTTCCTCACCTCCTGCATCCCTCTTAGGGCTGCCTGAGCCTTACCTGGCTGTTGGGTGAAGGCAGGGTACACCCTGGAGAGGTGACGGGTTTGTTGCAGAGCCACACAAACACACACAAACCTATGGCCTATTTAGAGTAATCAGTCAGCATATGAAGCATGTTTTTGGAGTGTGGGAGGAAAAACAAGTGGAATGAACATAAAATGAATGAACATACAAGATACTGTTACATGCAGGGACTTTTTCTTCTTTCCTCTGCACATCCTGCATGTGCTTCCTGTGAGTGAAGACACCTGATGAGGACCTGACGAGCTGCACTCAGGCCCCAGAGACAGCCACCAGGCCTGTATATAAGCTCCTGTGGATCACTTGGGAGAGGAGCTCTTTCTGGATCACAATGCAGATAAATGTGCATGGCTCTTTAGACTAAAGAGTGTGGGAGGCTTGTGGACAGGTAAGACAGGGTACCCAGTACACCTCATGTAGCTTGTTTTCAGTTATGCACTCTAGGTAAGTTGGTCACGGGGCTGCTGGAGCCCACGCCAGGCACTTATGGTCGCAGGGCCAATGTGTCACAGGGCCACATATCACACCCATTCACTCTCACATTCACACCTATAGACAATTCAGAGTTGCCAATTGACCTACAAAGCATGTTTTTGGACAGTGGGAGGAAGCCAGAGACCCCAGAGAGAACCCACGCATGCACGGAGAGAACATGCAAACTCCACATAGAACGGCCCCCCCCCCCCCGTTCTTTTTCAGGTCCCCCAGCCAGGACTTGAACCAGGGGCCTTCTTGCTGTGAGGTAAGACCGCTAACCACTGGCCCACCGTGCAGCTGAGTTGAGACATTTGAATTTACACCAAAATGACCAAAAGCTTGTTCAGTTGAATTACAATAATACATTAAAAAAAAAGTATGAAAATGCAATTATCTATCGTGAGGGACATGCTGTCTTTCTAATGTTTAGATGCATGTTCTAATTTAGGATACAATAAGTGTAAGTTTGATTGCTCTATAATTTTTGAACTTGATAGGTGATGCATGAAATTTTCAACTGAATAAGTTCATCTCACTGTATTATTTTCTGACATTATTTGCTCTTGTCAGTCTTTTGTAAAGCTTCCACCAGTTATTTTCGTTTTGAAGGGCAGATTGCCTGATGTAAACTGATGTTTGACCAACACTGTGCTCACATGCTCCAAAGCTTCAAAGGCCTCCACCCTGCGGAAGCTGGAGGGGAACCAACACATTTCTTCGAATGTGAGAAGTGACAGGACACCTAGGGGTAGCTCCGCTTTCTAGATGAAGAGCGTTAACCCGTTCTTTCCTCCCTCAAATATGCATTTATGTAAGGCCTTAGTCACAGCACCCTTATGGGTGGATTGTGGGGGGGAGGGCAAACCTGTATGGGGCATGCAAGTGGCGATACAATTTTTCTGACTTCCCTGAAGGTGGCCACATGGGGCTAAAGGGACCTTCAAGACACACCTGTGCTCACCTTAAGATGCAGCCCCTCCTGCTTCTGATCCACCCTGAGCCAGGGCAAATCAAAAACCCACAGCACCCGTATGGGTCAACCCCCCCCCCCATTTCGGGTGCGTGCGTAACAACAAAAAGCCATAAGCAAACTTTACCATCATGTTTAATCAGGTCTTGAGCTCAGGAGAAGGAACATGATTTTTCTTTGCTCTGTCTTCATCTTTAGATTGCCTTCAGGAGTGTGACTCTTCTTCCTCCACATTCTCCCACACAAACTCCAATTTACAGCCCAGCATTTTGGAGGTGAAGATGCTCTCAAAATATTGATCAAGTTCCTCAGTGAACAGGCTTCTCCAGTCTCCAATCTGACCTAGAATGAGTCGCATATGAACACAAAGTGAGTATATTTGATTAAATGCAAAAAAACACAAGAACTGCAGCAAAAGCTAAAAAAAATTCTTACTGTAGGAAGTCAAGATCGAGACCTTTGGTTGTTGAACTTCATATTTTGTTACCCATTCAATTGTTTTTTTTCTCTCTCTCTAAGTTTAGAGAACATTTGAATTTAGCAACTCTACTTTTGAAAACTTAATGTGGAAAACATTAAGAAAACCAACTGTATGTATTTAGTCTAAAAATATTTGGAGCTATTGGGGGGGACTTTAGTTCTGGTATAACTATCTCATTTTTGCTCTAACTGTTCCAGTCACAGAAAACTGTGAGGCCAAAGTCCAGGACAGCCCACCTTTTCTCATGAAGGAGCCCTTGTTGTGATCTATTATCTCCTCAGGAACAAGACTATAATTGATCATCTTGTTGTCTTTCATGCTGCTGAATCTGCTGTGCTCCACACAGCTGCTGAGTTCCTCCTCCTGCAGACTACAGTGCAGGAACACGCCAACCTTCTCGATGGAGCCCCGGAGGTCCTGAAAAAAGGGATCAGTCATTGCAGAATAATACTTAACTACACAATTTTGACTTTTTTTTCTGTTTGAAGGAGGCATTTCTATTCTGTTGGTGAATTTGTTAAATCAGTGTTTTTGTTTCTGTCCAAAGCAGACCAAGAAACTGAGCATAATTCCAACAATCTCAGGGAATTGGAAATCTCTTTTTTTGCACAGTTCACATTAATCCTTGTGCTATCTTAGATGACCCCACCCTTACTTTGATGTGTTCTCCATACCATGACAAAGGTGGATAAAGGTGGAAAGATTTCATGTAATCCATGGACACCAGTGAAGATCACAAATCATTGAAAACCCCTTAACCCTTGTTCTATCCTAGGCACTTTAACATTGGGAGTTGGGTCATCTAGACCCACTAGACCAGAGGTCCCCAGACCCCGGGGCCGGATCCGGACCCCCGCATTATTTGACCCGGCCCCCTGAACGGCTCCCTGACCAATAGGGGGGGCGGGTCAAAAGCGGCCTTTTTTTTTCGATTGAGTATTTTTTTTTTTTTTTTTTTTAGCCTGGCCGCCTGATTGTAATGTTCTGATTTACATTTATCCTATTGCCCCTGAATGCATCTCAGTTACAGTGAATGAGATGTTTTGGAATAGGAGTAATGCATTATGGGATAGGCAAGATTCGCAAAACCTTCTATTTACAGCGAACGCTAAGCGAACGCTACCCTACCAACCCGCCGCTCTCCCAAATGACACGTACCCTAATATAAAAAAAAAAAGCAATGAAGATGTTCACACTTTTGGGCAGCACATATATCTGTGAGCAAACCTTTTCACGGATGAAACTCCTGAAAAGTCCACTAAGATCAAGATTGCTTCAGTGTTTGAGACTTGCTGTGACTACGATGGAACCGGATATTCAACTCCTCACCAGCCAGATGCAGGCCCACAGTTCAACTTCCTGCTTATGAACATACAGTCCATCGGTAAGCCAATAAGCGTAATATTTGGCTTTCTGGGAAACAATAAATGTTTACATTTATGCACCGCTGTGATTGTCACACTTTTTCTGTTTCAAACTGACCCGGCCCCCAATCAGAGAAAGGGAATGTCATGTGGCCCTCATTGGAAAAAGTCTGGGTGTTGCTGTTTTTCTGTCAGTAAGGTGCACTTACTTACTGACCATTTTCAAATGCTGCACCCTCAGGGTGTAAAGGTGATGCGTAAGAGCCCATAGGATGCCTACACAAACCACACACTGAATGTCTAATTTCCTCATTTCTAACAGTCAGGCTAAAAGCACAGAGCGTGCAAAGGGCGCGCAAGGAGCGCACACTTGCCACTCAAACAGCACTAACAGGCACAGTGTGCAGGGTTCAGGAGTTGAAAAAAGGAAAAATCCAAACATGCCTGAGTCTCTCCTACTTCACCCCTACTTTTCCCTTGAGTGTTGTTCAGGTGTTCGCTATGACCCGAATGGACAGATTGTAGCAAACATGCTATAGCATGCTACAGAATACCCAGAAAAAAATGTACACGTACATTTTCGCTCTATGGGGTAACCAAGTGGTCTACGACCCTAAACTGTTGTGCGCCCACCTGTCTGCCCAGTGCAGTTTTGCCCACAAACAACCCATATCCAACCGTAAGGCCAGTTTTTACTAAGACTTAAGATACTGCAGAGGACATTTGTAAAACTCCCCCAATACTTTTTAGGGAGTTTTTTAATCTATGTGGTCTGAAAGAGTAGAGAGAGAAGCAAGTCAATAGAGTTTAGACGTGTTCATTATTGTTAACATTGCCTGCTGTGTATTTGATAGGTTTGGATGGGAGCATGAACTAAATGCCCTCTTCATGCCCTCTGCATTTATAATGACCCTTAAGAAATCCTCCCACAGAAAAACAACCAAAATCTTTATTTTTTACCATTGACATTTGTTCAAAGGTGATGTGGAGCAGATTGAGAGCTGTTTCCTGAGCAGTCCAGCCTTTGATGTGCTCAAACCAGGAGCCAAAGTCCACTGCAGCAAACACAGGAAAAACACACAATGTGGAAATTTAAACAGATATCAACTTTGGACAAGAGAAATGGAACAAATTCATGAACATGCGTGAACTTTTCTCATGTGAACTAACATTTCCCCTCCAAGAAGCGAGTTAAAAACTCTGGAAATGAGCCAGCCTCTGGGAGAAAGTTGGCCACTTTGTGAAAGTGATAGAATGAGACCACAACATCTTTTGGGTTTCTGCTCACGTAAATCACCTGCAGGAAGACAAAGAACAGTGTTGACAACACTACAGATCTTTTTGCATCATCACACATATTACGTTACATTACATAGTATTTTTATGGTCTGCAAACACCTGAAATCAATTTTTACTGGCAAAACAGGTTCAGACACATACAATCTGCCTGCAACATTAGGCTTTAATCCAACTATAAAAAGCTTATTCAAGGATCTTCTTTATGGGCACACTTTTGCAATCAAAACCTGGCAGAATGTTTTAATGTTTTTCTAAGGTAACATTTTATTGCTTGTTATTTTTCCAACTTTATGTGAGAAAGATTAAGAAATTAGAGTTTAAAACATTAATTAGTTTTACAACTAAAGAGAGAGTTTCTCAGAAATAAGATAAATACAACTTTATTTTGAAAAGACCAGATTTTGATTAGTGTTACTAACCCAAAATCTAAATTTTGACAATTTTGCTAAAAAAAACAAGACTTTGGTCAAAGTGTCAGTATTTAATTTATTGCAAAACCAAGCGGTTTAACCCAGGGGTTCTCTCCGGGGGCCAACGGCGGCACGCAAGAAGATTGAGTCACATAGCAGGTTCCCTTTGAGGAAAAACGTGTTGGCGAGGAGAAAAGGCGCTTTCAAGTTAAGTGGGCAAATGCTTACTTTGTCGTAACTAATGGGCTGGATAAAGTCATGTGCCTTATTTGCAAGCAGGTAAAGGCAATATTCAAAAATTCAACAATAATAGTCACTTTGTTACAAATGATAAAAACTATAACAAATTTACTGGCAAGGAGTTCAACAATAAGCTCCAACAACTTCAACGCACAGCAGACGGTTACAAAAATGGCTAAATACAGTGAAGCTGTGAGAGAAGCTAGCTACGTTGTGGCTTTGGAAATGGCTCGGCGTAGCAAGGTCTTAAGTGATGGGGAGTTTGTAAAAACAATGTATGCTGAAAGTAGCAGACATTGTTTGTCCAGAGCAAAGGGGAAAGTCTGTAGAAATAAGTCTGTCAAATGATACAATTACTAGACGAGTAGAAGATCTGGGCAGCAACCTCAGACAGCAATTGGGAAAACATCTGGAGGGCCTGGTTCACTGTACAAATGACACTTGATTATTAAAGTTAGTAAAAACAAAAATTTTCTGTTCATTGTTTTTCACCAAAATTGGCCCCCAGTCTAATGTCGAGCTCTTAATTTGACCCTCCGCTACAAAAACTTTGAGAAACACTTTGTGTTTAGGTTAACAAGAAATCTAAATTCTAGAATTGAGACATTCAATTGATTTTGCTTTCCAATTAGACAACAGATAATACCTAAAAAGTCCATAAAAGGCTCAGATCAACCAAGATTCTGCTTGAATCCTCTGGATTACAATTCATTTATATTCCTAAACCCCTGTTGCGACTACTTCATATTGTTTGACTAGAACACAAAGAAATCAAACTTTTATTATTTTAGTAATCGCATGAAGGGATAAAGATGTGTACAGAAAAAAAACAAATAAAGAAGTTGTACTTATTGGTATTCTCCAAATACCATCTACAGCATTTAGTGGTCTTAAAGGCTTTTGCATGTGAATCAACGGGCTTCTCTAAGGCAACAGGTTACATGGGACCACTTTATATAGTTTTATTTACTAAAGGATATTTTAATCTAATGTTCTTTATTGATCAAATTAATATTTTAAACATAAATATTTGAAATCCAACATCCAGAGTTGACCAGAGGAGTAGAAAGAGCTGGGTGATAAAAGAGTTTATTAATCCCACAGTGGGTGGTGATGGATAACGGATGAGCGGATGGCTGAACATCCAGGAGTCACATCTGGGAGAAGACTGGAATCGGAAAAAGACAGGATCAAAAATGCCGGACTGGCCTGAACATGCACCAACCTAAACATGGGCTCAGTAACACTAAATGATACTGTAGGTAGTGAAGGGAGGAACTGGATTTAATTACTTCATGCCAGTGATGATGAGCTCCAGGTGCACAGGGATCTTGTTACCCTGTGCACCTGTGGGGGAGAGAAAGGTGAAAAGACAACAGCATTAGCACAGTGGCAGAGGGGCAGAGGGGCAGAGGGGCACTGGTTTCGCAAGAGCAACACTGATACTGGTGGCCTAGTGCAACTGCCCTCCTAATTTGTGATTGAAAAGATAAGACGCAAAAGTTACAGCAAGGAGCCAGGACAACTGGGCATCAAGTCCAGCAACAAGCCCAACTAGGCTTCACGTAACAGAAGAAATACAAAGAAAACAAACTTAAAAGCCACTGGTTTTAGATTGAAAATCCTGACCAACATGGGCACCAGGAACCCCCATTGTCGACTACCAAGATCAAGTGAAGTACCTTCTGAAAGTACATCACTGAGGATGTAAAGGCAACACTAACAATCCCTACTACAACCATCACTGAGACCAACCGGAGAGAAACGTAAGAGAAACAACAATTCCTGAGATGCTTGGCTGTATTAGTAACACCACACATAAGAGACGGTACGGGGGTTACACAATTAGTTGATTAAACAAAAATGCAGCTCAGAGAAGTGTTAGGATGAGTTGGAATCCAGTTAAAGTTTGTTTTTTGTTGTGAAAGAATGAAAAGACTAAGTTCTTATCCTTTCCTGTAAAAAAAATGAAACTTCACACCTTTGTGTAATAAGATCTTTTTGTTTGCAATTTTGGCATTTAAAGTCATTGTGAAGGAAATTGTTTTATTATTATCATTGTTTAAATGTATGTTTAAATGTTAACTCAGATTGACATTTTTACCTTTTTAGAAAACAGTTGTGTGTTTGTTCATCTGCTTCTCACCCCAAACTAGGATGAGGGGGTTTCACGACACACTGTCCTTAGCTGATAAGGAATACTGTTTGAACTGACAATCCACCAAATGGTTCATTATACGACACCCCCTACTGAACTTTTTCTCTTTGTTTGGAAATTGTGAGCTCCTACTTGTATTCTTAATAAAAGCAGCACTGGGAGAGGCAGACCTTTTGAGAAGAGAAGGACGGTGTACTTTCCTCCGTCACACTTGCTTTTCTTTTTTCCTTTGTGCATAAGAAACTTGATTCTTGTTGTGGTTTGTTGTTTCCGATTGTGTTTTTCCAATGTCTAGATGCATTTATCTGGCAGTAATTCTTTGCCATTTAAATCCATTACTTTGGAATGAAATCATAAATGAATAGGACTCTACAAAATGTAAAAAATGTAAACTATTTGTGACTCTGAGAAAACCTCTGATAAGGTTTTTTTACTTTTATGACTTCTTCAATTCTTTTCTGAATCACAGAGGTTAGTGTGAAGCAGTGCGTGTGTTATCATACTCATGATTTTGCAGAAATTTTTGCAGACACAATTATGTCAAAGTATTTTAGTTAAACTTAAAGTTTCACATTTTTCACATTTTCACCCATTCACTTCCTTTATTCTTATAGAACGTTTTCTGTTTTAATGGAGACCTACTGACAGATTTTAATAAATAAATTCAATGATGTTGATTACAAACAAACTTTTTAAAAATGTGATTACTTTTTTTCATACCAACAATACATTAACTAGTTAGAAAATACATTTGAGCTAAAGTGAGAGTGTGTATGTGTGTGTGTGTGTGTGTGTGTGTGTGTGTGTGTGTGTGTGTGTGTGTGTGTGTGTGTGTGTGTGTGTGTGTGTGTGTGTGTGTGTGTGTGGTCTGATTTCCCAGAAAGCAACAGGATCAAATGACAGGAAAGCAGAGCTTTTCTGAATTAATAGAAAAATGAACAAAGGAGTGAAAAACCTTTTGATTAGGATTAGATATTTTCAAATTAGCTTAAAAGGTTTTTTTGGGACACATTTCACCTTTACAGCTACTCATCACAGTGAGGTGGAAGTGTTTTCTTATTCCAGCGGGACAATACTGCAGTTTTCCTTAATGGATGATCATTCAAATACACTCCTTGTTAGAGACGTGTATTTAACACTCCTTCTCCTCTGACACTCCTCATTAAAAGGACACATGTTTAGTTTCAAACTGCAGGTAAGGCTCTGTGTTCAGGTGTGCGGCAGTGAATCGCCTCAGAGGCTCACTTGAAGGAAAAAAGTAAATATTGCTGGTTTGTTAAATGGCCAAAATTTCTATTTTCTTCAAACTAAACCATTCACGCAAGAGAAAACGAAATTATTTTATCCACATTAAACTGAAACAGTGCAATCTAAAGTGTCTGCTTCTTCTTGTATCCCCCTGCAAACCGTGTATTGAGCTCAAATTCTGGGGAGCAGGTGAGGGGGGTCAGTGTGTAAATCAAAACAAATCTGACCCTGGCTTTGGAGCCCTGGAGGGCAGGGCCCAGCAGGTGATGCGGCAGGTGTGTTGTGATGACTCGAGGTGTGGTGGGCGAAGCCTTCAGCGTCGCAGCACAGTAGTACTGCTCCAGCCATGGAGCGCGGGTCCAGTTTGGTACAGTCTGGGACAAGTGTGGGTCCCCCCGGCTAAGTATCAGGGTCACAATTTCCTGCATCCATGTGGTCCCTTTGAGAGAAACAGAACAGCTGCGTTACCTAACTTTGGTTATTTACAGCAGTCAAATATTAGTTTAGTTAGAATATCCAAACTGGATAATAAACAGTTTTAATCTGCATTTCCTCAAACGTTGTTACTTGTTCAAACTTAGCTTTGAAATAAAAATATGAACTGATGTTTTTTTCATAATTTATTGATGAATAGACAGAAAGATGCAGCAACATGCACAAATATCCTCTATATTTTATGAACTAGATGTTTTGGGCTTCTTATGAGTAATATTTTTAAACAAGAAGCAAACAATATTTTTTTAAAACTTTTGAAAATTTTCCTCAAACGATATATATTTCCACCTACTTAATCCCGCTGTCAGGTTTAAAAAACTGAACCTGGGAAAAGGTTTGATGAGTTGGGTGCTGAAAGCTGTTGTATTATTCTTTTTTGAAGATTGAATAGACTACAGATGAACTGCAACCCGATCCCCCGATCCTCTTACCTGACTTCGGATAAGAAACGATGAGGATATCCGTGTCTTGAAATTGGAACTTCATAGCATGCTGTAAAGAATCCTGTGTGTGCAGGTGTCCTGGAAAAGAGATACCGTGAAAAGTCTCTGTTACATCCAACCTGGCCATATCCACATCTGACATAGACTTCAGCCTCCCTTTTAGTTGTTCCTCTTTCCCTTCTCTTTGTCTCTAGTCTGCCGCTCTCAGGTGTACCTCTTCAAGAAAAACCTGTGGATGACGTCAAAAGCTGAACATGAATCAGAAAGAGAGAAAGAAGAAAAACTTCCAGCCAGTGAGAGTCAAGGTTTCTCACAAAACGCAAAAAAAAACAAGGAATTATCTTTAAATTTTAAATCTCTAAATATCCCTAAACACGTAAAAAAAAAGTAAAGTAGAATGACTGTTTTTAGTCACAATGCTGAGAAAAGAATTGTTTCTTTCTACATGATTACATTTTTTGGTGTAAAAGCAAAAGTATTCTCACATTATTTAGAAAAATCTGGTTTATTCTTCTTTTTAAAAAATTCTTCTCTTTTAGTTTTGCGACCTCTCACTCATGCAGTTTCTGTTTGCTCACAGCACTGTAATGCTGCCTTAAACCAACCAGAACTCTATTATTAACTTTACATCTGTTTTCAGGCAGAGAAGCTGCTGTCTTTTGGGTCATCATTTTATTAAATATTTCCAGTTTTGAATTTCTTTTTTTGCTGCTTTGTTGCTCTCGGTTGTTAGTTGATGCTTGTGGCTTTTGTCCTGCAAATGAGCTCGTGCAGAATGCCAATCAAACTAACATGTCAGTCTCCAGGCATCTTTGGAAGAAACAGGTTTACGTACAGTTGTGAGCCAGATGCCAGCTCAGAGGAAAACAAATACGCACATGGATCTATTTGTCTATAAGTGGATGCATCAGAATGGAGCAGAGCTCCATGTGGCCCGCCTATTGCAGCTTCTACATCACAACTACAAGCTTTTACAAACTCCTGATTCACAACAGATTGAAGAAAGAAATAATCAGATGTTTAAATTTAATCTTAATTCTCCTTCTATATGTCCTCCATCATCAGAAAAATACCACAAGAAAATCTTAAAAACACCTAAATCACAAGTATCTGTTGAAAAAGCCTTGTGTGAGTCTTAGAATCAACACAAAAAAGGGCATCCAGGTCAAAAAGAGGCCAAATCTTACCGTACACAAAAGTAGAAATCAAAAAGTCAAATAAAACATTGATTTATTTAAAAGTGTTGTTACACATATTAACTTGAATTTGCCAGGAGTCTGATAAAAAAAAAAAAAAAAACAGTTAGTCATTGTATGACATGTCTGTGTTTCTCACAGCTTTTATTGTTCTTTTTACAAAGAAAGTAAAGTGTGAAGCATTGGGGAGATCGGTTTTCACACTGTTCTATAGCTTTTGTTGGCTAGCACAAAACTGCAGTTTTCATTTCTGTTATTCACTTAAGGCTCATTTTACAGGTTAAACAAACTGATCATGAGATGCACTGATCATGAAATAACACAAATATAGAGATAGATGGAGGTAATAACTGCACAAACTTTCTCCTTAATTCCAAACTAAAGCAGCTCCACACCTTTTCCTAAATTTGTTGAATTTAAATGTGACTCCAGTCTTCGCCAAAGAGTGACTATTTTAACCGAAGGTTTAATGAAAATTGAGCCCAATCTTTCTGCTTATGTTGACAAATTCCTTTTCTCACATACATACATGCACACACACACACACACACACACACACACACACACACACACACACACACACACACACACACACACACACACACACACACACACACACACACACACATACATACATACATACATACATACATACATACATACACACATACACACACACACACACACACCTAATCACACACACACACACACACACACACACACACACACACAAACATCTATGGATACATAGGCAATCAATAACATCCCTTTGTCGGCAGGGTTTAAACCTGAAACGGTACAAACAGACAGTGACAAATTGCTTTACAATCAGTACTACAGTTCTAAACAAACTTAAGCATTAACTCTCAAATAAAAAGCCTAGAACAGCACATCAGGGGCTCACTCAATATAGAAAATAAACTAAAATCTATTTCGTGAGAATGCAAAACAACAACATAAGTGTTATTTGATACCATGACTTAGTGAACAATAATGATTCTGTTGTTCACAAACTGAAATCTACAGGAAAATCCTAATAATAATACCCGTCCATAATTAACTTGAAGTATTCATTAAGCCTCAAAATGAATCAATCATGAAATGTTGGTTTTAAGTCTTTCTTATGTAACTCAGTCTGGAATTGGATGTAACTGAGATGGCAGCCTTTGAGATAAAGAAAAGGGCCGATGAGAGCAATAAAGACTCTCTGATGAGTCACATGACGTTTTATCGGCTCCTTTCTACTTTACAGTCAAGATATGTTCTGATTACGGTTTATTATGGAATCTAAAAGAGGAAATGTTTTGAGTTGTGTGATTGTCTCCACAGACTCATTGCCTGGGGGACCTTATAATGGTGACAGAGTTCATCTATTGTCTTCTCCACAAAAACTGACCAAATATACTTGATATTTGACAAGTTTTGTTTTAACTTTAGAAAAAACTCTACAATGAATACAAAGGTATTATTTCAGGTTAGGTAAAAGTCTGGATTGTTAAAGGTATGGCTGCTGGCAGGAGAACATGTTGGTGTTGTCACATCTGAACCAGTGATCTGTCATCAGTCACAGTTTGTCCATAGTGAACACTGTGTTCAAGCACAAGGCTGTCCATCGGTGCACGCTGCAGGCAGGAAGTCAATGATTAGCTTTGGACCCATGCTACTTAACCTTTTGATGAGCAAAAGGACAGCATACAAATACAACGGCCAACATGAGTCGTGGGGTGGGGGGTGGCACCAACCCAAGAAATAGGACGAGGAGCTCATTTGGTACAGAAAAAAAGTCTTAAGTAAAGTCTTTGCTCCTTCACATCCAGAGGAGAGATCTGGGATGGTTCAGGCATCTCTCCATAATGTCTCCAAGGTTTGTGTGGAGAGAGTTTGTCATCGTCTTTCCAGATAAACAAAAGAAGAAGAATGTAAAGAAGACAACAAAGGTCTGCCTGCTTTCACTTTACCTTTAACAGTGTTTTTAAGCTTGACTCACAAAGCTGTTAGAAAATACTTTAAAATAAATTTTTTTAATAAATGTTGAGTATTTCTTTCAAGATAACTCTCTGAACAGATTTGTTAATCAGAACTTTTTATAGCAAAGCTTGATTCAGGCATTTTAGATGGATTACACTTCATTAAAATCATATAAAAAAATTCTCATTGAAAACGTGGCTTTCTTTTTGTCTAGGAGTGATTCAATTACAGTTTCTGTAATGGTAATAATAGTGCTAAACAATGGGAAGGCTGCTCAAAAACAATCAGAGAAGTGAATCTGACTCAGGAAAAGAACGGTGAGGTAAGAGGACGACTGTCAACATAGATGAGAAACTCACATGAGAAACTTTTAGTGTTTGTTTTGATGGGACTAAATATAATCCATCTTCTTCAGATCTACTCACTTTTACTTATGGATGAGGGGTCATGCCCTTTCAGGAAGCTTCTTGGTTGTCTAGTAAAGAGTTAATCCAAAGCAATAGGTTGTGTTTTTTTATGAGACTTATAAAATGTTATTGGTTCAAAATGCAGCATCTAGTTTCATAGTTATAATGAAAATGCTGCACAGAGTTCACCAAGCTTCCAGCTTCCTGTGCGTTTTTGCTTTTTGTCTGTTTTCTAGAAAAGGTTTTGTGAGGAGGCCTCTGCCCTTCTGACCTGCAAATTGTCTGCCTGTGCAGATTCCTCCTCAGATAAGACTTTGGTTCCTAAAGTGTATGACGTCTGCAGCTGCTTTTCACCAGCTGAGGATCTTTTCAGTGAAAACCATAAACAATAGATGGATAATCCCTGATTTTAGCCACAGGATTTTGAAATGGGGGCGTAAAACACAGTTTGTTCCACCAAACGAGCAAGGCTTTGAAAACAGCTGATTAGACGGGAAAAAACGAAAACAGATCATTGATTCACTAATTGGTGTATCCATCTGCCAATCAGAGATGCTAATAAATATTGTAGTTTCTTACAAATGTAATTTTCGTTTATGAGCTAATTTTACCCCATTCACCATTTTGACTCCAGGCTCTATAACCTAACTGTGTAACATGATAGTCCATCGTTCATTTAGGACGATCGAAAAGAAAACCACATCATATTTTTTACAGTAATATTTTATAAACAAATATGTATAAACCATTTAAAGGCTGTTGCAGGTTTCCCATATTGATCCATGTTTTATCCGGTCTTCTGGGATACTGCTGGTTTTATTTTGTCCAAGTCAGCATGAATTATAATCTTCATTATAATTCAGGTAAAAATAAAATTATTGATTAACTAAACCACGTGAAGGATGACAGATGTGCAAATATTTAAGCTAGTAAACTGCATTTATGACGGCTGCAAATGAAATGACAGAGTGGGAGAAGGAGGGATCCAGCTGAGATGATCTGAACGCTGAAGGCTGAGAGGGCAAAAGCAGAAGTTCTTTCCAATCACTCTATTTTGATAAAAAAGTAAAAAAAAAAATGTGGAGGCAGGTTCTTGTAGCTTTATGTCTGTCACTGTGGATCTGTTCCCCTGACCTGACCTTGGCTGAGGATCCATACTTGAACAGGGCTTACCAGCTGATGTCTGAGACCCCACTCATCGACGGGTAGGTCCTGCTCTGCACCTCTGCACCTTCTCTGTTTAAAGCTGCAACTGCAGTTAGGATCCCAGCTAAATGAGGATTGCCTGATGCCAAATTTCTATTGTTTTTTCTTTTTTTTAGCCATAACGATCTGCCTTGGCAACTTCGAATGCAGTTCAACAATCAGCTCAACAAAGTTAATCTTGACACACTGGAAACAACACACACCAACATTCCAAAGATTAAAGAGGGGCGGCTCGGTGCACAGGTACAGACACACATACAGACAGCACACAACCACTGAGGGGGGGGGGTCTCTAATGCATTACCCATCTCTTTGTTTGAAAAGCTTGCCCGTGTTCAGGCTGAGCCGCACACACAGTGAAAGACCAGCTCAAAGTCAAAACAAAGAAGATAGTGGACATGCATTTTTGTTTAGATGCTGGTCATCACTGTGTTGACATAGAAAACAGCATTCCTGTATGTGGCTCAGTGAGAAAAGTCATCATTTGGTTGATTGAATTTAAAAAATGGTATAAACTAATATAGGGATTTCTAAAAACGCATTAACTATTTCTGTTCACAAAAGCCGCCACTGCAATCAAAGTCCCACTGCAACTAAATTTATATTTTTTTCCCAAAATCTTCTTTTAATTATGATTAAGTGCCGCTGATAACAGCTGTAGAAGGATACAGAACTTAACAATGTCTGCCGACATAAGAGCAAAAGGAACTATAAACTCTGTTTAAACCCAGAAGAACGGCTGTTAATCAGCAGAAGATGGAATACCAACCTTGGATATTCGACAGAATATGGACCCTTTTTTTTATTTCAAAGCATTACCTTACTATAAAAAAATGCTTAATCATTTATTGAAGATGGTATTAAAGATTGATTTCTAATTATATTAGTTCACTTGATCCAAAAAGTCATGATTTGTTATGTTTATTTTCTGATAGTGTTACTTTTTTTATCATAAAAGGAAAATAATCATAATATATATTATAGATAACTGATCTGTATGTGGTATGTTATTATACAAAACAGTTATAGCTACTTTACATAATTATGAAGTAACTCATCATTGTCATGTGATTTATTGATACTTAAGCATACGTAATGACCTGAAACTGTGTTGTGGTAGTTGTTGTGGTTGTTGATGACAGATGAAAAGTTATGAACCGGATAATGATAAATCATGTAATAAAATGGTTACAGTAGAGCAGGGGTGGGATTATATAAATTCACTTCCTTCCACTCCCTTTCAAGCCATCTTTGGTTTAATATCTAATTATCCTAAGTTTGATACGTCTTTGAATGAATGTATAAATGCTTATTGTATTGTTTTGTCCATTATTCCGTGATTGCTTGAAATAAACCATCTCAAATCAAATAAAAAAAAACACATCAAAATTATACAGTTTTGAGCCATAATCTAAAAACCTGTTTTCTTTTCGAAGATTTTTATTTTCTGCAGAGTGCAGAAAATCATTAGTGATTCCCCTCTGAGTTATGAAAGTAACCCTCTACTGATATCCCATCATTCTTTTGTTTACACTTTCTCTCACTAGTTTACAGCCCCTCACAACCTAAAGCCAACTTTAGCCTGCAACAAAAATGGCGAACAATGTTGAAGATATTCAGCTGTACAGTTTTGAGCCAGATGACAGCTCAAACCAGTAAAACAACGAGGTACATGAATCTATTTTTCAACAAGTAGATGCATCAGAATGGAGTGGAGCCAGAAGACTAGACACACCCATTTCAGTTACTGTCACAACTGAAAGCTTTTTCAAATGGCAAATTTTGATCTGCTCCTGCTCCATCATGATTGAAATAAAAGAATTACTCATAAATGCAATTTTAATCCTAAATTCTTTTATACATGTCCTACATTGTGAGAAGAATGCTTCAAGAACACATAAAGAAAACACCAAAAACATGATTTTCATTGCTGGGTTTTTAAATTGTATAGATTAGCTTTTTTCCCAAAATGATTTTAAGGCAAAAAACAACTTTGTTTTAAAATAATTGTTTTCTAGTTATGGTATTTGATGCCTTTTAAATGAGTCCGGAAAATTTTCCTAAAAACTGTTTCAGTTTGAAATTCTTTTAGTGGATGAACAGTGTTGAGGAAACATTTTCATGGCGTCTTCTTGCTCCCTCAGTTCTGGGCGGCATATGTTCCCTGTGAAACTCAGTACAAAGATGCGGTCAGACAAACGCTGGAGCAGATAGATGTGGTTCACAGGATGTGTGAGAAGTATCCAGACACCTTCAAGTTCGTCACCACGAGCCAAGGTGAAGCTTTCATCCCGGTCAGTAATGTCACATGTTCAGGCGGCTGTGTTCACGCTTGCTTCGCTGCTCCACCTGTTCCACATGCACAGGCATCATGGACGCCTTCAAGGAAAATAAAACAGCCAGCCTGATTGGGGTGGAGGGAGGCCACTCCATTGATAGCAGCCTGGGTACCCTGCGCACCATGTACCAGCTGGGGGTCCGCTACCTCACCCTGACACACTCCTGCAACACACCCTGGTATGAGCATCATCAAGAGGACAAAATCAGTGTTATTGAAATGACTTGCACTCAGGCCACATTGATTCTGCTTTATCATTTATTTTCTCTCTCACTCTTTATCCATCTAACTGTCTATTTAGCTATCTATATATTGTTGTTTCCAAAAACTGCTAGGAATTTTCTGGCATCGCTGCAACAGTACTGAAAAACATTTTCAATAAAACCTTTAGTTATTGGTGCTTGATGAATTGAGAACTACTGAGATACAACAATACAACACAAAATAAGTGTTATTTGGGACCAAAAAAGTTATTTATTCCTCAAACACTGGTTAGGTCAGTTAGAAATTGGTACATTGCGGTTGTGGAGAGTACCTGGGAGTTCTGCCGGAACGTTCTGGCAGACCATCAGAATGTCTGAAATCCAAAACTCTGATTCATTCAGCCATAACCTCACCGTTTCCAGCAGCTGTGTGACACGGTTAGCTTAGAGAAGGCTGACTTACAAGGCGGAGGCCGTCACTGACGACATGCTTCCTGCAGTAAAGCTCTTCCATTTAGACAAAAACTGTTGGATCATATTTGAAAATAAATCTATTTTTCTTTAAAAAACTGCTTTGGGATTTTCTTCACAGTGACCAAAAAACACGGTAATCTAAACAAATGTATTGATGGTGTTAAAACGATTGTGTGTTAACTATTCTTTCTTTCAGGGCAGATAACTGGCGTGTGGATGATGGATCAGACCCGATTCAGAGTGGCGGCCTGTCACCTTTTGGAAAGGTCAGCTTAGAGAGAAAGACTGGAAAAGGACAAAAATCGGTTTCTCAATGATAAGAAAATCATGTAAAACAGCCAAACACAAACAGAGGTTTAGCGTGATATTATTGTCTTGAAGGGATTGGAAAGTGCAATGCAATTTTAAACAGGTCACAGCAGCGTGTGAGGGAGGCACAAAGGATGAGCAAAAGAATAATTTGCCCCAAAGTCAGTTTTAATGCACGATTCTGACACTCTTTGGTAAAATCTCTGATTTTATTTTTCCTGAACAGCAACTAATAGTTGAGATGAACCGTCTGGGGATGCTAATCGACCTCGCACACGTGCCGGTGTCTGTGATGAACCAGACCCTCACCATGTCTGTTGCCCCGGTCATCTTCAGTCACTCCTCTGCATACGCGGTGTGCCGGCACAGCCGAAACGTTCCCGACGAGATTCTTCTCAAAGTGGTGAGTCCAAGTGGGATCAGAGGCACAGCAGAGGCCCTCCAGAACACTCCTGTAGGCAGGCCATAGATTAGTCCCTCTGCTACAACAACAAACAGGCATAAATTACTGAATAAAAGACTCACTCAGGCCTCTTTACTGCTTTGGAGGAACACTATCATGACAGAAACTCATTTGTGGAATAAAGAACTACATTTGACCTCAGCATAATAGCAAACAAATGACACTTTTTGTTAAGAAGATTGTACAAAAAAAACCCTCAAACAATCGCTTCCGAAACAGCTGGATTAATGACACGTGTAAACAAAAATTGTGCCTTGTTATTATTATTTTTTATCAGGTGAAAACTTTTCCTGTTTTTTAGATTTATACTTTTCAGGATGAGGTTGACATCTTTTGACGTTTTCTAGACATTTAAGATTTAAAAGACAATAGCCGCTCTGTCAAAAAATAACAATAGGATATGTGCGATTTGGGTTTCAGATCATGAAGTTAAGCTTTTTATTGTTGAGAATCTGTTTTTCCCATTTCAGCTAACCTCAGACATCCATTTCATTAGACAAATGAATAAACAGAGCTGATCAACATCAGTCCATTTCCTGTCAGCCTGTAAACAAAGAGTGTCATAAAACAAAGAAGTGCTTGGAAATTGTCAAAATATATTGAAGATCTGCAGAATTTCAAGTGTGCAAAGAAAAGTTTTTTCATAACGTCTATGCTTTGTTTGTTGGTTAAAAAATTATGCTCAAAAGCAGGCTGATTGTCCTGCAATTTGCTGGTCCTGTGCAGTTCTGGGTGGACAAAATTAAGCCAAAAAAAGATTTTTCTATATTAAAAAATGGCAGCTCGGGGCGCTTGTGAAGACTGTTTTTCCTCGCTGAGCGTTTCCCCTTTGTCTTTGCAGAAAGAGAAGAAAGGAATCGTGATGGTGAACTTCTACAATGATTACGTGACCTGCAGCCAGAAAGCCAATATCTCAGATGTTGCCGGTAAAGAGCCCCGCTGTGAGGGGACAGCTGCTGTAAAAGCTGGTTGATCATTGACATTTATCAGTCGTTCTTTCTTCCACGCAGATCACTTTGACCACATTAAAAAAGTGGGAGGAGCTGAGATTATTGGCTTTGGTGGAGATTATGACGGAGTCCCCAGGTAAATCTCTATTCCCAGTTTTTTTTCTTTTTTTCCCATAAGCCACTTGTTATAACATGTTTTTATAAAGCACAATAGACAGTTCATAATGAATATTAGTGCACCCCAACATGGATAGCTAAAATGATCTGTACAGGTACAGTATGATTAGTGTTCATCTCCGGCTGGTGAAGGTCAGCAGCTGCATTCAGAGGCTAACTTGCTGCAGCAGAAGAGGTCACACTTTGTAAACGTGTGCAGGGGGAGGCATGGTTCCAAAAACTCATATTTGACTGGCATTCAATAAACAATATTTTCAAATAAAGTTTGTTGGAAACTTTAAATAGTGTCTTGTAAAAACACAAGAAAGAAATGACAAAATGTCCATCTTATTTTGAAAGAAAAATCCCTTCATCGATAAAGCTTTTCTCTGAATCCACTGCATCATTTGAAAAAAGCAACAAAGGCAACAACAAAATTCTTTACAATGTTTATCACAGGGATTGCATATTTGCAGCAGTAAATGTGTTAAATGAACACAGTGTATGTTTAAATGTTTGTGTTTCAAAAGGATTCAAAAATCTCAAAAGAGGAAAAATTAAGGTGGCTAAAGAACATTTAGAAAAGATCAATTACAAAAATGAATAGAAGACAATCTGACAGACTGAATTTTTTGTTATTTTCGGTCCACTTTTCAAATAAAGGTATTACATACATGACCAGACCCCTACACGTTTATTGTACTTTTACTTCCAACAAATAAATCAAATAATCTGTAATGACAGACAGAGTTGTTGCCGTCTGTCCACTGATCCACCCCTGGTTCCATGTTCAGTTAACAGTGAATCCCCTTTCTTTAATGTCCTGCTCACAGAACGCCAGAGGGTCTGGAGGATGTGTCCAAAGTGCCAAATCTGGTGGCTGAGCTGCTGAGGAGAGGCTGGACTGACGAGGAAGTCAAAGCTGCTCTTGGAAACAACCTGCTCCGGGTCATGAGCGAGGTTGAGAGGGTGAGGACTCAAAGCACAAACAACCCCGGGCTCTGTGAAAGAGTCAAGCGCTGCGGGAAGGACGACTCAGATCACACGGGATGAGGATGTTCATGACCTCTAAGCTTTTCTCTGCACATTTGAAAGAAAGAGTAGAGTAGATAGTCTTTATTGGTGTTTTATGATCTCAGGTGGGAGCCTATAAAATCACACAAACAGCAACTAAAACGCATGAATCCATGGTGTAGAGTCTATAATTAACATTATAGATTGTATGGAAAATAGGAGAAACTACAAAACAAAATAACAAACCTGGTCACAAGCAGGTATCACACATTAATTAGGTTGTAAATAACATATCTCCACAATAGATTTTAAATGTCAACTTGTTGGAGAACAAGTTTTGTAGTTTGTGCTTATAGTAGTGTGTTTATGATTGCTAAAGATTCGCTCTGGTGATGGTGATCCCTGTGGGGGGGGGGGGGGGCATGATGTCCTCTTAAGAGTTTTCTGCAGTGTTGTAACCTGCAGCATCTGAGCATGCCCGGGACGGAACACAGGGAGCTGTGCCGTCTGGCAGCTAGCTATTAGCCACCAGCACAGGGTGTTCTTCTGGATCTGGAGGACGTCTAGGCGTCGTTACGGTTCTCCAGACCTTGTGTCTGATGTTAACAAATCAGAGGAATGTACAACTTGTGACTTTAGAAAAGATTGCCTTTTTTCCACATTAGAAAAATGTCCTCTGCCTCCTTTATGTTGGTTTAAAGAGCATCCCTCTGTGAGGGCTTTCTGCTCTAGACTCATGAGTCCAGATATTGTGGTATCGTCTGTTGATCGAAGGGAGGTGTTGGGAGTTTGTGTTAGAGAGGAGGAGAAGTGATACCCTGGTTTTGTCACCACGTTAAATTTAGCATGAAAAATCCCTGGAAGCTGCGGCTGGTTTCGAAGCTTCATAGTTGTTCCTCTTTGGTGCAGATAATTGACTTGGAGCTGTTCATGTCATTTGCTCTTCCTCACGAAAGCATAACTTGACGTTTTAAAGCGTCTTCTTTGAAAGCGGAGTTAAAACACTTTTTAAAAACAGGTTTTTGTTTAACTAACTTTAAGTATGAACGTATGCAAGGGGAACTTTCATCTGTGGTTCTGTGAGTCAGAACAGGTAGCAGCCTTGTTTGTTCCCCCTGGGGTAAAACAGGGACACTGGAACCTTCAGAGGCAAACTTAAGCTGCAGCTTGAAAGGTTGTGGTGATGCTTTGAAGGCAGGAACATGCGAGTGCAGGAACCCCTTCACAGTGCCTTCTCCCCGTTAGGTCCGTGATAACATGACGAGCCGGGCGCCGGATGATGTGCCCATCCCGTATTCTGAGGTGGAGAACCCCTGCAGGACGAGCTTCGGTTACACAGATGCTGGAGCTGCTGGAGCTGCTCATTCCGTCAGCACAGCAGCCCTTCTGCTCCCACTGGCTCTGCACATTTCCATGTTTACCAATTAACTCATCAGAGCTGATTAGCCTGAGATGTTCAAATACAAAAATCCATGAAGTTTTTCCTGCATCCTTTTTTTTATGACAGAAATGTTTTCCAACTTTGTCTTGTTAAAGAAAATAAATAAAGTAGTTTGCCACTCTTGCAGTCTGTATGCATGTGTGGCGCCATCTAGTGTTTAAAAGGTGGTACTACAATAAAAAGGCTCCATAAAGTTTCTTGGTTTAAACAGAAAAGTGTTAATATTTCTAGGACAGAATAACATACAGAACAACATGTAGAATACAAAATCATGGTGTTGGCATTGAGTGCAAAAACAGATCTGACTCTGACTGAAGGAGTGAAACAAGAACATTAGCTTAAACACACTATGGTAGACCTTAAAAGTAACAGCTCCAGTAACATAAGCTTAAACATGTGCAGCATCTTAGATGCTTGGCATTTCATATTTAAATACAACTCACGTTAAATAAAAAAAAAAGAAGATAACAGATGAGAAGCACCAACAAATCAGTGGTTTGTCTATTTTTCCTCTGGTCACAGAGTGATCATCCTTTCACTAAGTCTACTTACTTCAAGGTTTAACCGAAAACTCTGAAGGTTTGTAACCAGAATTGTTTCTGAGGAGGTAAACATGTTATCCAATGAAAAGTACTCCATTCTGTAGAAAAGTTACATTTCATCATTTAAATATACGCATTACAGCAGGTTTGGCACAGTTATCTGCATTTTCAGGTGGTCTCCTGAGTCGTCTCAACAATGCCTTGAGCCGGTCCTGTTGATGCTCTGGGTTGGCACAGAAAGAAGAACGTGAGAGTTCCCCAAAAGACTCACTGCGATCGCTCTAAAGTGCACGGTATCCTGGCCAAGGTCAGGTCTCAGCTGAGCTGAGCAGCTTGTGACGAGTTTTTAGTGGAATTAAAGGAATCTTTGGGAAAATGGGTGTGGTGAAGAAGGAGTCTTTACAGTTATAAAATGAGCTTCCTGTGGACCTGTGCTCCTGTTGTCGTCTAAGAGTCCGCTGCTCTGACTCCAGATCCCATTTTAGAGAATCTCAGGAGCGATCATGTACGGCAGACTGTCTTTGGTCAACATGCTCCTCGTGGCAGAAGCCAGTCGAGAGTAGTTATCAGGGTTGTACTCAGACAAAGGCTGGCAGGTGGGCAGCAAAGGCATGTTGTCGGAACGCGACAGGAAGAGGGGCGGTCGCCGCTGGCTCTCACCGTCCTTCAGGGAGTCCGGCAGAGATTTGCGTTTGCTTTCGGGGAGGAGCATTATGCAGAGAACGGAGAGGACTGCGAAGGAGGCGAAGACGACGTGGTGGAGGAAGTAGCCGCTGCTGCTCTGCAGCTCCATAAGGGAGGAGGCGGCCATGCCGACGCAACCCGCTGCCAGCACCAGGCCCAGGCAGCCCCCTCTGAGAAGAGGAGAACAGAGTCCAGTGATTCTCACCGGGGGGAAAACTGAGCCACATTGCTTCAAGATACTCACCGGATTACAGTAGGCATCACCTCACAGGCGAAGAAGGCGCTGAGCATAGAGAGAGCCTGAGAGAACAGCAAACCCAGCACAGAGAGCACCAGCACCAGGCCGTCATGGAGGTCTGCCACAGAACAGACATTAACCATCAAACCAGCCATTATTTAGCTTTGAGTCTGTAGACTGTTCACATCGGCATTGGCTCCTGCGAGACTTGTGAACCTGAACGGCGAGCTCAGCGCTTAGCTTACACTGTGTGAGCGCCAGCAGCAGCAGCGAGGACAACCCAGTGACGATGGCAGAGAGCAGTAGAATCCCGCGCCGGCCAAAGTGATTGACGGACAAGCATATAAAGACGCATGCCAGTGCCCCCGCTATCACTCGCAGGAAGTAGGTGAAGTAGAAGTTGTTGTTGTAGTTGTGCAGGTTTCTGGTGAAACAGTACTGGATGCCCGTCCCAATGAACCTGCAGGACAAAAGAGATCAAGTCAAGAGCTGCTGGATGGAGCAAACACGAAATTTAGAGCCAAAAAGGAACAATGTTTATATCTGATGCCACATAAGTTAGCATTTATTTGAATGAAAAGTTTATAAGAAAACTTACAAAGTAAAACTTAGAATGAGACAGTTCTTCCACATAACACGTGTCCGACGCAACCCCAGAACTGAATGGAACGTGGGTCGACAGTCTTCTCCATATGTTGAATCCATCTCTATAAGAAAAATCAGCAGAGAAAAGAAATAAAAGAAAGTTATTAGTTATTAGGGGTGTAACAATTAATGGATGAATTGATTTCTATTCCTAAGATCCAACCAGATCGATCTGTCTGAGGCAGAATTGAACCAAACCATTGAAAAAACAGTTCCAAAATGAGATAAATCCATAATCCGATTAGATTGAGGCATGGTAGGTGTCACCGCAGTGGACAACACACATGTGATGTCATCAAAAAACCAATCAATCCATCATTCCAGACTTTGAATTTAGCAAAGTCGTGTGACCATACAGTGTGGTAGAATGTTCTAATAATGTTCCCTTTGGATTATTCTGACATGGAAAACAACAGTGGGCTGAACTTTAGGAAACTAAAATGTGAATGGATTTATCATTAATTCTTGTGTACTTGTTTGTTTGTACACATATTTAATATACACGTGATAATCTTGTAAGAAGAAACACGAGGAATCTAGAAAACGTCACCTGCTCTGTTCAGTACCAGGTATTTCTCTCTGAGTCACACTGGTTTGAGTTTTGGATAAAGATGTCCTGGATTCATTTTAGTTCAGTGAATCGGATTGTTCAAAATGATCCAATAATATCTGACCAGCGACCACAAATGATCTGAATCGAATTGTTAAAATGAATAGTTCCACTCTTAAATTGTACATTTATAAGTCTATTACATTAACCTAAATCACAGGTTTCAAACGTTAAGTTAGTGTTGAGCTGATCTGCAGCTGAAGAAAATGACCTAAACGCACAATTAGATTTTTCTATTATGATCAACATCCATCGTGTCGTGGATGTTTTAGCGTTGCTGAAACGGGTCTTGACATGTTCAGCAATCAGCCCAGAGTCTACTGAACCGTGCTCCGACCCACCTCTGCAAACCGGACCTCGGCACACTTCGCTTATGCGCACGAGCCAACTGAACTGTACTATGGGTACTTCGGGTTTGGATGACCTCAGACATGGTCTTAATTGTTATGAAGGCACCTTTGAAATGTGTTATACTGCAAACGTTCTTTTCTTTAAAAATATAGCAGCAGATTTTAAGGTTTGCATTGAGCAGCAGATTCTCCTCGAACTGCAAATATCACTAAGACAGTAAATAATCTTCTAACTGCTTCTTTGGCATAGCGTTTTGGTTCAACTTATAATACTATAATAAAGGCTTTGAAAATCTTTCAAATAATAAGATGCTTCCTTCAAATGAATAGAAATGGATTTACAATGTTCACAGTAAGTCAGGAGGAAGTGAATTCTGATGAAGACGTTTTTTATTTTGTATTTATGGAGCTGATCTGTTCTTCTTGGTTGATAAACTCGTGGACTGTTGACACTTTAACAGTAAAAATTGCCTCTGACGGCAGCTCAAACAAACACAAAAAGTACATAGCAAGCCTGCGAATGCTGTCAATACAACTGACAGCATTCCTCTCTCATTTCTGTACACCGTGTTCCAGGGGTGGGGCATGTTTTCCAGCTGTTTGCATGACAAAATAGCTTTAACTTTGCAGGGATAGATAGTTTTCCGTAGCATGCATGGTCAAAGCGTTTTGCGCATTCATATTTAAGTGCTTATCAGTGTGTTTCTACCTGCCAACAACATCGGAAAGAACTCATCCAGGTAAACATCGTTTCTGGTGGCAAATTCCCGGAAACTCTTCTTGGCTTGTGGAATCTGATCCGTGGCCAGAAGCCAACGAGGAGATTCAGGAAAAACGGCTGCAAAGCTGCAGAAAAACAACTCTTACATGTCAGTCCACTAAAAATAAACATTGTGCACATTTTCTCCAGTAAAGCAGAGGAACATGGAGATCGCAGAAGTCAAAGGAACTTCAGAAGAACATTTCAGTCTCGTGCAGCAACATGTGGACTAAGGTGTGTCTGTTTGGGTGGGATCTTCAAGCTGGAGCAGCTACAAACTGATTCAACACATCAAACGCCGAGATAAAGCCTCATTTGGGCAAGAAAACCTCCCACAATGGCTCTGTCGACGAGGAGCACAAACACACACAACACTCACCACCAGTACGAGAACAGCAGCGCCAGCAACGGCAAAGTGGCCACCGCCTGAAGAACGGGCCAATCGCGACACAGAACGGCGAAGCCCGGTAACAGCAGCTCTGCAGACACCGAGACGAAGGTCCCCACCATGGCAACCATGAGACGACTGGGAGGGTCACACAGCTCCAGCCCTGAGGACAAAACACACTTTTACCAAAACACGCTTTCTGAACCAGTAATGGAGGGTGTCTTAAACCCCTTTACCCCCACAAGAGGACTTAAAAACATTACGAGGTGAACACTGTAAAAAGCTATAAGGGGAGCAGATCCATCCACAACTCGGAGGCAAATTTCTAATGAAATGATGTAGAAAGTATGTCTTTGGAAACAACTTTTTGTTTTTTTACATTTGGGCTAAAAACAACATAATCATAACTAAAAGACCACTAGGAAGACTTTGAAAATAGATCAAAAGTGGAGTGGCACTTTCAGATCAAACTGTCCAATTAAGTCATTTCTAAGCCCAAAGTGGAGCATCCATCTTGTCTGGGAGTCTGTCCTGCTGCTTTAACGGAATTTGAACCTCCCTCACTCACAGCACGGATCCTTTTCACGCTCCCTTCCTGTCGTGTCGAGGTGTGTCTGGAGGAGTAACAGCGACCCACTTCCTGCTCACATCCCAGCGTTCCCCTTTTATTGCCTTCTGCTCGTCATGGAGACGCGGGTTGGGAAAGAAATCACTGAGAGCCTTCCCCAAGGCTCCCACCTCAACCATCTGAGCTTCATCTGCTCTGATCTGTCAGAAATTTGGAGGTAAATCGAAACAGGACATGCAGGACGGTGCAGCTACAGCATTAAACCTCCTCCTCCACATGTTCTCAAACTTTGAGGTCATTTATTTCCCATGAAGCCTAGCTTCTTTCACACACACTCACAGTTTTTAATGCATTAATGCCGGTGCATGTGCTCCTGAAGTCAAGAGGGTATGACGGCTTTGGAATGAAGGAGGAAATACCACAGGCAGCTGTCTGCCGTCAGTGAGAACACTCCTTTAAAGACCCATCTTCGTTTAATAATATTTCCTCCGGCCAAATTAAAGACTGGGTTTTTTATTTTTATTTTTGCAGAACATTTTGAGCATGCAGCATCAGTTATGGGTTAATATGACATGTCCAGCAAAAAAAAAACCACTCAGAATGTAAGAGTTCCCTCTAAAAAGGTAATGGAGTGACAGTCTGAGGACCAGATTTAGAATAGAAATGGCTCGTGTCAAACTCACTTGAGTTTTGGAGAAATTCTAAATGTTCTTTTGCTCTCATTTAAGGTTCTGGGGGCATTCAATATTTCAAAGGGCGGTTAGATCATTTTTTTTTAATCTAGAAAAAAGCGCCCTAAACCCAGAAAACTCTAGAAGACTGGCCCTAAAGAACCGTCAACATTTTCACGCTTCCTTGGGAGAGGAATTTTAAAATGGAAAAAGTGTAAAACCTCAACCAAAAAAACGTAAACGCTGTCAGTTTGTATGAAGCACCAAAGAGAAGTCCAAAGGTTTCCATCACATCATGTTGCAGAAACCATGAAAAACCTTGTCCTGGCATCATTTGAGCAGCAAGTCAGACCACCAGCTCCAGTTTGGTTGTATTTTAGTAACTAAATGAACTCAATCTTCAGCCATATGAAACACTTACCAGCCTAAAACACTTAAAAATATTGGCTTCTCATGGTTTTATAATTCTGACTTAACTATTACACTATTAAGCTTTTTTTATTACAAAACTGTCAGTAACAACCCCCCATAAATGCTGTAATATTTACACATTTTTGACATCCTGAAAATGGTTTCAGCTGATCAACAGACTGACATAAGCAGACATCGTCCATGGGTAGTTTGCAGATCATGTTCTGACACTGTTTGCTCTGTTTTTGCACAGCTTTTTCTTCAAAAGCAGCTGAATTTATGCTTTGACCACATGTAGCTGCTATCCTGAATGTTGAGGAAATGAATACAGCTGACAAAGCACCGACAATCTTATCATCCGGAGGTACGCTTGACTTTGAACTCACATTTTCCGTCTGACATTCAGACTTCAGCACCAAGTGTATTAAGTCCTTTGGCTGTTTGCGAGCCTTCAAGAAAAGAAGAAAGATCGTTTTGTTCTGTATGAACTAATCTTTAGATGGTTCAGGAGGAAACAAACCGCACAAAACATCTGCAGCTTCGTGAGCCTCTGCACCAACAGGAACATCAACCGGAAAAAAATAAAATACTGAAGTGTTTTATACTTTTCTGATCTGAAAGACTAAAGATGTGAGTCACAGTCCAACACAAACAGCAGCAGAACAGATTTGCTTCCATTCAGAACAAGTGACAAGCTTATGAAGGAGGCATGACTGGGAGCCGGGAATGTTGAGGGACTTCCCTGACTGACACAGCAGCCTGTCTCAACAAGATACGCCGTCAAGATCATGTGTCACTTATTTATATTCATCCCAAGGCCTTTCATTTAGCTCCTCAAAATCTGATGTGAGTTTTTAAGCATTTTGGATCAACATTTGAGGCAACATACAATATGCTATAGAGCACTTCCACAGGAATCCGTGGTACTGCTGAGCCAAAGAGTTGCTTGACTTTGATTCTTTACAAAGTAGGCAGTATGGTGGAAAGCTTCATTTGGCGTCATTATGATAAAAAGAAGTGACCTGGAAACTTACTGGCAATGTAGGAGGACACAAACACACCGGCCAGCATAGCGCCTTGTAAGAGACGCATGAGAAGAAACGCTACCAGACTCCAGGACAAGCACACGACTGCCCCAAACAGACTGGAGAGCCCTACGGAGAGCAGGAAACCCCGCCGTCGACCCAACCTGAACAGAAACGGACAGGAGCCAGGAGGTTGCATATTAGTACCCAAAATTGATTATGCAATACAGAAAAAGACACCCCCCCCTTCATTCCCATCACTTTGTATATCCTTAAAGTTCCCAAATGTAAAAATATTGATAATGACACAAACCACTTTCTCTGTTTTTGATTAATTTTTCTTATCTGGTCAATGAAAAAAAAAACTCTTTTTAAATTAGTTTAATATTTGACTTACCAGTCGCACAATGTTCCCATAAGAATGTATCCCACAATCCATCCCACCATGAAGCAGATGTGCTGCAGGGGGATCTTCCAGTAATTGCTGCAAACTAGGTCCCACTGCAGAGAAGGAGCAGAAGTATGACGGCAAGGCCAGGTGCTGGAGACAATTTATCAAAATGTCCATCTGCTCCACAATATACGGGTTTGTCCAACAAAGTTTACGGGAAACATTTGGACCAACAGTCAAAAGGGAGAACCATCAGGATGCTCTGTAACTATGACACAGCTCCACAGGATACTGCATCCTCTGAGAGGATGAGGATCTCTCCAAAGACCCCACTGAAGCTTTTTTGTGTTAAGTATTTACTAAAGAAATCACTGACAGAATCACTATTTTCTTTATCATTTATCATCTATTCATTTATATCTATATTTAGTCGTTTTGCAGCTGGTATGACTTGACGACAAGAAAAAGAAAAAAAAGGAAGATGCTGACCTCTCCTGATTAACAAAACTACATTTGTACAACAATACTGTACTGTGTCCTCAATCAGGGAAGGATAGAAATGGGTTATTTATTGCATAATATACTATACTACTATAGGATCAAACAACGGAGCACACAATCTCACCCACAGGATGCATTAATCTGAATTTGCAAAATATAGAGAACAGCATGCGCTCAGCAACAAAGATCTCTGTGAGGAAGCAAGAATGTAGATAACGTTCTTACTTATTGAGTTAAGATGCCTGCTGACACTGTTATTACATTAGAAGAAGAGGGTGCTCAAAGTTGCCAGCAGCTCTGGTTTGTATCCAGCTGAAAAGCTTCCCACCTTCCCCTTAACATCCTGTGTGTCTTCTCTATTAGCAGAAATGAACGTAAACTGTAGAAATGAATTAGAATCACTATTTTAAATGAGCATGAACTACACTGGATAAGAGCAGCGTATAGCTGACATAATTACAAACTACTTTTTTTTTTTTATTTACATTTCTGGCAGTCTTTTAGAATACATTTATATTGCTAACTTATGGAATCCCCATGGAAGCATCTATTTCTTACACATATATATTTAAAGTGGAGAAAAATAATGAATTCTCAGACAGTCACCAATTCTGCAAGTTGTCTCATATAACGAGTGAGGTCTGTGATTTTCATCATGCACTTCAACTTTGAGACAGAATGTAAATAATTCAAACAGGAATGGTAGGATTTCTAACTATATTTATGTCCATCACGGTGCAGAATTGAAGCAATAATTCCTATCCTCCCTGTTACTTGTACTGTTACCATTTGTTTGATCTGGTTATCGGGATCAAAGACACCTGTCCACTCCCTTAAAGAGACAGACTGTAACGTCTCCACCAAGACCAAAGAGCTGTCTAAGGACACCAGGGACCAGACTTATCACCTGAACACGACTGGGAGGAACCAATCTAAAATAAAAAGCTGCTTGGTTAGAGAGCTCAACTGTTGGAACAATTATTAGAAAATGGAAGAAAATGGAAGTTCTTGAGATCAAATGATCTTGAGAACAGAGAAGAAACATGGGGAAATGCTAAATTATACTTTTTTTTTAAAATTATTTTTAATTAACTTTTTAATTTTCTTTTTGCCTCACTGAAACTTTAAAATGTGAAATCAGGAAAATAAAACTTAGAAATTCTAACAAAAGTCATGTCTAAACTTTGCAGTAGAAAAATATTTTTGAATCTGTATTGTATACAATTCACTTCACTTTTGTCTAACCCGGAAAAGGCTATTTAAACGAGTAATCTCTTTAACGTGAATGACAGCAGCATAATTTAAGCAAGTTTGACAGGTGACACCAGCAACCACCCTACAGTTGTATGCTATAAAGCAAACTCATACAAAAACAAGTTAATCAACATTCAGCAGAATGCTAAGACCAGGAATTTATAAAAAAAAAAAGTTACATTTTTATAGGGGGCCAGCAGTGTGATTGAAGGCAAGAACGCAGAGAATAAAAAAGCTGTGTTTCTGGTTCCATGCTTTAGTTTGAGGTTGTAGCAGGTTTTTTATTCTAAAAATGTATACATTGGGTTTGCTAGTGGAAGCAAACAGGAAAAGAAAATTAGTTCTAATCTAGAATAAGAAAAGGCAATTTTTTAAACCAGAGCACAGAAGGACAACCAGAGTGTTTACATGCACACACCAAAGATCTCACCCTCTGGGTTCTTGCATTCACAGATTAATAAACTGGCCGAGTAAGCAGGATAATCTGATATCCTTTATCAGACTGATCGAAAGTAGAGAAATCTGATTACAATACAGAGAATTCTCCCCAGTAATCGGATTTCGTTTTGTATGTAAACCAGTTTATCTGATTCATTTTTGCTCTTGTACATCAGAGAATGGGTACAGCCCAAAAGAAAACAGAGTGAATGGTAGTCCCAGCATGAGAGAAAAACAAAAGGATGAGAATCAAATGTTTGATGCAGAAAAAGCCAAAAATACTTTTCTATTCATTGAACAAAAGATTGTAGAAAAATGTAGCTATATTTGATTAATGTGATAATGAAAGATTGTGTTTGCAGTATTCTATTCAAGCTTACTCCAACACTGTCATTGGACAAAACCTAGTTAGATTGAAGAATTGCGGGAAATGGAATAAACGTGCGTCATCTAGATGACTGTGCGTTTGTCGAATTGCATCCGCTGTTATTGTCCTGACATTTATTGTTGTTCACATTTTCCATTTTCCTTGCAAATGACATCATAGGCAGAGGAAGGCATTGTTGGAGGTGAAGGTGTTCAGGATGTCAGGAAGCAACAAGAAAGCTTCAAACTTTTCCCAACCACAGAGGAAGCAACAGAGGATGTTCTGAGAACAAACTGAAGGACGAGCACCGCTGACGCGCCACAACATTTGACTGAGAACTGATGTGGGCCGTTTGGAAAATAATTTCTGCATTTTTCCAAAGAAATTCTGAAAACATGCATGTATTAAAAAATCAGTTAAGCTTATTGGAAAACGCACGTACAAATGCAGACACAGTTGTGTACGGTGGCCCTGAAGTCCAAATCACATTCACAAATCCGTTGATGCAAAAAAACAACAACAGCTTTTAAAAAGCAAAACAACTAATAAAAAACTCAAAAAAATCAATCAAAACTGGAAAATTGGAAACAAAACTAAATTCCAGAAACCAAAACACAATTTCAAAAAAAACAACTGAAACATTACTAAAAACAAAAGGAATTTCAAGAAATCAAAATGAAATGTTAATTTGTTTCATAGGTTAATTGGTTGCTCTGAATTGTCGATAGGTGTGAATATGAGTGTGCATGGGTGTGTGATTGCGGCCCTGGGACAGACCGGCGACCTGTCCAAGACGCCCCCTGCCTTCACCCACGAGTGAACGGGATAGGCTCAGGTGTAGGTACCATAACCATTCGGCCTGCAACAACGTTTGGGGTCCTTCAGGGTCCTGGGACTAGTGCTGACGTCAGATTATGTGATTGGCTGTCCGTTGGTCCGATGACGTATCAGATAGTGAGTGATTGGTTTGGACAAATTATGATACTACCATAGAAGAAGATATTATGTGGTGCGTTGTAAACAAAGAGCTCAGAAACAGAGGGAGATTATCTTCTAAACATGCTTTTATTATTATGAATATTATTAAGTGCATTGCAGCCGAATGGACTGCAGTTCGAACCCTTCTCTGGACCGCACACAATAACAAAAGTCCTTCCCTGCCTGCGAACATGAAGCTACGGGACTCCAGCTGCTCTGCTCAGAGACACGGTTCGCTTGTGTGGAGCAGCAGGTTCATTCTAACAGCCACAGATCTTTTTACAATGTGGGTTGTGGCAAAATCTCTCAATAAACATTACAAAGAATAATGTCAGACACAATCTATGAAGGCAAATAACTTGAACACTAGAGCAGCAGCACCAGCTACAGCAGTTGGGTGATGTACCGCCTGAGAAGTCTACTGGAAACTGTGAGATGAAGCGTGAGGGCAATTCCTACCACAACCATCACAGAAACCAATGAACTGGTTTACAGTTCAGCAGCAGTGATCCTTGAGGAAGCTTGGCTATAAGAGCAACCATGGAAAAGCAGTACCCACCATGGAAGCTTAGGTTAGAGAGCCAAAATCAAAACCTTCGGAAGGATGTGATGGGCTGACAGAGGCTCAAGGGTACAATGAGAAAGCAAGAAAGTACCTGAAGATACAGCCAGATATCCATACCTGAAGCACTGAAACTGCCAAACAAAGGCTCCTGGCAGCAGGCACTAAAGAAATTTTACAGAAGACAATGAAGCCAGGCAGATAAGCAGGCTCTTAAGCAACTCAACCTGCAAAAGTGTATGCTCAGTGGCAGGGTCAAAACAGCCGAGAACAGACCCACGAGGCTGGAAACTAGTTCAGTACTGGGAAAAGTATATGGGAGAAAAGAGAGACAGCACATAACACCAATGCCCAGTGGCTGGTCTCTCTGAGAAAAGAACACCAACAACCTCCTGAACAGAATTCAGTAACCATCACAGTGGCAGACTGTATCAGAAAAGAGTCTCAGGTATGAAGAACTGGACAGCACCTGGCCCTGACATGATACATGCCTACTGGCTAAAAACACGCACTCCCTGGTAGCCTGGCAGCACAAATGAACCAGCTGCTGAGATGGGACTCTGAATGGCTAACAGAAGAGGCGAGAACAATCCTGATCCAGAAGGATCCCTCAAAGGTGCAGTCCCATCAACTACCCGACCAATAACATGTCTACAACATGGAGAAGCTCATGTCTGGCATCGTTGCAACCAAGATAAATATAGGCACATGGATCAGATTCACCAAAACCTTTACAGAAGGGCATTGGTAGAGACTCCAGAGGAGCCAAACACCAACTCCTGGTCGACAGAACAGTCGCTCAAGACTGCAAGTCACGACATACCAACCTGTGCACAGCCTGGATTGATTACAAGAAGACTATGACTCAATACTACACATGGATCACTGAATGCTTGGGCTGTACAGCATCAACAGGACCTAGAGCCTTCATAGGAAATTCAATGAAGCTGTGGAAAAACCACCAGAAGCCAATGGGAAGCCACTTGCACAAGTGTCCATCAAATGTGGGATATACCATGGTGATGCTCTGTCCCCACTGCTGTTCTGCATAGGCCTGAACCCCCTCAGCCAAATAATCAACAAGACTGGCTATGGATACAGACTCAGAAATGGGGCCAACATCAGTCACCTCCTCTACATGGATGACACCCAGCTATATGCTAAAATGACATTGACTCCCTGATCCACACCAGGATCTACAATTTTGACAGGATGTCATTAAGACTCCAGAAATGCAACCCGGATGGTGACAAAAAGAGAGGCAAAATTAGTCCCCACACACAGGAGGGGTCTCCTCCCAGAAGGAACAATAGCAGACGCCGAGGACAGTTACAAGTACCTTGGAATTCCGCCAGGCAAATGCTGCAACCTCGAGCAGGCAGCAAGCTGCAACAGCTAAATACCTCCAGTGAGGCAAGTCACGAGAAGCCAGCTCAATGGCAAAAAATAAGACCCGGGCAATAGCAGCTACGCACTGCAGTTATCAGATACCCTGCAGGAATAATAAGATGGCAAAAGGAAGAGATACAGACCACGGATGTTAAAAAACACAGCTCTCACCATGTAGAGGTTCCACCCCCAAATCCAGCACCCTGAGACTGTATGCTAGCCGCCAAGGAAGAGGCCGAGGACTAGTGGCGTAGAAGCCACTATCCCAATTAGAAACATCCAAGGATGCATGAAATTACGTAAGCTCAAGGCCCCAACTGACAGTGTGCTCAGCCCGAATGTCTCCAGGCAATGGAGAGCAGAGGATACAGTGCTGGAGGACAGATCCTCATGGGACAACCCCTGCATGGGATGTACCACGGACCATAACTGAAGTGGCTGATATCAAGAAGTCACACAATGGCTAGAAAAGAGGGCTGGCCTAAGGACAGCACTGAAAGCGCTCATCCTGGCAGCTCAGGAACAAGCCTGAGCACCAGATGGAAACTCAGATCACCACACCAGACAAGACCCAAGGTGTAGGCTATGCAAGAGGCACCTGAAACAATCCAGCACATAACTGCAGGATGTGGGTACTGGCAGGGAAAGCATACATGGGCGCCACAATCAAGTGGCTGGAATAATACTCTGAAAACATGTGTGCAGAATATGGACTAGAAACCCCAAGGTCAAAATAGGAAACACCTCCGAAGGTGGTAGAGAATGAGAGGGCAAAGATCCTGTGGGACTTTAGATCCAGACTGATAGGATAAAGTGACAGAAGAACCAACCAGACATTGTAGTGGTGGATAAAGAACAGAGGAAAGCACGTTGTGGTGGATGTGGCAGTGCCAATCGATGGGAACATCAGGAAAAACTGGAGAAATACCAGAGACTCAGAGAAGAACTGGAAAAGCCTGGAAAGAAATTAACAGAAGGTGACAGTGGTGCCTGTAGTGAATTGGAGCACTGGGGCAGTAACCCCCAAGCTGGAGAACTGGCTACAACAGATGCCTGGAAAGACCTCAGACCTCTCGGTCCAGAAAAGCGCCAGTGCTAGGAACAGCTAAGACACCTCTCAGGGCCCTTAAGCTCCCAGGGCTCTGGTAGAGGACCGATATATATATATATATATATATATATATATATATATATATATATATATATATATATATATATATATATATATATATATATACATATATATATATATACATACATATATACATACATACATATATATATATATATATATACATACATATACATACATACATACACATATACATACATACACACACACACATATATATATATACATATGCATGTACAATGAAATAAATAAGTTAAAGCTTTTCGTTATTTTTCTACAACAAAACTCTCTTTGCTGGTGCAGTATTACTTTCTTGATAGACGAATCATCTTCATCTTGCCCGTTATTAAAAATCCAGAGCAGTATAAGCGCTCTCTTTCCTCCACAGTTTCCATGGTGACTCCTGAATCGGCGATCCGTGAAATGTCTTTATGTACTTGCCGTGGGCCGCGAGTGTAGGGTTACCAAGTACAGCGTAAGTACACTAACTCATATCCGGTCTTTTGGAACCTACATACCCAGAATGAGCAAGTTCAGGCAGATTTCAGCAGGTTTCAGGGTGAAGTCTGGGAGTGAGGTTCAACATGCTTTCACAGACACCCCCAGGGGCCTGTTTCAGAAAGGAGGTCCAACCAACTCTGAGGTTAAACATGAATAAGAGTTGGTCCCAATTGAGAGATTAACAACTCTGAGTTTTTTCTGTTCAGAAGCTGATGGGAGTTAGGTCAATCAACTCTGGTGGACTGATTAGGAGTTAAGCTGACACGCGACTATAAACCATTATCAATGGAGCAGAATATTACAGTCACCATAGCAACAAGTGAAAAAAAAAGAGGTCTGCATATTTTTACATCCAGCTTAACTGGCGATGCTGCTGGGGTTACAGTGAATATGAGCACATATTCAGAAAAACAACACCGCTGCATCTGCAAAACAGAGACAGTTAGGCGTGGGAAAACATAGCTGCTCAAGTTAATGCCCTAAGTTTGCATTTAATCATTTATTATAAAAAATGTTAAAATGGCGTGGGCAGTGGTTCCCCAAACTGGGCGTGCTGCAGGAAACATGGTGGAGTTTTTCTTCCATACTTTATTGACCAAACAACATAATACAATTACAGTAACAAGATGTCTCAGAGATGAAATGTGTACATATTGCGAAAAAATATAAAAAATAAAACAAAAAGTATATACCCGGTAAATGTGTAAACATACATATACCGAAGATAAGATAAAAATAGTATTATAAAAATGTTTGGGGTTTAATAAATTTTAAATGTTTCAAAAATAAAATTAGTTGGAATTGCTTATTGGTTTTTGCAGATGTTTGATAATGGTACATTACTGGTTTATTTCACTCAAAAACTGCTGGAATTTAGGTTTGGAGTTTGTTATTTGGCTTTATGGATATGAATTTTGCCAATATAAACACAATTATTGTAATAAATAAATCTTTGTCTACTTTGACATTAAAACCTTGAGAATATTGTCTTTATCTTAAAAAATGTAACAGTTTGTTTGGTTATATTTCCAATATAGTTTTCCCACTTCAATCCAAAACTTATTTGAATGTCTGCAGTCCACAAACAGATGAGAAATGGTTTCACTCTGAGTTCCACAGAATAGACAAAACAGGTCCATGTCACAACAAATCTACTCAAAGTTTTTGGTAGGATATATACAATGTAATATTTTGAAGGCGCCTCTTTTATTTTGTTATTTGAACGGTATTTATTGCTAATAGTCCAAGCATAAGTCCATTTTATGTCCTAAATTTGGATTCCCAATAAAACCTCCCAGCATTGGGTTGGCAATTGTAAAAAGATTTCTTATTTGTTTATTGAAACTGAATTAACACAATATATATATATATATATATATATATATATACATGCACGTCACAATGAAAATGGAAATGAGATTAGAAACTCTGCGTCTTCCGTTATTTTTCTCCAAGCAAAAACTCTCTTTGCTGATGCAGCCGTATTACTTTCTTGATGGACGTATCATTTTCATACGCCGTCATTAAAATCTCAGGCAGTATAGCGCTCTCTTTCCTCCACACGTTTCCATGATGACTCCGGAAATCGGCGATCCATTGAGAATGTGTTTATGTACTTGCCGTGCACGCGCGTTAACCCAGGGTTACCAAGTACAGCGTAAGTACACTAACTCATATCCGGTCTTTTGGAACCTACATACCCAGAATGAGCAAGTTCAGGCAGATTTCAGCCAGAGTTCAGGGTGAAAGTCAGGGTAGTTTAAACATGCTTTCTGGAATACCCCCAGGGGCCTGTTTCAGAAAGGAGGTTCAACCAACTCTGAGGTTAAACTTGAACTCTGAGTTGGTCTATCGAGAGATTAACAACTCTGAGTTTTCTGTTTCAGAGAAGCTGATCGGAGTTAGGTCAATCAACTCTGAGTGGACTGATTCGGAGGTAAGCGTGCGCACAGCGTCTATAAGAAGCCATTATCAATGGAGCGCAGATATCACGATTCACCATGGCAACCGTGAAAAAAAGAGGTCTGCATATTTTTCGCCAGCTGAACTTGACGTGCTGCTGCAGAGTTACAGTGAATATGAGCACATATTCCAGAAGAAAAGCAACACCGCTGCATCTGCAAAACAGAGACAGTTAGCGTGGGAAAAACATAGCTGCTCAAGTTAATGCCTAAGTTTGCATTTAACTCATTGTTATAAAATATTGACTATAATAACTTTTTAAATAGCGTAAGGTGTGAAATAAAAAATGGCATTATTTAGGTGTACTTTTGAAGTGTTATTCCTGGTGTAATTGCATGAAATGCTGCATAGTGTACAGAACCAATCTGGGGGAAAATGCCTTTAACGTCGGTAATGTTTAGAGGACTTTTTTGTTAACCTTCCCCTCTAGCAAACGTTGGTCAGTTTAATATTAATACATGCAATTGTGTTTTTAAAAGTGAACTTTTGTCTACCCTTTGATTGATCAAGTGGTATAGGTTTATATGGGATTAAGAAAGTAAGCAGCACTAGCAAATTGTGTTTTCAAAAAGTAATTGTTACATTAATCTAATTCAATGTCCCTGATTTCATTTTCATGTAGATGCAATCCTGCAGGAATTAAAAGAACATGGCAGCAGCTAAAAATGAAGTATAACAACATAATTCAATCAGGTCAAATTTGAGCATGTCATGGATGTAGGCTTTGTTGACAATATTTGACATATGAAACATCTACATAGCAAGACCTAATGTTGTTTTCATTGTATATATGTAATTGACTGCAACGAAAAACTGTAATGCTCAAACAAAAACGTATGGGGAAATGACAAAAGATCGAGTCTTCTCACAATCCTCGCACGACGTAAATGTAATTCTCTACGAATTAATGCAGCCTCCTCGTCTATTGGGTCCTCCAAAAAAGGACAAGCAATTCTTGTCACTTGTCTCTGTGTGACGGAAATGTGGGCAATGAAGGTTAAAGTTAAAAATACCGCTTCATCTTTAAAAAGGGGAGGGGACCGGCAGAAACCTTGAGTTTAGAGAATAAAACCTGCTCCCGACCAGGTTAGGTTTACAGCGTAAGTAACCATGGACACTGACTCCGAGTATAAGTTATCTCTCTTTCAGAAACGGGTTCGACTTACTCTGCTTACTCTGGTTTAACAAACCTCCCATTCTGAAACGGAAAACCCAGGGTTTCCCTGATTTCAGGGTTAACGCACTCAGAGTTTACACTTAACCTCCTTTCTGAAACAGGCCCCAGGTGTATCTTGGAGGCCACGCCCCCTTGTTTTTGTGTCGTCAACGTGGGAAACACTACTCACCAAAAGAAGAAAGATTGATTAAAGGTGTTGCGCAACAAGACGCTGGGAAGAAACCAAAAGATTGGCTGAAGGAAAGCTCAGTGGAACCCCCACCTCTGGCATGTCCTCACGAGACATTCCTCTGACTTCTTGATTTTAATGGAATTTTTTTTTATCAACAGGCCAACATTCAAAAGAGTGGAGCACCAGAGAACCTAACAGCTGCCCCCTCCATCCATGTGACAATCATTCTGACGGCAATCTGAGTCAACATGGACAGTAACTGGGGACATCTGCAGCCATCTTGGAGCAAAACTAAAGCGTTTAATTAGCAAAACTTCACAGAGGCGGGAGGGTGGCGACATTAAGACAACAGCTGTTCGAGTTTCCCACAAGGGGGGACTTTTGCACTCAAAAAAAGGTTTAAATGCTATATATTTTTGTTTTATTTTTTTATTTTTGCATCACTGGCTCATTTACTCACGTCCGTAACGATATTACTTTGAAGTCCAGCCGCGCTTGAGTATTCCCATCCCCGGGTGCAGGACACCCTCTCCCGCGGCACTTTCCCCGACAAGTCCGACACATTTGGAGGGTATTTGAAGAGTTCGCAGTGGCTCAAGCCGGAGTCACCGTCCCACGGGATGGTGAGGTTCAGGTAGCCCTGCTTGGAGAAGTTACTGGGTTGTAAAGTTGAAGGCAGCAGGCTCGAGTCCGCTCTGCAGTGGTAAGTGTCTGGGATTAAGGTGAAAAAATGACCGCTGACGAGGTTCAGAGTGACCGCGAAGGCGGGGAACCAGCTGAAAATCACCAGCACACGGTTGTAACGTCCGTACCCGCCGAGGTAAGGGAAGATCCTCGTCTCGTAATCCATGAAGGGCCGGGAGTTTAGGCTGCCTGACAGTACTGAGGCCATTACGGAGAATGCACGCGCTCAACAGGCGCGCGGCGCCACAGCAGGTAGACTCGAAGGCGGGGTTCTGTGGGTCACACGGCACGAGACCTGCCTGGGATCCCGCTCATGACTTGGCAGTGGCGCTTCGAAGAGGGGGCCTGGCCGGACCCCCCCCGATAATGGAAGCCCAGTATAAACTTCTTAAAACTATTCAGTCCAGTTTCTCACTGACTGAAACCCAGGGAAAACCACAAAGTCTCACTTCACAGTTTAGAACGAGGCATGTTTTGTGATCATTAAACCATTGATTTCTAAAATATAACCTTTTAAATATTCACCATAATTGAAGTTTGTAGTGTTGTATTTTTCTATATGTAACTATTTATCTACATTACATCCTACTGCAGCGTGTTCACTTGAATGAATTTTTAAAGGCAATGATATACTTTAACTTTGCCTCTCAACAGCTACTAGACAGCAGAAGAACAGAATATGTGATAGAGCTTATTCTAATATTATACCACCACAAAACTTAAAAAAACTAAACCAAATGAACCAAAACTAAAAACATTATTTATTCAAATGATTTAACATTTTTCTTCAATGCCAAAAAGCCACAATGAAGGGATGAAAGAGCCACATGTGGTTCAGGAGCCTCAGGTTGCAGACCTCTGAAATAAACTAGTAGCTTCGGTAGAGAATTTAAGCAGAATAACCTAATTTAGGTTGTAAACAAAAACGAACAAAGTGAAGCTTTTTTTAATATACTATTTCGCTCTCAACAGTTTTACCAGATGATCCACAGTTGTCTTCAAACCATATTTAAGCAGCATTTTTTCCCACAGCTTCTGGTTAAAGGATGACATTTTTACGGTTTTATTTAAGTAATGTAGCATGCTTTTATTAGTTTTTATTTCATTTCCTGATGTAATAGCTGAATTTCTCCTGAATAGAAATATGCTAAAAAGTAAACATGTTTTGCCTTGCCCAAATCAATTTTATTAAATCAGTTACATATTCATTTCACTCAAAATACTAGATTCAGGTATAATTCTAACCTCACTATACTAAGAACAGTCTAGGGAAAAATTACTTTTTGAGCATCAAACTTGTATTTTCTCTTTGTAAATTGAAAAAACTACATATCATTGGCTTGGTTGCTAAATACGTTTTTGATTGGATTTTCTTAAGGAAACCAAGAAACCAACAAAAGAAAACATGAATCATAGAAAAGGCTGGTGATTTTTCAAAATTTTATTAACGAACATAATCTCTGAGGAACAACAGCAGTTCTCGCTCTCTGTACATGCAATGGTATAAAATAACATTTTAGAACTTTTACTTTTCAGTTTTAGTCTCCCATACCCTCCCGAGCCCCGTCCTAGACTAATTTTCTCTCCTTTTTTTGTCTTTTTCTTTTACATCTCTTTAGGAAATCAACAACAGCTAGAGGTGAAAGTACTGAAAGTTCTGTTACAGCACTGACAATAGCATCAACAAACCCCCTTGTTTACCACCCTCCCAACCCTTTAGCTGCTCCAACAATATGTACACAGATAAACTACATTGTACAAAAAAAAGAAAAGTTACATTGTTACATCATAATCACCTACAGCGAGTGCAAGCAGCTCGCTGCTGTCAAAACCCCACATTCTACGCAATACTAGTACAAAGAGGAGGGTGCAAAATGTCCTGGGAGGTTTTATTTACAGAGTTATGTACAGTATGTCTCTTTCACACATTACGAGGAAAATTTACACAGCGGAGACCAACTTCAACTCAAAACATACCACAAGTGTCAGAAAAATAAAAAGATAATAAATATGTTATTTCTCACCATTTAAAGAGTAGTTCTCCATGCTTTTTTATTAGCCATTTTCCATTCTAAAATGAGAAAACAAAGCAACAGATACGGTTTTAGGTTTAAAGGAAAGGCTTGAAATTGTGATTCTTTACAATAAAAGGAAATCTGGTATTATAAGCAAAAGGTAACCTAAAATAAAGAAAGCGAGTGAATTTGAGGAGAGAAGAGGTAATTTGTTGCTGACTGAGGTGGTGTCAGGTTAGCATCTATCACCATGGACAAGTGCTCAACTGTGCATCTGAGGACTGCCTCTCCAATTCGTCTTAAATGTTGACACCGGGGAACCGATTCTGGACGCCATTAGTCTATTGCTCTGTGCAGCAGCATGCAGCAGTCTGGAGGAGAGTTCACCTGTCAGTTGTCACCATTTCAAGCCTTTAAGGTGAAAAGAAATGGCCGATCGTGGAAGTAGGAATGAAGGCAGGGCTTAAACTGCTACAAACCGGTGACGCATGAAACAAAACAAAAAAAATACGCTTGTGATGTCTTGTAAACAATAGTGAGAGGCTGTCTGTCAGGGGATCATTAGGGGGTTTACATTCTGCTCCATCAGAAGTATGATTGACACACTAATAACTAGATACTTTAAAAAACAAAACAGAAAAAGTTCAGAAAAACGTTAAAAAAAAAGATGACATAGCCAAAACAAACAAACAAAAAGACACAGACACTCAACATACAAGGAGTCTGTGGATGATACAACTTTTCCCCCCAAAGACAAGTGAGGCGTAAAAAAAAAAGATTTTTTTTTTATGTAACCAGGATGTGTGACTCAGTACTACACATTTAGCACAGTAATAGCAACAACCATCACACACACAAGCGACTAGACATACACAACTATGCTGAACGTGACAGTGTGTCAATAACTTAAGTCATATTGCCATCAGGACACATAAGCAGCTCTCAAACACTGACAGACAGAAAGCCTATGCATTGGGTTTGGGAAAGCTTTTCAGAACCACTAAAAACAGAAATCCAATACACAAAACCAACATGTCAATGGGACTTTTAACAAGAAAATCAGCAGTCTAATCATTATTCTTTGCCCCTCGATTGTTTGATATATTTTCTATTCACTTTTTTTTTTTTTGGTTTAGTTGTACCTGTCCTTTTGGGCCTGACATTCTAACGGGAAACACAAAACACGATGAAGCAGGCGGACATCTAAAATCCCTGACTAAGTGAGCCCCTCGTTAGAGGAAACTTAAAATCTAAACGGTAAGACGATGTTGGAGCTAAATGTTCGACATTAAAGGTTTCACTGAATAGTGGGTTGAGTCAGGTATTATCCGGGACTCCTATAAGGAAACGTTACCTGCTTATAAAACCAAGAAATATGTTTAAAACAAAGACGTCTTCAAGCGTAAGGCCTAGGGGCTCATGCTAACCCTAAAAAAAATACACGTAAAATGGTCTTCTGAAACACTGGTGCCTTTAAGTGAGAATATGAAGAACAGGGAGGCTGGCTGCTTTCAAAAGATTGGACAAGGGGAAGACAGACAGACACAGACTGTTTCAGCTCTTCGGTTTCTGGGGACGAGACGTCAGGAGTTTAACGTTTGACACCTTTTGTGGAGGTTAAAAATCAATTCCAATGTCTTCAAATAGAAAGCAAAAGTTATGAGCAAAACATTCAACATTTGTGAAGGTTTTACTTGTGAATGACATCTTTTTCACCCCACACATATATATAGATGCATATATATATATACACGTATATATATATACACATATCTGACTTTGCCCCACAATGAGTACATTTTGTTTCACTGAAAAAGGCATTTTCTTGGTTCAAAAATTTTGATATAATTGAATAGTAAAGCAATTAATACTTATGATCTGTTTACCTTTTAAATAAATCCTTACTATCTATTTCTGCTACATCATAGGGGCAATATGGTGGTCGGCCTGTTGGAGGCGCCTTTCATCCAAAGGTCACCTGTCAGCTATTTGTGTTGACTCAGGTACAGGTGAGTCGACTGAATCTAGAGGTGTGATCATTTACCTGTGGATTTTTTCAGATACTGACAGAATAGTGTAGACGTTTTGGCCTGTTGGATATGAAGAGGGAAAAGTGCTGCCTGAAAGTGAACTATACATAAAAAGATATTTTTATTTCTTTTGTTTTTTTTTCCTTTACACTTAACTGAGTGATAATACAGTACAGAGGTTATTTACAACTGTGCAGTTATGTGTGGCAAAATAAATTATCTAGAAGGCAGCAAGAATACATTGGTTAACGAATATAAAAACTGTACATAATTTACGCAATACAACTTTTTTTTCTCTTTTCTTTGACTTTTTTTCCATTAAACTAATATTGGCTCTGTAGTGTTTCAAGTCACTTCCGCAAAAACAATGAAATGCCCAAGTAAAGAAATAGACAAAAACAATATTTCCGTCCTCCTATCGAACCACAATTTCTCCATAGTTTTCTTTGAATATCAACATTCGTTATTTTTGTTTTGTTCTGTCATGTTTTTGCAGTCCGTGGCGGTCTGATGCGTTCGAGTTAGGGCGAGCAGAGCCACTGAGAAACACTCCGGTCTGTCTTCAGGGATCCGTGCTCGTCCTCTCACATTTAAGCAGGTCGAGATGTTGCTGAGTCAGTCTTTTCCTCCCAGAGCATGGGCCCTGACGTGCGCACACGTCCCAACCCCTCTGCTGTTGTGGGCTTTGCTGCACTGCTGTTTTAGTTGGCCGGCTGCAGGAAGAGCAGAAAAGGGCATCCACTTGGGTAAACCGTCTCATACCCCTAGAACCAGCAGCGCGTGCTTCTAGCTTCATGGAGCCTTTGAAGATCCACATGGTGCATCGCCGCTCCTTTCCCTTCTTCTGGGTCTGCGCTGGACCGTCTCTGACTCCTGGCCCAACAAGAGAATCTGCATCAGCAGAGGAGGCTTCTCCTCCTTAAGACTCCTTCTCAACAGGCACCACGCATTTGGGAGAGCTCGTCTCTGATGCATCCTCCCAGTGGCGGTGGATATTGATGCAGGGGCAAAAAAAAATAAATTAATCTCTGTCCCCTCATCTCACCATACCTGAACGTTGAGGACTTGTGACCTGACTTCAGAGCCTCAAAGCAAAACCTGTCTGCTTTTTACACTCTGGACAAACACATTTGTAAAAACTTTGAGGATGAAAGTGCAAGTTGTCTCTTCTTTTCCTCCAGTAAAAACGTTCCTTCTTCACGGAAGGGAATCAAAAGCAAGTTTTTCATCTTTGCTTCTTTTCCAGAGAATGCATTTTTTTTCCCCGGTGAAAAGTCCTGTTTTTCAACTTGCTAGCCCTTTCCATTCGTTCTGTTTAACGAAGTCTCTTTGAGAAGAAGTGACTCAGGTGGAGTTTCATCTCTATGTGTGAGCAATGAGCACTGGTGTGTCATGCAGGCAGAAGAACAAAGTCATCGTTGACATCAACCATTGGCACATAGAAGGACGGCACTTCGTTGACACAGAGAGACTTGTGCCCTGCTGGGTCTAGCTCCTGGACCTTCAGCTGCCACTCCATCCTTTGTACTGCGTTGAGGGCCGCCGCCTCGTGCTGCTGTCGCATCAACAAACACGTCTGAAGAAGCACAGGCAATGTGTTAATTATTCCAATTTACAGAAAGGTTTAAGTAACTCAACATTTGAGTGTAAAAATAAAAATCTAAGCTACTAACCTTCATACGGTCGTACTTATCGTCTACGTCCTGGATCCAGGAAATGAACTGACGTGCATTGAAGCGATCTCTTACAGATTTATTCTCATCCCCCTGAAAACAGACAAATTGAAATGTTAATAACACAAATATTTAAATTCAATTTAGCTGCTACCTTTAGTTTTGAATTTTCATTTGTCTTCTACCTGACTCTCTGATGGCATGTTGTATACTTCAGAATCCAACAGCATGGTGCAGGCACTGAATGGCACAGCCTGATTGGCTATTGTTCTGGCTGCTCTGCAATGGACCCTTAAAACCTCCTGCTCACATGAAACAATAAGTTTCTCCTATAAACAGTAAAACAAAACAAATGAAAATTAGTTACGAACCTGCTCAGGATGATTTGCTGGATTTTGTCATTAGTGCATTTTAGCTCTAAGGTGGGAAAGAAGAGCTCCTGTCTTTTAACTGTGTTCTAAAATGTCTGCAGGACTGAGCAGCTCTGAATAGGAACTATTTAGAAAGGACAAACCACACGTTTAAAATCCCCAAAAAATGTGTTACCCGCTCTATGCTGTGCTGCAACCTGAGCTTTCCTCTCACAGCCTCCTGTTGTCTGAAGAGCTCCTTCAAAGGCTCCGACAGCGATGGAGGTGGAGCAATCTGATGAGCAAAAGACAAAATACGACATAAAAAAAGGGGATAAAAAGCCCTTTTCATCCATCAGCAGTCATGTATAAATGGAAAATAACACATTTTCGTAACACAAATCATCTGGTACTTCCCATTTACTAACAAGGAAATATGATCTCTGTTTGAAGATGGATCCAGAGATCAAACAGATCTGATTTCTTTAAATAATAGAAATGTGAAACAAAAAATATTTTTTACCCGATTGATTTGACAAATTTATTCACATCATGCATCAGAAAAAGATAGTAATTATGACTAAAAACTAAGTGTAGGAACCCATCTGACCCTGGAAGACATTTCATATGAAGGGTGAGGGTTAAAATCCCTCATTTATTTTGTACCTGGTGCCTCTTACTTTTTCAAGGTATTGGTCAAAGGACACAAATATGTGGTGGTACTTAGACTTAGAACAATTCAAAAAAAGTGCGTAAAAAAAGATGGAATAGATTGGTGACGCCATAGAGAAGTTTCTTGGAACTTCAGGACTAATTCCAAACACTTCGATCTGGTGAAAGGTTCTAAAGGTGTGAACAAGGCTTAGTTAAGTCTTTCCAACTTACCACAGGAATGTGTAGCTTGCTGAGGGGCTTGCCATCCAGCAGGTAAGAGCCGGTGTAAGTTACATACTCAGCATAACACTGTGGAGCCTGAGGGGTGATGTAGCACAGAATCTTCCTCTTCTCCTCAATCTTTTTCCTTATTTGCAGGTACTCAAAATAAGGGTTAAACCGGTCACTGTGGTAAGGTTCAATGTCATCCAGCTTGATGGCATTGACAACAACAGCTAACGTCTGTTGAATCATTTCCCTGGTCTGCTGCATGGCCGTATTCACTAACTGGACTTGAACTTGCTGTCCAGCAGATCGTGGGAATTTCCTCTTGCGCGGGTGCTGCGTGTGTGGTTCCTCTTCTTCCACTGGAAGTGGGCGACCTTTTGTCTTAGTGAGAACGACTGATGGAGACGTCACTGACGGAGGTATGGACACTGGCGGGATGGAATTTGATGGAGCAGAGCAAATTGTCAGACTGGAGTTGTTCTTGAGAGATGACAGTGAAGACATAGAGGTGGGTGTTGGAGTTGTGGCAGGGACTGGATTAATGGTCACTACCGGACTGGTTGTCAGAGGAAGGGCAGCAGCAGGCAAAGCTGTCATGTTGGAGGTAGGAAGGGCAGCAGCAGAAGGGGGATTGTTCTTGGCGCGATTTCGGGTCATTCTTTGGGGAATTTCCTCCACCTTCTTGGGAACATCCAACACAGTGGTTGGAGTAACTGATGATAGTTTGGGCGTGGACTCCTGGGTGTCTTCTGTCTCCAGTGTGGAGACTGTGACTGCCACAGAGAGCTGACCAAGAGGACTGCATGGCATTGACTCAGTGACTGTCTCTGGCGTGTCCACCTGTCTTGTATTATTAGGCTTTACAGCAGACGCAGGATCATGCGACATGTGCAACAATTCAGGAAGTGGCTGCATGTGATATAATGGATCAGGATCGGATTTTACAGATGAATACACCATGCTGGCATCTGACTCCTCATCCTCTCCGTATGCCTGCTGTTGTTCTAAAATACAGCTTTGTTGTTGGTTAAGAGGCAAAGAGTTGCTGATGGGAACACTTTGAGGCTCAAGGTCCAAGTCTTGATGGAAGGTGGTGTGTGGTGATGGTACGACCAAGTCTTGTCCAGCAGGGTCCTCTAAACTGAGTTCTCCTGTGGGACACAGCGTTTTACCTATGCTTGGTAATTCCATTTCCATTATGTCTGAGTCCTCTCTGTCAGTAATAGTGTGTCTAATGTGGGTCTGCATAGTCTTGCTCTGATCAGATATTTGAGGCTCTCGGGACTCCACCTCTTCTGATTTGTCTGGTAAAGGTAAGTCAGGCAAAGAGAACGGACCCAAGTCATCTAGTTCATCCGTATCAGCAGAAAATGGATCTGCCCAGGGCACCACAGGCTCAGGGCCCACGGGTGGAGTGATGTGACCATCGGGAGTAGCATTGAAAGCATGTGTGCTCGATCTGCTCTCCGGTTCAACACAAGGGGACTCTGTTTCCATCTGGTGCACATCTTCAATAATAGGCTTGTTGCAGTCTTGGAAAAAAGACTCCAGCCTATGACAAGATGATGACGTGTTTAAATAGTTGGGCTCCCCATCCATGGTTGTGTCTGGCCTCTCTAGTGAGGGTATATCCTCCACAGCCTCCTTATGCTCATCATAGTCCTCTGGCTCGTCCTTGTGCCACCGGTTCCAGTTAGCATAAGAGGCAGTGACGATGGGGGGATCAGATAACGGCTGCATCTCATTGTCAGAGTTAGAGTAAGGACTGGTAATTTTGGACACAGCAGTTTCAATCTCCACATGCGAAGATTTAAGGTCTGCAGCGTTCCAACCCATGCTGTGATCAAAACAATTCTCACCAGAGGTAGGGACAGAATGTGAAGGGGACACATGATGGATCTCTAGGTCAGGTGACTCTGCACGCCAAGCTTTCCTTAGACTGTCCTCGACTTGAGGGGAAAATGTACAAGGATCTCTCATTTGTTCCCGCTCTTCCGTGATACAGTCGTCTCCGTCTGTTCTCTCTTCCAAATTGCCTTGGTCCTCACCTTCCTCTTCCTCCTCATCCCCTTCTTCCTGCACGTGTCCTGTAACAGTAGGGAGATCTGACAGCACCAGATTCGGCTCACTGTGGTGGGGCTCAGAAATGTCGTCAATATCTAGCGGTGGCAAAGCAGCGGGAGCTGGGGTTGGGGGTGCAGCTATGTCAAAGCACGGTTCATGGGGATCCGGCCTGTGAACAGGTGTTGAAGGTTTGGGCAAAAAATGACCGTAAACACTTTCGGGCAAGTGCCCAGTGATGTCTGGAACAGCAAGCGATGTTGCTGCCTCTTCGGGTGCGGGATGGACCGGCTCTTGGCGTGGAGACAACATTCTTATTGGGGAGAAATAAGATGACAAGCACCCCATCTGAGCAACAGGTCCTGATTTGTTCTCCAGAGCTTGAGCGGAAGACGGAGGATCAAATTCAGCCGTTGAATCACCCTGCTGTCGAAGAAACTTCTCAGGCTCAGTTTTGAACTCATCTTCCAAAGGTCTGTGGATATCAGATGACGCAGAGCGGCTAATGAGTGGCAGCTGGAGGTTCTTTGCGGGTGTTGGACAGGTGTCCTCCTGAAAACTCTGGGAATTAGAATACCTGCTGGAATAAAAAAAAAAATAAGCATTGTTATTAAAAATGGACAGTTAGTGAAATTGCGAGACTGAAATAAACAGAGAGACTGTAGAATGTAAGTAGCTTACCTGTTAAAGTAAGTTGGGGAGCAGGCATTTCCGGACAAAGTCATGGCTGAGGAGTTCTGGCAATCTTCAATCAAAATATCAGTGTAATCTTCTGGACTACAAGAGGGAGTGCGAGGAGTCTGCATTACTTCTTCAAAACTGGGGCAAGAGATGACGGACGTTGGTGTGGGGACGCCAGTGGGCCTATTTTGATCTGGTCTAGGAGAAGCAGGAAGGTTTTCCTTCATTTGGTGACCTGCCAACCAATCCTTTGGGTTCTGATTATCAGCAGGTTGATACTTCCTTCCCGGAGATATCATTTGAGCCGGGAGATTAACATCTTTGTGCTTCTTCTCTTTAAGACCAGACTCAAGGCAGTTTGACTTTTTTGTTGACAGATCACTGCGATTCTTCCGTGTGTCCTCTGTGGACTTTGTCTTGTCTTTGAGCTTAGGGTCCCCTGACTTAGGTCTCAGCTTCTCCATCTGCTTGAATCTTTCTTTTTGTTTCTTGAGGCGTGCTCCAATTTCCTGATCTTTCAAACTCAACATCTGACCAAAACTTGTCATTTGATAGTCATCATCATCCACCAACAGTTTTTCCCGACGGTTATCCTTTCGAACGGTGTCTTTGGACTGAGTTAGCTTTTCATTTTCATCCTTGGCCTTAAATTTACTATGATCGACTCTGTTGTCTTTGTCCACATTGTCTCGATTTCGGTCTTTCTTTAATTCAAATTTCGGACTTTGTTCTTTTGACCTTTCTTTTAGGACGGTAACCTGGGGGCTGTCCTTCAACCCCGACTTCACATCCTCTTTGGAGTGTTTAAATGATCCAAAGCCATCCATGTATTTATTCTTCTCTTCCTTTAGTTTCTCTTTATGCTTTTCTTTTTTCTTTTTGTCTTTTGTCCTGTCACTGATGACACCAGTAGATTTCTCTTTATCCTTTTTTGACATTTCTTTTTCAAACTCCAAAGTTTTGTCAAAGTCGTCGTCATCTCCCTTGCCTCCGAATGGGAACGTGTAAGGGTCTGCCTCTAGAGGCATAGGCTCTTTCTCAAAAGGTAAACTCTCTCTGCGACCATAGGTTTCTCTTATCTCCCCGTTTTTGTCCCGCTTGTCGCCTTTGTCCTTTTTCACTTTTTCCTTCTCTTTTTCATGGCTTTTCTTGGATGAGGAGGATGAGGAATGTCTGTGCCGCTCTCTGTCTCGGAACTTGTCTTGTGGTGTAGTAACGGACAGGGAGTCTCTCCTGTCCTCTGGGATGTCAGACAGGCCCACAGAGTTGTAATAACCAGTAAGCACTGGCTCGTGACCTCTATCGGTGAAACTATCAGATGAGATTTCACTGTTCTTATCATTAGAGTCATCCTTGTAGTCATTCATAGCTTCCTCCTCCAGCTTTTCTAAAAGAGACTTCTCATTCTCACTGCTTTTTGAGGGTTTCCTTTCCTTACAGTGGTCTTGTTTGTCTTTGTACTTGTTCTTTGACTTTTCCTCACTTGTGTCCCTCTTTTCCAACAGTTTTTGCTTATTTTTCTTGTCTTGATTTAAGTCTATGGACATCCTATCTTTCCTCTCCTTATATTTTGAGTCCACCAAGTCCTTCTTGTCTTTATTGTGTTTCTCTAGGGAGCCTTTCCTCTCTTTACCTGTGTCAAACGCGGTCTTGTCTTTCTTCTTTTCCTTGTGTTCTTTGTCTTTTCCTTTTTCAGTGCTGTGTTTGGCCTCTATGGATGACTTTCTAACTTTTTCTAGAGGAAAGTGATCCAGCTCATCCTGATCAGGCGTAGAATCTTTTCTAGTAGACTCTGACCCAAGTAGAACACCACTGTTGTAGCTGTCACCATCATCATCATCATCACTTTCGTCTGTGAATATGTCGGCTATCTTGTACCAAGTTTTCTCACGGATTTTTTCAGTTTTTCTCTCGTCCTTCTTTAAATCTTGAAAATCCTTCTCTCTGTCAGCATGTTTATCTTGAGACACCCTTTCTTTTTTGTCCTTTGTTTGTTCTGAAGACATCTTTCGGTCTTTGTCTTTACCGTGTGAGTCCTTGTGTTTGTCTTTAATGCCTTCTTTCTTGTCTTTTCCACCTCGCTCTGCGTCTTTCTCCTTGGAAATTTTCTCCGTGGAGCCTCGCTCACTCTTGTCTTTCTCCTGATCAGCTCCCCTGTCTTTCGTTTTGTCTTTGTGTTTGTCGGCTTTAGTTTTTTCCTTTTTCTCCACCCCTTCATTTTTCTTTTCTTTCTCCTTGCCAGAAGGGTTTCTTTCTCTGGTATCACAAGATTTTCCAACACTGTCCATGTCTTTAAAAAATGTGTCATTGCCATATTCATCTCTCACTAATTCCTGTTTGGTTTTTTGGTCTTTTCTGTCCTTTACAAACTCATATGAGTCTTTTCGATCTCGACTGTTGTCCAGCGAATCTTTATCTTTTTTGTCTTTTATTGTGTCCACAGACTCCTTTCTCTTCTTCTCTTTGTCAACTGAGTGGCTGGAATTGAATTTTTGCTTTTCTGACCAGTCCTTTTTCTTTTCATTTGTCTTTTCTGAAGGGTCCTTCTCTTTCTTCTTGAATGAAGGCTCTTTTTCAGATTTTTTGTCACTGTGATCCGACTTCTTCTCCTTGACTTTATTTTCTTTTCTCCTCGTCTCCTCTTTAACGGTCTCAACAATTAGCTTGACAGTGTTGTTGGATTTGTATTCCTTGACTTCTTTAATCTCCTTGACAGGAGTATCCCAGCTGTCCTCTCCATAGAGAGAAGAATCGGAGGACATATCAGAGCCCCATCGGTCATGATGGTCATCAGATGCGCTGAGCTTTGTGTCCTCAAGGCTCATGAACCGGTTAACATCATAGCCTTCGTGTTCAGACTCTTCTTTCAGTGCCTTTTCTTTCTTGCACTTCTCCTTATCGTCTTTGCTGTTTTTCTCCTTTTCCACCTTTAGATGTTTTTCCTCTTTAAGCTCACTCTTTCTGTCTGTCTTTGAGGACTTTTCCTTGGACTTCTTCTTTTTTTCTTCTTTGTGAGCCTTCTGCTTTTCATCCTTGGGTTTCTCCTTTTCTTTGAAGTTTTTCTCCTTGTCACATTTGACAGGCTTCTCCCTCTCCTCTTTATTTGCCTTGTCTTTGGCGGAGTCTTTTACTTTCTTGTTTTTATCCTCTTTTGCCGGTCTGTGAAGATCTTTTCCAGATGACCAATCCTTCTCCTCAGACTTGCTTTTAGCAAGCCTGTCCTCCTTTTTTGCATGTTCTTTGTCATGTTTGGATGCTTTCACTTTGCTCTCAGATGGTGACTCCAACTCAACAATTAAAGACTTCTGCCTCGAATCATCAAAATCAAAAGAGTAGCTCTTGACAAACTTCTCATTCATGTCTTGATTGAGCACTAAGCTGGGAGCTCTGTCCTTTTCTTTATTTTTATGCTTGTGTTTCACTTTATGCTTCTTCAGCACTTTTCCATCAACATCAGCTTTGGAGATAGCACTCTCCACAGCAGAGTTTTTATACAGGTCAGAATTTTTCTTGTCCACAGTGTTAGTGTGCAGATTGTTGGTTTTCTTTTTGTTATCGTGCCCTTTTCTCTTGATCTGCTTGATTGATTCCACACTGGAATCAGCAGAGGAGTAGTCCGATTCGCTGGATAGCCTTGTTCTGACTGAATCTGAAAGAGAACTAACATCCGACCACGTAGGAGACGACACGGTCTTCCAGCCATCTGTCCTCCACTGCTTCGGATGCTGTTCTGCTAGCGATGGCGTTTGTTTTTGAGAGTTCAAGTTTCCGTGGGAAGAGGAGGATGCATTTAAACTAGTAGATTCTTTCAGGTTCATTGCAGAGGGATCCTTTATACTGTTTAAGCCCTTATCGTCCTCACTTTCCATGTCACCACAATCTGAGTCAGACGTACAGAATTTGTCGCTGACTTTACCAAACCGTACTTCTTTACTGGCATTGTTTTTACTCTCCTTCTTTCGCTTCTTTTTTACTTTATTTTTGTCTTTCTGTTGTTTTGAGCTCATGCTGGCAGAATCCCGAGTCTTGGTATTTGTTTGCTGGGCTTGTTGCCGCGGCGTAGGCGCTGGTGTGAAACACAACGTTCTATCATCTTCGTCTGAACTGTTACTGTCAGAGATGATCCGCCTAACAGTTTTCTTTGGTGTGAGCGAGTTGCTTTTGGAATACGTTTTAACCTCCATCTTGGGTATAGAGATGAAGCTGTTGGTCTTAGTAACCGATTCTTTTCTGAAGTCTTTTTTCAAAATGTGTTTATCATCTTCAGGAGGGACACGTTCTTCCTCATCATCCTCATCAAATTCGTATTCATCTTTGACGGGTGTGACAGCAGATTTGGGAGGGTCTGCAGTTTTTCCTTTTAACTTCAGACCCTTCTCAAACTCAGAGTCTGTGTTATTGCCATCAACAGAGCTTGAAGGGGCAAACGAGGGGGCATCTTCCTCCTCTGAAGATTCTATAAAAAAGAAGAAATATAAGCAGAATTATTCAACAGTTTTACAGCCATATAAGTAATGTAATTTAGTGACGGAGGAGATTAAATATGACAAACCTGTTGAACTCTCCTCACTGGAGGTGTAAGTGCCTTTCCCCAGCAACAAATTCAGCATAGTTGGAGAGTTGGCAACCTTTAGTGGGGTTTCACCTCTCCTGTTGCTTTGTCGTGGGTCCCCTCCATAACGTAAAAGTAGCTTAACCACCTGAAATGGATCAAATATTTATTAATAAGGTAAATTCACATATTATATGCACAAATTGGTTTTTCCTGTCAGGAAAACCTATAAAACTCCTCCGTCAACAATTAAAGGTTGTGTTAAAAGACCCACTCCAATGAAAATCAAGTTCTGGTAGCATTTTTGTCGTGATGTATGAAAGAATTTAGGATTAAAACTGCGTTTATAGGTATTTCTTCACTCAAATAGTGATAGATCAAAAGCAGATAAAAGCTCTCAGTTGTGAAAATAAGCAGGACAAAGTCTTCTTGCTCTGCTTCATACTGATTTATCCACAGGTAGACAACTAGATCCATGTACGTCTTCGTTTTCCCCATCTGAGTCTTTAAGCAATTTTGAGCTAAATTTTCTAAATATCCTTCATCTAAATATCTTTCTAAATATTATCCATCATCAGAAAAATGCCACACGAACATGATAAAAACACCAAAAAAACACTTTTCTTTGTAGTGGGGCTTTTCATTTTTGTAATCTGTTATCACTATGAAGAGTTTTTTTTAATGACAGATCTTCCTTGGAGTGTTTTTGTGCTTACATTTTATATAAGAGTTTAGTTGAGAAGGCTTTAATCTTTTCTGAATCATTTTCTAAAAAATGTAGCCTGAAATGGTTTCTGTTTGATAACTTAAATCAATGTGTCGTCTTATTTATTTACTTTGTATTTGGGAATAGGTCTTATGGATAAACAAGCACAGTTTTTAACTACTTAAAATCAAACAAAAAAAATCCCATATTAACTTTCTGGTGCCATTTGATATAGACATTGCAATTATAAGTAAATCTGTAGTAATACAATCCATTTAAATAATACTTTCCTATTTGGTGCCTTGTTAGTTCTGTTGATCAAATCTAGACAAAAAGTCTTGTTATTACCTTAAAATGTCCATTGTTGGACGCATCATGCAGAGGAGTGTCATCATCCAGACCCTTGGTGTTGACTTCAGCACCGGCTGCCAGCAGCTGCTTGGCCACTTCATAATACCCTCTGTTGCATGCTTCGTGCAATGCAGTCCAGCCTAGATGCAAAGGTTGCTTTATCATTGGTGCATACAGTATATAAGATAACATACTGCTCTATAAACTCCACGTCTCTCACCTGCAAAGTCCTTTACATTCACATCAGCTCCCTCACTGATGAGCTCCTTGATGCGGCGTACCTCCCCACGGATTGCTGCTCTGTGCAATCGCGTCTCTCCTCTCTCATTTCGCTTGTTTACTTTGTCTTTGGTTTTAGATGCAGAGTTTGGCGTTCCCTTCTGACCTAGGCTGGACTGTGACTGATGCTTTGGTGTTGTATCTGGAAGAAGAACGTGTCGTTTTAATTATTGAGACAGAATCAAAAGTTGGGGAAACTTTTTTGGTTTAAATTCCCGAGTCGTTGCTTTACTGCTGTTTGACAGAAGGGGGCAGTCATGCTTCATTAACAAAAGGCCTTGATAACCCATCTCATCACATTTGCTAGATGAAATGCAATCTGTTATCACATTTACATTATTGAGTTTGTATGGCCGTTGATCCTGACTGACATTTAAAGCACTGACTTAATCTGTGTTCATATCTACTGACACACAAGACAAAAAAAAAAACATGCAAACAAAACTACATAATTTTAAACTATAACAGTCCATGCAACAGGTATGTTGACTCTATGACAATTATTATAAGATATTTACATAAATGTTGAACTGCATGTCTAAAAATAATAAACATATCTTGAAAGAATAATACAAATTTTGATGAATCATTGGGATTTAGATGGAAAATATTTACTATTTGAATGTCTGCAAGCGTCTTGCTTTAGCCTGTGTGCTAACATTTGCCTCAAATGACAATAAACCAGAATAACTCAAAACAAAGTGGAAAGTAAGTTTCACTTCCATTTAGTGCATTTGAGGGAAAGCACATGAACCAATAACTGTTCCTGTTTGACACATTCCAGTCTGAATGAGTGTGTTGAAATTACAGCTGTAACAAAAGATTGAATCCATTAAGCATCCTGCTTAATGTCAACTAAACACCAAAAACAAACATCCCTGTGACTCATCCCCTCATTACTCACTTTAAACTCCCCACTAATGCTATTCCTCACACTACGTCCACATATAAATGCCCTCTCATCCTCTTTTCCTGTCCCCTTCAAATCCAGAGAAGACGTGGCCTAAATGATAAGCACGCACCTGGACTGTTAACGGACTCCTCAGCCGTCATTTGCATAAGCAGGGCCACCTGCTGCCGCTCAGAAAGGGGATACCCGGCCCGGATCCCTGGCATCCCCATTCCAAACGGCAACCCCGCCTTCCGGGTGTTAGTGGGTTCCTTTTTAATACGCTTCCTCTCTGGACCTGGTTTCTCTGTAATACAAGAGAAGCAATTAGAAAGAAAATAATACAAATCACACTTTGATGTCATTCCACTTATTGCCGTCTGTAAAAGAGGAGACAGACAGAAGCTTCATTTGGGATTAAACAACATATTACTCAATGCAAATATTATAAACTCCATATGTTCAATAATGTAGTCAGTATTGTTTCTTCTGCTAATTCTTTAGACAAACAATAACTTTAAAAAAAATCTTTAAATCAAATCTTTGATCATCATTGAGTTCTTTAAAAACACAGGGTGATATTTGTGTGTCCGGGAATGACAGGGGATCTCCCTGGAGCATTCCTATCAAAACACACCACAGGGATTTTCTTAATAGACACTAATACTTTGTTAACCGTGTTCAACATGGTACGAGTCTCAACTATGTGCGCACTGCCATAATAGGATTACAGTTTTTGCTGTTTTTTTTCTCTTTTCAAATGAACACAATTTACCTGAAGTAAGAGTACTACTCACTGTTTCCTCCAGCATGATTTTCACTTTTGCTATAGTATGAAACACACTCTCTGAATAACCAGTGTGACTGCTTCTGTTGGGTGAAAGCTGCAGCTGCCATGTCTGGGCTTACTGTTAAGCTACAGCCAATTTAAGCTCACCTAACATAACAATGGCAGACGTCAAATTCTTTTTTCTGAGTTAAGGTCTATTTTTATTTTTTTAAAACCCATTCTGATCATCTTTTGAGCTATTTTAAAGCGTTCCTAGTAGTCTTTTCATTTTGCCAGTATTTAGTCAAAATCAAAAAACTGTTGTTTTCTAGGACATAGTTTCTGCAAAGCGGCAGGAGTTTATTAGAAAGTTGTGGGCGGGACGATTGCTGCAGAGCAACCACGCCTCTCTTCCCCTCCCTGTTACTGAGAGTTCTCTGTTTTTTGGCTCTCCCGCTAGTTTACAGCCCCTCACACCCCGACCTAACATTGCCAGTGCAAATATTGGAGCAATCCAGTAACCCAGTTTTGAGCCAGATCCCAGCTCAGACAAGGAAAACGAAGACACACATGGATCTAGTCATCTATAAGTGGATGCATCAGAATGGAGCGGAGGACGCAGGGAGCTTTTGGCCTGCCAATCGTATTTTCTATGTCACAAATACACTCAAACAGCATTTTTTCATCTGCTTCTGATTCAAGACGATTTGAATGAAGAAAAACTCAGAAATGCAATTTTGAGCCTATTTTTTTTTATAAATGAATGAATGAATGAGCAAATGAACAAAACTTTATTTCTATAGTGCCTTACAATAAAAGAGATAGAGGGAAATTTTTAAATTGAGCAAATTAAAAATTTTAAAAGTAACAGCATAAAATTACAACAGGCAATAAAATACATAGACAGATACAAATTCAATAAAACAATTAAAAGAAAATAAGACGCCACCAACAACTGAGTATTAAAAGCTTTTCTAAAAAGTGAAGTTTTAGTTTAGAATTTAAAATTGTTTAATACATGTCCTCCATAATCAGAAAAATGTTAAAGAACATGTTTAAAAACACAAAAAAACATGATGGTCAGGGTGAGTCTTGAGTCTGGGTTTTCAAACCAACATACCAAAGATCTGTTGCAGTAGAACTTCCTGTCAGTTTAACCTAAATTCCTAACCATAGTGCTTCCAGGTTTCTGTGAATGGTCACATTGTTCAGTTGTGACCTAATGGTTGAGGCAGCATCCTGATTGTCTTCAGTGAGACAGAGTAAATGGTTGCTTCTGGTGAGACTGAACTGGAAAACAAGACTGGCCTTTATAACATATAAAGAAGTCCACATTGCACATATAGATGGTGCAATGTGGTCAAGGGTCACTCCAGGTGACCCCCAAGAAGCACTTAATCCTACCTGCAGTTGAGGCCACTATAGAGCTGAGTACCAATGTCAAACTACAGAAATAATCTATTTTATGTCACAAGTTTACATGTGAACATTTCTAGTCATTCAAACTGAGCCCTCTTTTTTCCATCAGAAAGTGCATCATTAAACTGTGTAAAACATGCATAAAACATGACCCTAAGTTAGTACCCTTGACATTTACACTGCTAACAAAAATAATCTATTATTGCTGCAATTAATTCAAATGTTATATACATTTACTTAATAATAGTCAATAATAAAAAAATCGACCTAATTAGTAGTCTTTGTCAACATACCACAAATGCAGCTTAGTATTAAAGTTTATTGTTACTAGTGTGTGGCTCTAGCGCTGTTTCTAAGCTGCCTCTGATGAAAGGAGGAGCCAACAGGGAGTATTTATGTCTGCCTGTGTTCAAATCAATCAACCTGAACTGTATGGAGAGAGGAATGAGGGTGTGACTTGGCAGCCACGTAGCTGTTATGGAATAAAAGGTATATATTTCAGTTCTACATAGCCTGGCCAAGGTCACCATTGCTCAACAGGACTAAAACAGACGTGAAGCTATTGGAAAAAGACAACTGTTCCACAAAGACACTTCATTATTTTCAGTGGCAACACACAATCTGATCAACCACACAGTGCGGTTACATATAACTGCATCACTTGACCACATTAAACCAACAGCAAATTTTCACTGCAATGCAGATACCTACAACACTAAAAAAATAAATGGAAAAATGATAAGCAGAACATTTAAAGTGCGTGTACAGATACACCCTCAGAGCAGGAAATAGGCAAGCGATTGACTCTAACGCTCAAGGCCACAAACAAGTAAATTAGCCAGGAGGAAACACTGAGGCCCGTGCTCCCTGTGTCTGCAATCAGGCCAGGAAAATGTTTTTTCCACATGTGTATACAGAGCTGATGAACTTTCAGTAACATCTGTGAACACTTACGGCTAATGTGCCCACCACCCCCTTTTTTTTTGATACATTCTCACATTCTCCAAAGCATTTGCCATTTAAAGACATTCCTGTCGTTAAGACAGCAGGAACCACAAAAGCACTCTCGAGACTTTTTTTTTTCAGCTACCAAACAGACAAAGTGCTAAGCTAGCATTTCCATGCATTGCAACCTGGGCAAGTAAAGCATTCATTACCCTAATGTGTCCATGTGGAGAAAAAAGAATGCCAACATTAAAGTCAGAGCCTCTTTTGGAAGAGTCACAATAAAAACCGACACGCTTTTCATAAGAATTACATTTTATTTTCCCTTTGAGAGGTAAAAAAAGAATCTAAAATCAAAACTGCATGTTGCGTGTGAATAACTGCTTTAGACATTAGTGCAACTAAAATGCTTTTTTTCTATTCTATCTGACTCTTTAATGAAAGCTATTGAGTAATACAGTTTTTGTGTCCACGAGTAAAATGATACTGCTCAGTTTAAAGACAGTTGAAACCATTCTCTTCTTGTTCATTGAAACTCGACCAGCAAGACAGAGAAAAGGGTGATAGATAAGAAAGCGAGCAAGTCACACCCCTTAGTGGACCGCGTACCCGAGCAAAGGGAACACCTCAAACAAATGTTTTTGGCAGGCAGACAATACTACACTGTGAGCAAATGCTAAATAAAACAAAACTGTCTCCTTAAACCAGTTTACAGCACTTCAACAAGAATAACCACTTCAACCAGTCGAACCAGATTTGGGTAACCATTTTAAGTCTGAATGAAATGTCCTATGCTTAGGGTGCCATAAATATTGCCCAACGTAACTTAAAGAATCCCTAACGGCAAGTTTTAGGGTGTATTCAGACGGAGAAAAGTGTCCGTTTGGTCTGTATTCCAACTACTGTCAAGGGAACTTTCCTGGTCCAGACTAGAACTTGTAAACGAAACCATGTGACTAAGGATCTATTCACTCATTGGTCAGGAATTAGGACGGTGGGGCAAAGCAATTAAAGGTGGAAATTATGGATGACCAGGGCTTTTAATTCGTTTCAACTTTATATTTTGCTCCCAAATTTTGAACATCTGTATCAAGGTCGGGCTCAACACATTTAACCTGCTTATGTGGCCCGGTGGAGGCATGGTGCAGGGTGGCTACTGACAAGATGACAGCTAAGAAGGTACGCTAATAACTCTTTAAGATATATAGATTGTCGGGAAAGCAGTAAGAAGCAATGTGTATCATGGTAAAAATTGTTTTGATGAGCCTCCATTCATCATCCGATCACATTTCAATGAGTTGTCTAATTGATGTGGTGTTATGGCGAGCTTTTAAGAGAATTCCTAAGGAACTACAAGGTAGATTTTAGGGTGACGTCACAGCAGAGCCTATCTGCGCATGCGGCGTAAGAAGACACAGAAAACCAAAAAAGAACTGCTTTCCGCTGTGTTAAAATAAACATTCTAACAACATGACAATCATTGCTTGCTTTACATTTGTCCGCGACACATTTGTTGCTACATTCCTACTTTGTTAATGTAGGCTACGGTGGCCGATTTGGTTCAGTTGTTCCGTTCTGGGAACGGATTGTATTCAGACTGAAAAATCTCAGAGCAAACAGAAGCTCAGTCTGATTGGAAATAAACCGAGACCACCTCCAAAGATGGGTCCGAGAGCGGTTCCTGGTCCACTCGGGTCTATTCCGACTGAAGATTTGTTCCGGATTATCGGGGGAAACGACCTCTGGTTCACTTTAAGCGAACCAAGTGTGTCCAGTCTGAATACAACCGTAGAGATTTTTTTTTTTTTAACAGGTGTCTAAAATGTGTTCATTGCATACAGAGATACATTTCAGATGTGTCTGAACATCAAAAATCTTTGTTTCAGAAAACTTAAAAAATGTAAAAACAAACATCTTGGTCTACTTTAAGTATGAACATTTGTATCACAGAATTCCTTCTTGTCTGTAGTGCCAAATTATAGTAAAGGCTTGTTGTAGTTTAAGAATGAAAAATGACCTGTTTGTTAACAGACCTGTTCTAATAACAGCCTACCTCATCCACATTAACAGCCTCTATTATGAAAGAGTTAACTTGACAACAGTTGGTACATAAGTTATTAAGATAAGCAACATTAACAAGCTAACAGCTGCTTCTTCCTGGGGAAAAGGAGTCTAAATCCTCTTAACATTTCAGTCTGTCTCTGATCTGCATCAAGATGTAGTCTCAGAGACGAATCAGGGGTGGAATGGTGCACTTTAAAGAGTAAGATGGACAGGCGTTACATCTGAATGACGCTATGGTGACAAATGATGCTGTGACTAGGAACTGTGAGAAAATGCTAGAAGCATAAATATTCATTTCAATTATTAATCTGAATTTCTAATTTATTTTCATGCTTTGAGTTTACAATTGCGAGAGACTATTTTACAAAAATTAAAAAATAATAACCCAGTATGCTATATTTACATTGATTTCAAGGTAGTTTGCTAATTTACCCTTAAACAAAAGTAAGATTTTAAATTGTAAACAATATTTGCTTGTGCATTTGCATGTTGGGCTGCATGTGCAGCTGTGGTGCGTGATCAAGTCCTCCAAAAAGACTCGACACAAAAATAATCTCACAGTTTTACTTGGCTACAGAATACAGGCATGACTGAAGTCCCCTGATCTGGCTTCAGATTTGATCTGCGTTTTCTTTTTAGAAAGGAGCTGACACTCAGGTCTCCACAATTAAGTGTGCAAACCTAATATTTTTTCATATTTACTCCCCCATAAAGTAATCCAAACTGCAGATCATTGCTCGCAGGCATGAAGTTTTTGATCATGACGCACCAGAAAACAAGCTACAACTGTGGTTCAATAATATGAAGTATCAGTGTGCTACAAACTTAAGCAAACACACATACTGGCTGTTATTAGCCTTTTATGCTTTTGGGCATCAGACTTTACATATTACATTACATGTCTAGGCTGAGAGGAGTTTTATGGATATGTCCCCTTGGTTCAGCAAAGTTGTAGTGAATAATGAATGGGTCACCGTGAAATGCACATAGGGAGGTGGGATGGAGATGTGTTGTGTCCCCCCCCCCCCCCCCAAAATACACTTTAAAAAGGAGCAATCTGCTTTGAACAAACAACAAATAACAGAGGAGGCCTTATGGTCCACTCACAGCACACCATCTGTACCAAACTGCATCAAAAACATGATGGGAAGCTGATTGTTTGCCACTCCTGGCAGCGTTCTAAATCCTCCTTTACTTTTCGCGCCCAGGCAAAGTTACACTAGCCGGTACAGTAGGTAGCTGTTAACTCATTTTCTTAAATGCAAGACAATTTCACAGCCCACCTATGCCAATAACACAAAGCTATATATGGAGCCAATGGATCACAATGTTTTGTCGCGCGTTGATTTGAAGTTTTACCCTTAGTAGAACCATGCCATTTTTTTGGTGTGGGGAACTATGGAGTGGCCCACAAATGGAAGCAAACCCGAGTGCTCCGTGTTTGGATATAAAATGAGAACAATCAGAGCAGCCAAAGTCATTTGTACTTTGGTCTTTGAGCACCAAAGTTCATATAAATTTATGATAAAACGAGTCAAACCAAAAGTTGCTAGACAGAAGTACAAAAAGATTCTTCAGTGTTCTGTATGTCGAATAGGAACTACAAAAAAAAAATCCATTAACTTGACCGCTTTTTAGATTCTAAAACATATACTTTACATAACCACAAAAACAGGAAGTTTGACAGTTGAATTACTAAGTATATATGCTTTTCAAGAAGGAATCAGATAAGACTAAAACATCAGATTATTCCGAGTTATCCAACTTCGAGTGTGCATGTAACTAAGCAAAATCGGATAAAGGATTATCCTGTTAACACAGTCAATTAAAAAAATCTGATGGTTGCAAAAAAATTGAAGATAAAATTTATGTACATCTAAATGGGTTTAGTAAAAAAACTGTCAAAAAGAGTTTGCCAAGTAAAGATTTCCAAAAAAGGTATTTGGCATCATGGTCAATGCAAAAGTTTTCAGTATGCTAAATATGACTTCTCTTAAAAAATGTCTTCAGTTTAAAAGAGAGAAAGAGAAAATTTCAAGCTTTAAAAAAAATCAAACAAACTTAACTGTCATGCACTTTATAAAGCATTTTCAAATCCCAAAAAGCCTGAAATAAGTAAAAATGATGATGTAGCTGCTTATACTTTTAAGTGGTCTGAGTCACTTCTGTCATTCCTTGGGTGAAGTTCCCTTTACGTGACCATTAGACAAGTACTGCTAGGCAACCGTGTAAACACATGACTAACAAAGTTCTTTAATTTTAAGCATATGTTCTAAGTTTAGCAGAATGTCTGTCATTTCTGCATGTACATATAGAAGGCTTTTACATGTTTTAAAATAGATCTAGTAGTTTGAAGATGTAGAAAGCCAGTCTCCATTAGCCAACAGCAGTGCAAGATAACACGTGGAAACGACGCTGACATTTAATAATACCCTTAAGGCAGCACGTACTTAATCAAACACCAACATGTTAAAAAATTGAATGTCTAACATTATAAAAAAATAAAATAGAAATGCAAGAAAAAGTATTTACCGTAATTCCCGGACTATAAGCCGCTACTTTTTTCCTGCGCTCACAGCCCTGCGGCTTATTCAGTGACGCGGCTAATTTATGGTTTTAATTGGTGGCCGCCATGTACGTACTTTCGGACTCAGTGAATGATTTACCTAACACCAAGCACAAGTCATTTGTTTTTCAACAAACTATGCAGCCAAACAGCATGCACCTCACTTCAGGTCTTAGACACTTCAGTCATGGTTCAAAAAACGAAACACGCATGCCCGGCCGCATCCCAGAATCCTTTGGTGCCGTTAGACCCAACGTGCACGTGATCGCTGCTACAATATGATGCAGCTTTCAAGTTAAAGGCAGCGTGAAAAAATCCACCATCACCAACGGGATTGGAAAAGCCGGTCAGCTGCTGACGGAGAGAACGGCGCATGTGGGAATAACATTAGCCTTTATTTTGTCGGGACACGACTGGAAACACAAATCCACGTGATCGTTTTAACGGTTTCTGAGGACTGACCGAAATTTTGCATTGAAAAGCTCACCTACGTGTGAGCTGGAGACATGTTCTCCTAGCTGCTGCTCGTTCACATAGAACTGCGGGGCCAATGGCAGTCTGATGGCTCCCACACGTAACAACGCATCCGCCCCTCATCCACAAAACGTACAGTATTAAGTCCGATTGCTCTGCACAGACACGATTTCCTCCTCCCTGTAGCCGCCCTGGCCAGAGGTGTCGGAGAAGATAGGAAGGGGAGCGCGCGGGGCGAGCGCGGAGCTCAGAGGCGTCCGCGGAACTTCTGACGCACGCGCCGCGCTGAGGCTCTGGTATCGCGCTTTTCAGTTGCTGATGCTTTATTTTACTTTTTTTTTTTTTTTTAACCAGCCCTGTTAGTACCATAATGCTGCCACGGCACAAGCGGAAGGAGAGCTGTTCCTTTTCACCCCTCCATGCATGCTGCTCCTTGCTAATTTTTAAACACGTACAACAGTGTGACGAGCCGGGTGTTGGCCCCACCTTTAGCCCCTAAGACTCATGGGAAATGGGGGATCGTGGATGTAAATTTCCTCATCATAACTGAGGGATGTAATGTTGATTATATGGTTACTGTTTGTAATTTTATGTGTGATACCTAGATTGTCAATAAGTAAAAAAAACTAAAAAAAATCTAAATAAATAAATAAATAAACCATAACTGAGGAACTTGTGAACAGAATAGAGGACCATGCTGTTTGTCAGATATGGTCGTATTCTCATGCATGAGCCTGAGGCAAAGCTGACTCCTCCCACAGTCTGGTATTGAACCTTACCGATGTTGGGAGTCAGGATTGTGATTTGTCAGGTTTACTGTGTTACCTAATACATGCGGCTTTTAATATGACGCGGCTTATGTATGTTTAAAAGTAGTTAAACACGTGAAAATGGGCGGGTGCGGCTTGTAATCGGGAGCGCTTTATAGTCCGGAATTTACGGTAACATTTTCATCCCGACTGGTGTTAAAGCCTTTTTGAAGGAGTGGTAGATGAATATAATGCAAAGTGGGAGTCTTGAAATACAAATAATGAATATTTTCAGAAAACCTCTGACAGGAAATGTCATCAATAAGCACCCCTAACAAAAATTCAGATAAGTTCTAAACTTGCAGTCAAACAAGAACAAACAAACTTTCTAATAACTTTGAGAAAGTTATTAGAAACGTCAGGTCTGTACACAGTGAAGTTTACAGATTACCTAATTATCATTTTTGTACTCAGAAACAAGCTAAAAACTTTTTGAGGACATATTTTGCAGCACTTTTTCTTACGACTCTCAACCCCCCTTTGCAAAACACAGCTACTTCCTGTCATCCTTAAAGGATGTGACACAGCCTTCCAATCCCCGGCTCCTCTGTGATTTATTTCCACTTCAAAGTGAACTTTGTGTTTAGATCAGATGGTTAAGATACATTTTAAAGTGCTCCTACCTGAGTCGGAATCTTTCTGGTCTCCATTTGCTCCAGTAGTGAATGGCAGCTTCCTTTTGGGGGCTTTTTCTTTCATCTCTTTGACCCCATCACTGCGATCCAGTTTGGGAGTCTTATTAGACAACACTTTATCCTGTCCAAGACACACAAAATAGACATTAACATCACAGAAATGACCAGTTTCTTTCCTATGCAGATTTTAGTAGCTGTTAAATAGGGGTGTAACAATTGATCAATTTAATCAATGAATCGATATAAATTTTTATGATCCAACCTGATCGATCTGTCTGAGGCTAAGTGTTTATGAATCGAACTAAACTGTTATAAAATTGTTTCAAAATGAAAAAAAAAATATCAACTAGAAAGATATTGGAAAATACCATTTGCATTGAGGCACGGTAGGTTGATTTTATTTATTTTTTCATGCAAAAATGACCAAGTGCATCACAGTGGACAATACACGTGATGCAGCAAAAAATGATCAAGCCACCATTCCAGTCCAATGTGTGGAAACACTGAATTTTGAAATAGCATGACAATACTGTGTGGTAGAATGTTCTAATAATGCTCTGTTTTATATTTTTGTCACATTAAAAAACAACAGTGAACTGAACTTTATGAGATCATTTAAATGGATTTACAGTTAATTCTTGTTTACCTGTATAAATATTAAATTCACAATTGACTATCTTGCAAGAAATACAAGGAATCTGGAAAACTTCCCCTGCTCTGTTCACTATTTATCTCCGAGTCTAGGGCTATGGGATATTAATGATCAATATTGCCATAACAATATAACTTGTGATATATGAACAAAAAGAAAAACACCCAAAAACACAATTTCCATTTTACTGAAACACTTTAATTTAAATAAGAGTCAACCCTAGTCTACATAGGAGGAGAGCATCCAACATAAAAGGGCTCCATCTGCTTGGTCAAATGCAAAAAGGGATTTATTTGATTGGTTAAACACTTCAATACTGCCATAAGATTGTTTTAGCACATTTAAAGTAACCACTTATTCTTCTCCTACTTGATCTGAGCTCAGCCTTTGATACAATCTCCCATACCATCCTCCTAGACAGACTGTCCGTCATAGGTATCAGAAACATACCTCTCAACTGGTTCCACTCTTACCTCTCTGGTCGTACCCAATTTATTCAATTAAAACAGTTTACTTCCCATACAGTTCCTGTCACTACAGGTGTTCCCCAGGGCTCCGTCCTGGGACCCCTGCTATTTATCATCTACCTTCTCCCTCTTGGTCAAATCCTCCGTAAATACAAGATTCACTTCCATTGTTATGCAGACGATACTCAGCTCTACATCTCCACCAAGCCAAATTCCTCTCTACCTCCCACTTCCCTCACCGACTGCCTTCTTGCAATAAAATCCTGGTTCACTACTAATTTCTTAAAACTAAATAACAATAAAACTAAACTTCTCTGATCAGCACCAAATCCGTTATTAACAGCATCCAGAACTTCTCAATTCCCTTTGAAACCACCTCCATTCACACCCCCCCCCCTTCAGGTTAATAGTCTGGGTGTCATCCTGGACAGCACCCTCTCCTTCACTTCTCACATCAATAGCATCACCCGGTCTCCCTATTTCCATCCTTTGCAGCATCCGTCATCTTCGCCCTTCCCTCAGTCCGCATTCCACAGCCGTTCTGGTTTACAGTCTTGTCACTTCCCGCCTGGATTATTGCAACTCCCTTCTTTTTGGTTTACCACAAAAAACTCTCTCAAACACCTTCCTCCCAACGCATCACGCCTGTTATGCAGCAGCTCCACTGGCTACCAATCACACACCGGATTACATACAAAATACTTAAAATACTTAAAAACTTATTCTGACTTTTAAATCCATCCACAACCGTGCTCCATCATATCTATCAAATCTTGTTCATGTGGCCATTCCCACCCGTACCCTCAGATCCTCCTCCTCCCTTCATCTGGATGTCCCCACTGCTTGCCTTGTCACTACCCGGCTCTGGAACTCTCTACCTCTGGACCTCAGAAACATCGGGTCTCTCTCACAATTCGCCAAAAAACTGAAAACTCATCTTTTCCAACTCGCCTATTCCCTCCGATAACTTCCTATTTCTGGACTATTTATATGTATATTTTATTGTGCATTTGATTGCTTTTATTTTATTTTTATTTTCACTTTTATATACGGCGACCTTGGGTTCCTTGAAAGGCGCCTAACAAATAAAATGTATTATTATTATTATTGCAATTTTCTCCGTCTTTTGCAATATGCATATTGCACAGCTTAATGTCGCTATAACGATAAATTTGGGATATATTGATGACACTGGTTGAATTTTTGGCTAAAGATGTTCTGGATTGATTTTAAGTCAGTGAATCAGATCGTTCACAATGTCGACTATGGTCTTGTCGCATTCACATCGACAATCGTACAATCAAAACAAATTGTTTCACTCCCACTGATGAAGCAACATTTTTACAAATACCAGTACTAGCTGCTCAAATTATGTTTTTCTATTGGCCCTAATACAAAAAAGAAATCCAATCATTTAATTCGGGCTTTGCACGTCACTTTCAACCAAAGTTTAAGTTGACAAAACATGTTGTAGCACTCAAATTACAGTCTTTTTTTCCCCCAAAGCAAAATACAATGATAGCAACAGAGAAACATTAACTGACCAAATGCACTACACATGCACGCACTTTATTTTAACAAATTTATGTCACAGGACTGTTCTTCTACTGTTGATTTCTATTCTCAGGGTGAACTTTCTATTATGTGTTACTACGTCTGTGAACCCCTCCCCACCGCCCTGCCCCAGTCATAAGACTATGATGTCATGGTACAGTAGAGACAAACAGTGTCAGCTACTGTGAGTCGATATCTCTCCCAGCCTCTCATCATGTGCGATGTCTGCACCTAATTACACAAAAACTCATGTTTGAAAAGCACCATGCCAGAAAAATCTAAGCAAAACCAGAATTTAACAAAGGTAAGTCATGTACACTACTTTGAAAGAAAGGAAATTAATATAGATGAATCAGCACATTATTTCTCTTCTTACATTTTTTATTGAAAATAAAGTTTGATAACTCATGTTTCTTTATCAGCCTACATACATACTTTCTTCAGATGATTGTATCCTAGCAATGACTGCTCGTCTATCTGTATTTCTCACCCCTCGAGTCTCATTTCCTCGCTTCCTCTATGCCACAGTCTGATGCAATCCTTTGCAGACTGCTGTAAACCCACGCCTGCAAGAGCACTACCCCTCTGCTTGTGCATGCTGCTGCTACGTGACATCATCAAGCTGCGCCAAATCATGTGTTTTGCTCTGAGCCCCTCCCTAATGTCCTTTTTAAAAACAGAGAAATCTCATTCATACCTACTATTTAACATCAATGTTCTCTCTGTGATGACATCTTTTTAAACTATTCCAAAATGTTCAGAAAATGTTGGTAATATGCTTTTATTTAGCTCAGTTTGAAATATATTTAGTTTTGATTGAAAGAAGCATCACATTTATTAAAGTCCCACTTCAATCAGTAGATCTTTTTATACATTTTAAAAGCGTTCCCAGAAGTCTTTTGATTATGATTTTGTTGTTTTTTCAGCCAAAAAAAAAAAAAGAAAAGAAACTGGGTCGTTTTCTAGAACATAGTTTCTGCAGAGCACAGTAGTTCATAACAAATTCCCTTCTGAGTTTTGGGCGGGACTCCTTCATGTGGACACCCCTGAAGTTTCCTCTTTTTGTCCGGAATCTGTTTTGGAATTTTTCCTTTCTGTAAAGGAGAGTCTAAGGGCAGGGATGCCCAGTTTAGTTTAGTTTAGCAATCAGCTATTGAATTCTATGACTTAATGTTCTTTATGATTCATGTTTATGACACAATCACCGCCATGAAGCCCATTGACACGACTATTGCTGTAACTATTGGGCTATATAAATAACATTGGTTAGTCTTAAGAGGTTAAGGAAGATTTCAGAGATGGCACATTTCTCTGTCTTACCTTTTTCCCACCCTGTTTTTCCACCATGTCGGTGTTGAGTGGGAAGTGGTCCAGTTGGGGGGTTTTGGAACCCCCACCTTTGGGCATCGTTCAGTTCTCCCCACGCCAAACTTCATTCACGCTGCCATTGCATCGTCATCAACAGTCTAGAGAAGAAAAAAAGTGTTGAGGAGGTGAGCTCCTTAGCGTCATATCAATCACATAAAAAGCCTCTTTTCACCCTACCAAACAATGCAACCATTAGTAGCTGATCGAGCACTTTTAGCCATTACAGGGAAACATTTTAGAGAGGAAAGAGTGTGCTACGGATGGTGAAAAATTCTTCTTATGTATGAATCAATCTTTAAGTAACGTGAGCTTGTCTGAAATATAAAAAATTGAAATAAAAATGTTTGGACACAGAAGCATATTATTTGTGCAGGCAAAGATAAGATCAGGGAAGTGAATGTAAAATGTTGCATAACTAGTATGACTGAAACTTGGCAAACTCAGCAGTGACAGCAAGTGTTTCCAGGGACATGATTAGCATGTCTAAACAAAATCAGAAACAGTGTTTTGGATTGTTTTCTGTTCAACTTTTAGAGGCACAACAAAAAACAGCACTTTACCATACATGATTACAAATGATAAATTTGATCCATCAAATGTATCAGTTAAGTCCATTTTCTTGTGAGTGAATCAATGTAAGGCCATCCCTGTTATTGAATGAGGGAACAGATGAGGCATTTTTTTCCCCTCTCTTCACTAAAACATTGGCACTCCCATCTTGCCTGGCGCCACATCCCCCCCCCCCCATCCTCATGCCCTCCACTCTGCACTTATCCCATTCAAAGACTGCTATTTATATCCTTCCAGGCAAGCCAGTCACTCCAAGACAGTCGGCAAGCCAACCAGATCAGCACACAAGTATAGTGGGCTACTGTTGTGGCTGTGTTACAATTTTCTGGAAAGAAAGTCAAAAGCAAACAACTGTGCCTTTTCCTTTGTTGCCTGGTAAATTCTTAATCCCACTTTGGTGGCAGGAGGCATTCAAAATTTAACTCCCACTCCTCACAAAAACAATGTGATAGGAAGGTCAGCTTCTCTGCAGTAAATAACTTGCAGGAACAAAGACACATTCCTGAAACTAGGTCAGTTTAGCTTTCAGAAAAATAATCCCTGTACTATTTTTGGATTACTAGGATGGACGGTTAGAGTAATGTAGCAGTTTGCTGATTTGTGAAAAACAGGAAACCTTGTTTGCATGCTGGTAGTGACAGGGATGCATGCAGAAAAAAGCCACAGATAACATTCCCTCTGCAACTCAATCCCTGTAAGGAGACGTAAAATGCACTGCTGACATTCAGTGTGGTTTTTTAGACTTCCAGTGATTTTTTTTCACACTTGTTTATGTTGACACAAATGTGTAAGATTTTTGGATTATTATCAACAAAACAAAAGAAAAATTCAAAAAGATGAAATACTTTCGCAAATTTATTGTCATCGCGATATCAAGCTATGCAATAGGCATATCGCAGAAGACAAGCAAAAATCGTAATAAATGGTTACTTTAAATGTGCTAAAACAATCTTATGGCAGCTTGAAGTATTTAGTGAGTCAGATAAATCCATTTATACATTTGACCAATCAGATGAGGCTAGGCCTGCACAATATACCGCAATTTTATCGTTATCGCAATATCCAGCTCTGCAATATGCATATCGCAAAAGACGGCAAATATTGCAATAAATCGTAAACCTTAAATGTGCTAAAACAATCTTATGTCAGCTTGAACCATTTAACGAATCAAATAAATCCCTTTATGCATTTGACCAATCGGATGGAGGCCTATTATGTTAGATGTTTGTCACCTATGTCGACGAGTGACATTTGGAGTAGGCCTGCACAATATACCGCAAATTTATCGTTATCGCAAGATCAAGCTCTGCAATATGCATATCGCAAAACACAGCAAAAATTGCAATAAATGGTTACCTTAAATGTGCTAAAACAATCTTATGGCAGCTTAAATTATTTAACGACTCAAATAAATCCCTTTATGCATTTGACCAATCGGATAGACCCTTTAACGTTGTTGACCAATCAGATGGAGCCCTTTTATGTTAGATGTTCCCTCTTATGTCAACGAGGGTCATTTGGAGTACAATTCTTAAACTGTTGCAATAAAATGGGAATGATGTTTTTGGTTGTTTCGCTATTTGTTTATATACCGCAAATTATATCGTTATCGCAATATTAATCCCTCATATCGCATATCGCAAGTTTTCTTCATATCGTGCAGCCCTAGATGAGGCCCTTTTATGTTAGATGCTCGCCTTCCATGTAGACTAGTTTCATTTGGGGTATAATTTAGGGTATGTTGACTTTTATTTAAATTAAACAGCAGTGAAATGGAAATTATGTTTTTGAATGTTTTGCCATGTGTTCAAACATTGCAAGTTATATTTTCATCGCAATATTGATCACTAATATTGCATATCGCAAGTTTTCCTCATATCGTGCAGCCCTAGTGCATGTGTACATGCGTATCAACATTAAGGAAAAGTAGGAGTTTGTTTCATCTTCACATCAGTTCTGATTCAATAAAAGGTCACTATAAACATAAAACACATCTCAAAATGTCCACACTGACAGCTGAACAACATAGCAGTGGCACACAGGGATGGGCATGTTTTTCTGAAAGCCTGTTCCAGTGTTACATGGCTAGATATTTCACAATCTATCAGAATGTACAGAGACCTGTCTGTCAGTATGGAAACTTCAATTTCTGAGCTGTTAACATATTTTTCTGAAGCTGTATTTATGTTATAAGTAGAGAAATATATGTAGGTCAAGCATCTTTGCACTGCACAACGTGCATTTCAATATGGGTAATGCTACTATGGTGCTCTAACATGAGATAAGAGATAAAATGAGAAAGCTTATAATGTCTAACCCAGTGGCGCTTTTTTTAACTTTTTTTAAAAAAAAATCTTCTGGTTACCATATCAAATCATAAAGAACAACTTTTTGCCTATATTTACCCTGCAGTCCATTGACATGCTATGCTGGAAAAGCATCTATAGAATGACAACAGCAGCACTAGTTGGTCTGTTTGGTGTGCAAATAAAGCCAGCCTGGCTCGGCTGCTGTATCCTGGCAACCAAAGCCTAGCTTGGCTGTGCAGTCCCTGACCTGGACCATTCACTTCATTATAAAACTGTGTGGAGCAAAAGAGACCTGACACATCAGTGAGCATCAGTGTGATAATACATAAAAGGAAAGAAAAATTGTTTAGAGCAAAAAGGACCAAAAAGAAACCGTTAAAGGAAAATACCTATGTGATAGATTTACACAAACTCTTTACAAAAATATATGTTTTGTAAAGATTTATATCACTGTAAAAATAAAAAATATGTATAACAAAATATTACTTTTGTGTATTTTTGGCTTTTTTCAAAAATTTCAATGGAGAAATAACAATGTTACATGCAGGAAACTCAATGTACACTACATTTAAAGTGCTGCTGAAATACATTATTGAAAAGTGTACATACATTTTTCAAATACTATAGGAGTGGGGTGAGGGAGAAAATCCAATCACTTTTAATGATTTTCTATTCCAAGCACACCCACTTTTCGTTTTCCTTTATATCTCACTGTTCCATCCAATAACGGCTTATGGCTTGCTGCACGCTTGCCTGCCAGTCTTGTAAATCATGCCGTCTTTCCTAGTGACCTCGCTAAGACAGTGAAAGGCCTGTAAATAAACATCTCTCTCTCTCTTTTTATATATACGTATAAATACATATATAAAAACCTGAGCTGTAGCAAAGGCAAGAGCAGATCTAGTGTTTTTTTTTGGTTCTGTCCTCCACTCTGAGCTTCATTGGTAATCTAACTCATTCTCATTTCTTTGCTTCTCTGAGTCCTCCTTTCTCATCTGCTTTTCTCTCTATGTCCAACATCTCTCTCCTCTCTTAAAGGCAAAAGTCCGACATTGTCACAGCAACGTGCAAGCTCATACGCACACACATATAAAAGCCTGTTGCCTGGCAACTGAAGGATGAGACAGATGCAGGCCTATCAGATAAGCTAGCCAGAGAGCTCTGAAGAGAGAGAGAGCCTATTGATAAAAGAGTCCTTCTGCATATCAATGTCAAGCGACAAAGTTCCAATCAGTTTCTGACCTTTGGATCACCATCTGGACGAAAAGAAGGGTTTCAATTATTCACGTAAATGTATAAAAGGTCTCTCCTTATGCTGCACAGAGCTGAACAAAAAATATGACCCATTACAAGTTTGTTTATCCTTTACTAAAATTAATAACGAGAACCCAACAAGTGTAAACTTTAAAAGACCGGCCTCACTTGACAGCTTGAAATTTATAATGATCCAATATCCAGCACAATGACCAATATAAATACAGTGGAGCAAAAATGTATTTAGTCAGCTACCAATTGGGCAAGTTCTCCCACTTAAAAAATGAGAGAAGCCTGGATTTTATTTTTCTCATTTTGTCTCTCATAGTTGTGGTATACCTATGATAAGAATTACAGGCTTCTTTTTAAGTGGGAGAACTTGCGCAATTGATAGCTGACTTTATACTTTTCTGCCCCACTGTATACAGACACACCACAACTCTTTGATAAAAGGAAAACAAAATGGCTCTTAACATTACCTTCCTAAGTTGATAGCTTGCTACTCTGCTACAGAATGGTTACTGATCTACGGTCCAGATTGTTGATTGCCTTAAAATGTAATTTATGCTGAAAAGTTTCTATATTTTTATACATGTATACGTTTTTTCTACTCTTTTTTGTAAATATCTGTTTCTTGCATCATTGTGTGGTTGTGTCTGCGAGAGTTTTGTAATGATTATATTTCAATTTTTTTTAAAACGTTGATAGCTTTACAAATGGACTAGATGTGAGAACAAGGCTCTGTTGGAATGATACTACCCAAATAATCCAATGAGAAAAGAGGTTTCAGTCAGTCAACCGTAGTCTGAACCAAATGTAAAGTCAAATTAAAACCTGCTGAGGAAACAGGGACAGATTGACTACATGGGAACAGATTGACAGAAAAAGCACTTTTCATTAATTCTGCCTCCAATTGATTCATTTTTATATGAAATCATAACGAAATCAGCCGAAAAACATGATAATGTTTTAGATGCCATTGACAGTAAAGATCCAACACTCTTACAAGGGGGGGGGGGCTTTTTTCAGTTAAACGCCAGGTCGGTAATGTTACAAAGGCACTTCGTATAAAGTTCTATACTAAATGCCTCTTATTATACACTGACCAAAAATATAAACGCAACACTTTTGTTATTGCTCCCATTTTTTATGGTATGAACTCAAAGATGTGAAACATTTTCCACATACACAAAATAACCAGTTCTCTGAAATATTGTTCACAAATCTGTCTAAATCTGTGATAGTGAGCACTTCTCCTTTGCCAAAACAATCCATCCCACCTCACAGGTGTGCCATATGAAGATGCTGATTAGACAGCATGATTATTGCACAGGTGTGCCTTAGACTGGCCACAAGAAAAGGCCACTCTGAAATCTTCAGTTTTGTTTTATTGAGGGGGTCAGGGGACCCAGACAACCAGTCAGTATCTGGTGTGACCACCATTTGCCTCATGAAGTGCGACACATCTCCTTCGCATAGAGTTGATCAGGTTGTCTATTGTGGCCTATGGAATGTTGGTCCACTCTTCTTCAATGGCTGTGCGAAGTTGCTGGATATTGGCAGGAACTGGAACACGCTGTCGTATACGCCGATCCAGAGCATCCCAAATATGCTCAATGGGTGACATGTCCGGTGAGTATGCTGGCCATGCAATTTGTGAACAATATTTCAGAGAACTGGTTATTTTGTGTATGTGGAAAATGTTTCACATCTTTGAGTTCACACCATAAAAAATGAGAGCAATAACAAAAGTGTTGCATTTATATTTTTGGTCAGTGTATTTATAAAATACAATTTTTATAAATATTACATGAATTCATTTTTTTGCATTTATCCGCTACATCTTAAAGTCCGCTCCGTGAAAACATACTTTAAACCGGTCCGTGATCACATGTATGTGACACACAGAACAGCTCGTTAGCATTGCATGATAGGATCGTAGCATTTAGCATTGTAGCATCATAGCAGCGTGTAAAGACACCGATGTCCCTAAATCAACATTTTTCATTAAACTTTCTGTTGCTGCTGTAAGGCCAACAAGTTCATCCTCTTTCGGGATCCTGTTTAAAACTGAAGCTACACAGAAGCAAGTTTCGCGGTGGGTGAGCTACTATTTTGGTTTTCTTTCCTCAGCCTCTCGGAAGTAGCTCCTCTTTGCCTGCTGCTGGTTCACATCTGCACTTTGCGAGAGACCGACGGCGACGGACTGACTTTACTCCGAACAACAGAAGCGCAAGAGAGCAGAGAGCTGGAAAAACATAAAATCTCAATTTTCCCAATAATAAATCGTATAAAGCAACAAATTCAAATGAATCGATTAATCGCTCAGCCCTACCGGCAACTATTCATGATGTCACCTCCAAATTTGAAGACACAATTTTTCCACAACTCCAGTTGGAGGGCTTGTAGGGGTAGGGAGAAGCCAAGAGGGATTATTTTGGATTCGGCCATAGTCTTTTTTTACAGAAGTTTTATGTATTCCTGTTCCCCAACAGGGTGGAGTGAGCCAAGAAAATTACAGTTAGGTGCTTTGCTATCGTTCCTAAGGAAATGTCTGACATCTCTTATATAATAGGACCTAAAAAAAGTAAAGCAAATGATGGGTAAAAAAGACAAAACACTTTAGGTTGTATTTATTGAAAAGTAGATGTAGTTTTTTTTTTTCCTAATCTCCAATTAAATACATTTAAAGGGCCGTGGTGAGATACAAAACAACCAGAGAAATTTGGAACTACAGAGGCGTTGTCATTAAAAAAAAAATCTTTAGGAATGGTTGAGAACATTACCAATAGAAAATACGTTATTGTCATTCTTCAGATTTTCTTCACTGTAGTCTGTCATTAACCAGAAATAGCGGGTGAGCCCAGCAGCTGAAGGACTTCAATGCTAAGGCAAGAAGCCAGACAAGAAAACTTCTCGCCGCAATGACAGAGCAAGAGTTGGACAAGCATACGCAGTTAATGTAATAGCCATTTCAAACACAGCCCAAGAAATCTTCTTTAGCTGACAACACACAAGTGGATGAAGCATAGTTGTGGACCAAACAGAATGTTAATGCTATCCTGGTGCAGAGGGGTGGAGGGAAGCAGAATCCCAGATGAATAATAAATTAATGGGCAGGCCCGATGGAGGGATGTAAGGATAGAGGCATAAAAGGCTTGCTACTGCAGAGCACCGTCTACTCAGGAGTGGGGCGGTGCCTGCTGGAAGAGGAGGCAGGAAACTAATGCTACACTTAACCAAATGTGAGAGCACCCAAACAGATCCAAAAAACTATAAACAAACTCTCCTAATAAGAATGAATACATGTGAATTGTTGCTTAAAAGGAGTATGTAAACATATTAGTAAAGGCTTTTTTTTTTTTTTGAAGGCTTAGCTTGAAAATGTTTTACAACTACTTTCCTGACATTGATGTTGGGGGATTACAATGGTCTGTGCTTAAAAAAAATAGAATGTAGGTTTTATACATTAGAGTGGATTAAGAAGAAAAAAGGTTTTATCAGGTGTTGACTAACCATAAACATAATATGTTGTGAAATCAAGATGTACTGTGTTAGCTTTGGGGTTAAAAAAAGACAAATTAGTTCTTTTAAAATTCTAAAGCTGGTTTTCCCAGTAAACCATGTACGCTATAAAAAGGTAGGTAAACTGCATTAGGTAAATGCAATTCATCTTCCAAGAACGTGGCCAGATATGATTCAGTATCAGTGCATGTTTTTAGGTATCTATGAATCACAGTCTTCTGCCCAAGTTTGGATTTTAATATTAAATCAAAATTTATTTTTATGTTTAACATAAGAAAAAAAGACTGTTCTTCTGAAATTTTAGAAGTTTGACGATAAGTGCTGAGCAAAAAGAAAAAGATCTTTAACTTACAAATCTTGTGCTGCATCACAGAGGAAATCCTAATTGTGTAAAACTATTGACAAGCTAAAGAGACAGATTCACATTCAATAGGAAGGTGAAATATGGCAGCAGTGACAACAAGGACAGCGCTATGACTGGTGTCTTCTGTTTTAAATTGATTTTCTGAATTGAGCTGCAAACAGTCAAACCGCACTTATACCCGGCCTTCATAACTTTAGAGAGCACCTCTCTCAGAATCCAAAAAAATCAAATTTTAGCTCTGTAACACTGATGGCTGGAAAAAGCGATGAAGTAGTGAGAAGTTTATCTATGTATGTAAGGCTTTTGGACTTTACAGGCTGGCAAATTCTGATGTAACAGATTACAATTTTTTGTGTCTTTCTGATAGTTTGGGGTGAGAAGCTAACAGAGACATGTGAGCATTTGCATGCTTATATGAGGTTTAGTGTGAATTTTTTGATTTGATTCTTTGGTTAGAATGAAAACTGTGATACCTAGACAATTTCATCTATGGTCCACTAGCTGCCACTCAACACCTGGTGCTTAAGAGGGCAAAAAACATTAATTCAATGAATAAATAGTTTTTTTTACTTTGCAAAATAAGTAATACATTAGAACGTCCTAGGAAGCAAAGCTTAACAGATCATTTTTAAATAAACCAAAGAAAGCAGTGGTGGTCATCTAAAATAAGTGACTATCAGTAACAAATTAATGAACGGAGTTCATTTTAAATACATTTTAAACTTTAACATTATGAATCAATACGCTGGGAAAAATATCTTTAAACTAAAGAGCATTTGAGTTATATTAAAAATAAACTGGGGTTAATTAAAATTCAGCAACACAAGATGGTTAAAAAAAAAAGACATCAAGCACAATTAAGCAAAAAAAAAAAAATCAGAAACACATGGAAATAAAAAAGTGAGCCCAATAACAAAAAAACAAAAAAACAAAAAAGAAATAAACATACCAAAATCTGAGTGGTTTCATGCAGCCAGTAAATAAACAGCCCAGCTTCCTTTCTTTACTCTCAACCGCCCCTTATCCCCACAATCCTCGATTGGAATTTCCTGTTAATAGCCGGGTGCAAACGCCCACCCTTGGATGGAAAACTTTCTTTGAAGACCATTACAAAAGAGAGAAGATAACAAAATCAAATGTAATGCCTTTAAATAACAACTGGCAGTTTACAATTAAAGAAAAAAACTCATTTTTCAACAGAGGGGTTGAAAATTTTCCTTCCAGTATTTTTGTTCGGGAGGCCATAACTCCTAATAGGCTGTGCATAACATTTGAGAGCAGAGGCTTGCAATTAAGCTATTTAAAGGACACGCAAGAGTCTGAAGTCAAGCTGGCTGTAAAGTTTAAAACCAAAAATCCAGAAGAAAATCTAGAATTCCTTAAAAGTTGTAACTTTGGTCTTACAACATTACTATTGTAAAAAGTTTTAATAAAGAAATAAAGTTTTTATCTAAATAGGTATTTATTATTAAGGCAACGATTCGCTTTCAACATTTTTTAGTTCAAATCTTGATTTTTTTGGTTCATTGTTTTGTTTTGACTCATGATATGTGTATTACAAAACAACAACAAAATGTGGAAAAATCCCTTTTTTACCATAGAAGCAAGTAATAATGAAGAAAAATCTTTTAGTTGGCTTATACAAAGGCAGGTGTTCTGTAATAAAATAGTACTAAATACATTAAATTTAGCACATCACTCATTTTTGACACAACGTAACCATATGCAAACGCATGAAGTAGGGATGCAACGGTTCACTACCACAATTTGGTTCAATATTGTAACATACGGTTCGGTTTTTAACCAAGAATCGTAGCATACCTTTCCGTATTTTAACTATTGTTTGGAAAACTGTAAACAACTGTAAACAATAAACACAAACATTTCAAGATCTAAACCTATAAAATATAATGTATGTTCATGTAATAAAGCCCAGTTAGTTCATACCTCCAAAAATATACTAAGATAATAACAGAATGAGCCAGACTGCTACAGGATAATAAATGAATGCACCACAAATCCACTGGTCTAACATTACATGTATTACCAGTTTAGAGAAACAGAGCACCTCTGTTTTTCACAAACACAACAGGTACATCAGCATCCTACTTTTTACAGCAGACTACTCAGCTCAATACACTAGCTGCATTTACATGGACACAAGCAGTCAGAATACACACCTGATCAGAATGAAAATGTGTCATGTAAACACACCAATGGGAATACTCTGACCCAATCAGACTCAGTCAAAAATCCTTCTGATGGAGATTGGTGGGTTATGCTGACTGTTGATCCGATCGTTGTGCACGTAAACAATTTATAATTATTGTGGGTCATTAGTGTGCTGGCTATTACATCATGTATAGTCGGTGTGCGTCCCCCGGGGGACTTGGAGCATGAACAAGACCGGTCGACTGCTCTGCGCCAGCGAACCTCGTCTCTGAGCAGACCAGCCGGTTTTTGTAGCTTAGTCTCCGTGAGCAGGGGAGGGTGCTTTGTTAAGGTCTGCGCTCCACAGGAGGTTTAGGAGCGCAGTCTGTCCGGCTGCTCTGCGAGAGCGGGCTGCCGCTCTCTGGAAAACCGGATTTGGAACAGCGTGTGAGTTGGTGGATGCAGCTTTTAAATGTGAAAATGCCACTCCGCGCAGTGCTAAGAAACCATGCAAACAATCATGTGAATTTGTGTTACCAATCGTGTACAGACAACATAAAGGCTGATATTTTTCCCACGTGTTTACGCGCGGCTAAGATGCACATTGCCCGCACGTATTTCAAGTGTTTCCAAGGCTAAATGTTGTTGTTGGTACTAATTAACCAAACCTTAACCCTTCCTCCGGGTCCGTGCCGGCAAGAATAAAGCACTGACTGCCCGCATTTAGAAAATTATGTGCAAACAGTCACTTAAAATAAAAAATAAAATAATAATAATTAATGCTTAGAAGATAATCTCGCTCTTTGCTTTGTTTGTTTAAAATGGAATTTGCTAATTCTTCTTCTTCTTCTTCCATGTTAAACAGAAACAAAGACCTTTTAACATTAAGACATGTGGACATACTGCAAATATGGACAGAGCTTATCCACCAAATGGGATGCTGGTGCCAACAACTTGGAATGATTGACTAAAACAGTCATAACAATTTAAACCTTTTTGATGATCCCATCATAAAAATAAAAGCATAAAAAAGGAAAAAGAAGTTGCAAATATTTTATTGCTGTAATAAAAAACCCCAGGTAACCAACATAAAGATGCATGACTAACTGGACGCCTAGTCCTGCAAACTACATCCACCACAGCTTGCCTCTTGGTGCTGATCTAGTCTTAATGTGTATCATATGTTAAGCAATTTATAGAAAAGGATTTACATGGATGATATAAAAAGCAAAAACTTTTTATATTGTGCAACTAAAAATAAATCATTCTAGAACGCTGTTATAACACCACAGTGCACCGAAACCCGTTTGATCTTGTAAACTGTTGCAGATTTAACAGCTTCTTGACCTAACATGACTCCTGAGTATTCATATTCTACTTTTACCATTTCCTATTTCCATATTGTATTTTGCATATAGCACCATAAACATATCAACATATCAACAGAGCCATCAAAAGCAACATGACCTATTACTATGATGTGAGTGCGATGTGCTAAAGTCGTCTCATGAAGCATGACATAAGAGGAACTAGGCTGCAGAGCACAGTCTGCTTTTTGCCCTCCCTCCACACTCCATTGTTTTTGTCCGGCTGAGTGACTCATCAAAAAAATAAAAAAGAGATGGCCTTTCTCTCGTTCTATTCAAGGACTGACCAATATGAAAGTGGCCCTGAAGATGAAAACAAAAAGACAAACATGTGACTCCATAAGGTCTTTTGGGATTTGGGTCACAAGCTTGAGCAGGTTCTCAAAGCCCGGCTCCCACTACTAAAAGCCTGCTGACAGACTGTTGCCTCTAGCAGTTTCACTATGTCTAGCTCCATACGAATATGTGCTGACCTTAATGATTCACAGAATCATCACAAATGACATTCTCAATACCCAAAACACATATCTAAGAAATAGCATGTTATCTATGTAATACTTTCACATTGAGAGAGGTTATTTGGGGGAAGAATTATTACAACTATTCTTGGTATTTTCTTATTTTGTTACATTTATTTTTAAACTAAAAGAAAGTAAGCTTGTTTAGATTTTTTTATAGAAAGTATTTATAGTTCCTATAGCAGTTTATCCGTGTAATAAAATCTGATGTTTTTTCTCTATTGAGGTTAAAACACTCACTGAAAGAGAGTTAACTGATGTCATGTATTTGACCCATCCTCAGATTATTACGTAATGGCAAAAACATTAAAACCAAGTCCAACATTTTCTATCATAGTTAGGATATTATTGATGAATGAATTTTATAAAGACAGCAGATGCACAAAAGGGAAAGAGTGTTAAACTGTGGCTCTGAAAGCGAAGTTAAATCTTAGCCAAAGATCTGGACATAGGCCTAAGCATTTGATTTCTGACGCAACACTAAATCTGCTTGTCGCAGCTGATGGATTCAGCATCTAGGTCGAATAGGAAAGGCAAGAACAGAGACAAGAACTTTTTTGGACCTTATTTATACATTGAAATAGTGCATACGTTTAAAAATAAAGTCAATGGGATTCAACGTTTCAGAAATGTGATAATCCTATTTAAAAATAAAAATATAGTATTTCAAACATAAAGCTACTAAGTTTATGTTGCTTGCAAATAATGTTGAATTTCTTTGAAAAGTTATAAACGTGAGCGGGCTCAAGATCCAGCAAGTGAGCAGGGATTGGTGTTTGAAGCATAAAGGAGTGAGTCATGATGACCTACATAGGCTTTAAGAAAGCTGCTCTGGGTAGAGAGAGTGAGGGAGGGGGTGGGGAGGTTGAAGAGATTCCTTCCGCATATCAAAGTGTTTACTTGGTTCTCCATGCACCTTCTCTCGGGGAGGCAAAGAAAAATAGGAAGGCAATGGGTGTGCGTGTGTGTGAGTACGGTGGGGGATGTTCACCAAGGGATGGAACAGAAAATGAGGGGAAAGGGGAGGCTAAATTATACAGTAGTAGAGCCTGTTTTTTTTCCATCAATGCATTGCAGAATCAGAAAAATCTACCAACAGAATTATGCTAAAAATAATTTACACAAAATGCCCAGAATCAAAAACTTGTGGTTTAAAGTTTTGAAGCCAACAATAAGGCCCAGAAGAAACACCAACAACTAACCAGCAGGACTTTCACGAATGTTAACGCTTTGGAACTACCTCTCTGAATATCAAATAGCCACTCCGATGAAAATAGCATTTTCGGTGTTTTTAAACACGTTCTTGTAGCATTTTTTTGATAATGAAGGACAGATATAAAAAAAATCAATATCATACATATCTGAGTATTTCTTTTTTTTCTAAATCGTTGTGAATCAGTAGCAGATTAAAAAATGCAGTTGGAAAAGCTTGTAGGCGTGATGTAGAACCAACAATGAATGGCAGGCCACAAGCTCCCTGCTCTGCTCCATTCTGATGCATCCACTTACAGACAAATATCCATGTACGTCTTCGGTTTCCTGGTCTGAGGTGGCATCTGGCTCTAAACTGTACAGCTGGATAGCTCCAATGTTGCTCACTATATTTTTGTTGCACCGCTAATGTTAGGTTGGGGGTGTGAGGAGCTATAAGCTAGCAGGTAAGAGTGTAAACAAAAGGATAAATGGTAAATGATAATGGCGTACACATGTATAGAGCTTTCTACCTTCCATGAAGGCCCAAAGCGCTTTACTGTCACAAACCCATTCACCCGTCACACACATTCACTCGCTGCGGAACACTGGTGCCAACCTTCCACCGGAGGCAAGGTGGGGTTCAGTGTCTTGCCCAAGGACATTTCAACACATGGGCAGGAAAGGGTGGAAATCGAACCTGCAATCTTCTGATCAGAGGTCGACCAACCTACCTGCACCATGGCTGCCCCTCAACGTCCCACCAACAACTCGGGGGCAAATTTCTAATGAATTACTGCTGTCCTTGAAACTTACAGTTTTTTGTTTTGTTTAATTTTCCTCCCAAAAAACAACTATCATAATTAAAAGACCACTGGAAACACTTTTACAATAGATCAAAATATAATTGGAGAGGGGCTCTAAGAGAGGCGAAAAATGCACTTTACTAAATTTCCCAACATGAAACCACAACAAATTATCATGAAACTAGAAAGATTTTTTGGTTGATCAATATGAAGGGCAAAAATCAATTTCCCTTTAGAATAGAGGCATGGATCTGGTTTTCTAATCACCTCCCCAACAGCACCGGATTTCTCCTCCCCTTTTGTCCCTCCCACAGATTTTCCAATACAATAGAGCAGTTTTCATACTGCATGTGGAGCTGAGCTGGGTCAGCCTGTTTCTGAGAAAAGAGGGGGAGTGGTTGCTTCATTGACAGAAACTAGTGGAGAGGAAAGGAGAACAAGGAAAAGTGGTAACAAAGAGATTTGCTATTGTTTTGCTAATTCTGGAAACTTCATAGGCTTTGCTTAAAATACTTCATAATAATGCAGACTTTTGAGTAAAGAATTTATTTGAAATTTTGCAGCGTGCCTTTACTAAAACACTAGCTCCATTGAAAAATAAAAATGTCCCCAATATCTTTTCTTGACATGAAACCAAGGTCAGTTTTCCATTGCTTTGCTAACCCATGCAAATACACACACATAAAAAATGTTACAAACAAAAGTATTATATTTAATTAAAAGAAAATGTGGTTAAAAAAAAAGAAAGTGTGGGTTAAAACACAGAAATATGAATATAAATTCAAAATAATTTTGCTAATAAAACAATATAGAGAAAATTCTTACCAACAAAAGAACAAGAATACAGTCTATCTCCAGATAACTTCAACAGTTGCAGTGCATATTGACTTGGGTTGTGGAAAGCTCATTTTTCATTTTTCAATGCCGGGATGGCTCAATTTGGGCATCAGCAGTCGCATCATTTGTGAAGGCTTTGGCATGCTTACATGTGTAGGCTGCAGACTAAAAATCTTTTATTGCTACACTGACTTTATGCATTAAGAAGCGTTTGAAAATCTTAAAGCCAAAATTTTAGACAAAAAATAACATTTAGAGAACAGTGACTGAAGACTAGAATACTGTAGCGAGTAGAGAGGTGTAGTCTTCTCCACTCCATCCCTTTTCTTTCTTTTTGTGTTTGTGCTGCATCACCATTAACTGCAGCCATAGGAGCTCTGCCAAAGAGCTGCAAGTCTGCCATCCACACGAGACTAGCTGGAACCAAAACAGAAAAAAACTAAGTCACCTTTCTACGCATTGTTTAGTGATGTCTCTCTACTTTTAAAACACCAAATGAATACAATCACAAATTCTGCTTAACCACTGATGAACTATAGAATGTCTTTACAGATAATGGCATCAAACTACACTGGTTGAGGAAATTAGAATACAGGGATGGAGAACAGCATGACCTACAGGGTTTAATGGCTAGCCCAGTGTGTGTTTATGGGCGGCGTTTAAAATAGACAAAGGGGAGCTCAGGTTAAGACAAATGGGGATGAGAGGAGAGGCTGATGGGGGAAGGGGTACAAGGATGAGGCGGGATGCACTAAAAGAAGGGTGAATTATTGATGACAGCTAGAAGGAGTCGTAATATGCAGACAGATACAGTGTACGAAGCATTAGAGCATGGGTATCATTACACATTACATCAGTCCTGCTTTCTCCCATCAACTTTCCCTCTTCTTGCTACTGACTACCACTGCATTCTGAATATCCGCCTTTGTTCCTTGACCGTATTCTACTAAATTCTTAAGATACAACATCTATTCAAAGAGGGGACTTTCAGCATTCCTCAAAACAGTTTGTGACTTCATACCAGCAGATATTATAAAAGGTGTGCATCATATTATAAAATGGAAACGGCAAATCAAAAACAAGTAAATCTTTTCAGGGATCTACAAAATAGAAGACATGGATTAAAGAACTACGGTGCACAATTTAGAAAATGCAAACCGCAACATCTGAGTTCATGTAGAGGTTAGGAGCCAAGCAGGGCCCTTCTTCCAACAATTCTATGTGCAGGCCAAGCACAACAGAATGGATAAATCCAATTGCTACAATTTCCAAGGGAGGACTAAACCAATTTGAGATTCACCCCTACACTCAATTCTGTCTGTAGATTTGAATGTATGAATAAGGGCAGTGTCCCGGGGCCAAGAGGAAATGGTGTGTCTGACAATGTTGAGGATGAACAAGCGCAATGTTTAATTCAACCCAAATTAAACAGAAAAAAATAGAGAGAAACAAGAATTGGGGAAATGAGACATGTCCTTTTTTCTGCTACTTTTGAAGGAGCAGTAGCTCATACGCTCATGGCCATAGTGCAAAACCAAATAAGGTTCTCTACGCTAAAAAGAAGATTCCATATCACATATCGAATTGAAAGACAAACATTTTTAATATTTAAAATTATTTGGATGACTTGTATGTTTGTACAGAGTTGAAATAGAGGAAACACTTTGGTGTTCTGATCAAATTAAATGTATGGCAACAGATGCAGTGCAAATATAAAAGATTTTATTGTAACAATCAACCTCTAAAATTTTGTTAGTTCTGCAAGGACAGAGAGTCTTTACCACCACTTAACTCTGCAAAATATGGTACGGTTTATATTTTGAGATTAAGATTATGCATATCCAAGTAGACTAGTGCATGCTAAAATGGGGAGAGCTAGCTCTGTCTGAGTGTTGTTGTAGCCTGTGGAGCTCTAGTCTGCCCTTCCCCCATTTCCCTGTCTCTGCTCTTTTTTCCCCTCCCCCTGACTGCGGCACGCAGGCGAGCTGGGCAGATGGTATCCTAGCAAGCAGAATGACCCTGGTGTTCCTGCCCCTTGTTTTCATCCTGCAGTCTTGATTGTCCAAATCTAATCCTAGACTAGCTCCAGCTTTTGGACCACTGCCAGCGCTTTTATTAAACATAAAAGGTTTTTCAATTCAACCAGAGTGCTAGCTAGCTCATCAGCACACAAACACTACATCTGTGCTGTCAAACTTCTGCGTTTTTCAATCTTATTCTTGGAAAATTATTTAGAAGCAATTTTAGAATTTAGAAGCAGTTTTGAAAACAAAAACAACATGAAATTTTGGAGATCATATTCTTCAAAGTGGAATGTCCATTAGTAAATTAAAAATGAAACGGTGACATTTGACTATGACATGGAAAAGTGGCAGACACTGAAAACAGCATTCAATGAAAAGTGTCAAATAAAATTCTTGTATTAAGTCTGAAAATATGACCACAATAATGAATAAAAGCATTCAATAAAAAATTCTAATAATCAAAAGGTAGGACTGTGTACAATTAATTATGAGACAGGAACAGACTGATTCTTTCTACAATGCTACATTGGTTTTATAAAATCTATATTGATGTGAACAAAAAATTGCAAAGGAATACCAGTGTGAAGACAGCCATAAACTGAATGTGATGTCTGTTCTTTTTTTTAAGATCTAGGCAATTCACCTTGGAAACATTCCTGCTTACTCTTACTCCTAGTAACTTTGGGCTTAAATCAAAACCATTGACTGTATATGAGAACTGGGCCGAGCGAGTGTGGTATCACCCATTGGAATGTATCGTCTGTACCCACTGTTGTTGAATAGGGATGTGAATGTGTTGGGGCTGCGCACGTGTGTGCAAGAGAGAGCGCATGCAGCAAGGTAGTGAATGAGGGGGGCAGTGAGGGCGCGCATTCGTGTTGTGTGTTATGGAGGAAGGAGAATGGTAATAAAAGAAGGCTTCCCCCAGAATAAATGCTATTGACTCTTTATTAACCCGCTCTGGAGAATCTGAAGGTCCGAACGGGGAAGTGAACCCCGAAGGAGGATCCGCCTTCGGCCCTGGAGAAGCCGGTCTCCCCCGCGCTTCTTCCGACCACGGTCGGAAAGGAAAAAAAGTAATCGCGGGAAAGGCTCAACACCACGCTCGGACATTTCGCTGGAAATTTTTTCAAAAAACGCCCGGTTGCGATAAGAGCCCTCGAGTTTGGCCTGAATAGAGCTGTCACCCCAAATATTAATCAAATCGGGAACTTCGCTTCCCTTCCACTGACTGGTTGCAGCAGCATCGTCCGCCATGATTGATGTCAATGTTCTCGTTCCCGCCTTCTTCAACACAGAATTATGACTTTTGTAGCGTATCAATGCCGTACGGGTCGGATTCATGTGGCCTGGCCATTCAGACGGCAGTCGCATTTGAAAAGATCGGATACGCATCGGATTCAGGACCACATACCCAAGTGGCCTGGGCTGCATTTGAAAAGATCAGATCTGTGTCGTTCAGACTGTCATGAAAAGATCACATACAGGTCACATAGGGACAGAAAAAAAAAAAAATTCGGAATTGGGTTGTTTCAGCCTGCAGTGTGAACGTAGCCATAGTTCTCCTGGGAGACACGTTTCTCAGTCTGGCAGCTTGTTCACGCAGAGCGGCTGGCCGGACTGTGGTCCGAAGTCTCCTCCAGAGTGCACACTGTAACAAAGCACTCTCCCCTACTCCCCTAGCTGTAAAGCCTGCTGTTCAACTTGGAGACATGGTTTGCACGAGCGGAGTAGCCGGCCGGTCCTGTTCGCGCTCCAATAGCTTCTCCTGGAGCACAGGTTGTCTAAGCATGATGGAAAAGCCTGTTCAGTAATGACCCACAATCAGAATAAATTGTTTACATGCACCACGATCGGATCAACAATCGGCATATCCCACCTATCTCGATCGCAAGGAATTTTTGATCCGAATGGGCTTGATCGGGTAACACAAATTCACATGATTGTTTGCATGGTTTGTGCGCAGCAATCCGATTGTCGTGTTTACATGATGCATTTTTATTCTGATCAGGCGTTTATTCTGACTTTTGTGTCTACCTAAATGCAGCTCCTGTCTAAATGTACACAAATTTTTCCTCATTTTAAACTGTCTTCTGAAGCTCAAGCAGTTGGGACAGTGTAAGAACAAATGCTGTTTTCGACACAACATTGCTGATTGAATAAAAATGAAGTGATTATTGTCAACCACATACTATATGATTCTGATGCCAATACGGTTCAGCATTGTTTAGCTACAAGAAGGAAATTTTGAATAACGAGGCTTAATAGAACAAGTGCACAGACGGGTTGATAAAAGTTCACTTTGATAGTGTGCATGTCTACATTACATGCATGCAGTTGGGTTCACATCATTGAAAGTCAACCTTTGTATATTAGCAGGTAAAGTCAATGAAGATGATGGAAAGCATTTCCAGCCAAGCCAGCCAATCTCCTGTACTTAAGAATCCATCAAGCTTAGTAATCAATAAAAATAGGCTTGAGCTTTGTGGTGCAGCTGCCGCATAGCAATAAAAGCATTACTGGGTTTGACTTCACAAAGTGAACACAGATTTATTCAAAACAAAACCAAATATGGGATGGGGTGGGTTGCTTACTAAAAAAATCTTGCTCTATACTTGTCCTACCATTACACACAAATCTACAGTAAATGTAAGACCAATTATAATTATCTCTGCAAAACAGTTATAAAGTAGCTGTGGTCTATTCTATCATGTTATGCTACGCTCCTTACCGAGAGTGCATAAATCAAACAAAAACACACTTTTCTGTCTTGAAATGTATAATTTTTTATTACAAAAATATTAGCAAAGGATCAAATAAGAAATAGAACATATAAGATGCCTATTTTCAGTTTAAACTCAAAATGATCATCGATAAAACTGTACAATACATTCCTTGAGTTTGCCATAAAGGAAAATGACAGTGCTGATAATACAGCGGGGAAAATAAGTATTGAACACGTCAACGTTTCTCTTAAAAAACATATTTCTAATCGAGCTATTGACAAGAAATTTTCACCAGATGTCGGCATCAACCCAAGTAATGCACACATAGAAAGAAATCCAAACATTTATGTCCATAAATGAAGTTATGTGTAATAAAGTGAAATGGCACAGGGAATAAGCATTGAACACATGAAGAAAAGGATGGGTAAAAAGGTCTGGCAAGCCAAGAAAGCAGCTGGAGTTTGTCAGTATTCAGAGGGTTAACCTGCCCCCTATTAGTGCAAAGTATTATCAGCTGGTATAGTCCTGATTGATGCCTTTTAAAAAGGTTTCTTACCAGCAAGGTGTTAGACAAGAAGCATTGCATGATGGGTAAAAGCAAAGAGCTGTCCAAAGACCTACGCAACCTTATTGTTGCAAAACACACTGAAGGCATTGGTTACAGGCGCATTTCTAAACTTCTGAAAGTTCCAGTGAGTACCATTGGGGCCATCATCTGGATGTGGAAAGAACACGGCATTACCATAAAGCTGCCACGGCCAGGTGCTCCATGCAAGATTTCAGACAGAGTCAGAACAATCATCAGAAGGGTTCTCCAACAGCCCAGGACCACTCGTGGAGAGCTTCAGAAAGACCTGGAATCAGCAGGTACCGTTGTTTCAAAGAAAACAATAAGTAATGCACTCAACCGCCATGGCCTCCATGCACGCACACCACGGAAGACTCCATTTTTGAAGAAGAAGCATGTTGAAGCTCATTTGGATAAACATTTGGATAAACCCATGACATTCTGGGAGAAGATACTCTGGTCAGATGAGACCAAAATTGAATTCTTCGGATGTCATAAGACACAACATGCTTGGAGGAAAAATGGCACCGCACATCACCCCCAAAAACACCATACCAACAGTCAAGTTTGGAGGTGGGAGCATCATGGCGTGGGGCTGTTTTTCAGCATGTGGTACTGGTAGACTTCATATCATTGAAGGAATAATGACTGGAGAAAAGTATGGAGACATTCTTGATCAGAATCTGCTGTCAACTGCCAGGCTGCTGAAGATGAAAAGAGGGTGGATCTTTCAGCAAGACAACGATCCCAAGCACACAGCCAAGGTAACACTCAACTGGTTGAAGAAAAAGAAAATAAAGCTGCTAGAATGGCCCAGTCAATCACCAGACTTGAATCCAATTGAAAATCTTTGGAAAGAACTGAAGATCCGGGTTCACAGAAGAGACCCCCAGAACCTTGAAGATTTGAAGGCAGTTTGTGTGGATGAATGGGCCAAAATCACATCAGAGCAATGTATTTGACTGGTTTCTCCACACATGAGGCGTCTTGAGGCTGTAATCACCAACAAAGGTTTTGCACTAAGTATTAAATCAATTTCAGTAAGCGTGTTCAATACTTATTCCCTGTGCCATTTCACTTTATTACACATAACTTCATTTATGGACATAAATGTTTGGATTTCTTTCTATGTGTGCATTACTTGGGTTGATGCCGAGATCTGGTGAAAATTTCGTGCCAATAGCCCGATTAGAAATATGTTTTTTGAGAGAAATGTCGACGTGTTCAATACTTTTTCCCCCCGCTGTATGCCTAACATTTTCTCAAAGTTCTTGGTGTCACAGCTGCAAATGTGCATTAGGCTTCAGATAAATTAATAAAATAAGAGGAGGAAAAATATTTCAAACAATGTTTTTAGTATTTGTTTCAACATACTTTTATTGGTTTCTTGAATAAATACAAAAAGTAGTACTCCGCATTTGGTATTAAGTGAACTGTGGGAACAACAAGCCATAGCCATCAATCTGCACAAGTGACTGCAGCCTCTAAGCCCAGCAGTTCTCCCCCCTGTTTGCTTCTCCTCGCTTCCACAGCCTGTGACATCACCACAGCTCCAAAGAGCAGCTCTATATTTAGCTTCTCACACCCCTGCTGTGCCTCACCACTCTGTCAATGCTTTGGCTGAGCTCAATCTTCCTCCTCTATACATAGAATGGCTCATCTCTCTCTGTTAGTTTAGGAAGCAAGGAGTCTGGATGCTTTTAAAAAAGGAAATAAAGGAATAATAAACAGAGCCAGAGACAAGAAAGGAAGTAAAATGAATACAAAGAAAAAAAGAGGAAGTAGCTCATTGTGAAGGACAGAGGGAATGGTTCAGAAGAATAAGCAGGATGGTGCAAATAGCTGTGCCGTAAACCAGTCCCTCCAGAAACTCCCTGCGAGAACAGCTCACGTGTAGGCTGGTTATGCCACACTGTCCCAATTTGTGCCAGTAAGTTCACACACATGAAAAGAGACAGACATAAAAAGCCCCGTAGAGCCCTGCAGTACTAGATAGCACTCTTCTTAACGGAGCATTGTAAAAGACTGTGTGTGGGAGAGAGGATGGGGGATGGGACGCCGTGTCTGACTGGCATTTCAAACATCCTCCCTGCACAAAATAACATCCTGGGAAGATAATCTGTTAGTGTGTGACAATTTATTCAGGCTCATGTTTCTGCAGTGTGAAAGCTGCAGAAGGGAAGTGCAGGAGACCAATGAGAGGAGTCTGCTGCTTTTCTGAAGGTAAGAAACAAAAAGAGAATGAGCCATCTCTGCTTATTTACTCCAATAAACACAAACTCATTTCCCCTTTCCAACAAAAAAAAATCAATTCAGTGCTTTGCATCTATACTGTTGTTGCTCTTATACATCATTCATCCCAGTTTTCCCCAAACATAAAAAACTCGTACGTAAATCAATGTTTTTACAGTTAGTTTTGCAGGCCGTTGTCATTCTATGAACTTTTAAATCCCACTCCAGTCATCTTTTGATTTATTGTAAAAGGGTTCCCACTGGTCTTTCTTTACTATTCTGTGTTTTTAGCCAAAATAAAAAAGAAAACAAAAACTGTGTTGTTGTCTAGGGCACCAACAAAAATGGTGAACAATATTGGACCCATCCATCCGTACAGTTTTGAGCCAGATGCCAGCTCAGACAAGAAAAACAAAGACGTTCATGGATCTACTGTATGCAAATGGATGCAGCAGAATGGAGCGGAGCAGGGAGCTTGTGGCTTGCCGTACATACGCTTTTTCCAACTGCATTTCCTGTCTGCTCCTGATTCAAGCAGATTAGAATAAATAAATAATCAGAAATGCAACTTTAAGATTAATTTTCTGCCCTTCATATTCAGAAAAATGTTACAAGAACATGTTAAAAACGGCAAAGCACAACTTTCATTGTAGTGGATCTTTAAATAACAAAACACATTTGGGTTCTCTGTTGTATATTGGTTATCAGGTCACTTTAAATAAAGCTATGCAGCTCATCATTATAATCCCTCTAAAAGCCAGCATTGTGCACATCGTTCATGTTCGTTTCAATCTGGAGCAAAGACTGGAGACAGAGGGGTAAAGGTCTCCTACTGTGACTGCAGCAGAGATGTTTTACTGCTTGAAGACAGTTACAGAGTTATTGGTGTTTAACCTAACAGTCTTAGCTATGAGTTCACAGGGACATTGGAAAGAAGAACTGCAGCTAAATGCTAGCAGTGGCGATGACTGCTCCTCTAGAAGAACAGTGGTAGAGTCTTATGTCATGTCAAAGTCACCAAAAGTTGTTTTCAAAACACCAGAAAAAGTTCTTCTCTGCTAGTTTCTGTTTTTTTGTACAAAGGTTACTGAGGGGTCTAAGAACCAACTTTTAGGTAGGTGATTAATTAGCAGTTGTTTATGAGGTAGTGCGCATGTTACAGAGTAGTTTGTCCGTGCTGATGTAAAACTTATTGCAAAATGCCAGCAGACCAAAGTGCAAAACAAAGATGACTGATTCACACATATACATGCAAACTCAACAAAGACACAAATGACACAATTACTTTAAGGACTGAGGACTTACATGAGACTACTGGTAGGTTGTGAGACTAATGGGTTGTGTTTCTGAGTAGGGGATCAGGAATACCACAAGTATTCTCACTCTTCTTTTTCACCAGGATAAGTGCTGCCATCTACAAAAATAGTCAGATGACTTCACATTTTTTGTGTGCAACAGAGATGGTCAAGAGATTAAGAAGAGAGATCTGGTGAACCACTTTGTGGCGTATTCCAGAGAGGATAATATGATACTAAATGTGAACAAGACAAAAGGAGAGGATTGTGGTGTTTTTGAGGTGCACAAATGTGTCAAATCACATATTCATCATGGGGGAAGAAGTGGGGGCAGTGGAGGAGTACCAATACCTTGGTGTTAATCTGGACAATAGACTAAAGATAACAGTATGTAAAGAAGGGAAGCTTAAGTCCTTCAACATTTGCAGCAAGACGTCACATATCCTTTACAAGTCTGTTGTGGAATGTGTGATTGCATCTGCTGTCACCTGTTGGAGTGACAGCATCAGAGCAAGAGACTTAAACATGCTAAACAAGCTGTTAAAAAGTCTGGCTCTGCTCTGGAGCTTCGAATGCTGTCCAAAGAAAGATGTTGTGTAAGATGAAAACAGCTACTAGATATAGGTATCTAGCAAAACCAGCAAAGACATCATTTGAATATTTAAACAAAAAGGCCTAAATCTGCATTTCAAGCTATGCGTGTATAAATACTTTGATCACTAGATTATCCCACCAACGCTTTAAAAATAAATAAATTGAATCAGATGGATTCCTGCTCCAGCAGTAGTTCTCTCACTACTGCTGTAGTGATAGAGGCAGGAACTAGCTTTACAAACAGGTGGGCACACGTGCGGCAGGGGATTATCCCACCAGCACTGATAGTGGCAGGCTTGCAGGAATAAACTACACGAATGTGAATAAATGCCTGTGTGTTTGTGTTACTCGTTTCTGCAGAACTGTTGACAACCAGATTTGTCTAATCTCATGCTTGATCACAAGAAGATGCACCTCAGTTAGAAAACATTATACAGCGTTTCAATCTAACCATCCTACCACTTAAAAGCACAAACAAGTGTGATCTACTGTTCTGTGAGGATCTTGCATTTCCAAAGTTTTACACTAAACGCAAAACAGTACTAAACTAATACTAGAAATGGGATTAAACATTTGTATTAAACTACACTTGAATTCCAACACGTGCACCACAATTTCTCCATTAACCTACAAACTACCCTCTGAAGGCATGTAGAGGAATACAGGTCGGGTAAAAGGTGTTCTCAAAAACCAAAAGACAACATAAAACAAAACTGCCTCGCTTTACTCTGACTATGACAACAATTACACAAAACATTTGGAGTCTATTTTTTTACGCAGTAACAAAAAAAATCACAGTCCAAATGTACTAAAATAAATAGTAGCCTGAAAATGACTGTGATAACTTGGTATTGTAACATTATTACATCTTTCCGTTTTCTTTCACATTGTGCAGGTATTCGGAGATGTCGTTACTTCCAGATAATTCTAAATAAACGTAGAACATGCAACAATGATCTATCTACTAATTAATTTGCAATTGCAAGAATTAATACAAATTTTACCAAACTTTGAAAAATTTCCACAGCTTTCTGGTTTTGATTAGTTTTCACAATTTGACCAAAGCCTGTTATTCTATGGCCCACAAGATTGACATTTCAATGGCATTTTGAAAACTTCTCTTCATAAGGAAAATCTCCATGTCCAATGTCAGCTGTTCAAAACCCAATCTAAAGACATCCAGAGAATGTGCACTTCTATTAAAAAAACAGGCAGCTAGCTCATTTTCAAAAATGTATTCACATATGTCAACTGTTGGATGTTTCTCTGCAAGTCAGGCTTTTACAGATATATATTCAAGTATGTGTATTTTTATTTAAATTATTATACCTGAATATTTCAATAACATTTTAATATGTATTACTAATTTCTAGAGCTGGGTGATACCGTTTTCTTAATATCAAAATATATAAAATATTTTTTTGTCATATCAGGCAATAACAATATATATTATAATATAATCCAAATAACTATAATTGTCAAATTTGAACACTCTGCTCATTAGAGAATTGTGTAATAATTGTTTCAGGTTGTTTAGATTGAAATATTTATTTTCTATCATACTTTAAACATAACAAATGCACTGAAGGAACATGATTATAGCAAAAGCTTTCAAGTTTCAAAAGAGATTATAAATAAAACAGAATGCTAAAGTGCTTGATCAGTTTACATTTAAAAACAAAACATTAATAAAACAAATAAATTCTAATTTTTTCAAGTTTTACAGACTAAACATAAAAGTGACAAACAATTTTGTGAACATCCTGTGAATAAGCTAGGAGCAAAAGCAAATTTTCAGAACTTCTCATAGTTTAGACTGTTGCTGCTGTGCAGGTCTAACCTTTGTTGTTTTTGCTGGAGAATCATAGTTTCTTTCAGTCTAAGCTGGAGCATGCTCGGTGGCTCTGCTTCAGGTGGTAAGATAGGTTGGTGGTATGTCTAGTTTTTGGAGGACATTGCCTTCTGTACAGTTTGCAGTGCACATTACTCGGATTTTTGTCAGACTGTAATACCTCCACACAGGGGCTGAAATTAAATTTTTGAGTCACTGACAATATTTTTTACTGGCCAAATTATAACATTATTTTACACAGAAATATAATCTACCTTCTGATTTTTTTTTAAGAAAATGAAATTGATCAAACTATTGTAAAAATTCTATGAGCACGTACTTATCTTAATGTAATCTCAAATTCAAACATGCTGTGAAAAAAAGGTCAGATTTCAATTCTGCCTGCAGGTGATAACATTTTATATTAAATCAAAACAAAAAACAGCTTGAAAATAGTATAATGTTTGGATTATTGGATTGTTGTAATTATTAATCATTAACATTAAAGCTACAGCGCTCTCACGAGGGATGGGGGCGGGATTATTCAGCACATCTGACTTGACACAGTTCTTTAAAAAATATGTAAAAATATTTTTTAAATGTCCTATGTCTTAAAAGGCCGGTCCTTGAAAATACTGTCCGACTTTAAACCGGTACATATGCATATGCATGCATACAGACAGACAGCTCGTTAGCATAGCATCATAGCATTAGCGTCTATCAACTGCGCTGTCTTACAACTTTAATCTACAAGGGGTGAAGCTAACAACATTAGATTATTGACTGGAGGTTAAAATGTAAAAAAAAAAAAAAACAGTTGTAACACAGACAGAACACAATAGAGACTTTAGACGACAACAAAGAACTGACAGAGACTAGTTATACAACTCCAGAGGGACATTAATGAAACTGTAGCCATGATAATTTTACAGACGCCATGTTCAGTAGCTTAAGATATAGGTCACTTTTCACCTTTTCAGCATATCCCGTCAGGGGTCGCCACAGCGAATCAGCTTGCACTGAATCACACAGGTGGTTTGGCAGAGACTTTTATGCCGGATGCCTTTCCTGACACAACCCTGTATTTTATCTGGGCTGGGGACCGGCACAGGGGGACCCAGACTTGGGACTCCTTGTGGCTACAAAGTTAGGGAGAAGTGCAAAGGGTCTTACCCAAAGACCCACACTGGGTGAAGTTAACCGCGCCGCCTGGGAATCGAACCCTGGTTTCCCACGCTAGTCCTACACACAGCCAACTAAGTCATCCAGCCAAGTCATCCAGCCAAGTCATCCAGCCAAGTCATCCAGCCATGTCATCCAGCCAAGCCAATGAATATTTTTGGTGTGTTCCAAGGTGGCTTCCTTAATATTTTTAAATACAATCACCACATCTACAACAAATGCTTAAGTTACTTAGGGAAGCTTTTATAAACAAGGTAATCAGCATTTGTTTCCTGCAGAGCTCATGCCTCTGGTTAGCAACAGCTTATATGGGTGTAGGAGATCACTTCAGGGGGAACATGTAAAAGGGAGACAGCAAACTAGCTGAGCATGTAAAGACAGTGGAAAGCACAATAACACAGCTCAGTGAACAGTTTGAAAATAACATTTGAGTTCCTGTTACATCGAAAAGCTAGCTAAAATAAGAGAACATTTCTGCAGCATTGCTACGGTACATAAAGAAAACATGTTCATTTGAGTAATTTGTCAAACATTAAGAAATGTAAAAAGGTTTTTGCAGGTGTTCCATCAAACAAAAAATCCCTTTGAAACAAACATCTAAGCTAGCATACAAAAGCAATATTGCTTCACAATACGTACTAATAAAATATTTGCAGTAATGTTTACATAGAGCAGAGCATTTGAGTTCTAACTGCAGGATTTGCATCCAGCTCTGCTCACCAATGTGCCGAAGTGTCCTTGGGCAAGAAATTGAACCCCACATTGTTCTCAATGGCTTGGCTATGGCTTTGGATGGTAGATATGTTGCAATTGGTGTATGTGCGCACAAGACTGTGACTATAAAGTGCTTTAGAGCCTGAAAAAGGTAGGAAAGCAGTATTATAAATATACACAATTAACCATTAACATCCAAAAAGATTGCAAAACATATTAAAAACTAAGCATGCATTAGAGCATTTTTCCCATAAACTAAAAATGGAATGTTTCTCATCAGCAAAAACAATGCTCTTGGAACATGCGCTTGATGTGTTCATTTAATCCAGCAGAAGCACTTTCAGTCGTGAAATAGTTAACACATAGATTAGATTAATTTAGAATGCATTGAGTGTGTTAAAGTAATAGGATTCTGTCACCCAAACAGATCAACTTGTTCCTCGTGGCTTTATCCAGACAAAGCAAGAAAAACAATTAGCATGTCTCATACGTGTAACATAATTATTATTCAAAATGACTGGCAGCAGCTAAAACTGACTGGTAATGGCGTACACAGCAACTACATTCTTGTGACCTGTAGACTTTAGCCACTAAAATAACAAGTATAAAAAAGCTATGACTAACTAGTTAAACAAGTCAGTAAACAAACCAGGGCGCCTGCAGATTTACTGACATTTAAGTTAAGACTTTTTAAGACCCATTAAATACAAATTTAAATCAAATTTAAGACCTTGTGTACAAAGACAACATTGTGTCTGGTCAGGGCAGGATACACACAGTTACAGATACTGTATACACACTAACTAGTGTAAGAATAAAAAATGGCAGATACATTCATTCTTTCCTTTACAAATAAATTCTTTAAAAATCAGAAAATATGATTTTCTCCCTCATTTTGTCTCTCATATTTGAGGTAAACCTATGATGAAAATTACAGGCCTCTCTCATCTTTTTTAAGTGGGAGAACTTGACCAATTGGTGGCTTACTAAATACTTTTTGCCCCACTGTATATAGAGTTTAAGACAATTTCAGGCCACCCTCCACAAGTATGTAGGAAACTTGGGCTGATCCATTCTAGGTGTAGCTACAGGTATAACTTGATGGCTGACTCTACAAACAGCGCGACTCAATGTCATTGGTAACATTTAAAAATTTTAATCAAACAATTCAAAATATAAATTTTTTAAAACAAAATGCATTACTCAAAAGGTCTTAAAACCTATAAAGATAAAAACAACTGGACAACTTTCCGATCATTTGAATACTTGAAGGGTAAAATTCCTGATGATGCATTACAACTTAAACAAAATATAACAATAACCCTACACTGAGGTGCCTTTGGGGGGGGGTCAAAGCATTAAAAAAAATTCTGATTGGGTTATAATATCATAACCATTTGAAAATACAAATGGAAAAGAACTTTAAAAAAACATACTATGATCTGTAAGATGTAAAAGTTGGTTAAAATGCTTTTACAAAAGAAAAGCTTGACAAACCCACAAAGAAAAAATGTTTTGATTACAGGCTGAGATTGAAATAGGCAACATGTCTGGACTCATTTGAACCAAATCAAAGGTGAGAACATAGAGGAAGGGGACACCAATCTGCACCACTGCATAAAACCTCTATAAAAAGACTGCACTATCGCTGGTAGGGCAGGATGTCAGATGAAGGAACACCTGGCTAGGGAGAGGTCCAAACTTGCTGAATATCCATAGTTTTCTCTACTTTTGTGCTTTAACCACAGAACAAAGAGATTTTATTTCCATTGAGAAGTGTACTGTGTTGAGAATAAAGCAGATAGGCTTGCTTAGCCTACTAATGTTAAAGGGCATGAGAGTGAATAAGAGAGAGTTAAAGAGATGGAGAAGCAGAGAGGGCCATGTAGACTTACAGTGTGTCAGACAACAAGGTCAGCCCATCCCCTGAGAGGTGTTGGCTTTCCAACAGAGTACAGCTACTCGAAACCAAGGTCACTGCTCTGTGGCTGAGAGGGATAGGGGACTAGGGCAAGACATGCACAGCTCTGCCACATGTATTGTGCTGGCTCTATATAGTTTACTGGGTATTTTAAGAGTTTCCTAGGAGTGTGTGTTTGCGCATGTCTGTTACACATTACTCAAGTTCAGATCACTGACAATAAATAAATAAATAGTGCAAACAAGGTATTGTAGCCCAAATTTACACAAACTGTATTTCTAAAACACGTTTCCATTTCTGTCAAATGTTTATTGATTGAAAAGCAATTATGCTGTTCTTCTTTTTTTTAAAGGAGAAATAAACATAATATTTTAATACAGTACAAAAACAGTTTATGTGGTAAATATCTTATAAAAAATGAGATATGATTTGAGATCAAGAAAAAAACAAAAGTAGATTTATATGTAAATATCAAGACAGTTATCTGAATTTAACAAAAACATTACAAGAAATTCAGACATTTAAGTAAGAGATTTATTTGGTTTAGTTACTGAAGACTATGGCTTAATGTTGCCAATTTTTTGTCTTTATCATTTAAAGTTGGTTGTGAAATTCTACATGGAATGTCGATATGGGTCCATTTTTGGTATCCAAGTGTATTATAGTAAACTATGAAAACCAATGTTCCCTCATTTTATCACTATACAATTTAGAAGCATTGTATCCAACAGAATGTAAACAATATTCACATTTCCCTTTAGTTAAGTAATATTGAGAGTAGAATTGTTCAGGTGGAGTGACAGCTTGGTTGTACATCTTTAAAGTAAACACTTAGTGGTCTGTGGCAATTGGGAAAAAAATGCAAGTCATTCTTAGGGCTTTATGAGGGTAATAGTGTGGGTACACAAACTCAAACTGAAAGAAGACAACTTCAGTGTTATCTTATCCTCTACCACCTTGGACAATGGCCTAACAACTCTAAAATTAGCCATTAAATCTAAACACAGACTTTGGTGTAACAACTTCTCTTTGATGGGAACTTGGCTCACAGCTGATACAATGAAAGAACACCCAAGCCCATTTATAAGCGCAGAGATCAAGCCAGGACAGTTTAGAAATGAAAGCCAAAGACACAAAGTCCTCTATTGCCTTTATCAAAAATAATTGAATAGTATTGAAGTTATTAAATATATTATGTATTTAAGCCCATATCAAATATGATCTTTTTTTTAAACGTTCATACTGTTGAAGAATAATAATTCACTCTTATACCACATTCACAACTGCAGTACAGACACTCATACAGATCATATTAACCCTTTAACACCAAAGCTTCAGCTCCAGTTTTTACATTCTTTCCAATACCATAACTCTTCAACTGTGTAATTAGGGTAATTCTAGCAGATTCTAAAGTGGAGAAAAGCAGCCTCGATATGCAACACTTTGGAGCTGATGAATATTGGTGGAAAACCAGTTTGTAAAATCTCTTTTCTCTGCGTTAGAATAATCTGATTCCCACGTAAACAGTCGAGGAGTCACGATATGTCAAAGAGCATGTTGTTGAGATGTCGCCAGTGATATATCTGGTGTTAAAGGGTTAATGGCAGACAACAAAAGTAAGAGTAAAGAATATTTCAGCAACATTTGCAACAAACTAAAAATGAACAAGATTCTTGAAAAAAGATTGGTTGTGCAATTTCAAAATGACAAAAACTAGGCATTTATAACAAGAAACATATTTAAGGCTGCTTTTAACCAAAACAACACTAAACGATGAGCTGAAAATATAAGTAGAATGAAGATTACACTGTAATTTAAGGACCACCAACATTTCAAAAAGAAACAAGCCTAAATCAGTCTAAACATCAGGTAAAGATACAGTTTGTATGAGCATGCATTAACATGTACTTCAGTTGCTGGGAAAAGTCGTTTCTAAAAAGTAATCCTGCCCTTTTCAAGGAAAAAAAGCCAAACTATCTTGGTTAAAGACAACAAAAATCTTTCACTCATAGAACTGCAGAAAGGCCATCATTTTCAATATATTTTCAATGTGTGCCAACGATTTATAAATTTCAAAACAAATGGCTGAATCACATGATTCATATGTTTATGAGCTGTATTTCAAAAACTACAGGTCATGTTTAGATAGGATTTTCTACTGAAGTTTTTAGTAGATACAGTGCGTCTCCCCTGTAATGTGGCTCATTTCCAGCTCAGCTTACACTCACCGGTACACTTAAACTAATCGGTAAGCTGGTAAAAATGGGCTCAACTAGAGGGCTGTGTGCAAACATAGACACTTCTCATTTGACAGTCTGGCATTTCTAGCCATTTAAAATATTTGCCCCAAAGAAAGAAAGCTCAATTTGGTGTATATTAATAGATCGCTTTGTTGAATTTTGAAACGCAACCATTTCTAAAAGAAAACTAAATGTACCCATATCAAACGTTTTTAACAGAAATTATTTCAAATAAATGAAACAAGTGACAAAACAGATGCAAAACAAATGCAATAATAAACAAGTATACACAGCCAGGAATTGTCAGCTTTAGCTAAATTATATTTCTATGTTGTAGAAAACAAACCAAAAATAGTTTTTTTTAGTTCTGTGTAGCTGTCCTACTCTGAACGGCATACAAGTATTATCAGCTGCTGAGATATTTAAGAAACTTTTAAAAACTATGATATTTGGAACCACCTAGACTGTGGCTGTAAGCCCATAATGCTGAGCTACAAACTATTTTTTTTAAAGTATTTTTAAACAAACATATTTTGGGGAGTTCGCCAATTCAGTAAAACACCTTTTAGAACTCCATGACACCATGCTGGATGCAAAACAATCCCCACTGCACACCATAACAAACAGAAGTGTGTAAATATTAAGAACATTTCAAACCAACAACAGATTTCAATGTAAAGAAAAAAAAGAACACATTAGGTACAATACATTTGAAGTCCAACATAGGCTTAAAATAACCATAAGCAACCTTCTCTAACAGAATCCATCCTTTTTACTCCATCTTTTACTCTAAAGCCGAAGTATTTACTTATTAAAGGAACACGTTTCTGCTGGAAAGCTTGGCCCCAAAATTCTCAACTGCAATAGGCTCCATTTAAATAAAATACTATTCGACTTTGGGCTAAACACAGCCAGCACTGAAGCTAGTAGCCAGTCAAAAACAGTGTAAAGAGGGCAATGCTTAGCAACTCTTGTAAGTAAATTGAGAACTTCAGCAAACCTGTTAGGGCATTTTGGAAACTCGATTTCATAATGCTGTCAGTATTTTATTGCAACTGTTGAAACCTATCTAGAAATGATCCTGGTGACGTCTCAAATGTTTTAAAAGTACATTATCCTTATAGCTAAAATAAAATACTTCAACTAGTAAAGAAAGCAGAAATGAGGGGGGGAAAAAAAAACTAAAATCTTGAAATTCAAACTGATCAGAAAAAAATAAAAATGAGCTAGTGATTAGCCAGTAACAACCAGTGATAAAATAAAGTTAGAAAAAGCAGGGGGTTGTATTTTGTAATTTTTTAAATTCACCACCCTTTATTGTGCGAACTTAAAGTAAGCAAAATAAAGGGCGGTGAATTGCAACAAAAGTCAACCATTACTATGCTTGTAGTACAAATGGAAGAATACCATCAAACTAATCAAGCTTGCATTATAAACCATTTTGCACAGTTGAATTCACTTGCACAGTAAACACAGTTTTTCGGTCATGCCTTTTATTTAATGCAAATATGGCATAGATTATATAATATTCTCAACAATTATAATAACACAGACCCCACTTCCTGATGTAGGGCATCTAGTTTTTTTTATTGATAGGCTACCGGTACTCAAGAACCCATATAATTGAGATTTTGCTAAAACACTTTGGAAAGAGGACAGAATGCATTGTGCAGCAAAAAGAAAACACAAAAAAAGCGGACTCAGGTCAACTAGCCTTTCAATGGGATGTGCATTGAACTCCAAAGACTCATTTGAATGCAACATACAGTATGTGCAGTTGTGATGTATGCCATTCACATCAATTTAGACATTTAGGGAGAACCAAGTTGCTAAACTAATCACAACTGACATAATGGACCACTAAACATGTCCATCTTTTACAATTACACGATGTGTAAATATGGTGAGTGAGTTTCAGTAAAAAAAAAAAAAGGGGGGGGGGGGGGTATTTTCACCCGTCCAATGTCTCCTAAACTGAATATCTTATAGTGGAGTCAAAATTCCTCTGGTTAAAATATATGTTCTTTGCCATTCATATGCCTCCACACTTCAAGTCACACTGCCTTGCCTGTTCCCTGCAAACAGACTCGTTCTATAGAGTATTAGCAAGCAGTAAGTCCCCAGAGAAGGAGAAGCAGTATAGGAGAAGAAAAAAGGCAAGGTTTGGAAAACAAAACGTCTTTGGTCGTCTCTGCAGCCAGGCCAAGCCGAGCTCCACCGGCGGGGGCGAGTTATGTAATAGGACTGGCAAAGCCCACTTCCCTGTTCATAACTGCTGCTCACACTAATCCCCACTGAGAAACAAACCTTGCTTTGGAGGCAGACAATGATAAAGATGGTTTTCTGAGGGGATTCACGGCGAAGGGGAAATAACACATTTTTTGGCCTTTCATCTGCACCAAAATGAAACCCATTGAGAATGGTTGAATGGAATGAGATCAGCAGTTCTAATGGTTACATGAAGCACACAAGACAGACCCCTCCTTTAAAGAGCAGCCTAGCCACAGTGAGAAAAACTGGCTTCTCATACATGAACAATGTAAATAAGTTTTATTTCACAGAAAGGGAAATATAAGCAACCCAGTGAATGGTGAGATTTGACTTCTTTAATTTACTATGATTTAGTTTGGATTTCTTTCCTGAAAAAAAAAAAAAAAGGAAATGGCACTTTTATGAACCAAATGTACATTTAACTGCAAGTTATGCCAAAACTAGTGCTGTCATGCGGTTCGTTTTTGTGTGCGATTAATTACTCATGCCCTGCAATTAATTAATCTAATTTATCTATCTTTAATTGCAATTATTTTTAACCAAATAATTGTCGCAAAGGCCAAGCTTCATTTAAATTCAGGACATTGTGGCGCAGTAAAAGATCCTCTTACAACGAAAAACTGGCTTTAAGAAATTTTCCTGGTATAACAGACTTCCAACCTCTACTTTTAAGGTTGGAAAAAAATACCAGGAGGTATATTTTTTTAATCTCTGACAATTAAGAAAAAGCTACACAAAACACAAGAACAAAACATCTGGTCCAGAGCATTTAAATTTACTTATCAGAGCCATCCAAAAATATTGACTACATACATCTTATTAATATCATAAAAATATTGATATATTAGCCCTGAACGTACACCATTCACTTATAGAATGAACACCTCTTTGGGGTTTATCCCTTACATAATATATAATAGTTGTGGCTTGTGGGCTTGTTTGCATTAGTTTTGTAAAGAACTACAAAGTTGCACAATGACAACATCACAGCAGCAATGCAGCACGTGTGGCGTACACAGCAGTGGACAGACAGCAAGAGGTGTTTTCAGCTAAGTTCAAATAAAGCAAACATTTATGCAGGTAAACAGTTGGAACTTTGTTATTTATATTTGAGAACACGGCAATAGTTGTAGATTAGCGCTTTGAGATTTTATCTAAAATGTAAAGCGCATTCTAAATAAAATGTATTATTATTATTTAAAGTTATATTAGCGTGCTAAAAAAGCATTAATTTATCTGCAATTAATTAATTAATTAATCGCTATTAACGGGTTAATTCGACCCCCCTAGCCAAGATCTCTATTTATCATCACCAACAAAACCTGCAACATTTTAAATAGTTAAAAAAAAAAGAAAAATATGAGTCTAGATAATTGGAAATAAATTATGAAAACAAATGAATTTTATATTTATTTCCTGATAGCCATTACAATGGCCACTATCAAAGGCCACAAAATGATAAAGCGAGAAAATTGCCTGGGGAAAAATGCACCACTAGGGTCGGTTAATTCTGCTAACCAGCAAGACCAGATGGAGGATTTAAAGTAGTTAAAAATAAAAGTCTGATTCTGATTTACTGAGCTGCTTGTCTGGAAAACATGTGACTGGCATCACATGAGGCAAGGGAGGGGAGGAGAGGAGTAGCAGAGGGTTGTTGAGTGCAAGTAAGAGTGTGCCCAGCTGCCAAAAGAAAAAAAAAAAAGAAAAAAAAATAACAACACAAATCACACATCTCACTCCTGGCATGACAATAAACTTTGAGTGCAATTACTGCAGTTTCCACTGATGGTAAACAGACAAACTCAGCTCAGAGATGTAAACAACAACGGCTCTCGCTTCTACACCCCTTCAGGCATATAGACACAACAAGGGAGTTAAAGATTAATAGGATTTAGAGGCTAATTTTTGCATAGTAGGAAAAGAAAGGCCAATGCACAAATCTCAGTTAAAAGCCAACATACACACTAGCCACTCTGCAACAGCACAAAAATTCAACAGGTACATGTTTTAATTGAGAAAAACACTCCAGATATTTAGACAGCATCCTGGGTAAGCTGACCATGATGCATAATTAAGTATATATCCATCAAACACAAAAAAAATTGTCTCAACCTTGCCAGATTTATTTCATTATGTCAAATGTGTTTTCTCTCTCTCTAATAACTAGACACAGTACACTACATATTAAATAATGTCTCATCTTGCCCCATGTAGAAGACATGCTAATTTCTCTGACATATACATAGACATATTCTGACCAATAAATCAAATTTGCACTGAAAATCTAAAAACGGACATATTTGTCGTGAGTCACAACAAGCCAAGAAGACACACTTCTGTGAGTATGATGACCCGAAGGAAAGCAGGATGACTTCTGTTGGACACCACAGAGGCAATGACCTACTTTTGATAGACTCTAAAACAGACAAGCAAGTACACACTCTAAAACATGCTGAAATGTATGCATATATGGACAAAACCCTCTGACAAAAGGACTGGACAGCATAGGTTGAGAATGCACTAAAGCCTTCAACACAGCGTTCCAGGATATAGACCTCAATACTCCTGAGCTTTTAGTCTTCCTGTTGGTACAAGCAGTCTCCTGCATGTCAAGCAACAAAGAATAAAGCCAAATATCTGTGGTGTATATTATTATACATCAAGATATATAAAGAAACCATTGAACATCATCATGATTATCTTAGATACAATTACGGGGATATAAAGGCCTCCTGGTGTCATGTGACTGACTGCTTTTATAGTTGTTGCTTTGTGGACCCAAGCTGAACTAAAGTTGGTGTTTTTATATGTGATAACAACAAACAAAACAATGCATAGCAATTTTTGCAAAGTGAAAAAAAGAAAGACCCAGACTGCTTCCAACAAGTGCCTCTATGATAGTGTGCTTGAAAAGAGCAAGTATCAACTTGATGTTAGATTTGTGAGAAGACTTTGGTCTACATACCGATTCCATGGTTGTGGGAGAATGTCAGCGTGTTAAATCCGACAAGAAGAAGGGGGGTAAAAAAAAAAAAAGAAAAAAAAAAGCTTGCTGCTGCAGTATCCAGTGAATCCTGAAAGAGATTAAAACAGTATACATTTCAACACAAACATTTTTGCATAATCAACTCTGATTAGGATGTTACATGTTTGAAAAATATTCATATTCAACGTAAATGTTTTTTTTTAAATCTTGTGCAACTTTTAAAAAAAAGGTGTCCATAAAATGACGAACCATAAAGTTCAGGGTTTTATGTTTGTGACCTTAAAAAAGCAATCCAGATTAGACTTGAAAATAACTTGGATACGCCATGTGTGTCCGATTAAGTTGACATCTCAAAAACATAATATGTCTTACTAACTTTTCTTTACTATGCCATTGATTTCTAGAAATCGTTTCTTTTGTTTGTTTTTTTCTAAAATACTTCAACTTTATTTGTTATAGTTGCTTTGTATAGCAAAACAGTGATCGGCATTGAAAAATAATCCCCCCCCCAAAAAGCTGCTTTATATAAACAAACAGACCGTAAAACATCACTCTGTGTGCTTTAAAGCACCTAACAAAAACTAAAGTATTTCTTGATTAGAATTTACATCAAGATCTTCTATACCAAAAAAAAAAAAAAGTTTACAATATTTAACTATGGCAAACACATTTATTTACATCTATCACTAATAAACTTTTTGCACTTCAATAGTAAAGGAGAATTATTTAATATAATCAGTGAATTGGGAGATATAAAGTAAAAAGTGACCAAAATATACTGCGTATACTGGAAAGTACCTGTTGTATGAGGAAATTACTTTCTCCATCAGTAGGTGGACCTGACAACATATTTGATTTAAGACGTTGTAAAATGTGTAGAGTTGTAATTACTGTTGGGCTACTTATGCCTTTGCAAAATTAGTTCCTGAGATTATTAAGCCTCATTCTCAGCTCAGTCAGTTCTCCTTTATCAGTAACTGATTCTGAAACAAATAAATGTATGTACAACAGAATGTTCTATACCAGAAAGTAAAAAATATAAAATAAATAAACATTTTGCTGCAATGCCTAAACTTCCCTAAGAAGTGTACTTTTCCCTGTCTTTATACAAACAGCAAAGTGTTGTATTTGTAGTTCATTTCATTGTTCATCTTATCGCCTAGGAATCAGTGACTGTCCACCATCTCGTTATAAATTATGTCAACCAATTACAGAAAATAAAACCTTTTGCTTTGGTGTCAGTCAGTAGACGGACTGAAAATAAAATACTTCAGAAGAATAACATAGGTCAAGAAGAGATGATTGAAAGAACTCTTACTTTTCATTAAATGAACTATAGTTTAGTCATTATCATGGCTGCAAAGTAAATTTGTTTTAGGTTTTTGGTATTCCATTAGTTGATGTGTGGAAAAAACGACTGTGCTCATACTTGACAGCTGGGACACTTCAAATGAAGAAGAAATCAGGGACATAAAAACGATTAGCATCAAATGAGAACAAAGGAAGAAAAGGCAGGTAATTCAAGGCTTTATGCACCATCAAGTGTCTGAACTGGTATCCTAAAATAAAAACAGAAAAAAGGACCTCTAAATGACAGGTTACCCTTTTGATTATGTAAGCCTTTTGCCTCAGGCACAACTGCCCTTAAGGGTGCATACAAGGTATCGACAGGCAAAAAATGGGCAAACATTTACGGAAAATGCAGGTAGCCGGGGTCAAAACTTTTGGATCGTAGACAGCTAGGGGAGCCCGTAGAGCAAAATTGTTAATGCACATTTTTTCTAAGGATAAGTACAGATATATTTACAGTTTGTCTTTCTTTTTATTCTTTATAAATCAATAAGTAATCTTTCATTGTCGTGCTATATTGTCGTCTATAGGAAGTTGAGTGAGAAAAGTAAGAAAAATCCAGGATGGTTACATAAACAAAAATCCTGTGATCTGACTAAGAACCATTTTTTTTGTGGCGGTTGTAAAACTAAAATCCAACTCTAAAGAAGCAGCATTGTGTAGTCCTTTTCACACATCGTATTTCTTAGGGCTGCACGATATGAGGAAAACTTGCGATATGCGATATTAGTGATCAATATTGCGATAACGATAAATTTGCGGTAAATAAACAAATAGAAAAATAAACAAAAACATCATTCCCATTTCATTGCAACAGTTTAAAAATTATACTCCAAATGACCCTCGTCGACATGGGGGACAAACATCTAACATAATAGGCCTCCATCTGATTGGTCAAAGCATAAAGGGATTTATTTGATTCGTTAAATGCTTCAAGCTGCTAGAAGATTGTTTTAACACATTTTGGGTTTGCGATTTATTGCGATATTCGCCGTCTTTTGCAATATGCATATTGCAGAGCTGGATATTGCGATAACGATAAATTTGCGGTATATTGTGCAGGCCTAGTATTTTTTCTTTACCTGTACTTTTCTCTGGCTTTCTACATCACAAAAAAACGCGTTTTCCCACACAAAATGTTGGACAAAAAGAAAGAGGAAGAAAACTCACATAGACAGTAATGGTATACACAAGCTAAATCTACAAAAGAACACTTTAAAAATAAGTTCTTTGTAATATTTGTGACTGGTTTGGACCTTTCTGTCATTCATTCACTCATTTTCCTCCGTTTTGTCCCTCCCGTTTTGTCACGGGGCTGCCGGAGCCTAACCCGGCCACTTGTGGGCGAAGGCAGGGGACACCCTGGACAGGTTGTCAGTCTGTCACAGGGTCAGAAACACACACCCATTCGCTCTCACACTCAGACAATTTAGAGTTGCCAATTGACCTATGGAGCATGTTTTTGGACGATGGGAGGAAGCCGGAGACCCCAGAGAGAACCCACGCCTGCACGGGGAGAACATGCAAACTCCACACAGAAAGGTCCCCCATTAATGTTCTGTTTTAAAGTCCCCCAGCCGGGACTTCTTCTTACTGTGAGGCAAAAGTGCTAACCACTGTACCACCGTGCAGCCAAATTTCTGTCATATTTTCAAACAACTAAAAAGTATAATTTTTAAAACAAAAAAGTATTTTCCTTTTTTTTAGTGAAAAACAGACTGAATTGGCTGCCCTTTAACACTCTATGACTGGATGTGTAGAGACACACACAAACTCATGTTCCCTCATTTGTCATGCTCCCTTCATTATCACTGACAGAAGACCCTAATGATAAAGTAACTCAGATGTTGAAAACAGGAAACTTAGCCATGCTACCTTCACCGTTCTATCTTGCAGTTGTTGTGCGGTTGACTTTATTGTTATGCAATACTGCAGATGCTTGATGTTCAGAAGGCAATCTGCTAATAGCACAATCTTGCAAGATGGAATTGCACATTTAAAGAAGATTTCTTCAAGGGCACAAAGGCTGTTCACAAGCAGACTAAATATTTCAATATCTGACTTCTTGCATTAACAGATATTTCAAGTAACTCTGCAAACAGAATTATATGGTCTTCTTTATCTGTTAACAACTGCTGTCTAATAATAAAAAAAGGACTCAGCATATTCATAAAAAGTCAATACTTCTTGACATTTCAGAACAACTCTTTCAAAGAATAGACCTATACATTTAAATCTAACAGTAACTCTGAAACTTGGGTCATAACACATGTACTTTCTCCAAAACAAATCAAATAATGGCCCAAAATGTAGACTAGTATATTCGAATTCGAAAGGCAGATTGCAAATATGGGATTATCTGTTTTTGTTGGCATATTAGATATATATATATATATATATTGTTGGCATATATTTTGTTGGCAGTCTAGAAGTGAAGTCACCATAAGAAATAAGACAGCACACAAAAACACCTCACAGTCCTGGTGAAAATTTTTTTTTAAAACTGGCTGCATCAGCTTCTTAAAGGACTAAAAGTAATTTTAAAACAGTTATTATTGTAGAGATTAAATGATTAATCGTCCAAAGTTTGCCAATTATCCACATGACCAGTCTTTAATTTAGTGGCTAACAGCAACTAATGGCAAATTGCATTGCATGTGGTGCTGCAAATAGGACTTATTCCAGTCTATAAGTGTGATCATACAGGGTATATTAACCCATTGTTTATATGGCTTTAGGAGTGGGGAAAAATAAATAAGTTAATGCTAAAACTTCTGCAACTAAATCACAAACATGTTTGTAAATAAAACTGAGCTGACAGCTCAGTGAAAATGTTTAAATTGGGGACAAAGTGTGAATATTTTGTGTGGGCACCTTTATTTCCAATAACTGCCTAAACTGTCTGGTGCATGTGGTTCCCAAACGGCTAACTGGAATACTGCAATGATGATCTTGGCTTGTTGTGACTCACAACACTACACATTGCCAATACTTTGTGATGTCTTTAAGGAGTTATCCACCAGCTTCTTATGCTCTTATGAGCTCTTGTGCTCATGCACCTTCAATTGGGGGATGTACCAAAAATGCTCAACAAAGTTCAGGTCTAGAAAAAAGCTTGGCCAGTCCATCATCTATGATTTTAGCAAGTCAGTGGCTGTTTTGGTTATGTATTTAAGATCATCATCATGTTGATATGTTGCTCTGAATTCCAACTTCAGAATGTAGGAGAGCATGTTCTGCTGTACTACAAGTAAGAAAATGTGGGGTTTATTTTTTAAATGATGGTGCCCTTAATGAACTGTAGCTTCCAAGTACCAACCACACCCATCTCCAAATCAAAACACTTCGACCAGCATGCTTGATTGTAAGTGGAGCTGTGACGTCAACGTTCTAGTGGACAACTCCTGTGGATTTTTATGCTGAGCACACGCCCAAAAACCTCGTTGCTTTATTATGGTATAACTTGTTCTAATCCGTCTAATCACATCCTGTAGGATGTGACATCACTTCCGGGTGAGAGTAATCTAGTGCTTGATCGTTGTTTGACTGTTGTGCTCCTGTTTGGTATTAGCTTGATTGTTATTACCTAACTTAAGTTTTATCTGGTTTAATAATCACATTCAAATTCTTTAAGTAGCATCTGTAGTATACTAGTAAATACACAACTGTGTTACCCGCTTGTTGTCCACGCTACTCTAAGCTTGCAACCTAACTGCTTCTCCTTAACTAAACACCACCAGACTTAGCTTAGCGCTAAGCATGGCTTCCATCTCTTCTGCTCTCACCCCTTTTTCCCGACCCATGTGCCATATATTACGAGAAGATCCTGCCTCCTTTAGTGAGAATAGTGCTAGGTGTGTCAAGTGTAGTGTTATCTTAGGCCTGAAGGCCAGGCTAGAGACGTTAGAGACGCAGCTTCTAACGGGTAGGGGGTACACAACTTAGACATTTTCATTTAGGGGTTTACTAAAATGAAAATACGAGCGTGTGCTTACTTTTTTTAGTTACATTAGATTAAGTAAATCCAAAATGTTTGCAACTTCTATTTACAAATATATTTACAAGTAACCACAAATATAAATCATAATTGCTTGGCAAAGATCTAAGCAGCATCATAGTAATAACAATGATAACACAAACATCTATTCACGTGTAGCCTCCTCATAAAAACAAATGTAAAAATATATATTAAAAGAAAAATGGCTTAAAACCCAAGACTATTTTATTTGAACTTCTTTCTTTAGATCGCAATCATTTATCCACTAAATAATTGCAATAATCGTTTGTTTAAATATTTGGCTAACATTTAAAACACATTTAGAACCTTTTCACATTACTTTCTTCTGGCTCTCTTTTGTATGATTAGTCACAAATGCAAGTGACAGTACTATACTATCTCTGGCAAATAAGCAAAAAGTTAAGTGTTCACCAAATGGTTGAACACGTTCATCAAGTTCCAAACCAAAACAAATCACTCACATGTGTACAGCTGCTTCTACTTTACCGCCCACAACCACTGCAGTAGGATAAAAAAGTTAGTGACAAAAAGAGTGAGGGGCATATCACACAGAAATGAAAAGGCAATTTTCTATTATGTCAGAAATCGATTTTGAGAATTGAAACTACAAAGAATAATAAAGCTATTTCCACTATATATGTTTTTTGGATTTAAGCATGTTTTACACTTGGGATTGTGGTGTACAGATTAAAAAAGATGGGAGTTCAGACATAAAATCAATATCTAAAATTCTGCAATTCTTCTATAAATAAAAGTTTATTGAATCATTGTTGTTAGATTTGTTAAAACGCATACCTGTTCAACACAAACCTCTACTGTGGTCGTTTGCCAAGCTGAGCCAGTAGGCCACAAGATCTGCATATTCATGTTGCTTTCCTTAATGTGTGCATGATTACCAGCAGTGCAGTGTCAGCACAGCCTCTTATCTTAGAAAGCAAAAAGTGGACAATAACTGCTTTACCCCATAAATCTTATTTCATCAATAACACTGGGCAACATTTATAACAACAAAAAACTGTTATTGCAAGTTGAAACAGAAAACTGTAAGCTTGTTTCCATCACAATGAGTTATTTAGAAATCAGGACAATATGAGGAGCCATTTCTTCAATAATTAAAGCTTTTTGAGTTTTTGAAATCAGAAGGAAGAATTAACAAACAAATATCAATGAAATTAAAACCACTAACTTAAAAAAATAATTTTTTAGCAAACACTGAATCTTAGTGAATGCTACATTGCTTTTAACCTTGCATCAATTTATTCAAACAAATGAAGAAACGCAGTCTTTTCATTTGATGAAAGTACTGCAAAGCAGACTATCAGAGGTTAAAAAAAGAAGTATAACGTAAAATCTTTTAGATCTAACAATTGCCTTATTATGGCTGAATTCCTTTGGCAAATTTGTTTACATTTCATCTGTTACCAGGCACCTTTTTCCAAAAATACTTGAAGGTATGGGAAATGTTGTTTGGGAGTCCAGATAAAAATGACTGTCAAGACTAGAATTTAACCACTGACCAACAGATCTACCAAGTGACCTACAGCCCCAAGTAAAACATATAACGTATTTTCCGCACTATAGAGCACAAGGGATTCCAAGGCATACAGTCAACCTTGTTTGCAACACATAGAATAAAAGCAGTACAATAAAAATACAGCACTGTGTTGGTATCTCTTGCACATTAACATGTCTGAGGCTACTGCAGGCTGAAAAGACCCAATTCCGTCATATGTGCGACATATCTAATCTTTTCAAATGCGACCCAGGCCACTTGGGTCTGTGGTCCCGAATCACATGCATATCCGATCTTTTGAAATGCGACCTCCCTCTGAACAGCCAGGCCACATGTATCTGACCCGTATGTCATTGATACGCTACAAACGTCATCATTCTGCGTTGAAGTAGGCGGAAACGAGAACATAAACATCAACCATGGCGGACGATGCTGCTGAGAGCAGTCAGTGGAAGGGAAGCGAGGTCACCGATTTGATTTAATTTCCAGCTAAATGGCCGAGCGTGGTGTTTTGAACCTTTCCCGCGATGCCTTTTTTTCCTGTCCGACTGGTCAGAAGCGCGTGGGAGACTTTCTCCTGGTCCGAAGGCAGATCATCCTTCAGGGTTCACTTCCCCGTTTGGACCCTCAGATTCTCCAGAGCGGGTTAATAAAGAGTCAATAGAAGTTCTTCTGGGGGAAGCCTTCTTTTATTACCGCTCTCCTTCTTCCATAACTCACAACATGAATGTGCGCACCCAACACACTTCCGCTGCCCACTCTCACTCCCTCCTGCACTGCACGCGCTCTCTCCTCCCTCTTACACACACGCGCACAGCCTCAATACTTTTCTATTTTTTTGGCCCCGACACATAAACATCCCCATTCCACAACAGTGGATACAGACGATCCTGGCTCCAATGCCTTCTTAAAATGAGAAGATTGTAATTGTGCTGGCTCCTTTGTGAAAATAAATGTAATAATGCAAAAAGAGCTCCGCTGTTGACAACACTGTTGTTGACATCCATTGTTAACGTTAGCTACTTCCGCAAACAACAGTGACGTCGTTCAGCGTTGAGTACTCTTCTGCGCATGCGGGTCACTTCTGGGTCATTTCACGGTCACACAGGAGATCACAAAAGTTCGCATTTAATTAGAAATGTGAACAGCCTTGCAAAAAAAAATCCAAAAATCGGAATTGAGCGTTAAGCCCCGCAGTGTGAACGTAGCCTAATAACATAGAAAACTGTGCATCTGAGACATTAAGGCATTTTAACTTTCAAGAAGAAATACTGTCTTTTAAATGCTATTTACAAAAAAGTCATACTTCAAATCAAATTTGAGGAATAAGTAAAAAATACTCATGAGAGCGGGAAAAATACTTTAAAAAAGGTTTTAACATTGAGCCTCTAGTGATCCAAGTTACTACTAATTAGGGATGTGTATTAGCAGGAATCTGGAGATATGATACGTATCCCGACACACGTCCCACAATAAACATATTGCGATATTATAGTGAGCCACATTTTCTTTTCTTTATTTTAGGAGTGTGACTTAGAAAAAACCTCTACCTGAATATGAATACGCTTTTCATTGTAATAAAATGGTAACTTGTATTTTATTTAATGATCACAATATAAAGTACTGCAACTGCATCTCATAGACAAGTTGCTTATACATAGTAGTTCCCATAGTTCATAGTGCTTTTATTTTGGTAACTTAAAATATACTTGAGCAGTCAAGATTATCTGATTTTTACAACAAATATTTTTCAATATTAAAGAAAAAAGACTAAATGTGCCTTAACCAATAAGGTTCTAAAAGTATGATTGAGGAAATAAAGTGCTGTTTATTTTCAACATTGCTAAATGTCTCTTCTCCAGCACCTTTTAACGGTTCCGAAGCCTGAACGGTGCTTCAAAAATAAGGGAGAAAAAAACACAAATTCTTTTTAGAAACATTAAAGTGTGATGAGGCAGCATCACAGGGTGAAGAAGAGAACTTTAATGTGGCTAAGATGCTTTATTTCCATGACAGTCTGCTCAGCTCATCGCCACGACATTGGTCTTTTTTCCAGAGCGTTGTACACATCACTCTGATCCATCAGGTCGCTGAACTACAATCAATTGCTGTGAGGTTCCGCAGAACTTTGGCCTGCTTTGCCGACAGCATTTTGACTGATGCTCCGTGCAGGGCTGCTGCGCAGTAGCGCTTCTTCACTCGTTCTCATCTGAGCCCCGTACAAAGCACCGCAATCTGGGTTTTATATGATACTGACAGCACATGGTACAGAGTTTTTGTTCGGTACCCATCCCAAGTAAAAACTAAGTAGTGCATGTCTCATAATAACAAAACAAACTGCTTCTAGCTGAGATCTTGTAGTTGTTTTCTGTGGTGTAGAGCTGCTCAAAGAGGCCCAGTGTGTTGTGCTACTAACTAGCTGTCGGGAGTTTAAGTGGAAAACCAGAGTAAGACGCTGAAAGGCGTGCATAAATAATCAAATAAATTTAGCCCTGACAGTATTTTAAATCGATACAAATATAGCCAAATGAAATTTTGCAATATAACGACAAATCGATTTTTTCCTACACCCCTTCTACCAATGACAATATGGGGATAACGGAAATGTAATTATTTGTTTTTTTTTCTCTAATCAGTCACCCTAATTTTAATAGAATTCAAATTTTGCCAATATTTGAACATCTATTTTTTTATTATACTCACAAAAATCCCAAACATCCCACACAAACACTAACACAAGCCAAACATACAGACAAATACAATTATAAATGAAACGATATGTTAGTGTTTCAGTATGTTACAAATTAAAAAAAAAAAGCATATCAGTATTTTTGTTATATTCTAGTGAAAAATTACAGGATTCAGAATCTGATCGTATCTTATGCTAAAAACAATATCATCCTTATCTGTATACATAACTTTAAAAAATCCATAATGTCAGACTGATTTACTGGACTACTGGTAATTGGTTTCTATAAAATACCCCTTGAAGCTCCCCCCTACAAGCTTAAAAAGATGCCCACAAAGAAAGACTGTGAAAAGCTTCTCATTCAGTTGAATGAGGAGAGACCTTATCTCTACACTGGAGAGTTAAATATTCCTGCATTCCTGTGAGTCTCAAAACAACTATGGATTTCGTCAAAAAATGATTGAGCAAGTGCTAAGCAGGATCGAACCATTTCAAAAGTTTAATCTTAAGGCAAGAAAAAAACTGCATGTCATCCTAATTTTTCAGCAAGATCTGGAAGTCATAAGTGAATGCACAAAACTCAAAACTTTTTGCGAAGTTCACAGAAGCTGTATATAGTGTAGAATACACCACAGGATCTTGTGTCAAGTCTATGCTTCAACCTTTTCACTCAAAGTTCATTAGCTTTTCGTGCTTATGACTGTGTATAAGAACTGGACCCATAGAAATTTACTTGATTCAAGCTCCCAGGAAATTACGTTAATTTAGTCGCCATTTTTTCGTGATACAGACACTGCTAGGGCTGCACGATATGAGGAAAACTCGCGATATGCGATATTGGTGATTGATTTTGCGATAACGATATACCGGTAATTCGCGGTATATAAACACATAGCAAAACAACCAAAAACATAATTTCCATCTTACTGCAACAGTTTAAAAATTATACTCCAAATGACCCTTGTCGACATAGGAGGCAAACATCAAACATAAAAGGGCTCATCTGATTGATCAACAATGTAAACGGGTCCTTCCGATTGGTTAAATGCATAAAGGGATTTATTTCATTTATTCAATATTTCAAGCTGCCATGAGATGGTTTTAGCACATTTAAGGTAACCATTTATTGCGATTTTCGCCGTCTTTTGCGGTATGAATATTGCACAGCTTAATGTCGTGATAACGATAAATTTGCGGTATATTGTGCAGGCCTAGACACTGCCATGTCAGAACCACACAACGTCAGCAGTGATTGGTCTGTTTCAGGCTTAGTGAACATTTCTATGGCAACAACTCCCACCAATCAGGAGTGAACTTGCTCAAAGTCCACATCCCTACCACTTGAAAGTGGATTCAGGAGAATCTGCTAATTAAACATTTTGAATGTTTGACTGGAGACCACATCATTTTATCTGGTTGGCCAGTTTATAACTTGAATATCTTGAAATACATAAAAAAAATGTTTTTAAAAAGTAGCAGGCCAAGAATGTTTATTCTAAAAAAAAGCAATGACTGAGTAATCGCTGTTCATTTCTCAGTAGAAGTCTTTGGGATTTTGGCTTCTTGGAGACAGCGGGTACTTCTTATTTGGAATGCAAGAGGGGATGGTTCAGTCCAGTTCTCATATACAGTCAATGCACTTAACTGGCTCAGTTTATGAAAGTTCCCATCCTGAATAACTTCCAAGTTATTTGCCAATCCTTCCACTAATGCTCTGATAGACATGGCATCGTCAGTGGATTCTATACAAGCTTAGTCTTGAGTTCTAGAGCCATATTGGACAAGTGAGCATAGATTATGCTGCCTGACCAAAGCACAAAGAATCTGCAGCTTCAAGGCTACATGAAACAACAGCAGTCCTTCAACCAAAGTCTCCAAAAAAAGAAAATTCTTGGAAGTTCCTTTAAAAAATGTAGCAAACCCTTTCTCCTTAGATACTTAGAGAAGCAAGTAGTAGAATTATTACTACCTGCAGTCGGCAAGGGTTCATAGTGAATTATTGCCTCTGCAGTATTAGATGGACCAAGAAATGTTGCCAAACCTGACAGCTTAAAAAGAATCTGTATGCCTTTTACTAGTTCCTGCTGAGAGTTTTTAGTACCAGTGGAAATGAAGTTACGTCTCTATGAGCTTCACTCGAATTAAGAGTTGTTGAAAGGTTTAGGTTTTTTTGACACAAAACCTTTAGTTCAGCTTCTTGCTGGTTTGTTATCACAAGAACATTGTAGAAATTAATCAATTTTGAAATAAAGTTTTTTTTTCATGTAAAAGACTTTAATGATAAAGTCTCATCTTTTTTTAATTAAAATCACTGATTATGTGAAAAGTGTTTTAGTAACCAAATAAAATTTCTTTTAAAAGGGAAATTTTAAAAAACAAAATTCAAATAATATCAATATCAAATTACAAAAAGAATCAAATAGTGAACTATGAATCAAAATGGAATTAATTCTGAATTTTTATTGGGATAACTGGCATGATGTGTAACCTGTTATGCCCTTCACAGTCGAAACAGACAATTTTACATTCATGGAACAAAGGTGTATAGGCAGGAAGAAGGCTTACTCATGACTGATAAACACAGTCAACAAATCAAGGCCTGTTCACACCGGGACGAATTTCGCCCGCGATTTTCCCCGACGTTTAACGCCTCGTGACTAAACAAAAGGCACCAATGTGAGTGTGCACACCGACGTGAAAAAACGCCACGCGTCAAAGCGTCACTTTTTAAAAAAACGCCTCGGGTTCGTTTTTTTGGTTTGACGCGCCGTGTCGAAATCTATTTGAACAATGAGAATGGCGCTTTTGCACATGTGTCTGGAGCTTCTGAAGTTACAGTAAAACACAACTTGGGGGCGCTCAAACACAAAACTGCCTTGCTGAGCACACATACCAGCGAAGAAGATAGAAACCAAGTTGCATCTACACAGCCGCGAAGAAATAATGACAGACATTCTAAAATATCCCGAACCAATCATGTTTTCTTTGTATGATTCTGACAAGCGCGTAAATACTTGCTCTCTTCTTCTGAGGGAAAAGCGAGTTTAAAGCGCCATCTAATGTCAGGGAATGAAATTGCATGTTCGCTCGGCTCATCGTCAGCAAAAATTGCCTCGGTGTGAACACAAAAAACGTGGCGAAAAACGCTGGCGAATAACGCCTGGCGATTATTCGTCCCGGTGTGTACGGGCCTTAAGTCTTCTAAAAATAAAATCATGGAGCTGGCGTTTCAGGAGGGGGGAGAACCTTTGCGTACAATCTTTGTTATGACATGTAAAAATGCGTTGATGTAGTAAAAATAATTACTAACAATCAAAAAAACTCCATCTTGTTTGTTATTTCTATGTCAAGAAGATCCCCAAATACTTTTTAATGCAAAATGTGAGTAAAAGTATAGTTTGAACTTTTCTCCAATGAGATAATACCGAGTTAACATTTTCCTATGCCGTTCGAGGGCTGGCATTGGCTCTTCCATGACTGGTCCATTATTAAATCTTCTGTAATAATTGGATCGTAATTTTACCCACTTTCAGTACAAACTGTGAGGTCGGAACGGGTGAAACTAAAATGACAGAAGGGCGTTTTATGGCCTCGACATTTCCCAAAGGCAGTACAAGACAAAACAGCAAACAAGACTTTTAAGACCTCTGAAGACCCTCTATGAACCCTGTTCTAGTTCAGTTTGTTTCAAGCATATGAAAAACACAAAATGAATAGCTAAAACTAACTCTATTTGGATTTTTTCCTTAGAACAGTGTTTACTTCCACATTCATAGTTTTTTTTAGAGAGGACATCAAATCAATGAGAAATTAATAAACTATAGGGACAAATAAAAGAAAAAACATGCAATATATTAGTTAAAAGCCATATTCCCTAGCCCTAGTGGAATAGGTTTTGACGATTAAATAGGTTAGTTCAAAAGGGGCCCAAGTCCACAATTTTTCAAAATAGAGATATATGTTCTATGGTCTTCAAGGGAAAAGCTATCTGATTATGGGCAAAAAAGTCCCAAGTCTGTTCTAATGTATTGACTATGCTTGACAAAATTTCTGGAGTTGGGCCTCTCTTGCATAGGTTTAGCTTTATCCCATAGATGGCAGCACTAGTTATCCAATATGGCAGCACCCCAGTTTAATTTAAGAAGGGCCCAAGTCCAGAGACTTTAGTTTGCTAGTCCTCTGAAATTCTAAAAGTGAGGTGCTTCATATTATAGCATTTGTAAGCTATGAACTGGTGCTAAATCTGGGTAAAGTGTTAATCATTTGGTGTAGCCTCCCTTTAAGCTATGCAATTAAAATCAGTTCCTGGAAAACCAAACCTCTTGGACTTGGGCCCCTTTTGAACTAACCAATTCAATTGTTACACGTTTTTCTATAGAATAAAAATAGTTCAGATATATTCACAGCTAGAATCTACTCGCATCTGAAGGACTGTTGTCAATGATAGCTGATACCAGTCAAACCCCACCCTCCATTACCCTGAACACCAAACCCAACTGACAATGGAAAGAAACACAAACTCAGTAATGACAGCCTGGGCCCAGCCTGCAGTATGTCTAAGGATCATGTATCAGATGTTATTGTAACATCTTGACTAATTAGATTCAATCATCTGCCCCTCTATGCACAAACACTGAAAAAGAAACCTTACACTGAAGGGTGTGGAGAGACAGCTGGGGATATATGGGATGGGCTAGGAGGGAGGAGAAATACAAAAAAATAAAAAAGAGAGATGAACACCATACTTCTCCCCTTGACATCTACATTATTGATCAAGTATAATTTATGCATAGGAGAATTGGCACACTTTTTCTCAATATGTACCAATATGCACATCAGGGGACATAAACAACATACTTAGAGTTTTGTCTATTCCTGATAACAAACACAAGAAATGGGTGTGATTAATCATCACTCATCAACATGCATATTATTATGAAAAATTGAAAAAAAAAAGGAAATGCTAAAGTGAAACCATTTAAAAACTTTTTAAAATACAGGAGATGGTAGTTGAGCCTACAGTTTAAATAAAGACGAAGCTCAAAATGAGTAGAGCGACTAAACTGTTAACATAACACAACAGATAATTTCAATAAAAACAATCCTAATATCGAGTAAAAGCAGAGGAGAGAGTAAAGGAAAGAAAATGGGAGATTTATTAAGAGGGCAGCTGAAGCACTCGTGACACAGTTAGCGACAGCGCTTGTTTGTTCAGCACAGCCATGCCTCGGCAGGCTCATCTCACACGCTCAGCCCCCTGTGCTACAGATCTTCTGCTGTTGTCAAGGTAACAAGCTCTCTGGAATGGAAAAAAGAATCCTTGCATTCAAAATATGTCTTTTCGAATGCTGCTATTAATCTGAAAACTTGCATGTGCTCGAAATATACTAGCTTTGTATTTGAAGGCGCATCTTAGAAAAAGCAGGAAAGAAAAGAAACACAAACACATACAAACCCACACACTTTTCCATTACCATGGCATTGCATTTTTTCACAAAAATGTTTGGTTTACTTTCAAGTTTAATAATTTAATACAAAAGATTTATGAGCTTCCTAAATAGGATAAAAATCATATATTAATGCTCGCGCCCTTGCGTTTTTACCATGCATCCCCCATTAAAGAAAAAAGTGAGCTATAAGTAAAAGTTAAAGCTAAACAAAATTATATTTGTTTGGTTATATTTCAAGACAAATTAGCTGAAATGACAATATACCAGCACACTTAATAAAGTGTTTTGAAAAATGAATAATCATTTTCTTCAAAGTGGCTTGTATTTCATGTTGTTGTCATTTTGCATTTAAAAATCGCATGCAATTCCATTTCAGTGGAGTTGTATTCTGGAGCATTCTTTGCTATGAAGGCAGAAAATCAGGGGTTATAAAGAAGCTTGATGTCCTGATTGCAACTATTTTACTGTGACTTGATATGCAACTGCATGCAGGTTGTGTTTATCTAGATTCAAAGTAAGGGTAAAGTTAGAAAAGAAAAACAACTAGACATGCACCAATTAGTTCTCTAGAGGTTGTAAGTTGCACTTTTTTTTTGGTGGCATGGCCGCTCCTGAACAGTGACAAACCAATTCTGTTTGTGTATCTTTTTTCTTTCACCCATACATGCGTGTGTGCTATTTAGACCACAGCATTAAGCTTAAGATGATTAAGTCACTGGCATGTGCACACAAACAGCCAAACATAACCAACCGATGTCAGTACTGCTGACCTAAACTATAGTCACCAACTGGTTCGCTTTATTGCCTTCTTTAACAGCATTTATCAGACTAAACAGCAACTTGCATCTTAAACAGCAGCTTGCTGCAAATTTGGAAACAACTTCTGGTGTTACTAAAGACTTTTAGTAACTCTGACCAGAAACCTTTACTGTTCCTACTTTTAAAGAGAAGGCATGTTGGCAGCATAGATGCCCTGGAGCCCTCTCATGCTCCTGCTGTACTAAAGATGGGAAAAGTCCAAGCGCCGCTCAATCGTCCACTTTAGCAAGTCAGAACAAAACTGACAGTAGGCCTGCACAATATACCGCAAATTTATCGTTATCGCAATATCAAGCAGTGCAATATCCATATCGCAAAAATCAGCAAAAATCGCAATAAATGGTTACCTTTAATGTGCTAAAACAATCCTATGGCAGCTTGAAGCATTTAACGGATTTATGCATTTGACCAATTGGATGGACCCTTTCCGATGTTGACCAATCAGATGAGCCCTTTTATGTTAGATTTTTGCCTCCTACGTCAACGAGGGTCATTTGGAGTATAATTTTTAAACCGTTGCAATGAAATAGTAATGATGTTTTTGATTGTTTTGCTATTTGTTCAAATACCGCAAATTATATCGTTATCGCAATATTGATCACTAATATCGCATATCGCAAGTTTGCTCATATCGTGCAGCCCTAACTGACAGCCCTCCTTATTTAATTCATGGCTCCACACTGAAACATACATAATTTGCACGTGCATGATGCTTCCACTGACTAGCCCTTTGTTTGATATAATCCATTATCTATTTGTAGGATCCTCTGAACAAGTAGATCATGGATCTTGTCTTAAAATGGTATTATAAAAAAGCAAAGAAAAAAATGCAATTAATGGAAGAAAACTAGTTTCTAATTTTAAAGTACTATTACTTTAATTTTTGTTCCTTTTCCCTCCAGCGTTTATTTCACTGAGTATCACTTAATTTTAAAATGACTTTATGGTGGGAAAACTACATTGCATTTTAAAACTCTTGTTCTTTATTTTATTGTCAAAACAAAACTTTGTTTGGTCAAAAATACACAATTTTTAAATTCTGTAACAGATATTTTTTAATAAATGACAGTATTTATGGTTTTGAGAAAGAAAACTAGTAGAAATCAAAATAGCCAGATCACAATTTCCAAAATCCCAGTTATCAGAAAATCAGGATTCAAGAATACAAGAAAAAAATTGTCTCTAAATCTAACAAAGTAAAAATTCAAGTATCCAACCTACATAACATACTTTTATTACACACTTAACTTCTCACAGAATTGCATACTTAATACAGAAAAAGAAAATAATTCATGTACATTTTTTGGTCTCTTTTTTGAACTATTATGAAGATGAAGTTATTTTGGCCCAATATTTGGGCCAAAATAAAATGTACTGGACTAACTAACCAGAAAATAATAATCGACAATAACCATCACACAATTTAATTTTGCTTAGTTTGATGTTTTCTACATCCTTTGTGTAATGCATCAAGGACCGGTGTTTACTTACACAAAGCATTCTAAACACAGACACAAAATTCACAAACGTAATATGTATTTAGTTATGCATGTTTTTACCACACTCCTGGCCAAAACAGCAATTTAGAATTTTGACTTTTGATATAAAGTTGTGTTTTCATAAAGCAGTATTAACCAACTAAATGTACATAGTTGCTTTTCCATCTGGAGAATTATGCCTTAGTCACAACTGCCCTTACGGGTGGACACAGGCCGCCTGCAAATGAAAAATGGGCGAACCTGTACGAGGCACACAGGTGGCCCACACAAAATTTTAAGACCATTTTAAGACGGTGAGCCTGTAGAGCAAAACATTTTCAAGCACATTTTTTCTACAAGCATGCTGTAGGTGACAAGTGTCTAAGGGGAAGAAGGCATGCCGTAATGATTTTTAACCTCCAAACATACAGTGCACTGCCATAGGGGACTGTTGGTGCCGTTCAAAAGATAAATGTGTGCTCTTCCATACAGCCTGACTGTTAGAAATTAGGAAATTAGACAATCAGAGCATAGATTGTGTGGGCATCCTACGGGCACCTACGTATCACCTGCACATCCTTTGTGTGCAGCATTTGCACTTGGATCAGTAAGGGGCCAGTACGCGCAGATTACAAGAGCGTGGTGTAGGGGCACCGTATGACAGCATCACCCGTACACCTTAAGTGTGTGTAACTTGTGCCACAAGTCACATGTCCCTGTAGGGATGCAGGTTTTGTTTGGTTGTCAGGGCCTGCAAAGGGTCGTAGACAAAAGTGACTGCATCTTAAGGGAAGTCCAACTGTATCTTGCAGTGCCCTTGAGGCTTGTGCTGGCACCTTAAGAGACATCATGAAAAAGAAAAGTATGACTGTCTTGGGAGTTTTAAGTGTATTGAGAAGTATTTCTATTAAGGGTGCAACAATTAATCAATAAATTGATTCATATTCCTACGATCCAAACAGAACAATCTGAACTGAATCAAACCACACCATTATGACATATTTTCCAAATAAAATAAAGTAAATTGATTAAAAAATATATTGGAAAAAAACATTTGGATTGACACATGGTAGGTTTATTTTACTAAGGAGCCCACACTTTTCACTTAAACAGCACAAACAGGCTCTCTGCGGAGCGTTCGGGACAGTTCGAAAAACCAGAAAAAATTGAACAACACACCAGCATCTCACCTACTTTACCGTACTTACCATTACATGTTGTATGTATGTGCCCTGCACAGATTTGCACATATGAGCAGAGGTGGCCGCACAAGCCTCAAGGAAACTGCAAAACACCTGGGCCCCCCCTTAAGATGCAATCTCTCCTGTCTATGACCCTCCACAGGCCAACAACCCAAAACCCTTACTATGTGGCTTAGGCTTTAATTGATTAACCAATGGTTGGTATTATATAGAACAATAGATAAATATTGATTCTTTATATTTTAAGAGGGGAGCAAACAAACAGGGACAATGCCATTTTGTGGACGACACTTTTAAAATAAAAAATAAATATGTCCCACAGACATTTCATGTTATTCAAGCACAGGACGAGTATTTATGTCTTGCAGGTAGTCTTTAGCCACAGCCCCAACAAACATGATTTGACTGGTCGCACAGCAACACAGTAGAAGTAGTAGTTCTTCAATTCTAAACTATTGTAATCAGTCAGAGGAATGCTACTTGATGCAGCACTTACTGGTCGGTTTTGCACAAGCTCTTAAAAAAACCACAATATGGCCTGTGTATTAACAATATATATATATAAGAATTGCTAAATGCCAATTTCTTCCACCAAAACAACCACTGCAACCACAGCAGAGGCCATGTATCACGTACATTTACGGTAACTTGGGAAAATATACATTTGGATTTGGTAATACCTGAGCTTGCACACACTGTTATATAATAGTAATTTACTAAGTTGCATAGCATTGTTTTAAGATGCAGATTGCCTCTTGAGATTTGTGATAATCAAAAGGAGGTCAAGCAGCGCCGAGCACTGCTCTACTAAGAAACGCTTTCAGTTAGATTGCAAACACTGCAGCAAGGCCATGCTGCTGTTCCAGCGCAACTGGAGTTTAAAGCTGTAAAAATGAGTGTATGCTTTGTGACAATTATTTTACTATTTACATATTTGATGGGGGGGGGTAAAGAATTAACAAATTTCCAGATTGTATCACGGATTTAAAGGCACAGTTTGGATCTATATCTATCTATCTATATCTATATCTATATCTATATTTATATATATCATGGCCTGATGCAATAAAACACTCCCAATGGGGATAGACGTAGCTGTGTCTTTGTCCTGACAGTGCGGGACAGCTCAGTGATAACTTTGTTGTATAGCCCATCCAAATAAACAAAAAAATCTGATCTATCAAAATCATCCGAGTCTTACATGATGGAGCGATGGGATTTGGTCGAGAAAAAGATTTGATAATAGCTTCTCCCACCTGTGAAGGAAGTTTCTGATTTATGAACAGACTTTTGGACAAGCATCTATCAGTGAATCTATCAGTGAAAAGACAAATCTGGCGGACACAAATCTGGCGCGCAAATCACGTCTGGAGTGAACGCAGCAAGCCATCGTCATTATAATGAAATACAAAGGCAAAGTACTTCAACAAGATTGATTTGAATGATGTTTGTGAGCGCAGGGGCAGGTGGGTTACCAGGAGGGTTTGCGGTACACGTGATCCGTGGCTACAGATCCGTATAGATTACGGATCAGCCATGAGCCACAGCACTAGAGCTGTGACGTGTGGGATTTTTGATCCAGCAGGGGGCGTGGTCATATTTCCTCACGAGACGGAAACTTCTGTTGTAGAATGTGTATGTGTTGCTGAAACCGCACACGTGTGTAAGAAGAGGGAGCGCGTGCAGCGCAAGAGGGAGTGAGAGGGTGTGAGAGGCGCAGCGCAGGGAGTGAAGTAGAACAGTAAGAAAAGGTTTCCCCCAGAAGCCCTTGAAGTTTAAACACAGGACTAGCAGAAAAAGTACATTTTAAGATGTATGTGTTTAATGTGTTTATTATAGTTCCAATCACGCACCATATGCAGAACTTAAAAAAAATAAAAAAACAAAAATAAAAAAAAAACGTGCGGTGAGCGCAGTAATGCGGTTATCGTCATACCCCTATGCAGCAAATCTACTTTTTTTTCCCATCTTTTCTTTTTACTCTAATTCATTGCGCCAAACAATGTGACATTCCAACTAGCACAAAGATCTGTGAACATGCATAATTCAGCTTTTATTAAAAAAAAATAGCTATTGAGTGTTTATGATGCACACAATTCCACATAAGCAAAAGAAATGTCAAAAATAGAAAGTTTAATCAAATTTCTCCATCCTTTCATTCATTTTTCATGACCATTTCATTTCCATTTGTAGTCACGGGGATGCTGGAGCCTATCCAGCAACTCCAAAGGCTAAAGACAGTTAACAAATCTATCCCAGAGTGTTGCACATAGGAGCAGACACCTTATTACAGGTAATGTTTTGTAAACCAAACCACTCTAAAACTAACCTCCCACTCAAAACAATTAACACAAAAAATTGATAAACTTGCAAATTCTGAACCATATTTTGAAAATTACCTTTATTTTGAATAATTTAATTTACTATCTTTTCTAATTTTATAACTGAAAATCAGAAAGTGGCATTGTTACACAGACTGCATAACACCCAACTTTACAACACAGACAGTTGTTGCTTGAGAACCAGATTAGTAATTTTCAGAGTTATACTGTTAGTGACATTTATGATTTCCTATTCACCAATTGTCAGAACTCACTGAATCCCTTCAGGGTCACGGCGGCTGCTGGAGCTAACCTGTTTACGATTGGGCATATACACCCTAAATAGGTCACCAGTCTGTAATTTTAAGAATACACTGTTAATACACAGAGGTTTCATGTCTTATAATATTTAGATATTATTTTCAGAAAATACCATTGTTATTAATTTTATCACATTTATCTACCACGTCTTAAAGTCAGGTCTGTGAAAATATTCTTTGACTTAAACCGGTCCATAATTACATATAGGTGACATGAGGAACATCTCATTAGCATAGCATCATAACATCAATGTGTATAACCACCATCTACAAATCAGCACTTTTTATTAAGCTTCTGTTCTGCTGTAAGTCCAGCAGTTTTATCCTCCAGGTCTGACTGGATCCTGTTAAAAATCTCCACATGTCCCACTACTTCATTAGCCTAAACTAAACGCTACACTGACGTGAAATAACAGATGTGACCCGGGTGTGTGTGTCATCGCGTGCACCTGAACAACTGTGCACCGGTTCATCTCGCGTGCAGACAGTAGAGAAAGAGACTTAAACAAAAGAGAAATTAACTAAAAGGTCATCTTAAGAAACATAAGTAATTACAAACAAACATTTACTCACCATATGGCGAATAACCATCCAACTTTTACTCGGCAAAGAGATTATGCTTACGAGTGGCGAGTGTTTATTTCAGGCCCTGGATGTAACAATTAATTGATGAATCGATTTATCCAACCAGATTGATCTGTCAAAGGCAAGTTGTTAATTGAATCAAATCATACCATTGAAAGAATAGTTTCAAAATGAATTGAATCGATCTATAAATCAATCTTAAAAAATACCATTTGGATTGAAGCACGGTATGTTTATTTTACTAAAATTGCAAAAGAACCAAGTCTAATCACAGCGCACTAAACACATGCAATGGCAGCAAAAAATTATCCTAATCCAATGTGTGAAAACAATGAATTTTGCAAAGACGAGACCATACAGTGTGGTAGAATGCTTGGTGGGCTGCACTTTATTAAGCTTAAATGTGAATGGATTTGCCCCCATTTCTTGTTTACTTGTTTGTTTGTGTACACATTAAATTTACACTTAATAATCTTCCAAGAAATACAAAGAACCGGGAATATTTCGCCTACAGATTGAAGTAACAGGGCTCGACATAGCCATTTGTCCGCTGGCCCGGTCCTGTTTTTCGAGCAGTGCGGACCACAAGACTTTATTTTTCACTTGTCCGCTCGGGCCACTAAAATATCTAACGGTTTATATATTCTTCACCTTTTTCAATGAAGTAATTTTTGCGAAAACGTGTAGATTTACCTCGTCTTCATAATTTAGTTTTTCTGCTAGTCCTGTGTTCAGACTTCAAGGGTTTCTATGGGAAACCTTTGATCACTTCTCCTTCTCTCCCGCCTGCGCGCGCGCGGCTTTCACTGCCGAGCACCACGCGGCACGCGCTCACTACTTTTTTTTTCAAACTTTATTGAATGTAACAATTCAATACAAAACAATGTTAAACAGCAACAAGGAAGGCACAAGCCAGTGGGTTATTATTACATTTGATTATAAATCCGACACCGTCACTGAAGAGAGACTGAAGCATGTCAGAGATGTGGAAGACATGGCAGGAATAGATAGGAATATGTTAGATGGAGTAGTGGGTATAATTAGTACTATGGACAGCAAGATATTTAATGAATGCATTGAAGATGAAACTGTATCCACTAAGCTTTAAGCTGAATGTCAAAGAATCAAAGGCAACTCCAAATACCTGAATCTCAGACTCAAATGCAGTTGAATGTTAAACTACTTAATTTTGTTTTTCTTTACAACACTGTAAGCAGTAAGTATTTCTAGTTAGCTGAATGATCTCAGTTAGACCTGCACAATATGAGGAAAACTCGCGATATGCGATATCAGAGATTAAAATTGCGATAACGATATAATTTGCGGTACATAAACAAATAGATAAATAACCAAATAACCATTCCCAGTTTAAAAATTATACTCCAAATGACCCACGTTGACATAGGTTACAAACATCTAACATAACAGGGCTCCATCTGATTGGTCAAGAATGTGAAGGCGTCCATCCGATTGGTCAAATGCATTAAGGGATTTATTTGATTCGTTAAATGGTTCAAGCTGCCATTAGATTGTTTTAACACAGTTAAGGTTTATGATTTATTGCGACATTTGCCGTCTTTTGCGATATGCATATTGCAGAGCTGGATTTTGCGATAACGATAAATTTGCGGTTTATTGTGCAGGCCTAATCTCAATAATTTATTTTTATTTAGTTTTTCAATTATTTAATTTAATTAAGTAACTAAAGTAACTAAAAAGTAAATGTAACTTTGCAACAGTAACAAAAAGCAGAACGTCAAGGCAGTCAGAGCAAAAAAGTAAATAAAACTTCTTAACTATTGATTACGAACAAATGTGAAATAGCAGTGATTAGAAGCAGCATGAAAACTTCTGAACTAGTGTTACCTACTACACTGCAGTGCTCTCTTCAAAACATCTGAAACAGACTAGAGCAGATTTAAGTTTGATATGGTCTATTTTCAGTCATTGAAAAGTGTAGAAATAAGTGCTAGATGTCTATTGCACCATATTAAAATTTTCCGGGGGGGCATGCCCCCGGACCCCCCTAAAGTTGCAAGAACCTGCGGAGCGGCGGGTCCCGCTATGCGCAGTGTCGGGCCAGTAACTTTCAGGCAGGGCCAGTAACTTTCAAAAACTACTGGCCCTGAGGGCCAGTGCAAATTTCTGGGCTATGTCAACCCCTGAGTAAGTATTTGGGTTTTATTTGTGCTGAAAAAAAAGCCAACATGCACTCCCACACACACACACATCCACACACATGAGGAGAGGGATGTCAGTCACCTGGGGTCTGAACCCACTGAAGATAACAAAAATTCTTCTCTTGAATTTTTTTAAGAAAATGAAATTGCATAAGAGTAATTTATAAATAGTATGAAGACATCATTAGTCTCTAACTTTAGTGTCTAAACTCAAATTAAAACATGGGACAGATTTACAAAAGGGTTCATATTGACAGAAAATGCCCCCCCCCCTTTTGTCTTTAGGTGATTAAATTTTATGTGAAATTATAACAAAAACAGCCAAAAAGTTTATAATGTCTTGGATTCTTGCCGTTATGTCATTAGGTGCTAAATATCTTGATCGAATCAATGATCGGATTAGAATTCGGATTAGAATTCAACAATGAACATGGGCCCAAAAAAACCTTTTCCGATTAGAACAAACATCTACATGGGCCACACTTTCGGTCGGAATAAATCATTTGCACTTCTCTTTAAAATACCGGAATAGTCCCGCTGTAAACAAGCTGAGCGTAATATACGAGATGATCTTCTAAACGTGCTTTTGTTATTGTTATAGTTATTATGAAGCGCCTGTTCGCTCATCGTTGTATTTTTAATCCGTGGGGTCAGGGCTTTTATGGTTGTGGAGCAGACCTGAAAGACGGCTTAAGAGAAGGCTAACACGCTAACAACATTTAGCCTTGGATGAACATAAAATCCATGTGGGAAATGCTGCAATTTGCATCTTGGCTGCACGTAAATATGTGGGAATAACATCGGCCTTTATTATGTCGGGACCAACTGGAAACAAATCCAGCTGATTGCTTGAGCGGTTTCTAAGGACTGAGCGGCATTTCTGCTTTGAGAAGCTCACACACCGCCACAAAGCCGCTGTGTGAGCTGGTGGTCCAAGCTCTCCCGAATGTGTCAAAACGCACATGTAACAAAGCATCCTCCCCTCCCCTCAAACACAAAGTTATAAGTCTGGCTGCTCTGCTCAGAGACACGGTTCGCTCGGTCCACCGGCAGCCGAGCCCGGACCGAGCAGGGCCCAGACGTCACGGGGCACGAAGCGCTCCTCCCCGGCACCCCCCTTGCAAGGGGTGTAAGAGATGGGAGAAGCGAGGAGCCAGCGGGGCCAGGGCAGGGCAGAGCGAAACACCGTCTATGCATGGTGTAAAACCAGAGCAGTAGTGACACACGATCAGGATGAACACTACATGATGGGGGGGCTTTTTTTCAGCACAACACCACTGTATTACTGTCCTTACTACTGTATTACTGTCCTCATCTAAACCACAGAGGTCAATAAAAACCCATTTTGTAAGGTGAAACTACCACATTGTAATAACACAAGTAATTACACCTTTACCATATCTCATTAGAAAATGAATCCCAATAACTGGACAACTCAATTCTCTCAGGTTTTTTAAAAACACTTGTTTGTTTTTATTTCAGTTCCAACACGATGCTGCTGAACAATAAATGCATTAGTTGGCTGAAACATTGTGTCATGGTTGAACATAGTATATTCTCATGTTTGTAAGCAAGTAAAAGCCGTACAAGCTGGGATTCTTTTTACCCCTTTAATAATCAACAATTGTCTGACATTCAGACTCCCACAAAACCAAACCATTTTCACAGCACTGCCATTTGTCACGTACTGTTGCCATGGTTGCAATGAAAAAAAACAACCTTTATGAATATTGGAAATGGAGGAGTAGCAGCACACAGTGAATCCACACAAGCACATGCTATGACACTACAAAGAAAGTTGAGTGCACATATCCACAACCAGATATCAAATTCAAGCAAATTTCGATTGGCAATATTTTGATTGATTTATTTGCTCGCATATAAAATTCCGACAAAGGGGAAAAAAAGCACAGCTGTTAAGTAACGTGAAGTGTCAAGTATGTACCTTAATGTAAACAGTATCATATTCACAGTCTTTTTCTGTCACATTCTTAAAAAGAACAAAACACATATGGGGTATCTTAAGTTTACTTTGATTACACAACTAAGAACCAATGAAAGTTCCCTCTCACAGTGCATTTTTTTCACAGGAATTATGAAAAAGAATAATTGGTACAGTGATTATTTTGTTATATAAAGCCAAACATGTAAGGCAAACAAAGATATCAATGTGGAGGCTGGAAAAAGAGGCTGCTCTTTTAAATATGTAGATAACTTGCAACTAAAAATCCCTTATATTTTTAACGTTTTAATATAGGTGCCTCAACTTTCAATACTACTATAAACATCACTTCATGTTGAACTGAAGGAAGACCGTTTTGGTTATATGAGAAAAGAAAGTAAACAATTAATAAATGTAACTATTGATTTGAAAGTAAAATGCATAAAGCAGAATATGTGGTCATCAGTGTACGATTTATCATTCTTGTTGAAAGAGGAAATGTGGCAAATGGGTCCAACGCCCTTAGCTTCCTGCACACAGAGCTTCCTGAGGAACGGACTACTGCAGAGAGGTGGAGATTGGGGAGGAGACTGTCAAAGAATGTGAGTTTAGAAGAGCATATAGGGATGCAGTATACAAACGAGCTCTGTAAAAAAAAAAAGAACCAGAATCGACAGCAGAGAGAAGTAGAGAAAAGTTGGGAGAGCTAAAAGAAAGGATAGGGAAAGTGTTTCACAGCCAAGTGTGTGAAAGTGAAACATAACAGTGAATAGCAGAGCCAAGTTCAGCAGACAATATCATCTAACCAAGAAAGACAGCAGGTGATGTGATAATAATAAACAATCCTGTTACACAAGAACCTAGGATCATGAATGTTTACATGAAAATCTGATGTTTTATTGCAGTATAAACATAATTTCATGTAGGTCAATAAAATTAAATGTGACATACCAACTTTTGCAAACAATTTTAAATTTCATAGGACATATAGATATTCCATGTTCCATTTATACTAAAATACAAGTAACCTACGTTTATATTGCCATATATATATATTTGTGATCAGTTTCAGGAGGTAGCTTTACTTATATACTTTACCAATATATTACCTTTGGCACACAAAAGAACACATTTTATTAAATATGAGTTATTTTCCTGAGCTCTTTTCCAACCTGGAAGTTAGAAAAGATCTTGAGGTACCGACTTTCGCTCCGGTGTTTAGCCGATCACCACTAGCTCCGCAGAGAAAGTGTGTGTTTATGTTGGCCTGGTGATGTTTCTGAGTTGTTTTTGTGAGGAATGAACATTATAATACAGTTGAAAGCTCAGAAAATTGATATGTAGACATTGCTTTATGTATAGGCCCTTCAAAAAGTAGTGATCTCTATAATAATAAACCTGCTGTTGAATGTGTAATGTTTTTTTCTATGACAGCCACGCATTTGACCGAGAAAAGCATTTGGACCACCAGATATAGCACGCCAGTCTGATTAGGTTATTATGCTCTCTTTATAGTTAATATGTTAATAACTTTAAAGTCTCTTGTTGCATGCAAATGCAGGAGCTTTACTTGAGACAGTAAGTTTAGAAACTTTGTGAAACTGATTGTTTTCCACAGAAAATAAAACCCATGCATAAATGCAAGATTCCCCGTCACTTTGTCATGTCACTGTAGTCATGAGACAATGGTAAAAATATGGTCCCAACATTTTTTTGTCCCAAGTTGTACAGAGTTATTACACCCTGCCTCTCTCATGCAGCATTCTGCAACCGTGTAGAATTGACAACAACCGAATGATCACTGAACTGCAGCCGGCTGGGCAATTGTAGACGTGCCAACCTTATTCTCAAACGACGATGAGCGATTTGGATGTTGTTAATATGAACGACAACATACCAGCACATCAGCACAACCTCCGCCTGAGTTCAACCACGAATCATTTGATCAGTTAGAAATCGATCAGTTCTTATGGTGTTTGACATTTTCTCTGACAAACTGCTTCGTTTTGCTGTGGATTGTAGAAAAATGGAAAAGTATTTAAGCAGACTGAGTTGGGCCGGGTGTTGGGTCCGGAGCTCAGTGAACATTTGTTGGTCCTGGGTTCTGGTTTTAGGGGAATAAAGGGAGGGGGGACGGTGCATGAGACAGTATTAATGTCTCAGAGGAGCGTAATTCCACTTATAAATCAGAAAATACCTGGGAAACGGGGGGGAGGGGAGGGGGGGGCTTTTTTGAGGGGTGTTTCTGTTGCTGTTGTTGAGAGTTGTTGGTTCCAGCCTACAGTAACAGTGCAGGAAGGGGAGAGGAACGCCTAAGTATATACTTTGATATGTCATTATCACGAAAAAATGAAATTCGTTCTCTCATAACGAGATAGTGGATCTTGTTATCATGGGAAAAAAAAAAAATAGAGTAAGCTTTTTTCAGCTTTCATTATTTTTTCTCTGTATGTTTTTAAACATCTTTTTAAACTGTCTTGTGGGCACTTCAGCACTGTTTTCAGTACTGTTTGGTTATTTCTAGGTGGTGAACAACATGCAGTTCGTACTTTCACTTATCATACTATTGTGTATTTGTAGTGTTTATATAAAGCACTCTAGCAAATTCTGTTAAAATAAATGCCCTTTGTATTTTATATATTGTGGTTTGCTTGAGTTAAGTAACTAAATCATTTTCAAAAATATTTAGATGGATCTTGTAAAAGTTAAAGAATCCAGGAAATCCCGTTGTATGATTTTTAAAAAAATAATTTGGTAATGGTGCAGTTGTGCAGTTAGTCAGTATTTGGTTAATAACAAATGCCCACCTTAATATTTTGTGATGCACCTCTGGTCATCAATGACAACGGTCAAACATTTCCTCGAGGTCAGATCTGCACAAACTGTAGCTGCTATTTTGGCCCATTCCTTCAAATAGATCTTCTCAAGAGCTGTTTTGTGGCTGTTACTGGGCAACGGAGATTTTTAACTTTCTCCCTGGATTCTCAATTGGATTCAGGTCCAGAGACTAGCCAAGCCACTCTAGTTCTCACTGATAGATATAGGATACAATCTCACCATACATGGGTCCTACTTCTCCTTTTTTATCTGGATGAACAGAAAAGCAGGCCCAAAGCAGGATATTTCTACCCCTCTGCTTCATAGTGGGTATGTGAAACGGACCTCTGCAATGGCTAACCATTGTAAAGTATTATGGTGAACTTTGTTTTGCGACCAATTCCTCTCCAATTTACAATCAATCAATAACAATTGTACAATGTGATTACCTTTGTTTTTTAGGTTTTCCAAGCATAGTTAAGCCAAAGTTGTGGCACAACAAAGTTGAATTTATAAAGCGTCAATGTAACCCAAATGCAACAATAAGTGGTGAGCAATTATGCACAAAATTGGTAATTTTCCATTTTACTGCTAGCATACTTTACAAAAATAAACTTTTCAAAAAATAAAGTAAACATAATCCGTAAATAAAAAAGCACTATACACTGGTAAATTTTCAACATAAAGTCTTTCTCAATAATCTAAATGTGGCACAGAGACAGCAGCTCTCTTAAGATATTATGTGGTGTTTACACTTCATTCTCTACTAGAGGAAAATGTGAGTGTTGTGCTGTGGCAGAGTGCATGTATGCAGTATGCTGGCTCTATTTTGAGATGGACAAGGCGGCTTACAGTATTTCAATGTAATTTTAAATTACAAAACACTGTGGGTTCACAATTTTTTCGAATTCATAGTTTGCTTATGCCATACTGGAAAATACATTTTTAATAGGAAAAATCTGACCTGAATAAAGCTAATATTACAAACTGGGTTGAATTTTTTTTTTTCATTTTTGTGCTCATCTAAAAAAAGCTTTTGTCATTGAACTGTGGCAACAGCTGTGTTTACATGTTTTAAATAATAAGGAACATGTGAGGCATGCAAACAGTAGATTAAAGACTTACTCTTGCATTTTTGGGTATTTCCTTATTCAAATTGTTGTAAATCAGGAGCATACGAAAAAAATGCTGTTTCAATAAGAGCTCATTTGTGACACGCTAAAAGCTCCCTGCTCTGAGCTCTCAGCAACAGGGAGGGGAAGGGGGACGGGGTTACTCCACTCCAACAGTCCCACCCACAACTCAGAGGTGAATTTCTAATAAGATACTGCCACTACTGCCACTCTGCATAAACTATGCATTTTTTATATTAAAGTTTGGATGACAGCAGAACCTTAATCCCAGATATAAAATTAATCCAAGGCCTGAATGAGAAATTATAAAAGGAAAGATTTGCTTAAAAGGTCTTTCACATGCAGTTTTTCTCATTGTCAAGTCTTACTTTATCTACCTCAAAGCCATTTTAGTAGAGCACTTTCACTATATGAAATACAAAAATATAATGTGAACACAAAGGCCTACAAAAAAACTCAACTGCGAGATGCCACTGTGCATCATGGCTGCCATACCTTGGTCCCCGAGATCTACCAACATGTTTTACAGTTCTCTCTGTGCTGCTTTTTGCTGATTAGCAAGTGTGTCCTCATTCCGAGCTGTAAAACAGGCGGGGTGGTAGATCTTGGTGACCAAGGTCAAGGAGCCCTGCAAGACATTAAAGTTCCAGACAGGATGCTATAACCAGATTTGTGAGGTTGACAAAGAGAACAATCTCTTGCAAATGCTTTCCAAATACAATGGTCCCTATTCTTCGTTAAAACTACAGTGGTATTTGTAGAAATGTCAAATGAAAAATGTAGACAAATTGTCACGCCCTATAAAGAAGAGAGTAAATTATGAAAAACAATAGCCAATACTGCAAAGAGAGCTGTCAAATGCCAACAACTGTTTACCAACAGCATTTCGTCCTAAATCAACCAAGCACAGAATCTATATGACATGACTATGTCATGCTAGCAATTATTATGATGGCAACAGCTTTATTTATTTAGTATAAATCATTTACACTTGTTTTAGTCTTTCAAGTATGTACCAGAGGAGACAATACATTATGCTTCAGAATTTGTCTAGGTGATCAGACTAATTCTACACAGAAAGTTGAGCTTGCAAAAAAACACGCTTGAGAAAAACAAATAACAAGGTCAATATTTACAAAAAAACAATCAAAATACATTCCTAGAACCACTAGATATTACTTAATTGATATAAATTGCCCACAACAAAAAAAAACGGCATAGGCAAACAATCAAAAGAAATTGAAAAAAGATTTCAATACACAATAATTTGAAAAAAAAAGTTGAGATGAAAGTTTAAAAGGTTTATGGATAACTTTATATAGACAAGCAGTAAAAAAAGTTGTCCTGGTGATTTCTCAAAAGTGAAAAAGTCCCAGTTGGAACATAAGCCGTAGACAAAGCAAAATTGTGGTGCCAAACTTTTGGTGCAACTGGACAATACTGTTTTTTCTGAACTATAGGGTGCAGAGAATTATAAGGGGCACACCACAAATGAATAGTCTATTTTCAAACCTATGTCATATAAGGCGCACTGAACTATAAAATGTATTAACCCAAGCAAGAGTCAGAGATAAGTCTGTTAGTCAGTAAGACTTTATTAACTGTGTTCACGGTAACTCTAAAACTTGTTTCTAACACATAAAAAAACTGACTGATACTCCTAAAACAAACATTACTGTGACTTTGCTAACTACCTACCAACCTTGTTAGCCACACATAAAAATAAACAACAGTCCAATGCTACAGGTAATCAAGGTCACCATATTTACAATAACACCCAACCCAAAACATTTTGACAAAGCGCCATGTACCTCTCAGAATCGCTGTGACATCAGTAGGCACCATCAGATGTTGTTCCATACATAAGGCGCTCCGTGTTATAAGGGCCACTATAAATTTGTTGTTGTTTTTTTGTTTTTTTTTACAGCTTTTGAGTGTGTTTAATAGTACGAAAAATACAGTCATTTAAAATGGCTTGTAGGATCTAGAGGCAACAAGAATGGCTCTTCTGGCCATAAAGGAAGCAAACCAGTTTGCTAAAATGGGTACAATTTTAAATAGGAATCAACAATTGTCCTTGAGTTATATAGTATTTAGCCTACTCCTATTTTAAAGTCTCTTATAAAACTGGCGTGTTAAAGTCTCGCAAACCCCAACATTACTTTGTTACATGTAAGTTACGCCTGCACAATAATTAGCAAATTTATCATTATCGCGATATAAAGCTGTGCAATAAGTATATCGCAAAAGTTGGCCAAAAAAATGGTAACCGTAAATGTGCTAAGACAATCGTATGGAAGCTTGAAGTATTTAACGAATCAAATAAATCCCTTTATGTTTTTTTTCCCAATCGGCTGGATTCCTTTATAACATTGACGTCAACACTCAAACAATACCAAATTAGCATTGACGATTTTTAATAGATGATTTGTCAACGCCAACAACTAATTATACATACACACACATAAACATATATACACACACAGTAAACAGTATGGTACTATTAAATAAAGACAAGAGAATGAACCAGGCGCTTTACAAAAACCAGCTTGGGTGCAGACAGAAAATAGCTGAGTTGTAAAAATCATTTGCTAGTCAAAAGGGGTGACTACATTCTTTGTGTGAACGTATACTACCCAATATGAGGAGAAAACAAAGTATGGTTGTGTATTTGTGAGCAGGGGCATGGGGCCCAACTGGCAGAACTCCTCCCTTTGGTATTTAGGTATGCTTTTGCTTTTCACTTTCATCCCACCCTCACAAGCTCATAGGCCCATCCCATGCAACCCCAGCCCATCACACCCTCCCCTCTTCCTGTTGTTGCATTTCAATGTGAATGGGTGGATGAATGGCTGCAGCTGGCCCATCAAAAGGCCAGCCTTGTTGAAGAGCCTTGGTGATTGAGATTCAGACAGGCCACATTACCTCTTCCATCCCCCACCTAACACTTTGTCCTGATGCCTTTGCATTCACCCTTTTTGCTGTTCCTCAACATAAGATAAATAGTATGGCATACAGACTCATCATCCACAGACTTAAAAAAAGTCTGTGGTTAAAACAACCCCTTAACTGAGTAGCTTAATTATGAAACAAAAACTAAAAAACAACTGAAAATCTCTGCATTAAAGCATTCAGTTTAATGAATGAAACTGCCAAAATAAATTATGTTTCACACAACATGTTGTTAGTGAGAATTTTCTTTTTAGACTTTATAAAAAATTAAAGCAAAATATCTAAATTATTGGATGAATTTTGGTTCAAACAAAGATCTAAAATTGTAAAAGGGAATTACTAAAATGTCAAACATGATTACAATGCCATGAAGTAACATAACCACTTTTGACATTAGCAAAAAACCAAAAACTTCCTAAAATCTTAAATGAACATGCTAAAAATCCCTTTCCAGTAAAGCCTCCCGGTCGTGCTTACAGTCACATGGTGTTACATTATTGATCACAAGATTTTTAAATTAATTCATTATATTTTATAATTCAGAGTGCCAACCTATATTTAACATTTAAAATGCTCTTTGACATACTGTAAATTCTTGACCGTTCACACAATCACCATGAATCAGCTGATTCTGCAGCGGAAAAAAGTGGCTTTTCATATTCACTTTGCACCGATATGCAACACTTTAAGTTATAAAGCATTCTAAAGCCGCTTTTTGCCGCTGCAAAAATCAGCTGATTAACGTTGATTTACACAGCTGCACATCAGTATGAGGCTGCTTTTCTCCACTTGAGAATCTGCTGGAATTACATTAATTGCACAATGGGTTGAGGAGTTACTATAGTCAAAAGAGTGTAAACATTGGAGCTAAAGCTCCAGTGTTAAAGGTATAAGGCAAAAATGTTTATTTTTCTTTTTTTTCCCCCTCAGAACTTGCATTTATAAATATCGCCATTATCGCAAGTTATATCGTCATCGCAATATTGATCACTAATATCACAAGTTTTCCTCATATTGTGCAGCCCTACTTTGTGGTGAGGCATTCACTTCTGGTGTATCTGTCATCAACTGGCTTTAACAATATTTGTCACTATTCTCGGTTTTTGCATTACTTTAAAAGTTGAGAAGAAAGTAAATGGGATAAAAATAAACTTCTCAAAAATTGGTATGGTGTATTCTAGGGCTGCACGATATGTGGAAAACTCGCGATATGCGATATTGGTGATTAATATTGCGATAACGATATAATTTGCGGTATATAAACAAATAGCAAAAAAAAAAAAAAACTCATTTCCATTTCACTACAACAGTTTAAAAATTATACTCCAAATGACCCTTGTCGACGTAGGAGGCAAACATCAAACATAAAAGGGCTCATCTGATTGATCAACAACCTAAACGGGTCCTTCCGATTGGTTAAATGCATAAAGGGATTTATTTCATTCGTTCAATATTTCAAGCTGCCATGAGTTTGTTTTAGCCCGTTTAAGGTAACCATTTATTGCGATTTTCACCATCTTTTGCTGTATGCATATTGCACAGCTTAATGTTGCGATAACGATAAATTTGCGGTATATTGTGCAGGCCTAGTGTATTCTTAGCTTACAGTACTAAGGCAGGAGGCACATAACATTTCATCTTAGTAACATACTGAATTTGAAAAATGATACGTCCCTTATTTATTAAGACACATCCATGATTTCATTTTTCCAAGTCCTAACATTTAAAAAAGGACTTAGAAAAAAAAACCAATGACAACATAGGAGAAACAAACTGAAATATGATAGAGCTAGGAAGTAAGAAAACTTATCTTTTCATTGACATCTTTAACAAGCTGGACAGAGCAGGACATAGCTGCCAAAAGGGGCAGATTATTCAGACTGCCATCAGCTCCAGAGCTGACTAACAAAACCTTAGAATGTTTTCAAACTTATGAATGAATTGTACCATTACCCAGAGGCCTCCTGCAAAGTAGAACTTCCAATCAACACCAAATGTCCTCACATTGAAGACCTCTAAAAAGAAAATTCTCGCCCTGGCTGACAAATGTGATCCCTTGTTTTACTAGAACTGCCTGAGGCTCTCTACAGATAAATATACAGTTCTATATTTCATAAGAAATTTAAACTAACATAATGTCTTCTGTTAGTTAACCTTGTATTGATGAAAAAAATAAATAATCCAAAATATTAAAAGTAATGAGAAAAAGCGGCTGGAAGGCCCCGTCAGCTGCGTGCAGGACTGGCGGATGGGAAACCAGGGTTCCTTTCCCAGGGGGCGTAATGAGCTGAATCCATTAACTGTACAAGAAAACTGGACTGAGTAAGTGTGATGTCACCCATAGAAAGTGAAAAGAAGGCAATTCAGTCACCTTTTTTCATCGATACATTTTTCTGTAATATGTTGAAACCAGATGACAGTGATTGGTTTGAGTCAGTCTGAGTCAACATTTCTATGGCAACTACTGAAAGCGGGCTTGGGCGAATCTGTCAATTAAACATCAAGGTGGGGGCCAGCGGGCACCACATGTTTTTAGTGAATAACTTGCAATAAAGAAAAATATTGTGAAAAAATTAGGATTAGCAAGAACATTTTAAAAAGGTAGAATTCTGACAGATATAATGACTGAGTAATAGCTGTTTATTTCTCTATAAAAGGCTATGGGATTTTGGCTTTTTGATGCCAGCGGGTACTTCCTGTTAGAAACGTGAGGGGAAAGGGATCGCCCAGCTCTCCCAAGCTCTTATACAGTCAATGGCTAAATCCAGTGTGGGTTCTTAGACAAGACCCTTCATTCTACAGCCTAAATATGTAGCCACAAGGGGCCCGGGTCTTGATCTCCCTGTGCTGGTCCCCAGCTCAGATAAAATACAGGAAGAGTACCTGGCATAAAAATCTCAGCCAAACCAAATGTGCGGATCAGTGAAAGCAGATGAGGACAGATAGCTTTCTGTTTTTTAATATTTCGACAAAAAGAAAAAAAAATCTAAGTTGTACTTATTCATAGTACTTTCTAAATTGTACTAAAATCTTAATGCAACCAACTTGCCTGACAATAACATGGTTATTAAAAGGTAAGATTAAAATCATACAATTGGATCACCAATCAATAAAACACAAGTTCTCCAAAACAATACATCAAAAAATCTAACTTCCCATAATCAATAATAGTCATGGTAATAATTGTGTGACTTTTCAAAACTTTTAATTAAAAAGGTCCAGGGTTTGAAGTACATTTCAGTAAAAGGGGAAGAATGTTTTTATTGAGAAATGGTTCCCTTTGGTGGTTGAGACATTTAGCAAAGAGAAAAAGCTGCACAAAACGTTAGCACAGAAGCTCAGCAGAACCTAATGAAATCCAAAACATCATCAACCATCAGCACTTCCTAAAACCACGAATGAGACTATGCAGTACCCCCGGGAAACAGCAGGCCCGCCATTTTGTTCCATTTCCCTTTGAAGATAGGAAAGGGGGCAAAGAACCAGGATAAATTTCCGCAAGCTTCAGCTGACATTGGATTATTCACTAAAACTGCAGGGAAGCAGTCAAACATGCATATAACTCAAACACACAGCACAGGAAGAGTCTATACACAAGCAGGAAGAGGCAAAGAGAGTCAAGAAACAGGAGTAGCCATGCTTGTTTACCTAAAAGGACCACACTCTAAGCGTGGGAGGGGGAGGGGGAGCCTTCAGAAACCAAAGCAGACTGGTGGCTAAAGACTTATCCCTCTTACAACATCCACAGCTACTCATTTAGTTCAACTCCTAAAATACAACTTTGATCTTCTAGAGTACAAACAGCACAAATCTGACCCCACTGCAATGTCATATACAGATTACATTGAAATGCATTGTATTTTTTATTATAAAAAAGAAAATGAAAAACAAAAAATGTACCATTAACACAAATAGAATAACCAATAATGCCCTACAAAACAAATAAAACAGAGTATTTTCTACATATTTATATAAAAAAATGTAGCTTTAAAAAACCAACTTGCTGTTCAATCTGACTAAACACACTTTATTCGCTTTCACTTCTATCCCCTCGCTGTTAGACCTATTCTCTAGTTTCACGACCTTTTGACTAACTTATGTGTGCAAGCCTACTGAAAGCCAGATAAACAAATACAAGGTAATCTCTTACTTCAGTAGATTTGATGATGAAAGTACGCTCCCTGTATTGGACCATATTTAAAAAGGGGGAGAAAAAAAGAAACTATACACACATTATTACTTTATCAAAAGCTATTTTAAGTTAGTAACACACATTGGACTAAAATATACACTTGACCATGTCTGATACAAGTCTTATGTGATTCAATTGCCACATTTCTCGCGGAGTGCAGTTTGAGTAAGCTCAAGGGGGCTCCTAAAATGTTTGTGATGCTATTCCAGACTTGATGTAAAACAGCCAAGTATGCTGAAGTCACATTAACAGACATAAACAAATCCAAGTTCATAGGACATCTACATAAACCAGTGAGATCCATTTGTAAAATACAGAATGCCATCGGTTAAAAATAATGTGGGAAAAACCAAATAACAAAAATCTGAACAGATTTTTTCCATGCCTCTCTTGTGACATTTGCACCCAAAAATGTTTTTGATGTTGTTGCAGATGGGGGCCATGGTTCGATTTTTAAGCAACTCTTCCAGAAACAGGAGAAAAATCTCATAACTAACAGCCAGACAGAAGGTTAAAAACAAGGCAATCTGAACTGCAGTTGAAATATCTGCCTTTCTGACAGAAAAGGATGAAATAAACCACAAAAGGTCCAAAAATTTAGCCATTAAAACAAGGCAAAAACATATTGGGCAAAAAGCTTGTAGCCAATGAGGTATGCATCACTACTACCCCTGCAGTGAAGTCAACATGAACGCCTAAAAAACAGCCACAACACATAGCATCTTGGTGGAAAACACCATCATCCCCACTGCAGTGTTTTCAACATTGACCGTGCTGCATCAGAACGGAGAGCATCTCCCTGATTTTACTTTCCTTCAGCGCTTCACTCTAAACCCTGCCATGTCATGTTGCTCTTTTTATGTCATTTTACGCAGTAAACAATCGCTCTACAATTGTCCTTTGATCCACCTTAGTAGGAAAGCAGTAAATTGTGAGTGTAACAAGCAAATGACCATACAAACAACATACCATGTTATCAGCTTCAAAAATGATTTAAACAAGCCTACAAATCACATTGATTCTAGTATATTCTAAGTCATTGCCTGTATAAAATTCTTAGCCCACATCTAACATTAGAGCAATACTTTATAGCCAAAACCTTATCATTGAAACCCAACTGGAAAAACAGTAGTACGTTATATCAACTGCTAAATCAGCACTGCCTCTGCATCATTAAAAGGGAAATAGGTCAACATTTGGACGTTACACGGAGCAATCTCATGAGAAATATGGTGTTAATTATTGTCTGGGTAGTAGAATAACCCCTTCCTTAATACTTCTAGATACAGTATAGACTGATTATAGCACTAAATATTAAAAACAAAATTAAATTAGCCTCCCTTTAGATTTTAGGGGGGAAACATGCAAGCCAAAAATATCAGTATTCCCAAAAATGACTGATGTGTGAATGTATGCACTAGTAATTGTTTAGTAAATATTTACAAAAAAAAAATCATCCTGGTTCTATCATATTTTACCATGCACTAAAATTACCCGTCCATGCAAGAACAAGAGCCAACCTAATGATAATATAGGTATAAATAAATTGTTTATTTCTCACAGATATGTTATTTTGTATTCCTCCCATCCCTGCTTAGATATAACACATACTTAAGAATCAAAATAGGCTATTTGAGAGGAAATACGTGAGCTGTTTTATTATATAACTACGAAACTTGCATATAATTCTACTAGCAATGTAAAATCTATAAATAAATGATCACATACATTGCACGTTGACCTTAATTGTAGCATATTTAAACCATGTTAAGCAGCAGAAATCGGTTTGTTGTTGTTACCAGCATGCAGGGGCAGATGGGACTCACCTCTCTGTCTCTGGTGGATTTCCAAGTAAATCAAATAGATATCCAGATATTAAACGTTTAATCTATGTCGCAATGTTTCTGGGGGATGCTGGGTAGTCCCATTAGTAATAGTTGGTGGGATTTAAGGCCGAAGACATCCGCATAAAGTCGCGACGACCATCGCAGCCAAAATAAAAAAAAGAAAAATAAAAAGCTAACCAGGAGAAGCTAGCGCTAGCTTGTAAACCCGAGAAGAGCAACAAACAGACGTCCAAAGGGAAAAAAAGTAAAATATCCTCAAGATTTCGTTAACGGCGCAGCAATTTCACCTTCACCACAACCTAAGAATGTTTAGGAATCCATTGGTATGTCTTTAGGCTAGCCATGGTGGACGTAAACCTTCAAAAGACCATATTTTTGTTTCGCTTTAATCCTCTCAGCCAACCCATTCGAGCGGTTATCGAAGCGGCCTTTGACTTCAGTGTGTAGCTGGGACGGAAACACGTCCGGGATGAAACGAGCGCTCTGATTGGTGGTTCCGCTGAAGGCGGATCCCTTTCCTTTGGATCGAGAAACGGACGCCATTTTGGATCCTCAAAGGGTGCAAATCTGCATTCAAAGTCAGGGCACGTTGAACTCCAACGTGGCCGAATACAACACGCAGTTTCAAACACAACTGACCAAGCTCCATGATATAGTTGGAAGGCCAAGAAAAACGAAATGGAGCGCAGGCAAAGGGTCTACTCGTTTTTATGTTAGTAAGCGCATAGCGCTTTTCATTTAAGCCTCCAGGTTGTGTTTTGGTTAAAATATCCACATGTGTGATTGTGGATGGTATACAGGGAACGTGGCACATCATACATTTTTATTACATAAATATAAATAAATAATTTCCCAGCAAGCTTATTCCTCAGTCCGACAAAACCCACTCTAATCCGAGTTACCATAATAGAATGAGAGATTATATTTTGTGGTGAATCATTTGTAAATGTTGAGTCCTACAGGCAGCGCAGAAACACAAATAACCCGCCGTGGGGCGTGAATACGACGTTTGACGGTGATAGATGACATAGTTTACATCAAACGGGATGCACTGGACTGTAAAACTAACGTACCTAAAGATTTAGCGCAACGGGAAGAGATGACACGCAGACGTTTATTGGCTAGAAACAACAACCCTTCTCTTATTGGGTCAATGAATATGCCAGTCAAATTGAACTGCAAACGTCCCAATTCAACATTGCTGTGACTGTTTACAACTTGGGTGGCGGTAAAATGGAACAGTCTCCGAACTGCGTCGAAAAAGAAGAATGTAAATCGAATATTTGAAACTAACAATTTATTCAATTTGTGCTTGTAAGATGAATAATGTACATTTCAATTGTGCAATATGCGTGATTATAAATTGAAACGAAAGCGTAATTAGCTTTTATCGCTGATTGTGTTCCAGAAAAACAACTCTAGCAAAGCCAAAGAAACCAGTCAATTACTGAACAATGGCGCTCTCTGGCGGACAGTCATTGCACTGCAATAATTTATTCTGATTTTACACAGTTGATGACTAAAGTTGCGGAATTAATATATGAAGAAACTTATATGTTACTCGTGATTTTTTTCCCCACAGATTGAACTTGATGCATTTTTGTTTAGGAAATCCTGAACACCTGGTTTATCCTATTTTATTTTCTAGTGTATGTCCAACTTGTCTTTCAAACTCCATGTCAGTAGGTGGCAGTAATGCCCATAGTTTCTGTCTGAAAACTGTTTATGACGTCCAAGAAGGAGGGAGCTCCTCTGTTTCTGTTGAATAATGCTAGCTGAGACTTAAAGCTGCGATGAAAAACAGCGTTTCACAACCACTAGTTTGAGCTTTATGGACGATCTACGGCTATGTCGTCGCGGATAAAGATTTAAAGCTCATTCTGGAAGAGACCGTGCACCATGTCAGCTTTGTTGCAACACTGTGCTGGCGTCAGTAGGAAAGGCAGCAGATGTTTTTGGACGCCCTCGAGACGAAACTTGCATTATTATACGTTAGCTTCGAGGCTGACATCCAGGGTCACAGTGAAACATGTCCTGTTCAGCAATGCGTTTGCTAGGAAGACGCTGGTTTCCATGTCAGAGCGGACTTTCAAAGGTCAGCCACAGGAGAAACTCATTCAGGTAAGGCAGACATCGATCAATCCAATCTGCACTCTGACAATCAATGGATGTGGAGACATGAGTGGCTGTAGTGTCCCATATTCATGCATTGTGTGCTAAAAAAAAGGTCAGTCTTGTAGATGTTGTTTTGTTTTACATGTTTGAATTGATTCTTGTTTAAAACGTCACACACACACATCAGGTCTCTGCAGCCCTCAGGATCAGAGTTAAGAAACATTTCTGGAGAGAACATCCTCAAGTCTTTTTTTCTTTGTGCTTTAAAGAAAACGTTTTATGAAGAAATTCAAAGCAAATATAAAGACTGATATAGGGAGACAAGAAAGATGGGCAAGATTAAATGATGTTCACTTTTTTGTCCAACATATGTTCAACATTTGTGCTGATTTATTGTAATTCTCTACAAATCCTGTTAGTATATATTCAAAAAGGAGTTTGGACTAGTCTATACGTTGTTAATGACTCACTCGGATGAAAATTGTCCTTTTGTTGTTGTTTTTTGGCTTTTTTGTGGCATTTGTTTCCACGATGGAGAACATGAAAATTAAGATTAAAATTGCACAACGAGAAGTTCTTTTTTCAAATCATTGTGAACCAGGAGCAGACTAAAAACGCCGTTTGAAAAAGGGCGTTATCGGGACGTAGGTGCTGCAGTTGGCGAGCCACAAGCTCCCTGCTCCACTTCATTCTGATGCATCCACTTGCAGACAAATAGATCCGTGTTTTCCTCCTCTGATATCTGGCTCAAAACTGTACGGCTGGGTGGATCCAGAATTTTTGTTGCACCAGTAATGTTAGGTTGGGGGCTGTAAGATAGCGAGAGATGATGATGATGATGGGAAATGAGGACAGGCTCAGTCTGCACCGGTATTCCCGCTCACAACTCAGAAGTGAATTTCTGATGATCTCCTGCCACTCTGCAGAAACTATGTCCTAGAAAATGACCCAGGTTGCATAATAATAATTAAAAGACTTTTACAACAGATAAAAAGACGATCGAAGTGGGTCTTTAATCTTCATCCAAAGCCCCTTTTTGAACTTTGCATGTTGTCTTTCATCGTTATACTGTTATGTTTATTTTTTTTAATTCATTAGTTTGAAAAAATAAATAAATAGAAGGGAATAAAAAGAAAACCTTCTGTTGCACTCAAGTGGAATCTTGTTTTGCTTGTTCCTGCACGAAGTCCTTCATCAAAAAATGAAACTGCTGTCATCCCTTCTTTCCCCCTCCAAATTTCAGAGTCTCCTCCACAGACCTTTGAGTCCTGGCATGGTTGGGCTCGGTAAAGAGTTAATCCGGAACAATCTATTAAGGAACCCCATTGGTTTGATAAATCTATTAGGTAAGGATACACTTCACTGCGTTTTTGTTACATTTTTATATATTTTGTCATCCTGCTCGTGGATACTTGATGATTCAAGGGTAACCCTTTGGTTTCAGGGGCGACAACATTCTTCAGCACATCTCGGTCTCAACAACAGAAAAACAAAAATGATGGGCCAAAGAAAAAATCGCCTGAAGAAGATGAAGGTATGAGATCAAGTCATTCTGCCCTCTTAACACATTTTCTTTTGAAGTGTCGCACTTGTGTTCCCTGATTTTGGATTTCTCCTTCATCCTCACCTGTTAGAGGAGAAGAAGCGGCGTGAGCAGGAGGACCAGATGTACAGAGAGCGCCTGCGGACTCTCTTCATCATCGCCCTCATCATGAGCCTGCTGAACTCCATCAATACCAGCGGAGGCAACATCTCCTGGAACGACTTTGTCAACGAGATGTTGGCCAAGGGAGAGGTGTCACGTGTGCAGGTTGTTCCTGAGAGCGACATCGTGGAAATCTACCTTCATCCCGGAGCTGTTATCTTTGGAAGGCCTGTATGTTTCCTGGATGTTTTTTTTACAAGCAGACGATTGCTCTCTGGATCGCCAGAAGCCCGTAGGGTTCATGTGGCTTACTTTCCCTGCAGAGACTGGCCCTCATGTATAGGATGCAGGTTGCCAACATTGACAAATTTGAGGAAAAGCTGAGGGCAGCTGAGGAAGAGCTGAATATCGACACCAAAGACAGAATTCCAGTGTCCTACAAACGTACAGGATTCTTTGGGAAGTAAGAATATGTTTTGTTTTGTTTTTTCTGAAAGAGCAGACTTTAAATCAGCACATGACTCTTTCTTCTGCACTGCAAACATTTTTCTCTTCTCTCTGTGCAGTGCGGTCTATGCTCTGGGGATGGCTGCCATTGGTGTGGCTATCCTCTGGTACATCTTTCGTCTGGCTGGTATGGGGGGCAGAGAAGGTGGCTTTAGTGCTTTTGTGAGTAACAAAAGTATTCACCAGACTTTTTAGTTTGGCTGGAGACTAATCAAAGTTGACTGTAAACTCAACAGAATCAGCTGAAGATGGCCAAGTTCACCATAGTGGACGGCAAATCGGGTAAAGGTGTGAGCTTCAAAGATGTCGCAGGAATGCACGAGGCTAAAATGGAAGTGAAGGAATTTGTCGACTACCTAAAGGTGAGGCGTCGTGATTCATTTTCCTTCTGGATACAGCTCACACTCTCTGGACGTGGAATGCATTTTAAGAAGACAGAGATCAGTTTGTTGAAGTTTAAATAGCTTTTCTTGCAAAGTCTTTTGTATCTCACAAAAAATCTAGAGTAGATTAAATGGATATTTGTGTTTATTGATAGAGTCCAGAACGTTACCTTCAGCTGGGGGCAAAAGTCCCCAAAGGCGCGCTGCTACTCGGTCCTCCCGGATGTGGCAAGACCCTGCTGGCCAAGGCTGTCGCTACAGAGGCCCAGGTCCCCTTCCTGGCCATGGCTGGCTCTGAGTTTGTGGAGGTTATCGGAGGTGGGTACCAAGATCGCCAATAATACGGCCTAAGCTAATAACTATGATAGATAGGCAGAATACAAAAGCACCATGTCAGAATAAGTCCTTTTATAGGACTTGTGGCTTTCAGCAGTGGTTCTGAATTATGGGTATGTGTGCCTCTTGGAAGTCCCAAGGCTTTTGTAATTGATGTTATAGATTACACTCACTGCATGAACATATTCACTGTATGGTCTCATCGACCGGTCTAGGACCTTGCTTTTCCTGCAGGCCATCTGTGGCCGTGCAGGTGTGCCCATGTTTTAGCTGCAGACAGCCCGGATCCACTTGTAAGGGCAGTTTTGACTGAGGCCTTAGGAAGTACTTTACTGAAGAGAACTTCATTGAAACATTGTGAGCCACTGGCCTAGAAGACCAGAGAAGCAGATCTGTTTTTTGTACTAACTCATGCAAAGCCGCTCAGGAAGATTCCCAGTTTCAGTGAACAAAGTGAGCAGGATTAACGCTCTGACCCGGTGTTGCTTTCATGCAGGTCTCGGTGCTGCCCGAGTCAGGAGTCTATTCAAAGAGGCCCGCGCACGAGCGCCCTGCATTGTGTACATCGATGAGATTGACGCCGTAGGCAAAAAGCGTTCCACCAACATGTCCGGCTTTTCCAACACGGAAGAGGAGCAGACTCTCAACCAGCTGCTGGTAGAGATGGATGGTCAGTAAATAAATATCAAAACGCCTCTTAAAGCTGCAGAACGACTTGCTACGAATGAAGACATAAAGGCGTCTTGTTTTTGCAGGAATGGGAACAACGGACCACGTTATAGTCCTCGCCTCCACTAACAGAGCAGACATCCTAGATAATGCTCTAATGAGGCCCGGCAGGCTGGACAGACACATCTTCATAGATTTGCCCACTCTGCAGGTGCTGTCATTCTCCCTTCTGTTCGGTTTTATTTTCAAAAAGCTTGGTCAGAAAGCAAACTTTTTTATGCACGTTTCAGGAGAGGAAGGAGATTTTTGAGCAGCATTTGAAGATGCTGAAGCTGACGCAGCCCGCTGACTTTTACTCCCTGCGCCTGGCAGAGCTCACCCCGGGATTCAGTGGTACGTGTCCACGAACTGCACCGTCACCTGCATCTTTAACCCTAGAGCACTATCGCCGGGTCATTTTCACCCAAACAGAGCTAATGTCAACATGTCGGGTGTCAAGTAGTCTGTGCCTTCACCAGGGAAGTCTCAAACTTTTTAAGGAATTTTTCGTTCTCAAATTTCTTATTTTTCAGTAATTTTTTGAGCACATTTTTAGGAACTTCCTATGTTTTTCCTTTTTCATGTTGTTACACATACCACAGTTGAAAATAAAAGAAAACCACTTTAATTTATCATGTGTTGTCATGTTTTGATCTATTTTTCATGACAAGTACTTTTTGTTGGGTATATTACATCAAGTAAAAATTCCCCGGCAAAAGCGTTCAGCAGCTACAACAAAATAAGGCTTTATTGATTTAATGACATTCTTAAAGCTTCTGGTGCTTTTAGAATTATGTATTTTTCTGTATGAGTACAATTATCATTTTATCTGATTTGACAAAATTAATGAATGTCTTAATTTATTAATATAAACAAATCAGTTGTATTAGGCATCATTTTAGCAGAATTACCCGTCGTGACTAAAATGGCAAATCATTTATTAATTTTTTTTCTTTATTGTTCTGTTTCCTTTAGTTTTTTTTATTTTTATAGGGACTCATCTTTTCTTAGTTTTCTGTTCTCTTTTATCTCCTGAGGTGCTTCGTCCTCTTTTTCATCTCCTGGTCATCATTTCAGCTATTTAAAGCAACAGTGTTTCAGCAAATGAAAGCATTAAAATACATTTATTCATTTGGTCTTGAATTTCCTTTACTCGTGGTAGATTGTAGAGTGGGCTTTTCTATAAAGGTTTAAAAACATCTCATTTGTTCAGCTAAAGCTATAACTCTCCTATTCTCTTTATGGAGATAACTATCATTCTTTGATGGGCGGTCCATCTGTTCATCCATTGCTGATGTGTTATCATTCTACATAAACCTGGGAAGTGTAAACCCACACAGGAGTCACAGATCTGGGCTTCTTTCTCCACAGGTGCAGACATTGCTAACATCTGCAATGAAGCGGCTCTGCATGCTGCCAGAGAGGGTTTAAAGTCCATTGATACTTTCAACTTTGAGTATGCAGTGGAGAGAGTCATAGCAGGTACAGTGATCCCAGTAGTTTGGAGTAAAGCAACCCTTTGTTGGCGAGAAAGCTCTGCAAGTTTGTTTGTTTTATTCCAGGGAGTGTTAAGAAGAGTAAGATCCTGTCTAAAGAAGAGCAGAGGGTGGTCGCCTTCCATGAGTCTGGACACGCATTAGTGGGATGGCTGCTCGAGCACACGGAGGCCGTGCTGAAGGTGTAAATAACTCTGAATATGTCAAGCATGGAAGTGTGTTAGCAAGTCGTATCTCTTCTACATTGAAGTTCCTTCAATCACTTTATTATATTTTGATCTAAACAGTCTGCTACAACAGACCCAGGTGGAAAGGTAGAATTATCTGACATGGTACTGCCATTTAGGGGAGGGGCTTGCTTTATCAAGCATTTGATTGGTTGAAACAACAGCAAACCAGCAGACCTGACTTCCCACAGCAGTAAAGTTAAAGGATGTTACAGGGAGTCTTTGTAACCTGCAAAGTTCATCCAACACTAAAGTTTGAAAAAAACTAAAACCCTTGTGAACTCGGACTTCATTAACTTGTTTTGAGATCTTTAAAAACAACAACAAAAGTTTGGATTTTTATTTATTTATTCTGACTTTTAAAAATGTCTGACGAAAGGGGGCTAAAATTGGATTTGTTTTTCAGGTGTCCATCGCCCCTCGTACAAACGCCGCCCTTGGATTTGCTCAGATGCTGCCCCGTGACCAGTACTTGTTCACCAAAGAGCAGTTATTTGAGCGCATGTGCATGGCTTTGGGTGGAAGAACTGCAGAGGCCATAACCTTTAACAAAGTCACCACAGGTACCCTCTGCATTCCCCTGCTCACCTCTCCTGTCTTTTTTGTGTCAAGGCCATTGTGAATATCAAATGTGGGTTCCGTTCAAAACGGCGTAAAGCCTCATCTTCTTCCGTCTTCAGGAGCTCAGGATGACCTGCGCAAGGTGACCCGGGTGGCGTACTCCATGGTGAAGCAGTACGGCATGTGTGACAGTGTCGGGCAGGTCTCGTTCCCAGAAACAGAGGAGCAGGGGGCTGTTGGACGCCGGCCTTTCAGCCAGGGCCTACAGGAACAGATGGACCATGTGGGTTCCACAACTGGAGTATTCCTTCGTTTGCTGTGAAAAGTGCTATAGGAATAGAGATTGACTTGCTTTGACCTAAACCTTAAATGTTCTCAGGAGGCTAAGATGTTGATAGCCCGGGCCTACAGACACACAGAGAAGCTGCTTCTGGACAACAGAGACAAGCTCACACTGGTCAGTTGTTTGCTTTCTTTGTATTATTATTAATCTTTATTAACCCTTACTAGCCCTGGGGCTTTTTCAGCATTTGTTTTGCATCTTTACAATTTGCTCTAATAGTTTTCTGGGTTTTTTTTGAGACAATGCTTGATTATCCATCTTTTTAGTCCAACCCCACCTTCTTTATTTAGAGATGTTTTTCATTATACTCTACAATCACTCCACAATGATGCTGAAATTGTCTAGAAAAGTTCATTTCAACTGCAAAAATGACAAATCGAGAATAAACTCTTTTTTTTTTTTTAAAGTTTGTAACAAAAGTCAAACATGTAGAGACAAAATAAAAATGTATAAATCCAAAAAAAAGCAAAGTCAAGGTCAAAACCAAATGTAAAAAAAAAAAGATGTTGCTCCTCTAAACTATATACGATGTTTCAAGGATTTATTCTAAGGCATGGGAGTTAAACCTTAGGCCTGGAGGGCCGGCGTCCTGCTGCTTATCCAGAAATCCTGCCTTATCTGCTGCTCATTACCTGGATCAGGTGTGTTTAGCCAAAAAGGAGCACTGGGACGCCGCCGCTCGTGACCTGGATTCTGACACCCCTGCTCTAACGGGTATCACAATTAGGTCATAACTCTATTCATTTTGGTTTTAAACCCAACATTTCAAAGCTAAAATCTTTTTGAAACCTTCCGAATTTATACTAAAACATAACTAATGTGGGGGGTCGGTGTCATTCCTTCGTCACTTTAAACTGCAGATGTGATTGGCTCAAACACCTTTGAGTTCAGAGACTAAGGGTTAAAAAATGTCATGGTTTCTTTCCAGTTGGCCAACGCTCTTCTAGAACGCGAGGTGGTGAACTATGACGACATTGAAGCCCTGCTGGGCCCTCCCCCTCACGGCCCCAAGAAGATGATCCTACCTCAGAGCTGGGTGGAGGCTGAGCGGGACAAGCAAGACACGGGAGAAGACGAACCGCAGCCACCCCCCCGCAAACACAGACAGGACGACGTCAATCCTGAATTGGTCTGAGTTCAAACCCAATAAATTCCAGACTCTTCTCAGACTGGTCTGATGGATTGTTGTAGGTTTAGAGGATGGTATGAAGCAGCTTTCCAGCAGCAGCTCTGTTTGTGACATGTGTGGAGCTTTTCTGAATGAATCTTCTTCAGTAATGCTCATGCTAGGATTCTGTGTGCTCGCTGCAGCTCATACATTAGAGCATAATAACATTTTAAACAAGCTGTCTGTATTTGCAGCATTTTCTGGATCCAGCACTTATGACATCCATCTGCTCTGATTTTCCAGAAATGTTCAGGAACATGGTCAGGTTTAGAGTAAAATAATTTATTTTGAAAGGATTTTTGCAACATGTGACTGTAAAGAACATTCTAAAGGCCTTTTTTTTTTTTATTGTTCCCCACCTGACAGACAAATTTGTCAGCTAAAGAATCTCACAGAGAATTTGTAAGTTATTTTAAAAATAAAATGGAATCAATTTTCATCCTATACAAAAGAAACCATTCAAACATATGGTATGTTGTTGAGCACACTGATGCACACTGTGCTCTTGGTTCAACATAAGGTTGAGTTATTGTCTTTATTTTGGAATCAAACTTTAGTTTTACAAATAAAAAAATCTACAAGCGCTCGTCTACAAAAAATGGACTTTTATTTTTTTTCTAAGTGAATCATTATTTCAGGGTTCTCCAGTTCTGACTCATTTGTCAACATTTTCTTTGTTTCACCCTTTTAGCTCATAATTTTGTGATATTTTTCCTTCATTCAACTCTGGGCCTATTTTGATAAATCAAAGCATTTTTTGTACGCAGTTTTATTCTGTTACATTAAAATGTACCTCCTTATTAGTGTAGTTCATCTAAATTTGGTTAAAAATTAAAGCCATAAGTCATATACATTACATGTAAAGAAATGTGGTCAAAGCAGTCAGTAAGGCTTTTATGTAACTAAAAAAAACATTTATTTGCAGAAAGCAGTCAAATGAGATTTCCACGACTGTTATAATCAAAGAAAAACACATCTGTGATTAATCCAAATAAGTGATTACAGATTATTGTGTTGCTATTTTGAAGGAAAAGCTTCCGGAAAATGAATGATGGAATGAAGGATTCAAAAAAGCAAACGTGAAGGAAAAATCTCAATCTCAGAAAATAATCACTCTTGTAAAAAAAAAAAGAAAATACATATTAACCTGATTGTTCATATTTTACATGTTTGTGCATCATTACTGAACCATGCAGGCTGGATAAACAACAAACATCAACACCCATCTGCGCCTGGTAGCATGCACAGCCCCTTTCCTCTAAACTTCCCTTTCCATGCACAGACTTCCTGATCTAACACAAAAAACTTGCTCAAAGTCTTTCTAAGCTGTATCACAGCTACCTTCAAAACGAGACATAAGCCACATTCAACATAAGGAAAAGAGTTTTTACTTGTGACACTTTCAGTCCTGAGCTGGGCTAAAATCATTCTAAACGAGTCCAGAAAAGCACCTGAGGCATGATCTGTGCCCCTGAATACTGATGAGCCGAGCAGGTCCTGGCATCGAGAGCTCCTTCCTCTTTAATGCGAGTCGAACAGATTAGCCAGTTTCTGAAAGCGAGGCCCCCAGTCGTTGAGGTAATCATAGTCCTGATCCTCATCAGAGCTGCCCGAAGCGATGGAGCTGAGGCTGCCTGCCACAGACCCGTCTCCCTCGTAGTCGTAGATCAGGGCCGTGTCATACGGGGGCACGTTCGGGTCGGTGTCTGCAACCACCAAGCCCTGAGAGGGAAAAAAAACACAGAACACATGAGCACACACTGGAAAAACAAAACCAGAACACATGAGCACACACTGCACTGAAGGTTCTGTTTAATCTCTAAACGGATAGTTTCCCTTTCAGGTCAAAGTAAACCTTTGAAAACAGGGAAATATTTAGAATGAGATTATAGTCTGGAGTCGTGACAACCAGAGACTCAAAAATCTAACTGAATCCATTTAAACACCAAAAACATGCAATAGAAAAGCTTCATAGCTAGAATTTAGTAGTAATTTTTGGTCATCTGCAGTGATGTTACAATGAAATGCGGCCACGTGGAAGAATTTGGACAAAAGGCTTTTTTCAGAACAACAACTTCCAAAACAATGTTTTACCTATTGAATGCATGATACATGAATTTTTAATGTATAACAATGTAAAATATATATATAAATATATTGTATGCTTTTATTGATATTAAAGTATTTCTTTTGGTGACTAAAGTAAATCTCCTGTTCAAAATTTGTCACTTTCAAATATTTGTAAGAAGTGTTTTATGTGGTGGCAGAAATGTGAAAATACTTTAAGTGAATCTCATGCTATAAAAGGGGGAAATGTCATGTCTTAAAATCAGACAGCGTACAGCTGTAACATCAATCTCTGAAAGGTACACATTAACCTCTTCATGCCATGTTGTTTATTTGCATCGCATCATATAATCCAGGACCTCAGTTACTGTAGCATCACCTTCAACGGCAAAAATGTTGAAGAATTGTTTTATAAAATGAAAAATAAATTCGGGCATGAAGGAGTGAAGAATGAAAGAAGGTAATAAAATAAAGAGTTCAGAAGGGCAAAACACACATTTTTAAACTAGTGATTCTGAAAAAACAGTAAAAGGTGTTGGAAAAGTTGCAACAATACAATGTCACTGCTGTTTGCTCAAAGCACACCATAAACTTAGCAAAAAAAGTTGAGTATGTGTATTGACAAGTTCATCTATCTATTTTCTTAACCTGCCGTGTCCCTTTCGGGGACTCGGGGCTGCTACTGAGGAAAGGCGGGGTTTACCATGAACACACTCATGGACAATTTAGAGTCACCAATTAATCTACAAAGCATGTTTTTGGACTGTGGGAGGAATCTGGAGTTCCCAAAGAAAACTCACACAAATACTGATAACAAAATGCGAAACCAAAAACACATGAAACAAAGTGAAACAGGCTGCACGGTGGCGCAGTGGTTAGCACTCTTGCCTTACAGCAAGAGCCAGCTGGGGACTAGGTGTGAGTGTGCATGGGTGTGTGGTGTGGCCCTGGGACAGACTGGCAGGTTTATTATGTCTTCAAATTTAAATGATAAACATGCCAAACATTACATCAGAGTCAGCAGCAGAATGAGTTTTTTGACAAAGAAGATTTGACATGAGGTAAAAGCAGACACCCAGCTCTGCTGCTGATCTCACAAATGCATGTTCCTTTTACATGCTGAACCTTGTAACCCTTGTGCTATCCTAGGCACTTTAACGTTGGGAGTTGGGTCATCTAGACCCACTAGACAGTGCTCTGAACCTTTTTTCTTCAATGATTTGTTATCTTCACTGGTGTCCATGGATTACATGAAATCTTTCCACCTTTATCCACCTTTGTCATGGTAGGGAGAACACGTCAATGTAAGGGTGGGGTCATCTAAGATAGCACAAGGGTTAAATGCAAAGCACAGAGTTGTACACTGTACTTTGCAGAGTACATGTTTTCTTTTCCCCCCCATGTATTTCAATTCATCCCTGAGGAAAACGAGTAAACTTCTGGAAACAACAAGAGCTTAAACTATCCCTTACAGAAGTATAAAAAGTAAAGTAGGAAGAACAAGAATTTCGAGTAAGAAATTAAAAAAAAAACTCTTGTTCTCTCAGTGCACTCCTTTAAATTCACTCTAAGCCATTTGATAGACATTTCAAAGCTCCCCCGGAGCAACAGAAAACCCTTCTTGTATCCTTTTTCCTTAATTTACTACCACTCTCAAAGATCCCGGAGAGCAGCACAACCCTTTGACCTGCATAAAAGTGGAACTTGTCACTCAAAGACAAATCTTGCATGAAAATGTGCGCGTTTGGACGAGTAATGATGTTTAACAAAATGTGCAGTTGTGGTTCAGTGTGTTGTGCCTGTTGGAAAACCTTTAAGGAGCTTCAGCCTCACTGCAAAAAGTGAATCTTACAGAAATAAAAATGCCTTATCTTGCAAAAAAAAAAAAACACAGTCATGTCAAGAAAGTTTTTCAATAACCAAATAATCTTTTTTTAGTCACAAGAAGTTTTTTCCTTAAAGAAGAATTCCTAGTAAAACAATTTTTTTACCCCATAGTCAGAGCTTTTTAAAGCTTAGTGAAATAAAATCTGCCAATAGGGGAAGATGTTTTGACATATGGGGCCTGTTTCTCTAGTGTAAGCGACACATTTCTTTAAAATCATCAAGTGAACATCTTCCTCTGCCTTCTTCCTCACATCATTGATGTAGTCCTCGATGTCTGTGGGATTTGCAGGAGGCCTTCGGGGGTAGATGGGAGAGGGCAGGTTGTGCGGGGCATCCCTCCTCAGGGGCTGCTTGCTGCGAGGAACTCCAGTCCCGGTGTAGTAAGAGCGTGGGGAGGAAGGGGCATCATGGGGGTTCCAGAACAGGTCAATGTTAAAAGCGTTCTGTAACGAGAGAGGCAGAAGCAGGCACTTTGATTTTTTTTAAGACAAAACACAGACATTAAAAAAAAGAGTGAAGGGAAGTGAGTTTGTCATAATCAAGCTGCAGCCCTGACCTATGAGTGAAATTTCAGAGCGTTTACCTCATCCTCCTCACCCCCTCCTTGCTCGTCATAGTTGAGGATGTTGTCACGTACGTCGTCCTCTGAATCCCCGACTAGCAGACCTGTTCCTTTCTTCATGTGGTGGCGTCTTCCACAGGCAGCCAGAGTCACGGAAAGAAGCAGCAGCACTGCATGGATGTACGAAGTCTCGTATAAAAAAATCTGATCCCATCTGCTATGATTTCTTTTGAAAGTATGAATATCTTTTCACAGTTTTCGGCAAAGCATACAACCATCTGCAATTCAAAGTTACTCTGCAGAAAGGCGAATAACCTTCTCTCTGTTTAGCTGAGAAATGTTTGTATGACTGAGCTGCCATTGACACTCACACAGCAGAATTGCAGCACAGGCGATGATGATGATGACAGCGATGAAACTGATTCCCACGCTGGAACCTAAGACAGCCCCCGCCTCAGATTTGCAGTCTCCATAGGAGTCGCACAGACACACTGTGACATTGACCTGACTGTTAGCACTCATAGGCGGGCTGCCTGAGTCGCTCACCGCCACTCTGACTGCATACTCTCCCGCCTCCAGTTCTACGGTGGGCTGAAGCGAAGCATGTGTGTCTAGAAAAAAAATCAACCCAAAAACAACATCAAAACAGTATTATTCTTTAAAGAATATTTTTGTTTTAGATACATTCCCACCACTAAGTTTTTGTCTTTACCATTGACTTTCACTACTGTCCAGTTGGCTGACTGATCAAAAACCAATTCAAAAATGAAAGGTGCAGCATGTGGATGGCGATCTTCATCCACAGCAGTCAGAAACAGGCCATATCGGCTGCTGCTGACACCTCTGCAAATGGAGCCGCTTGAAGGATGGAGCATTGGGGGGAAGTCATTGGTTTCTTCCAGAACCACCTTCACTGTGGCCGTTGATGACAAACCACCAGCATCTAAGCATGAGAGAACAAACACCCAGTTTTTTTATGCTTGGTGCTAATGACGACTTCAAGTCTTTTTCTCTTTTTACATGAACAATAATCAGTATTAATCTAAAACATTTACATTTTTACTTTGAGTCCTGAAGGATTAAATAAGAAAAGCCAAATGAAAGAGGAATCATCTCTGTGGTTGTTTATATGAGCACAAACATGAACCACATTAGAGGGAAAGCTGTGTAAATCTCTTTCGTAAATGTTTAAGACCAGTAAGATGAACCAATTTGTAAGATTGTTCCAGATTAAAAAAAAAGCAACAACTCTGACGTCCATTGAGATCTTGTCAAAACAAAATGCATGGAGGAGTGTTGAAGTCAGGGTTGATTTTTTTATTGTTTAGTAAGCTGTAAACTGCCACTTCTGACAAAAAACAAAAACAAACACTTTGAATACTTGTAACAGCAGTCCACGCCATCTAGACCAGCTACCTTTCAGCATACAGACCTTCCAACCATATTACTTGTGGTGGTAATGTCATGATTTGGCAAAAAGAAGATTGTTGAACGATAAAAGAAGATTGAAATGATAAATACTGAATTCTACCAATTAATTTGGAAGAAAAAACAAGTTGGGAGGGGCAAAAGATTATATAAAGGATTCTTTATTGAAAAAAAAGTTAGTAGGAGTGTTTAGGAAGCAGCTAGCCACAGTTCTGAACTCTAAAGTGTTCATTTAGATTAGGTATAGATTAAATCAGTAGACAGACTGGGACTTGTTCAAATATATTTTTTAAATTTAAATAACAATGTTAAGCTGTTTTCCTTTGCACCGACAAGCATTTAAAAACCTTTGTTCATATAAACTTATGTGGAACTTCTGTTGCTGCATGGCCTGAAGTTTTCACGGTGAATGTATTCACGGTAAGTGAAGGACTCACCTGTGACCCTGACAGCAGCACTGTAGGAGTTGTCTTCAACATGTGGAGATCTCATGTTAAATGCTCTCTTCACTGAAATGTCTCCTGTGTTTCTGTCCACTTCCAGCCACCCCTCTGGATCTCTGAATATTTCATAACTAAGATATACACACAAAAAGAAGAAGCTGTAGTTCTTAGCGTCAGATTTGTTGGACCATTAGTAAACTTTCCTTGCAGAGTTCTGCTGTTACATACCTGAGCTCAGAGTTGTCTGGATCAAAGGCAGTTATGCGTGTCAGTGGTGTCCCAGGAAGCAGGGACTCTGGGGCTTTGATCACGATGGGGTCTTCTCTGAAGTATGGACCTTCATTCTTGTTAACGACTGTGACCACCACTGTGGCGGTGCTCGGTTGCAGTTTAAGAGCCTTGCTGCTCAGCGGAATAACGTTTTCCACGGTTAAAAGCAAGAGGTGCTCTTTTTGGGTTTCATAATCCAGTGGCTGCAAAGCAAAGTGCAGGAAACAGTTATTTTCATACATGAGAAAGAAGCACAGCAAAGAAAACAAAGGGAATCAATTTAGTATGTTCAAATCGTTTTAAACTGGATCTTAATGTAAACTGCAAGGAAGGGGAAAAAGGGTCACGTCTACTTAACCCTTGTGCTATCCTAGGCACTTTAACATTTGGAGTTGGGTCATCTAGACCCACTAGACAGTGCTCTGAACCTTTTTTCACCTTTTTTTCTCAATGATTTGTGATCTTCACTGGTGTCCATGGATTACATGAAATCCTCTTCACCTTTATCCACCATTTAATGGTAGGGAGAACACGTCAGTGTAAGGTTGGGGTCATCTAGGATAGCACAAGGGTTGAACCAGCTCTAGTTAGAAAAATGAACCACTAGATGGTGGAGTTTAGCTGTGTTTGACAGAAACACCCAAAGGCACATTAGATGAAAATATTAAAACATAGTTTGATTTGAATTCCTGCAGGAGGTTTCTGCCAGCGAATTAGGATGTTTCATTGGAGGTATGTTGGGGCATTTAAAGGAAGCAGCTTGACTTCTACTTTTTTGGTACCATATGTAACCATATGGTATTTTCATGACAATTAAAAGTCGTTAAAGTTGAGAGGAACTAATTGCTATTTCCTGGTTGACTAAATTTACTTTTTTTTTTTTGCAGTAAACATATTAGTTAGTACCGGTAAGTGTAAGGTACACCAATAGTTACTCAGGTAGTCGAATGTGGGAGTGAATCATGAAGTTACTTTTTAAGATACAGAAGCAAACAAGTAAAAGTCATATATAAAACACTAAATCAAGTGTCACTTCCACTTAAAGAACCCAAAACGTATTACTAATTATTCTGAAATTATCCTAAAATTACCCATTTCCCATTTAGAAGAGGTTCTGATGGACTGTTAACACCTTTATGCCTGCTTTTTATTTCCAATTATTAAAAAAAGAAAAAGCTCTTGTGTGTTTTTTTCTGTTCAGTGTGCTGCTAAATTAGGTGGAATTCTGGATTTAAAGGTATGTTGCGAATAAGCAACTCATGGCGTGAAGGGGTTAAAGAAAAAAGGTTCATAAATTGAGCAGCAGGTATTCTTTATTTATTAACTGGATAACCCCCTCTACATTTACGAAATGAGTCACATTTACTAAGTGAACTAACTGTACCCAATTATATATAATTTAGAAATGCTTGTCTTCTCACACAATAAAGTAAAATGTTTAAGCTGCTACTCCATGCTGGCTGTTTTTCTCTGTAATGATTATCTAAGTCCTATTCTACTAAATATTTTTTGGACTTTCACTTCTATATAATATTTTTTTCAAATATCTTGCTTGAGCACAACTTTTGCTTATTGGGAAACCTGGATCCAAAAAAGAAAACAAGTTTACTTTACTGCAATCAAACAGTCTTTCCTGATTTGAAGCAAATCTAGTAAACAAAACCACGCAAATAAAAATGTCTTCACTCATTGGTCAGGAATTATGAGGCCGGGGCAAAGCAACTAGAGGCAGAAATTATGTAAGCCCTGCACTTTGCAGTCTTCTGTGGGTAGTTCATTCCAACTATATGCTATAAACTACAAGGTAGCTTCCAAGATGACATGACAGCAGCGCGTGCTATGTCAAGAGACAAAGAAAAGCGTGTAGGAAGATGTTCACTTTTTGTTTAAAACATAACTAAATCAATTAGTGTTAAATAAAGTCTCAAAATCCTCCTTTAACCTTTGACCTTATCTGTTCTACCTTAGCATTTGTAAACCGATTTAAGGTGTGATGTGAACACTAGTGCTGCTTACTATACACAAAAAAAAAACCTTGAATTCTGCCCCTGATATTCCTTTTCTCTGTCTTGTTTCGGAAACATGAGTGCAGCATGTGGTACCTTCACTACACTGATAACTCCTTGGTTGGTGGCAGTATCCGTTGTGATGGCAAAGCTGCGTTTGGGGTCATTGGAGGGCAATATTGAGTATTTGGCCTCCCAGTTTCTTGTTCCTCTGTCATCTCTGTCTGTCACATTCACTCGACCAATCTCTAAGTAGAGCTTGTTTTCCTCTGCTGTCATGTTGTACTACACAGAACACAAAAATCAAAGGAATTTTGATCAGTCAGGTTGAATATCATTTTTCATGTCAGTAATTAGCAGAAAGTATGTACACAACTCTTGTTAAACGGCTCAAAAACAATTTTTAAAAGTCCATCGTAGATCATGACTCACCGAGGCAGGGCTGAACAGAGGTGCATGGTTGTTGATGTCCGACACATTAATAAATGCTTCCCCTTCGGTGGTTAATCCCATGCCCCCCATATCAGCGACCTGAAGCTTTAACCTGAAACCTTTTACCACCTAGAATAGAGAGCAGCATGCTTCAGCCAGAAGAACCCCACTGAAAGGATCTGAAAAAATCTGTATCCTCACTTACCTCTCTGTCCAGACCTACATCTCTTGTGTAGATGGTGCCAGTCTCATTATTAATCCCAAACATAGTTTTGGTGACAGCATTGGCGGGAATGCTCTCCTGACCAATTATGGAGTAACTCAGTGCAGCATTATCTGTCATTGGGTCGTCAGCGTCTGTGGCTGACACTGACATCACCGGCGTTCCTGTCACAGAATGGATTTAAAAGTCTAATGTAGTCAGTGTAAATCACATAAATCTGACTTTAGTGGTTCAAGAGAGAATAAAAAGTCACATTTAACAAAGTTTGCAGCGTTTGTTAGTGCATCGAGATGTCGTGACTTTTTGTTTTGGATAAACCAAAACAGATGGATCACTAAACATGATGCCAAGCAAGGAAGCAAACAAAGAAATACATGTACACATAGAACAGTCAAATGTATTGGAAATAGCCCTTTTTTATATGCATGGATAGAAACTCTAGAAGTGGGGGACCCCAGTTGCATTACTTCACTTCAATCAGACTTGAGTTGCAAATTTGAGGACCGATTGGCTCCAGAGTGGGGCCCCGGTGATGCCAATCCGGGCGACGTAATGGGATCATTGTTTGTTCTTCATCACATAAAGGAGGTTCTGAACTGCTCTTTGTCTGACTCATCACCCAGGACCTTTCTGCCATGGGAGACCCTACCAGGGGCAAAAGCCCCAGACAGCTTAGCTCCTGGGATCACTCCACCACAGTGATAAGGCCTTTACATCATATTACCGAGTAAACATAGTCATCCATAAATGTATTTGATTACAAGTAAAGAGTAACTGCTGGAAACAGTTCTCAAGAACTAAGTAACAGTTTCAACATATTTAATTTATAGTCTAAATTATACATACGAACTCTGCCAATGAACAAGGAAAACTATTGTGCAAATTCTGTTATTTGCAGACTTTAAAGCAGAAATTTGACAATGTGAATAAGAATGATTATTCCTTAAAGCATTTTTGGTACCAACAAGGCTTTCCCTTCTACGTAGAATAAATAAAAGGGTGGAGGATTTTGGAATATTTATCAATTGTAAGATACTTTCAAGCACATAAAAAACTATTTACTGGATTGTAAACATCATTGTTGAAATTAATAAATAACACAAAGTCTTGATTTTTTACTTAATACATTTTCAAGCCAACATGAATAAGTTACACATTATTGTACTAGGGTTTTTTTTCAAACATGAATCAACTCAAGTAAAAGCAGAAGTATGGGGCAATAAAACTACCCTTGGGTGTGCAATCTTTTACAAAACTTACTTCAGTAAATTAAACTTGAGTTCTCAAATTAACATGGTATTTGGTTGAAATTTCCCAAGATTCCCCAAACCTTTTTAGCTTTGGTGGTCTATGGATATTTAAGTGAAAATCTGTTGGCAAATCCCAAAACCTCCGTCTTTCCTTCAAACAAACGAGTACTATTTTATGTTTTGTATTTTGGAAGTTTGGAAACCCAGTCTGAATACCGGGGAACTGTAAATAAAATAGTGGCTAAACTAATTGATTTTTAATAGACCAGAAAGTGTTGTGAAAGGAATTTCCCTGTCCTGGTATCTGTTGTTCTTGTTATTACTGAGGCAGAGAAGGTACAACATTTGTTTCTGATTTATAAAAAGGACAAATAACACAGTAAACTATCGGGAAAAAAATAAAAAGGAGTCTTATAACCACTCATGGTATTGTCATAAAAATAAACAAAAAAATAGGCACGTGTTAATGATGATATACAGTGGCATGTTTTTCAGCTCATGTGAAGATGTTTTTTAGGCCTGTATGGAGCCGTACCTGGAACAGCGAACTCAGAGACGGAGCCAACAAACTGCCTCCGAGTGAAAATGGGTTTGTTGTCATTCTGATCCAGAACCACAATCTCAATGGTTGTGGGGTTCTCCAGCCTCTCCCCACTGGGAGACAGTGCAAAGGCTTTAAGCTACACACAAATATACATAAGAAAAAAATAAATAAATCATTAGATGATTTTGCAGATCAAAGTCGCTGACGTGAAAAATTTGTCATCTTAGTGGGTCGTTAATTTAGTTAAACAAAGGTGAACTAAACAGATTCAAGGTGAATGTGGTAGATGACCACAACACATGCTGGCAGAAAGAAAAGTGCTGGTCATTCATCCGTGACACATTTGGAAGAACTATCCCCCAAGATGCCTATAAAATCCTTGAGAAATTGCCCCTTGGCTGTTTGTACTGTGTCTGACACGGTGATATACGATGCAGGACAGAAACATTTGCTTTAAAACATGTGAGAGGTCTTACTGTGCACTGCAGCTTGTTGTAATAAACCCCTCCCTGATTGCTCTTTAATGATGTCTTACCGTGAAACTGCTGTGCTTCTCTCTGTCCAGTGGCTGCTTGCTCCTGATTACCCCTATTTTATCATCAATCTCAAACAGGTTTTTGGGCTCCTGGTCGACCCCCGGACCCTCCAACTTGTAGATCACCTCACCCAAGAAGATTTTGTCTGATTTGATCTGGGTAGGAGAAAAAAAAGATGGTGACTGCTCTTGGGAAGGTATGGAGGAATATTGCAGTGCTTTTTCTTCAATGCCAGATGTGGAACATAAACCTGGAGATGTGAGTGTTTGAACTCAGAGAGGCCTCTGCAATGCAGAACTAAGAATAACAAAGAGTCATTTTATGCATTTTGTTTGCTTTGTCTTTGCTATGTTGATGGATCAGCTGATGTAAAAAGTGCAAAACCCAACTCCAGAAAGTTGCAACCAACACTCAAATCTTTAATAAAACTATCAAATTGTGTTAGCAGCAGGTGTTGTTTTTTTAGGAACAATTGACATTTTTTTTAAAACTATGTGGTGTAAACTTTTAAGCAATGTTGCGTTTTTTTAGAACATTTATTCTTAGGTTTTTCTAAATAAAAGTAGTGAGTGTTTTTAAATCTATTCACCCATTTTCCAAATCCACTTTAACCCTTTTAGAGGCATGGGGTTGCTGGACCCTATCCAAGCTACTGTTGGGGGTATCCAGGAAGAGTTTTCAGTTTGTTGTAGGGCTAACAATGCACACATTTACGGTCACAGCTAGGGACACTTTAATTTAAAATCTTTAATTAACATTTGAAGCATATTTTTGGACTTTGGGGGAAAACCCACATAAGCGCGAGGAGAACTTTCTGTGTGCAAACTCCACACAGAAAGGACCCAGCAGGGATTGTAACCAGGGTCTTCTTGCTGTGAAGCAAGAGTGCTAACCACTACACCACTGTGCAGCACCCAATAAAATACAATCCAACAATATTGAGTTTAGTTTCTAAACTAGAATAACACAAGCATAAGACAATTCACATTCATTTTAATTCTGTTTACATCAAGCAAACTATAAAAATTCAGTCAAGCTAATACGTGAGGGAAAATAGCACAACATTTTCTTCTTTAACTGTGCTTTTGCAATAACTCAGTGTTTTTTTTTACCTGAACAAGATCTTCAGGGACTTGCTTGCTGTTCTCCAACACTCTGATTGGAGGGATGATCCAGTCCCTCTTCATTCTGGCCAGACCCCTGCCTTGATTTCTCCAGGGAAATAGAGCCCAAGGATGCAGCTCTGCCTCACCATAGTGATGTTCTGCAGAGCTCCACACCTGAATGAAACACATTCACACTCATTCAGATCACATGCATTTTTGTAAACCTCAGGAAGTCTTCTTCGTGGAAGGTAACACAGCCTTGCATGCATTTGCAGCTGCTTGATGTCCCCCTTGGCTTGGACATTCCCGGAGTCCTGGTGGAGTTGCTGTGTTCTAATTGTGGTTCAGAGAATAGCTGGTTGATGTGGAACTGTCCAGAGTAGAGGAAGCAGCATCAAGTTTCATTCATCAATCCGTATTTTTGTCTACTTCCTTTGATGGGGGGGCAAATTCATCTCAGCAAACACAAACAGTCGTGCTCTTTTCATAAGGCCTCCATCATCACATTTCTGTTTTGGCTGTGTTCACACAGCTACGCACGCCCCCGCACAGCACATGTGAGAAAATGCACACAGCAGCTGCCGTCTATGGATTAAGATACTCTGCTTTCCCAGCCGCATTCCCGCTCACACTTACAAATTCCCCTCTATGCTCAATTCTGCACCTGACTGGGAATTTGGGGTCACCTTACGGATCTGCAGTGCTGGAGGAATTCCACGCTCATGCGCGTGTTCTCCCACAGCAAAACGTATACACATGAGCACTGATGGAACACACACCCACACACATGCTCACACACACTTCCTTTGTTCACTTCCTGCTCTTCACTGGGATTTCTCCAGATCCGGCATTACATCACACATACTGAACAGCTCAAACGCACAATCCACGGAACCAGAGAGATTTATACATCCTTGTGATCTCATGCACATGTGACTTGATAATGATGATTAATCCATCTCATCAGATGCACATCTTAAGCATGGATGTAAACTGTGTATATGTTGTATAAATGCTGTGATTGGGTTGTGATTACAGCTCTGTCTTTGCAGAGACTGTGTTGATCCTCTGGCATGCTGCTTGCCTGTAAAAGGAGGAATGGAAACCATGGCTGGCATCTGCAGGCCCAGTCAGAGGCCAGGCTAATCTCAGCCTCTTCTATATTCCTGACCCCTGACGCTTTAGCGCCTTCAGCCATTGTCCACCACACACTCAGAGATGTTTACGTACATTCAAGAGCTAAATGTTCCTTGAACATGTATCCAAACTTACAGTTTTTCAACACTTCAAGTCTTAGACCTTTAAAAAGCTTTGATGAGCTCTCAATGCTTCTGGTTGAAGCTCATATTCTGTCATTCAGCCTTTATGGTTAACAGCTGAGGAGCAGTTGTATTTCTAAGAATAGCCCTTTCTAAAGTATTATGCGTATTAAAGCCTGGGTGTCGACCGTTGTGTTACTTTGAGAAATCATATAAAGTAAACACCACAAGGACAGGAAGTTTCACTTAATTCATCATGACTCACAACTCTTAAGCTATATTCACACCGCGTTCCAATGTAAAGTAAATGCGTGTTTTGGGATTCCACATTCAAATTCTCCTGGTCGTGAATTGCTACGCAAGTTTTTAAGTGACTTTTTGGGCTCTACGGCCATTGAATGTGCATTGCAAGTTAAATCAGTTGAACTTTGCTCAATCAGAAACCCAGACTTGGCGTCTCCTTTAATTCAGGGAAGTGCCAACAGTTTGAAGATTGATCATAGATCCTTGATCAATTAATGCAGTTTCTGGCCGGCCGGAATTTTATGACACCAAGTCATTCACATATCATAATAGTCCTAAGAAAGAAAAAGCCTGGAACAACATGTGCAAGATTCGCACAACCTGAATATTTCACACCAAGCCTCTTTCAATTGTAGGTGTTGGTCATGCACTACTATTGTGTAGCATCAGTCCACTCTGAACACCATATGCTAAAAACATGGCATTGCAACAATTTTTCTTTATGTAAACCGTCAGAACTTAAGTAAGAGAAGCCACGGGGCGGCTAAAAAGAATTTAGGACATTATCTATGTATGACATCATAGAAGGAGGTTTAAAAGACAGTTTTCTGCATCTTAACACTCTTAGAACAGCCTGTTTCACATGTGAACATGTTAGTGTTTAACAAAAAGAAAATGTGTTTGAGATGAGACAAGGAAGCTGGTCCATCATCACTGCAGCTTCTAAGAAAAAAAAATGTATTTAAAAAGAGAATAACAATGAATTAAACTGACATGGTTTGGATTAGTCATTCGACATCTTTCTCACTTAAAGGCAGTAACTTAAATATACCTTAAAAGAAAGCCTCCTTAAATGGTAAATGATGTTTAAAGAGAGTTTGCATTGAAAGAAACCATCTCCCTCTTCACTCTGGTGGACACATAAATATGACAATGTTTTGATAATGAAGTATTATGGAGCAGAGTTCAGATCTGCCAAGTTTGATGCATTAAATATTTCTGTTAAGAGCCACAGAGTGTTCCAGCTTAAACAGGGCATGAAACATTGAAGCAGTTAGCAGAGACTAGACTTTGCAGAACACTCAATCTGTACGTCTATGAACTTGCTTTTTCATACTTTCCACTGTCTAACATGACACAGAGTCATGGACAGTGGCTCCGCTGAGTATCTACTTTAATGTTTTTACCAGAACTGCACGCAGCAACCCCAAAGTGTCAGATTTCCAATTAGGCCAGCGGGGCCCGCCTCTGACAGGCTGGGTGATGACACCACACACAGATGAACTGTTTCAGAGGCTTTTCCCAGATACTTTTACAGTGCGGCCTTTCACCTGGGACTTAGACAGAGGTAACAGCAGCTTGTTTGGATATAAAGCGGCCTCACAGTCGGAGTTGTAAAACGCTATATTATGCTGCCTTTGCCAAGTTTAACTTCCCTCTGTTTCTGGCTGCGGAGAGTGTGTGGAAAGGCTTTTCAATCTGGTGAAGATAATCATCTTGACCCAACAACATGACACTTTTTGTTCCTGATAATAACGTGTCTTGAACTTATAAATTTAGCAAAGATATAAAGGGTTAGATGTCAAATACAAGCCTTCAGTGGAAGACCATAACTGTACATTTTCTCTGTGAGGTTGGACATGGCTGCTCAAGCATTCACCCTGAAACATTCCTTTACAAAGCAGTCAGAGCTGCTTTTGGTAAAAGTATAAGCTCAACTAGTTAGTAAGATGTAAATCTTTTCACTGAATGATGAACTTCTTTTCTATCTTTGGCATTTTAGCCCCCTGTGATGAGGGAAGTCTGCCTCTGCAGCTTGAGCAAATGCAACTGTGGTGCAACTGTGCACAGGTGCATCTCTGTTCATTTTTGCATCTGTTCATCAAGCAGCGACAGTCAAGCTGTCAGTCATCAGCAGAGCTGGTCCCAGCCCCCCTCCAGCTCTTTGCTAAGTCATGAATGCCTGGCAAGGGCAGGAACACTATTTTTGGTGGCACTGCAAACATTTCTCCTCCTTTGAACAAATGTTCAGGCCGTTGGGAAGCAGTGCAAGGTTATGGCTTTGAACTGTAACAGAGTTACCTTCAGAGGAATGAAAAACAGGCTGAAAGTTGTATGCATTTTACAGATTGTGCTGGGTTTTTATTATGCTTGATTAAAAGTTTAATCCATAAGTACTTTAAGACATACAGTTACAATAGACCATCTGAGAAAAACGTTCAAAATCATTTCTGTGGGTGCAGGAAGAGGTGTCAAACATTGCGAAGGAGTTACTTTACACCCATAAGAGCCTACAAGGTTCATTAATGAGGGTGACCATCTTCTTCAGACATCTAGAGGTTCACAGACACATTAGAAAAAAACAACTACCATAAAAAGAATGTCAGCCAGGTTCTCTTTATTTTTAATGCCAGTGAACCAAAAACACAGCTTCTTTGAATAACCTCACTGGGAACTTCCTTTCAAACTTTTCTCCCATCAGAAAATCACTAAATCTGTTGTGTTTTTAAAAAAAACCTGAAATTAATATTTAAAGGTTTGCTGGAGATTTATGTTTCCAGAGAAACAATATTTCAATTTCAAGGAAAAATGTTTTGTTCTGTATAGTTTTATGGCACAAACTGCTAACACATCTTGGCACTGCTGCTCGATTGCTCCTGTGTAAGCCCTTTAAATCAACAACAACTGTTGCCAGCTGTTCTTTCATGTCTTAGCCAATAAAAAATAATGAGGGAAGAAAAAAAAAGAAAAAAGGAAAGTGTGGAAGTGGACTTTACGCTTCATCTTACTTGTTTTAAGGAGCAGGAAGTCATGTCTCTACCCTTTGGTTTCATAGTTGTATTAAAAGGAGTAAAAGAAGCCTGAAGGTACGGACTCGCAGCAGGACAGAAAATGCTCTACAGACTATTTCCGATAAGCGGGATCACAGCTGGCTGCTTGATGTGGACTTGATTTCATGCTTCGGGAGGAACCTGCTTCTGCTTCTCTGAGGAGGATTACAGAGTGGGACAAATGGCATTGTGCATGCATCTGGGAGCAGCTGTGCCTGCTGCCCACTCATCACCACAACATCCAGCCAACAGGCCTAAAACGCTTCAGCTCCAACCAGGAACATTAAACAAGCAAAAGATATCAAGTGACTCCGAAAGCTTTGGTTGGATCAGCAGCTGTTGATGGGTAAATACCTTCTTTTGTCAATTATTCACAAGATATCTGAACAATTTCATTGATGACAGAAAAAGAAGTCTTCAAAGTGTTCCTTGGGGGACTTAAAGGGCTCTAAAAGAAAAGTTTTCCTCACAAAGGTTTCTTGGAAAACCCCATTTGCTTGGAGGGATTCTGTTTGCACATAAGGGTGTTGTGACATTTAGCTTTAAAATGAAAGGCTCCTCATGGACCTCCCAATCACCTTCCTTTAAACAGAGCATTGACATGGGAACAAGGCTGTTCCTTTTCAGAAACAACTGTTATTTTTTAAAAAAAAACTTAGCCAAGTCACAGCAAAAACCAAAAAATAAACAACCATAAAGGAGGTAAAAACATAAAATAAATAAAAAAAAGTCCAGAGATAACATGGAACTACATAAAAGTGTGACCAAATAACATGGATCATAGATCTTTTTCTCAGAGGATCAAGTTTTGTCAGTAATAAAGACAAATTAAAAGATGTTTTATGTCTTTGTATTACATATCATAAAAAACAAGGTTTCTCTTAAGGAGCTTTAGGGCCTTAATGTTACATCAGTAATGCACAGAAGTGTGTGTGTGGACTGTGTTAAGGTGGAGCCAAAGGTGTAGTCACATGACCCACTACCTTTAAACCAAATTTTGATACCAATCTAAAGCCTGCCATCCTGGCAGGATATGACCTCACTCTGTCTAATGTGGCATTCAGGCCTGAAAGGACTCCGCCCACATTTGCGAACACTTCTGAGGTAAATTTGTATTTAAAAAATGGATTCTGTTCTTTCCAATTCTCTTTGAGTTAAGTTATGACAGATAATAAATCTAACCAAATACACAAACAAATGTCTTTGCAATATTTTAATATTTTTGCTTTGCCTAAAATGTCCTCTGTTTGAATTGTATTTCCATTGTCATCCTTCCCTTTACCCAGACTACAGCTGTACATTAGAACATGGTCCTAATCTATCTTGCCAGGTAAATAGATGAAAAAAAAGAACAAATCCACATTGGAGTCAACAGAGACAGACTTGGCTTTGCAATAGCTTCCGATGGTGACTTGGTGAGCTGAGCCTGGCTCTACTTAATCCTCCTTTCACATGAGCCTAAATCCAGAAGCAGTTTTTCCTCACAGTAAAAACTAACCACAGAGTATTAAATCAAACCACAAAAACAGCAAACTTTAACCACGGAGACTTTCAGCTGGTCTTAACATTAAACAATTAGCAGGTAAGACAAACCTCAAAAGTAAAAAGGTCTAAATGATTCACTTCCACAGTGGTAAAGCAGCTCCAAAAAGTACAGTCAGAGGCCAAATTAATCCTCTGTCTAACCTGGATTGCATTACTACTCCAAACACATGGGAAGACTGATGGTCCTTGGAAGTGCAGTTGGCAATAAGTCAGTTTATATTGTCATCCATTCTCATAATGGCGTCTTCTGACATGGGGTTCTAATGATGCCCTGAGCCCTTGTACACATCTGGAGCTCGGTCCTCCTCAAAGCACTTCATCATCCTTTCTCATGATAGAGTGAAATATTTGGATTGCTCACAAGATCTGATTGCATAGCCAGTGTGGCGTCACCATTGATGAAATCAGAATTGAGGACATCACTCAGGTAAAGACATAAATTGTATATTTGAGGAAAAAGGGTAGAAAAAATCTGAATCTAAACATAGAGACAATCTTGGCGCAGAAAGTCACGTGGTGCGGCTCAAGTGCAAAACAGCGTCTTTACTAACGAGGAGAAATGTTGATTCATATTCATTGCGTTCAAATGATTAACTGTTGCTCAGTGTTCCATTTGTCCGCACAGAACTGGGAAAAAGAGCTTTTTCTCACACTGCTCCCACTTCATGGAACACACTGCAGAAAACCTGGAAGCTCCCTGAACTTATCTCTGTAAATGATTTTAAAGCCAGACTGAGAGCACTTGAGGTCAACTCCTTTAAATGTAACTTTTTATAATTGAAATTGTAATTTTATTTGTTGTCTGTGTTTGTAACTTTTTGCTGCCTCTTGGCCAGGACTCCCTTGTAAAAGAGGGTTTTAATCTCAATGGGACTTTCCTGGTTAAATAAAATAAATAAAAATTTACAGCAAATGGTTCATGCAAGTTTGTTGAAAATATTTCATGGAGACCAGAAGGTCGTGGAACACACGTCGCTTTCAGTCACTGGAGTGTCTCCTTGTTCTTTGATTGCTTAAATCTAGCATCTTCTCAAAAACAACAGTTTAAAGTTTTGAGGACGACTTACCTGATGGAACAAAGCAGTCAGCACACACACCATCAACGTCCACACCTCCATCCTCAGCCGCACCCACAGATGCTGTCTGGACAGGTCTCAGTGCACTGACAGGTCCAAAGCTCCTCTGTGGGTCCTGTGCACAGAATCCAACTTTCAAACCTTTCCCTGTCTTTGCTTCACTCTGTCCACTGCAGGAACTCCCTGTAAGATCTCCTGCTCCTTTCCTCTCCCTCAAACTGTCTCTCACTGCTCCACCCTGTCCATAGCTGGGGTACGTCTCACAGTCGTGGTGTAAAGGGGGCTAGAGTTTCAGCAGCGGGCCTCCTATGAACCCCAGCACATGTGCTGTCACTCACAAGGCCAGTGAAAGAAGGAGAGGGAGGAAGAGAGATGCAGGGCAGCTGCTGGCTGGAAAGAATGGAGCAGTAAGTCTGGACAAAACATTGCTGAATAACAAAGCTTCACAGAGACAAGTGAAGTAAAAAAAGCATTCTTCTCTAGTTTCATCTGGTCATCTGTTCTATTCGCCAAATTTTGACGAAATGAAGTGTATATTTATAAGTACTTCAAATTACATTTGATAAAAAGCATTTTGGGATTTTACCACAGCTGTCTGCTGAGTGCAGCCGGGAATCAGACTGTGTCAAAGCTAACCCAAAGTCTAAAAATAATACTTCAAATTTTTTCCACATAACTGACCGTTTTAAAAAGAGTAGTAGAAAAAATGTTAATGAACAAAATCCAAACAACAAACTTGTGAATTTTGGAGAAATTGTTCTTCTGATCAAAATTTCTGAGTTGTTGAAAGAAGTTTGGACGTCCATCTGTTGGATCCTTCCGGATGGATCCTTCCGGATGGATCCTTCCATATGGATCCTTCGCAAATCCGTCTCCGTTCTGGATCTGTCAAAGTTACAGTCTAATTATACCGGATTGTATCTTATATTTATGTTCCATTATGTTTATATTTTTACCTTATATCAAAGTTATTTGGGTAATTTAATAATTGTTTTAATAAAAAAACCTTTCTTTTACTCATTTTGTGATGTTTACATGTGCAACTGTTGCACAAAAGCTTTTACATGCACTGTATGAATATTTATGTGATGAATTACATTTGAATGTGGATTTTTTTGATTTTAAGTTTGGTTTAGGTTATGAATTTGCATTTGAATTCAAATTTGAATTTGCATTATATTTTTGTATTAAAATTACAATTAGCTTTTGAATTTGAACATGGGGTTTAAAAATAGCTTGAGTATCATAAGATATTTTTGTCTCAGCCTTGGAAATTATTCAGAGCAGACTGCACTGTATAAACCTTGAGACCTGTCCTTTTAGCCGACACACTCAAACTTTCTGGTCACATAAACTCTTTTTTTGGCACTGGGATGCACTGACATTCTCAAACAACATTTTCAACAGCGTGCATGCCCTCCCAGCAGCACTGCACACCTCATTAAAGTGTAAAAAGCTCTTCTCGTCCAGGTCAGGCTTCCTGCAGTAAGGCGGCACATGGAGCCTCTAGATGGTATGTGTCATGCCCTGGCACATTCACCGCATTCAACCAGATAGCCCTTTGATCCTGGGCTATTTTGAACATTCTGTCGAAAGAGAAGATGAAGATCCACGGTTCTCTGCAGGGTTCGTCTAAGCTCAGATTCCATTTCAGTAGTGCTTTCAGTCTGACTCGAAGGCTGCCGCTGTCGATGTAGTGATGAAACGGTGTCGGCCAGGAGTCAGAGCTATATAAGCGTGAGAAAACATCCGCCTATTTTCTGTACCTGCTTCCTCTTGTTTAGGGTCGGACGGGGGCAGGACTGGGGTCAGCTGTTATTGGGCAAAGGGGGTGAATCTCAGTGAGCCATAACAAGGCACAAAACATGTCAATTAGAAGATAGATTGATGGAAAGAAACTACTGAGTATCTTCAACTCTTCTTTCTCCAAGAAAGTCTTTTTAGGCCAAAAACCTTTTTGCTTGACTTTTCTTTCACACACAAAAGGCAATTTGTAGGGATTTGAGGAGGTGCAAAAACTTTTGTGCTCTTGCTTGCCTGTGTGTCTGTCTGTGGAGAAACTTTCAAAATGGTGTGTGTTGAAAGCCTGACATTACTGGTCATCTTAATTCCTCTGTCAGATTCTCCTCATGTTTCTGGCCATGCTTCATTGTTTACTTTGTCAGTTCTATCCTTGATGTTAAAAACTGATCTCAGCTTTTATTCAACAACTTCCCTTTTTTTTCAAATTCAACAATTTCCAATCAACCTGTGTTGGGTTGACTGGAATTAATAAAAAAAAGTCTCTGTCACTTAAGGCAGTTAGCAGAAGCTACTCTGTATGTTTCCTTCACCCAAACAGACTCTTACATGAGTCACATATGCTTTGATTTAAAGTCCAAATCACTGAAAGGCGTAAAGTTTGTTTATAGTGAAAGCTAAGCCAAGTTTAAATGTCAAAACTGCAGCCAGTAGAGTACAAATCTTTCCTAAAACTGTTCTTTTTATGCTAGTAAAGCACTCTGCTGCCAACTGGTGGCAGAAAATTATTGCTCACATGAACTCATATGAATAATTTGTAAACAACAATCGGACCAGAAAAAAAGGAACAGAAATTCATGTAAGCTTGATTTGACATGATCTTTATATTTTTACATCTTTGCAAATAGATCAGTGGTCCTACATGCCCACCAAATATACAGAAGGGCTTTATTTGTTTGTGTTTTTAAACATTATTTGACAAGTAAAAGCTTTAAAAACAGATATAAATTATATTAATAAAACAAATTCTTGTATTCATTTATCATCATTTTTTGTAAACTTTTGCAATGAAATATTTGATTTGGAATCTAAAAAAACAGTAACTTCAGACTGTAGCTCTCATAACAACCTGTATCCAACACATCTTTCAAATAATTCTAACATTATTACATTTTTTGAAAAATCAAAATTGAAAATTAGTTTTGTATGAAGATATATGTATGTGAGGATAGCTTAACTTAACTTCTTAGCTGCTTAAATCCAGTTTATTTGATCTTTTTCTAAGAACGAGGAACATGGAAACATTCACTTAAACACATTTCTTAACTGTAGCGGCCTCTAAGATTCTAAAGGAACATGATATCATGTGTTTGATTTGGTTCTTCTGAGGTAATTTGATCAAAAAGGGGTTTTACTCATTTAGAAAATAGATTGTGATCTATAACTTTGAATTGGTCGTCACTGATGGAAGAACTAAGAATGACTTTGATTTGTTGAATAATTTCCTGTTTTTTTTTTTATCCCATGATTTTAAAACTTTAAAATACAGATAAACCTGGTGTTTGTTGTGTATTTCTACCATCTCTTAGTTCCTGAAGTAATGATGCAGCTCAACGCAGATTTGTTCTGTTTTTTGTAATCCATTACTGCATGCTACTTTGCAAATTTTGTTCAGGTAAAACATAAATCAGAAGGCGCTGTCAACAAGAGTGCTAATTATTCTGGGCTTAATGAGGCTAAGGTCATATTTTGGATCATTTCGGCAGGCTCTTTCTCCTGACAGGAAGTCAATTTCAAAGCCAACAAAGTATGACAGCCTCTTATTAAGCAGCCAATTAGGCCAAAACTCGAAGACATTTGGAGTTGCACTGCAAAGCACTAGCATCATTTCTGCATGCATAATGCTGAAGAGAACTCAACATAATTAATGCAGGGCATTGATCCAGAAGATGCAAGATGAAAGTGGGCAGCAAGTATTTAAAAAGAAAAAAAAAAAACTTTCTTGTTAGCATCTGTCACCTCTTAAAATGGATTTAAAACAAACAAACAAACAAAAAAACAAACAAACAAACGGGTTTGATAAAGATCAGCTGGGATCTGGTTCGTGGGTTTCTGAGCTTGTAAGATTGTGTTTGATTTCAACAGAACTAGGTTGCTTACATAACTGCCAACATATTTTTAAATTAATTTGATAAGATACCCCAACTTTTGAATTAAATCTTAACATAAATCAAGGGGGAGGTTTGACAAAGGTACCCTCTTCCAGATGTAATCGTTATTATTAAAACTTTTTTTTTAAGCAGGATATTGACATTGGCTTCCATTTTATGGACAGACATGTATCATAAAACAATTTTTATGGGTTTTGACTTTTGCACAAAAGTTCTTCCATATTATATATAGTGAGCACAAAACAAATAAAACTTCAGATATTTTATTAATTTGTTGGTTTATTTGACAGGGAAATTACACATTAAAAAGCATCTCTACAAATAAACCCGTTTTCAAAAGGCTATTTTAACTATTGGCCAGCTGGCAAATTTGTCTCCCAAAGAGTTAAGAAAACTAGAAAATAAAATCAAATATATATATATATTTTTTTAACTTTTAACAGTATTAGTAAAACTCAACATTTTCTTCAAGATTTGGTGGAGCTTTTGCAATATTTTCTTAACGAACACTTCCTGAAGCACATGCTTTGCCTCAGTACACCTGCAGAGGGCAGTAGTAGACCACATTCACACAAAAAAGAAACTCCAGAGGGAGGAAAATAAACATTTTTAAATAAAAGAAAATCATCTGTTGAAAAGATTAAATCTCCAGAGTGAAGAGAGAAAAAAAACAGGCATATTTCATGTTCAAGCCCATCCCCCTGTTACGATTTTGTCCACAAAAAAAAGAAAGAAAGAAAGATTTTATCTTCCAGTTGAAATCTCCTATTTTGTTATCTGTTCAGAAAAAACAATGAAGAACCTGCAAACCAAAAAGAGGGAGGCGTGTGTGAGAGCAGGAGATGGTGGGGGTTCTGCTGCTTTGCCTTCACCTCCAGTCAGCCTCTACCAGACTGGGTTGCCAATTAGAGCCAACACATATGACACACTTGACTCCCCGCTTGAACCATGGCTGGATATAATAGGCCTTTTCCTCCAGCTCAATCGATGGCACACTGTCCCAGGTGGATGTCTGCCTCACTTTACACAAACAGTGAACACACATGCGCACACTTTCTCCTTCTTTTCCTCTTGTTTTGGGTCAGACAGCGACACGTCTGCTTTGTGTTTCCTGCACACAAATATGAGCGTTATTAAAAGCAGCACATTCACATTCTTTTCAAGCTGCTGGGAGTGGATTGAATCCGGGTCAAAAAACAAATTCCTTGTTCAGGGATGTGTCCTTACTGCATTTCATGAACTTTATGTACTTTGTCTGCTTTGCACCATATCAGCCTCACAGGAGGCGTCTGGTCTGGTGAAGGCCCCCGCATCCACGGGACTATAGAGCTCACTGCAACGATAAACAGCATTCAGCGCAGAGCAAGTTTGCCTCATCTTTCAGGTTTGATCACTGCTGCTTCTCTCTCAAATTTCCATTTTTAAACTGCTTCATGAAGTGTGGAATTTCTCTGTCACAGCCAGAGTTTGACGGCTCCTGTTTGTTTTTGTAAGCACAAAAAAGGAGCAAAGGGAGGAGAGTCTGGAAGCCCAGGAGATGATGAGCAGAAGCTGTTGGAGAGGAGCAGAGGAGGGCCGCTTGCTACATGATCCTTCAGAGGCTAGACGTGTGAGCTCAGGCTGCCTACGTCAGCTGTCAGAGACGTGGATGTTGGGCCTACCCCAGGCTGTAGGTCCTCCCTCTCTTCAGTGGCAATGTCATGTTGTCAGCCCACATATGCTTGTCGGCAGAGGAGGGGAGGGTGGGGGTGCTGCTGGGTGGAGGAGGCATGGGCACACAGGCAGCCTTCTCCTTTTTCGTGTCGCGAATGATACTCTTCTTCATGCCTGTGCGGCGGTGACGTTATTTACTTTGAAGCTCGCTTGATCTGAGCTTACGGTCTCAGTTGCACAGCTCTCAATTCTGACACGCTTCTGTTTTCTTTGTTGTTCAGTTGAAATTGACAACAAATTCAGGGGAATGTTTCAGCTTTGACATCAGCAGGCTAAATGGGAACCTGCAGCAAACATGTGCCAAACCAAGTTATGGTGAGTTTGGCTTCTGAAATTGAAAGTTAATTTCTTAGAGCTTCGAAAACTGTCAGGATGTTGCCACACCTTTAACCACACCTGTTACTATAGTAACCATGCTCACTGCACTCACATGTGTTTAAACACCCTGTGCTCCATTCACACCCTACCGGAGAGTTGCCTTCACCTGCAACCTTTCAACCTCGTGACCACAGTTTACACTTGACCTCAATCGTGGGGTTTAGACTAAGAGTCCTGCATAAGCCCCTATCAGTACATCTACATGGAATTTTTGGGAGTTTTCATCTGAATTGATAGCTTTGGATTTTTCTAAGTAAAACCACTGAGTGTTTCAGAAAATTCTAGGAATAATTTATATTCTGGTCAAAGGATTATTTCCCGTCCTCCAGCGAAGGACTCATCCCAGTTCTGAGGCATCACTTTTAAAGCTCTAAATCACTTTACTTACTGGACTATTATGAAGGGTGAGCGGCAGTCATCAGTCTTCTCTGGATAACTGGTCAGCTTCTCTCAGTTTGTTACAGTCATTCCAGAACTGCTCCTTGCTGCCTTTCATCTGATGCTACGTTCACACCTGGCTTGAAAACGCACGCCTGAGTGACCAAACACGCATGCATGTTTGCACAGACTTTTGAACGTAGCATGAGAGGAAGGATCCTGTGCAGCTCAGCCTGTTCCAGCTCCGGTCTTGAAGCAACAAACTGCTAATTTCTCCCAATTCTGAGTTATTGCACATTTGGGATCTAGAGTTTAGTATAACCTCTGACAAAAACAAGCAAAGGTTCAAATTAATCAAGCTCATAGAGAATGAAAATGTGAAGATTACATTTTGGAGTTTTTCTGCACAACTTCCTGCCTGCAAAATTGTAATATTAGGTCATATTTGCAGAGATTTTGCTCTTCAGTAGCTTGGTAGACTGCAGCATCCTCATGAATCTGAGCAGAAATATTGGGTTCAGAAAGTGGTAGATTTAAAGGACTGTGCTCAAAGTCTTTCTATAAAGGAGTTTTCTTTAAAGTGTAGCTTCTATACCTGCTGTCTAAACTGCAGATTTGTCGAGACAATTGTTATCCAATTCTATGCCTTGTGATTTTTTTCCTTGATCTTCAAGAACAGGTGTAGAGAAACGAACATTCTGACTATTCATTGCATCTTGTTGCTGGAATAAATCAAATGAAAAAATGTCGAGTGAGTAAAAAAAAACATCAAAGTGACCCACTAGAATTTATTAAACCTGGCTTCCACCTCAAACTGCAGTAACATGTTCTAACTTTTCACTCAAACTGAAAAATTGTCGCAGAATTTAACATTTAGGAGCACTATTTGCTTCCTTTGCAACCTTACTGCAGGTAGATGGAATTTCCATTGGATTAAAAATGTGGATTACATGTTGACATTTCTATTGCTTATAAGCTTCACAATAAAACGTAGGACGTTTTTCTGGTCAAAGTGTAAGAAATGTAGAGAATTTGGATCTGTGCATTTAATGTTTATTTTTTATAATTTTGATTTTTTTTATAGTATAAAGCCTCAGACCAGTCACACGCACATACACACACACGCACTCACACACTGAAGGAGGAGGGTTTGGGGAAGAGACAGAGGGAGCTAAAATTGTGTGCCTTGTCTAGGCTACCCCACCTTGGTGGGACACAGCCTTGGTAAATGAATGAATGAATAAAGCAATATATCTAGTTTCAGATAAATGCAGGTTTTTTTGTGTGAAAAATGCGTCTTATTTTTGTCAGTGATGATAAATTTAAAAAAACTGCATAATTTCATGTATAAAAGTTTTACAATTGCTTTCAAATAAGTAAATTCACAGAAAATACACAAACAATTACTGAAATGTATGTTATGAATTGTGTTTACCTGCATCTCTTTTACTTTATCAATTATTTTACTTTTTAAAAAAAAGTTGAATTTAAAAAGAAAATTCATTAAGATTTTAGATTAATTTTCCATAAAGGCAATTACATAAGATAAGACTAGCGTCCATTGGTATATTTTATTACATTTGTACATTTTTCCTAAAGGTGCAAGATTAAAATACAAACTTTTTCACATGTTTGTCTATCAATAGCTGTTTGACTGATGGAGTACACATGCAGAAAACTTAAAGCAGAAAAAAAAACCTAAAATATAAATAAAACTAAAGCACAATTTTAAAAAATTACTGAGAGCATGACAAACTTAAATACAATACAAACAGAAACCAAAAAGGTGGTGATGAAGGATTCAGCTATCAGCAAAAGACGTTACATTCTTAAACACAAATTCTAACGTAACCGAAAACATTTTTGATCAAAACCTAAACCAAAGGCTAAAAATAACTGCAGGCAGCTAAAATATTTAACACAGGCTGAACACTAAATGTTATCAAGCCCGAGTTCAAAATCATAAAAGTACATTTTAAATCATAGTACGTCAAAAAAGGCATAAAATACAGAACAATGGCAGTTTTTGCTGAGATGACAAATAGCATTGTCCCCCAATAAATGAAAAGTCTTCCATTTCCTGATTAGTGACCAATGAGTTCATAAACCACAGGAGTGTTAAAGGAAAACAGCAGTCAGGCATTCACATTTGTATGTGGAGCTGTTCTCCTGCCCCGTTGACCTGCCCCTGGCAACTGCCACATCAGGCTGTGAAACAAGCTGTCAATCAAGTCCAGCATCACCCTCACTGCTCACAGGACTCTTCATGCAAGTCTCGTCCAAATCATCCCTCTCCACACACAGTCTGACAGCAGGCTTGCACTGGAGCACATCACATCTGCAACAAACACGTATGTTAGCCTTAACGCCAAGGAAAAGTACTAATATAAGACTTATTAAAGAATCAAAAGTCAATTTTAAATAGAATTCAATCTATTCAACAATATTTGATATTTAACCTCCTAAGATGCAAGCTTATATTTGAGCTAACACATGCAGTCACACAGACCCTGTTAGGCAGAATTAACTACTGTGGTAATATAACCCAAAATGTGACGTCCATGCATGTGGACGTGTGTATGTGGAGGTAATATAATGAAAAAAAAAACAGCAAGTTTGTTTTCTGTTTACTCTGTTAGCAGAATTCAGTTGGATTTTGACTGAAAGCATCTTTAGAGACAAACTTGAGTTGTTTGTATTAAGTTGTGACTGTGGTTCTGGCTCAAGCGTGGTCATGGACCTGTCAGCAGACAAGTCAGATATGGATGTGGAGCAATAGAAAAGCAAAAAAGCCCAGAACAAACGTTTTACTAAATATTCTACAAAAAAATGAATTCCATCTCCTTTTCAACCATAGAGATGATTTAATGTTAGATTAACAAGCTTAGATCAGCAGAATAAACTTTTTTAGCGTCTTTTGAGCATTTGCATGAATTTCTCATATCAGCACCTTCTCACAAGCTCAAAAAAACATTAACTGGGCTAAAAAAAAACCCTGAGTTCCTCTCATCAAAATGCTCACAAAACCTAAGCGAACTGCTCACTCTCTCCTCCCCTGGCCATGGGCACCCTTGCCCAAAGCGCTCCCTCGCTGAAATCTCCTCAGCAGGCAGGGACGCTGTCTCAGTGCTTTATGTTTGTTATAACAGAGGCATTGCCAGCAGAGCCATTGATTTGTCAACAACACCCCGATACACTGTAGAGGGATAATGGCCCGTCTTGTGCAGAGTTGCTGCATTTTTCTGGACAGCCAAGGGAGATCTGTTGTTGTGTTTTGGCTTTCCCTGTCTTTCCTTCTGCTCCTCCAGCTCTCAAACCGCCCTCCTTCTATCCCCACACGCTCACATCCTTGCAGCTAGAAAACAATGCATGAAAAGCAATGTGTCTTGTTCAGCTACTAAATAGCTGTCTGGTTTGTGTCTCCTGAGGTGGTTGCACATCAGTAGTCGGCCCATCTATCAGACCATTGCACGGCCCCTCAAACCTCCAGGTATAAGGATGATAAATACGGAGCCCCCTGAAAAGGGCAGTTGAGAAGATGGATGGATATGGAAGGAGAGAGACAGTTAGAGATATCAAAGTGGAGGGACTGAGGGAGGAAAAAGTAATAGAGTAAAAGAAGAGGAATGAAGGGAAATTTAAGAAGAAAAAAAACACATGAAAAAGGAAGCATAAAAGCACAAGGTTCAACTTCAAGACAGGGCTAAAAAAGTGAGAACAACTGCTCATTTCTGTGTTCTTTGGCATATTAAAGTATGCTTTTTGCTTTATGTTGCCAGTTTTTTTCTAAATCATATTTGCTGTTGTTTGTGGATTTGTGGAAAAAGGAAAAAAAAATGCTAAATACAAATGTTACCTCTGTAGCCGTACTTCAGCAAACTCTTGTTGCATTAAAAGCTTAAAATTTTAAAAGTTGAAACTTTAAATTAAAAAGGATTGTAAAATATTTTGTTTAGGATTCAAAGCATATTTTGCTGAGCTGAAGGGATGCTGTAGGGTTTAAATGTTGATCAAGAAACTGGTTGTGTATTATTTTGGAAGATTTTAGTTGAAGCAGAAAAAAATAGCTAACTCTTTGCATTTGTTATAGTTCAACTCATTGACTTAAGAAATATAAAAAGCAGCCCAGTTGGGAACAAACCTTAAATCTTTCCACCAACGTCCTTCAACTATGACTGAAAGCTTCAGTTTGATTTTGGGACTGAACTGTGCTGAAATCTTATTTTTAATCATTAGATGATTAAAATTCTGATTTTTCAAAAAGAAAGTCAGTCAAAAAAAAAAACCACAGAAACAAAGAAGGCCTTTTACTTTGACTGTAAAACCGGGGATGGCTTCATGAAGAGAGGGAGGATCCCATCCCAGTGTCCCTGTGCTCATTCTCCATTCCCTTCACTGTTTGATTAAACAGTACTTTTCCTCTTTATCTGCGCTGTCACTGCATGAAGGAGCTATCTGCTGCGTGAGTGGCAGGCTGCCGCCTGCTGCCTCTGATAGCATTCCACTTTGCTTAGGTAAATAGAAACTTTAGTGAACTGAGACAATTTAAACACTCCAAATGGAAGGAGATTAAAACTGGTCAAACAGTGGCTGAGCACAGAAATGCGGCCCAACTGCAAGGACGAGCTCTCTAGGCACACGATTCTAAAAGTCTGAAAGAGCCCTCGAAGGAGATAGAGGAGCCTTTCCATGTTTTTTTGATGCCTTGGTGCCCTCTGACCTACAAAATCCAAGTCTGCTTGCAAGGCTTGCATGTAAACATACAAATGGCGTGAGGCAGGCAAAGCGGAATAGACCAGAGGACAAGTTTCCGGCTGGATGCACTCAGATGCCAGGCAGCGCGGCCCTCCTCTGCCCACGGGCCTTTCCGGACTGGCCAGTGGAGTGTGCGACCTCGCCTGACTCTAACTCTGAGTGGCAGCTGGACCTCGAGACAGATGTTCCCTGCCACTGGCGTGGGGCTGAGGAGGAGATGGTATCTCGCATACGTGTCAACTGAAGACAAAAGGCAGAGAAAGACGGGCAGAAACTGAATGGTTGAATGGTGACGTTGGCAGGAAGGAGGAGGGGTGCCTGTGGGTGGGCAGTGGGGTGGGGGGTAGGGGGGCTGAAAAGGGAGAAATAAATCAAGTCAAAGCAATTCGTGGCAACGGCTGCTGCAGCGCCATTAGGAAGCCCGTCACGCAGCAGCTCCTCTGAGCAGTCAGCAGGCGCAGGTTGACAGCAGGCCAAAGAGGAATTTTAATTTTCCCCTCTGTCTCACAACTCCCACCTCTGATACGTTTCCTAACTAGGAGCTGCCAATAGTGGCCTTCAAACTTATCCACTACCAGCAGCTCTCCCTTCATTAAACCCATTGAAGTCTTTCACTCAAAAAAAGCAAAGGTGTTCACACACACCGCCTCTGGATCAATAACTGTCTGCTATTACCAGATCAGGTCATGTGACCTGCGCCATGTATGAAACAGGCAGACTTTAAAAAGGCCAAAACCCTGGAAGAGAGTTGGGGAGATGCAGACAGGGGGTGACTGCTGTTGTATCACAACAAAGAAACTTTCATTTAATCGTTTTTACATCACTGTCACTTTTAGTGTGTCTTTTTTGAAAACTTTGTTTATCTCACAATCTGACCCTTACCAAAAAGTACACTTGAAGTGTGTTTTATTAAGGATTCTTGAATATAGGTATAGCAAGTATATAGACTACATTCATATAAAAGTACTGAATACCTATTCAGACTAAATTAGAACAGTTTAAGTTTACAATATATAGATGGTAGGTTATGAGTAAACTTCCAGTATACTGCCTCACTTTTCATATACTTCTAGTGCACTTAAATAGACTAGAGTTTGCTATGGGGAGTTACTCTGTCTCATTTTTGTCGCTTTAAATCTGTCGCTGGTTGGGGTGCATTAAATATTGGTCTCATTCCATTTATTTCTTGAATATTTTATATTTTTATAGATCTTTTAATGTAAAATGATTTATTTTTCATTTCTTTCTCTCTAGCAAATGGCTGAATTGGCGGTTTGGCCCTGACTCTTTGAGGCTAGCAGCCAGTGTGGTAGCTTTGAAATCTATGATTTAATTTACAGATTATCTAACAAGTCAATTAAAAGTTACTAGAAATATGAAATGAACATTTAACTGTTCCTATTAGAACAGAATGTGCAACACAATGTCTTTCTTGGAGACAGGACTGAGACATGGAGCAGAGATAGTGTTATCTGGTGATGGGGTGATACGGATAATTACAGCTTTGATGTTCTCATTTTCTCTAGGCCTGCGTCTACCTGAAATCATTTAGCAAGTTATTTCAGCTTTTGGAAAAAACTGCCATACGTTTTAGCAAGAGAAAAATAAATAAAGTATATCTATTTTTTAACGAATAAGTGACAACAACAGACCAGAAAAAAATGCATTTTAATTAAAAAAAGATTTAACTTGCATGGTTCTATTGGTGATATCCTTGAAAAAAACCTACTTAAATAGAAAAAAGTGTGTAAACAAAAAAGTTTTAGTCTAATCTGAGTCAAAGCTCCTCCTGACAGTGAACATCAGTGCACAGGCCATTATTTTGAAATAAAAACTGCTGTAAACACACACACAGGAAATTGTGTGAAGAAGCAGCAAGCCAAATGAAGCATAACATCTCTGATACAAGAACCAGCAAAAACAAGGCAGGAAGTGCAGCACAAACACGCTTTTTGTGTAACATTGTGAGAAGAAGACAATGTGATAATGATGCTGCTGGAGCAGAGCTGGGCAGAGTAATTCTGCACATCTCTCCTCTCAGCTGCCACTTTAATGAGCAAGCAAAATGGCCATCGTTGAATTATTAATATGAGGGTCCATTAACATGACATTAGAATGCATTCGATCTCTTATTGATTCTTCTCTCTGTCCTTTATGTCTTTTTTTTTCTTTTTTGAAAAACTTTTTCTCTATCTGTAGACCACTCTGCATCCAGCACAGAGTGAAATATGGTCGCCGCTGTTTAAATGTCAGCTTTGTAATTACACACGGAGCCACGAGTGGGCAACCCCGCGGCCTGAGGGTCTCTGATTTATGGTCAGGCACTGATGGCAACAGCACAGACACATTAAGACAAAATGCCTCTGCATCTTTTGCACACTAAGCCTAACCCGCCTTACACAACATTTTATTTACTGAACAGGCTGCGACTTTGTGTGCAAATCATCACATTCACAATTACGCTCCTAAATAAACACAGAACAAAAATCCCACTCTTAACATTTATGATACTTTTTTTATTGTAGCTTACACAAAATAGTGAATAAGACACTTTCCCATGAACCTGACTGCTAAAAAGAAGAGCAACGTTATACTTAATTGAAGTGACGGAGAGTTCTATTTGAACTATTTTTATATTACCCTGAATTAATAGTTTTGCAGAGATTAAGTTAAAACACTGTTGTTATTACAAAATAATTGATAATTGATACTTGCAAACTTTATTTTTAGACATTAAAGATCTTTTACAACGTTTTCAGTTGTCTTAACTTATCTTTGCTCTACAGTTTTTCTTATTGTGTGCAGTCAAGAATGTTTTGTCTCATTAAGAGCCGGGATTTAGAAATAATAAAATTAGTATTAAAATGAGTCAAAATTATTTTTCTCCATTCTTTTGACAATAGGAACACTTGATTTAAGATTCAAATTCAAGTCGCACTGTTAATTTTGGTTAAATTTTTAAGAATGTTATTTAAAGTTCAATAAATGTTGACAAGTCAGACTGGCTTTCATTGTCATTATTTTGGAAACAAAAATTTAGATGTATGTTCTAAGAATAAGTGGTAGTTTTAGATTTTATGTGGATCTATTAAGATGGGTCAACTTTTACTCAGACCATTTTCTTTTCTTCTAAAATGAGTCATTTTCCCTAATTACAATAGTTTTTTGTCATTGCAATAAAAGAAAAATACAATTAGGTAGATAAAAACTAATGAAACACTAACCCTTTGCTTAGAACTAGCAAAAAAAAGACCTTATGGGTTGCATAATAATATATAATTCTATCTAACAGTTAGCTTTTTAGCTCATTTTTACCTTTTTGAAGGTTTGGGTGGAATTCCCTGTTTCTAAGTTTCAATATTTTACTGTAAGATTGTTTGTTAGTTAAAATTGACAAATAATTTATCCTTTCGAGGGATTTTCTTATTAGGATTTTCTTTTTAAGATTGTCCTTACAGTCCTTGAGAAATGTCCTTACAGTGCAGAGCGTTTTCAAATTTTCCTTCTTGTTTGAGCTCCTGTCTCTTTTTAACCCTTGTGCTATCTTAGATGACCCCACCCTTACATTGACGTGTTCTCCCTACCATGACAAAGGTGGATAAAGGTGGAAAGATTTCATGTAATCCATGGAAACCAGTGAAGAACACAAATCATTGAAGAAAAAAGGTTCAGAGCACTGTCTAGTGGGTCTAGATGACCCAATTCCCAACGTTAAAGTGCCTAGGATAGCACAAGGGCTAAACGAAACAAACAAAAATAAACCCTGCTGTTTTACAACCATATGTTAAGGTCAGTGGCTTTAATCTATTGACAAATATGACTAAATCTTTATCTCTGCTCTGATTCACCAGCTGAGAGGAGTGTGTCTCACACCGGCATCTCTTTCCAGCTCTTTTTATTCACTGGTTCAACATACTCCAAAAGCATGTGGGACCCCTCGGTTCAATACACCCTCCCTGTCGCACTCCGCCCATCATTCAGATTATAGGCTCAGATACCTGCTGGGAAAACCAATCTATATCTGGATGAATGGAGCAGGAGAGGCAAGGCCAAATCAATGTACAGATATTGATACGGGCAGCCATGCACAGAGACTACACCACGTCTGAAGTGATTCTCCCCCTCGATCTGAAAAGATTAGAAATCGAGATGAGTTGCTGAGTAAGGTGTGAGTTTATTAGCACATACAGGTGAAAAAATGACAAATCTACCTAGTAGTTTTAAAAGAAAGTGGGAATATGCAGAAGAGATGTGGATTAATCCAATGAAATCACAAAAAGAAAAGCCACACCCAGGTTACAGTCTGGAGACTGCAGAAGCAACCACAGCACACCTGCTGACACCTCCATCCGCCTGAAGTTCCATCAATGAGCCTCTAGGTGAGGCAAATGGAGGCGCGAAACCTCCCAGAAAAACCCTGCAACATTAAATCAACGTGTTATCCCAGTGAACAATTTTACATTCAAGGTTGGAGCCCGTGGATTAACTTCCTGTTTGCACCTGAATTTTTACATTTTCTTTTCAAAAAATGCTCCCTCCCTTCAAAGAGACAAGGCTTGACATCCAGGTGTTTTATAGTATTTGTGGCCCTGATCATCCATCAAGCCGATCGATCACTCTCCCAGCACCTTTTATTAATGATCTTGTCAGCCAGCCCGCTCTCGGGTGCAGCCGCATGTCCAGAATGATAGATCATTAGCTAGTCTGCCTGCTATTTATTCTCTCGTGACCTTGTCTCTCTCCACTGTTGAGTGAGCCAAGTTATGAGTGCTGGAACATGATAATTCACTATTGATTCTCCTCTTGAAAAAGTTTTTAAAGCTGTGTTTAGCTGCAAAAAGACCGAGGCAAACTTTCTGCAAATGCACACATCAGCTTAACTTTTCATCACATCTGTGTGATCAAAGAATCTGGAGATGCTGGAATTGTTCGGAGGCTACTGAATGACTTGTTATCAGGTAGAGCTGCTTTGGACTAATCAGTTGTTAGGTTTTTTTTGTAAATTTAACCCTTGTGCTGTCCTATGACCCCATCCTTACATTGATGTTAAAGTGCCTAGGATAGCACAAGGGTTAAACTGGATGTAATGCCACCAGACTTTCCCACATTTTAATCAACCTGTAGGGAAAGAAAGAGAGTTACTTTTTCTTAATTTCTTATTACATTTGTATAGATTTGCTGGATATGTATCATTATTGCAAATATTGGATTATTTTTAAAGGTTTCAAAAAAGCACAAAGTTTCATTCATGGGTCTGCTCTACAAAACCAATTAATTTGTACTGATCTCCTAGACATGTCTAATGCACACACCGGGTTAGGAAAACGCGCATTCGAGCAGCCACCTCCAATGAAAAGTCTGTGTGAACGTGCCTATATGTGCATTTCAGGCTTCTGTGCTCAAAACTCTCGCATTCACGCATCGCTAAGTTTATATTTTGGTTTTTGGGCTCTATGTACAAAACGCGCAACCATGTGTTACAAGTTAAACCAATTAGACCAATCAGGGACTCAGATTTGGTAGTGATGTATGGGTAGTGTACTTTTCAAAACCCTGATGTTTGAAAACTGATCATGGAGGAGAAATTACTAACTGCAGTTTGTGCCCATCTGAAATTATACAACACCATGTCTTTCATGTATAGGAAAAGGGCTGTCAAAAAGAAAAGGGAGCAAGATTTGTGAGATTTGCGATGCTTCAACATGTCACACCGAATCTACTCCAACTATAGGTGGTGGACATGCGCTACTATTCGGTAGTGACAGTCCAGTGTAAACCCCACATACTAAAAGTGCTTTCAAGAATTTGTCTTCAGTGGGTTCTTGAACATGCATTATATGTCTGATGTGTACGTAGCATAAGAATTTAACAGAACAATATTCTTGCCTAGTCAAGGCCAGTAAGCACCATTTCCGGTTATGATGTCATCAGTCATTTCCTTCCTGTAGAGGGCAGATTTGTGGGTCAAAAACAGCCGTTGAAGCATGCAAAAATAAAGCTGTTGTGTAGCTGAATAATCAGTTCTCATCAATAAAAAGGTCACGAAAATAGTGTTGGTCTCACTTACAAAGAAACAATTCGGAAAAATCAGACCCCGGAGAACTCGCTAGGTTATAACATTTACAAACAGAAGACAAAAAAGTCTTAAAACCAGACTTTCAGAGTGTTTATTTATATAGTGCAGTTACGCTGCATGTGCATGCAGAGGTTGAGCGGTCAACTTTAGCTTTGGTTCCTGCCCAGCCTGTCCAAGGACTGGTGGTTCCAGGTTGGTGCTAGTGTTTAGCGCCTTCAGTGAGTGAATGTATGTGTGCATGAGTGAATGTGACAATGACTGTAAAGTGTTTCGCTTCTTCTAAGAAGGAAGTATAGAGCTGTAAAAGTATATGCCATTTACCATTTTACATTATAAGATGGACCGACTTAGAAAAGGTTGCAAAAGCCCCTTTTCATAGAAATCCATTCAATTATTTGATGTAAATTCCAAATATCAGCTTAACCCTGTATAACCAGTCATATTATATTTGATACACGCATTTCTGAGACCCTATAGCTCATTAACACGATCCAAACTTTTCTTAAAAATCCATTGTAAATACTTGGTTCAGGTTTTCTGCCCTGCAGTCCATTGTATTTCCACTAGAGGCAGTAGATGTGCTTTTTCTGCTGATTTCAAAATGGCTGTCTCCTTGAAAAAAAAAAAAAAAAAACTTTTGGCAAGAAAAGTTTGGCTAAGTTTTTAAAACTTTATGGTGAGAATGACTATAGCCCACTGTTAAAATAATGCTAAATTTGTTTATAATAATCCTTTGTGTAACTTACAGTTACATATTAAAAAAGTGTGTTTAAAATTTGAGACAGTGGTTAAATAAGTAATTTGTTTTTCCTGAGCAACCTAAAATTGTTGTTAATAAAATTTCACCAAATCACCCAACGTACCATCATTCATCTATATCTCACTACTAAATATATATTGCAAATGTGTTTTGGGGGATTTCATAAAATCGTTTGAAAAACAATTTCATTCCAGAAAAACTGAAATTTCTGTCAGATGATGATGTAACAGGAAGTTCATCACATTGACACAAAAACTGACAGGTGTGCCTTCGTCTTGTTGGCTTTAAACATAAAACAAGAAAATCACCACAAATATTACTTGTAACCCTTGTGCTATCCTATAGGCACTTTAACATTGGGAGTTGGGTCATCTGGACCCACTAGACAGTGCTCTGAACCTTTTTTCTTCAATGATTTGTGATCTTCACTGGTGTCCATGGATTACATGAAATCTTTGCACCTTTATCCACCTTTGTCATAGTAGGCAGAACACGTCAAAGTAAGGGTGGGGTCATCTAAGATAGCACAAGGGTTAAGACTAATTTTTTTATCAGAAAGTTTCCGTTTATGTCAAAGAAAGTGTCATGAGCTGCCAGAATTGTGAGCAAGAGAGAAAAAAAACGAGACGGGGATAAAACAAAGAGGGACAAATATTACCAAAGAAAAAGACAGAGAGAAAACAAATGAGAGAAAAGAGAAAACTCAGCAGGACTCACAGGAATGAAGCCTGCGGCAGAGCCATTGAGCCGTTAGTCGCTTCAGAATAAACATGAGCTCCATGTAAACAACAACCTACCACTACAGGCATCAGTTACGCGCCCACACAGGCCTGGTGGCATTCTGGATCCACTGATGTGTGCTCATGTTTGTGCGCACTGTACATGAGGGGGTCCCTGGGGCTGAAGAGTCTTGCCTGTCATCCTCGCATCACTCGTCTCTTTGCCCACTTACATTCATGAAGGCTGTCACGTTGATCAAGTGGCTGCGGGCCCGTAGCCTTTTGTCAAGAGTGTACATGCAAATGTCTGACTGTATAATTAAAAGTCTGCTGTGTGTTTGTGTGCGCGCAGCGCAGACAATGAAATGCTTAGCCAATGAGTTTGGGGGGCATTGTTTGTCCCATGGCTTGATTATGCATTTTAAAGAAGAGGGAGGAATGAACCTCTTCTCCCGAATGCTTCATGCCTGAAATCCCAGCAAGAAGGTGGATGTCAAAGTCTCACGTTATTGTCACACATCTTCAGAGTCCAGGGAAAGTTTTTTTTAAGAAGCACTCCGATGTTTTTGGCAGACTCTTGGGACATTATGCTGATGTTGGAGGACATGAATAGAGAAATTTAAGCTTAAAATTGCATTTCCGAGTATTTCTTTATTCAAATTGTTGTGAATCAGGAGCACACAAAAAAATGCCATTCAAAAAAGGGAGTATTTGTGACATAAGTAATCCACTGGGCGGGCCAAAGTCTCTCTGCTCTGCTCCATTCTGATGCATCTACTTGCGGATGACTGCGAACGTCTTTGTTTTCCTCGTCTGAGCTGGCATCTGGCTCCAAACTGTACGGCTGGATTGCTTCATACTTGCTCACCGTTTTTTGTTGCACCGGTATAGGTCGGGGGTCGGGGTTGTGAGCGGCTGTAAATTAGTAGGAGAGCGTGTAAACAGATTGACAATGGGAGGTGGCAAGGACTACTGGCGACACTTTTACAAAAGAGGATTGAAGTGGGACTTTAAAGTTAAACCAGGGAAAACTAAAGCCCATCTTTTTGGAGTTCATAAAATAACCATTAAATGACATCTACTTAAAAGAGGCTGTTAAAAGCTGCAAACATCAAAGTCATCTTTCTTGGTTTGGACCCTTACAAGGTCAGGTTGGATTTACATGCTGCATATTTCACAACATCGTGTTTACAATTCTTCCAGATAAAGACGTGTTTAACATGTTTAACCCAACTCTCGGTCAGAAAGAGCAACTCTGTAATCTTGTCAATGATGAATTATTGCAGGAGGAAGGCAGTTTACTAAAGCGGCCTGAAAAGCGAAGAAGATCAGCTGGAATAGAAGTAAAATACTGACACTGGTTTGTGTTTACAAGAATTCTTCCTCTGTGATTGTGAGGATTATGCTGTTTCTGATTTGGTGTGTTATTTGGATTTTTTGATTTTGATCTTGTTGTGTTTTGAGTCCCCCACCCCCTTAAACTGGGATTAAGTTGCCAATCATCCACAGCTGTCTAAACCTCACTAAATTATTCTCAGTGATATGTGTGTCCGCTTTTCAGGTCTGCTTGGTTTGTTGAATGATTTGCACTTCAGGGCCACCGTAGTTTTGCGACTCAAACATCATTCAATGCAAGGACAAAGCTGCCCCCCCAGCAAAAAGCTTTGCCCCCTTGATTTTTGAGTCACTATTAGTACTGTTATTAACTAAAGTTAAGAAACCATCAATACAAGCTTCTTTACGGATTACAAAAAGAACAAAAGCAGATTTTTCTAAATTAAATACTGAGCCCCTCAAATTATTTGCTTTCCCCTTTATTTTGTTTGTGGCCAAATCTGGGCCGTCATCACCCTGGCATTAGCTAAAATTGAAATGTTTTTAATGCTGTAGCAAAATGAAATTCTTATTTTTTCATTAATAATAACTCAACACTAAGAAAACAGTTTCAAATATGTGTTCTGGATTAAAAGTCTCCTCCATATTGGGTTCTACACCACCAGTTCCTGTAAACATCTTGTTTGTGGCGAAAAGGACAATTTCTGTCTTCTGTCAGAGAAAAATGTATTAACTAAAATAACAAAAAAATAGATTTTCTGTCAAAATAGAAATGCTTCACACCTCCAATTTTTACCAGAATCTTTTGAGTTATTTGTTAAAGTTGTTAAAGTACATCTGGGGCATTAGTTTCAGACGGTAAGTTTTAATGGAAGATTATTGGTAATTTTCCACCCTCCTCCTTCAAAATAAAAGCATGGAAAAATGGATCAAAATGTATTTTAGAAGTGATTGTAAGTGGTTGTTTTTCCATCTACCTGGGGTGTGCCCCTTCTTTGTTGAAATAAACCCAAGTGGAACTCTGTGATCCTTAACAGGAAATCATTTTGGAAAAAAATAAAGACTGATAGAATCATGACGGAAAAGTGAGGAGCTGGTTTGAGTCAAGCTGGAAATGTTTGAGCTTTTTTCATAATGTTGTAACTTGCTATCAAGTGTTAAATATTCAGCTAGAAAATCAATAAAGACAGCAATTTCTGATAAAATTAGGTTATAGAATATTTGATGAAATTCCCAGCAATATCTTTTTCAGATAACTGGGGCTGGGAAGATTTGTCTACAAACAGATATCAAACTCCTTATCTACACTCTTTACAACTGATGTAAATTTGTAAAGTTGAAAAAAGACAAACTACCTCTCTGGTAATGTGGCTCATCTGCATTTTTATTTTCTCTATAACTTAATGTGAGGCTAAAAGGAAATCAATCCTCTTCTAAAATGTTTCAGGAGCAGAAGCACTCCTCTTCATCACTGCTGGCTGGTGAGAGGTTGGACAGGCGGAACAGCTTCTCTCTGACGTGTAAGTCTTCTCTAATCTCTGCTCGTGTGTCTCTGTCCAGCCAGCGACGGAGCTGCAATCTTCAGCCAGGTGTTCAATGAGATGTGCTTCTGAAAAGCAGTTAGACAAAATGAATGGGTGATTGAAAGATCCTGCATCTCATCAGTGAGCCTGATGTAACAAAAGAAAACAACAGCAGAATCCAATACTGATTCAATCCTTAGTTAGCACGTCAGGCCACCTGCTTCCAGCTGGGGTTTAATGCGTCTGTAAACTGACGCTGATACAAAAAACAAGTGAAACTTTTCCAAAACTTTCCACCTCAGACATCACCTGCCGGTAAAACCATTGCCGCTCTTTTCTGTCCAAAACAATCTCACCCGCGTCCCCTGTGACCCCGCCCTCCTGGACCCTGGGGCCCAATAAGCAGCCATCTGTAGACAAGCTCCACCACCACGCTCCAGCAAACACAATGTGTTTTCAGAAGTCAAACGAAAAAAAAAAAAAGGGAGGTTGAGACAGTTCAAGGGCACTGCATCACCTGAGTCCAGGGAATGTGCTCTGCTCTGCCTCCCCCCTCAGCACACTGCACCTATTAGCCCCATCTTCTCCTGCTCTGAGCTCCTGTTGACCCGCTGCTGTTGGCTGCAGCCTCAGCATGGCATCTAAACCCTTTTGGCAACTCCCAGCCCTGGTGTGGGTGGGTAGCTGTGGCCGTGTGGAGGGTGGGGGGGGTTAGGAGTTGTCCTCTGGTGCTGCTGCAGCTCTGCCTGCTCATCCATCCTGGCCTGCCAGCCCACAGATCGATAACACTGCTCTCTTAATCAGGTCTCTGGTGGCTGTGGGTGGACGGGCAAAATGTGTGTGCGTGTCGGCTGGGGGTTGCACTTGTATATCTTTCCATCTACAGTTGCCCGGCTGTTCATCATGACTGTTTATCTCAAGCAGATTCCATTCTTCTCTCCTTCTGCTCATCTTTATCTCGGCATTCAGTGTCTCCCCACTTCTTCCAGCCATTCCTCCTCTATCAATTTCCCCTGGTCAGAGCCAGGGCTCTTCTCCGTCTCTCCTCTTCGCTCCTCTCTTCTGGCGGGCCGCCAGCGCTCATTCAGAAACAGGAAAAGTGGCAGTCAAGTTGTTTCAGGTTGCTGCTGCAATCTGTTGTGACGTGTGATAACGACAGAGGAGGCAAAGTCGTGCTGAAATTGAGATGAGAAAGGATGAGAGGCGAGAAGAGGGTTAGTCAGATGGAGTGCGGGGCATCCAGCTGGGGTGTTGCGCCTTGCTGGAGAATCTGCCTTCAAGCTCTCGCTGCACCTGTGTAACCACAGCTGCACACTCACTCAGTCAAAGAGAAATGACTTGCAGGAATGATAAAAAAAAAGTGGAAAAAAATGTTACTTAGGTTTTATTGGTTTTTTACAGGGATCTTAAAGATTCCCTCCAATGAAAAAGGTGTTTTTAGCGTGTTTTTGTGGCATTTTCTCAGGATGGAGGTCATTTATAAAGAAACGTAAGCTCAAAATTGCATTTCTGAGTATTTCTTTATTCAAATCGTTGTGAACCGGGAGAAAAAGTACAATTTGAAAAAGCTTGTAGATGTGACGTAGATGCCCCCTGCTCCAGTCTATTCCGATGCATCCACTTGCAGACAAATGGATCCATGTAAGTCTTCGTTTTCCTCAACTGAGCTGGCATCTGGCTCAAAGCTGTACAGCTGAATAGCTCCATAATTGCCAAGGAATGACGGGGCGGGCTTACTCCTGCCCACAACTCAGGGGTAAATATCTGATGTACTACCGCTGCACTGTAGAAACTATGTCCTTGAAAATGACAGGTTTTTTTAATTGGTCTTAAAACGGCATGATCATAATTAACAGACCACTGGGATTGTTTTTACAATAGATCAATAGATGACTGGAGTGGGACATTAAGTGAATCAGTGGTCAGAACCACATATAACAACAGCTATGCAAAAAAAAAGAAAGAAAAAAAATACATAAATTCTTATTTTATTAAGTTTTAATGCCATTTTTAGGGTAAAATTATGAATAAATGTTTTTTTTTTTACAAACAGCAAAACAATGCTTAAATTAAAAAAATCAGATAAATTTCTTTGTTCTTCATGGTTAAATGTCCTTTATGTGCAAGTATTTGCATTGGCTAGAAGGTGCAACGATGGGATAAAAAGCGCACTGCCGCACATCCCAGCTGTCCAGTCACGGGAAGAATTGTCGCAGGAGGTCCTTCTTGTTGACCTTACCCATCTGATTTCTGGGTACCTCCTCCACCAGCAGCAAGCCCGTGGGTATGGTGTACGGCGCCATGTGCTCCCTGCCACAAACATTCAGACGGAGAGGACTTTTTAGAAAGGAAACACACAAAGAATAAAGAGCACGACAAACATGCACAAGGACATGATTTACTGACGCGCTGCAGATGCAAGCGTGCGCACACACACACACATATCCACACATGCAGGCGGCAACATAAAAGAAAACAAAAAAACAATTGCAAAACAAAGGCTGGCCCTGTGGCAGAGCAGTGGAGATAAGGAAAGAAATGTCCTTCATACACTCTGCAGTTCTCCTCCCTAATATCTCCAATTCGCTCCCAGACACAGACAGTTCCCCTTCATACAAAACAATTTAATCACTGAGAGGTGAAAAAGAAATAAAAATAATATGGAAAACTGAAAGGTTGAGATTATTAAAAGCTTTTTTATTTTTTTCGCTGGCTGAAAAGTCTTGAAGCCTGAAGCTTCCTTTCATTATCTGCTAACCTAGTTTGTGTGTGTTCCCCTGCACATCTCTTGTGCTCCTGTTGCACGAGTAAAATTAATAAATAAATAAAAAAAGTATGACTCATGCGGTTGCCATTAAAAACTCCTTTCAGCAGATGTCTCTGTCTCCATGACTCAGTGAGTGAGTGTGTGCATACACGCTCCTGTAACAAGACTCACTTGTGTCACCAATTTCTTTGGGGTGTGTGTGTGTGTGTGTGTGTTCATGGGAGCATGGCACACAGAGGGTGTGACAGAGATCCATGCTGACAGCTGAAGTCAGGGCACTGAGGAGTGAGCATCCATCTCCTTGTTTATGTCTCATTTTATCTCCTTCTGTCTCCTTTACTCTCTGGCTTGGGCGGCGTGCTGTACGTTTTCTCTGGCTGGACCTGTGGCAGCAAAAACTGTGTGTGTGTGCGTGTGTTTATGCATATGCGAGTTAACCGGGGCCACAGGCAGAGGTAAGTAATCTACCATTCTGGACCGGCAGGACGGAAACTCCACACCCCGCATGGAACTGTCAGCCTTGACGCTCACACGAAACGCTGCCGTGTGGAACTAAGAGTTATGATGGCGCAAGAGTGGGGCTCTGTGGATGAAGATGAGCAAGCTGAAATTTTATAGACAAACCTAAAGTCAAAAAGCAAGTATCATTGAAGGCTGATGTCAGCATTTATCGTCTACTGCACATAAAAAACAGCAAAACCAGGCAAACTGCACTGACATTTAGAAGGAGGAGAGGGGGGAAAAAAAGCAAGCTATTATTTGTATGCCTCCTTCTCCTCTTCCTCTTTTTCATTGCTTGTTTTTCTTTGTGCTTCTCTCACTAGTCCATCTCCAGCCTCTGCACCCCCCCCCCCCTCCTTTTATATTGATCGGAGTACTTGAGGGCCAACTGCGGCTCTGGCATCTGCAGAGTCCGAATTAGCAGCTTTTATTTGCCCGCTACAGGTGAAAGAACCGGCAATGCAATGGTGGAATAATAGTAACAATATTCAACAATAACACCTCGCGTAATAACGGGCCGCAGAGCTCTGTTTGTGTTTTGTTTCGGTAGAGTCAGGATGATGGATTGGTTATAAGTTATTCAGGTCACATTCTCCTCTGGTGGTACAGAACTGCAGCTCACCTGGGACCAAAAAGCACTCCTTAAAGGCAGAAAACGGTCCAGTGATTTGTATTCTTCGAAAATATATATTTTTTTTACCTTTCTGGATAAAAAAAAAAATCTGATTAAAAAAACAAAAGTGTAATTAGATTCTGGGAAAAATGAATTTAAAAGTCAAATATCCACAAAACTTTCCACTCTGGGAAATGAAAACACTAAACTATTCAACCATTAGAAATAAAATAATGCATATTTAATTTTGATACCAAAAAGCCGATGGTAGGATCATTATGCATTTGCTTCTGGACCCTTGTGTTGGGAAAACATTAGCTGCTCTGCAGCTGACAGTCAACATGTCTAGAGTTGCTGTTGTTACCTTTTCAGATCAAGTTTTATGATCACAGTCAAGTTAAACTTTAATGGAGGAACAAACAGCAAAATTACCCCAAAAAATCTTAGGTGTTTGAACTGATTGGTATCATGTGCAGCTTCTATACATTAAAATACCTAAAATGTGTGGTAGATTACAAGACAGCAACCATCCGTTCATTTTCCTGTTGCAGGGGTGCTGGGGGCTGCTGAAGAGCAAAAAACGTGGTGTACAGCCTGGATGGTTCGCCAGTCCATCACAGGGCCACACAGAGATTTCCAGCCACACACACATTCACACCCAGCGATGATTTTAGTCACAAATTCATTTATCATCATATTTTTGGACTGTGGGAGGAAACCGGAGTCCCTGGAGAAACGCCATGCATGCATTCTTCAGGAGCATGCAAGGAGAACATGCAAACTCCACACAGAAAGGACCCAGCTGGAGTTCAAACTAGGCCCTAGTTTGAACTCCAGCTGGGTCCTTTTCCTAGTTACTAGGGCCTTCTTGAAGAGGAAAGAGTGCTAACCACTACACGACCCTGAACCTCAAATTTAGCAAGCTTTTAGATTTTGTTTCACAGCACCATCATTGTTAGCTTTGACTGGAAAATTGTAATTATTATTTTTTAAGACGAGAAAAAGATTAGCTTTATAGTTTCAACTATTTTTTGTGTTTTGCATCCTTTATTACTTGGCTTTGATGTCCAAATATGTTTACACTAAAGTGTGGAGTCTGTCAGCTCAGCTAATCTGTCAATAACTATTAATTTAGGGGGCAGCCGTGGTTCAGCGGTAGGGCGGCGACCCATGATCGTAAGAAGTGTCCTTGGGCAAGACACTGAACCCCACTTTGCCTCTGGTGGGAGGTTGGCGCCAGTGTGTGAACGTGTGTGTGACTGGGTGAATGGGTCTGTGACTGTAAAGTGCTTTGGGCCTTCAAGGAAGGTAGAAAAGCGCTATATAAGTATACACCTTTTACCATTTTACCATTTAATTTACTGATCAAACTACTGCAATAAAAAACAAATACATTCTTATTTATTAGTAGTATTTTAACAAACACAATAAAAAAAAAAATCAGGATGAAATTTATGCCACTGTACCTCGCCCAGGACTTCAGCTCTGAAAGGGTCAGACTCCGCCCCCTTTTCAGCTGCACCACAGCAGTCACTTTCTGACCCCAAATGGCATCAGGGGCGCCGATCACAGCCACATCTAAACAAACGCACCAGCAGGTAAATAGACAAAAACAGAAACAATAGAAAAGTTTCTTTGAATCTAAATCGAAATGACAAAAAAAAAAATAATTTTACCAAAAAAAATTAAATGTTTCTTAGAGAAAATCCAGTCATGAATGAATGTATGCATTTTCTCTAAGACTGTAAACCCTTTGAGTAGAGTATTATTCACTGTAACAGAATCAGCAGAAACATTTGTCCATATGCTTTATTGCTGTACATGTGGGTGTAACATGGATGAAACGGGCCTTTTCTGGAAGAAGATGCCCTCCTGGTTTTAAGAAAGAGAGACCGAGTGACACTTAATGTGCGTCAGAAAGTACGCTACCGTACAGTCTGGTGCTTGAGCAATATTCCAAAGTTTTTGAAAAAATGTTTCAGAAGAGTTTTTAATGAGTAAGGATCAGGGACGGACATTCTCTGCCCCCCCCCCTCCCCCCCACGAATAACAAGGAATACTGTACTTTTTACATTTGGTATTTCAGAGAAATCAGGTCAATTATGACAGGTTTCGGATCAAGACAGAACTATTTTACAGAAAAAAACCATTAATATCAATATATTAGCATTGCCTATATTATTGGTGTGAATTTATATACGGCTAAGGTTAGAACAGAATGACACTTTTGACATATCCTTCTTTCTGGCTATAATGAAACTGAATTCTTTTTTGACTTTTAGATCCAATAGTTGAGAAAAACCCACCAACATGGTACAGTACATTGCAATCAAGTATAAAAGCTTTCCTGTCCAGCTTTATTTTCATTTCCTGTCCTGTTTGTGATGGAGCAGATGGTCCTGTCCTACAGAATCAATCAAGAAGAAGCACATTGTTGTCCTCCCATATGCAGCCTTCTCACCTAAGATGTCTGGATGGGCCAGTAGGTGGCGCTCTACGTCGAGTGCGCTGATCTTGTACCCGCCACTCTTGATGATGTCAACGCTGCTGCGTCCCATGATCCAAAACACGCCGTCCTTATACACTGCTGTGTCTCCTAAAAGAAAAAAACATGCTCGCATCAGAAGTGAATGTATGCTTTCGTTTACATATAAAAACTAAATAACATTTATAAAATTTAACACAATTTCAGTCAACCTTTCTCTACATTTTAGGGCTTGATTTGCTTCCAACAACATAAATGTTTTTGTGGAAGGGGAAATAAAAGGTTTGCCATCTATATAAGTGATATCTACAGAGGAAACTGTGTGTGTAAAAAAACGCATGTGGGTTAGAAACACAGAAAGTCAAAGAGTAGTGGATGGATGGGTGTTTAAGATCCCCCGACGTCCTCCAGACATACCCCCACCACACGCACACACGCCTAGCTGTCTGGGGGACAGGTGTGGGGGAAGATGCGTACAGTGTGTAGGATGAGGGGCGCAGCTGGCCAAGGGGATGACTGAGTGGAGGAAATGGGTCAGTATGGATGAGTGGAGAGAGACGAAGGGGAGAAAAATGGAAACAAGAATGACGGGAAGATGTCCTTTCGGGGTATTACAGGTGGCGCGCCGAGCACAGCTGCCGTCAAAAGACAAGGTGCCTGGATGGGACAACACTGTGATGAAGCTGAGCAGCTTTTGAAGGTTGGATGGAGAGGGCAGGAACATGAGTTGAAGAGGCAGATACAAGGGCATATGTGGGCTCTTAAGTGCTACAGCTAAAATGTCACATAACACATTATTACGAAATGTCATCGGCCCAATCCCTCTTTACCCACATTATTGGAGTTTTATTGAAAAGGTGGAGGGTGTTGGTTTATTTGGTTAAAATATCAACTGCTGGGGTAAAGTAGAGAGCACAAGTGGAAAAAGGACCACCCCTATTTCCCAATATATCCTCAGCCGGCCAAACAATGAACATCACCATTCTTGCAGGATCCCAACTTCTGAAATGAAGCCCAGTTGAAAACAAAAGGCCGTTTTCACCAAAAAAACATCCCAGTACTTTTAAAGTGGTTTCCAAAACACTGTGGTTAGCTTATGAATTAGTACTGTACATCTCTACTGAGGGTAACATTTTATACACTTTGTTTACTCTAAAAAGTGTAAAGACATAGAGGTGTAGACATTTGACTGACAGATGACATAAAAATATTTTACTCTATGGCAGCTTCACTGTAATAACCCTTTAAGATCGGAGGTTTAGCTCCAGTATTTACATTCTTTCAACTACTGTAACTCTTCAACTGTGTACATTATTAACCTAACTCCAGCAGATGTCATGGAGAAAAGCTGCTTTGCGCAGTTATGTAACAAAAAGCTGCTTTATTTTGGCGTCAGAATCCGCTGATTCACGTTGATCGTGTAAACCAGGGGTCCCCAAATCCAGGCCTGGAGGGCGGGTGTCCTACATGTTTTCCTACCGACCTGCCATTGAAGCTCCTGATTGGCTAAGCACACCTGATCCAGGTAATCAGCAGCAAACAAGGCAGGATTTCTCGAAAACCAGCAGGACACCGGCCCTTGAGGCCTGGGATTTGGTGTAAACGGTCAAACGGTACGTCAAAGAGGAAGTTGACCAGAGGCCAGTTTTTCAGCTTCGCATTTAATGCCATGTTGACGGGATATGACACCACAAAACCACCACTTTTCTCAAATATTCACAAAGCTGGTGGGATTAACAGGCCCCAACAAACATTCCCAGTTATGCTGTTTTAGTCAGTCATATGGAAAAGGGTCACTCCCCCATTTAAACATAGATGTAGAATCAAAAAGATTTGATCCAAATTCCACTCCAGTGCAGTTATTTGGATCTCCAATTACATTTTTAGCAATGTTTTTTTAGAACCAGACTTTCTTTATGTTGAGAATTTGGGCAATTCAACATGCAGACATTGTCTTTTATGTATTTAATACAGTGATTGTTCAACTTCCCAAATCTTGCAGAACTCAGTAATCTTTACTGTACAAAACAAAATGGCATAACTGTATAAATATTTAATTAAAAAAACTGTTGCCAAGTATTTTTCTTGTTTATTCTATGGTATACATGTGCTCTCTGTATATTCTTGAATGCAATAGTTTCAAGGTGTACATTTCAGTCCAAATGTACATTCTTTGTTCAAGGTTGTTGGGTTGTAGATACGGTGCATCCTTATTGACAAGAGAGAGGTGGAATCCATCTGTATAAAACCAAGTCAGTATCTTATTTCATCAGAAAACAGCAATGTGTTAAAAGGAAGTTGAATGCGTACGATGAAGACTAATCCAACAAAATTTCCAGGAATGTTTTGCTAGTTGCCTGGCAACTTGTCACAATGTCAGAAACACTTAATTATCCCCTTTTATGACCAGTTACACAGTTTCCTGAGGTCTTAATAACATGTCCACGACACTGATAAAAAATACACAAGGATACTATATTCAATTTTGTTTTTTAGAGATACTGACAGAAAATGATATGTTTTGCCATTTAGGTTTACTCTGTAAACATCTTTCAGCATAAGAATACTTTTCATAAAGTTGGGAGTAGTCTTTGATGTTTTTACTAGATGTGGTCGAACTGGAGGGTTTTACACCAGAGTGCTAAAGTACTGGATGGAACTCAGCTGGGAAAATTAAGTGCTGCATATTTGCAGACAGCATAACAGTGTATTTCAACCACTCGAGTATAGAGTCAATAAAACACAATAAAGCTGCTTCAGTTTGAGTCAACATGATGAAGCATACAGGAGAGCAATTGTATTTTAATGGTGGTCTGTTTTAGTGCCACCATATATTTGCTCTCTATTCCATCATTTTCTTTCAACTCCAACCCAGGCATCCCACATCTATCCATCCCATTTGTCTACGTTTTCAGTTTTTCCTCTTTTAGTGTCAACCAGTCACACAAATGTGTTGGTTTTTTTCATTCTTTTAGTCTAGACGTTACCCTTCACTTGTGCCTTTCCCCCCCACTCCTCAAGCATCTTTCATTACATCTCGGGCTTCCTCCTCTCCACCCATCTTCCTGTCTCCTCTTCCCCCTCTTGCCGCTCCACCTCAGCATCAATAGAGGGCCCATCTGTTCCCATACATCATGCACTTCATTTTAGTTTATTAGCTGGGATAAATCATAAATATTTCATTATACATCACGGGCTGCTGTCGCCTGCACACCGACAATTTATCACTGCTGCCCTCTCCGCTGGCTTGCCACGGCGGCTATAAGCTTTCCAGTCTATTAAACAAGATTGATACAGTGTGTAAATTTAGATATTGGGAATTTCTTCACAGACCACTGCTCTGCACTGATAGGCCAGGGTAACAGGGGAGGAGGGAGAGGGTGGAGGGGGAGTTGAGGGTATTAACACCACTATCAGGGTATTTACAGTCGCCTCCTCTATTGGACGAGGGCTAAAAGAAAAAAAACAACAATAAATTGACATGTTGCCTTTGTGTAATGCAAATAGATATGGAGAAAATAGCATTTTACAACCAGAATGATAAGCTGTTTGTGTATAAGTGTACGCTGAGACCGATAAAACCATAAAATCCCTCCATATGGCTGTAGCATAACATGAGGAAACAGCATTAATGAAGCAATCTTTGACAAAGGATCGAGGAGAAAAAAACACAGTGGCAACACAGTGGAGTTTCAAGTACTTACACAGGACTCTTTGACCTTGTCTGCGGAGAAGAAAATAACGAGGGATAGAACTGCATGTTTGGAGAGGCGCACAAGTGGGAATAGTGAACGAAGCGCGGACTGATAAAAGAGGAAAGAAGGGCAGGAGGGAGATTGTTGCGAACTGTGTTATTAGGACGCGCGTGCACTCGCTTCAACTCACACCCACACAAATACTGTATGCGCTCACACACAACAGACACACAGAATCACTACTTCAGGCATCAGAGACTTGCTGCCATTATGTGTTATGGCGTCTGAGGCAGATATGGCCGAATGGGTTTCTTAATTAAAACGATAAGAAGCCTAATTGCACTGGGCTTTCATCTCATTCTGAGGCATTAAAGGAAAGTGAAGGCACACAGTGTGAAGAAAAAAGGGAAATAAATAAATAAGAAAAAGAGAAAAAAATTTAAACTGAAGATGCTGAGAAAAACTTTGTGATGTCTTTCAGAAAGATGAAAAATGACATGAGATAGCTCTGGAGAAGACTTTCTGTGCTTTAGTTCAACTGATACAGCAGCTGGAAGACAAGCTACGCATTTCCAACCATTTCATTCTTACTCATTAAAACCTATTGTTTGGTGGCCCTCACTACTGTAAAGAACCTTCTTTTAACTCACTGAATTAACAAATCGGTGCAGCAGTTTTTTCTAAATGAGTCTGCTTAGTATTTTCACAAACAAGCAGCATCCAAAGTGAACCGAAATGACTGAGTCACGTTTGGACCACTTCTGCTCCAAATGCAGCTGTTTAAGTCACAGGAAAACTTTCCCCGTTAGCACTGAACTTCTGAGCTTCAAAATTCCTGCAGGAACACCTCACAACACAGAGAGATGTTTTTGAAGAGTCCAGGTCTAAGTTCTGAGGCAGTCTTTAGTTATCAGACTTTTCTCCTGTAGATAAGAATTAGGAATGGCTAGATTCTTGATTTAAAACCTAACTGTGGTACATCACTGAAATGAATCTTAGGAAAAGGGAATTGTTGTATCCCTACTGCATGTGTCTGCATTTGCTTACGTGGAAAGTGTAAAACACTACATTTATGAGGGTTTATTATTTAATCTTTTATTACATTACACCAGGCTATGTAAGACAAACGTAAGGTTTTCTTCATAGTTACCTGCTTTTTACCAAATTAAGTTTTTTTTCTGAATTTATGTTTTTTTTTTTAGTTTTTTAATAAACAAATCATGCATATCATCAGAACCGTGACCCCAAAAAGAAATCGAGGTTGGAACCGAATTGTGGGCAGCGTGAACCGGATCTTTTTGTGAATTTTTATTTATTTTTGTTGTTGTTGTTAACATATTTTATTGGTGTATATGCATCTGGTTTAGAACTTAGCTGGTTGTGTTTTATAAAGATTTTTTATTCTAAGAAGTAAAACAAAAAAACAACAAAAAATCTATATAAATTAAACTTGATGGTTTAACAGCAACTGCAGGGATGAAGTAGTTAAAAAGAAAATTGCATTTCCTTTATTCTTTCATTGCAACAGCTGATCAAAAACCCCTTACTGGAGTCCTTAAAATGCACCAAACCAATTTATTAAATGAGCCAAAAAACAGAAAATTAAGACAGCAATTCAACTGAAGGCTAAAATTTAGCAGAATTTTAGCTAAATCAGCTGCCAAAAGTGGACATATATAAATGTAGAAGTATGCCAGCGTAGTTACCCTAAATATTCATATTTAGTCACAGGGCTTCCTGCCATGCACTCTGGCTGCAGCTTCAGACGGCACAATCCTGCTGGCTGCACCAGGCTGTCAGCTCCTCACTCCTCAAAATGAACAGTTTCGCCTCCCTCGCCAAGTACGGCTCAACGCGCTCGGAGGGAAGCGGAGCGAGGGCTGAACGCTGAAGGCGGCGTGTGCTACCTCAGAGAAAGTGACGGATGACTTAACAAGATTCAAAAGGAGAGATATAGGCTATATTTAATGCTTTTCATAAATCATTAATGGCTGTCATTAGAAGCATCTGCATCCAGACAAAACCATCATTGTGTGGATGCTGCCACTCACACCCACAGATTTAGGGAGTGTTGCTTTCCTGCTTTCCGGAAAGTGTTAGAAAGAAAGGAGCAAACAACAAAATCGCCTTGTTGCTGTCACTGCCAACGGTGTCAGGGAAAGGAAAAGTGAAAATTCACAAAAATGGTTTTGGTGCTGATAACACGGGCTGTTTCAGAGTTCAGAAAATTGGGTTTTCCTGAACCTCTGAGCCACCTAAACAAATTTGTTCTCCTGCTGAAATAATCAGAAACTGAATGTTAATGTGGTCGAGGGCAGCTTTTTTCTAAGTACCATTGTTCGTCGGCACACTCTGCTTGACCTGGAGATGTGGCTGACATTTAGCTTCCTTTAATTTATTCCATGATAAAATTGAAATGTGTCCACAATACTATTAAATGTCATTCCAGTTTACGGGCAAAAAAATGCAGTTTGTCAGTCTATGTGTTGTGCATAAACTGTTCTACAATTCCAACGTGGAATTGAACTGTTTAAAAGAAAAACACGACTATGACATTAGGTCTGGTTTGATGTCACAGACAAACAAACTTATTTTAAAAGTGTTGTCTTTTTTTACCTTCTACAAAAATACAAATCAACTTAACAAAAAGAATTAAAGCAAAATGAAAAGAGATAAAACATGATATCTAAAAACCATAGCTCTTCCTGATATTTTTTAATTCACAATTAAAAGAAAATTCAGCCGCTTTATGTCATAACTGTCCAAAGAAATTAAGAATAAAGTGAAAAGTCGTTTAGTACTTGTCATATTTAACATATTTAACATCACGTAAAAAGATTCCCCCAAAAAATAAAAGCAGGATTTATAAAAAAAATAAAAAATCTTTCTTGTAAGATCTAAAACAGGAGCTTTGATCATTTTGCGCCCTTTTCTGATGGTTTCTTTCAAATAACTGAACTGTGTTTCCTCACAGGCCTGACTGCAGGACTGACAACAGCCTTTAAAATCTCCACATGGCAAATATGTTATCTTTAAGGGGACAGTTCGTAACAACAGCCTTAGGAAGTGGCACGAACTCAAAGTAAAAGGCCATCAGTGAAGTCCTTTTTTTCCTGAGAATTTGTTAGTTGTGTTCCTGCTGTTAGAAGTTATAACTTCTTTAAAATCAGCCAATGACAAACAGATGCTGGCAGAGGAATACACATCAGAGAGAAATGTGAAATTGATTTCCTCTTTGATTTTTTTAGCGGTAGCTAAAGTCTGACCATCAACATATTTAAAAACACACATAAATGGTCCACATAAAATAAACTGCTATTTCCTTGTTTCTAAAGGCAACAAGCATAGCATCTTTGATAATCTTGAAGTCAGCAACAGGTTTTTTTTTCCTTTCTAAGTTCAGAGTTATAGTTGTAACTTTTATAGCCTATTTTATAATTTACACATGCTAACATGTCAAGGCTTTGAAATCACTTGTTTTGTCTGCTTTTTTCAGGATTTTGCCTGTAATCCAAAACCAAATCAAATCTGTCTTCACCTCATTTTAAGATAAATACTTTCACAAAAGAAAATAGAAGGTTTTGTTGTCAATACATAAAAACTAACAACATATGAAAACTGTTACAAAAAATTCAGCCAGATACACCAAGTCATAGCTGTTCTCGGAAAACACTATCATTATTTTTGAGGATTTCAAGGCTTGAGTTCAATTTAATCCAAGTTTTAAGGTGGATAAATCTGACGATAGTCCTTACTTTTGGTCCACTTTAATCTACTTAGAAAATTCATTACAAACTCAACGCTAAGAAAAAAAAACAACTTTTACTTAAGCTGCAACTGCTATGTGACATATCTGCAAGTGTTTATTCATTTTTCTGTACTTGCATCAATAAAGTGATAAGAAAGTAACACTATGACTCTTTAAATAGAGCTTCTACCTATTCAGCATGACATAAACCTTAACCACAGCTGCAGCATCTATCACCGTGGAAACAAGACCCATGTCTAAACAAAGACAAAGGAGGTCTAAATTTGAGTCATGCCTCTTCACAGAGTGACTGTAAACACTTAACATATATGAATATTAATGTTGAACGTTTAAGCCCTGATGCTGAGATGGAAGTGTTAATGAGGATAAATAACAGACAAGCAAGCGGCGAAACTCCGGAGCTGATATTATTTATCATCCTTAACTTTTGTCACAACTCCTTTTTTGGTAATTAATATTGTACAAGAAGGCACTTTGCACTTGGATGAGCAATCTAATTTGTTTAATATAATGCGATTAAAGGAGCTTCAATTGCTTTATGTTAATGTTTCTGATTATACTTCATTGCTGGGTTGCCTATCTGGCAGCAGATAACAGACTGAACTTGAGGATTGATGTCTGTCTTAGATCTGCATACTCATCAAAGAAACCATTTAACTGCCGTTTACATGCACTCTCTTCACACTCAATCACATTAGATCCATCTCAATCAAGAGATGCTCCAACTCCAGAAGACAGTTACGAGGTCTGAACAGTGAGAAGCCAGATTTGACTATTTAAATTAGTTTTGAAGTCACCGTTTAACAGTAACAGAGATCTATGAGAAATGTGGGACATTAAAAAGTATGTTTGTCATTCGTGCATGACGGCTGTGCAAAATGAGTTATGTCACCTCAGAGAGCTTCTGTATTTGAACGTCTATTCCTGATTATAAATCTGTTTTTGATTGAATAAATATTTAATATATGTACAGCACTTGGTGATAAGGACACCCAATCAGTCCTTCCCACCCCTCTGGATGTTTTCCTTTTTTGAAAAAAGTTCAGTTTTGTACAAACTTTTTTCCTTAAATGATTACGGAGTTTTCTAAACTACAACCAGTTTAAAGAGCCAATCTTTGTTTTTGTTTTTTTCCAATTATAATTTCTTCATTCTTGATTGCCATCCTTTCACAAAGGTTAGAAAACAGAACGGTTTTCTGTTTTTGTTTTCCACAAATTAAACATCAATTTCAGATTTGTTAAAAGTGCTTTTGTTTACAGCTGTTGTGCAATTTATCCTATTCAGTCAGATGCAGCCTTAACTGCGATTTAAGTAAATACATTTGAATTTGTTTCTGGTTAAAACCGGAGATGGAAATCAGCAAAAATCATTTGCAAACACTTTTAGAGTTATTAGATTTTCTTATGAATAACTCGTTAGTTGCAACCATAAGAATCAGGCTGAAAAAATAATATTATTAATAATTGTGTATTTAAGAATTTTCTTTATATGGATGGTTACTGGAATCAAATGGTAATTTCACATGTGCGTGTAGGCTTGGAGATACAAGCGTCTGTTACTTCCAATAGAAGCCATAACTAGATTTACCTGCGAGTGGTTAAATTAAAAACAATGGTGTCTCAGTTGAAAACAGTATGGGGGGGTTGTGAACACTGAACAGGAGGTGGGGGCTGGACGCTGAACAAAGCTTAGTGGGAGGTCTGACATTGGAATCATAAGGACACATTGTGACTTGAGGTAAAATATGACATTGGGAGAACAAAGAAAGATGAAGGCAGAGAAGAGGACAGCACAGCTGGGAGCTAAAGAACAATTCACAAATGACTAGTGATGGCTCTGCAGGATATAAGCCACACACACTCCTGACTGTCTGTTTGCAGAGACATACCCTGCAGCCCCAAAGCTCACCTTTACAGCATTGGTGTGTTGCCTCTCTTCAGTCAACTCAAACAGGCACAAAAACACAATGTGTTTCTCACACAATCATGCAATCTCAACACACATCCATGGGTTAAAACATACCTGCTGAATGGTTGAATGCATTAAAAGCCTTTGAATCAGAATCACATAAATCCTTTTTAAATGTATTTAACAGAACTGATGTATTGGTCTGGTTCATACAGGACTAAAAAGACTCAAACTAACGATATCTTTAGGTACGAGCCATTAAGAATTTAAAACTAAGGTAAAATGGCATTAAGATTAACACTCTTGTTAATATTTCTGCCTTAAGCCTAAGTCAGTTAATTAAATAAGACTGCAGATAAAGTCTGGCTAATGCTTACCCCCAAAGGTCAATTACCCCATGAAACCTACATCCAATATTAATTTACAACCAACAGACTACATTTGGGAAATCCTCCAAAATTTTCCTTTGACTCCAAAAATTCTCATGGATTCATATATTAAAGCAATGTAGGAATATATTACTATTTTATAAAGAAATATTCTGCGTTCACAAGCTGAAGCAGGATCTTTCTCCTGTGCTCTTCTTCCATGTCAACATCAAACTCTGGAAAAAAAATAAAAGAATATTTCACCACCTTATTGACTCTGACTGAACACCCATTTCAGCTGTGGACGCCATTCTGCAGCAGAGCACAAAAAAGAGAGCTCAAGAACCTGAAAGGGAATCATTGGCCTCAGAGATGTTTGTGAAGATGAGTGAAAGGAGAGCACTCAGGTGACAGCCTCTCCCATAGAAGTGCCAATCATGCTGCACAGCACCTGCTGACTCTGGAGACAACACCTCTGACCAACTGAGAAAAAGTTATTGATCTAAACTCACACTTGTCTTCTGCACTTCTAGAACTTACATTTTCCTCTTGTCTTTTTTTCTTCTTTGCTTCCCTCTGCCTTATAGCTAAAATTTCTCATCAGAAATAATACTTTTTTGGTAAAATATTAGTTAACACTATAGAAAACTTTCCTTTCCTTTCCATATCAGAATAAAATGAGACAGATTGGGGTTAGTGAGGAAAGATTTCACCAGGAGGGTTTGAGTAGAGGATGTTGGATTTCTCCTGATCATCTTACTTTTTTATGTTGAAACAGTGAAAAAACAAGTGCAGACACTAAGGGAAGCCCTGCTCTGAAGAATAGCTTTTTGACAGAAAGTACATGCAAGTTAGACACTTAGGAAGCACCATTCTTCCGTCCTTGCAGACCAGACAAATGAATCTGGAAAGAAAGCAGAGAAGCGAGAAAAGTCCATCTGAAGGTGAAAAGAGATCAAGTTAAGGGTTAAAAAGTCAGAATACGGAGTGGAAATAAGAAAGGTGCAGTGTGAAACTAGAAAAAAGCGTAAAGGTATAAAGATCAGGACTTTAAGAAGAAAGTTAAGGAGTCAAAAAAATGCAGACAGATGAGAGTTTACTGAAGAAATGTCAGATCTGAGAGAAATCTGACCCAAAAAATAGATTTGTCTCCATGTGTGACAGCAGCAGTAAACATTTTTACAAAAGGTCTCTGCGTGAAACGTTACTTTAGAGCTTGTAAAAGCATAAAGATTGGCAAAAACAACAGTGAGACGTGAACAAGAATTTCTAAATATCTAATATCTACTGTGGATCTTTAGCAGGAAGCTGTAACAGGACTTCACTCTGCTTACTGGTGCATCTAGAGTGCTCTTTAGCAGCACAGAATCACAAAAAAAGTGTTAGCACTTTGAGTGTTCAGGTACCTAGATCATTCCTGGAACAACACTGACAACAGTGCTGTTTGAATCAACACAGACACATCTTGATTTTTGCTATGCACCAAAAAAAGAAAGAAAAAACAAAAATCGGAAATGGTTAAATTTTATTAATGAATTATAACTGGATAAAAAAGTAACAAATAATGATCAAATAACTAATAACCCAATACTAAACTAAGAAACAACTGCAATAGTCGGTGTCTACGGTGGTCCCAGTAAGGATCAAAAAAAGAATAAAAGAACCATCTGAGCAGAAAAGCTCAATGGGCCTTTCAGCTTTTTTAAGAAGTACAAAAAAAACTGACCTAAACATAATTTACCTCTCTGTTTTTTATCACAAACTGCACAACAGCAAAAAAGAAAATCTATAGTTGATCTCATATTTCTGAATGCATTTTTTTAAAGGCTAGTGTTTTGCAATTAGGTTCTTTGGACATGTGATCCTAGATCTTAAGATCTACTGCCCTGCTTGATATTATTAACATTATTTTTAACATATCATCCAACCCTACACCTCTGTGTACATGTTTGTTGAAGGGACCCTGGCAGCTGGGTGGGTAAGGTACATGTCTGATAGTTTCCTTGGGAGCAGTGAGTGCGCACGCGTGTGGCTTAGGGGACGGTCTGTGGAGCGCTGATTGCATGGGTTCTCATTATGTGGCCAGTGGCTGTAATGGTGTGTGACAGCAGCGTGCTGTGCTCTGGATCTCTGTCCTTCCAGCCTGCAAAGCCAATTAAACACACACAGCCACCCCCCATGCTCTCCCTCTGCCTTATCCAGCTTTGCTCTCCATCACTCCATTCTTAGCTGGAGCCCCTTCATACCTCCTCTCCAGCAGGAGCACCAGCCCCCTTCCTGGTGAAGTCGAACTCCATTCATGTCATTTGTGCCTGACTCCTTCTAACCATTTGTGCACCACATTTCCAATCTTAACACATTCTCACACTTTTACTTTTGGCTTCCTCTTCCTTTAACTTTCACTCATAAGAGTTTGTCACCTTGATGCTCACCTCCTTGTGGCTATGCAGTAAAGTGAAGCATGACTTTTTTTTACTCTATATTTTTAGTCTGTAAGGAGGGAAAGCCTCAGATGACAGCTTTCTTCTGTGCTACCTCACACACACACACACAAACAAACACACACACACAGACAAAAGAAAAATAGGAAGAGAGGAAAGAATGAACTACTTGGTTCCTCAAGCCCAGAGCAGTCACAACCACTTTGGAGGAAAAATGCCCTGCAGCACCAAAAGCACACACAATCCATTTATCACTCTCTCACAATCCCCCCAAAACCTGAGCATGTACACATAGAGTTCACATACATACTTGGTGTGGACACCCGTGCAACCAGGACTGCACTCCTGATACACACCAGTTTGAAAGTGAATGTGCAATTTTTTTTTACCAACCATGAAGCAGCAATTATTAGCAGAACTCTTTGTTCTCCGTGGTTTTTTTTTGTCTCTCACCAGTTTTGAACCAGCCATCATCAAGGAATGCCTGCTCGGTCTCCTGAGGTTTGTTCCAATATTCTTTAAAGACAGATGGACCTCGAACCAGGAGCTCCCCTTCTTTTCCCTCAAGGCCCGGGCGTACCTGCAGCATTTTCAAAGAGGTAGTCGAAAAAGACCAGCAGGAAATGTCTGGTGAGGAGTTGAAGTTACCCAAGACACATTTAAATGATTCCTAATCAAGCTCACTGATTTGTCTGCTGCAGTGACATGAAACAACAGTTAAAATGATAACGCAGTGATGAGCGCCAGAGGGGAACTTAGCTAATCAGTGCCATGGGTGGGAATACCACTGCTGTCAAGTTACTTTTGATTGTTGTCAAGCTGAGTGGAGGGATAATATAAAGTGGCACTGCTTGCTTTTTCTTCTTTCTAAGACTTCCTTGCTGTGTCTGTCTCATTCTACACCATAGCTCCCTAAAGTGCTAGCTAGCAGTCAACTTTAAAAAGAAATCTGGAATTGATATTGAGCTATTGGAAGAAAAAAAAGTGGGTAGAGGCTTCAACTACCTCCAAACTTGGATCGGATGGTTGGAAACTTTTATATTATGACGTAACACCATTTTTAATATTGGTTAATTAAGACAGTAAGACAGATGTGATTTCAAACTGTTTTACTGCTATGATGACCACACATTTCTTGTCATTTACCTTACTAAGCAGTTATCCTTGCATTAAAATACGTAGTGTTTTGTTATACCTATTGTCTGCATTCAGGTGGTAAATACAGTATTTTCTGAAGCCATCACACACTTAAATACACAAGTATTTAAGTAATTCATTAAAAAAAGACCAATTTTAGAGTTTAATTTTTGTCACGGTCAAGTCAAAAGTAGATCTGAGATATTGAAAATACATTTGTACTGGGATTTGTTTACATATTAACTCCAAACCATAAACAAAAATTAATTTAACGGCACAATAGATCATTGTGATTTTAATACTAACATGTGCAACATTAACATCTCAGAGAAACATTCTTGGATACTGACTGAAATCAGTTAGCAGCAAATTAAATGCAGAAAGACATTAATGCCACACAATGAAGTGTTTGTTTATATATTGCAATTCATATTGTCACTGAAATATTCAAAAATGACATTGCACATGGTGGGTTATCTAAATAATGTGCAGCCCTCAACAAAACAAAATCTAATTAGAATCTTGTGTGACCACAGTTGGGTTTGAAACAGCAGCTGTTTTCATAGCAACGTTAGGATATTAGTATCTTACAAAGTCTCTTCTAAATATTGCACCAAACCTGTAGTTGCAATCTTAATATACCGGTAATTGAGAAATTCCCAGCAGGAAAACTGAAATGTCATAATCAGTTTCAGCAAATAATGTCCAGACTTCATGCAGTCAGACAGGGGTGCTTGTTCTCGTTTTCCAGCAATTCCTGCGGTGCCTTCAGGACAGCTGTTGATCACCTGGATCAGGTGACAGTACTGGAGTCAATGACACAAACATATCTTGCTGTACTTTACTTTTCTGAGCTGGTCTAATAAGGTATTGTTCCTGAATTTTGATCGATTGACAGAAGATTCAGCAAATCAAAAAAGTACTGAGTGAAAACAGAGCTGGAGTCTCCATTATTGAGTATGACACAAACCAGGAAGTGCCAACCTTTTATGTTATTATCGAGAGTTTAATTTTCAAAACTGCCCATATTTAGATGGAGTGAGTTCGTTTTTTTTACTGGTGGGTTGCCCAGTAGGTGGACTTGACTAAATTTTGAAGACTACTTTGCCTCACCCACTTGGGGCACATGAAAATTTGTTGGGCTGAGTGGACCAAACTCCGGGTCACGTGCCCATCCTGCTTTAGGCTTCTTTTTTGTGACACAAAGCCTCAAACTGGAAACTACCTAGTGGTTTAATTTCACATAGAACCAGTGTTAATATACAATATTTGAACTGCTTCCTGAGTTCTTTTTTGCTTGCATGTTTGTCACACTAATATATTATCAGTCATGGAGATCATGAGCAGAAGTTTCACATTGGATTGTGTGTGACCAGGGTTAAAAAAGACCACCACTGGTGCTACTGGCCCATAGAATGGTGGTGGAAATTGGACTACTATTGATCAAAGAGGAAGATGAGAAAGGCCTGTTTATAGAGTGAAAAAAGGAAAGGCAAGAGTGTTCGACTTAAGAGTAGAAACTTTGAAAGTTGAGATTTTGACGGAAAACTCAAGAGTTGGCCAACATGATGGAAAGAAGAAATGTGGGTTTACAGTACCAAAAAGACTCACAGCCAGTTAACACAAAAACTTGAGTTCAGCTGTTGGTACCAAGAGGAACCCAATAACCATTTTACAAAGAAAGATTCATTTCCCCCCATAAGCATTTTGTGTTCACTTGTGTTCTAATCCCTAAAATTGTTGTATAATTTGGAGCATTTAAGTGAGGTGAAAAACAAAACAAAAAAAAAATCAGGAGATCTTTTACATTGTATTTTAATTTACCAAACAACCTTTTCAAGATCTTTTCCAATGGCTCTGTTTGTATTATTATTAATGTTTTACACGCAGGATCCACATTCATTACCTGGGTCTCTTTGTGTGTTCCCTCCACAATTGTTGTGTGGGTTGCATTACTCATGACAATTCGAACCTCCACACCTGGAAGAGGCAATCCCACAGCTCCTGTTACCATTTACACAAAGAGAAAGCAAAAAGAAAATGATCCATTAAAGCAAAATGACAGGACTTCAGGTTTTCCCAAAGATAGTTGAGACAACTGCAACAGTTAGTGAGGCATTTCTACCGAGGGAGTCTTTTGCTCCAACAAACCTTCATCTCCAGGCTCTGACTGGTGACTTAAGGGCTCGCTGAGCTTGTAAAACTTTAAACTGAAAGCAATTCGTCTCAGTCAAGACCAGCCAGCTTAGTTAGACAGTAATGGGGATTTCAGGCGAAGCCTGAGGCAGCTTTTTTCCTGCTTTTTTCATCAACATGAAGTCAATGTTATAAAATAGAAATGATTGAACATTTGTCCTTGTTTGCACTTGTGTGGCTCCCCATCTTACAAACAGAAACTGAATGTGCTGTCATTTATCCCCTGACGAATGTTGGACAAGTTATTCCTCACAAAACCTCTAAGAGTTACCAAATTATTGAAAATAAGAGTATTTTCTATGCAGATTCAGGGAGCTCATAAGTTTGGTTCACCTTTGCTTTAAAGTTAAATATATTTTTTTAACCTATGCATTTAACTCCCATGTTCTCACTCAAGCTGAAGTCCTTGTCCTAGTGTTGAAGCTTCATTCTTTAAGTTCAGTAATTTTTTCAAAGACAGCCAAAAAACCAAACCCTGTTTTGTACACTAAAGGCTTCTGAGCAAGGAGCAAATCATGTACAATTTTGAAGATGACTGGAGTTTCTTGTCTTTCTTTAGTTCTTCTTTTTTTTTTCATTGTCAGTTAGAGGTTATGTTTGGTCAGATAGTAGAGTTTGAAAATGACTGACTTGTGTTAAAAGAAAAGGGGGGAAAAAATAAAAGATAAAAGTTACGTAAATTTAGAATCGTATCGTCTTTCTATCTGGCATTTAGTGAATGAGCAGTGCTAATTGGACATGGAAGTGGCAGAGCGGTTGACCTCTGTTCAGAATATCACGGGTTTGGTTCCTACCTTGCCTGCCCCTGTGTCGTTGTTTCCTTGGACAAGACACTAAACCCCTTACTGGTCTTGGTGGTTATAGGTTGGTGCCAGGTTTCGGCAGCTGAGCTGCCATTTGTAAATAAGTATGGAAGAATAGGACTGAGACTGACCGCCTTTGGCCTTCAATGAAGGTAGGAAAGGGCTAAACAAGTATAAACCATTAACCATTTAGTATTTAAACATGTTTATTGTATTTTCTCTGTTTATTCATAGAGTACAATACCATTTTGTTCCCAGGGAAAACCTATATGTATCATCAGTTTTAAAATGCAACAAAATTCAACAGAATTACTCAACAAAAATACTCTTTTTTCATTAGCATTTGATCAAAAATGCAACAGCGTCTTTGTTCATGTTCTGAAGAAGTCCCTAAAAGTGCATCACAGGGCCATGCAGTACCCAAAGAAAAAGTCTCTGAGGGTCACTCTTGAATTTTCTATTTTGTAAAGCACAGTCACAATCCCAACAAAAGATAGTCAATAGAAAAGGTCCATTTTTCAGCCTCAGTCTGGATCCCTCTTAATCTGGAGCAGACAAAATATTCTACTTGGATTTTTCTTCTACTGAGCAAAAACTACACCCCACAAAATGCCACTCAGTTTTAATATTGACAGTGCTTGCTGCTCCTTGTTAAATTCAACAACTATATCAGGTTGTTTCAGGTAAATAGAGTTGTAAGCTTGTGCCTAGATGAAAGACTTGCCTTTACTTCAAGTATTTATGAAAGTTAGCCTTATGACTATATGTAATTTAAATGAATCACATGGGCCTATTTAGTAAACCTATAGTGCAACATGATACACTGCTGATATTTTCCGAAAAGGTTGTGTTTGGCTGTTAGTGCTGCAGGGAGACAGCAGCAGAAAGAAAAAGGGGAGAGTATGAAAAGGAGAGGCAATTCTCCAGTGGTAAACAGTTATTCAAGGGACAATCAGTATATCGCATAGTAATCCACAATATTGCTAATTAATTAGTAAAGGAAATGACCAGAGATCCCTAATTAATATAAAGTAATATGAGCTTCTATTTAGTGCCTCAAGCTTGATTCTTTGACTTGTTTGCATGTTTTGTTTGTTTTTGGCCACATTATCTTTTCTTTCCCCCTTAAACTAACTAGAGCAAAGCATTTCCTAATAGAGAAGAGACTTCGATGCACCAGCTGGTTTCTGCTTGGTATGCTTTTATTTTTTATGATTTGCTGTAGTTTCTGTGTGAGAACAGTTCTCTATAAGTGAAGTCCTAAAAGCTTTTCATTATTGTTACTGAGAGACCAAATCGTAGCCTTAATGACTCTTTTTCACTTAACGGACTTATTGTGAAGCATAGAAAACACATTAAAGGGTATTTAGTAGAACCATGTTTAAAGTTGGACAGAGTACAGTCGTTAAGTCAGAGGTAATGTGCAAATCGTTAAAGTGAAGGGTTAATCAGCCTCAAATGCTGTAACAAAAGAAAAACTTAAACCTGCATAAGTAGTTAAGTTTGTTTTACATGTCCTATTGCTGATTTTTTTCTTAAAGCATTTAAAGATGACAATCATTTATGTGGTGTTATTTTTTAACATGTCCTTGTGGCCTTTTCTGATGATGGAGCACATGTATAAACAAAATTAAGTCTAAAATTGCATTTCTGAGAATTTCTTTATCCAAATCCCTGTGATTCAGTAGCAGACGAAAGAAAATGCTGTTGGAAAAAGTTTGTAGACATTACTGCCTGTGGCGGCGGGCCACAAGCTCCGTGCACCAGTCATTCTGACAAACCCATTGTAGACGACTAGATCCATGTACGTCTTTTTTTTACTTGTCTGAGATTTAAAACTGTACGAAAGGATGGCTCCAAAATTGCTCGGTGCGTTTTCTGTTGGAGGCAAATTTCGAATAAACTTCTGCCACTCTACAGAAAGTATGTCATAGAAAACAACACAGGTTTTCTGATTTTGCCAAAAAATGGTAGGAATCATTATTAAAAGACCACTGGACACTTTTGAAATAGCTCAAACGATAATTGCAGTGGGACTTTTAAATGGGTCTAAAACGCTCATCTGGACTTAGTGTTTTAGTTGAGGACGTTTCACGAGGCCCAACTCTCTCTAAACAACTTTGATCAAAGAATTACGGTAAATCACAATCAGCACAGATTGTAATTTGTGACAATTGTTTGCAATTTTGAGTTAATCTAAGTAATAATTTCCACATTTTTTGGTTTTTGCTTAATTCTGGAACCAACCCCTTCAATATTTTGTCCCAATATTAGAACTAGAAGAAACTCTAAAGACTCAAACAGTTCTGCAGAATCACCAGGACTTGAGCCACAGGCAAGAACTGCTGCAAAAAATGTCAACAAGTGAAGCAAACTCTGTCTAAAAAAGATTTTCAGACTTTGTTCTTTAGGAAAGGTCTGTCATCATGTACATTACAAGTATGTAATGTAATCTACATTTCTGCAAAAAAAAAAAAAATCTAAAAGAAAGATAGAATGGAGTAAATTTGTAAGATAAATTAAACCAACATGACTTATTGAGCCACTTCAAATGTATAAATCTAATGAAATATCTGTCAAATAAGTTGCATTCACACATAATGAGTGAGAGGCAGAAAGAACAGTGTGTGTGTGTGTGTGTGTGTGTGTGTGTGTGTGTGTGTGTTTTTTAAGGCAGGGAGCGACTTCACGGCACTATCCTTTTGAGAGTGCTTCCTGCGGTTTCTATTGATCCATTTTAACCTACTTAAAGACGAGACAGGAAGCCAGCGACTCAAACAGGCACACGCTCGGGCGTGCATACACACAAACACAGACACACAAGCATTTCCTTCAAGTGCAGCCGCAACATCAATAGAACCACAGACCTCTTTAAAATATTCTTAATAATCGCCTGAGAGAAATCAAACACTCGCTCGTTTTTATTTTTATTTTGACAAAGATCCCCAGACAACACAGGATCCCAGCAGGACAGCAGACATGGGGTTGCCCAGTTTGCTTGCTAGCTGATTAGTGTTACCTGTACAAAGAAGTTCTGATAAGCGAGGAGGGGGGGAGAAGAAAGAAAATAGCGAATGTCTGACCTCATTTCATCTTTGTCTCTGTGTTAGCGAGGGAGCGGAAGTTTGGGGATCGTGGGGGTTTCTCTGACATGACATCAGAGAAAACTGCTCACAATAAACAAAACACACAAAGCAAAACGCTCAATCAAAGGAGCGCAGGAAGGAATAAGTTCAAAAGCAAAAAATAATGCAGATGATCACTTCGCACGCTTCCTGTCTTTCTGTCATGTTGCAGTTCAAAACAAAAAAAGAGGCAAAATGTCCTCAGCTGAATGAATGATGTGGCCTCAGCTAGAAAAAATACTTAAGAATGTCAAATCCCAGCTAATGAAACTAAAAAAAGGATAATAAAAAATAAAACGGCAGTGAAGCTGCTGTTTTCCATTATATCACTTAAACATTTAAATTGTGCCGATGAAAATAGGGTTTTTGGTGTTTTTAACAAGTCATTGTAACATTTTTTTATTATGGAGGACATATAAAAACAAAGTTACGCTCAAAATTGCATTTCTGATTTTTTCTTTATTCAAATCGTTGCAAATCTGGCGAATCAGACAAAAAACTGGAGTTGGAAAAAGCTTGTAATTATGAGTTAAAAAAGCTACAATCAGCAAGCCACAGGCTCCATTTGCATCCACTAGTAAGACAAATAGATCCATGAACGTCTTTGTTTTCTTCGTCTGAGCTTCCATCTGGCCCAAAACTGTAAGGCTGGATTGGCCCGACATTGCTCGCCATTTTTGTTGCACCAGTTTTGTTAGGTCGGGGATGTGAGAGGCTGTAAGCTAGCAGGAGAGAGTGTAAAAGATGGATGACGGCGGGCCTACTCCCCGCCTACAGTCCCGCCCACAACTCAGAGGCAAATTTATGATGAACTCCTGCTGCTCTGCTGAAACTATGTCCTAGAAAACGAGAAAAGATTTTGGATTTTGGCTAAAATCTGCATTGTCAAAAGATGGATGACCTGAGAGAAAGAGTGAATAAACTCAGGGCTTAGGCAGTTAAAACAGCACACAGTGTTAAACCCTGTTAAATAATCAGACTGTAACAGAAAAACATTTTAAGCTAAACGAGAAAAGCACCAAAAGAAAGATAAAAACAAATATCAGCTTCTTTTTGTGTTTACATTTTATATTAGAGCCTTTCATGTGAGTATTTGCTCGTGGATAAAACAAAAACTGCTGGCAAGTACTAATCGTTTTTTTCATTTCACAAACACAAACCCTTGCCCCCTTTTCTTTGGGATTTGAGGAATAAACAAGAAAAACAAACAGCGTTCAGAGAAAACGTCCTTCCGTTCTTATCCAGTCATCATTACTCATTGCTTGGCCCTGTGCAATTTTCTGATTACATTTTACTTTGGGGTCATTTTCTCTCTTCACTTTAATAGCCACATGCTCCTCTGTGAAATGACATTTACAGCACGCCAAACCCTGGTCTATTCCTGGGCTTTTGATTTCCCAGTGACAGGCCTGACAACTCTTCATTTATCAGTCTTTTTTTTAAAGACTTCTCGACGTCTGATTTCTGGCTGTGTGATGGACTCACACCAGACATGTGCATTTCCTTCCAAATATGTTAGCTGAAAGCTTTTGAGGAAATGTTACCCTTGATTTGATTAATTGCAATTTATGTAGGAACTGCTGCAATCAAATGTTAAACCTTTTTTTGCTTTGTTCGGGCTTTAGTTAATCAAGCAGGTGGGTTGAAAACTCTAAACTGTTTTTATGAATGATTTGTGATTTTATTTAAAATTGTGATTTGTGTTGCATGGCATCAAAAAACACAGGATTTAAACATGGGTAGGTGACTGGGGCCTCTGTTTTTCCCTGCAGGTGTGAGGGAGCAATGAATCCCAGTTACCTGGTGTGCGGGGACCCTTGAGAGGGTTGGACAGCGCCATGCCGATCTCTGTCATGCCGTAGCGTTCCAGTAGCGTGTGTCCTGTAATCTCCTCCCAGCGCTGCAGGGTGGGAAGAGGAAGAGCAGCTGAGCCAGAAACCATCAGCCTGACAAAAGATGAAAACCTGTGATTGAGGCAAGCTGAATAAAGCTTTCCAAGGTTAGAACACAATGAAGCAAACGTGCACAGGCTTTGTGGTCATAAGATCTGCTCGTAACTTCTGACGCATCTGCACCTCTGTGTCCTGTCCTCTAGTCATGTGTGATGGAGGCACTTTGCAGAAATCAATAAGCAGGAGACTGTGTTTTCTTGTGCTCAACACAACTATTGATTTCTTTTTATGAAAAACATAAATATACAAAATCACATCACGCCGGGAACAAATTACTGCCTGCACAAAGCCAGCAGAATAAAAATGCAGGGAAATGCACACCTTTATGAAACAAACAGAACAAAAACAAGCACAAACATAATGAGGAGTAACAGATTTGATGTGGATTCAATACATGACAACTCAAAGGAATGCAAACATCAGACCTTGGGGCTTTGCAAGCTTTTCAAAAGCACTTCAAGTGTGGATGTTGCATGAGGTGAAAGGAACAGGTGTGTAGCAGCATTTTAAATGCAACAGTGAGACGGTTATAACTGATGGATCCTCCGACTGTCCAGTTAACCAGAAAACCCACAGTTGTGGCCGCAGCAGATGCAGGAAATAAATGGCGCTTAGAGGAAATAAAAGTCGGGTAAAGTGTTGGGAAGCAGCACTTTATACGACAAAAGTGGTATACTGTTAAAGAATCCATCAAACGTGTTTTAATTTGTCTGTTGACCTAAAAACGTGCTTTAATATTACTAGTTCCCTTAAAAACACGATCAATCGTTCTGATATTACATTGCATTGACTGATTTAAAACATGGGTAATAAAAAATAACTCTGCATGATTATGAATCAATAAGGTATGTCACGATTTTAAAATGACAAACTTTCAGTAACTTGGAGTATAATTGGAATCCAAAATTAAAATATAGTTAATGTTAAGAGGAAACAACAATAAAAAATAAAAACAACAATTTGATGTCCTTGACTTAAAATAATAGTACATCATAAAGTTTAAAGGTTATGATGTATTGTAAAATACTAAAGCAAACAGTGACTTAAACCCAATGTGAATTTGAAATAAATTAATACGATTGTTTGCTTTCATTGTCTTATTAACTTACAAGTATTTCTGAAAAATATTTTTACATGCATACAAATATTATACTTTAACATCAGCAAAGGATTTTATGCCATTCAAACAAATATTCAGACACCAGTTTTGAGGGAGACATTAGCGACATTTTCATGGCCTAAAATGATTTTGAAATATTTGAATACAGAAACCTCTGAAAGAAAAATGCTTAAGAAAACTGTTTTACCATTTTAGGAGTTTATGAGCAAAAGCAGACTTAAAAATGTGATGAAATATCCCTAAAATATCAAATTAAATGTAGGGTATAGATATAAATGTATTTTTTTTTTTACTAAAAAGCAGCAGCGGTTAACCAGTACCTGATTCTGTCTTTGCAGACTGCTTTGATGAAGTCCTTCACATGTGTCTGCGTGAAGTGCTTATCATAATACTGAATCAGTTTGGAGAAAACAGTTGGCACAGCCATGAACACGTTAACCACCGGAGCGTTGGAGCTCAAAAACATCTCCCACACCTGCGGAGGAAAATGGAAAGAAAAAAAAAAGAGACATGGGGAGATAAGCGCAACACAATTCTAAAAGAGAGAAAAGAAATGAGATAAGGAATGGTAGAAAGATAGGTAAGAGGAGCCAACAAAGGAGCACTGAAAGCATAATTCTTAAATCCAGATTTAGTCCATTAGAGCGCAAAAATAGCCTTTTTTTTCTTTCATTTGATGCAAAAAGCAGAATAGAGTTCACAACAGGCCTTTGTTAAACTCATAAACACATTAAAAAAACAGGAATAAAAGGAAATAAGTCTTGGTTTGTAAAGGTCATGGAGTCATTATAAAACTGAGCAGCTAAAAAAATCGCATGTCAGCGTGACAAATGTGACTTTTAATGCCAAACATAGAATTTGACTGTTGTTTTTCTTTGTGTTTTGTGGTCAAGTTTCTTAAAATATGATTGTCCAAAGAAAATTTTCTTTGAAATTCAATATTTTTACATAAAAAAATGTAGTTACATGACATATTATTTAGTCCAGTAAGAGGACAGAGTAGGCTTTTCACTAGTTTTTTTAATTTTATTTTCTTGAGAGGGGGTTAAGGAGGGTATATAGTGAGATAATCTTTGAGTAATGAGGGATAATGAAATTTAGAAACACCTGGGTCTCCATTTTCCTTCTTTCTTTCTTTCAATAAACTCTTTAAAAATGTCCCAGGGATCAGTGGTGTGGATGCCTCTTCCCTCAGCTTCTAATTGACACATCATACAGTAATAAACCACCACTCCTGCACCTATGCATCCACCTAAAACTAATATTGTAAAATGTTTAATGTCTTTTTTGTAAACTGTTATGGAGGCTGACTGTGTTAAAAAGAGAACTTTGGTTATAGATGAATTATATTCTGTTGATTTAAACGGTCAAAAGGCTTCGGTAAAATCATATGCAGATATACTGAAAAGAACATAATCCATAGACTGCTTGGGAAGGGAGGGTGGTGGAGGTGTCACTCCATCCAGTTCTCATATACAGCCAATCGCTGGACCCCAACAAAATGAATAATTACTTTCTCCTGGAAAAGCTCACCCAGTTATTTTCATAGATTTCCAAAATGTTCATGCAGAATCATTTGCAAGCATTAAAAAAGGCATTTTTGAATATCACATGAAGTCACTTCTCCAAGGACAGAGCCACATCACAAAAACGCTCCCCGCCCAATCCTCTGATGAGAGGACGGGGCATAGATCAGGTGAAGGAAGGCAGCAGCTTCCCTTCCTTTTAGAGAGGATAAAATATTCCTGTGCTTTCTCTTTTATCGCCCTCACTTCCTCCTTGGTTCTCCTCTCATTTCCCACATGCTTCATTTTCATTGTGTTCTTTTATTTTGACCCGACACATATTCCCCCATCACTCCCCCCCTCCTTTTTTTGGACTTGTCTCTCTGTGACATTCACTTACCTTCTCCCTCTATCCCCCAATTTCTTGCTTGACTGCCCCGGCAGTCTGTGTCTCACACACAAACACACACCAAAGTACAGACTCTCAGAAAAACACAGTTATTCCCATCATTGCCTCACCTTTAGCCACTTTCCTTTTAATGTACCGCCACCATTCCTTCCACTCCTCCTTTATTCCACCCCATCCCTGCCTCATTTCATCCATTATTAACTAAACTGTCCTTCACTCACTCTCTCCGTCTTTAATAAACAAACAGAACTACCAGATGTGCTTGCTGAAAACTTGAAAAGTCCCTGATCCTGGATTTAAGTGAAAAACAGGCAAGTGGCTGCTTTGGGATAAAAATATTGCAGCAAATAAATTTTTTTTAAATCATATTAAAGGCCTTCTAAAGGCAGCCTGACTATCCCGTCATCAAAGCAAGAAGATGCGATCTCAATGTATTAAGGATGCAGCAATTGACTCTCCCCACAATTTAGGTCACACCTCAATGTTTGGGTCACGGTTTGTTCCCCTTCGACAAATGATTTGCATAAAACGAAACAACAACAAAAAACTAAACCATTTTTTAATAAGCGAGTATACGAGAATAAAGAAAAACCTTTCAGTTGTTTTTTTACTAAGTCTGTTGTACTATAATAATACACTGAATAATAAATGTATGTTTGAAAGGTTTACCTAAACATTCATATGCAGTAAAAATGAAACAATTCATGTTTACCACGATTTGGTTTAATGCTGTTAAATAACAGGAACTGTGAAATCCCCACCACGAATGGACAAGTGACGCTAAGAACCTACGAAGCAAGAAACGGTCCTCTACTTGTGGTAGAAAGTGGATCTAAAATCTGTGGGCATCTACAGTTCACCTGTAAGAATACAAAATAAGACTTTGTGCAGAGGGAAGGATTATTAACTGAGTGTGCCCCGACCACTCTGGGGGTGTCTATCAAGTGCAGTGGAGCGCTTCCACTAAGTTCACTCTGGAGGGGAGAGGAAGGCAATTTATGTCTGTCAAAGAGCTGGTCTCCACCAAGGGGACAGGATGCAATGAGAACCCGAATCCACAGCCTGCATCCTTTACATTTTCATGAAGTGAGCGTGCCGGTGCTGGACACCCCGGTCAGTAAATTTCATTGTCTACAGCGTCACGCTCTTTCTATTCACTTTTAAAAACCTAAAATGTTTGAAGTACAGTCATTTTTTTTAAATAATACATATCAGAACCTTTCCTTTCTGAAGTGGACAGACACTGTGATATATTATTTCAAGTTAGTGTTTAATTGAGGAAGAAAAAGCACATTAAGGGAAAATCAACATCCTGTTTTCATCCAAAATCATGTTTTATCCTCAAATGAGATGTTTCCAGTTTTAATGTCTTGTCTCAAAAATAATAATAATTATTGTTTATTTGCATACCATCAATACATAAACCATAGAGGAGAATCTACAATAAAGAAGAACAATGATGAGACTGTGATTTGCTGAATCTCAAATTATTCGATGAAAAATTCTGGCCACTACCTTCAGGCAAAAATTAGACAAAAATCCATTCTGGTCTGTGTAAACTAGACTGACGCAGAGATCTAAGGAACAGAAGAGAGCGTCTATTGATCATTTTATCAATGCACCGTAATGTCACAGAGAGAAAAAAAGCTTCTTTTTGTTTTCTGACGATGAAAGGAGGGCTTGGTGGTTTGGTGTACAAGGGCAGGGATAACAGCTGAATACTGATAGCTGTTTGCATAGGTTGACGGATACATTTGTCCTTTTAAGACCTTTTTTGTGAGTGTGTGTGTGTGTGTGTCTGCCTACAACGCAATCCCAGCTTACAGGGGAAAATGCACATTCGTTAAAAAACTTGTACCTGCGCTGCTTTAAGCCCACACGGACACACAAAGAGCACCGTCCTCCCCCTCTTCTCAGGGCTGAACAAGTGCTATCATCCTTCAATGTCAGCTCATCGATTGATCTGCTGCTTAAGCCGCTGCCGTGAGTCGGCATTGGTCAGATACAAAGCCACACAGGGCAATTCATCACTGAGCCCCAAACCTTTAGTTTGACAGTCAGCGAGGGAAGAGGAGAACGAGAGGGAGGAGAGGTTGATAGAGGGCGAGAGGGAAATGGAAGGAAGGAAAGAGGGAGGAAAAAGAGCAAGGAGAGGAGCAGTGTGACAAAGAAACATAAAAGTAGAGAAATATCTATGCTTCTTTTTTTATGCAACAGGATGTCATCATAACAAGCATGGAAATGCAAAGTACTTATTGTAGCTAACTAAACAAAGTGCTGCTGCTGTGCAGGACTCATAGAAGTTAGCTCAACAAAAAAGTTTAGGACAGCATTGTTTTAGACCTTCTGGGGGTGGAATTCCGGCAGCATGATGCAGGTGGCGCCCACCCAGAGTGGGCACAGAAGCTTGTTGATGATGCCATGCACGTGGTGGAGCGGCAAGGTGTGGAGAATGACATCATTGTTAGACCACGCCCATTCTGAAACTAAACCCTGGACCTAAAGAGGACAGGCGGAGGGAAGAGAGGATAATGGAGGGGTCTGAGTAAATCTGCAGAAAACTGCTTCAGTCATTACAAACATTTATTATGAGGATCTTCAATAAGCTCACGTTTGATTCTCCATCAGATTTCTGATTAAACCTTAAAATAATGACATCATTTTTACAGTTGTTTCACTATGTTCTAACTGTTAAGAAGAGAAAATGTTTTATATTAGACACAAAAACAGAAAATGTTGGGCTTTTAATTACAAACAGAGATGGAAAATGTACAAATAAATCCAAAGAGAAAACAAAATAAAAAAATTTAAATTATTGCAACCACAATGTGGCAATTGAACATGCAATTTTATTTAAAATTTTTATTTTTAACCCTTTAATAAGTTATGAGATTTTCTAACTTAGGACAATTTTGAATACAAATAAAAAATAAAAGGACTTATGATTAATTTTTTGGATTATAAAAATCTGATATAGAGAAAGTTAGGAACCAAAAATATTAATCTGTGGCAATCACATGAAGCATGTGTTTGGACTGAGGGAGGAGGCTGCAGTGCCCGGAGGACCCAGCTGGGATTTGAAGCAGGTCCCCCTTACTGATAACCACTTCACTACCGTGCAGCCAATTTTACACAAATTACTATTATTATATTATGATGTCATCATATTACTACATATAATATTGGTATATATTTACTAACAACAAGTAAAAGGACGTGATTTGAGTTTTATTTCACAGTTTAAATAAAGTGTATTCATTTACCATGGCTTGGATGCTGCTGTGTGTATGCAGAACCCCTTTAGGGCGCCCTGTAGTCCCACTAGTGTAGATGATCATAGCAGGACGGTCGGCCCAGTCTGTTATTGTTGTCTCCTTATCACTTGTGTCTGTGTTCTCCAGAGTGTCTAGGTCAGAAGTGGGGGGTAGGATCAGGCAGGGCAGTCCAAGCTTTTCTGCCAGAGGCTTAAGGGTCTCAGCGTAGGGATGTGCCGCCACAAGCAGAGAACTCTGAGAATCTGAGATTATGTACTCAAGTTCAGACACAGGGTGTTTCTTGTACAGTGGCACCGCTGTTCCTCCACTCATCCACGTTGCCCATTGAGCCACAGTATAGGAAGCATCATTTGCACACATGAAGGAGATCCGTTCTCCTCTCAGACCTGCAAAGGCAATGTTCAGAGCGGAGCTAATTCTTCCAGCAAGACCTAAGCTCCTGCAGTACAGCTGCTTGTAGCTGTGTCTTCCACTGCTGTCTATGATTGCAAGCCTTTCCCCAAATGCTGGAGCTCTGCTAAACACAGGTTTTTGGGTTACCCTGAAGGACGGTGCTGTAGTCCATGTGTGAGTCCTTGAAGCACCTAACAGCCGCACTGGGCGCAGCTGACAAAGAGTCCTGTAAAGGATGGCCTTGCAGTCAGGAAAGGCCCACTTGCGAGGGCACCTGGCAACAGCAGCAAGTTTGGTAAGCATGTCTGAAACTCAGCTTTTTAGCCTCTCCGCACGGGAAATCTTAAGATGAATTCATTGCAGGTCTCCTGCACCTGTTTACACAGTGACCTGTAAAGTACAATGAAAATTCAGCTCTGCAAGACAGCATTACAAAAATGGAAACTTAAATTAAGAAGAACCTCCTAAAGTCTGATGCCACCAAGTTACACGTTCAAAAAAAAAACTTTGTAAGAACCTCTGCAATTTTTTAACCAAAAATTAGCAACTTCAAAACGTATTCTTTTAAATATATTTATATCTTTCAAATGGACAGGTTGGAGCAAAAGAATACTAATGTGCTTTTTTGGAAATATGGTTTTAACACTTTAATTTTTTACTTTTACTTGAATTGAATTGAATAACTAACAACTGTTCTCTTAATCAATTGCAATAGGGTGTATCTTTCTTTTTTTTTAACCTCAACACAATTTATTCCAGGGATGTACAATAATGTCCACACAATATCTGCATAAAAAGAAAATCTGAAAACACACAAAAGGACAACACATTTGTAATGGTCATAAAGCAGCAGTGATGTTTAGTTTTATATGTGTGTGGAATAGTGGGTGTTATTAATATAGAAAACTAAATATTTTCAACTTAAATCCTTAATACAGCAACATTTTAATGGATAATGGTTCACATCAATAAAAACCTTAGAATAGAATGAGACAGCCTTGACATTAGAGTAGTTTCTCACTATTGTTATTTTTTTTTACTCTCAGAGTAAATACTAACATTTTTTGTGTTGTTATGGCTCTACTTTATTAATGTTTCCATAAAGAAAAAACTTACTGACTCCAACGTCAGACACCATACATGCCTATGGTTAAATGTATTTTTATATACAGCTTATTCATTTACAAGCTTAGCCTAAAAAACAAAGGGGTTTATACAAATACACACTATGTTTGTCTGAACATCCATAAACCCTTATCGTATCGTACAATCTGTCCAACACAAGAGGCCCTCAGCTCTGATCTGCTTGCTCAGCTGTTTGTACGGGACAGGTTATATAAAAAAAAAAAAACGTAATTTATACTTTACACCTTGGATTCATTATCCTGCACGTCCTACTGTTGCACTTTAGGTTGGGTTAAAAGGTGTCCAGTGACAATAACGTTTAATCTAGTCTAAACTGGTGTGCAGCTAGCTAAAAGTAATTAAAAACAGCATAAAAGAAAACCTAAATACCTGTGCTATTCCGTTCAGTCAGACCCCAGTATTGCTGGGTAAGGGCATTTATGTGATCACACACACAGTCTATGACAGCCTCACAATCATTAAACCTCTGGAGATTAAAAACAAAACAAAAAACCGCTGCATAAAATAAAAATTGCATTACACCTTTAGCGACACTACTTGTGTGTGAACGTTTATTATTTTTTAGATAAACAAAGCAGTTCAGCACTGTTTAGCAAAATTATGTAAAAAGCAATCGAAGCAAATAATCTTATTTCTATCAAATATAAGATCGAGTGATCGTTTACTTATTATTTGTGTAAAATGAATAAAAATACACAAGTTCATACATTTCTCCTTACCTTAGTCTCCCACAGTGAAGGACTGTGCAGCAACATAAACCTCTCGATGTGAAACAGGAACTTTCAACATAGTTCCTACTGCATATCGGTCAGCACACCACACAAGTGGTGGTGAGTACACGCAAATAGTTTACTCTCGTTGTCCAAGCGACACTAAAAACTCGAGTATTTTGTAATTATAATGATATTATGCTATTTATTTTTATTTATTAATAATTGATTAAATATAATTCATGAATATGTATATCAATCATATTTTTCAATGTCTAGTAGAAGTACAACTTTTGTGGTATATTTTAAAATTTGGGCAAAATGCCTTTCTTTCTTATATTGTTCATTATTAAAAACTCTAGTGTTAAAGATAAATACAAAATAAAGTTGTAAAATATTTTTAAACAGTTTCCTAAATGCTAAATTTACCTTTTAATGCATTAACACAAAAATGATGTACAAGATAGTTAGTAAGAAAGAATAAAGTTCCATAAGACTTTAATGTATTTGCAAAACCTCAATGATGTTTGAACCTGTCAACATGTCTTACCTTTTATCTTGTGCTTTGTGACAACATCCCCACCTCAGCCACCTTCTCTTCTGTGATCTCTATTTGATTTTTGAAGACGTGCAGATCCAGTGGAGGAGCTTCACAGCAGGGATAGAGGGGAGGGAGTCAGAGCCACATATACACGCAGCTACCACACAGAGTGCTGTGTTTGGCTTAAGATCACATGCCAGTCCTTCCACTTAATGTGCCAACTAGCTTGGCTGGCTTTATCATCACAGTGCAAGTGGGCATATTTTGCCGCCAGCTGGCAGTCGCGGGCCTCAGATAAGGGAATGGTACAGACATGGCACACGTTCAAAAAGTTTTTACTTCCCTCCCTAAACCCCCTACACTGCATACAAGGATGGCATGTTCCTAACGAAATTGCCGTCTTTGTTTCAGAGAACTCCCCTCCACTCCCAGGAATAGTATCGTCAAAGTCCACTCGTTGCCATTCGCGGAGACACTGCAGCTACTGCTACCCCTATTTTCCAGATAATGATTTTTTTTGTGCTGCCTCTGGAAATTTTTTGACATTTTTAATGAAAGTAACTGCAGCATTACCTAAGGATTTGACGGAAAAAATTATTGCAATGCCACATAGGATTACATGAAAAAAAGACACAGACGAACCATGGTTTCGGATTTGTTTCCTGGAAGTTGGCCATATTTTCAAGATGACCTGTGTGGTTACGAGAATCTGAGCCAGTGGGAGACAAAGTTACAGCTACTGGATGTAAGGAGGAACGGATCAGGATTGGAGGGAGGAAAAAGCCATTACATGCGTTTCTGTTTACCAAGATGGAAAAGACATGTTTTTTATAATGATTAAAACAGAAAAACAAAGGGCAAGCGAACTGGGTAAGCTGAAACCGGTATTCTGCTCCAATGGCTCTGAGAGTGCAGGAAAGACCACCTGAATCGGTCTATCCACTGATGGGCTGGGTGGCCGCAAGCCGGCGCCAACTCCCATTTTGGCATAGGACTTGCATCTGAGAAAAAGAGAGGACGCGGACCCCCCGCAGATCTTTGAGGGAGGCTGTGGGGGTAACACAAACCATGGGGAGTACCCAAGCATGTGTCAGGTTGGCATCAATGTGAAAATGTCTTGGCAAGCACTCCATTCTCTCCCCTCCCACCTCAGCTTGCACAAAAACACACTGTTGCCCTGCTTGGAACACATGGTACATCAGCAGCGGCATCTGGCCACGCTGACTCCTGGCAGCTGCGTTTCGTCTTCGCCAGTTGGGAGTCTTGGCACCGCCACTTCATCAACTACCTGTGGCTCCTCTTGGGTAAAAAGCAGAGCCATGAATTATTCCGAGGCTGCAGCTGCAAACTTGACTTTTATCCAAAAGATTCCCAGCAAACATACGGGTGTCTCACAGAACACATGCCACCCACAAACTACTACTTGGTTGACACCATGGTTTCTATCGTCTGCACAGGGATTTTATCCTCATGTGATGCTAGAGTTCATTTGAGGTAAAAATTTTGCTCTGTGATGGATCTTCGTGCTTTCTTGATGAGCCAGAATGGAAACTGGAAGCTTACTGATTATACGAGATGGTTTTAAAGCCTCAAATCAACAAAAACAAACCATGTTAAAGGCTTACATCACACAAAACCCCAGAGGATTAGTGTTCTTCATCTTGCAACATCTCTTTGTGTTGGAAAACTGGGGTGAAAGATCACCTCCAACACCAAGGACTACACTGATGGGAAATTCTTTTCCTTCTTCATAGTGAATTAACAGATGGCTAACCTCTTGAACTCAACATTCATGTCCACACATTCCACTTGTAATGGAGCTTTTGATTACCAGGGACATACGCTTGTTTTATTTTGAAAACATATTAACTGTGACACCATAGAATAATGCCCGACTGGAAAATACTGGCTTCTTAAAAGACGACTTCTAATGAGCTTTTCTAACAAGATGACTCACAGACCTGTTGCTTTAAAGATTAAAAGTGCGAGGTGGATACATTTTATCTCTGGGGTGTGTTTTACCAGTCTCTCACAGTTTGTTCAGGCTTCCCTTGCTCTGAGATTGTACTTTCAACTGATTGGGTTTCTTGCCAACTCATCCTTACCTAATATCTTCTCTAGGTGAAGAAACACATTTTTTTCTTTCTACAAGACACCAGTTATTCTGCTGGGCAAGATTAAAAGTATCGTTTTTTTAAGTTTCCTTAATGTTTTTTTTTTTAAATAATTGTTAATCTTAGCAATTATAAAAAATGTCCTTTAACAATTAAGCAATGTTTGGATTTTAATTTGAATGATCTTTTTTGGCACATTTGACTATAAACATAAAGAAAAAGTGAGTTGATGTCACAGTTTCTTTTCCTTTGTGTTTTGGTTCTTTTTGTTCTGTGATGTTTCGAGTTTACTTCCTGTTTTATTTTGTAGGGTTTCCTGTTTTGTGTTGTATTCGAGTTTTACTTTCGGTCCCCATCTGTCCTGATTGCGTTCACCTGTGTCTCGTCTTGTCTGTGTGTGTATTTAAGTCTTATCTTTCCCTTCTCCCTGTGCTGGCCCAAAACATTCTTCTTCCCTGTTGTAAGTCTTCTTTAGTTTGTAGTTTTGATGTTTTTTCCCCATTTTGAGTTGTCTAGTCTCTCGAGATTGCCTGCCAGTTCTGCAGTGGTTTTGTTTTTATAGTTTCAGTTATTAAACACAAAAAAGTCCAAAAACATGCTTCATAGGTTGATTGGCAACTCTAAATTGTCCATAGGTGTGAGAGTGAATGGATGTATGATTGTGGACCTTCTACCCTGCGACAGACTGGCGACCTGTCCAGGGCAACCCCTGCCTACGCCCAAGTAGCCGGGATAGGCTCCGGCAGCCCCGTGACCCCAAAAGGGACAAAGCGGTACAGAGAAAAAAAAAAAAAAATGAGTTATTAAACACCTTTGTTCCTGGAACTCCTGCCTCCTCCTCTCTGTGCCTGGGTTCTTCTCTCATTCCCCCACGCAACAGTTAATGCTTTTAACTCATTCCATTCTCTAGCTATTTCCCCAAGTGTTTTTCTGTAGGTATTTTTTAGAACCTGTGGATTTGTTTTGAGCTCTTAACTATTCCTTTGCTCTTGTTCAAATAGAGAGATATGTTGTGCCAAAGTCTGTCAATATATGAATGTGTCATTTTCAAAAACAGAAATGCTGTGTCTTTCTGTTAGTCATCTGACAGTGACCCCGTGGGATTTATTTCTCCATCTGTGTCGGTCTGACCCATTTTAGCCCTCGGCCACATCCAACTGTTCCATGTCCTTAACATATGTGAGGTGTCAGGGGGGCTAAGCGAACCAAGGCGGTGCGGGACCTGCAGATATGACACTGGACCCTGCCTTCTCTCTGTGTGCTTCTCTCAGCATATGTTCTGCTTCTTGTGTTAACCTCGCACACTTGTCAGAGGTCTAAATGTTAATGAAAAAAAAAGTTTGTTAAAAGAAGCTCCTTGTTTTAGCCTCCAAAGTGTTTTTCACTATATTTGTCTGCGCATGGATGCTTTCATCTAGCCATTTTTTTTGCTACTATTAAATTTAACTTTGTCTATAACTACAGTTAGTGTATCTGCTTTTATTGTGAAGCCCCGGATTCAGCACTTGAATGGGTGCACAGACGTGTCTCGCAATCTGCACAGATCACAGCACCAGTCCATGAAGACAGAATTGGCCCATCTGAGAAGAAATTGGGGTATTTTCCAAGTGGCCCATGTTGGCAGATGAGATGGTTTCATTGCACAGAGCCGTAGCCCACAAGGGACCGAGGGGTGTGAGGCACATATGGGCAAACAGGCTGCTGATGAGCTGCTTATATGAGCTTCTCATCATCGCCTCGGAGAGACATCTCCACCAGAGGATTAAACTGGGCTGTGGATATGTGTTGGCTTTGTAGGCATTGTATTTTCCTGCTTCAGGGGCATTTATGCAGATGTTTTCCCTTCTGGTTATTATACAATGCACTAATTGACTAAAAAAAGGTACACTTTCTTTTAGAAATAAGGTTTTACTGTCACAAGCATACCCTTAATAGAGCAGGGTTAACCTGTGATCACCCAAAATAAAAATTATTTATCATGGCCTTAAGATTACATATCCACATACATAACATCTAACATCCTGACCAACTGGCTGACGAGATCACATTTTTATGGCATTCCAGTAATGCCTTATTGATTTCCTTTTTTCCCTTTTAGCCTCCACACGTTCTCTGAAAAAAGAAGTACACCTTGTCAGTCAAGCAAACAATGCTAGATGGTTCCGCTTTGACATTTACTGTGAAATGGCTCAAAAATGGAGAACATTTACATTTAGAAATTGCTTAAGAGGTCTGGTGGAAGCGACTTAAGACAAGATTGACTTAAGATTGTTTCCATGCATTCTTTCATGCATATATTTTATTGTTTGCATCCTCCACACATGCAAATGCATAAAACTGTTAGCCTGACAAAATGGCTTGCTCATCCCTTGCCTACAAAAACAGACAGGCTCTGCGGCTCCCAGGCTGCTAGAGCGGTGTGGAGCTCTCTGGGAAACAGTGGCAGATGCTGTCTAGTGTCCCAGAGAGGGCAGAGCCTGCTGGTGTAGTGTTGTCCAGACTCTCAAGGAAACTTACACCAATAAAAGGGTTACAGTTAGCCCTGAAGATTAACCTCATCTAAATATTTCCTTTTATGTGACTGGTACTACAAATTCTAATTATCTATTGAGGTAGAAATGAGCCACAGTTTCTTAGCTTGTCATTTTGTGCTCTTTTACAGTCTGCTGTGCAGAAATGCTTTGCTGATTGTTTTTTGTTGTTGTTGTTGCACCTTCAAAGATTATGATCATGAACGGAAGGAATTGTTGAGGAGACCGTGTTGCTACATGTCATTAACATTTACATAGAAGGTTGAAAAGGATTGAGTCAATTTTACTTTTACTGTTTTCCTCACTGATTTCAGAATAAAAGCCTGAATAACTCAGAGTAACAATCATTCTTCAACAGATTTGTAATTTTTGCTGTAGGTCTATAATCACAACACTATTGTTTCAGGCCAGCCTGGTCAGAGATGCTCAACACGGCAAAAAAATGTTGAATATTGTACGCAGCCTCTCGCCTGCCAGTTCAAATCTGCAGCAATTCTGAGCCTGAAAAGCCTTTTTCAATTCTGCCATAAAAAAGATATTTGCAGTAGTGTTAAGTCAGGTCTAATGAAGCTTTTTGACTGGAGCTGAGACTAACAGAGAAAACAAGATACCGAAGAAAGATGGCATTACGTAAAGAGTGTGTTTATTAGATTTGAACCAGGCTGCAAAGTGGTGATGTCTATATTTGTTAATGGGGCGAGGAGAGGGTGGGGGACTTTATGTACACTGACTGGAAGGGTATGGGACGTAGCTTTAGTACGGTACGTATCTTATCTGTGTGTTCATTACTGCTTTGCATTTCACTCAGTAAGCTTGGGTGCTCCACTAAATCGCAGGAAGGATTGTTAGACACGCGTGTTATTAATTTTTTCAGGGTCCCTGTGGCGTCTGTATGAATCTTAATGCTGCTGACTGGGCTGCAGCTCTATCGACTTTCTTTAAAATATGAAGAAGCTTTGCTGGAAGCGCCTGGGGTCATTAGCTGAAGAGTAGGCGCAAATCCCTCACCGAGGCTGCTCTGGCTTCGCCATGTTAAATGCGCTCTTAAAATATTCATAATCATACTCTTGCCTGCACTCACAGTCTGACACACACACACATATATGCACAAAGACAATGCACCAGAGACTTAAGGGGATCAATATTAAAATGTATTCCTGTTTTGGTGTGCAGTTAATTAGCTGTGGTTCTTTTAAACCATGAAGTTTGAGAGCAGATTAACAGTATCTTTTTGTACACCAGATGAAATGCATAATAGAAGAAGTTGACATATGAAAAAAGAAAAAACCCTCTTCAAATCATTAGTTCTTTTGTTTCTTTAATGCTTTACAGACATGTTTTAAGAAAAATTCCTGTCAGCCAATGGTGGCGGCTCCACTACGGTTGGGGTTGGTTACTCTGTAACTTCTTCTGTGCTCATAGAATTCTTATGTTCTGAATTCTCATAATTAAGTGTGAATTTGCATAACATGTACATACAAACTATCAAAGAATGTTAAATAAATTCATACTGGTTATTTTTTTTTAAATGACAAGATGTATTTTTTGCTATTTTTACTAGTTTTGTGTGTAGTTATGATGTTCTGATCTGTGCAAGTGATAACTCACAATAAGGTTTTTGAATAAATGTTGTCCATTTCTTTATAAAACAAAAACAAAAAAAGAACAATGAAAATATTTGCACAATTTATAGATGCCAAATGAATGTTGCAATGATTGAGTTTTTTTTAAAGTTTACAGATTTTTTTTGTATCTGCATAAGGGAAAATTGCAAAGGATGCTATTATTATTTGCACTTTTCTATTATGGGAATTCTGTCAGCTGTGCCTGCTGTGCTCTCATTCAGGATGTTTTTACTGAGGCACTTTTCTCTTGAAGCTAAATATCACTGAACTGAATTTGGTTTTTGCTTGTAGTTTCCTTTTGTTGCAGATGATAAAAATGTCTTATTGTTTACTCTTAAAAAGTACAGTAAATGTCTTAGAGGAAGCATTTATGAATTTTTGTTTATGCATAAGAAGTCCCCCCAGAAAATTTCTTAGTTGGATGCAGAATTTTTATAATTCTACACCAGATCCGCGTATTTAGCAATGGACATGAATAATTTCATGCTTTTTATTTTTTATTATTGTTTTGTATTTAACTTCATTAAGGTTTTCTTTTCACTTCTATTATCAGTTCCTTTTTAAAATTATTACTCAGTCACTTATTTTATTTACTTAATCCTTCTAAAAAATTAAGGTAAGCCCTAAATTGTAGATTAAAATATTTGAAGTAGATTAACAGGCACAGCCTAAATGTGAACTGCAGGAGTGCAAGCTGAAGCTGTACATGCTTTTTGTTTTACTGTATCTACACAGCTAAAGCTTATAGTTTGACTTGTAAACTTTTCTATTAGAAATGTTCTTTCAGTTGTGTAAATATAACTAAAATCCTGTAAGGTGGGAGACTTGCTTTAAAACTGAGCCGTTTCAGGTTTTAAATGTTCAGACATTGTCGATTCTTTTTGTAAAATCTAAAAATATTCTGTAGTCAGCCTGTGTTTGCTACTGTCTCTCTGGCATACTTTGTATTTTATAGTGTAGATCCAGAACAAAGCAGAAGTCCAAACGCAAACAACCCAGTAACCCCTGTGGAGGACCTGCACATACAACTGACAGATCTATAAATCAAACATGAGGATGAGGTTAGACTCAAGACCTTATTCCAAAAAAAACTAAATATTTTGACTGGATCCAATTGTTTTCATGCTTGTTTTTTTTTTTTAAATAAATCTCAGACACCACATTTTCCTTTTTTGCTGCAAGACAGAAGTGTTGGTTCCTGTCTGAGAGGTCCTGCCCATCTACTCAACTAAAAACCATTTTATTTCATGTCTTTTTCTCAGGTTTGTTATCACCTCTATAAAACTGTTGCTTTACTGGGATTTTGCTCAGTTACAAACAAAAATAAACAGTAAATTAGGCACTATGTTAATTCTGTACAGAAATAAGCTGCTCCCTAAGGGGTGCTGGCTGTGAACTGCAGTCTCCTGCTTTGTGTTTCCCTCTTCTTCCAGTCATTTCTCCACTGGAAGCTCTCAAATGAAGCCATAAAAAAGTATAAAGCACAAAAAATTGTATTTAAGGTCCAGGTTCTTAAAACGTTGAGATAGAGAGTAAAACATTGGTATTTTTAAAATCAAACTTGCCTTCCTCTTTGAATTCCTTACTTCTAAAATTATTCTTATTTGCTTTCTTTGAAAATTGTTCAAAAGACAACATCATAATTGTTTTGGTAATCATTTAGTGTCTTTTTCCTGAACATGTCAGAATACATTTTTTTTTTACATCAGTATAACTGATTGTTAGGAACTAATAAACTACCTTCCAGACATTTAAACATGACGTAATAATTTAGTTAAAAGTGAGAGCAGTAAAGATTTTCAACAAGGATGCTCATTTTCTGAGCCAGAAAAGAGCAGCGCTTGATGCTGCTCTCCCACTGTAATATAAACAGGGTTTAGGATTCAGGGGATGGACGCATGTCTGAGACAGGTGCAGCCACATTACATTGAAAGGGAAAGGTAAAACCTGTTTAACTGATGACTATTTATGTGGACCCGGACAATGGGTTTATCCTGATGGACCACTGAACCAACAAGCTTGTAAAGGTTGGTGTTTGCCTGTCTGATGAAACAGGACAAACTGATGGGGAGAAAAATGAGTGCTGGTAATAAAATAAGCATTAACTGTCATACATCAACCACTTAATTATAGTAGATCACAGATATTTTAGGAAAATGTGAATAAAGATCTAGAAAATGAGGAATTCTTTAATTTTTTTTGCATTACGTTGATTTCATAACAGGTTAATTGTGACATGATCAGAGCTACACCTCGCAAATAGTTTTTATACCTACTACTTTAAAAAGGAAGTATAGTGAAGAAGCAGCTGGTTGAGGTACACTATTACTATTCCCCTCAATTATTGAAGCATGAATATTTCATGAGGATCCAGCCTCTTGAATGAGTCACTTGTGGTCTGTGGGCTCATGCTTATGTACCATTCCTCAAAGTTTGATAGCAGCCATTTTCAGTGGAGCGAGTTTTGTCCTGCTCCTTCTTTCAAACAGATAGATGGAAGCAGGTTTTCTGGACGCCGCTCAGAAGCTGATTGACTGTGATACTTCTTAAAGTGAAAACAGGACTGTCATCATTTCTGAGCTCTGCCGCTACATTCAGACGAAGTGTTGTGCCAGCAAGGGAACACAAGAACATCTCAAGGGGGAGGAAAAGGGTTTAGAAGATAACAGAAAATGCCCTCATCAGGGTCTTCCTCCTTCCAGCGTTACATATTGATCTGGTGTTGCAGCTTAATGTTGGTCTTTATGGCTGCTTCGTGGTTAGACAAGCCAGTTGGAAAACTACTTACTGCAGCCCCTCTTATAACTGAATCAATCCATTAAGTGAAGAGTGAAACTGTGGTCACCCTTACAATGCTTAGTGATTATATATGGCTACTGATTGAATTATTCAAAATGCTATTCAGTTATGAGGAGCATGTAAAAAAAAAACTAATAAAGATGGATGTATACCACAGGTTGGAATTTATCCATGCCTTGACAGAAAAAGTTTTAAAAAGAGTTCACCTGGGTCCAGATGAACCGTTTAAAACCTTTTCTGCTGTGGAACAATTCTGGATGAACGAGAGTCTTCACAGATATTTATGCTTTAACTTCAAAGAGAGAACCGTGACATGAAGCTGTAATGTCGGGCCTTTCAAAATCTTTTGTTTGCATGGTGTCCGTGTGTGTGTGTGTATGCGGGGGGGTTGTGTTAGGAAGTCGGTGAATGTGCACTTGTCTCGGCGAAAATGACTTCTGCCAGGCCCGCCCCCTCCCCTCTGCATGCCCATTGAAACCAAAGGACTGTGAAATCAGAAATTAAATGCTTCCCCATCGAGAAGCAATTCAGCCTGATACATCTTCCTGTCTTGTAATTGTTTGTTTATTGGACCTTGCTCAAAAGCAATATTGTGAAGGTCCCTGCAAGCTTAGGGAGGCAGCATGAATGCTGGAGGGAGGTCACAACACATCAATTAGCCAAAGAAAAGACAAAATAAGAATGAAGACAGTTCTGAAGAATAACAAGAAGGAACAATGGTTGTACATCTTTTCTAACACGGATTTAACGGTTCCTTTTACCTTGCATACGTATTTGCCTCAATAAGCATCCAGGCATGTCCCACTAAAGATGGTAAGGTGGTGACAGTATTGATAAATGGCACAGGTCGTGGCCAAACTGACCTTTAAACCTTCCCCTCTGTGGGATACAGTCCATTTTCACCCTAGACCAGTAACTGCACCCTTTTTTTCTTTCTTGGACAACATGGAGGAGATAAGGGTTAAACATAATTGACTAAAACCTTTTTTTTTATTTCTTCCAGGAAATGGGATAGAGTTTGATTAAATATGAAAACAGGTTAACAGTCCCACAGGACTTATACCATGCTATTCTTAAACCTTTAATAGTAAACAATATCCATGCATATGATAATAATTTTCCTTTGGTACACAAAAGAACACATTTTTTATGAAATATGAGTTATTTCTGCAGCTCATGTTCCTACCCGGAAGTACGTTTACTTGATTTCCGAGGCACCGACTTTCTCTCCGCGTGGGTGCCGCCAATTTCAAGGCGCACACAAAAACAAGCAACTTCCGAACTTTTACAAAGACAGATGTGCATATTGTGCAGATAAAAGGAAAGCATTTTTTGGAGCACCACTAGCTCCACAGAGTGTGTGGGTGTGTGTGTTAGTTTGGGGGCAGTGCTACAGCACAGACTCTTCCTGGAAGGGGCTGTTCTCACTGGTCTACATCACAATGTGAGGAGTTGCTTGATTTCGTGGATTGGGACGGACTGGTGCTCAGAGAACCGTTTTTTAGAGGAATAGTCAGAAATGTCTATGAAGACTCTCATTCATCCAGGTAGATTCCATCATAGTAGCAGGTTTAAAGGTTGTCATCTGGACTTGGTTTTTAAAGTTGAGGATATTTCACCTCTTTTACCAATCTTTTACCAGGTCTTTTGGATAAGAGGTGAAACGTCTTCAACTTTAAAAACCAAGTCGAGATGACAACCTTTAAACCTACTACTATGAATACTCAGAAATGCGTAAATGGTTCATATATACCACTTTGGCGTTTCTTTTCATGAGAATTGAAAATGATAATACACTTAAAAGTTAAAAAAATTGATTTTGCATACTTTAGGCCCTTAAAGGTTACCTACTACCATGAAACCCTCCCTTTTTATATTTGAACTTAATCTTCAACCCCTTGATGAAAAAAAAAATCACTTATGTTTTTAAAGTCTTTAAAGTCCAACTTTAAAAACCAAGTCCAGATGACATCCCCTAAACCTACTACAATGGAACCAACCTGGATGAATGAGAGTCTTCATAGACACTTATGTTTTTGCATTCAAGTAGATGCTAAATTATGGTAATTTTGGAGCTGAAGGGGTTTGATGCATATTTGCATTAAAGGGCATTAAGGGGTTAAATCACAAAAAAAAGGTAAATAAGATGACATAAAAGCAGTTCTGGATACTTTGATAGCGTAGAAATCTTTTAATGTACATTATAAAGACAGGCTTTATGAAATGCATTAAAACTATTTCTGTCACATAAGTTGAAGTGAAGACATTTTAAAAATAGGACCAAGTCTTCAAGTTCCTGTCATTATATTACAGTCGGTGACAGGTTTCAGTTTGGTTTTGCAGATCATTCAAATAAGTGTTAATACTGTTATTTTGCCCTTACTGAATGCCCCAAACCACTCTGTTTGAGCTATCTTTTCTTCTTTGGCTTTAAAATGGCTGCGATACTCTGAATCTAATTTCAGGAATTACAGAAAATACACAGATCTGCTGCTTCAGTTGTCCAAAACCTGTATGAATTAGAAAGAGAAGCAAAAACAAACAAACAAATTAACATTTGCATTTTACAGTACATTTCTGTTTATGTTCTCAACTCAAAACCATAAAGCAAGGTTTTAATGTTTTTTTGTCTTCCAGAAATAAACATGCTAACTTGAGAAGTTTCTAAACATCATCATTCCACCTTTAATCATTTTGCCTGAAGAAGAGCAAGAACAATATGCAGAGCAAATAAAGATGGATTCCAGTTTGGTCAAAGTGCTGCAGTTCAAATAAAAGAATTACATCTTATAGTGAAAGTCTCCACCATAATCAAGTACTGACAGACAGATAAGAACATAAGACTAATATAGCTGTGTACTATCTATGTGTGCACAGACACACATAACTTGGTTACAATTATTTTTCCAGCACCTTTCCTCCTTACCTTTTCTTGTAGTGATATATTGGTGCATGTGAGGTAGGGATGGGGGTTGTACACAGGCACATGTACCACATGGATTCACAGACACCTGTCAGTAGCAGGTTTGAAAAAATGTCTCATGAATAATTCAACTTCAGCTGTAATTACTTTGTATCTACACTATATATTATCAAGCATCTGGAACATTAGTTCTCCTAGTTGACCAACCAATTTAGTTTCTTGGCCACTTTTTAGTTTAGGAATAAAATTAGGGGTTACGCAAAAAATTTTTTTTTAAAAAATTGAAAATAAACTCACACAAGCAAATATCAATATGAAACTATTGGCCTTGTGAATAGTGTGATTCCCTTCTAATTAGCTCCTTTACCAGAAGCCTTGGAGCTTGAGGATCCTGCACATTGAGTGTATTACAGAACTGGACTGAGTGAGTGTGAGTAGAAAACAGCTTACTTCTGGCTCCAACCTAATGAAGTCAATTCAGCCTCCATTTTTCCATGATTTGGAGCCAGACAAGGTTAGTAAGCAGTGATTGGGCCGAGTCAGTCTTAGTCAATGTTTCTTCGGCAACTACTGTCGCCATTAAGGAGTGAGCTTGTTGGAAGACCACTGAATGCAGGCTTGGGAGAATCTGTCCATCAAATATTTCTAACGTTTGAGGTGGGGGCCAGAAGACATCACAACCTCTTACCGAAGCATATGATTGCTCAGTTTATAAACTGCAATAAAAAATATAATAAGAAAAAAATTAGAAATGAATTAATTAAATTATTAAGCACATGTTTAAAAAAGTAGCAGAGAATGGTTATTCTGACACACTCAATGACTAAGTAACAGATGTTTATTTCTCTATAGGAGTCTATTGGATTTTGGCTTCTGGGAACCAGCGGGTACTTCTTGTTTCGAACACGAGGTGGGTAGGGGTCACTTAGTCCAGTTCTTATCTACAGTCAATGATCCTGCACAGTAAGGTGTTTTTAATACGAAGTTCTGCTGGACAGAGATTTCAGGTTTTGCTCTTGGAATCTGCTGGAGCCTTTCAACCAGTTTGGGATTCACAGCTCTGAATATTCCAGCTATCACAGGGATCACAAGTGCTTTCACCTTCCATATTATTTCCCAGCTCTTCTCTTAGCTCTCAGCTTGATTAGCTGCCATGAGCAGGAAACTGTCTTAGAAAACCATTATCGCTTATTGTGTAAACTCACCCAGAGTTCTCTTCTTGCAGAAAGTCACTAAATGGCACAAAACCATTTGGTTTGCACAGTTTATTAAAAAATTCATAGCATTATGACACATTGTCTTTAACATTCACTGACGGTAACAGCTTTGTAAAAATAAATACAGTAATTTGTGAAGTTACTTCATTACAGAACACTGATGCCTAACGCTGTTATTTTTAACAAAGTTATTGACACTGCTGAGTGACTATTGGGGTTAAGCAATTCAAATTTGGGTATCACAGCTCTGCTATTCTATTCTGCTTTTATTAATAATACAATATTTAGAGAAAATAAAGCATGCATCCTTGTGTTTGGCTATCTTGCCATGCAAACTTCACCCAAAGAAAAAACTATTTTTTGTTTGTTTGATCCCATTTTTTGAATTGTATGCACAAGACTCCCATATACAACTGTCCAGTCACGGTTGACTGCAATATAGAGTGGCCCTCTTTGCAGAAGAGTGTGCTTTATCATTTTATTGTGCCTAGTGTGTGCAGAGCTCTCTGTTATAATGTTTATTTACAAAATACACAAGCCTATATAAGTCATTGTATACAGGTACACCATGCTGATGCAAAATCTTTGAAATTGGGAATCAAAATAAACAAAACAAAAAGAAAAGAAAATGAAAAGAATACATGCTAACGAGCTGTTTCAAGCCTCAGCCACGCAACAGAGCTCACACTGAGCCGAAGTGTGAGATGAGTGTAAAATCAGATAGAAGAAACAAGCAGACAGTGGGAGCCGGAGCCCCAGGGCCCGAGATCTCACCAGTCCAGTTATGCAGAGTAGTGACAAAACTGAAAATGTGTTACTACAAAGTGCTCTGCGCTACCGAGTGTTTGTGCGCGGTTAGTTAGCAGAGAGTGGCAGATGTCAGACTTCTCAGCCCCAACCCCATATTGGGACCACCTGTTGGACTTAGACCATCTGGAGTGTGGGCTGTCTGTGGACTGATACCGCGAGGGTCAGACCAAGCATGCTGACCAGACACAAATGATCACCAGATATAACAAAAACCGACTCACTCCATCCAGTCTGCTCTCTTTGTGGCTCTTTATTCCATATCACCATTTTTCCCTTTCCTTTGTATTTTTTGTCCTCCAAGTTCCCTGGTTTTCAGAGGTGCTGCCAGGTTCTTAAGGACCCTTAAAAAAATTATAGAAGGAATATTTTTAAAAGCCTCCAGAACCATCATTGTTATAAAGCTATATTGCATTTAAGTAAACACTTTTAAGGAAAATTAGAAATGTAGGGATTAATGAAAAATTGCCCACACATATTTTTTTCTCAATACCTTTAATATTTTAATTCACAATTAAAAACAGTCCCCTTTGAAGAACATCACAAACAGAATAATAAAAAGATATATAATTAATAATATGAAAAAGAAAAACAGCCCATTCTATTATACAATGAAACAGTTTTTTTTTCACTTAAGGAGTTATAGTTGTATGGTTATTTTTTAAAAACAAAATATTTAATATAATTTATATATTTTTAAAAGGGTGTTTTGTTTACTTTGCAAAAAGCATTGCTGGAACAACGGTGCGTAAAGTGTTTTTCGTTTAGGTTTTGGTTTTATGCAAAACTGATCAAATTTTTTTGCCACTCTAGTCACATTTATATTTCTGAATCACCAAAAGAGGTCACTGAAATCTTGTCGAGTCAGCCCAAAGTTGCTGCCTTACATGACGTCTCTGTTGGGTTAGATCTTTTTTGCGTCAAGTGGCTTTAAAAAAAAGAATCTGGAATCCCCACTGAGTACGTTTAAATGGTATTCAAGCGACTGTCAAAAATAAAGCCAGATGTGGGTCTTATGAATACCTTGAGAACAATAGAAAGTGATTTGAGTGAATGTAGAAAATTACGGTGGATTCGTTTCCCTTCCAGCTGATGTTTTATGAAACAGATTTCAAAGAGAAGTGGTGCAACCACTGAGCTCACGTAAAGAGTGCTTTATTGTGTGAGAGACTTGTAATTATGTGGCATACATATTTTGATTTAGTTCATGAAGGGTGACAAGCACAGTGCAATCAATTTACAAGTCCAGTCTGTTTATCAGCATGTTAAATTAGATTGTATTGCTGTCACACCTACAAAAAATACAGATTGTCTTGATTAGTAAGAAACAAGCCCTGATGCCGAATAGGTGAATATTCTTTTCAATATTTAGATGTGCACACACGCTCTTGAATGACAAATTAAAGCTAAAATGAAAACAATTGTTTGTCCAATAGTACTCCCTGGTTTGTTATGATTTGGAGGTATCTGACTGCACCCTGCAGACTCCTTTATTAAGTTGTCCATGTGTCACTTAAATGTTGGAGTGTGCAAGCATATGTCTGGGTGTGTAACACGCCTGCAAGTGAACTGTACAAATTTGAGTGTGTGTGCGTGCGCCCACTTGTGTGTGTTATCGCTTGTCTATTTTGGGGTCATATTTGATAAGCCCCTGAGTGATGTGGCAAGATGAAGTGACAGTTTGTCAGAAAGCGGGTCATGGGGCAGTCACTGTAGAGGCGGCCCTCTGCGCCCATGTACTGGGTATAATTAGGCACTCATTACCATATCAGTCAATTACCATCAACCGCTCTGGCTGCTTTCTCTCAGGAATCTGCCCTTCTGGACACCAACTCTAGAGAAGAACAGATTTTTTTTTTCTGGCCACAGAAGTAATTATTTTTTCTCTGTCTTTCTCCTCCTTCCTCTCATTATGATTGCTGCTGGTAAAACAATGGCTTAGGTTTTTGTTGTGCTGTGATGCTGCGGGCACCATCTGTGGTGGTGAGGGGGAGGCACAACAATACCCATCCATATGGTCAGGGCATCAGCAGTGGGCTATCTCTGCTCATCAAGCCCCTGTCATTGTCATCAGGCACCGTGTGCATACACTTCTAGTTCATATTCATCTTTTTCACATGCACACACACACGCACACAACTGACACTGAAAAGCTGAAAATGCAATGAGTGGTTCTCCATCAGAAACACTTGAGGAAAAAAAGGAGGTTTATCAAGTGGTATTACTTGTAAAACATGAATGAAGTACATATCAGAATTTTGAGTCTTAGGTTCAGTTTGTTTGTGACCAGTCTTTTCTGAGACACAATACAATTTCAATCTTGAAATCTTTGCTTATAATCAGTTTTCATCTGCATTGATGGAACAGTATGTGACCGAACATCAATCTGAACCTGCAATCTATGATTGGTGTTGGAAGCTTGGGGCTTTTTTAGACATATCCATCTGTTGTCTCACGCCTCCTAATCTGAAACATAATGAACACACAAACACACACACACACACCTGCACACACACAAACACATGCAAGCATGTGCACGCAAACACATACAAGAACTGCACTCATGCAAGAACAAACACTATCCCTGATGTGTGTGCAAGCACACACAAAGATATATGTTTTGACATTGATCTATCTATCTGTCTGTCTGTCTGTCTGTCTGTCTTCTGTTCATTTACCAATTCACCATATGTCTTTCTGTCTGTCCATCCACAAGCTATCTAGTCAACCGTCCATCCATCTATCCATCTCTTAAAATTTGTGATTAATGTTTCTTGCTCATCTCACCATGTTACTGAGACAGAAACACCTAAACAAAGCCAGGTTCGTGGTGGGGTTCACAGAAATTACAACACAGTCTATGGCTCTCAAAGAACTTTCTGTCTGTACATGGAAAGAAGAAATGTTTGATAGCTGCAGAAGGTTTGAAGTTTATCACTGAGATTTGTTTGATGGAGGGATTTCTACATAAAAATACCCCGTAGATCAATGCTTAAATGGTAAATATAAGTGAATCCATAAAGGGTTGTTTTATATTCTTAGCCAGTTTACTTTTGGTTCATTTGTCTTGTCATTAAGCGTTTTGGCCCATATGGATGGCATAATACTCAGCAGATCACAGGGATTGGGTTATTGTTTAAAGGATCAGATGAACAATAGGCATGGGAGCTTTTCTTTGCCCTCTCTAGCTCCATGTTGCCTCAGGCATTAGACTGGACTGCCTCACCCTTTTCTTTCCCTCCATTCTCTCAATCCACTACTTCTCTCCAACTTGACCTATTCCTTCTTTTACCCTCTGTTCTTGTCCATTGGTGCCCCCCCCCCCCCCAAGTATACCCATCTTCCTCAGTGTTAGACAATTTTTAGGCCCTGCTTGTCCTGGTTGTACTTGGCCAATCAGCTTCCAGAACTTTTTGCCCTCTGGTCAGCTGGTACTACACCACAACACTGGGGATTTGGGATTGACAGTTTTGCCCCTGGCAAAGCAAAGACAGTCTGAGGGACAAAGTGGAAGAAGGAGGTGTAGGGAAAGAGGGCTCTCAGGGCTGCCTCTGTCAGGTCCAGCCCTCAGAGACAGCTGGGAACCCTCTCATGTCCTGGCTTGCAGGGGGGTCATCCCTAATACCACAGCCATAAGGACCAAGTCTTTTCTTTGGAACTTGACCAACATTTTAGACAATTGGTCTGAGTCAGATGTCCACTATCTAACAAACAGCAAAGAGGTCAGAAAATCAGTTGGGACCAAAATGATAAAGGAAAGGACAGACAATTTGGAAGAAAAATAAACAATCCACAAAGTCTATCTTTTCATTGGTACCCAACTTTTTTCTTCGCACAAGCTTGACAGCTGTGTTTTGCATCTTTGATTGTCTTACCCATATTTCGTTTTTATCAAATCTTCTGAAAGGTATAATTATATCGGCCCCCTTGAAATATCCCTGGCGTGTTCGCTCGTGTTCATTTGGTGCTCAGCACATATAATTTAATTTGAATTCATTACTCCCCCTCCTGTCAGTTAATATATTCATGACTTCCAATTCCCTCAGAGCTGTCCCGCCACCTGGAGTGTCCTCCCTCATCTGTGTCACTCCTCCCTTTTCTCCCCCCTCATCCTTCCTTTTCCTCACCCCTTCTGGCCCTGCGGGATCCCTGGGGGCCCATGAAAGGGTGTTAGGGCCAGGGTCACAGAGGCTGGGGGGCCTCGCTGTCATTAGGGTGCAGTGGAATGTGTTAGCAAGGACCAGCTGGGACCAGCAGCCCTGTCCCATCCTTCTCTGTGCTGTGCTGTTCTGTGCTGGTGCTGCTGGTGTGGTCATGTTTGTGTGGGTGCGTGTGTGTTTGTGTGTGTGCACCGCAAATAAGATGACACCTGCAAACATTAGTAATGATGTGGCATTGTTGGGTATTCAAAAAGACTAATGTTAGATTGTACTATTGTGTAGGTAATTCTATTCTATTCTATTCTATTCTATTCTATTCTATTCTATTCTACTCTATTTGTATACTATTGCATGTCTTTTTCAATAGAAATCTAGTAATATGTAAAAACATCTAAGAACTGCTGAGTGTTGTACATCTTATTTTTCTGGCTTATTCACCTTTTGACAAAACATCAGGTTGTCAACAGCTAAAAGGAAAGTATTTTTTTTTTCCCATTTCATGGTGTCAGTTTCAAGCTGATTTTCTCCTCTGTTTATTTATATTTTTTTTCCATCTCTCATGTACCTGAGTGCCAGAACCTCAATTGACACAAACGTTCCTCTGTGTGCTAAATATTTCATGGCAGGGATGAACACAAAGTTTGATCGTTGCAGGATGCTGGTGTGGGAGTTCAAAGGAGACGGTGTGTCCTCTGACAGCTTGCCAGAGCAAAGATGAGAAGGAGGCAAAGGAGGAGGAGTAAGCAGGGCATAAGGTAGGGAGGGTGTGTGTGTGTGAAGAAAAGAAAGTTGAAAGGGTAGTCAGGTGGGGAGGCACTGCTGAGTTTAAATTCAGCACCACTAGTTTCCTGGACAGCTCCCTCAGTCCAGAGTGCATCAGAAAACAGGAAATTGTACAGGTTTCTTCAGTTGAAAGTGTTGTAGATGCAGCAGCAGAAACAGATCTGTGATGTTGAGCATATAGAAAACAGCGAATAAAAGAAACTAAATGAAAAGGCCCAGCAAAATTATTTTAAAGTTTCACTTTGATCGTCTCTTGATTTGTTTAAAATGTGTTTCCAGTGGTGTTTTAATTATCATTATGTTGTCTTTAAGCCAAAATAAAGAGCTGCAGTAGTTAATAAGAAATTCACCTCTGACTTAAGGGCAGAACTGTTGGTGTGGCTGAAGCCTGCGTCCATTTCCCTTCATCCATCTGTTTCCACTCTCTCCTGTTAGTTTACAGACCCTCACAACCCCAACATAACAACATAACATTAGTGGTACAACAAAAACGGTGAGCAATATTAGTGCTTTTTAGCTGTACAGTTTTGAGCCAGAAGCAGCTCAGACAAGGAAAACCAAGACGTACATGGGTCTATTTGTCTACAAATTGATTATTTTAATTGAGGCAGAGATTGTAGTACCTATGTAACATTTACAAGCTTTGTTACACTGCATTTTTTTGTCCGCTTCTTGAATACATAAATACTCAGAGATGAAATTTTAAGCTTCTTTCTGTGTTTGTCCTCCTTGAGAGGAAAAATGCTGCAAGAACATATTAAAAACACAAAAAACAAGATTTTCATGGAAGAAGGTCTTTAAAATGAGAATAGGGAGGTGCCTTGAACTCTGGAAGAAAAGCATTTTAAACCATTTAAAACATAAAATTTCACTTGAGAACGTGAGTACTAAGAAGAAAAAAACACTTAATTGGTTTAAGATTGTAAAAATAAAATGCACATCTACCAATAAAAGGTTGGAGGATTGATTCCTTGTGTTTGTTTTCCATTTGTCTGTCCTGTAGTAATGTAGTTCTACTCTAACACAAGCTTGCACTGACAAAAGTAGTAAGCGCAGAAGAAAAGGTAAACCTCTTTGTGTGATTGAAAACTTTAGTGCCAAAATGCGCTACAAATGCTGTCCTTTAACCAGAAGTCGAAGTGCAGAGAGCATGGAAATTCTTGGGGGTTAACTGCAAGCACGCTTGTGTGCGTGCATCAGAGGGAGGAGTGCAGACCTTCATTATAAATCAGAGCTCTTTCGTTAGCTTGATGGCTGCTCACACTCCATGGCTTAATGATTGAAAATGAGCCATAATTATGGGCTGTCAGTCCAGCCGCTGACACCCTCTATGCTTTTTGCATCTCACGGGTCCATGTCTTCCCCTTTTTTGCACCACACCAGGAGTTCCATCTCTTAATTCGATCGTTTTTTTTTTCATCATGTACATCATTACTCTCGACACCTGTGCAGTTTTTTAATCCATCGTTACACCAAACTAGATGTTTACAAAAAAATCTATTTTCTGGAAAAGCTCAGATGAGATAGAAGACAAAAGTTTAAGTTGTGTAAAATACTAGTTCAAATACCTAATAGATACCTGACATATATTAAAACATATAGACTGCAGTCGTCCTGGAAAATTTGTGAGGAGTAGAGATTACCACTGCTCAGTATGCACACACCTCCTGCTTTTCTTGCAATCTGTCCCTTGTCTCTTTCCGTCTCCACCCCTCCCTCCCCCCGGCTCTGTGCACTTAAGCTCATCGTTATGCGGCATGTGGTTTGTCAGAGCTGATGATGAATTTGTTTATGAGTGGAGGGAGCTGATTTCCCCTGAGTGGTCCTTCTCTCTCTTCCCCTCTTTCCCTCCGTTTCGTTCTATGCTTTTCTCTTGATCAGCCCATCCAATCAAACAATACGTCTCCCTCCCGGACCACCACCCCCTCCCTTCCCCTACAGCGCTTTTGGAAACCTGCAGGGTGCCTCACCCGTCTGACATTTGGATTTGATGTCAGGCAATCCTGAGCTGAAGAGGTCACCAACCATCACACTGCACAAAGGGAAACCTAGTCAGATTTCTGATCATTTCCTCATAAAAAAGCTGGGAGAGTGCTAATCTGTTTGCACATCCCTGCCAGTTAGATCCCTTCCATTATACTCAGTAGTTTTGTTAATGTCATGTTTTGCATCCTGCAGCAGCAATTAGAGAAAGAGTCAGGTTTTTCAGTGAACGGCTGCTCAGCAAACTCAAAATGAACAGTAAAATAAAATAAAAATCCCATTCAGCACTATCCTGCAAGCTCTCATACATGAGTAATGTGTTGGTTGTTTAAGTCTTTGGCATCTTTTACAAGATGGCAGGTTTAAAAATGCAGGCATGTTGATGTTACAGACAATATAAACCATCTTGTCTGACAGGTTCCCCTCCTGGGCTTTTCAGTACAAGCACGCTGTTTGCAATCAAAATGCATGCACACATGAACTCCATTCATTTACACAGACGCCTTCACACACACGCGCGTTCACACTAATATCACTGTTGGAAGTGGTGGAAGTGCCAGCTATTATCAATTAATCTTTGCTGTTTTTTTCTCTTGCAGAGACGGGTAACATATGGTTCCCTGTCAGCCACTGCTTTTAATTTACTCCTTAAGTCTGCTGTGAAAACAGACCAACATCCTACCTAAATTGATGATTTGATCGAGGGGTTGTGCACTGCATTGTATTTTGTGCATTGTGTGTATTAAAGTAGTGCTGTGTGCAATAAGAATGAAAAAAGGAAGTAGAATTTTGCACATATTTGACTTTCATCTAGGTGACAAAATTCTGTGGAACAGCTATATTTTATGCCAGTCTGCAGCTACTTTTGGATGCAGAAATTAACAACATTTTTTATAAAACAAAACATTTTGACTTGAAAATATCTTGTTATAAATGGGGCTTGTGGTTTTGTTACCTTAATTCAATATTGCTTTGGCACCATGATTTGCATCTACTGGTAGCTTTATTTTTTGTCGCTATTGTCTTGTTATGAATTTGCAGAGACACCTGAAACAACTTCAGTAGACTGACTGAACCCTGAATTGGATAACATATGCTGAAAAAAGAATAGGTGTTTGCTTTAGATATATACATTTAGACACAGCATTATGTATGTGCATCAGCTTCATGCACACACTGTAACTCTTTGTAGTAACATTTGACTTTTTGTTGGTTACACAGAATTTCACTTGTGTGTCAAAGAAACAACATAAGTCACTGAGCGAAAGCTCATTTTCTTGAGTCCTGTACTTGATTTTTTTTGTTATAGATTTGTTCCTGCATATGTTTTTTTAGGCTTCTTGTGGCAAAAAAAATCCATTATATAAACTATTTTTTTCACAAAACCTACTCAACATTATATATGTGATTGTGGATGGAACAGTTTCATGCAGCAGTGCGTTGCTAAAAGCAGGTGACTGTTTACAGCCGCCAGGTCATGCTTGTCTACTTGTTTAGATAGAAGTTGATGCTGTTCAAGTTTGACCGCCTTGAACAGCAAGCCTATTACGTACAGGATTTGCATACAAGAGGATGTTGTTGCTCCAGGTATTTTTTTTTTTTATAAACATTTGAAATTGTTTTGTAGAAATAGACTGGATACATAAAACTGTTTTCTGACCAGGCTTGGTTTCTATACAAACATGAAGATGGCGCACATAGTTGCAGCAGGCCGGTGCTTGAATGGGTGGTGTTATGTTTGGATATCTATCTAAAAAATGCTGCAATTACTTTGATAATAGTCAATGCAAAAATGCTACTGTGCAAATCCTTAGACCTTTTTTTATCTTTAAGATTGTACGTTTTTTTTCCCACAACAAAGTTACACAATATTTCTCAAGTTATAACTTGAAAAAAACAGATCTCAAAATGAACTGAAACAAAAATATTTATAATAAAAATAAAGTATTTTGCAAGTTAAAATGCAGGTTTTTTTTTTTTGCTAAACTGTAACACAAAAAGATAAAACTCTTTCTGAAATGAGAAATCCAAATATATTTAATTAATAATGTATTGGTATCTCAAATTTTAGGGGATCCAAAGACCCAGTTTTGTTGTTAAAAGGTGTAGTAATTAGGACTGATGCAAAAAAAATCGTATTGCATTTTTTAATAGATCTTCTTCATTTCCATTTTAGGACATTCTGGCATAGTCAAGAGGGTAGAGAGATGCAGACATTGGTGTGGGAGACAACACAAGACTGAAAGGTCATGTCTTTTGTGAGTGAGGGGTCAGAAGTAAGTGTATGTGTGTTCTGTGTGTGTGTGTGTGTGTGTGCGTGTGTGTGTGTGTGTGTGTGGGGGGGGGGGTTATACAAACTGATGGTCTCAGGTGGAAAAGGAAATATGTGAGTTGAAGAGATGCTTAGTGCTGATGTGTGTGTGTGGGAGTGTGTGATGGATGAGGTGTGCTCATGTGGTTTCTCTGTACAGATATTATGGTCAAACAGACAATCCATCAGTGCGTACCGGTCTATAGGATTCCTCCACTTCCTCCTGTGCTGCTCAGACATCGGTCCTCTGCACATGCTAATTGTGAAACAGCTTCTTTCGATCAAATGACTAAAAATAGAAATACAGTAATAGCTTCCTGTGCAATTTAAAGTAAAGCAAACCTAAAGAAATTTCAGAATGAAAATACACTTCTTCAGTCAGAAAGTGCCTGCAGGGTGAGAAAAATGTGTCAAGCAGCTGGTGACACATAAAACTAAGTTGTAACTGATTGGAGACAAAAACAATCCATGTGACATCTCTGAGGTGCAATTGGCATGTGGTCCTTGTGGAATTTTTTTTCACAGTATGTGTTTGCAGTGGGGTTTTTTCTGTAAAATTTATGTATCACTAATTAAGTGTGTTTGCTAGTGGAAATTGTCACAAAGTTCTCCCCAATTTCTTTTACTTTTTGTGTTAATGGCCAGCTGTTGTAGCACAGTAAGGTGCAACCCTGTTTGCACAAAATTACAAACAGCATTTGTAGGAAAGGTTTGAACATGTGTTGAAACGTTTGCTGGTTTTCTGTTCCCTAAAGTTATGCTGATGCAACCATAAAAATTCATCCATCCACCCATCCATCCATTTTTTTATACGTCTGAATCCCTTTTGGGGTCAAGGAGTTAGTTGCTGGAGCCTCTCCCAGCTACTGTTGGGCAGAGGTGAGGTACATCCAGGATAGGTCACCAGTCTGTCGCAAAGCCACACACACATTCACACCTAGTGACAATTTAGACTTATCAGTTATCCACACATGGACGAGAACATGCAAACTCCACACAGCGAGGTTAAAGTCAGGATTCGAGGCAGAGTCTCGCTGTGAGGCAAAAGCACTAACAACAACGTGCAGCCCACCAAAAATCTGAAACATAAAAATTCCACAGCCTTCTACAGCCTGTTTAACGTGTTTTTAATTAGGAATTTGTGTGAAAATTGTGTAAAACTTAAAAATCTAAAAACACACAGTTGGAGACAGTTGTAAGCAAACTACTATTATAAAATAGGAAATAATACTTGTAATTTTGAGAAAAATTACAATTTGATTCTGATTCTGATATTTGATTCTGAGAGAAAATGGTCAAAAGGCTTAATTTTTAACAATGTAATGTATAATACATTCGTGGATATTCAATCTTATGAGGATCTCCTTTTTATTTTTTCTGATGCATGCTGATTGTTTGCAATATTTGTTAGACGACTGATTAGGTCCTACCTGTAAAAAACAGCCATGCTTCCTGGGATGTATTGATGAAGTTTTCTAAGAAAGAGAAAGGAAGCATCAGCATCACTATTAAAGAGTCACCCATGAGCTCAGGTGCTTGGTCTTGAGGGCCAATCATCACAGAGTTGGCTTCACTTAATAATGAGATCTCCATGATCCTGTGTCCAGAACAGGGTATCTTGACCCTCATCCCCCAGCCCTCCCAGCTCCAGGCACCAGCTGCTTCTGTGGCCTACCTCCACTGAATGAAAATTAGGGAGCACACACTCTCAATTTGTTGACCTTACTCTGGTCTATGAAGCATCATAAAAGCAGAACACACTGCATTATTTGCTTGAAACTTTATGAAGATTTTCACAATAGATAGGGGGGGAAAAATATTGTGATCACTTTGTTTGTCTTCAAGTTTGTACACTTAGTGAATTAAAATAAAACTGTTTTTATCTGCAGAAATTACAGTTAGACTACAGACATTTTTCTTTCACATATATATATATATATATATTTACATCTATATTGCTGAGTGGTGTTCGCGATACAAAAGAAAAGAAAATTGTTGAGAGTGAAAACAAGAGCAGATATTATCAAGTGTGAAATACCAGCAGTCAGAGCATAGAGTGACCTGGTAATATTGCTGCGTTTCGGCAAAATTGAGAAACTCACAAAACCTAAAGAAAAAACTTTTTTTGGTATAAAAACAAATTTACAAAATCTGACAGCAAAAGGGATTGCAATCATGCAATTGCTGTATCAGAAAGGTCAAGAGTAGAGCAACAGTGGCAGCGTTTTTATTCAAACATGCCGATTTTTCATTCTTAAAAGGCAATTATTAGTTCGCAGACATTTTCTGCAAAAGGGGTCAAAATAACCTTGGACCTTCTGAATTGAAAAAAAGAACCACTGTTCATGCTCTTAAATAGGAATGTCAGATTCTTTTTAAGACAGAGAGCCTTGACATGTTGTAAAGAACTTAATTACAGCATTCTGAGTATTCTCCCTCAACTGAAAGACAGTCATTATTTATCAATTCCCTTTTTCCCTTGAATAAAAGTTACTTCAGAAACCTTTTTCTTATAAATGCAAATGAATGTAACTAACTTATGGACTAATTCAGTTGTTTTTAGCTTTTTTTCTCCAAATCTGTAATGTAACAAACGGACACATAACTTTTTCAAACCTCTCTACCTGTAAAAAATCTGTATATCCATAAAGTACAACTTTATTTAGTAGCAGAAGCTGAATTGCTGAGGAGCCAAACAACTTTAGATTGGACCCAACTTTTATTTTCTTTCTTGAACTTAATTTTGACCAATTTTGGTTTATGCACTTTAAAAGAAAAAAATGTAAGCTAAGTGTGATAAAAATGTGATAATTTGACAGCCAATTGTTAAACTTCATTAGTGCTTAAAAAGCATGTATGTCATTTATATTTTTCTTGTGTGCTTGCTATATTAGATTAAACCAAGAAGGTCTTGAATTAGCCATCAACAGCCTTCAGATTGTCATAATGTGGAATGACACTGAAACTAGTCAACGAGTGTGATATCACTTATAGAAAAAAGAAAATGACTTTCCTCCGCATCCAACGAATTGAAGTCAATTCAGTGGCCATTTCTTCTCGATACAGAAGCTGCCATATTGGAGCCAGACATCGTCAGTAAGCAGTGATAGGTTTGAGTCGGTCTGTATCAACATTTCTCCTGAGACCCGGCCCACTTATTTATGTTCTTTGTTATTTATTATAGATATATAATAATTATATTATATAATTATTTTATAATGAACATTTTGTTTACCAGTATATTTCTAAGGAATTAAGAGATACCTTTCCAAATCCTGATCTACTCTGTAGAGGACATCCTGGGCTTTACAGTGATGTGTCATGTGATGAGTTTGCATGCTGGGAACTTTAACTTTTTCCTCTACCAAGATGACTGCCATACCAGCAACCTCATTTTATGGAAAAATGAAAGATAATTCAAATAATATGTATCTATTCCTTTTTTTTTACCTTGATAATTATAAATCTGAATCAGGGAATAGTCATGTTGGACCATGTTGGAACATTGTAGTATTTGTACTATGTTTGAATGGAAAAAAATAACTGTTGTTTTTTTTTATTTACTTGATTTTTTGTGTGTTTTCATAACTGTGCCTCCAGGGTGCCCTGCCTATCAAGATGACCCCAAAGTTTTTGAGTACTGGAGTCCAATCCCGTACTTTCCACAGTACAGTGATAACAACATTTTCGAAGATCTGTTTTCTTTCTAATTGTTTTCCAACTACCAGGGAAACACCTCAGCCTTCCTGGGAAAGTCTATGCCAGGATACTGGAGAGGGGAGTCCTCTGATCCAGGAACAACAGTTCAGTTTCCGTTCTGGTCGTGTAACAGTATAACAGCTCTACACCCTCTTTAGGGTGCTGGAGGGTTTGTGGAAGTTTGCTCATCCAGTCCATATGTGTTTTGTGGATTTGGCGAAGGTGTTTGACTGCGTCCCCCGTGGTATCCTGTGGAGGGGGCTCTGGGAGTATGGGGTCTGTGGAGCATTACTTAGGGCTGTCATGTCTCTGCATGACCGGTGCATGTTGGACTACGACAGGGCTGCCCTTTATCAGCGGTTCTGTTCATAGGTTTTATGGAGAGAATTTCTAGGTTCAGCCAGGGGCTGGAAGGGGTCTGGTTTGGGGACTACAGGACTTCATCTCTGTGGTTTGCAGATGATGTTGTCCTGTTGTCTTCATCGAGCTGAGACCTCCAGCGTGCATTAGGGGCGGTTTGCGGCAGAGTGTGAAGCGGCTGGGATGAGGGTCAGCACTGCTAAATCTCAGGCCATGGTTCTCAACCGGAGAAAGATAGTTTGCCCTCTCTAGGTGGCTGGAGTGTCCCTACCCCATGGAAGAGTTTAAATATCTTGGGGTCTTGTTCATGAGTGAAGGAAGACCAGAGCGTGAGATTGACAGGAAGATCAGAGCAACGTCTGTAGTTATGCGGTTGCTGTACCGGTCCGTTGTGGTGAAGAGAGAGCTGAGCCAAAAAGCAAAGCTCTCAATTTACTGGTCGATCTTCCTCTGTACTAGATGGTCCAACAAGTAACAAAAGAGTGATGTAGAATTTTATTGTTTTAGAATAAAATTTAATGTTTTTTGGGTGAATATTACTCTAAAGATTTAATCTGCTCCTTATTTCGGTTTTCCAAATTTAGTTCTATTTTTACAGAAATGGTTATTCTTAGAAATAGAATGAGTAACAGCTGTTTATTTCTCAATAGAAGTCTATGGGATTCTGGCTTTTTTTAACCAGCTGGTCCTTCTTTTTTGGAATGAAGTGGGGAGGGGTCACTCAGTACAGCTCTCGTATAAAGTCAATGGTATACACATCATTTGACCCTTTCAATTGCTGTCATGGATAAATAATCATTCAATCGTGTAGTCTCAGACTTGATGACTTGGTGGAGTGAAAACCAAGCCAAAGAAAAAGAGAAACGACTTTGATCTTGTCATGGTGGTTGGAGTCAGAGTCTTAAGTAATACAGAAAAACTGTAGAACAACTGCAATTTTTACTCACAACCATCTCGTGGAATTACAAATGAAGATTTGTGGACACAAATCAAGTTAGGGATCAGAAAAAAGGGTGGACTGATTGAGAGTGATTTAAAATGAAAATAACCATCCCTGCATGTAGGACAAGTTGAACCTTGGAGCTGATGAGCAGTGATGCAGCTGAAGACCACATTGGCTGTTAAGTTTTATCTGAAACATTCAGGTGTTCAATATGAGTTGTAAACTATATCAAAGCATGGATCTGTCCTGCCTGTTTATGGCATAATGTTTAGTAAACGTTTCTTAATGCCTTCTTGATGCTGTTACAGTGTTTCCAATCATCTTATTTTATAAATCCTATTCTAAATAAAACCAATAATCAATCAAAAAAGAAAATCTAGAAAAGACTTGTTTTTATTTTATTTATTTTTTAAAGTCATTAATTAATGGAGACATATTTTAGTCATGACTAAAAAGCTTTATATCTTTAGGTTTCTAACTTTGTATATTTTTATTCTTATAATTTATAAATCTCTAGGAAAATGTTGCCTTATGCTTTTTAAGTAATATCAAAGAAATTGTTTTTACAGTAAAACTGATCTCTCTGTATGGTTTTCTATAGCATTTAGAAACTGTTTAACTTCTTTATCATTCTTTTACATGTAATATAAAGCCATGAATAAAAGGTATTTCAGTTTATAATCGTGATTTTCTTCTATTGCGCAATCCTATATTTTTTATGCACAGTACAGACCAAAAGTTTGTACACACCTTCCCGTTCATTTGAATGAGAAGGTGTGTCCAAACTTTTGGTCTGTACTGTACATCTATATCCCATTCAGCGTTCTTCTATTCTTGTCCATTTGAGTCCTAAATCATTAGTGTGGGATGTGGTTTTCATATAAAAATGCAGCGTAAAATCCATATTTACTGGGAAAAACCACAGTTGGAGATGGAGCCACAAAGATGTGATTTTTGCGTCAAACAGTTTGATCTCCGTTGCATTGTACAAAGTTGGGACAGTTGGTCTTAAAAACTAATTAGCAAAACAAATCAACCATATGATGTGAGAGTTTGCAGATTACTGCCTTTTTTTTCCTCTTCTTTTTTTTTATTGGCATTTTGGTCCTCCTTCCAGTGCTTTCCTCCTGAAGTTGCAGCTTTCTCGCCACGAGGGTCCCTGCGGACCGGACCAGATGTTCCAGGCAGCACACTTCCCCACTCTCTGCCTCATGGAATATTCATGGGCAACCAGGCACCACCGCACAGCCAAGCACCACACAGACAGGGGATTGTTTATTTATTTATTTATTTACCTTTTTTATTTACTTCGTCAACCTTTTGCCTCGCTGTCCAGCGCACAATTGTGAGAGCATTATGTTGTTTTCCTTTATTCTTTCCCTGTTTGTGTGTTTTTAAACCCCAATATTTGCCTTTGTAACTACGCAATGTGTCGACGTTTCCCGATCCTCCCTTTTTAGCTTCATTTAGTCTGATCTGCTTCGTTCCCGTGCAATCGCACGCTTGGCATCACTTTTGTTTTGCAGATGGGTGGGGCACAAGGAAAGCACTGAATAACTCATATTTTTCTGTGAAACCTAATGGTGGTGCTTAAAATCCAGCACCATTATTTACAACCCCACCTAATGCATTGGGACTCTCAAATTCTTTGTTTGGTGGTGATAATTAGGATAAATGCTCTACAGTAATGCATCCTGTTGGGCTGTTAGTGGCACATTTTCCATGATGGATCGGCTTTTTGTTTGAATGCCAGTGTTTATCAATATATGCTCAAGTGGCATTTATAATTCGCTTTACTGTGCAAAAAATGGAAAACAAAATTCATAGCAAGGGAGACCCTGAGAAGCCCGGATACACTCTGCTTTTTTCACACAGACACACAAACAAAACAATTCTTTTAAAGAAAGTCAAGGTCACAAGCAGAAAGTGAGAGAAAGGCAAAAGGAGTGGGTGGGGGTGGGGGGTAGGCACATTTTACAGTAGTTGAAAGACAGGCCAGCTCTCTGGATTGAAATGGGAGGCAGAAAGGCAGGCTGCCAGGCGGTACCTCTGCTCCACTTGACTGCGGTCCAAAATGACAGCTGACGGCTGCAGCGCAGACATCATGGACGAGCAGATGTGGCGGCAGTTTTCCAAGTGCAGCAGCACTTCATCCCTCCTCTCCCACTCTCTCTTCCTCTCTTCTTCATCTGCCTCTTTTTTCTAACCAACTCAAGAAAAATCTTGCCTGTCTGCCTCTCAGCACACATCTACGGCTGCACCCCCCCTCCGACTGCCCCTTTAACTTCCCCGTCCTCGCTGAACTTTTAACAACAGAGGGCTTGTGATGGGGAAATTAACTCTCTTGATGCAGAACATGTTGTTTTAGCTTGGGAAACTGATCCCCTCCCAGCATGCACCTGTGGAAAAGAGGTTATTCAGCTCTCTCCCAGCTGAGGCACAGCTGACTACTCTGGCCCACATCCGGCACTATTTCTACTCCAGTTAATCAAACTGCTTTCATACAATCAACTTATTAGTAGCTAATGCAAGTCAAAACCCATCAGATTCCCTAATGGATTAATTTTTAAACATTTTGCTGTAAAACTGACTCTCCTTCTTCTTCCCTTGGTTTCGGTTCTCTGAGATGTATGTGCGTCTAACATTTTCTTCCACGCAGAATTTTCACTCATCACTCAATGTTTACAGCTTCTGCTGGTCCAGATTAGAGTAATCCTCACATAATAGCACAGGGAAGAAAGCAGGGACCCTCAATGGGATGCGTTTATCAGGAGGATAGGTCAGCTAGAGCTCTTAATAAGGTTGTTATCTTGAGAGGAAGGAGGAGCAGGAGGACGATGGGCGAGGAAGCAGAGGAGAGTGGAGATGCAGAGATAAAATAAAGGTGAATAAAAAGAGGAAGAACAGGTGTATGAAGGGAGCTAGAAGTGGGGGGAGGAAGAAATCAGCTCATGGTTCAAAAGGAGCTGTGCCCACAGAGAGACAGAGCCGTGCTGGGTCTACGCAGGAGGCGGTGGGGCAGGAGGAAGTCTGGAGGGCTGTGTTTGTTGAGCACATTTGTGCATGTGGCTGTGCTTCTTTGTGTGCAAATGCAAAGGTAGGTCTGCCATATTCAATATTCCTGTCAGCCCAGACTGAGAATACAGAAACAACCTTTCTGGGAGTTTCCAGATGTTCCTGCCTCTCCGCACCTTTCCTCCCCCACATTTCTCTAGCGTTTCTCCTCTCACACATATGGCCCACCATTTCAGCAAGTATTTTTCTGACAAAACAGGAATTTGTTTCTAATGGGGTCTTTAAGGTTGGTTAAAACATTTGTTTTGAGCGTGCGGCAAGCATGCTAATAGTGGATTTTGAATAAAAGCGACATGGTTTCAGCATAAACACAGATGTTTGCTGTAGTGACAGAGACAGTCTGTACGGTTTGAACACTGCCAGGGATGCTGAGTGGAGGCAAATAACTAAAGGCTAAAACAAAACAAACAATAAAAAAGATTTTTTTCTATCTTTTTTTTTTTTTGAAAAAAACAAAGCACCTTTAGATTGACTTTGTTGCTGTTTCTGCTGTGGATTTATAAAGAATAAGGGGGTTGGCGGGGTAAAACAACACAGTTGCCTACATGCAGACTCCTCTTTTCTGCTCCTTCTTACATTTAAACAAACCTCATAAGATATGCTTGTAGTGTTGAGAAGGAGGCATGCTCCGCAGAACAAATGGTGTTAATTTGCCGCGCCTCTCTGAAGCAGCACATTAGAGAGAAGCCTTAAGGGAGAGAGTGAGGGAGGAGAAGACGTGGGGTTGGAGGTGTGGGGATGTGGTGTGTGTGTGGGGGAGATGGGAGGATGAGGAGGAGGAGGAGGAGGCAGCAGCTGTGCTGGAATTAATGTCTGCATGCCAAATTAGAAACACCATGCATCTCCGTCAGAGATAAAAAAGATAGATAGATAGATAGATAGATAGATAGATAGATAGATAGATAGATAGATAGATACAGAAGTGTTGTTGTGGGAACACCCCAGAGGTGCAGTGTGTTCAGGGGCCACTGGTCCCAGTGGTGCCCCTTGGGGACAAAGCTTGCATTTGATTATCAGTCAGGGGATCAATAATGAGAGTGTGGGCTCTTATAATGATAGCTGCAGGCCACAGGGCCAGGAGCCTGAGGGTACTGAGCTGGCAGAACAGCCCTCATGAATACAGTATAGTGAACTCCTTCCATGTGTGTGCAATTTACAGGTCGAATGTGTCGAATGTGTGTGTGTTTGTACGGGCCAATATGGATGAGAGGTAAGTCAGATGAAGGACAACCAGAGCAGATGGTTGGTTCAAGCTGGAAGAACACCTCTCCCTGCCTCAGCCTCACAACTGAGACAACCACACTTACCTCAGCTCCAGAAGCCAGGAATGAAAGCAAGCCTTTATGTGAGGATGATACATTTTGCACCACCAATCTGCATTAGCGGTGTAACGATTGATCGATTGATTAATTGATTTATATTCCTGCATTCCAACCAGATCGATCCGTCTGAGGCAAGTAAATAATTGAATCGACCTTAACCCTTTTTAAATCATCAAATTCAAAATGAAATAACTTGATTACAGAGATCTTGGAAAATACCATTTGGAATGAGGCAGTGTAGTTTTATTTTACTATAACATAAAAAACCAAGTGTCATCATAGCGGACAACACACGCGTGATGTCAGCAAAAAATGATCAAGCTATCATTCCAGTCCAGTGTGTGGAAACACTCTGAATTTAGCAGACATGTGACCATCCAGTGTGGTGGACTGTTCACTCTGGATTATTCTGACATGGAAGAACAACAGTGGGTTGAACTTTAAGAAACTAAAATGTGAATCGATTTACCATTAATTCTTGTTTACTTGTTTGTTTGTACACATATTTAATTTACACCTGCACTGTTCAGTACCAGGTATTTATCTCTGAGTCACACTGGTTGACGTTTTGACCAAAGACGTCCTTAACTTTGGTTTAGTGAATCGGATCGTTCAAAATGAACCAAAATAAACTACGAGCCGCGTCAGCGATCACAAACCACAAACTGTTGTTATAATGAATCACCACACCCCTTATCTGCATCCACATCTCCAAACTAAATGCAAACATGGTTGGAAACTTTTTCCTTCTGTATGCAGGTGTACACTCGATTTGTGATCATTAATATGGTGGTTGTCCTCCCCCCACACTGATGTGCAGCAGCAGGCCATAAAGCACAGCAACATGCAGAGTGACAGCTAGATCAACAGCATGCTCATTAGTTCATTTTGGATTTTTTTCATCTCTTTGTTGCTGCTGAGCTAAATTAACCATCACATCTTTCTTCTTTGTGTGTCCTCTGCAGAAACAAAGCCATGCCCTGTACCCCCCCCACACAAAACCTCCTCCCTCCCTCCTCCCCACCCATCCTGTCATTGTAAAGTGTACTTCTCCTGTCTGACCACACTCCCCCTCTCTTTACCCCCTCCCCAGTTGTCTTGCTACCTTATTCCCTAACCCACTTGCTCCCCCGCCCCCCATGCCTTCCAATCACCCCCCGGGAGGTGACATCTGCTGGGATGCGCTCGGCTGGTTCCAGATGCACCACCGCCTCTTCCACCATTGCCACAGCCGCCGCCACCCGAGTGAGCGAGCGACACCCCGGCACTCATTTCAATTCCATCACCCTCTCCCAATCATCTTGCCTCTCCCCAGTGCAACATTAACGAGCCTCTTTCATTTGAATACATAATTAGCCGCCCGAGCACTCTGCTTCACTAATTTTGAGACAAAAGGATGGCGGAGACGAGGGGGTGGGGGTAAGGTTTGAGGGCGAAAGAGTGGGGGATGGCATGTGGGATGAAGAGGATGAGGCAAGTAATGATAACAAAAAAAAAAGAAAAAAACATTAGCATTTTAATTTGGAAGCAGAGGGAGGGGTTTCGTTTATCAGGATTTTCTCTTTGTCTACTTCCTCTTGCTTTTTTCATAAAACCTGTGTTTGGGAGTCCAAAATTTATTTTGTCTTGTATGCTAAGTATGCAAATGTGACTACATCTGCCTTCAAGTAGTTCTTAGCTCTCTATGCATGTTTAAATGACAATGCAGGGATGTGTGTAAGCGAATCCATCTCCAAGCCTTAGGGCATGCAGCACTCTCAAGCCAAAATAAACCCCAGTTACTCCTGCACAATAAATCATTCCTCTCAATGAGTTGAGGCCAGCTGAGACACCCCTTAGTGCATTTCAGCATCATCCAGCTACATTCAATAAACATGTCTCCTTTTGCCCCTCACTGTGGGGGATTTGGGTTCGCAAGAAGGAATGGCCTTGACACTATTGCTGTGGCAACATCTAAAGAGAAATGAACAAACGAAGAGCTTTTGTGATTACTGACTCCCATTGTGATCTGGAGCTCCATTAACTCTATTTTATTTTTCCACGTGTGAACATGCATCATTAAGAGACAGAAAAGATGGACAGACTCGGCAGTAAAAGAAAATGAGCGTCAGCTCTGTTATTATGTAGCTGTGACAGCGACGCTGTGTCTCCTCCTTCTTGGTTGTGTGCCAGGCCTGGCCTACTGTCAGCCATCAGGGGAGCCAAATGACAGCTTTGATCCTATTAGGATCAGCGCCAAATCAACACTTTGCTCATTAAGGGCACGCATAAGCCAGCTAACGATGCGCCCACCTTCCGCGCGGCTCCGTAGATGACCCTCTGTGCCAACTATCTGTGCCCGGTGAATGCCAGACTCACCTGTTTGTGCACAGCAGAGGAGGGAAAAGTTAGTGATGAGTCAGCACATAAAAAAAAGAAAAGCTACATTTATTTTTATTTAGAAAAAAATCATGATAAAAAAAAATATGTTCACAATATACCAGCTGTGTGCCGTGTAAGCTCCAGATTATTATTCAGTGTGGGAAAATATACATATTAGATTAATTAGGATTTCTCTGTCTGCCTGTTTTTTTAAAAGATCACTTAATTGAGCTCCAGCTTTAAATGTCTGCTCTTTCCTTCTGATTATAATATGGGTCGTGCAGCGCTCCTTTTATCAGGACAGAATTTTAAAATTTCACCCATGACATTAAGATCACATAAAATAAAAACTGTACAGAAATTAAAGATCATCGACAGGAGAACAGGAGTTTCTTGTATTCCAGCGTCCTCAGTATTCCTTTCCGAACTGTAATATAACTGGAAAACATCCATATTGTTTCAACTTAGGAGAACATCATTCAAGTCAGAGAAAAGTCTTTTCAAAACACCTAAAGAGGGTGGCAGAAGAAAGAAGACGAAACTATTTCATTTTGCTTCTTTAAAAAGGAAGCTCTGTTTTAGATGTAACAGAAAAATATATTAGCCCCAAATTACAGAGCCATTAAAAGTCGGTGTTTTTTGTTTTGATCTATTATCTCACTAGACTGGTTGACTTGTGCCTATTAGTGTGCACAGCAATTTACACACTCTTCACTTTGAACCCTTGCCTTCCACTCATGGAACCGTCCAGGTGTCTCTGTCAGTTTATTAACACTTTATTGATTATTGACAGACTTGAGCAGGGAGGTCAGAAAACTGGGTTCTGGTCAAGCTGATGGAGAGGAAAAGCAAACATCCAGTGAAGAAATGAAATGTTGAGGTCAACCACAGTCTTTATCTTATGCCTTAGTCACATGAACCCGTACTGAGGTTGACCCGTATGGATGCTGGTGGTTTTGGGTTGTCCAGGCCTGTAAAGGAAATTATGAAAATGGAGCATTCTATTGTCGGCTGTGGTAAATGTATTATGCAGTATTTGTAAGGGGTAAGATGGAACTTATAAAGTACAGGGGATGCTGTTCTATGGTGTCGTTTTATCGTGCATGTAGTACGGAGGAGCCCGTATGAGCTTGTAATCCTGACACAACTCCGCTCTGACTGCCTTATTTCCTCATTTCTAACAGCCGGGATGCACGCAAGGGGCCTTTCACTTGAAAAGAGGGTTTGTGTGAATTGAAAGAATTCCATACGACACGACTACGTCTCACCTACTTCACCCTTGCTTACCTTTACGTGTGTCTTAATTGTTCACTACAACCTGAATCCTGCAGCACGTCCACAGAAAAACAAATATGCATGAACAATGTTTGCCTTACGGGCTTACCGAGTGGTCCACAATCCTAAAATCTCCTGCAGGCCACCTGTGTACTCTGTGCACATTTTTCCCATGTTTTACCCCAAACAGCCTGTATCCATCCCTAATGGAGGTGTGACTGAGGCATTTCTCTTCTGACCTCTGCTTTGAGAGTTTGCAAGTGAAACATCTTGACTTTGTTGGCTAATAGAATTGTTAACACTCTTTCCAATCTCTGTAAAGGCAGGAATTGACATTCCTTGTCTTTTGAACAAAGAATCAACTGTGTTTTTATTGTGATTCTTAAATATATATTTTTAATTATTCTAATGTAATTTAATGTCTTTAATGTTTCCTATTTACATCTATCAGTTCACAAATATAGTTGTGAAAGGGTTAAGTCCATTTTCAGTGTTGTGTCTGCTCCACATCAGTGTACATTATGTACCCCTCATTTGCATACTGCAGTGCGAGCTCAATTAAAATGAACTTTTAATTTCTTACAAGTAAATTAGTTTTGCATGTGATGCGTGCAAATGTTGGGATAATGGGTGCTTTTTAATGAGCTCACAAGCTGAGTGCACCCGATCAACTCCCAGGGAGGGTAAGAAGGAAGCAGGGGACTGAGCCCCAAGCCAGCCAGGCTCGTGGTCACCACCAGCCATCCCGGTCTCTTCTCTGTTTTCACACCTTCCCACCTGTCTTCTGCATCTGACTCACATCCAGGCTTCCACCACTCCTTCTCATCCTCAGTGGATGCTCCTCCTGAAGGCCCGGCTCCCCCTCCCTCTTGGAGTGCAGAGGTGGTCTTTGTGCGCTGAGTGCTGCTGATGTCAGTGCAGCTGAACAGGTGTGCGGACAGAAAGAGTCCCGTTGTTGTGGCGCGATGGCTGGGTAAACAAACGCAACAGAGGTCTGTGCCTTATTGTAATGCCACACACAGAAAACAGTGGTATTGTAATCCCCCCCACACACACACACACACCACACGTATCTAGCATCCCAGTTCACAGGGGTAGTAGAGCAGAGTGGAGTTTGAGATAGCCGAGAGACAGAGAGGCGCACAAAGCTGCATTATGATGATGTAGCCACACACACCTGCAAGCGCACACCATTAGAATAGAGTGTCGCCACAGTGTGACCCTTGCTGTGCTGCAGGTGCTCTCTGTGTGAACTGCTACAAGCAAGGAAGCCGCTGAGGGATTATCTGAGTCACTTGGTGTGCACAGACGCACACTCCTTCTCACATACATAAGTACACATTCTTGTCTCAAAGACTCACTCCAAATGAATTTGTGTTTTTGGTGTTTTTAACATTTTCTCATGATGGAGAACATACATATAAAGAAAATCATGCTTAAAAATGTGTTCCTGAGTATTTCTTTATTCAAATCAGGAGCAGATGAAAAAATGTTGTTTGAAAAAGATTGTGACAGTGACGTAGAAGCTACAAGCTCCCTGCTCCCCACCATTCTGATGCATTTACTTGTAGACCAGAAGATGAATGTACTTTTTGATCGTCTGAGCTGGCATTTGGCTCAAAACTATACCACTGGATAGCTCCAATATTGCTCACTATTTTTGTACAGTAATGTTAGGTTGGGGGTGTGAGGGAATGTAAGCTAGAGGGATGACAGTAAATAGGGGTGGGTTTACTTTGCCCACAACTCCGAGGCGAGTTTCTGATGAACAACTGGCGCACTGCAGAAACTATGTCCCAGAAAACAACACAGTTTTATAGATTTTTCATAAAAAATGCATGATCAAAAATTAAAGACCACTAGGAAAGCTTTTATAAGAGATCAAAAAGATGGCCGGGGTGGGACTTTAAAGATTGGGAGTCCACAATTATCTTCATTGTTTGTTTTGCTTAACTTCTCTATTCTTGTTCTTTGTTTGCCTCTCTTTCATTCACTTCTCCCCTCAAGTCTTTTCATTTCACAATCATCCTCATCTCTATTCAACCCCTTAGCTTCCCCTGTCACACTCCGTTCCTCCATCTATCTATCTGTTTCATCTTTTTCCTCATCCCTCCCAGCTCATCTCTGTTTCCATTCTGCGCTCGGTTTTTCAGCCTTTTCCCCGTTCCTCTCCTCCCATCTTCATTGCTCTGCACAGCTGTGCAGAGGCAGATTAGTGTGTTAGTACCTGTGAGGCACAGGCAAGGCAAGCTGCATGCTAAAACCCAATCAGCTAATGTTGATAAAAGAGGTGGGGAACGGACATCTGTTCACACAAAACACCAAACTCATTTGAATCACAAGATGAAATGACTCACATCTGCTGAATTGGAAAATATCTTTTAGCCCTCCTTGTTTTAATTTGGGTGGAGGTGGGTGTGCTGCAGAAGCTGAGTTGACATGCAGAGTGGCATGAAGCCAGCATACCATCGAGGCAAATGTTTGATAAGGAATGTTTGTGTTTATTCATAAAAAGGACAGGTTTTCTTGTTGGAGACTAATGGAGAGCAGGGTTAACATGTCTTTATGAGGAGGAATGTTGTAAATAAAATGTATGTATACAAACTAAACAGCATGTATAAAAACTAATCACAAACATGAGCCTCTTATTGTTTAATTCACTCTGATTCATTTCTAAACTGATCGCTAAAATAAGACCACCATCGTCCTCAGATTTGTCCTTAAAATTATTGACAAAATAAATCTTATATTTACATGGACCCTGCTGTGTCCATGTAACCCCTTTATACTTCATTTTTTTCCACTTAGATTTCTTTTTAATAGACGTAATGCTTGCAAATTTAGTTGATATAATTAAAGTGAAAATGTGCTGCTGAATCCAATCCAGTTTGAGACTGTATCTGTAGAATGACGTGCAGAGCGCACTACAAGAACATATGAGAATATTTAAATTAGTTACAATTCAAGGAAAAACAGCATTCCTTTTTCAAAACGCACCTATCTCACTTATGTATTGTCAACAACCTGCTATATTTATTTTACATTCTATTCATTAAAATTGCAAGAGTGGAAAAGGAAGGGTTTTTATTCTAGCAGAAGAAAGAAAGAAATGGAATTTGTGATTTTAAATCTCTTTTTTCTACCTTGATTAATTCCACTCTTTTAGATTCTTCAAATCAGCAACAATTTCATGAATCGTGTTCACCTTTATAGTTTGCAAAATGAATCAACAGTTGTTCAAGCAGTTGCACAAACTGCATTTTAAGTGTATCCTCTACACAGGATGATGTTTTCTTATGTGACTTATAGGTGCTCAACTGGCTGAATTGGTGAGGGGGGCTCTTTTTTATCTGCTTTGGTGGCAGATGTTCAAATAAATAAATGCCTGCAGATGTTCCAAAAAAAATTAGAAACACTTTTTTTTAAGTTCAGAAACTGACACGAAGTTAGAAAAGCTCATCCAAATGAATGAAACATTTTAAAAATACATATATTGAATGTATTTCTTTATTACTTTTTTTTTCAAGGAGGAGAGAGATTCCTGGAGTACTGATACGTAAATATGCTTTTTTGGATTAACAAAAAAAGTTTTCAAAACCAATTTTATGACCTTATATATTTTTTTAAATAGATCATTTTCAGGTTAGGTTCTTATCTGCAATGAAGTTCAATTACAACCATAGACTTTTGCTTTGAATCTGCCACCTAAAACCTCAGTGGTACATTTTTGTTTCTCTTATTTTCTTGAGTTCTTTTTTGTTTTAGTCTTTTGAATCCTTTCTCCGTTACTCTTTTTAGAATTTTATGCTTCTTTTAGAAATGATGAATCATTTGTTTATGAGGTGATAACTGAAAATCAGTTAATATTCATTGTCTAAGATGATTGGCTTGAAACAAATGTTCCTTGTTTCATCCTAATTGTCTCTATCAGTATGTTTGATGAAGCTTCATTTGCTGAAAGAGTTGTGATTGTGTGTTTTATCCTCGTGCACGGCTGTGTCTGTCCATTTTCCAGTGCCCTATTTATTTGAGCTGCTCTTTTTCTCTCATGAGCTTGAGGCATATTTTCTTTGGCGATGAATGGCGATTAGCGCAACTCTGCCAATCACTGCAATTTACATTAAATTCAAAATTAATTTCACACTTTTTTTCATCCATAATTGTGTCAACAGCTGCTGTGAAGCTAAGCTGCACACATGAATTTTAATAGCACTTTCTTCTAAACCCCTCTGAACTTTGGACAGAAGCGCAATTTTCTTGTTCAGCTCAGAAGAATTTACGAACAGATGGGGCAAAAGCGTTATCAAAACACTGGATAGTATTTTTCTTACAAAGTAATGAAGTAATGAGGTGCTACTAAAAGGTGCAACAAGATTTTAAGCACAAACCTTTCTGAGTTAGGGGACAGGTTTGCGGTTAAAAATTACATAGAATGTCAGAAGAAATTTATATTGTTTTGCTAAGCCCTATACAATTATTAAAAGACTGGGCATGTGGTGCTCGTACAAGAACGTGCTGAACGTAGGATCTTGAATGCACTGTAAGCAAACAGTGTTTACATTGGACAGTCGCTACCCGATACCAGCACATGTACCTACAGTTGGAATAGGCTAGGTGCAAAATGTGGTGCAAATCTTCTTTCACAGCTCCATTCTGATACATGAAAGACTGGGCATCATATAATTCCGGTTGGGCACAAACCACAATTAATAATTTCTTCTTCATGATCCCTTTTCAAACTGTTGGCATTTCTGTTAAATAAATAGGTTGCTACTCATACGTCACCAAAGCCCAGTCCCTAATTGGTCAAAGTTATACCTGTTTAACATGCAATACGTGTTTAATGGTTGAGCGCTTTTTACAAAAGGCCAAAAATTAACTTAAAAACATGCGTAGCGATGCGTCAATACAAGAATTTTTAAAGCAAAAGCTCAAAAAGCACAAATATGTGTGTTTACATAGACCTTTCATTGGAAGTGGCCGCTTGAAAGGGTGAGGCCTAGGGCAGTGTAAAAGTAGCATTAAGGACAAAGTGGTTTCAGTCTTCAAGTTGCATCTGCCTCTGTTTTATCTCATGACACTGGTAAGTCTTTAAAATAGCACCTGCTATCCCCCCAAACTCCGTCACGCTAACAAACCTGCCACCAGCCACAGCCCTGCATGGGTCCATCCCCCTACTGGGCCGAACATTTGATTACTTACCACAGGCAGCAGTGTGCCTGCGCGGTCAGTGGGTACGTTTCACTGTGTTTGTGTGTGAGATGTACAAGCACAATGAGAGAGTGAAGGGGGCAGAAATGATGAGGCAATAGAAGAACTCAGAGAAGGAGAGTGGAAAAAGACAGAAAGAGAGGCAGGATCAAAAGGTCAAAATTGAAGCAGTCGAGCTTTCGTCTCACCACAGCAGGAAGCCCACGACAATCAGCCCTACAATTATATAGCCATTTAGAACAGACAGGGGTGGGGGGGGGGTAACCCCTTAAAGCTCTCAAACAAGGGCTGTCAATGTCAGCTTAAACCAATCTTCCTGCAGAAGGACAGAATAAGCTACATGTAAAACATTTTTATCCACACAAAAATGCCTGAAAGCGGTTGGGTAAAGCTGGTCACAGACGTGCAACAGAGTGCAAAAGAGCATTTAATGTGTGCCACTGTTTCTTAAAATCAATGTTTCACTTTGTATGTTGCTGGCTACCAAATCGATTTTGTGAATACTGCCTTTAAAAGGATTTTTTTTTTTGCTTAAAAGTAAGAAATGCAACAACGTGTCAGAATGTTTTTACATGAAATAAAAAATATTAGTTTTTTTTAAATCTGTCCATCTGAATCCTTCAGCGTTTTCGCTGAACAACAGCTCAATTCACTTGCAACTGAATGAGACCAACGTTCGCGCAGATACAAAACCAAGAGGGATGCTAGTTTGGAGCAAAGAGCTCAGTGTGAAAGCAGCTTTATATTCCACACTATTACCATAACACAACAGAACCCCCCCCCCCCCTGCTGTGAGCTTTGAAATCTTGTATTTACATAATTAATAACTGAATTCTGAAGTAAAAAGTGCAAAATTCAGAAGGAAAAAAACAGTAAAAATTGATTCCCTATTGCTTTCTATAGACTATAGATTTAATAATACTTCGAAATGTGTACAGACCAGAGAATTTACAAGGTAATTATGGTGGGATCTATCAGATCACTGTTGTCTCATTGTTTTCTATATAACAAATCAAACTTAGGACATTAAAAGGAGCGAAAAATAAAAGCCAAAGCCTTAGCAAACTTCTGTGTAAAAGGGATGCATGTTGATGATGATTATTGTCTAGCTTCATCTTCATCAAATTGTTTTTAAACATCTTCCATCGGCCTCCCACCTCCCACTGCTTTACACTGTGTCTCTGTTTTAGATAAAGGCACGTGCATTCATGCACACACACCTGCTACTTTTGCCTTGTCTTTCAAAATTAGTCACACTTACTTTCACAGAAATGCAGCACAAAGAACAATGGTGCTTCCTTTTGTCTATAATTGGGTTATGGTTTCATTTCATGATCTTGATCAGGAAGTCAGATGTTAAAATTAAAGTGCAAATTGATACCAAAGAATTATTTTCTTTTTTAAAGGATTCTGAAGGACGCAAACTCACCCATTAATCCACTATCATAAAAAACAATAACTATAAGCTTTTTTATTCCTTGGTACCTCTCAAAACTGCAGAAGATGTGAAAGGTTTGATGTAGTCCGTTGTTTTCTTATTGTTAGAAACTAATGCACCAATTCTATCTTTACACCTTAAACTACCAAGATCTTGATGTTACTCAACCAACAGAATATGATTGCAGTGACACTTGGGCTCTGTCTGAATTCCCTCAATACTCACTACAAAGTGCATTATATAGTGCATTCGCCATTTTGTCTAGGAGCCCAAACCAACAATTCCAAAATCCAGCGCCATAAAAATTTCCTGTAAGTCTCTGCAAAAATCCAGTGTGCATCAAGGCGCTCTGGACTGATGAATATTAAAAAACACAATGCATTGCGTCTGAACAATTTTTTATGTGAAAAAAAGGTTTTTAATTTATATTTTTATAAACCATCTAAGTTTTCATTATCAGAACACAATGGATTCATAAATAGTTTTTGTAAAATGTTTATATTTATTAGGTTTTTACTTCAGGTAAACTAACATTATATGTTATCATATGCCATTTAAAAAAAAAGTAGTCTGCGACAGACTAGCGACCTGTCCAGGGTGTCCCCTGCCTTCGCCCACAAGTGGCAGGGATAGGCTCTGGCAGCCCCGAAAGGGACAAAACAGAAGAAGATTAATGAATGAAAATAAAGTAGTGAGCATGAATTGCTTTTAAAATTTCAAGGCACTAGATAGTCCTGCTCTCCATATTTTTTTGTAGTATTTCGGGAGTAGGGAGGGAATTTGAACATAGCTTTTGTTGAAGGATGTTTTAGTCTTTAAAATGAGCGTAGACCATAAATGTAAATCACTGTCCTTTTGGTCTAAAAGGTGATCCCACAGGAAAGGCTAAAAGATTTGAATTTTGAGAATGTGATTTTTAACTGGTGGTACCATGACCTAAGCTTGGAATCATTTATTTTTCATTTACGATAATCTATTTAAAGAAAAGGTTACAGCGCTCTGTACAGAAAATGTTTTTCTGCTCAATCTCTTGCCCTTTTCAGCCCTCTGTCACTTTGTCTTTGTGATTCCCATCCTTTCTTTCTTATGCACGAAGCCCTCAGGTCCCCAAAGGTGCTCAGTGTAAATTGTGTTTGTGTGTTTTTTTGTGGTTTCCTAACTAATGCTTGGCACAGCCAAGGATCCAAAAGATGCTAACTCTTTGTTATTAAAAATTAAACCTAGCACTGATCCTCCAGCAACAAGCATGGATGCACACACAAATAAACACACACCCCCACACACACAGGAACAGTGAATGTACATTGTAACCACAGAAGTGAGGTTCAAATACCACTCAACCTCACAGGGGAGACTGGTGACCTTTACCACAGCAGCTCAGTCTGTCCCTTTCCTTCTGTCACTCTGCAGCTCTTTGCCTCTCTCTTCTCTCCCACATGTCAAGCACCTTATCAGGCTTCTACATCCTCATGCTCCCATGACACCTCTGCTCCTCCCTCAGTTCCAGAAAATACATCTCTTCTGCTTCACATCTCCCCTTTACACCTTGAACCTCTCAGACAGCAAGAACAACTTTTTTGAAAGCATCCGCCATGTGTCGCTTTATCACTTTACACCGCTCTACACATAATGTCCTTCAGCTTTGTAACCATTTTCTCAAGCACTTATTTTTTATTTCATTTTTTTTGCCCTGATGAGAAACAAAACGTTTTTTTTTTCAGTTTTCAGACACACAGACATGTTCACAGCAGCTCCCACATCCGCTAAAGACCTTCAGCATCAATGTCAGTGAGGACAAGAAGGTTCTACCTGGATACCTTTATACATTAGATTAGGAAAATTAATAGAAAAAATGCTAAATTAAGTTATTTTCAGAAGAAATGAGATTATTTTAGTAAAGGTTTTTGAAGTCTATTACCCCATCAACTTTATTTCCAGCTATGAAAAAGAAATCTTATTAGTTGGGTTAACATATATGAGAATAAATGTCTGAAAATTATCAATTACTTTGGCATTAGTGACAAATCCTTTACATTTTTATATTTACACTACTGCTGAGGAGCTTAAGTTATTTTAAAATGTTAGTCAGGAAACAATGTGTACACTCATTTTTTTTTACTCTTTTGTTTAATTTGTAGACATCTATATGATGATGTTCTTTCATCAAGTGCTTTGACGTCACCGCATATATAAATCATCTTTTGTCACATTAGTTTCTGTCTTGAGCCATCACGCTCCTGCAGAACTAATGTCTCTAAGCTCCCCAACCACAAATGCTTAAGTTATTCCTTTTATAACTAATGTAATCTTTCATCGCCCCCATTCACTGCGCTCCCCGGGGAGGTCGGCCTTGCACTGCGAAAACCCTTGCTATAAAACATCATCATAAACAACATGCACATTTAGGTTGATGGTTTACCATCTTTAGAAGTTGTTGGAACACGAATGCAGGGTTTGTTTTTATGCAAAAACAACAGTGCGAATGCATTACAGTGTATTTGCCATGGAGGGAAGAACAAACACCAGAGTGGGCTCATTTCTGTTGGGTATTTTACTATGTCAATTATTTGCATTACGTCCTATCCTCCAAGCCAAGTTTGCCTTCCCTTTGTTTTCCCTAAGAAACACCCCACTCATGAGAAGAGAAGCGAGGCAAAGCAGCTTTTAAAGACGGGGGGAGAAGGAGACGCTGAAAATAAATGACTGGTACACGAAGACAGAGCGACAGAGTCGGGGACAAGGTGCAATGAGGAGGAAATGGGAGGGAGGAAGGAGGAGGAGGAGTTGAGAGTCTGAGGGGTCGAGCACCACCTGGTATTCCTTTACAACCAAGGAAAATGCCTAGAGAAATGATAATAAAATAGAGAGAAGTCGCAGGGCCTTCTGTTGCTGACAGGAGCTGTGTATGTGTCCTGTGAGAGATATGTGCGTGTGCTTGTGTGTGATGAATAATTCATGGCAGTTCATTAAGGAGAGAAAGTGTGAGTGAGCGATTGTGTGTGGACGTGGACGTGCTCGTGCACCCCACGTTGCTCTGCGCCACATCGCCTGCCTTGTGGCTGCCATCTGGCTTCACGCCATAAGAGTGCCACCCTCCAAAGCCCTCACTCTCACAAACATGGCAGCAGAGGAAAGGAGGTGAGGCTGAAGGGAAAAAAACAAGGGGAGTTTATGAAGAAAAAAGAGAAAGGAAAAGTTCATTTTTCCCTTTTACTGATATATCCATATAGATTGCAGATAGAAACCTGCAAAAAGCAAAGTTTCTAAAACCAGAAAATAAATAAATAAATAAAAGAAATAAGCATGCAGCACATGTGTGAAAGATACGCCTCCACATTAGTCCATGCGAGCCTTAGCTATCCGTGCCATCACCTCTTGACCCTGGTTCTGTTGGTGGAGATCTGCTGCTGTTTTGTCAACAGTACTGTGAGGGCACAACCACTATGTCAGCAGAAAGTTTAGACCCCCATTACTCTATGAATATTAAATGGATAGGATTTAAGCAAACAAAATGGCAAACCGGTTCGCATAGACAGCTAGTTTGGTGTTCAGATTCCCATTTTTCTTATTTAAACTTTCCCCTTCACTTATGCGCCATTGCATGTAAACACCACCATTATCACAATGATTCATTTGTCAATGACCTATTTGTATATTAAACAACAATTCTATTTTTTTTTTTAATTAAAGAAATTAACTCGTTTCAAAAATACTAGTGAATGAAAGAAGTTGTTTCAGGCTTTGTTTGTTGGTTTGCTTTTTTGCGAGAAGTTATAACTGCAAGGCATGTCTTTAGAACAACTTCAGTATAAGCATGATTTAATGGATTTGCATGCACAAGTAACCATAATTCGATTGTTTGTTACTAGTATTTAGTAAGGAATCACATAGGTGATTCGAACCTGCAGAAATTTGTCGCGCAAAGCTATAATGCAAACTTCTTCCTCTCTTATGACTTTCTTTGGCAACATAGCCTTAAAAATGTTCTCAACAAAAAGTAATTTGGTTATTTCCTGATTGTTTCTGTCTAATGCACTGAATGTCACTTTCTTGACAGGAAATGAAGCTTTGGCACAATTTTAACAAGGAAGATCTTCCTCACTTCAGGCGCGCTGCAGGGTTGTTATGTCACTCCACACATCTTCTCAGCCAATCACAATCCTATTTTGACCTTTAACCCTTTTACACCGGAGCTTTGGCTCCAATGTTGGCATTCTTTCGACTACAGTGGCTATTCAACCGTGTACTCAATTAATGTATCTCCACCGGTTTTTAAAAAAAGAGAAAAGCAGCCTTGCAATGATCTGCAACACTGAACAGCAGTGAAGTGATTACGCGAACTGATTCTGCTGCAAAAAAGAGCTTCTGTCAGAATCAGCTGTTTCACTTTGATCACGTAAACAGACAAGTACTTACGATATGTCAAAGAACGCGTGTTGTTTGGGTATCACAGGTGACATCTCCGGTCTTAAGGGGGTTAAGTTCATGAATAGTTTTCTCTTCGCATTCTGAGGCAAGGCAAGTTTATTTGTATAGCAGAATTCAAACAGAAAGTAATTCAGAGTGCTTCACAAAAGAGGAAAATGCATTAAAACCACAATACATAACAGTGCATAGATTAAAAACATACGTAATCATTATAACATTTACTTTAAAAGAAAGGAAAGAGAAAAGAAAATGAAAAGAAGTTTCGATAAGGACCATTTAGTTATATACCCGGCTAAACAGAAATGCTTTTAGTCTAGATTTGAACCTTAGCACAGTAGAGGCGGTTTGCTGGGCTGACTCCACCCTGTCCTCCAACTAGGAGTGATGCTTTGGCATGGTCGGGTCCTTAACCACCATCAGCCTTCAGGCTCTAGAGTTTATTCATCTGTGGTTCGATTCTTTCTTGAGCACGCACGATGTCACCGACCAGAGCCTAACCGCCAAAGACTATCAGCAGGAGAGGAAGGACAGAAACATAGAAAAAACTAAGCATTCATTTAAAAATTGGAAAAAAACAGAGATACCTGTTTAATATAGCTTATTATTATCCCTAAAATTAATAAAAAATGTATTATTATTTTACTAAACCTTTTTCTAACCAGGAAGTCCCATTGAGATTAAAAACATCTTTTCCAAGGGAGTCCTGGAAGTCCTTAGCACATTTCAATACAAAAAAATACATATAAACAAACATCATGCGTAAGTTTGTCAGACACATTCCACAACATTATTTTTCCACCTAATTTTAACCTTGTTGCATCACATGTATTTCTTCAACAAAAATACCACTTGCTTTTTTTTCCTTTTTCTGCTCACTCACAAAGCCAATATTAATATTTATAACAGTACCCACCAGGAAATGATTGTTTGGTCACCGCTCTCAGTTACGACTGCAACCAAGTGCAGTAAAATGAGATGCCAGGTGTTCTTGTGTGCATGGAGCATGTATGAGTATCTGTCCGTGTGTGTTTGTATCCTTCTGCAGGGATCCTTGGGGTCACAGTAATCTGGCACAGCAATCTCACACTGTAATCATCGCAATGCTCAGCAGGTGGTGCAGCAGAAGGATGGAGAGCAAAGTTTTTACATGTTTTCTCCCAGCTAAAGCCTTTCTGCTACATGCAGTCGCAAAAAAAAAATCCTAAGGGGAACTTGCGAAATGAGAAAAAAATGCTGTCAAAATTTGTGTGAACTTATTCCAGGATAAATTGTGTGTTGCCCCTCCTCTAACCCAATGGGGACGGAAAAGATGATACTTGAAAAAAAACAATGGTAAGTGATGTTTTTAAAACTCAGATATGCACGTATTTGTTACCAAAAATACATGCGAAGAACAACTCATGACAAAACAAGACATATTTGCTAAATGATGTTTACTTAAGGAATAAAGCCGCTTTTTTTATTTTACATGTATACAACTTCATTAATTTACTTATTCTTTTGTAATTTTGCACTGACAGGCTCTCGCTCAGTAGTGTTGCTATTTCAGGAGATTTAGGTCTTATCAAGCCACCACACACAGCGATAATGAACTTGTCCTCTCCTGGAACATTAAACACATCTGAATGTGCCGGTGCATTTGTGTGCTCTGTTTTAACTCAGTCTCCCGGTTGTTACATAGTGATGAAGGGGGGCTCGGTTATCTCTGTCCGGCACCCTTATCACATCTGCACATGTGACACCTTTCAATAAGCCTCGGTTTTTGTCCTTTCATTGCGATCTATAATGAGAGTCAATGTTCATGTAGTGTATGTGCACAAGTGTGTGAGGCATTAAGAGGAGAAGCAAGGTAAAACTGTGTGTCTGCCTGCATTTTTCTCTCTGGGTGTTTCTACTCCACAAACGAAAGGCACTTTGATAAGGGGAATCTCTACGCATCAGCAAAAGGATGTTAAGCGAATGGAGTCTGTGGTACAAAGTTACAGGATTTGTTGGGACAAAGCAACATCTTTGGGTAAAAAAATAGAATAAGCAGAAGAGATAGCAAAAAATGTATGTATGCACACCCCTCAAAGGACCTGAAGATAGTTTTTAGTCATTTCTTATGTTTAGATAAGGTCAAACTAACCCAGGTAATAAAAAAAAGGATTTATTTTCATGTCAAATGGATAATGGAGGATCCAAACACAAGCTTTCAAAGCAGCAGGCAGGCAGGTGAAGGACCAAAATAAACTTTAATTACAGATACTGGGAGTCCAAATCAGGAATACAAATGTAGAGGGAAAAAAGGGAACAATGATCAGACTGAAAACAGGGAGGCTAATACTGATGAGGATCTGACAAATGAGAACTGAAAACTGGGGCGTGAATGCACCGAGACAGGAATAACTGATGGGAAGCAGGTGTGTAGAGGTAACCTATCAACAGAACCCAGAGCAGGTGTGGAGCAGGTAAAACAGAAGGCAATGCAGAGATGCATTCAAGGAAACACATACTTTTAAAGTTAGAGAGGAAATTTTAGATGACAAACAAAAATACAAGCAACTAAGCAGACATGTAAGCCGCTGCCACATTTTAAGTTTGGAAAAAGAGAGACTCTTAACATTTTTCATGATTTTAAATCGTCACAAACTTTAAGATGACACTTTTTCAGGATTTGCTAAAAAATAAAGAAAAGCACACATCAGGAAATTGTTATGGGATGAACACAGGACCTACAGCTTGATGGCAATTTTGTGACAACCCCCCCCCCCCACACACACACACACACACACACATTTTCTCACAATAACAGTGACGATTTTCACAAGAATTCACACACACACACCACCAGGTTAGGTCTACAACCAGAAACAGCATTTAATTGACCTTTAACATGGGGAACAACCTAGAATTTTCAAATCGAATCACCTTTAGTACCTTCTACAAATTTAAACTACTTCTGGGGATTTTGATCCTTTGCCTCATAACTCCTCAAGCATCTCGGGAAGCTACTTTGAAAAAAGTGTTAGAAATAAGAGTTGTAGATTTTGAATGGCATTAGTGTGGCAAGTTCACAAACGTGCTGTACCCCTGTTACTCACACATTTTTTTTATGGATTATTGTGAAAATGTAATACACGAAACTCTCACTCAAGCTGTACAAAATGAAATACGATTTGACCATTTTAGGAATGTCGGTGTGGTCAAAAAAAAATCTCTGTTGCCTAGGAAATCCAAAAGTTTACTTATTTCGATTCTTCTGAAAATTACATAGACCTGCTCATCACCCAAACATAAAATGATTGCTATGGAGAAAAGACCAACAGAAAAGCCACCAGTCTGAAAAAAGTGTTTATTCTTTTCAATAATTTGTCACGTTTAGCTCTGGACAGGGTGGCTGGAGCAGAAATGTTTTTTTATTTTTTGATAATACACCTGTTACATAGAAAAAGGAAGCAAGTGTTTAAATATTCAAAGGAAAACCTCCTCTTTTGCCAAATGTAGGTGTGGTTTTACCACGCAGCATACACACCACTGGATGTGGTTGTTTGCATTGCTGCAGGGAAAAAAGGGTGAAAGTCTGTGGCAGAAAGAGTCAGTAAATGACACGGATAAATCTAGAGCAGGGAGTCAGAATCCTGGCCAGAGTGAATGAGCATGTGTGAAGCACAGAGCCAGGCCTGCTGGCCAGTTTCCAGAGGGGATAGTGGGTGTCCCTGTGCCAGCTGGCAGCCTGTCTATCCCATCTGTGGAGCCTAGGAAGTGTGCAGTAATCTCCCGGAGACAGCGGCTCAGCCCAGGCCAGATTTAAAGGGATATGGCCAGCTGGTCAGGGATGGACAGGTCTGTACCGTGGGGAGAAAAGAAGGGCAAGAGAAGGCCACGTGGATGGGAGGAGGAGATGAGTGAGTGAGCAGCGATGAGGCAGGCCAGGTGTAATGGGCAGGAGGATGATGGGAGAGCTGAGGACTGGAGGTCAGGGAGCACTAAAGAGCACTGGTAAGAGTGATTAGAGTCCAGCTGCCAGCAAATAATGGGACTGATTGAATGTAATGTCTGTGGCTCTAACAGTAAAAACTACAGTGCCCAGACGCAGTACTGTGACTAACAGGTGCGTCAGTACTGGCTTGGTAAGGCTGTTTTTCATTGTTCTGTTGCCTTTTCTCACTGCTCTGAGTCACTTATTGAATGAAGCTAATTCAACAAAGGTCTCTGTGCTTAGTTCACAAGAAGAAATAAAAAAGAAGCTGTGGACCATCCAGCTATGATTGACTCTTGGTTTGCTCTTCTCTGTGATTGTTGCAGATGGTAATCAGAGTGCAGATGACTAGAAGGCTGCAGAATTCCGATTGCTTTCAGTCTCTGCAAGTTTTTCAATCCTTTTATTTAAAGTTTTCTGACAGTACACCAGGAGATCTTCAAATTTTTACCCATAAAACCCACAAAAAAAACAACAGCAACAATTTACACACAAGCTCAAAAGCACAAATGTATGGCAGAGGAAATCTCAAAAGAATAAATCGAGCCTTGAAAATCCCTAGATGTGCAGAAAGACAGGAATAAGATGAGGGAGAGAGGACTGGCTAAAGAGGAAAGAGTGCCCATAAGGAGCAAAGAGGAGGTCTGATTGGAGGGAGGGGATCTGGTAGTGAGGGTGGTGTGTTTACCACTATTTAAAAGGCAGCTGGCGCTGTGTGGAGATTAATAAACAGGAGGTAATAGCAGAAGGACTTTATATTTATTTTTTATCTTAAATGTTGCTTGTTTGTCTGGCTGGATGAATATTGACTGTGAAATTGGGATCAGGGGCGACACATGCCAGTGCTCAGCGTTATCTCTGGGATGCAGGCAGGCCTGGGGCCGTTATCAGGGTGCCACAGCGGCGTGCCGGCACTCCAGCTCTCTCAAAGCCGCCACATTCCCTTTGTATCTGCTAGGAGAAGCCTGTTTACCTTTCACTAGCTTGATATTCCTATTAGAGCCACTGACTATTTACCCACTGCCTTCTCCTCCTTTCCCCTTGACAGGGCACTTTGCTTTCTCTCATCTTTTTCTCTTTCAGTTTTTCTTTTAGGCATTGCCTATCTTGCCTTTTTTATTACTTGTCTCCTTACAGTTTACCTTTTGCTCTGGTCTTAGATTCTGGCCATAACCGTGATATAAAACTTGATCAGATCAACAAATTGAAAGAACTGCAAAAGTTGAAACACATGTCAATGGGTAATTTATTGTTCATTTTCACTTTATGCACAAAAATACTGTTGCAGCTTAAAACATCACTTGCAATTGATTCAACAAATTTAAACAAAGTTTTAACTTAATAAGCACCATAACGTCATAATGAATCGATTTTCTGTCAAACCATGTTATAAACATTTTTATGTTTTTCTACTGTCATGCTCTATATCTTTTGTAGAATCTTTTAGGAAACAGGTGTTTTAAAAGTGATTTATAAACACTGTTAAACTAATTTGAAGAGCTGGACAAGTGCAAGCTAACTTTGTTTTAATCATTTTGGCTGAATCCTGTTGCACATACATATTTTTCCAGAAACACTCATATTGAGGTCAAATGGTAAAGTGGAATTCAGCTCAAAGACTTGCAGGAGTTTTTTTTTTTTTTTAACCTTTTACAGTCTTTTACTTTATACCCACACGTGCTTGTTGACAATATTTATTAAACAATATGTGACTTGTTGGAGGTCTAGCATATTTTAGCTGGGACCTTTCTGTGTGGAGTTTGCATGTTCTCCATGTGCATGCATGGGTTATTTCTGGATATTCCTGGTTCCTCCCATAGTCCAAAAATACGCTTCATTGGTTGACTGATACTCTAAAATAGGTGTGACTGTGAGTTTGTTTGTGATAGTGTGGACCTGCGACAGGCTGACCTGTCCAGGGTGTACCCGTTCTTCACCAAACAGTAGCCAGGTTAATCTCTGGCAACTCTGTAACCCCAAAAGAGATACAGCGGGTTAGGAAGATGGATGGATGGATGGATGGATGGATGGATGGATGGATGGATGGTTGTTGACTGAAAGTAAAACTGAGCCTATTGAAATCTTGCTATGATAAACCCTAGTTCCTGACTGATAACTATTCAACACAAATCTTTTTAGTTCATTTTTTTGTCAAGGTAACAAAAAAGCCAACCATGATTTTAGTAAATCAGCAAAAATGTTATAATGATTAAAAAAGAAATTTGGCTTTGGCACGTACCTGATCTTTGAGTATAAATTCAACTTATACCAAGAGAAAATTATGTCCTTAATTTTACTGTTGGTTATTGTAATGATGTGATGGTTAGAAAGTGTACAATTCTGATCTAAACTAATTGAAATGATTAAAAAACATATTTGAATTAAAGCCGCAAGTGACATTGTATGGCCCGCAGGCAGACCTGCTTCACGCTCGCCGACCTCCTCTTCGCACCACTACCACCCTTCTAGGCGCCACCGCCACTCTCACCACACACATCTAACCCCCCCTTCTCTTTCTGTGAGGCTGTCTGAGCTGCATGTGACTGCATGTGTCTAAAAGTGCTAGCATTGCTATCAGCATCATTAACTGTCTCAGAAAAACACATTTCGTAAGATGCTAATAATGCTAACTCAGAAAAACATTAATCAAGATGCTCATTCATTGCATGTGCAAATTTTGGTGACTTTTTGCTCAAAGGTGCAGATCAAACTTTATTAAAATTAAATCAAACTTTATTTATAAAATAGCGCTTCTCATGCATTTTGTGCAGCTCAAAGTGCTTTAACATTAAAAACAGAAAACACACAACATTACAGTAAAAACCCAACCCACCCTATACCCTTCCCTTCCCACTCCTCTCCATTACAACATATGAACCATGACCCATGACAATGACTATTGACTATGCAAGTTTGAATGAATAAATAAATAAATAAATAAATAAATAAATAAATAAATAAATAAATAAATAAATAAATAAATAAGCAAACAAACAAACAAACAAACAAGTAAGGCTTGGCTCTGCTGTGAGGAAACAGCATTTGGGAATCTCTTCATACCAGGAGCCAGCTCGGCCATGGGAGCATCGCCACAGTGCCCACCCAGACCGGGACAACACTGGGGTCCACTTCACAGCCGTGAAGCTGCAAAATTAGACCCCAGCTGCCCCAGCAAGGGCGACAACTGCAGCAACAACCACCGGCCAAGCTGGCAAGCCCTGGCAGAAAAGATCCCCACAAGTACCTCGTCTTTGCTCCTGCTCCTGGCTGTGGTTCCTGTCTCCAGCTCGACTCGCGCCTTTGACTGTCCCCACAACCACGACTGGATGAAGCTCGTCTGCTGGACTTTAAATGTGTAGTTGTAGATTTAGATAAGTTAATTCTTCTCTAAGAGTTCTGGTACATCGCCTGTCCGTCCTGGGGGAGGATCCCTCCTTCATGTGGGCACCCCTGAGGTTTCTTCGTTTTTTCCGGAATCCGTTTTTTTTGGGAGTTTTTCCTTACCGCGAAGGGGGGTCTAAGGGCAGGGATGCCAGTATAGCTTAGTCAGTCTGTTAGTTCATTTTTGTATTTTCCTATTGAACTCTTTGTACTCATGATCCTTTTGAGTTCATGTTTTACTTCGAAGCCCATCGAGACGACTGTTGTTGTGATTTTGGGCTATACAAATAAAATTGAATTGAATTGAATTGAATTGAATTGAATTGAATTGAATTGAAACACTGGGGCTAAAATCATGACAAGATACTAAAATTAAAGACATAAGATTTATTTAAAAACATAAAACTGAGAATAAGATGCATAAAATGAAATTAAATACATAAAATAGCCTATAATAAAATTATTAGAATAAATTAGCAGTTAAAAGCAACTAAAAGCTAAATTAAAATGGTGGGTCTATAGCCTCTTCTTAAAAACCTCTACAGTCTCTGCGACCCTGAGGCTCTCCGACAGGCCGTTCCACAGGTGAGGACCGAAATGGCAGAACGAGGCCTCACGATATGTTTTGGTCCTCACCTTCGGAACAACTAAGAGGCCAACACCAGAGGACCTTAAGGTCCGCGAGGGCTCATATTTTAAAAGAATATCATTTAAATAAGAAGGCCCAAGACCATAAAAACATTTACAAACCATTAAAATAATTTTAAAATCAATCAATCAGATAATTCCACCAGGAAAAACAATATGGTTCATGCAGTCAGTGACTGTTGCAGACAATGATAAATAACAGCCTGACATATGAATGAGTGAAAGATGGTCACTCGGTTACCTTTATAAAAGGGTTATTGGAAAGGGTCAAGAAGGGCTTCCACCCTTAGGGCAGGGGTGCTCATTATGTCGATTGTGATCGACCGGTCAAGGACATGAGTATAGATCCCAGGTCAGCAAAGATAAATAACCTAAAAAATAAAAATATTTTTCTAAAAGGTTTTTGTCAGCGAATTACAGTAAAAATCCTCACAGAGAAGTACATGACCTGATTGACATGCAGAACGGCCAATCGAACATCCTCTGATACAGATGTCGCTCCCCGTGCTTGTTTAAATACACTGAGCGCAAATTCTGAAAGTTGCTACCTGCCCCACTGCACGTCAAGTCCCCGGCAGAAGACCACTCCGGCCCACTGGAGTGTTAATGGAGGCCCGGATCGGCCCGCGCGCCTCCGGAGTTCCCGCCCGAAGGACCCGGGCCCACTAAGGCACCAGTGTTTTCCTGTGGGACGTGCTTCTCGAGCGCTTTCCACGGAGCAGGCAGCGCTTTAGAAATACCATGCTCCCCCCATTACACCGTTTACAGCAGAGCATGAAATATGATAGTCACTGCTTTCTGTTTTAGTAATAAAACACCTCATCTATTAATACTAAAGTATCTACTTACAAAGATTTGTGTACTCTTACTGTGTCGTTTTTTAATTATCAGTACATAAACAATATCATGTACTAATAGTTCATATATATTTATATATAAACGCCCCTCTTACCATTCTGCTGGTGGTTTCTCCTCCAAGCTCGGGTCCTCTACCAGAGGCCTGGGAGCTTGAGGGTCCTGCACAGTATCTTAGCTGTTCCAAGCACTGCCCTTTTCTGGACAGAGAGGTCTGAGGTCTTTCCAGGTATATGTTGTAGCCACTCCTCCAGCTTGTGGGTTACTGCCCCGAGTGCTCCAATTACCACAGGAACCACTGTCAACTTCTCTTTCCGGGCTTTCTCCAGTTCTTCTCTGAGTCCCTGGTATTTCTCCAGTTTCACATGTTCCCTCTTCCTGATGTTCCCATCGCTTGGCACTGCCACATCTACTACAACAGCCTTCCTCTGTTCTTTATCCACCACTACAATGTCTGGTTAGCTCGCCCTTCAGTCGGGATCTGGAAGTCCCAGAGGATCTTCCCCCATACAAAGAGTTTTCTTTATTTTCATGACTATGAAAATTGTAGATTCACACTGAAGATATCAAAACTATGAATCAACACATGTGGAATTATATACATAACACAAGTGTGAAACAACTGAAAATATGTCATATTGTAGGTTCTTCATAGTAGCTACCTTTTACTTTGATTACTGCTTTGCACACTCTTGGCATTCTCTTGATAAGAGGTAGTCAAGAGGTAGTCCCCTGAAATGGTCTTCCAACAGTCTTGAAGGAGTTCCCAGAGATTTTTAGCACCAATGAAGTTCACCACAAAATGGCCGCCAAGCCGTAGGTCGTGTGGCCGTCCCATTATGATTTCAAAACTTTCTTGAGACTCCCCAACACGTGTGTGTTTTTTGGCCACATGCGCAATTTTCGGCCCATTACGGGATCGCTCACGGTGATGTCATCGTCTTCGGGGGGGTGACGTTGACTTTGTGGAAAATCCCTTTTAAATTTATCCTAGGTGTGTGCACATTTTGGTGACTTTTCGAGTATGAAAAGTCACCAAAATGTGACTTTTAAACAAAATCTTTTTTAATTCTTTTGCTGTGGCTTGATTTTAGTCCATCCAATTTTTGTATTCTAAAACTTTCTTTAAGACCCTTCCTCTTTTCTGCTCATATGAGATAAAAAGTTTTTTCTTCTTTCTTCTGAATAGGTGCTATTTTACCAGAAACTGACTGTTCCTATCCTGGACGTTAAAAGAAGATATTTTCTTTTAAAGGGGATGCTAAATCAACAGCTACTCGAGGTGAAGGCAGTAAAAAAATAAACTACTCAGATTTAAAATTTTTTATCATTTTAAACAAAAGCAACATTGTAAATTGTGTGAACCATAAAAATGTTAACGTTGCTGAAACCGGGTCACTGGAAAAGAAACTGTCAAGCAACTCATTGAGACAAACTGACAATTTAAAAAACTATCTAATGTGATGTTGTGGAGTTTAAAAGTGTAGTGGTGTGTTAAAATGGCAATATCTATGCCTTCAAGCATCTTTATGTTGTTAGCCTAGCTTCTCTGGGTAAGAATGTCCTTCTTATTCTTCTATCAGAGAATACAGGGCTGCCATCATAAAAAATGAAATAAAAATAAACATGCTGATAGTTTCAAAAACAAAAATGAGAACTGTCAAAGTAGAATATTAATTTTTAATGCAGTCCTGACAGCAACAAACTCTAAAACCCATGTTGTGTAACCTCCAGGGACATTACAGGACATGTTTATTTTTCATGTTTTGTGTCCTCCACAACCAATAAGTGAATTTTAATTTTGTCATCTAACCATCCGAACATCTGCCATTCTTTTGATGGTTGGTCAGTCCATCTGTCTGGTGATTAGAACACATCTGTCTGTCTATCCATCTGCCAGCTTTACAACTTTTCAAGCCAAGGTGTGGGAGACACGGATGGCATAACTCTCTTGTTATGCAGCAGAGGTGACAAAGGGCAGCGAATGGAGGAAGAGGAGTGAGACATGGAGCTAATATTAGCTCTCTTGACTAAAAAAGGTAGCACATACCGGTACATACAGAGCTACAGTATAACTTTGCAGCTTTACATTTTGCCAGTGAGCCTGCATGCTCATGACAAGAGGCATGATCTATATACAGCTGAAAGTTTCCTCACCAGGTGGAAATTCCAGAACAAGATCTTCTGTTCCCCGTGAAGATCAGTGTTTTAGGGGTACACATGTGCTGCTGTTTCCTCTGAAGGCCTCCTGCTGTCACGCTACCATGTAGCATGTTATAGAGACTTTCTGCTGTTGTGTTTGGATAAAAATGGAGCATGTTTAGAATGGGCAAAATACTATTCTTTCTAACAAACAAAACAAAGATCTTAATTTATTATAACTTTTTTGAGCTTTATAAATAAAGGACTGACAACAGCATTGAGAAGGGCCACTTTGTTAGCTGGTTTTGCAAACATGAAAACATTAATGATGGATCTGGTGATGAGTGCATGCTTGAAAAAGTTGGAAAAACAAGAATTCAAAGAAAAATGTCTTAGAAATGCACCATAGTACACAGGAGGTGATCTAAAACCAATTTCACATAAGAAGGAAGAGCTTTTCTTGCACTGGTGAGGTTCTGAAGCAGTTCATTGGTTGCACTTAAAATTGTAAATATAGTTTGAAACAAGAGAGATTAAACGTGAAGGCCTTTTAGAAATAGGTATAATTGTTTTATTTTAGAATTTGATAGGTTACTTTATGATTATCCCTACAAAACCCTTGTTTTCTTAAAAGCACTACAAGCACAAAAAGTGTCCATAATTTGATCTTGATGTCATTGTGTTTCTGTGCAATTGCAACCAAACAAAACATGTAAAAAAGTGGTTGCAACTTCTGGACCCAAGTGTTTTTACAGATCAGGAAACTTTAATTAGAACTGTTATTCTATGCTCACTGTAGCTTATACACTTCAGATGCCAGCATTATGGTGCTCAATGGCAAATAATTGTGTGGCTATATCTAGATTCCTCTGCCTCTTGCTTCAGATCAATACACTTAACATGGTCTTTGGCTTAATTTTTCATTTTGAATATCGACTGCTGTTCTGTTTTGGAGTGTCCGTCCAATTACAGAGAATGCAATTGATTTTTTTGCACAGGCTGTGCTAAATTGGATTGTTTTATGTAAAGCAGATCAAAGAACATTATTCCCTGAACTCCTGTCTCTGTGTAAAATATGACTCTAATGAGGAAGGGCACCCTGACACGCAAAGGTCTCTATGTATTTTTCGATCTACACTTTTTTGTCAGTGTAAAGTGACATAATAGTCCAACACCAAGTAACAGCACCACCTACTAACACAATGAAACTATAGGGCAGCATTTCTATCTAATGCACAGTGAAGCTAGATTCACACTGTCCTTGGCAACGCATGTTACAGTGGCCACTTCCAGTGAAAAGTCTGAATGTGTATGTATGCGCGTTTCAGGCTTCCGTGTTCAAAACTCTTGCGTTCACGTGTAGCTACGCAAGTTTACATGATAGTTTTTTGGGCTGTATGCACAAAACGCACGGCCATTGAAAGCATGTTAAAAGAAAAAACAGGGTTGAACTTTGATCAGTCAGGTACTTGGGTTTGGTAGGGACGTATGGATGGTGTCCCCTTAATTCATAGAAGTACCGGCTGTTTAAAAATTCATCATGGAGGAAAAATTAATAATTGTGGTTTGTGCGTGCCTGGAATTTCATAGAGCTGTGAAAGAAAAATCCTGCAGCAAGATTTGCAAGACTGCTTTAAAATTTTGCACCAAGCCTCTTCCAGTCAGGAGGTGGACATGCGCTAGTAAACCGTAAAAAAAGAAAAAGAAGACTCTCCCTGTGTAAGGATTCTGTGGTTTAGTTGGTTTACTGGTAATTGTTCTTGTTGCTCCATGGTTTTTTCTTTTCCAGTTTGTTTATTAAATGTTTTATTTTCTGTCATCATGCCTGGTCTCCTGCATTTTGGGTCCTCCACCACCACTTCCTGACACCCTGTTCACCCAGTGTGAACCCCACGGCCTAAATTAATTTTGAAGAGTGAGTGCTTGGTGCGTTCATGACCGCGCGTCACATATCCCTGTGTCTGTGGCTTTAGAGGATTGGGCTTTCGTAAAAATTGTTTGGCTGAGTTTTGTTGTAACTTTTAGCCCAGAAATGTAAAATCTGCATAACACCAAAGTTGTGCAATAAGGAAAAAAAAAACATCTAATTGCGATTTTATTGTGTCATGGCTGTTCAACATCCCAGCAATTCTTTTTAAGTTTAAAAAAAGATGTGAAAAAATATACTAACCACAATAAAAAGTATTAACATACTTATTTTTTTATTTTATTTACTAATATAAAAAGAGCTTTCAAAAGTTCAGTTTTCATACGGTCTATTTCCCATCACAGTTGCAGCACTGGCAGCTGGCGTAAGTAAAAAGGGGTTGCTCCTGTGTTTGTTTTTACTGCAGTGATCTCCTTTTAATAGTTTCCCTCTGGCTTTACTCCTTGAGAAGCAGCACCCCACATCATGTCATGCAGCATGTAACTTAACTGTAGATTTTTGTTGGACTAAGACCTTGATGTTAAGATGGACCTTAATCTTATCACAAAGCAACATAAAATTCAATATTTGGCATAGCCTCAGGTATTATGTTGATAATTCACACAAATACTGTATGTGTAATTAAAAGCTGCCCCATATTCATTTGAAAATCGCTCAATGACCTTTTACAAGAAGCTGCACTCATGAAATATACATGACCCTGAACACAGAATGGCAATCAGAGAATTCATATCTTTTGTACCGTGTGATGCTGTTCTCAAGACAAAGAGTTGTAGTCTCTGAAATTCCATGCCTGTAAAAGGGAACCATTTCTGCTTCAGACTGAAGACGTAATGAATTTATGTTTTATGCCACCTATGGCTGCTAAATTCTAAGATTAGGAAAATTCCTCCAGCAAAGAGTTTCTAAAAAAGCTATTAACAAATGTGAAAATTAAAATGTTGCTTGTTCAAGATTTGTCTTCTTATAAACTTCACTGTATTGTGTTTCAGACTTGCTGTTTTAAAAAACATGTGTACAATAGCTTGAAAAACTACCCAGTAATAAAAGTTGCATGGTACCACATCACAAACGTTCTGTTTTGTAAGAAGAGGAAATTGTTTTAATCCATAAATCCTCAGATCCATCTTTCCTGAAAAGAAAATTATGTGAGATAAAGACCTACCTCAGACCAAGTGGTCCAATTCTGATGTTCTTCTGTTACACTGGTGTCACCATGGGTTCTTGGTTACGTTAGTCTGAAAAAAAAAGGTAAATATACCTTAGATTTTAAATGACAACCAAATCAAGTTAAAATATTTTTTGTTTAAAAGTATAGGCACACTTCCAAAGTTTGTTAAGAGCTGAGAGTCACTTAATATTAACCTTATTTTTTGTGTTGGATCTTAAACCATGCCTGGTAAAACCTGGTTTTTGCAGTGATTTTGTTTGTTGCCTACATATTTTTTAGTAGGACAGGGGGTGTGACACTTTTTTATATTCTTTATAATAGTCAATAAAGCTCCAATCCTACCTATAGTTTCTGTTGGCACCCAGGTATGACCAAAATAAGGACAGCACAAATGGATTCACTTGTCCACTTGGAAAATAAATGGCTGAATACCACAAAAACAATAAAGGACAGTTTTAAGGATGCCTTCTTAGGTTCAAGCTATTTGGTTGAAATATTTTCTATTTTTTATACACCTTTTATACACCTTAACGCCCCCAAATCCTCTTTTATCCAAAGAAACATTTTTAAAGCTGTTTCAGTAGCCTGAAAATCAATTTGTTAAAAAATAATGTAATCTTGTTGGTTTTAATCTGAAGCCAAATAAAAATAAACAACTTACGATGAAAACCTAAAAGTGAGATCATTGTAAATAAGTCCTTACTTTAACCCTGCTTTGACAGAACCTCGCCAAATTACATCACCAGCTTTCTCTTGTCCCAGGTGTTTAACTCTGATGTGCTAATTGGCTGCTGTCTAGCATTTTACGTTCATCAGCTGGATCAGCCAGCAGATCTAGCTGTCAGCATTCAAAGTATTTCTTGAAATGCTCCAGTTAAATGAAGGGACTTACTAACTTCTGAGAAGTTAAAGTAGCTTATTGATGGTTCAATAGAGTTTCAGTTGCTAGGGGAAACCAACACTTTACCCAATACACCTCACTTCCTTTTCCATTTCACTATCTTTTGTTGCTGATCCGATAAGCTAATAGCCAGCGGGTGTGTCTGTTTGGTTTCCATAGAGAAGTGGAAATGTGTTGCATTACAGCTGTCTGTTTCTTGTCTCCTCACTTAAATCACCGCTTTCACATTCCTGGAGGCTAGTAGGCTACTAGAGCTAAGAGTGTCATCTTTGAACCTTTGCCCCGCCTCTAAATGTGTGTGCATGTGTGTGCAGAAGAGGGAAACGAGACGAAGACGGGGTCACTTTCTATTTCTCTGGGTCCTCCCTTTCTGAGCTGTCATCACTTCCTGGCACCTTGCACACGGCACAGCTGCAGGGGAACCACTCTGTAGGGAACCTTCGTTTCCATCTGTCTCCAATTCACAGTGGCTCCTATTTAGAGCAGCTCAGCGGCTGTGCATGCCATGAGCCACGAGCAAGGGGAAGAGGCCAGGTTTTTGAGGGTCAAGAGAGGTTGATATCAACATGCTCTGGTTCAAGGCAAAAGGATCACAGGACTTTGTTTTGGCCGAGGCAAACTTAACACGACTCGTGTCACATTAATCTCATTGGAATATAGTTTGTATTTCCTTGCTCTGTCAGTTCTTGTTATTGAACCTAAAGAATAAACGTGGCGTGCACACTACGGAGCGCTGCAGCCAAACACCAGGTTCCTAGTTATCAAAAACAATGTCACCAGTTACACCACTGAGTCCATGTGTGTCTTCACAGCTTTGTGTCTCCAACATGTGCATACACAACGTGTAATCCTGAGCTTGTGTCTGTTTCTGTGAGTATGATGCGCGGCTTAATTTAGCAGGTGTGCTTTGACAGTTCTTGAACAAGTGCCAAGGCTGCTGTGTGAAGGATAAGAAAGAGGAGGCGCTCGTTGTGCATCTGTGCGGAGCTCCGCTGTGACAGATGGGGACGGTTTAACTTATAGAGTTCTGTTAAGATCTGTAGGTTTGTCTGACGCTGTCTGTGCCAAACAGGTGTGTATTCTAAAACACCTCAGAGGAAGAAAAAAAAAGGTGAACATGCTTCTACTGAATTATTTGTCTGCTGGGGATGTTTGTGAAATGCTGTGGGTGTGCTTTCTTCTTTCTTTTGGCCTTAAAAACATTCTCAGTAACTTTCTCCATTATGTGGAGTGTGGAAAAAAAAAAGAAATTACTGTTGCTATAGTTGTAAAACATAAAACAATAGGTGTAATTTTTGGAAGCACCATCCCTAAACACTCACAAATTTGCAAAACAATAATTCTCAGTTTCTATGAAAAAGCTAACTTTTCAGCTGGGATTGAGATTCAATGTTTCAAATTGTAGAATGCCTTTAGAAAATGTGTAAATGTTGCACCATGCTGCAGTATGTTGGCGCAAGATGCCCCTCAATTGGCTGTAGAGTTGAAAAGTTCAGACTCTTAGTAGTGGCCAGGTGTCTCACAGGCGGGCAAGAAACTTCACCATATGGCAGCTTCTCTCCCACAGATGCCAGCCGTCCCAACTGCTGACTTTCTCATGCTCTACTTTTGCTGCGCAAGGTGAAAAGTTGCATTGCACTGGAGCATAATGCTGATGTGTTTACATTTATAATGGAAGAAAAATATAGTTGGTCATAGGAAGCTGCTTTTGTTAACCAAAGAGACTAGAAAATTAGACTGACAGGTTTGGATTTTCTCAGGATTTCTGAAGCACCAACCAAAGTTGCAGATTATTTAGCTTCTTTCCTGCATGCTGACTGGAGGTTTAAAGTGGTAATGAAGTCCTGCTGTGTCCTCCTGCTGGGTTTGTATTTGGTGAAGGGTGCCTGTGTGTTGCTGATAGAGGGATCTCTCTGACACAACTGCTCTGGCCCGTCGCATCTGGGAGCAAGTAGCAGCAGCCGCTGGGGGTTGATAAGGAGAGGCTAGCTGCTCTCCTGTAACTCTCGTATTTTTTTTTGCCTCCTTTTGCTCCCCATGCTCTCCTCCCTCTCTGTTCCTCCCTCCAACCATCCTACCTCCCATCATCCTCCTGACCTTATCTGGAGGGAGAAGGCACCACTGGGTTGCTACTGTGATAGCACCTGCCAGAACCAGAGCTGGCCTCTGGTGATTATGGGGGGAATCATTATCTCTCTCTGCCTGAAAACTCATTTTATACCTAGGAACATCTGGGGATGGGTTCTTGGGGAAGCATGGGCTTCCATAAAAGGTAACACATAAAACTCTGCACTGGTGTGTTCATTGGTGTGTCATAGAAGGACGTTGGGATGCAAGAGCAAAAGGCAAGAACGTGTACATCAAAGGACCCTCACATATACCGTATTTTCCGCTCTACAGGGCGCACCATCAATGAATAGTCTATTTAAAAATGACGTCATATACAAGGCGCACTGAACCATAAGGTGCAATTAATTGGGACAAAAGTCAGAGATATAAGCCTGTCAGTCAGTCAGATTCTAGTAATGGCAGCGTGTTACAGATAAATTCTGGTATTACTGTAATACCATAATTTATCTGTAACACGCTGCATATTAGCCAAGTTTGGATATTCACAACACCCTTCAAAAACAGAGGTTGTGTCCTTTGTTTTATTTACTGTGTTAAATTAGATGCCGTAATGTGCTCGTATTGATTAGAGTTTCACTTCATGAAATTGGTGATGTCATATTCGCTCTTTAAAAGGGAAAAAAAAGTAATGAGCAAGTTGTCCGAATTGCTTTTAAAATCCAGGCCACTACATAGTCCCGCGCTAAATAGTTTTTTAGTGGTTTGGGATTAGGGAAGAAATTCGAACATAGTCAGACTGATACCTTTAAAGCAAACATTACTGTGACCACACTAACTCCCAAACGTGTTGATAACATGTAAAAAAGCACAGTCAGACACTACTACAATATTAACTGTGTTAACATATTTACAATAACATGCGATGTACCTCTCAAAATGGCTTTGCAGGCCCAGATGTAGCCAGCCCCACAATGGGGTGCAGGTATAATATAAAGGGGGAGGGGGGGTATTCCCCCGATGTCCAACCCCTAATATTGGGATGAGCACATGCAGGACATGGCTTTGGGCCGTGCTGAGGCTGAATTTGTTGTTTTTTACGTCTGTGATTCTATGTGTCCATCTGTCTGTCTGTTCATCCTCAAGTTTCTTTTGTCTTTTATTTTAGTTTTATATTTTTCTGTGTTTGTTTTATGTTTAGTTCTTTTCATTTGTGGATTTTTGCCACATTTTGGGGGGATGTCATGCCATCCTTGACCATGCCTATATGTATATTTGGCTTTTTTGCTTTAGCACAACTAGAAATAATCAATATATAAGGCAGTCTGGATTATAATGCGCAATGGGCCCTATTGTGCGGAAAATACGGTATGTAAATAAGCTTGATCATGAATATAATAAAAAGTAAAATCCTGGACTTCAACACAAATTTAGTTTTTTCTGTGATGATCTGCTCTCTGCTTCCCTTCCTTTTTCACCTCATATGTTCTCACAGCACTTCATATCCTGCAAAGAGCATCTGTTTTCATTTCGCTGACTATTACACTTTTGCTGCCATTTCCCAAAAGTAGATTTAATTTAATCAGCTGCACAGGGAATTCATCTGCTATTTAAATAGTTATTTGGACTTTCAATTTGCTCTTTTTCACGCTGATAATGTGCTAACTTTATCACAAAACCCTGTGCAAGAAGCATTATAAATGTGGGAAATTCCAGTGGTTTAACAGATTAAAATAGACACTAAAAACACCTAAATTGCACATTTTGCACACACTCTGGGTTTATAGAAAAATCACTTCTCTGTCTCTTGTCCCCCACACCTAAAAACTGAAAAAGCCACAGAAGGTTGTCTCACTTCCTCTCTGCTGATGACCATCTGTGTGCTGGTTTCAGCCAGACTCTTGGCACATCTGTGTACTCACATCCCTTCTCACTTCTCTCATCAGCACTGTACTTGCACCATCAGAAATGTCTCTTTGTATTTTTTTAACTAGGTTGTGCATGATCAGTGCTGAGAGACTTGATGTTACACCATGGCCATTTTGTGCTTTTGAGTTGAGTGTCTATGTCTGTGGAGTAACAAGACACCCTTTGTGGATTTTTTAGTACAGAAACCAAAAAAAAAACACAGCAAGCATAAAGACAATTTTATCAGACAAACACAGAAAATTGCATTTCTTTAGTTGCAATTTCAAATTCAAGTTTCATCAAAAAATGAATAAAGCTAACTTCTTTTGTGCAATTACAGCATAATTTCTGCGTGAGTCAGGGATTTTTCTCCTAAGAACCCGGTAACTTTTGTCGGCAGGTTCTGTGTACAAGCCTGGTCAAGAAACCCAAGTTAAGTCGCTATTCTGGTATGAATTATGGTTTTAAATGAGGGGATTAAGTTGTGATTTTAAAAGAAATGAAAAAAAAAACAGAAATTAAGTCAAATTAAGCATCCATACATCCATCCGTCTACAATTCCTGCTTAGTCCAGAGCAGGGTTAATTGTGCATTTTCCAACGATTTCAGGGTGAAGGTGGGGTACACCCTAGACCAGGGGGGTCAAACTCATTTTCACTGAGGGTGACATCAGCATATTGGTTGTCCTCAAAGGGCCAGATATTACTTATACATGTAACTAAATGTAATGAAAAATAAATGCAACTAGTCCTTAACGTTAAATAACTCTAATAAATAAACTACCGGTAATAAATATTTATTTATTATAACTTTTTAACGTGACAATTCCAGTTGCATAGAAAACAGATGTTTGCTTGTTACTTTAGCATAAATCCTTTTACATTTGATTCTGTCAGGTTAGGTTATATGGACAGTGCTTAAATCCTAATGTATAGTTGCCCAATCTGATATTTCAAGTCTGATTCCGCCTAGATATGAATAAATACAGACCATTTTTTATTTTTTATTTCATGAAATTCAAAACTTTTATGCTCTCGTGGGCCACATAAAATGGGCCACATTTGGCCCCCGGGCCTTGAGTTTGACACATGTGCCCTAGACACTTCGCTAGTCCATCGCAGGGCCACACAGAAACATACAACTACAACCACAACTTTGGAATGATTTATAGTCACCAGTGAACCGATTGACACAGATTTTTGGATCATGGGAGGAAGCCAGAGTGCTTGGAGAAAACTCATGCATGCATAGAGAAAACATGCAAACTCCACACAGGAAGGTCCCAGTCGGGATGCAAACCAGGGCTATTTGCTGAGAAGTGAGAGTACTCATAACCGTGCCACAATGCAGTCACTGTGAGCATCTTGTTGATTTAAACACGTGACAAAAAGGTTATGCATTCTCTTTTTTAAACCACCTGCTAACTTTTTCTAAAAGCCACAAGATGCAATTGCATTTTAGAGGATTTTGAGGCTTTGGTCTCTAAACAGGTGATAAGTATTTGGTGGGTTGGGGTCAGAGAAATATGTACAAGAAGCAAGTCAGTGAAGTCAGAATTTAAAAGAGATCTCCAAATTCTTTTTTTTTTTTTCGTCTGGTAAACTGCAGTATCCAGCAACCATCTTCTATGACACTTCAAATTGTATGTATTGTTATATCTTTTTAATGTCTTATACTTCTCTTTATCAATAATTTCAGTAGAACTGTTACAAAAGTATGTATGGTATGTTCAAACCTTGAGTAGGGAATACATCAGTTGCACGAATCACCCAACAACAGTTAAACCACCTGCCTAACATTGTGTTGCTGTTTCTTAATCATTCTTCCTTGGACACATTGCTCTGCAGGAGTCCTGTAAATACTGACAGCAGGTCTTTAGGTCGTCTACAGACATGTGCAGTTGTTCTAGTTGATTGGGAATTGGGATATCAAGTGTTTGACGCTTAGAACAGAGTGCAGGCCGCTTTATTGTGTTGATCAAGGGGATTGCTGTTGCCATGAAGCATGCACTTGGTTACAGTTTCGGACAGAGCATGGACGAAACAAGCATATGAACTTTAGGTGTTTTAATATAATCCATTTAAACATGTAGTTTGAAGTACTGCATTATGTGGAGTACAAGTCAGTGCCGGGATGCGGCTTTTGCATGATTTATCAAAATTAAATAGCAACAACCACTAGAGGGCACTGTAGGTCTGTGTGTGACAGTTTTTGTTACTAACAGCAACGCAGAAGAAGAGGCGCCGCTCAGTCTAACAGCGGGTTCGGCGAAATTGTCCCAAATTACAGAGGATTAAATATTCAACGAATTTAGTAATTTGAAGTATTATAAAGAGTTTAGTTGACTTTTTAGCGTGTTCTTTATTCTATGGTTATCTGAAGGATTGTTCATATGTTGAGCTTATACACCAGATTCCCTCATAATTCATTAAGCTAAATAAGCATCAAATTGTTACTGTAGTGAAGTGTGCATATATTTAGTCTATTACTCTTATCTTTTCTTTTATTATGATTTTCCTTTTTTTAAGATCAAATGACAGTTCTTGGTCTTATATTTTGTTGAATAAATTTCACCAAAAGTGCAACTCATTTATGATTTTTTCTTTTTTACTATGCATTATTTTGCTGCTGCGACTTAAACTCTGTAGCAACTTTTAGTCCGAAAACTACAGTAGTTTTAATAACAAAAATAATTTGTCAGTGATCTTACATTTCAGCTAGTTAGAATTTAAAAAAAAATTTGCTAACATGTCTACATAAAATGGCCAAAAAAAGAAAGAAGTTGATTTTTTTTTTCTTCAATTTAGGGGATGGGATGTAGAACAAAAACCGATAGCCCTAATATAAAGTTGTAAGACCACAACTGACGGTTGATGCTGACATTTTTGGAAAACATCTTGTTTGTGCACTGCGATGTGTCAGCAAACTGTTTAGGGTGTCCCCACCTTTGCCTTACTGTGTTGGTGGGTGGGCTCCAGCATCCCCCTGTCCCTGCTCAGGAATATGTGATAACTTTGTTTAAGCATTTCTCCAGTCAAAATTCCTCTGAGCTTACCAGTCCATATGTCCCCAAATAGGATGCTTTGATTAGGGACAACAGGATGTTCCTTTGTAACTACCAGGCAAGGTGCACAGAAGAAAAGAGATGTAAGTCAAACGGAGCACGGAGAGGGGAAGGAGTGGTTGCTGGTCGACACAGCTGGTTCCTGACAGAGGAAGCCCACATGGAGGCCCAGGTCCTACTCACTGCTGTCATCTGCTGCTATCAACTCAGACAGAATTGCTCCCTGGTCTCCCCAGAGGCTGAAGCCCTGCAACACCAGAGAAAAAAAACCTACACACATAAACTGTAACATCCAAGCACCAGATACACACTTCTCTTTTGAGCCGCAGAGGCAGGCAGGGCAGGAGGAGGGTTCAGCTGCGAGCACAACCCCTCAGACACGGCCACAAGACAAGCTGACCTGCTGCTGACACTCACTCTTACGCGCTGCTGACTGTCTCGGTCACACTTTGGAAAAGAGAGAGGACGGAAACATCAACCAAACAAGTGTGGAAAAAAAGAAAAATCCAGGATTTCCAAGGAATAACACAGCTGAGACCTGGAACAACCTGGAAATAGGAGTTTTTCTGTCTCTCCTCATTTTTTGAGACACAACATCAACTTATTCCTTCTGGCAGGTCAATAGCTCAAATAACAATCTCCTGGAGCATCAGAAACTATTTATAATATAACATTATGGAAAGAAATGTGGACACTCTTGAAATTTGTTGAAAGAGAACAAGCAGAGAGAAAACGTCCCACAAATTTGAGCCAAAGGTGAGACTTAAGTAAGTTTTGTGTCCACATCAATTGACGGCTTGTACAAAAGTCTCCAGAAAGGCTAGACATGTCTGCTGAGGTCCATTTGGAACACCACAAGAGGGCTGGCCTGACAGCCGGGTCATCCTATGCTTCATCGCTGGCTGCGTGTGTTCCCACGGTCACGCTAATCAGCCACCGGGAGCTAAGGGAGAAACCAGCTCCTCACAGAGTCCAGCCAAGGAGCCTGGATCTTCAGCTGACAGCCAGCAGCCACTACAGATGCGGTGAAGGTAGGAGTGCGTCATTTTATGTAGTCTTTTGGCAGCGTTAACTTTGATGAGTGATGAGGGGCTTGCAGATGTCAGGTCTGTTCATTAAGTAGAGGTGATTGACACATAATCAGTTTGTGTTGACTCAGTACCGCATGCTATGAGGGCATCGTGGGGCTTCTTTAATCTCGAATGTGGAGCAGGTATTTGATGATTGAAGAGGGAAGATTCAAGGTCAGAATTATTTCAGAAAGCTCCATCCTTTCCTGCAGCGAACGAATATGTGCAAAACAACAATTGCTCCATTCTAACGTTATCATAAATTGTGGCATCCCTTGTTGTCACCTTTTCACGCTGTCAGGTAAAAATTAAGATGTCACTAATGGAAGGAGGGGGCAGGGTCTTCCTCTAGGGTTCCCTATGGAGCTGCAGTGCCGGGGTTTAGCTTCAGTGCCTTCACTTCCAGGTCAATAAGGGTGACTGACACGGTACAACCCAGAAGTGAGCTTTCTGCAGCCAGATGAGGGGTATTTCAGAGGCACCCAGGACCAAGGGGATGAAATATAACTGATTCAAAAGAGGACTCAAAGCACAAAAGTAAAAATGGAAACCCAACTTAAAGGCTTCATTCAGGGAGATGCATTGACAATCAGGCTTTAAAGGACTCATTTTATAGACTGTTAATATGTAGGAACCATAAGCCAGTCCAAGGACTAATACCCAGCGTAGTGAATTACCTGCAGCACATACCGTCTCTTGGCAGTAATGAGCTTTGTGAACGTTGCTGTGATAAGGCCTCTATAATTAGGCTTAGTCATAAGCGTACCCCCTGTAATTCTGTGATAAAAACCCAGCAGAATTCAGCTGCTGGTTCTGTGACTCATCACACTCATGCATTCACCAAATCAAAATGTAATTTTTGTAACTGTAAACAAAGCCTTTTGTCTAAAGAAACTGACCTACCACCTGAACACTAACATACATATATGTAGGTGTGTACAGTCCAGCAGTATGTAAATGCTGCATGTGTTTGTGCGTGCAACCATGAGTGTATGTGTGTGAGGTGTTGTGAGCCGCAACATAGGCTTCCTGTGAGGGAGCAGATGTCGCAGAGCTCAGGCACAGCTGCGACGGGCGATAACCGCAGTGGCAAGAATATGTCGGCACGCTGGCTCTTCTCCTTGGGTCTTATCAGCCACATGCAGCACGCCGACTCACACACATGCACACACACACACACACACACAATCACACAGACACTCCACAATAAGGAACTGCCACCCAGCACCAGCACACTCTCACAGCAGGCCCAGATAGAGCCACTAAAGCAGCGGGAGAGATGGAGAGAGGAAGAAAAGCAGCACGAACTAAATCAAGGGACTTTGACGGAAAAGGTGCAGAGGATCCCTAACAAAGCCTTGGCTCACGTCTGCTATATCATAGACTTTATAATTTTGTGCCAATCCTAATCCTCAACAGAAATGAATGGGATATTCTTTACGCTTTTATCCGGCATAAAGGGGCATACCACCATAAATAACACCTATAGAGGCAGACTTTTGCCAGTTTCTCAAACTTGATGGTATAATTAGGGTCTCCAAAGACGTGAATTGTCATTTAAATTTCAGACAAAAACAATAATATGTTTTTTTCTTAATTTGATGCTGACAAAAAAACAGCACATGATTCTTTCTAGTTTGATATGACCAGAAACCCAAATGTTCCTGACAACTGACATAATGATCTAGCGGGTCGATGACACACATGACTTGGAATAACCCTAAAGGAATAAAAATCGTCTGACATGACCCTCCACAAATACTCCCACACTGAAAAAACTGAATCTTAACAAAGTAAAAGGTTTTCAAGAAAAACTGTCTTATTGTTTTTTTTTTTGTTTCAGATTAAAAATATTCTTATTGAGAACATTATTCAATTGGAAAATAATCCTTCTTTATTAAAATCTTTCTCAGAAATTTATTTAAATCATAAGACAGTTTTTCTTAACCCACTGGCAGATTTCTTTTAACATTTAAAGAATGTATTTCAAACTTTAAGAATTTTGGACTTAGTTGTATTTTGTCGGCTTTTGCAGTGGAGGTTAACAATAAGCTGCTTAAATGAGGCGTATGGCATCTTCAAGAATCAATTTCATGGCGAAATTCACGTCGACTTCAGTTCTGTCTCTTTTTTTTTGTTGATTTCTTATGGGTTTATTTGGCTGTTGTGCCTCATCACTCTCCTTAGAGGGAAATTTTGAAAACCAAAGTGTGAAAAGTTTCAAATCACATAAGAAAGTCTTTCTTTCTCACAGCTTTCCTGCTCAATGACAACATCATGCAAACATGAGAGCAGATAAATGTGAAGCATTGCAAGAGAAGATGAAGTGCAAATCAATAAACGCAGAGAAAACTTTAGGCTGCCTCTTTTTGGAGTGACAAGATGGTGAAGAGGTGCGTTTGTGTGAGACAGAGAGAGCAGTTATCCTCTTTATTTCCTCAGCCCCAGCTTTGTGGTTTCTATGAGGAACAGATGTTCACAACTCGATACAGAGTCTCATCCCCCTCAACTCCCTATCAGTGCCAGCTCCCCCAACTGCCTGCATGGCACACTTACACACTGTTGTCTCATGTGAATGCGCCTTCCACTCTCACCTGCATTCTGTGAACGTCTCCCTCTGCGGCTCGGCCAGCATATCCTGTTCTTGAGTCAACACTTGATTTAATCAGGTGTGACTTCCTCCTTGGTCAGTTTGCACTGCTGCATCTCAAATGTGCTCAGAGCTGTTAGCCACATGGACTTTTATTGTTTTCCATCTGTACACCTTAATGTTTGTAAATTACAGTCTTCTGCAAGCGCAGTTTAGCTGGATTCATTTCCCGGACTAAAGGATTTGGGTAAATCTTTTGCTGTTTAACCTTATTACCAATATTTTCTGCTCTATGCTTTGGGATTTTTGTTCTAGCAGTCCATGAATAAAAGATGCTTCAAGAGGTAATTGTTTCTTTTGGCTCAGAAATGAAAAGACCCTTTAGTGTCTCATATATTCAAGACAGTTATGTCCTTTTTTAAATACAGGATGAAAAAACTATAGCCTGCAATACTAAACAATTAAATGACCTCTTTCTTCTTGTGACAATAGTTGAGGATTCTCCAAGGACATTAATGTATCGGGAAGCATGCATTTTGAATTCCAATCATGTCTCAGAAAGCTGCCACTTTACTGCTCGATTTCAGACAAAATGTCACAGGGTCCATGGCTGCAATTTGTAAAAGCAGCATTTGAGCGCTTGCGCTTGTGTGGGTGGGTCAATGATCCGTTACACCGTGCCATAGTGCTGAGAAAATCTCCTTCTGCCCCTGCTGTGGTATAATAAAGCAGTTTAGAAACATACTTGGGTTAAAGATGCTGATGACAAAAGGTGAGACATAAACATCCTTTTAATATGCACAAACACACACTCACATAAAAGGTGATCTAAAATTCCTGAACTCATATTTAGAGGCATGTGACTCAGAAGCAAACATTAGATTGTTATTGTGACACAAAGAGGTATTTTCTTTTTCTTTGTCAACTTTCATTGGTGTGAGAGAAGCTTCTGGACTGAACACTGGTGATAGTAATGGCAGCTTCGTAGGAGTGTGATGTGTTTAGAAAGGGATAGTGGAGGAGAAAAAAGCGCGCGAATACAATTGGTCTAGCGTTCGTTTCAGCCAGCTGAAGGCCTTATCTCCTTTCAACACACTAGCCTGTGACTGCCACTATAGGAAGGGATTTACAATGTGTGAGCAGAGGAAATGTTGCAAACTTCTCTCTTTCCCTCATGCTTTTAGTCTACATATTCAGCACGGCAGCACAATGGATGAACTCTGTTTTTGTGTCTCAGTGAGTGCTCCAGCTTGCAGAAGATTCGCTCAGCATAATAAGAATCCAGAGCGGTGGACGGGGTGTCTGGTGACGCAGAGATAGAGTAAAAAAGGAAGGTGAGACAAAGGTGTCTTTGTCATTACTGCCTTCAAAGATGTTTCCAATCGCAGCGTTGTGGCGCAGAGAGTTCATGAAGGTGACGGTGAGCGTTTGCGTACCTTCTTTGTGCAGTTTATCAGGTCTACCCCATGAAGCGTCGTAACTAACCTGGTGACCGCTCAACAAAAGGCCAAATTAAGTGGAGTGAGAGGCTGTCGTACAGGCAGGCTGACAGGTTGACTGACACTGTTCCCGTGGAGAATAACATCTTGTCAATCTTGGTGCTGTCACCTTGACAGGGATCCTTTCTTTGGATGCAACCCTCATCAGCAGCCTTCTGTCAGTCAAGGCCACACATACACACCTCTATCATTCTAAGTATTCTGCACAATGAAAAAACAAGCTATACACAGGCAGGCTGAGGAGACACATTCAAAAGCACAAAAACAGGTTATTGTATGTGGATAAAATAGGTGTTTTCTGCATAAAGTGGGAAAAAATACATTATTTGGGGGGTCTCCTACAGTCTTGGGTGTCCTAATACAGTGTACTGGCTTAAGTCTGGCAAAGAGTATTGCATACTCTTAGTTCAGAGTCAAAGTCATTCATCCGAAATGTTGCATGTTGAAAAGGTGCACTTTTGCATGTGAACTCCTTACTTCACTCTTAAGCTTTTCACCCCCCTCGGCAATGCCCATTGAAGCTACCACTTCCAATGAAAAGTCAATGTAAACGTGTGTAAATGTGCATTTTGGACTTCTGTGTTCAAAACTCTCACATTTACGCGCAGCTATGTACATTTTTATGACTATTTTCGGGTAAATTTCTACAAAACAGCCATTCAATGTTCTTTGCAAGATGACATCCCTTTTAATTAATGGAAGTGCCAACAGTTTGATAACTGATTATTGAGGAGAAATTAATCATTGCAATTTGTACTCGGCCGGAAATATGTAACACCAAGTCTTTCATTTTTTATTTTAGAATAGAGCTGTGAAAGAAAAAGCCTGGAGCAAGATTTGCCACATTTGAACCACTTGAAGATTTTGCAACAACTTTCAGCTAACAAAGAAAATGTGTGGGCTAAATGTGCGTTTAAATGTGCACGTCACATGGCCGGTGTGAACATACAGTAGCTTAACAAATCCATCTAGAACCTTTACATAAGTGTATTATCTTTATGTAAGATGTTTTGGTCTAACCAAAGTCATCCATGTGATGTCACTTTGTACATTGGCCGGTGCAGAAACGCACTTACTGCTTTAGTGTGAAAGCTGTGTTTGTTTTTAAGTAAGGATATATCAGAGAGACCAGAGTGTGGTTTCTGTCTGTGTGTACTTTACAAGCAGGTTCTGTTGAATTTGTAGACACAGGTGAGGTCAGTTTTGTCTTCTGTTCCTGCTTAGAGTTTGTGTGTGTGTGTGTGTGTGTGTGTGTGTGTGTGTGTGTGTGTACCTGTGTGCATGCACGCACACAGAAAGAGGGTAGATGGGTGGGGTGGAGGGGCAAGCAGACTGAACAGGACAGGTGGAGAATTCTCACTATAGAGAGGGCAGATGGACCTTATCTGCCCTTTCTTCTGTCTCTTCTTGTGTTAACCTGGGGGGTGACGATACCAAAAAACTTTTCTTTTTAGTTTGGAAAATGTATTTACTTAATTATAAAAAAAACAAATGATATATTTTTAAAATAGTTTTCTCATTTTCATGATTTTTCTCAATCAAAATCCAAACTTCTCTTCAATTTTGGACTGTTGATTAGGAATGCACTTCAATATATCGTTACATTCCCTGCAATAGTCACAGATTTTTGGTTAGGTTATAAATACACACGTTGTCTTACAAATCCAATTCGAAATTTGTTTCATAAATTGCCATTAAAATCTGCTTTCCCTGGATGACAAAATATTATAGACACCTATAAAAAAATAAAACAGTAGAAATTATCACACTAAAACTATAACAAAAATTATGAGTGCTTTCAGTGTGTAAATAAAAAGAAAAAGAAACATATGCGTGGCATTAACAAGTAGACACTATTTTCTCTGATCATAGCACTATTTACTACACAAGTCCTGTCTTCCATCTGTCCACCCTAACATCAGTCCAAGGCTGTTTATGGCACCTGAACACTGAGCAAACTGTAAATTTTCACAGGCTTCGTAATAATTCCTGGCGGACGTTCACAAGCCGACTGACACATTCTTTTGCATTATGCAGCTCCCAGAAAGCTGTTGTGAAAGTGTTAAACAACGCTAATAAAGTCTGCAGCTTGCTGTTGCCCTTGTTGTGGCCGTGTGGTGCTGATGTGAGGAAACAGCGGCTCCCACGGGCCAGATGTGGTACTGCAACACAGCGGAGTCCCGGGATTAAAAATGATGCAGCAGTCACCACCTTTGAGTTTGCCGAACACTAGTCAGACTTAATGCAAACATATTTATTCATTCATTTATTTATTCATATATTTTTTTATAGATTTTGTACTCTGTTAAAACATCCAAAAAGATTTAACTGACATTCGAAATTGCACTTTGAATGTGCATCAAATTTATCCTAAAGTTACAGTTGTAAAATACATAAATACGGTTAGATCTGTGTCACTTTAGCAAGGATTTCTGTGCAATAGCAGCACGCTCTCATGGTACTCGAGAGAGACAGAGAAAGAGACATAGAGAGACACAGACAGAGAGAGGGAGGTAGTGTGGAGTCGGGAGCTCCAGATGGTGTTTAAACGCAGACAGAAGGCTACAGCGAGGACACGGAGAGAGGAGGAGGAGGAGAGCGCCACGGTTACTGCGCACAGTGGCTCGCCTGCTCCGCTCATCACTGAAGACAAAAACAAGTCCCCCAATTGCCCCCTTTAAAAACATTTCTATTGTGAACTGACGTTAAAAGAAGCCTTTCTAAAACGTACAAGTATTTTTTTGACGTTTTTCCTGAGGACGTGAATGTTTCTCAACACGAGCGTCTAAGCGCCGCTTGACGGAGGAGCGGCGCGTCGGAGGCGGACAAGCGGCGAGCGCCTCGCGCGCGGATGTGCTTTTCACAGGAAAACGCAGCGAGGAGGAAAAACTAAAAACAGAGGCGAGGTCTGCTCTCCTCTTTGGATATGACAACTTTCTCCTGACGCCACGGACTTTGGCTTGACTGTGACAGCGGTTCTGAAGGTGTCCCAGGTGAAACACCCTGGGACGCGCACGCTGGGACACCCCCTGGACGCAGAAGATCCGCATCCCAACTTTGGGAAGGACTTCCAAATATAAATCAGAGGCTGATCAATTGTTTTATTTCCTTAAAAGGAGAACACAAAGGACGTCATTTGCTGCAGGTCAAACTGCTTTCTATTGTTTCTTCTGTCTGGAGGGGGAAGAATTGTTCCGTACAGCGGATTTAAATGACTGGGACAAGTTCTGAATGTGACACAGAGACAGCAGAAGACACTGATTAGACAAAAAATAATAGTATTCAAAACAAAATCAACCAAAGACAGCAGTTTGATTAAGGAATAAGATTTGGCTCTGTTTATTTTATTTTTTAATTTTCTCTTTTTTTCCCCTCTAACTGAGAAGCAAGATACCTCACACCCTAATTTATTAAACCTGGACCCCATCTGAACCCCCAAAGGAAGCTAAACATTTCCATATGTGTAAAGACTGTCGTTTTTTTTCCCCTCACAGCATCTCAGAGCTAGAGAGAAAAAGGGTTCTGAAGGCTTTAATTTTCACCCCCCCATGGATGCGGATTGAGACTATTTAAAAACCTCCTTAGAAACTATTTGGTGTGGATTACCACCTTTGGCATTACCTCAGCTCGACCTCGACCTTGACAAAGTAAGTAAAAACCTGCACAGATGCTGGAACAAGCAACTTCCCTGAATGGCGGCAGGTTTGATTTAGTGGCTGAGAGTTGGTTAAAGCTGCTGTTTTCTAGAAACTGTATAAAAGAAAAGTTTTGTGTTTATAAGGAAACCTTTGAAGTATATTGCACAAAGTCCTATATGTAAAGAGACTTGCTAGAGTAAATATTAAGAATGCTTTTAAATTTAGGAAGATGAGAACAACTTGGTTTTTCTGTTTCTTAGGGGCCAACTAAGATAGATATGCGTTTTTTTTTTATTGTACATGTTTTAGTGAGGTAAAAGAGGAAGACAGAGGTGAGGTCATGAGTTGTTTGTCCTGCCTGACTGTGCTGCACATCAAAGACAAAGTGAGGATAGCAAATCCCTGGTGATTTTACCGTCCATCTATGCCACATGACAGTGACTGGTGTGAAGAGATAAATGCCTTCCATTTACCCTGACCTGAACTGCCTCAAAAAAATGGCTCGTCACCTTTTTGTGTGACAAAGCTTCATCAGTGTCTATTTTTTTATATTTATTTTTGCAAAATAAACTAAAAAAAAAGTGAGGATCGTGCTTTTCTGGTGAGTGCAGGGCGTGTGCTTTACTGTGGGAGACTAGAATGTTATCCACTGAAAAATAATCAATTGGAAAGCTCAAATAGAACCAGTGATTTATTACACCTTCAAGAGGAAATAACTAGAGGTTTTCACTCCCTCCCACTTGAACAGCCTCAGCGATGAACTCTGCGAGTGCAACAGTAAAACACTCCAGCCATTTTCTCTGCAGGACACAGCCCTGCATAATTGGCCCTGGTAAATATCATCTGAATAATTGAACAGCTGATAATAGTCTTGAAGAATGGATGGGAGGTTGCAGAGGTGAAACCGCAGTGCAGACACCCTGCCTCACCGCACATTATATTCCTCCAACACCACCAAGGCGAGCATCTCGTCTACCCTCCTTGCAGCCAATCAGCGGATCCTTCCGGCTGCTGAAGCAGATGTACCCACTTCATCACTAAGTAGCGCTCTTAAAAGGCAGGCCATTCATTATGACCCCGGTGTGCAGTGTTTGTTCATTTCCATCTACCACAGGTGCACCCTTTCGGATGTCTTCTACTTCATGTGCAGAAACATGATGAAATGTGCTCCTCACAACTGTTGTGCCACCATTTAGTACCCACACGAGGCAGTGTTGACAATCACCTCCTCGTGCGTTTGACCACCAACATTGCTGTTGAACATCCTCATCCTTCAGTGCCAGAAGGGCAAGCAGACTGAGAGTTTCCTCCATCCTGTGACTTGATGCTGCATTACCTGCTTGTTGTTTACCGTGCCACTACGTGGGACTGCTCGGCGTGCTTTGTGTGTGGTGACTGTAGTGATCTAAATGCATGCAGCACAGGTGAACCTGACTGTCTTCTAATTAATGAGGGGAACAGATGGCCCTGGGTGGGCGGGAGCAGCGAGCGCACCGCGACTCGGTCAGGTGGTCAGCACAACACAAACACCTGGGACCTTCACAAACTAGATATGTGGCATTCGTGAGCGTGCGCTTGTTTTTCTTTGTTTGGCAAAACATACAGGTCTGGTGTTGGATTTTATGGCCTATTCAGTTAGATCTGTTTGCAATTTCTCTACGTGTGAGAGGAGAACCTCATGTTTTAAAGATGAACAATTGCGTTGGCAAATTACTTCTGTTCGTGTTTATAGTTGTAGAAGATAAGGAACTTTCTACAGATAAATTTGGTGTGCATATCATCCAGTTTTGAAGGCAGAAAGCGATGTTAACTGTTTGGATCACTGCTATCCTGGCTCCTGAGAAAGTTCTGGTTACCTCCCGCCCTTTCCCACTTTTTATGGGTGTGTGCGCTGCTCTTATTTTGACCTGGTCTGTTTCACATGTGTTTGATATTACTGTGACAGCCTCCCCGGGGAGACGGGGTAATGTCAGAGACCAGAGTGGAGGAGCAGGCAGCTTACCAACATCTGATGGAATGGGAAACACTCTCAGCCAATGGCTGGTCTGCTGTCGCCACACCGTGGGACCAGGGCAAAGAGTGGGAGCCAAGAAAAATCTCAACTGTGCTTTGGAAACTCTTTTTTCCTCAGTGTCTCAGCCCCATTTCCATGCACCCACTCAGACTGTGAGAAGTGAAACAAAGTGGACACAAATACTTAGCATTTTTTTTTATTTATCACAATTTTTTTATTTTGAGCAGACTTGTAGTAGGCTAAAAAATGCAGAGCATTTGACAGCTGATTGCTTATCATGCATAAATCTGTCTACAAGTACATGTCACTTTCAGTAATGCCTTTTTCAAAGAGGATGCTAATTTCCAGATCACAGAAACTGTCAGATGTGAATAGGAGAAAACAAATGTTGCAGCATCTAAACTGCTGACAGCTGAGGGTAAAACGCCGTCCCCCCTCCTCCCTTCCTTGGCTTGTGCCAAATACACCTCCTGCTCTCTCAGCTCACCTTTTACTTCCTCTGTTGCCCACTGACCTCTGACCCCTTTGTCCTCTCTGCACCTTCTCACCTCCCATCCCGTCTACACGACGGTAGGAAACAGGCTCAGATCAGAGTCAAACAGAGGAAACAGCTGGGCCAATATAACCTAGCTGTGTGGCGGCTTCTTATCAAACTGAGAGGACTGACCAACGGAGAGAATGGGAAGTTCATATCACCACCGGTACTTGATATAAAGGATCCCTCCCCTTCCCCTGTGTTCCACACTGAGGCCTTTATCAGGATAAGAAGTAAACAAACTGAAAAGGAGCACAGACCCCTTCCAAAGAGGTCCTCTCTGGATAGGGAAGTGCTGCAAGGGAGGAGCGCGCATTCGGAGAATGGGAAGGAAGGCGCGTCTCTTTCACATTTGCTCTCTTTGTCTCCCTTACAGTTTTTTTTTTTTTTTTTTGCTAAATTAAAGGTGTCGTTATCTTCTGGAAACAGATCCCGTGCCACACAGATGGTTCCGTCTCTCCGAATGGGAAGCTGAACCACTGAGTACCGTTGTGTTACCAGTTAGTTGTGGAGACCTTAATCTTGGCTCCAGCCTTCCTTCCTCTGCCTGTCGGTCTCTCTTGCCACCCCCTCCCCTCTGAAACAGACACATGCAAAACAACGCACACACATATAACACTCAGATAAACATATTGTTAATGAAAAAAAGGTGAGACATCACAGATTTTCATGAATCTTTAACTGGAATATCTTTTAAGAGAGTTGTCAACATCAGTTTAGTGACCTGTCTTCTGTTTATACCACAGATTTAAAATCTCCTTCCTTGAAAGTTTTCACCACAATATTTCAAGGAAGAAGATTTTAAGTCCAGATTCTGTGACTCAAGTTCATGACAGCGCCACGTGAATCAAGGAAAACCTTCACCGACATATTTATACCTCAGAATCATAAATGGAAGTGGCCTGAACAGTCAGAATGAAAGCCACAAGTTCCTCCTAAACCGCACTCAAACCTTGGGAAAGTAACAGCGCATTTTAACATACTCATGTAGTCCGGAGCACAAGGCAGTAAGAGCATTTTGAATACAAACATAACAAAAATAAAATAATCTCACTGAAGAACAATTCCTGACTGTGACAACGTGAGTCCAGGTCATTCCAAGTTACCAATTAGCAAACATAATCAGGGGGTTATTAGCCCAGCCGTCACTCAGTTGCTTCATTGACCAGCTCTGTTTTTGTGGTGGCGTCCTGGAGTCGGCAAGTGGCCCAGAGGAGTAGCTGGTGTTTGTTTCTGCAGCTTCCAGCATGTGCTGGCTGCAGGCTAAATGGAGAAGCTGTCAAAGCTTCTCTGTAACCTGTCACATGAAGGCTCCCTGTCTCCAGCACATTCTATTTCTTGGTGTGTGTGTGTGTGTGCAAACTATGGGGTCTCGAAGGATAATACACAATACCCTTCCCGTGCCTGGCTAATGTCAGCAGCTTTGTTACTGTGCCTGTGAGCCAAATGAAGAGGTATGAGAGCAATGGCAGGCTAGGGAGCAGTTCAGGCTACAGACAGTTTTGTCAGTGCTGACAGCTCCGCAGTGACAGGGCAGACACTTAACACAGAATGAAACGGGATACAAGACATCACACTGCATAAATGGCTAATCTGCTGTTTGTTTTCCCATCCCAGCTCCAAGTGACAGCTCAGTGTCAGATTTTACCAGCTCACAAAGCCGTTCTCAAACTCGTTTTCACCATCGCACATGTCGATATCAAGCCTGCGATGCAATCTGTGCCTCCGTGCTTGTGTTTATGCGCATATTGCCAGGGTCAAAACGAAGCCTTTTGTCCTCAATAAATCACCAGGCAGCAGCGGTGATGTAAGAACAAACAGAGCTGCTGCAGCTGGCTAGAAAGAAGGAGAAACAGGAGAGAGGAACACAGAGAGGGACAGGACAGCAGCTGTCGGGCTTCCATCGCGCACCTGTCACACAGGAAGCGAGCTGCCGGCCACCGTTTCCTGGAGACACCTCCTCAAACACTGCTCCTGGAAGACATGGTGGGAGGACATCTGCTGCAAGGCAAGAGCCACACAGCAGCTAGATCAATAAAGAAGCACGCTAAGAGTGAAAGTTAAATGTCACATAGCTCAAAAAAGCCAAACAGAGAGTTTCTCAAGCTGATTCTCACATCAGCTGCTCTGTATCTGCATGCATGTGTGCGTGTCCAGCTTGTACAGCTCAGAGGATGTTTGTGTTATGGCAGAGCTCTGTGACAGACAGGTCACTCTGTGGAGACTTCAGCCTAACTCTCCCACAAACACAATAAGCCTGCATGCCCTAAACTTAACAGTGAGATATTCCCACGCTTGCCTCTCTCAGCCGTCCCCTCCAGCACGGCCCACTCCAACCCCCCAATTCGTCCCTGACCAATATGAGCTAATCCAGATGTGGTGCAGTTATTCACAGACGAACAGCTTCTTCTATGTCTCCTGTTTCCCCAGCCTTTCTCGTCATTCATCTCTCAGCCTCTGCCGCTGTGTCTAGCTGACCAGAGTAGAAGGTGACACAGAGCAGTGGTGTTTGGAGCCAACACCCGTTTTCCTTCTCCTCTGCTGCTGTTGGAGGAAAATCCTCCTTTCTTGTTTGTCAGGTTTATCAGGCGGAGTCCTCACGAGGCCCTCCTTGCCCTATTCCCAGGCTGCCCTTCATGCCGCCTGTATGCAATTAACAGAGTAATTAAAAGCATGATGAGCTAATAGGCGTTGGTTGAAGCTGCAGGTGTTTGGATGGGGGAGCTTATTAAAGTAGATGCACGCGTTGCAAATATGCTTGGAGACAAGATAGGCATTTGTGACTTGTTTTTGTCTTTTGAATAAAAAATCCAAAGAAATATTAACGCAAGAAGTTACTTAAATACACATCCACAGTCATTTAAAAAGTAAATACTGGATTACAGTGCAACTTCAGGTTTAGCATAAAATTATTGTTAAAGGTAAAAATTAAACCTGGCTTTTAAGTTAAAATTGCAATTCCAGGACAGTGTCTTGATGCTAGTCAGTGTTGTAATTCTGCAAGTAACATTATTTCCGGATTATAAGCCGCTACTTTTGTCACGAGCTTTCAACCCTGCAGCTTATTCAATGATGCGGCTAATTTATGCATATTTTTCCCTTTATGCATTTTGTCTAACGAGTGCTAAGGGCGCTCGAGCATAAAGGGTAAAAGTGATACCTGGGGAATACGGTAAATGTGTCGAGGAAGACGCAAGTTTAATGTAAATTCCTGCTTTGTGAATGAATAGCACGAACAGACCCTCATGGAAAACGCAAGAAGAAATGCACAACGCAGCTTTCAAGTTAAAAGCAATCGTTAAAAGCAGTATGAAAAAATCCACAATCACCAACGGGTTTGGAAAAGCCGGTCTGCTGCGAGACGGAGAGGACAGCGCAAGATCAGGAGTGAATTTGCCCCAGGATGAGAGTGACGCTAACAGTGACAACGAAAGAGACACTGAGAATCCAATCTGACACTAAGGAGGAAGACTTCCATGGTTTCAGTGCACAGGAGGCGCGTGCCGCGCAGAGGCACGCCTATAAGTTACTGCTGCTCTTTTTTAACCAGCCCTGTTAGTGCTGTTACTATATTGCTTGGAGCAGCGCAATAGTGAGTGAGAGCGCTCCCTCTTGTGCTGCACGAGCTCTCCCCTCTTACTTAGACACGCGGCGCGAGGTTTCAGCACATTCACATCCTCATTCTACAACCCATGTTTCAATGTGGGCACATGTGGCTTATAGTTAGGTGCGGCTTATGTATGTACAAAATGTTTTATCCTTTTAGAATGTAATGAGTGCTGCTTATAATCAGGCGTGCTCTATCTAGTCCGAAAATTACAGTACTACATTTGGACTCAAAACAGACATTTTTGCAGGACTACTCCCACTTCAGTTGTTTATTTTATGGAAAGATTTTGTGCCTCTGCGTTTCTGGAACGCTGTTTTTAGACCAGAGTTTTAAATATTGTCAGTTTCTTTCATGCTATGTTCACATCAGACGTGTGACTTGCAGTCCTGAACTTGTGTTTAGCCCATGGTGTTCACACTGCACAAGCAGGGAGGGGCTTCTTCTTGTTCTTTTACAACTGTTTATTAGCGCATGTCTGCCACCTACAGTTGGAAGAGGCTTGATGTGAAATGTTGAAGCGGTACAAATCTGGTGAATCTTGCTACTGTCTTTTTCTTTCACAGCTCTATTCCTAAAAATGAAAGACTTGGTGTCATAGAATTCAAGCCGGGCACAAACCACAATTATTAATTTCTCCGTCATGATCCGTGAATTATAAGGGACGTCATCTATCAAATATGAGTCCCCGTTTGGTCAAATTTCCACCTGGTTTAACGTTCAGTGCGGTCAGTGGACATCCGTTTTGTATGTAGAGCCCAAAAATGGTGGTAGAAATGTGCTTAGTGACGCACAGACACAAGATCGAGCTTCAAACGTTCGTTTACATAGACTTTTCATTAAAAGTGGTCGCTTGAAACCGTATTGCCGAGGGCGGTGCGAATGCAGCATCATAACTGATGCAGCCAGCCTGGTTTCTGGACTCATCAGAAAGAGGAAAGACAACGAAAAGTCAGCTCATATGTTGGTTCATGACTGCCTGAGGCTGAGCTTTCAGCTGGCAAAATTAGACACACAGCTGGCAGGACTAGGAAAAGAAGATGTAAATGAGAGGAAACAAAGGGAGAGTTTTCATCTGGAGCAGAACCTCCATGTAAATGTCTGCCTGTCCATCTATTCAGTCCAGATGCACATGCACACACACTCACTTCCTCATGTCTGTGTGTTTCATGTCTCTTACTTCCTCCCCCCTATCTCAGCTCTCTCGGTCTGTCTTTACCCTCGTCCCCCCTCCCCTCCCAGTGGCAGCTGTGCTGGTGATGGCTGTGTGCCCATGGTGCAAGCTGGCTGTGGGGTCCCAGGTGGCCCACATGACAGTTATTGATGTTCAGGTGTTCAGTTCTTCTCACACTGGGACCCCGGAGCCACACACACACATGCCCACACACACACACACACGGATGTTAAACCACACACACAAAAAAAAAAACACTCAAATGTAGTTCTTGTGCAGAAAACATGTGAGCAGTCATGTCATTGCACTACAGCACGTTCAAAGACTCTGTGCTGTGACTGCTGGGAAAATGTAAACAGCAAACTAACAAGTACAACAGAGAATTTGGACATACAGCTGTTGTTTTGTCTGCTGAGAATGACGGTTTTCAATATGATTTGAAAACAACAAACACGTTTGTTTGTCATTTTGGATGCATCTTGCTCTGCAGAGCTTTGGATGATTGCTCAGTGTGATGTTTGCTGGGAGAGCTCATGTCGGTACCAGTGACCAGCGCAAGTCTAACACACTCCAGATGTGTCTTACTAGCCAGAGAGTTGTTCTTGGCACAGCCTGCCTTGACCAAATGTCACAAATACCTTCCTTTATTTAGGAATGACTCTGGCTTTTGTGGCTGCAGAGCAAGCCAGGAGAGATGGATCCTCAGGTAGGAGATGGGGGAGCATGAAACGAGTGAAATGAGTGGTCAACAATCTAGAAGTACAAAAGAGGAAAAAGAGGGAATACGACATGAGATAAAGAAAGACAGGAGATGGAGAGGGAGGAGAGCAGGAGGCGGTGGGGAGGCCGAAACAGCTAAAGTCTAGCATCTGGAATTTATTAGCAGCGTTGGGAAAATCTGAAAAGGAAGTTTTGTTTTTTTTCATCTGCAAGCACGTCGGCAGTAGTGATATGCTGCATATAACCACTTCACTCCCAACGTGAAGAGCCGAGCCCTCCCAGAGGAGAACAGATGGTCGCTAGAACTTCAATACAATTACATCAACAGCTCTCATAGATATAAGCTCAGTGCAACAGGGTCCCTGCAGCTCTGAGAGACAGGAATATAAGTCATCTAATCTGAGCACCTTTTGGCCCTGAATAAATTGCCTTTGATTCATCCTGACTCTCACTTATTTTCATATCTTTCTTGCTTTTTGTGCCAGTTTAAATAAAACTGGTTACTTGTCAGATATGTTTTTCTAGTAATGGGGTCAAAGAGATAAAAAAGTTATTTTTATGGCTTATTAGGAAGAACCAATGACCCCCAGCCCCATGTCCTCTCATTCTCCCATTTGCTTTTCATTAAACATGTTTGGTCAGCCGGTGCTGCATGTGAACTACACACAGATTTCCAAGTAACATCGGGGACAATGTGTGAGCTTCTGACCACAGTATGAGCACATCCAGGCTACAAACGCATCTGTGAATGCATCTGCTTCAGACATTTTGATAACGTCTAACTTTTCTGCATGTCTTTAAATGGATTTTCCAGAGACTTGAAGTTAGAAAAAGATTTAGATGGGAGTGTGAGTACAAACGTGTATGCATGTGTGTACACTACCGGCCTCCATCCCACCCTGTCATTAAAGAAGGCTTTAAAGCCTCTGAACTCTAAATCAGCTCAAGATGAAGAGGAGTCTGGGATCTTTCTGCAGCCTCTGTGCTGACACACATACATGTGCACACAGATGCGCAAACACGCGCGTACATTCCTCCTTTACCTATGCAGAAAAACAAGCTCAAAGTGACAGCAAGGAAGCTTCCAAAATAAGAGCATTCACTAAAGATAGATATGGAGCATATGTCTCTTTTGAGTGTTGATTTTTGCCAACTATTTCCTTTGAACAAGCAGTGTATAAATACCTGATGCTGTATTCCTTATGTCCAGGGCACAGGGTCAGAATCCTGAATGTTTTGATATAAAGGCCTAGTAGGGTGGGGGCGTGGAAGGCCAGAGGCTCAGGCTCTGTTTGTGTGGACTCCACAGCGGCTGGATGGGGAACAGATGTGGAAAGGCAGGCGGCTGGGCAGCCAGCCAGAGCAGCTGGGAGAAATTAAAAACAACAGCATTCCTGGAGACTGGGGGAATTACAGTGGAGAGGGAGGGAGGGAGGCTGCAAGAGACAGAGGGAGAGTTTTAGGCCTATGTGGTCACTGACGACAGTCTCTGCGGACTATGAAAGATTGAATAGACTGGGGGGATTTAAGGGGACTGTTTTGCAGTGGTTAGCCAGAGCTAATAAGCTGCAGCTGTATTTCCAGTGGAAGTACACATGCACACAGACGCAGGGTACTCTCAGTTGACATAATGCCACATACACTGGTAAAATGGACCAAAGACACACAAACAGAACTGAAAAGCAGTTGTCAATATTTTTGCATCACGTCCCACTCCGATCATCTTTTGATCTATTGTAAAAGTGTTCCCAGTGGTCTTTTAATAATGATTATAATGCCGTTTTTGGCCCAAATAAAAAGAACCTGTCATTATTCAGGACATAGTTTTTACAGAGTGGCAGTAGTTCATTAGAAATTCGCCCCTGCTAACACTTCCCATCATCCGCACTCTCTCCTGCTAAGCTTACAACCCTTTACAACCCCAACCTAACAAAAGCTGTGCAGCACAAAAGGCGAGCAATATTGGAGCTGTCCAGTTGCACAGTTTTGTGCCAGATTCCAGCTCAGACGAGGAAATCAAAAACATACATGGATCTATTTGTCTGCAAGTGGATGCATCAGAATGTAGCACCTAAATCACAGCTAAAATATTTTTCAAATTTTTTTTTGTCTGCTCCTAAATCACATCAATTTGAATAAGAAATACTCAGAAATGCACTTTTAAGCGTGTCTTGGTATATGTCCTCCATTATGAGAAAAATGCTACAAGAACATGTTAAAAACACAAAAAACACAATTTTCCTTGGAGTGGGTCTTTAAGAGAGCTCTTATGAAGGTGAAGGTCTTGCAACATTTAACAAGACATCAAACCAAAAGTTTGACAAACCACGGGGCTGTGCAGTTGTGCTGCATACTATATGTGGTTGTGTCTTGCTGGGATTTGTGTTTTCATCTGGTTTCATCATGGCATAAAGGGAGAGCAGAAGACAGGGAAAAATTTTAGAAGGCACGCTGCAGACTTTTTCTTGGGCGAGCAATCTTTTAGTCCTCATTACGTCAAGCAAACAGACGTTCAGCTGTTTGCAGAGTCCAAAAAACAACAACAAACAGGTATAGGCTCTGGCAAAGTAGGTGGTGATTGTGTCACCCTGTTTTATTATCCACACAATCTTAGATCTTATTTAGAACAGGCAGCGGCATCAACTGAGTAGATTTACTTTTAATTTTATTGGTTTTTGCTGAAGATATAAACATGGAGCAGAACAGCAGCATGATCCAGACCTGAATCTGGAGAACAGATCAAGCTATGCAGGTGATTGAAGTCCTTTTTTTTTTATTCTCCTGCTTGAAATGTTTTGTCCTTCAACACAAAGAACAATAGGAGCACAGATGGTCACAGATGAGGATGCAGTGCTAGCGGGCTTCCTAATGTATTAAAAGTAAATTCCAGAGCACGGTGTGTCTGTGTGTGCCCCGTCTGTAGCTGGCCAGATTAAACAGCTGTCTGTAATCCCATGGTGGGAGCAGACAGACAGGATGCTCCCCGTATCCTTCTGTTCTCTCCCTCCTCAGATTTTCAACTCTGGAGTCAAGCTCTTTAAGCATCAGTGTCTGGAGACAGTTCCACAACAGAATGCTGATTTTAAAATTGGATGTTAATAACCTGAAGACATTACAATAAGCAAATTCCAGTATGGAGGCTAAAATGTATAAGCTCATTAAATCAGATGCATTCATTTTTAAGCAGACGAGAACGGTTATTTTGAACCACCCCCCCCCCTGTCCGCCACCAACTTGTGTGTTTATGATCAGAGTGTCTGGCATAAGCCAAAGAGCAGAGTGGCCCTTGTGTTCTTGTGGATCACTGTGTCAGTAGCCCTCGCACAGCACACTCCAGTGTGGCGCTCTTTAAATACAGACACCAGCTGTTGAACGCTTCTGCATGAGCTCTCTGAAATAGGCTTACACCAAGCACCGGGGCCAAATGACACAGGGCAAAACATGAAAGCAAAAGACAAATTAAGTGACACTGATTTGCTGTAATAGCTGTTGACTGCATTATGTTTACAACACAGCTATGTACAGGACTTGAATGAACACATAAAGGCCAGTGCTCTGACAATTTGCTGTAATGACAGAGTAAGAATTGGTATTTTTTTTTTTCTCTTTTACCAAAGATTATTACTACATCAGTTTAAGTTATTATGATGGAGTAATTCTGTAAACACTTATAGTCCAGCTATGTTTTCTATGATTTTTTTTTCTGTTCAAGAGAGAATGTGTGAACCTCTATTTTCAAAAAAAAGATATTATCATAGTAGAGGTGGATTTCAATAAGTTCTATTTATTCATAGATATTTTTTTTTGTAAAAATGTTACTCCAAAAAGTAATATACTCACTCACTATACTTTGACTTTAATTATTTGCTACTTCTTTTGCTTCTAACATTTGTGCCAAATTTTCTAAATAGCAGTTAAAGCCCTGTTGCAGTCAAAAAAGGGGCAAACATTAAGATGTTCCTTTTTTATGACAGTCATTGAAGAATGTATATTATAAAGGAACATGAATATTTTCTCGTGTTGCCAGATCACTTACTGAAATTATTCGATCCCAATTGTCCTTTATAATCTTGAATAATTTGTAATATAATAGAGTATAAAAATGCTCATTTAAATTTTTTTAAACATTTTTTAGTAGTGCTTTGAACTTGAGAAATGGTTCACTTGTTACATTTTTATTCTTAAGTAATTAATTGCATAACAGCTTTTGACTTCTCCTTTATAATGATAATGATACTTTATGCACTTCTGATTATTTATTTTTCCCATGGTTTGAATATGAAAACAAAAGAACGCTAATATGATCTGATCAAATAAAAGTTATTTTAACAGCACTTTACTTAGTTAAGAGATATTAAAGACTTTATTTTTATCTTAGTTTGAAACATGCTTACATGAAACACTATTATTATAACCCTACCCTGCAGATAAATGACAATGGAGAATTAATAAAAATAATTTAAGTAATTCTTTTTAAAAAGTTCTTACTTTAGGAATTTAAAATACTTCTTTAATTCACTTTGTGTTTAAATTTACCTTTCCCCTGTCTAAGACAGCTCCATCTGTGTCTCCCTTTCTCATTAAATTCTATTTGTCTAATATATTAGGAACTATGACATTTACGCAAACAGTATAAGATGTAATATTTCTTCACCACTCTGCATCAGAGCCTCGTTGAAAGATCTGGTTCCAGCAGCTGTACTGGCAGGCGGACACAATGACTCTATTGATAGATCAATTAATAGAGCATGATGCAGATTTCTACAAAATCTTCACATTTACTGGAAGTCTTTGGTCTTAAACTCACACAATTTGAGGTCACAGACCTTGTTGATTGGCATGTCACTCTGTTATGCTTTCCCCATGTCCTTCGTTGCACCATCTATTGCCTTCATGTGACAGAGCTTAGCCTTGCCTTCTTTGGTCCTGGCAGGGTGTCTGGCAGAGGACAGTGCAGTCTCTGGTATAGCAGGACAACACAGAGCTCTGCTGAAAGCCAGTCTGCAGTGATGGACAGCAGCAGATCCAGCTGCACTTGTCACAGGCTGTCAAGCCGGCTGTCTGAGCTCGGCAACGAGAAGGGACAGGCGGGGAGGTGTGTGTGCCCGTGGATGTGTGTCTCGGGGTTGGAGGTTACATGTGGGTGGGGACACTGATTGGGATGTCATTGCTACATGGATTGTGTATGTGTGAAGGAGAGAGCGACCGGGAAAAAGTAGAGAGGGATCTCAGTCACCAGCAGCTGAACGAGAGAGCAGGTGTTCGCGTATGTCTCCCAGGCCCATGAATCTCCAACAAGAAACACAATACAAGCTTGGATTTGTTTCCACTGCCTGCATTGATTTGTTTTAGTTCTGTACATGGGGCTTTTGCTTAAAGGAAACAATCGATGGCGCTCAGGTGAAAATGTCAGCGCTCTTCATCTGAACTTCTTTTAAAAGTCTGTTTTTTTTTTTTAACCAGAGCTGGAGCTTTATCATGGTAACTGTCATGATTTTTCTCTGTGGTTTTTCCTTCTTATAATGCAGGTAGCAGAGTGCAGAAGGCTGGAACAATGCCAGATTCACCTGCGGATGTGAAAACCCAGCCCAGGTCCACCCCACCCACCATGCCGCCTCCACCCCCGGCTGTAAGCCAAGCAACAAGTCGCAATGCCTCTTTCACTCCGACTACCAGTAAATCAAGTAATGTTCTTCTTTTTTGCTTTTTTAAAAAAAAGGAAATTAATAATTGAAACTGGACTTTTCTATTGACAATAAATATCCAAAATTACTAGCATAATTAGCTTATTTATTGTTTGTGTCTGTAATTCAGAACTCTTTAGCACACTTAGGTTTCTTGATAGATTTGTGTGCTCCAGTAGTTACAAAAAACCCCAGCTAATATGTAATTTCACAGAGAGCCTCTAATATGACAGCAGAAGCTGTGGAAGACACAGTCAACAGCACTACAAACACAAAGCTGATTAGAAGGTGCGAACGTGGATTTTTTTTGGACAGCATGAGGCTAATAATGGGTCTAATGCAATAACCTGGTTACTAGATGTTAAGGTACCCGTCAGGATGATTTCAGGTTGTGGTTGTTGTGGAGCATGAATGGTTTTCCATGCCAAAATTTTGTGATTTCAGAGACAACTAAATGTCAGCACTTGATGGTGCGTCGAAGCTGCTAAAAGCTAGAGCAAATTATCCGGTACAAGACAGAGGTTAGATGTCCAAAAACCTAATGAATATGAACATGGTACAACGACTATTTATGAATCCACTGTGTTCTGATGATGACTTTGATAGTTTTTTAAGAAAAATGAATAAGAATGCATTTCTGCATCGTTCAAACGCAATGCATTGTGCTCAATATTCGCCCATCTCATGAGCATCAATGCCCGCTGGTTTTTTGCAGATATTTCTGGGAAATTTCTATGGCACTGGATTTTGGAATTGTAGATTCAGACAGCACTACCAAATAGCGAAAACACTTTACAATGCACTAAATCGAGAGTACTGAATGACTTCAGAGACAACCAGAGTTCTGATCGCTTTTATGTCTTCACTGAGAAAGTATTATTTATATTATGCATTGTTTGTCCTAAAACTTTTATTTTTTATTAGTTGCTTAGTTGTCACCTAGCTCTTACACTTTAGAAGATGATCCCGACCAAACCTGTAAGTTACTTAGTTAATATAGATTTGTGCAGCATCCTAAAAACATATGGGGAACTATTCCTTTGAACACAATTGTCACTTTGTATGTCTGCACAAAGGTTGGGGAATTCCAAATATATGTCTATTCCTCGCATCATGAACAATTGTTTTGGTCACTTGTACATGTCAGGTGTGTCTCTCTACAGACTTGTGCGTGTCTTTTTGTGTCAACAATGCCCTTGCTGGTGGAACAAGTGTCTTGGGGAGCATGTGTGAGTGTGTCTGTGGCATTGTGCATGCGTGTATGTTGTTTATTAGCTGGTCAGGCGGCGCTGGTTACAAGGAGCATCAAGCCGAATGCTGTTGCAGTTTGTACACGACATTCTTCCCTATATAGTAATGACAGCCCGTGTTGTTTCACCTGTCGTGGTGGGTGCTCGGCATTGTAGCTCTCTCCGTGCAGCACTCCCTCTCACTAAAATCAGAACACGAGCATAGACAACCAGGATGGCACAGTCAGTCCACACACTGCTAAAACGGAATCTTAAGAAAGTAAAAAGACCCATGTTTAAAATAAATTTCTTATTTTCTGACTTGCTAGAAAATCTTAGTGAGAAAGTTTTTCTATGGTAAAGTAATCTTAGTTTAACAAAATATGTCCTAGTGACTAGATTTTTTTCTTAAAATAAGACTTCTTGGTAAGACCCTTTTTCTCACCCATTTTGCATATTTTTTTTTTGTTTGGCAATTTTTTTTATATTTTAAACATTTTTGACTTATTTCTAGCTGGCTTGTTTTGGAAGTGCATGTGACTGAGCCAAAAAGTCCCACCTGATGTGAAGTAGATTGATGAGCAAACTAGCAGGCCGGTCAATTGTCTTTTCTCAATTAAAAACCAGGTGAAGCAAATCCTTAAATATCCTCAATATTGAGGTCATACAAAGCTAGAAATAATATTTTTTTATGTATGTAAACTGTTTATCAGAAAAGGTCACTTTTAATAAAAAATCGTTGCATCAAAGTTTTCACAGATGCAGGATATGGCGTTGATATGACCATTTGTTGTCTATGTCTGCCTTATGTATACACAAAGTTCCGTGTATGGAGAAAGAAATTGTGAAGGCGTGTGTCTGGCTCTGTATTATTATTATTTTTTGTATGTACGTGTGTGTATCTTTGCTTTGTGTGTGTTTGTATATAAAACGGTGTGTCTTTACTGATCCTTAGAGCTGCAAGTCTACTTTCAGCTGGTGGCCATGTGCAGGGCCAGATTTAGCTACACACCTGCTACTGGAATAAAAGTAACACAGGCCAAAGGAATATTTTTGGCTCCTCTTTAACAAGTTCCTCTTATAGTTGTGTCCTAGTGAGTTAGTGAGGAGTAGGGGGGAATAGACTGATACAGGCAGAGATGGAAGGGCTTGAGGGGGTCAAGTGGTAGCATTTGTGAGACAGCTGAAGTTCCCGCAAACACACTTGTAGCTCACAGAAACTAGCAGACAGTTGCATCACCCCGCTCCCAGCTGACACGGTATCGAATTCTAAGTCTTGTCTGCTTTCCTTCTTTATCATCTTAAGAGCATCGTCCTCTGTCAGCAAGCTATAAAGGCCCTCATCTTGTCCCAAGATCTGTCAGGTGCCCCCACATGACACCCCAGAGCTCCTGACCCAATTCACAGTCATGCTTCTTCCTGTTCTTTCTGCAGTGCTGAACGGAAGCAGCCACTCGCCGACGTCGCTGAATGGTGCTCCATCCACCCCTAACGGCTTCAGTAATGGGCCAGCCATGTCTTCAACGGCTTCGCTCTCCAACCAGCAGCTCCCGCCAGCTTGTGGAGCTCGACAGCTTTGTAAACTGAAGCGCTTCCTGACGACATTGCAGCAGTTTGGCAACGACATATCACCTGAGATTGGAGAAAGAGTGCGCAGCCTCGTGTTAGGACTGGTGGTATGTTGTAATTACTATTTCAAAATTTGCTTTTTACCTTTTTCCCATACACAATATTGGTTGCCAGCTCACAGCCAGGTTCAAAACATATTATAATAAAAATCGATGACTAAAAATGTGTTGTATAGGGTATATATGTATAAACTTTTCTAACTTCAGTGGTTTCTGTAAAAAAGGTCTTTAAAATGTGTTCACTTGCTTTCTCTGTTGCACTCTCAGAACTCCACCCTCACCATTGAGGAGTTTCATTCCAAACTTCATGAGGCCACCAACTTCCCCCTGAGGCCTTTCGTCATTCCTTTTCTAAAGGTAAGAGAGTTTTGACAGGTTGCATCTAAAACAAAAATAATGGCAAATACTTTCTTTTTCTTTAAAAATGATCAGCTTCCAATCATTTCTGTAAACGCATAAATGTTTGGTTTACAAAGTATTCGTGAAGGTCAAAAAAAGTCTGCTCTGAAGTCTAATTTAAATATTTTCTTAAACATTTTATTTGAATATGTGTACATTTAGTGTAAGAAACTATTTAACTTTTTAACTATTTTAACTTTAATTTAACATTAAAACATTATAGAGTAAAATACTGTTCAATATTGTCCATGGATTCTAGGACATAGTTTCTTCAGAACAACAGGAGTTCATCAGAAATTTGCCTCTGAGTTGTTTGTGGGTGGAGCTGATTGTGGCACCTACATCCCAGCTAGCTTTTTCCAACTGCATATTTTCATTTGCTTCTGAGACAACAATTTGAATACAGGAATAAGTAAAAAAAAAAAAAAATTAAGCTTGATTTTCGCGATATATGTCCTCCATCGTGAGAAAAACAACACAAGAACATGTAAAAGAACACAATTTTTGTTGAAGTATTTTATAATGTGCAAAATAGTACCACACCTAAAAGAAGAAAGAAGCGGTAAGTTAGTTAGAACATCGTTCTCATGGAAAAGGAGATTGTCTTCCGAGATAAAGGGCTGGAGAGTACTGGGGGAAGCCTTTCTTTCATTTGCAAATATTTACATGGGATGTTTTATATGCCCTTAAAAGGAAACCATCCCTGTCGGCAACCATATTTAATGCAGACAGTTGAAGGGTCTGCGTGTAAATAAAAGCGTGTGTCGGACCTCCTAGTGGTGTGGTGATCCTCCACATCTGGGACACTGCAGTAGTATCTGTGTTCTATCAACTTGACAGGTCTGAGAGAGCTTCTTGACAGCACTGTTACACACACGTTCACCCACAGCCACACATGCAGATCCAGTGCACATGAGAGCGCACCCCAAAGAGAGTGAGACATGGGAGAGGAATGTGTCAGGGGACCTGCCTTATCTCGTCCTGTCTCTTCATCTATCACCCTCCCCCTCCCCTTAGCCTAATCTGGCATTATTTCACTCTCACCCCATCCATCTAATGTTCCACTGCGAGTTTTTAGCGCTCTTCTTGTCTACTTGACTCTTCTCCCAGAGTTAACATCAGTACAATGAAAATGTATCTTTGCTGCAGCAACGTATGTCTTTACTAAGCAGAGATCTGTGTCTTTCCTTTTTTGATCACTCAAGGCGAACCTGCCCCTGCTGCAGAGAGAATTGCTCCACTGTGCAAGGTTGGCCAAACAGACTCCAGCTCAGTATCTGGCTCAACACGAACAGCTCCTCCTTGACGCCAACGCCAGCTCACCCCTCGACTCATCCGAGATCATGCTGGAGATGAACGAGCACGGCAAGAGAAGGACTCCTGACAGGTAGCTTGTCTCCATTTAACACAAGTAAACACAGACATCAGAGGACCAATGCACTGGCAGGGTTTGGCGCAGACTCACACCAGTGCATTGTCAGAGTTCTTCAGAAAGCTGGGCACCCACGGGAGGCTGTAAATCTTATGGAGGGAGGGTGAGAGCCAGATTGCCCTTATGCCAGACTGTCCATGGGAGAAGAGAAACAAATGTATTAAAAAGAGTTAGAGCTAAAATGAAAGTAGAGGCAAAGAAGAAAATCAACTTTATAAGAAGTCATCAACTAAAACCATTTTTACTCCTCTTCCACATACCTACTTCCATTCTATTGCACTTTTTCATTTTTCTTCATATGTCATCACTTATTCGCCCCTCTCCTTGACCTGCTGGCTCCCCCACAGCTATCTGTATTCAGTTTTTCCAGATGGTAATGTGATGTGCAGAACACAGAGCACATCCTGACACGGGGATGCAATGTGGTGGGTGGTGTTTTGGTTTGGATGTACGCAGGACCAGTGGTTGAAGTCGTACACGCAATCCCACTGTAATCCGCACACCTCAGCCTCCTGGCCTCTGGCTTATAAGCAACATGTCAGACTCGGTTAGGGGAGGGGAGTACAACCAATATTGTGCCAGCTGTTCCCATGATTTGTTGCCTTCCACAATCAGAAGTGTGTACAAGGCGCGCTGACATGCACAAGGATGCACAAATAAAGTAAGCACACACAAGCGCACGCCCATCTACATGTGGCAGCAGCATTGCATTTATTTCCTTTTGATCCCCGTGATGATAAAGAGTGTTTTCCATCTGAATGCCTGGCTATTGCCATACAGCTAAAAAGATTAATATCAACACTCCCATTTAAACCGTCCAGATGGCGTGGAAAACACAACCCTTTAACAAACACGCACACACACTCGCTCAAACCGCACAGACACAAATGAGCGCAACTAAACATCTGTCAAATAGACAGCCTTGAGCCCCCACTGCCCCCTAAGCTTGATAGCAGGGTGGGAGGGAGAAATACTTGCAATCTAAGAGTAGGCAGACGGATATTCAGATTAAGAGCTTGAGATGCAGGGTGTTCAGTTGGACTTGGTTTTGTTTGATACATATGGTGTGCAGCTGTGCAGGAGCTTTAGAGGAGCAGCGCTTTACTGTATCTGCACAACAGGCAGCAATCATTCAAAAGAGTGTGTGGAGGTGTGTGTGTTAGCATATGCCATATGGATCGCTACGGAACTTTAAAAACATCTTTGTATTTCTTGCTTGAGACTCAAAAATAGGGAAGTTTAACATAAGAGATAATATGAAGCTGCAACATGTTTCATTTAAAAATAGAGATTTTAACAACATTTAAAGAAAAATTTGATCTTGAAAGGGATGTTTTCCTGCACTATGGGCTATCAGCATTCACAATACACTTTGAGGTCTGGGATTCAATTAGGAGAGAAAATTTAACTTTTATTGTTTTAAAATTATGTTAGTTGAGACTAAACTGAGAATTTGAAACTTTATTTTTTTTATATATAATGGGAGGCTAGGAACTAGCATGCTAGTAAGAGTTAATCAAAAAAGATCTAATACTTTAATCTGCAGTTTTGATAATGTGGTGACAGGTTTGCAAAGCACATGTCATTAAAGACCCACTCCATTGAAAACAGTGTTTTTAATATGTACTTGTGGAATTTTTAATATTAAAACTGCTATTATTAGTAGTATTTCTTTATTCAAATCCTTGTGAATTGGGAGATGATGAAAAATACTGTTGGAAAAAGCTTTTATGTGTAACACAGAAGCAGGCCACAAGCTCCCTGCTCCACTCCCCTTTGACAAATAGATCCATGTATAATCTTATCTTCCTTCTCTGAGCTGGAATCTGGTTCAAAACTGTAATTGCTTTAATATTGCTCTTCATTTTCGTTGCACCTGTAATGTTAAGTTAGGGTATATGTGGGGCTGTAAGCTAGCAGGAGGAAGTGTAAACAGAAGGATGTGAGTAGCAGTCATCATGTCACCAGTCCCGCGCACAATTCAAAGGCAAATTCCTGATGAACTGCCCTTGACGACAATTCAGGCTTTTGGATTTTGCCTAAAATAGCATAATCATCATTAAAGACTGTTGGGAACAATAGGTAAAAAGATTGTTGAAGTGGGACTTTAACTTGCATTCAAACTTGAATTCAAACTTGTTAAATTCAAAATCAAAAGTATGCATTTGTCACAAAAAAGTGTAAGATTTGTTTTATGATACTATAAAGTCCTTTCCTCACCAAACGGTGTCATTGTAACCAAAAAAAAAGTTAATTAACTTCAGTCTCTATTGTTTAATAGCCGCAAACCTTTTTTCCACATTCTGCCATGTTTTAGCTTACCACCATGCCTCTCTCTTCAGGACCAAAGATAGCTCAGAGAGGGATGGACTGCACCCCGAGCACCTGGCTAAGAGACCCTGCACCATCAGCCCCAGCCATCGTTTCAGCCCCAGCACCGGTCTCCCCGCTCACCCGCCCCCTAACGGTCTCCCCACGCACCCTCCCAATGGCCTACCCCACCCACCCAACCCCCAGGTGGGACCCCAGCACTATCGCTTGGAGGACATGGCTCTGGCTCACCAGTACAGAGACGCTTACAGACATACAGATCACCGCGACAGTCGAGACAGGCACCGACCGACAGGTACAGCAGCTGCAAAGCACGCGTGTGGTTGGATACATTTATTGATCAGAAGTCACATGTTGCACACTTATATGGTCAGGACTGAGTGAGCTTGTGTAAATATAAGTAGGCTGTATGTGGTGAACAAAGGCCAGTTGTCAGTCCAATGTGATTATCCATGTGGCCATGTGTCTATATAAAGACCACAGCCATACGTGCTTAGTGGCCAACTGTGGCCACCGTGTATGCCTTCCATCTGCTTTTCCAAAAGGAAAAAGACATTGTATCATTGCTTACACATGAGAGAGTGGCATATCTATAAATTCACTTGCACTAAAATAAATTTAACCTTGTTTGGTAAATTGGATGATTGAGTTTTTTGTTTACATGCACATGCAACAACTCAATTGGTTGTTGCCACTTTGGAAGAAGAAATTAAGAAGTTCATCCAAATAGAGTATGTAGGCCATGTGTCACTCAGAGTATTTCATACTAATGCAACAGCAATTAGAAACATTTGCATAAAACTGCATAAAACATAACAATGGCCTTTTTTTTTACATAATATGCTATAAAATGCTCAGCATAAGGGCTGGACATGACATCCTGTCTGTTTTTCATTGGCAGCAGTACACGGAGCCCGTCAAGAAGAGGTGATCGACCACCGTCTTACAGACCGGGAGTGGGCAGAAGAATGGAAACACCTTGATAACGTATGATTGCGTGACTGTTATGGTTTCGAATGCTCATATTTTTGCATCAATCATTTCCCAAAAAGCCCAAACAAAAAGAGCAAGGTCAGCAGAGCATTGACGTTAATTTGCAGACGACAACAGGAACTGCTGACCGACAGAGCAGCTTCTGTTCCGGCTAACTTACCAGTTGACGCACAGCTGACCAGTAGGGTCTGTGCCAAAGGGCTGAGCCAACAAGAGCTACACACCTTTCAGGATTTCTTCCACCTACATTAACTCAGTCCAGAGAAAATCATCTTTACTTGGCACAGATCCATAATTGCATGTTAAGCGTTAGACGGGGACGGCGACGGGGCCCCAGATGGAGCTCAGGACCCCGCAGAGAGCAGCTCCAGCTGGGCTCAGCAGCTGAGACAAGAGCTGCAGTCATGGAGGAAACCGGCCAGGCTTGGACCTTTGCCAAATTTGAAATACTTTGCTGAAATAAATATAGCTGACTGGAAGGGGGAGGGACGCAGTTCTGGAGGACCAGAGAAAACGGAGGCAGAGATGTGTGCGTTGGATGAGAATATGTATCTAGTTAACTAGACCAAACCTACAACTAGCAGACCTTGTTTGATTTTTGAGGGGGCGATAAAAAGAGATGAGGAAAAGCAGGAAATGTGTTGAATTGGCAGGGAACAGAGCAGAGGGGTGGAAGAAATTTACTCAGCTTGTTCATCAACAGCCCAGCTGTTTCATTATCATCGTTGTGACACTCCTAGACATTAAAATTCACTGACAGGCACACAATCCATGAAGAGGTAGACTGATGTAGGAACACAGTGGCATAAAATTTGAGAATGGTGGTATGTTGTAAAAAAACAGACTTGATGACTTGATTTTTTTGGTTTTAACTCTTTTAATTCAAAACTCTTTGAACTGTAAGGATGTTCCCATTATTGTGCACATTGTGGATATATGTAAATTGTTAAACAAACTTTTATTTTACTGTTCTCATCACTTTGGGTAAACTTGGTATGTTTATTTTTTCTCAGCTCCTCAACTGCATCATGGACATGGTAGAAAAGACACGGCGTTCCCTGACGGTGCTACGGCGCTGCCAGGAGGCAGACAGAGAGGAGATGAATCACTGGATTCGCCGCTACAGCGACGTGGAGGAGATGAAAAAAGGTGCGAGCAACGGACAACAATGCCTTCCACCTCCTTCTACTCTTCCTCCTCCTACTCCTCACCACAACTCCTCCTCCAACACAGCTAGCAGCAGCGAATCACTGCCTATAGGAACTTCCTCGGCTGCTGAAAGGCAGACAGGCAGACAGACAGGTAGACCAACACACGCAGGGCATGTTTGGCAACGCAAAACACTCACAGCAAGGTAGGGCTCATTTGCAATAGCTGAAGCTGCTAAAATGCATCAAATTAGACACAAAAGTCAGTCAGATGGTGATATTTTCCAACACATTTGGAAAATTGCACTCATGCTGTGAGGCAATACAGACCTGGTTGCAACATCTTTTTTTTAACCAGCTGATTGCATCCTTATGCTAAGAGCATGCTCATAAAGAGTATTCCTATTTATTTTTAAATTGGATGTACCCTGTCTTTTTATCAAATGACTGAAAACCTGCTTGACAGTTTGTTTCCTGGTGTTGCCACACATTTGTATTGATGTCAAAAAAGAAATTGGGAACAAGCATTGGACAAATGTGTGAATAGAAAGTTTTAGAGTTTGCTGTCATGCCTGTATTACTGAATTAGTTTCTGCATGTCTATTTCAGAGTCCCACAGAGACTTCTTACACAGGCCTCCCTCAGGATATCTTCCTGAAGAAATCTGGAGGAAAGCTGGTAAGGGTGGAGCATTTTCTTCCCTCTGTTGCCGTCATGGCTGACCCCACGCAGACCAACACTACAAGCATTGTGATCTTTCATGACCTCCGCCGTGCCTACAGAGAAAACTGAGGCCCCCTGGAGTTCTAAATAAATCAGGCCTAGAGAGTTAGGGGTTTGTGTCATTTGGAGCCAAATGCCTTCCATTTGTTACCTCTATGAAAAGCCACTGCAGTTAAGGCTGCAGTGAAAATGCAGTCACCAAGCCTACTTTGGGCCACAGCAGCACAGCATGGGGGCGGAGCTTCACTGGTCCTCACTGATCTCCAAATTTCCTTAGATTTGATCCCTTTCAACTAAAGTGTCAATAACGATATCAGGGACAAAAAGAAACAACTTTAAATATTGTTTTGACTATATTTGTAGCCAAAGATAAGCATTACATGGGCCTTCTTCTTCACTGCATGGATGCATAGAGCCCATCTCGGGAATTGTATGGCTCAGCCCTTGTTCCACCTCAGTCCCAGCACTATTATGTTGCACTCATACTCCAATACCCTGAGGGGGAAAGATGCTGCTGCTGTCGGCAAAATGCTGTGCTGCATTTTCACCAGCAGGAAAGGCTCTTTTAATTGCAGTTGTTTTTCATACAGGTACTACAAGCATCCCACTATCCCCAGCTCTAAAGCACCTCCATACCAAGCAGGGTGAGTAACATATCTCACTCTCGACATCTAATCTCTAGTGCTTGTGTGCATAAAAATGCGTGTATGTGTCACCTCTGTGTCAGTAGCCAGGGTAGTCTACATCGTGTAGCCGCCGCACCTCGCTTTTAATTAAAACCAGACACATATTCTCTGGTCTGGTTCAGGTTGAGAGCCTGCGGTTCTTTAGAGAACGGGGATCTGAAGTGAAGAAGCTGACAGAAATAACACGTCTGAGAGACTTGCCAAATCCCTGTGGAATTAAAACATTAATATCGCTGCCCCCGTGTTTTCCATTAAGTGCTAATTGCCACAGCATCTGCTATGCGGTCTCCTTGATAAGAATTAATTAAATTTGCAAACTAATCTAGGTGCTGCATGCATTAGGCCAGATAATTGAGAAACTTAGAATAATGCAGATAGTGTTTAAAAGGAATAGAAGAAAGAGGAAAGGGCACTGGAAGGGAAAAAAGGAAGTATGACTTTTTAGAAGTATGACTGTTTAAGCCACCGAAAGAAAGCAAACTGTTTAAAACATTTTTTGCATTTTATTGATCAAATGTAACCTGTGCATACAAAATCCACAAAGCGTAAATGAGAAAACATTAATGTCCATTTACCGACAAGAGCAAGGATACAGCTCCCCCACCGTCTGTCTTTGTGCATCGTAGTTCGAAACATCTGCAGTGATGAAGAAAAGTGATATTTTTGAGTTCCCCTTTCAAACAAATGCATGAGAAGACGTTATCAGCTTTTGCCTGGTCAGTCTCACACACCTGGCAGGCCTCACTTGTTCATTGTTTATGGACGTTCATGCCTTTGGACCTTGATGGCACAAAAATGCTTCTGTGTCTCGAGCTTGATCAATTGCACATGTATTTACAGCCTGTTCCTCAGATGACTGGAGTTCACTGAGACATCATGTATTGCACTGTGAATCTAATATCTAAAGGTGGTTAAATGGATCAAGCTGAAAGAAAACCACAAAGGACAAAAGGTCCCAAAGTAAAAAAAAGTCATTTGAATTATTATTTTAAACCAAATGAAAAAAAAACACCAGTTGGTGGAATAGTGATACCAATGATAACTTGAAGGAAGATTTCAATCACTGAAATGTAATAAGATGAAAGTCTGACAAGTTTGGGTTAAATGTAACAGAAGATGGTAACAAGCCGTGAGAACTGATGTTCCTCCACCTTGTCCTTTTCTCTTTTTCTGACAGAGGAGGCAGTAAATGAAGTGAAGCGACAGGCCATGTCAGAGCTGCAGAAGGCTGTGTCAGACGCTGAGAGGAAGGCTCATGAGATGATTTCTGCTGAGCGCTCCAAAATGGAGAGGGCGCTAGCCGAAGCCAAGAGGCAAGCCTCTGAGGATGCCCTGACCGTCATCAATCAGCAGGAAGACTCAAGTGAAGTGAGTATCACACCTTTGAAGGTATCTCAGAGGTTTTCCTTGGGCTTTTTCATTGATTTATATATTTATGAGGAAAATTAAATATTTGAACAATTTTTTTTTCTCAGCATCTATGTGTATGCATTATTTTACCTTAGCCTTTAGCATTTGGATTTCTTCAAACTGAGCAGCTTTACAAAGTAAATGACATACTAATTTGCATGTTCTTAGCTGATTTAGTCAGCAATATGGAAGCAAGTAATGTTTTTTTTACAGCCCAGGCCCTATTGCTCTGTGTAAATGAAAACAGAAAGATGCAGACGGCCTGAGCAGCCTGCCAAGCTGAAGCCATTACACAGCAGTTGACCACCACTTGCTGAAACACAAACCAACACTTGTATACAAAATTTAACCAAATGAATTGGACATACGCTTGAATACCAATTTTCATTATTTATGTCAGAAAGGGAAAACTCATTTCCTGGGATACAGAGAAGACTTAATTTTATAAACCCACTTTGGCATTACTGTCTCACCAGAGCTGCTGGAACTGCGGGAGGAAGGCCAGCGAGACATGCAGTGGCTGCAACACAGCTCGCTACTGCGGCTCCTTTTGCCAACACAAAGACTGGGAAAAGCACCACCACGTCTGTGGTCAAGGCCTACAGGGACTGCCAGGGGGCAGTGCTGTGCCTCTGGGAACCCCATCCTCTTCCGCCTCTGCCTCATCAGCATCCTCCAGTGCCCCTCCAACACACTCTGAGAGCACTCCTCCAGGGCCCTTGTGCCTGGCAGGCCAGAGCAGTATCGCAGGAGGGACTGGCAGTGGCAGTGGAAGTGTCTCTGCCAGCCCCAAGGAGAGCAGCTCCAGCAGTGTCTCTCGATCTACAACTCCAGCTACTCCTGCCCTACTGGATGCCACCTCTCGCTGACACCTGACCCTACTCCATCCAAAACCAAACCGAGGAATCTTCCTCGCACGCTGCTCCCTCTCCTCCCCCCTTACTGCAGTTTCTTTTGATTTCACTCTTAACTGAAATTGTTTGGAAAAAGTTCTGAAAGTACACTGGTTTTCCCACCTTAAGTATTTCAGCCTGTTTTACAGTTACAGCCACAGACAAAAACAATCCAGTCGGGAGTTTAACATAGTTTAAAGCATGAGGAATGCAGTGAACATGCCCGGTAGCTACATAAGGACACCAGGTTAGGGCTCCCATAAGTCCATGCATTGATTTAGGATTGTTTGGTAGCATAGCACTTGAACAGGATTTCCCTTTAATTTAGCATCAATGAAGAAAGACCAGCCCTGGAATGTGCAAAAGCAGTCCAGGCATTTCACTGCTGTAGCATTTGTTCAGTTTCTTGATGCAGATAGGCAGGGAGCACGGATGGTTTTTGAGGTAAGGGGGGGAGAATTTGTCATGTGATTTATTCCTCAAAAACACAGCTTAGTACTTACTAAAGGTTTCTTTCTGGCTTTAAAGGGAAATACAAAGAAAAGTCCAAATATTCTGAATAAAGACCAGTAGTGATGTTGATGAAGAAAAATTTTAACTGCTAACTACCTTGCTAGCGAGCCAAGAAAATCTACACCGGACTCACCTCTCTGCACCATTATGAACCCAAATGAATTCAAAGATGAAAAGTAACGAGATCCAAACCCTTATATTACACTGCCAAAGTGAGTAAACAAGCGATAAAGAGAAGCACTCATAACCAAACACAAAGCAACATCACCTCTTCAGCAGATACGCTGGCCCTGAGAGCACCAGGCTGCAGAGGAGCAGCAGAACAAGACCCAGAGTTTGACGATTTAAAAATCACAACTGTGATCCGCTTTGAGCTGCAGCTGCCTCCCGCTGCCCGCAGGAAACTACACTGACTCCTCAGCGATGGTCTAGACTAGTAAATATGAACAATGCTGTGAATCTGCAAGAAAAACTTCACAAAAAATGACAGAACCTTGCCACAATGTGGTACTTTTGTGAACAGAGAGGACACAATGAGAAGAAGCAAATCGACTCCACTTCAAAGGAAGGAACTAACAAATACACGGCAACTGAACTGCCAAAATCTTCAACACAAGCTGGAAACCCTTGACCAGAAAGGGATTGCGTATCATTAAGAAGACACATGGGAAGGGGTGTTTGTGGGAGATTTTTTTTAAAGGGGAATTTTAAAGGAATTGTTCTTACCTTTACATTCACTCCTTCCTTTTCCAAAGCCCGATGAACAGCTTAAAGAGCCTAGTCGAGGATGGCGTGAACCTTGTCCTCTCTTTCTACCTCCCCTTACCTGACACCTCTGTTCTTCACTCTTTCCCAACTCCAGTCTGCACCAACCGCAGCCGACCTTGGACAGAGCCACAAAGCAGTCTCAAGAGGAGGTTTAAACCTGCTTGTAGATATTGTTCCTTTTTTCGTTTTTTCAATAATGTCTCTTGTATCTGATGTCCACATGTACTGGCCTAGTGTATATCCTATAAGACGGACTTTATTTTGGGTCTGTTCTCTTTAATTGTCCTCCTTTAGGTTTGGGCTGAGCAGTGAAAACAGAGCAAAGACGCTTACATTTGTGAAAGGAAGCCCTGCATTGTACTTCGTTTGACTTCTTGTATCTATATTGACGAGATGAAACCCCTCTTGTAGAATATTTTGTATTGCTCGCATTGTAAGACAGTGAGAGGACGGAGGTGCAATATGAAGAAAATTCAGCTACTGAATGGAACCTCAGCAACTGCCCGTAGGGTGTCATATAATATAGATACATATAGATATATTTAAAGTAACATCGGTAACTTAATGTGAATGTACATAGTATTTTAAAAAAGGTCCAAAAATGTGTTTGCCAAATAACAAAAACCTTTAATGTCCAGACTTCCTCACACGTATGTTTCTAAATTTTTTCACTCATGAAAGTTAAGCACATTCTCAATTAATTTAGTGTCATTTAATTCAGACTGAAGGAGACTATTAGGGCTCAACAGCTCCATTCTGCAGTTCTTTATTTTAGTCTACCACTGACACCAAGTTCTAATATAGTCATTAGTAAAACAGGGTTAAAAATTGTGCCTCAGTTTTAAATCCATTTAATTGAAACTTTAATTTATTCACATCAAATTTAAAACACACAAACTTGGCCAGTTTTTTTCAAGGACTTTTTCAGATCAAGCTCCATATTAGTGACCATTGTGATCCTGTCTCTTAATTCCCATCAGTCTGTGTGTTTGGTTATCTTCTCCCTATGGTGCAGGGCAAGCCGTTACTGTAGAATGAAGGGATGTTCCAGTGTTAAGCTAACAGCAAAGCTGATATATTACCACCCACTCTCTAGAAAGACTGTTTTTTCCCCCACTTATTTCTAAAGATTACATTTTATAATAAGATGCAGATCTAGTACAAAACGTTATTTCCAAAAAAGCAGAACCCCATTTCCTGTTTTCCCTTTTTTCTCTCCATAAGATTTCTCCATATGCTTCACCAAAACCATATTACTGTTATACGCATGGCTGGTCTCATTAGCACTTGGAAAAAAATGAAACAGAACAAACAAAAGCTTTATAAAAAAAAGTGGGTTTCTTTTTTTCTGGACTGTCAAGAGTCCTCTAATTCAGCTAAGCTAAGAAAGGTAAGAAAAACTGTAAGGTACCCCTGCGTCTGTGTGTAATATCTATGTGTATGTGTTATAGTTACCTTATTATAGTGTTGACCTCAGCCTTTTATGGGCTCCGTCCCCACTAGTATCTAATTTTCCTTCACTACGGCTGCAGACCACCCCTCAGCACCCTCTCCCACCTTGGCACTCGCTACCTCCTGTGAGCATACAGCTAACCCCCAGGAGATGCTTACCTGGACACTGAAAAGCTGGGCTGAGAGCAGACAAGGACACACACTAAGACTCATGAATCCACGAAATTGTCATTATTTATGTTCACCTTTTAATACTAAGATAACTAGCTAAACAGATAATGCTGGAATGTATTCTTAAGCACACAAGAGTCCTACCAAATTTACTGAACGCAGCCTCAGCTACAGCATGCCATTTTTTGTCTGAAACCAATAAAAGCACAGACCAAAGTACTCCTAACTCACCATTGTGGACTACAAAATGGTGTGTAAAACTGCAAGTAATAAGGTTAGAGCTCTGCTACACCAGTTAACCAAAGTTTCTGACGTCCACACTCTGACGAGTCCGGGCGTAGAGAGCATGCTCAGTGGACCCATTGAGTTTCACCTGTGTAGAATTCTTACTTAAGCAATTAAAGTGCTTGTTGACTACATTATGAGTGCTTCTGTGTACAAAACAGAAGTGTCTCTTTTTTTAAAAAGCCTGCTTACTGCATGTTCTTACAGTAACAAAGCCTCGCAGAGATACAATGAATGCACTGTGAGTGTGTGCTCGTGTGTGGGTGGAGTATTTTTGTGTTTTTGTAAAAAAATAAAAATAAAAACTTTTTATTTATGTCTCAACAAATTACTTGAAACCTTTGGAGCTTTAATGAAAAAAATAATCATCCGGACAATGGTGGCATATTGATTCACAGCATGTAGCAGAAGCTTTGTGCAGTAAAGCCCCATGTTTCTCAATGGCCCTGACATCAAAACAACACTGCAATGACAGTTCCATTCAGCTGGAGTACTTTGTGTGTGTACCTCCTTGTCTGTGAGTAAGCCCTCAGATAAACTAAACAAAGCCAAACCCATTCATACATTTCTAAACGACCAAAATGCAACCAAAAGATGCTTTCCTCTTCTTTCGGTTTGTCTTCTGTTCGAGGTTTTATGATACATCCCAGCAGTGCAGATTTTTAAGTTGCTTGTTCTAGGCCACCGACCTACCAAAAGCTGGAGCTGCAGAGGAAAGAACAAACTGTCCTATATTCAGATGTTCCGTCTTGTAATTGTTGAGTGGCAGGATACAAAACGATGGATGATCTGTTTTCAGTTTTTGCTGTGGTGTCATTTTTTTTTTTAGATATTCTAGATGGCAAACGCATAAGGGCTCTGGTGTTGAAAGACTTTCGAAAGGTCTCCAAAACCTTTACATCAACCGATTTGTATTTGAAAGTGTACTGGACATGGGCAAAACACACATTCAGAGAAGACAAATATTCACAGACAGATATTTGTCTCTTTTTAATTACCACTTGATAATGTTTGGAAGCTCATCTGATGCTATGGGGTCACTTCTTTCCTGTTAAACAGGCTGCGATGACGAGAAAACTCAGTAGGCAAGCAGTGGATACAGCACTTGTTTTCCCATAAGCCATGCCTCAGGATGGTCTTGTTTTTACCTTTAAACTAAAAGATAAAAAAAAAGTTTATGGTTTAATAGGTGTAGGGGCAGATTCTATACTGTATTGTGCAATACATTATTACAGAAATACAATGTTTCAACAGGAAAGGTTGGCACTATGAAAGTCTTTCCTAGTTTGTTTCATGTCCCTCTTCCAACAGTCCTGTTGCTATTTTTAGATGAAGTAAACTGTGCCAGAAGAATGAAATTCTGATTTGTATTTATTTCTTGCATGCTTTTTCTCCCTGTTGCTAATACTGATCTTTAACTGTTTGCTCTGTTGGATGTGTGAAGCTGTAAAACATTCTAATTCAGGTTATTGTCTGTGTTGAGCAATGTAACTGTGTAATTAAAACATGAAATGATGTATTTACTGCTCTCATTACTTCTTTACAGAGCAGGGGTGTTCTCCAAAAGGCTCTTTAGTATAAGAAGTGAATGCCTCAGGCACAAAGATAGTTTATGTAAGTGATCTGAAGTGGTGTTTTTGCAGACACATTAGCATTAAACAACAAAAACGTTTGTTATTTCTGAGGATTAAATGTACAGGTATAGGTTTTAGACTTTTCATCATGTTTAGTTCTACAGATTTATTTTAAGATTTTAAAGATTGTTCAGTGACACCATTTGCATACTCAGAAAAATCATATACCTGGAAGATATTAGGTTTAAAAAAACTGACAACACAATCATTAGAAGATCCTAGTCTGTGTGGTAGTCCACTATCTACTATTATTTTGAGGTCGTTTGAAACTTCCTGTCACGTTTAAAACTCATATCTATAAAACAAAACTACAAAATGCATCTGATAAAGGTGGATATATAGTAGGAAAGACTTTCTTTTCTGGGAGTGTTACGATTGGTTTTAGACCATAACAAATAAGAGGGGAGGCGAAACCGGTTTAGCATTCAAAGTACTTTTTATAAATTCAAACCACTCAAATAACAAAGCATGAAGATGTGGTGTTGCATCGGGTGTCTGGGAATGAAGTGCATATTTGTAAAATGGGGAAAACAAACAAAAACAAATAGAGGATTGCCTGTGGAGAAATAGCTGAGGACCCCAGAGCAGAGGATCTGGCCGTGGCAGGAAAACCAGAGGATGAGTTCTCCTGAAGAGCTCCTAAGGTGGATCTTTTATATCCATCACCTGATTTCCTAGTACCTGCACCTATGCAGGAGGAGAAAAATCAGGGTATGCACCAGGAACACACCCACACAGCCCAGGGAGAAATCTACATGGGTTTATTCGGTATCTCCTTTTCGAAATTTCTACAGTTATGAGTTAAAGGACACTGGATTTTCCTATCAGGGTGTCACTGAAAAAATCACTCTGTGCCTTGAGACCAGGAGCCCGTGAGAGGGTATCTTCTTCTAGAAAAGGCTGGTTTCACCCATCATTCATTCATCCGGGTGGTAATTTTCTCAGCAAATATCTACCTCAGCGTATCAGTTTTCTGGACGCTTCTGAGTCAGCTGATGCCATTTCTCCATGCAGGGGCACAAACTTCGGTTATAGTGATTCACGAACCCGTGGAAATAGCTGTGAGATATTCATTAGCAGCCGGCAAGGAAGCCGATGGCCGCGTGCCCTTCATCTCCGCTCCCCTACTCTGGACGCAAAAGTATCATACAAAAGCCTTGAGTTGAGATTTTGTGATGAACCAAAGGAGACACGTGACAGATAAAGGAAATCTGCAAATATGTGAAACCGCAAATATTGAAAAGCGAATCAACTGGCGAATGCAATCAGATTTTTCTACTCGATTTACAGCTAAACTACCAAGGCATAGTCTTGATTTAAGACCCCTGTCATTCTCAAGATTAATAACAATTACTAAAGCTATCAAAACGAAGTTAACCACAATAATTACTTCATTTTTGCAAACACTATTTTTTGTCAAATCGTAGAATAGTGTAGTGCATAGGCAAGGAAAGATTTTGCAGTACACATCACAATTGTGCTTATCACATTTGCAGACACAGTTCTTACTGATAAAGACCAATAAATATGCCATCATCTGTAATGTTTATATTGCAATCAATTGACCATTAGGTAATCATTAGTTGCACATTGCACAATGTAATACTCGTGTATCGTAATTAAAAGAGCTTTGATTTTTTTTTTTTTTTTTAGATTAGATAACTTTATTTTTCCCATGATGGGGAAATTCACTTATCTGCTGTGTAGGTACCATAACCATTTGGCCTGCATTAACCGTTCGGGGTCTTTTCGACTGTGGATAAGGTCACACTACGGTAACCCCACTTGGACAAACTACGTAGTGTGGAGTTCTGCTTGGGCACTACATATTTTCATTTCACGTTTCCTTTTGTAATCTAAAGTTATTTGCCTTCATAGATTGTGTCTGACATTATTCTTTGTAATGTTTATTGAGAGATTTTGCCACAACCCACATTGTAAAAAGATCTGTGGCTGTTAGAATGAACCTGCTGCTCCACACAAGCGAACCGTGTCTCTGAGCAGAGCAGCTGGAGTCTCGTAGCTTCATGTTCGCAGGCAGGAAAGGTGTTTTGTTATAGACCTTTTTCGCAAAAAACGGAAATACGTCATCAACGTGTAAACCTAGTTCCGGTTTGTGCTTCGCTGGCGGAGGAATTGCAGAGCCTAGAGTGTTTTCGAAGACCCTGAGTTGTGTTCCGAAGTTCACCAGCGCCGATGTGGTGAAGAGTGTGAAGATGCATTCGTCCACTAAAGGAAACAAATTGGACAAGGGATATAAATTCGTCCACGAAGAGTTTATCTACCATTACCAAGGTAAGCTTCAGCTAGCTTTAGCCATAGCCGCATCACCGGTAACTCTGTTTACGTCAACTGTAAATCCTGGTGTTATTAATTTGTAATATAAGGTATAACATGTCGCAGTGAATTTGTTGTGTGTATGTATAAGTGAAAAGGCATGAGATCAACATAACACCCAAAAATTTGGTGAAGCTGTAAATAAGAAATGTTAAGTTGCCCGTTTGCGTGTTCATTCTTTTTGCTGCGGTTGCGAGACTTTCTTCACTTACTATTAGTATTATTTTTCTGAAACTAGGGTGACCACACGTCCTCTTTTCCTGGACATGTCCTCTTTTTTGATACTTATATAATAAAATAACATTGAACATAGAGGAAATGCAAACATATTTGCTTTTATGTACGCAGCTTTGAACACCAATTACTCTCGATGAAATATCTCACAAACTCACTTCACTCCTCTTTTTTACTAACTCAAATCTGGTCACCCTACTGAAAGTTATAGTTTCATGTTACATTGATGTAGCAACATAAGTATGTCTTAATTGTAACCTATTTAATTTATTGTGTCTAGATATCGCTGGATGCAGAAAGTGCCAACGTGAAAGCTTTCTCCTGCAGTTGTGTGGCTGGTAAAGGATTCTGCAATCACATAGTTGCCATCCTGTTCCAGACCGCACATTATTCACAGCTGGGTCTGCAGGCTGCTCCACCCCCCCTGGCCTGCACGAGTGGCTTGCAAAGATGGCACAGACCAAGAACACAGGTGGGTTTGTGATGAAATTGTCATTATGATTTAAGAACGGATGTGTATCCATAACAACTGTAAATTATTATAAAAACACCCCCAGTAGTGAATACAGACTGTAATTGCTTTTTGCCTTTTACTTATAAGGAAATCCATCCTGAACCGGTTAGTGAGCTGGTGGTGCAAAAGCCCAAAACAGTTGGCAGGGACGGTCTGAGCTCCACACTGTACAAGGCATTTACAGGTGATTAATTTAACTTTTTGTTGCTTTGTGAGAGCAAGTTAAGTTGTTTTTTCTAATCTTATGACTAACCAAATTGTGGTTACAGCAGATATAATGAATTAAATTTAAATGTAGTTATGTCTAACTTTTTTGTGTGACCAATAATCTTGTGTTTCTCTTGTGTAGGACCACAGCCAGATCCATATATGATGGCATCTGGAAGCAGATTATGCCAGGTGCAGCCCCAACCTCTCATGGATGTGTTGGATGGGTTTCTGAGATGGAATGAAAGAGAACTTGCATATATATTATGGGAAATACATGAATGCATACCTTAAATTACACTTATCTTGTCTTTAACAATCAGTTCAGCCTTCTGCCTTACTGTTGATCTGTAATGTTATTTTTTTTTTGGAAATGTTTGATGTTATTTGTGTTGTGATTAATCAGTTGTTGTTACGCATACCAAAAAATTAAATGAGGCACAATTTTGATCAAAATTGTTTTATTTGTTCATTTATTTATTTTTTAAGTCAAAGTCACATTTCAACAGAAAAATATTAAGAATATAACAATTATATTTAATTACATTTTAAGAATATGTGGGAACACTAAATTTTTCCATACTATTTGCACATTATACATTATTTACATACCAAACATTAATTCACTCTTCAAAACAAAAAAGTCCTTGATAATTTGCCAAAACACGGCAGTTTAGCCAGATCTGATTCACACTGCCCAGCAGTGTGAGCGGCACGGGAGAGTCCCTGATGTGAAAGGAATTTATCCTACTGATCACTCTTTACACTACAATTCTGAGGCGGACAATGGCTGCGTTTGTTCCATTTCCTCCTTGCTGAATTGAGCTGAAAGCTTAAAAGGTGGAATGATGAGCTTAGATCCAATGTCAGTAAGGAAATCATGAACGAGGAACTCTTTGTCCGCCATGACATCGTCTCCTGGCTCCAGCAAGGGAACTTGGCTTCTAAGTCATGGATGTAATCCAAAGCCTCATCCAGAGCATCTGTAAAGATAAAGAAATTAAAAATCAGTCTTAACATATTTGCTACCTTTCAACACAACACAGAAATCATGTTTTGAAAAGGATGTTAAGTATTTAATTACAAAAACATTGCATTTATTTTTGTTAAGGAAAATACAAAATGACAAAATACTCTAAATTAATTAAATACATTTAATTAAAATAGGTCAGAGCATGAACAGCTTTTATTATAAACATTTATTTGTTCAGGTAGAAATGCATTTCTCCAATAACGGTACACATAGTTGACTAACGTTAACCAAACACATTATGAACAACCTTACCTGCAGGTGGGTGTGTCACGTAGTCGTGATCCATCTTTACTGCCTTAGCTTAGCCACCATGTCGCTATCTTCACAGCATAGCTGCATAGCCTGACGTTTGAGGTTCTGTCATATACTGACTCCCTTCTCAAAGGAGCAGTAAAGTTGTTCCAAGAGAAAATACTCAGGGCAACACCACTCTTCAGGCGACGAACGACCACAATCCGGAGCGAAATGCCGGAAGCAGAGGGTGCCACCTGTGTTTACATTAAACTATGCCCTTCCTCTCTTCGGATCGCCTATATCCATTTGGGTTTCATGTTTGAATCCACAGGAAAAGAATGAAATGAAAAGTAGGGCTGTTTTTGGTTGGAAGACGAACAGCCTGGAACACAACAGAAACTGCAACTCTTCGACTCTGCCATTCTTCATATGTGCCGCTATGCTAAAAGGAAGTTGTTTTACATGTCATTGACGTATTTCCGGTCGAAAAATGCGGAAGTGTGAAAAAGGTCTATAGTGTGCGGTCCAGAGAAGGGTTCGAACCGCAGTCCATTCGGCTGCAATGCACTTAATAATATTCATAATAATAAAAGCATGTTTAGAAGATAATCTCGCTCTGTTTGTTTACAACGGACCGCATAATATCTTCTTCTATGGTAGTATCGTAATTTGTCCAGACCAATCACTATCTGATACGTCATCGGACCAACGGACAGCCAATCACATATTCTGACGTCAGCACTAGTCCCAGGACCCTGAAGGACCCCAAACGTTGTTGCAGGCCGGATGGTTATGGTACCAACAGGGGCAGCAAGAAGGACATTCAGAAATGACAGCAAAAAGGAAATAAAAAATGACATTCAAATTAAATTAAGTTAAACTCAACAAATTAAACTCATATTACCTGCTTCTGACACAAATATATTCTACAGACAATTATAGAGAATCTATCAATGTGGTTAAACAAAATAAAGTCATGGATGGATTACAACAAATTATCTTTGCACCTAGATAAAACCAAAGTGATGTTTTTGTGGTCAATACCTAGCTCTCAAATAAAATAAATATTCTGTTTGTACACACACATTATCAGATGGTTTCTACATCCCCCCCCCCCCCTTTAGTGTGCAGACGAAGGAGGCTACTGGGCCCCCTGCAGTCAGAGCCATTGATACGGCCCTGAAAACAGTCCCTCCCCTTCAAGCGCAGATCGGTCTGGCGTGTCATCTCTCTCATTCACAGGTGATATCTATTAGCTTACTTCTTGTGCGGTGAAGACGTGTCCGTTTGCTTAACGTCGTCCGTTTGCTTCCGGTGAGACGTATTCTTTCGGGGCGGTTTGGGTGAGCTGCTGTTCGTGTGGCAGATGCAGATCCTGGGCCGGGGGCATGGCTGAACATGATATGGAGTACCGCTATCTTGAGGGCGAGGCCATGAGTGGGCATATCAACGAAGATCCGGTGAGTCCTCACTGGTTTTTACATTCATCATGTTAAGTCGACATGCTTCAACAACGTGATATTGAAAATCTGTTGGCTAGCAAACATTATTAGCGGTTGAGTCGTTTTCTTGTAATAGCCTTTAGCATTTCTCGGTGCTGGTTTAATGTTAAAAGAGGCCATCCCTTTTCCAAAACAACAAGTTAATATTTAAAAAGACGGAAAAAGAAAATCCCCAAATGCTTTCCAATGTCCTTCTATTTGGATTCTATCGTCGAGAGACGTGAACAGATAAAGCCGTGAGTAATGATGGGTAATCATTTGTCCACAAAGGCTAAAGTTGTGTCAGGAGTAACTGAACTATATTGTACCTGTACAGCAAATAGTATGCTAACGGAACTCTTGAGGTCCAATAAAAGTTCTACTTTGAATCTGTCTCTTTAGTTCGAATGATACAAATATAATGATGCAGTAATTATGGAAAAAATGCTAACAGAATCTGTTTTAAGTCTGTTGGGGTAGTGCAATGGAAACATTACAGATGAATGAGCTTTAGGTCTGCTTTAGTGAGCATATTTATGATTACAACTTTAAAAAAAAATTGTAAGAGCCATATTGTCTATCTAAAGAAATTCAGCTAACTAGTTTAAAATGTTTTAAACCCAAAGGAGAAGCAAAGCCTGGGTAATATCTGCACTTAATATTTATTTACTTTTTTATTTTTACAACAGTCACTTCCGGTTTTAAGTTTCAGGCTATCATCATTTTAATCACAATGGGTTCAGTGTTCTTTTCTCTTTTTGTGTCTCAGGAACTGATGGCCATCAAAGCCAGGGTTCAGGAGTTGGAGATGGAAGAACAGACGGAGAGACTGAAAGAGGAGGAAAGATGTGATGCAGAGGAGATGCTGAGCAGTCCTCAACCTGGTGAGATGTCTTCTCTTCTCTACTCGTTGGTTTTGGACACATGTCTGCACAGAAAAACGCATATCTTTATGCATTTGCTATGTTTTGTGCCATGTGCTGAATTTGATAAAGTTGATCTTAATCTTAATTCACGTCAGGGAATTTAATTCTGCACTGCCTGGCTAAACTCTGTAACATTTCATTACTGTCAGATCAGTTTTCATCACTGTCCAGTTAGACGAAGCTGTAAAAATCAGATGCCCTCTTACCCTCTGTCAGTTTGTTGCTTTTGACAACTATACCGCCCATAAAGCCATTTCAGAAAAAAATCCACCTCATCTTAAAGTTTCAAAATATGATTCGATATTTTTTTTATCAAGGGTAATTTCTGGCAATAATAGCACACTTCTCAAATGTAATCAGTTTATGTTTCCATTCCAGGGCCTTTCTACAACATGACTCCTGAAGAGAGGATGGATGCAGACAACAGATCAGTCTATGTGGGGAATGTAAGGCTTGCACCTCTTTGCATTGCATTTGGCATATTGTTTTATCATTGTCCTGACATTCCTCTGAACATATCCTAGGTGGACTATGGAGCCACTGCAGATGAGCTGGAGATCCATTTTAATGGTTGCGGTCCTGTCAACAGAGTAACGATTCTGTGTGACAGGTTCTCTGGTCATCCTAAAGGGTGTGTGGTTCATTTGCACCTTTGACTAATCTATACAACAATGGGCATCTGTGGTTAATTCATTTTTCATTTTTTTTTTTTTTCCAAAACAGCTTTGCCTACATTGAATTCTCCGATCGAAGCGCTGCACAAAGTGCTGTTGGTCTGCATGAAACGATGTTCAGAGGAAGAGTCCTTAAGGTACTGTCTACCGTATGCTAATGTATACCACATCTGTCTTATCTCATTGTGAAATACAATTTATTGCTTTTTCTGGAGCTGGATTTGTTTTTAAATTGCACCACACTTAGTGTGACTGTCTGGTTTTCATTGCGATATTGCATCTGCACACATACAGCATTAAGTATGAAAGTTTATGATACTTTTCGTAAGCCTCTCTGATAATTATTTCATCTGAGCTAATGCACATGAACAGTATCAAAGCTGCTCCATATTTTTAAGCGGATTGAAAAGAGGTCTGCTGGTTTACAAGCCGGCATGAACTCCGTTACCTTAACTGGGGTTCTTTTACAGCTTTTCAAAGTCGTTTAATCGCTCAGCTTGGAGGGTCAGTTGAATTTTAATGTTTAAAAAGTACTTTCATCTACCAAGGAATGAGTTTTAATCTAATAAATGAAACATATCTCCAGGTTAAAGTTTCTTTTTGTTATCAAACGGTATTTAAAGTCCTTGTGTTGCTTTCTTTTTGCGTGATCTACAGCAAAAAACAAAATTGTTTACAGACATTTAAAAAAAATTCCCATTTATTTGAATAGGATTTCTCCAAGAATTGACAAAAATATCAGTCAATTCCAGATAAAGATTAAATTGTCGTTTAGAGCAAAGGTAGGAAAAATATTTGTGTTTTAAATAACTAGTATATAGACTAGAGTATCTTTTGGCTAATGTGAAAACACTGATAAATCTTCTCTTTAATTCACTTTTTAGTAACAGGCTCTGCAATCTTATTCTCCTATTTGCACTCAAGTTTTCTGCAATCCCAAAGTTTGACCAAATGAATGTCGGTGGTTCAATAGTCCCAAAAAACTACTATAAATTAAAGGTAGTCATGGCAGACATTCTTGCTCTTGCTTTCACTGCTCTGCTTGCTGTTGATTGGTTACCGCCTCTTAACATGCTGCAAGCATTTATAAATGGACAGTGGTGTAACATAGTGAATGGGCCGAGTAGTTAGCTGCAAACGCAGAATAGTCTAAAAGGTTATCTTATTTCATTTAAATTTAGCTTTTTTTTGTTTTGTTCAACATTCCAGAGTTGTGAATAATGTTATCTTGGTAATGGATGCCTGAAGAGTAACTGGCATCTCTTGGTTTACAGGTGTTGCCTAAAAGAACCAATATGCCAGGCATTAGCACCACTGACAGAGGAGGACATAGAGGGAGTCACAGCCGAGGGAGAGGAAGCGGCCACCGTCCTCCTAGATATCAAAATGGCTTTCGAGGCAGATTTCGGTACCAGTCAACAAGGCCACAGCACCAACCCCCCCATCCCTATTACCAGGGAGCATCTGTGGGGAAGAGACAGTGGGGTCACACTGACTACAACGAACAGACATCAAAGCGCTACCCATGTCTCCTCCTCATCACGCCACCCTCAGAGGAGGTGGGTTCAGGATCTAACGGACAGCACTACCCACAGCAGCGCTAGATCTTTCTGGAGCTTCCTGCCATGTTGGATGGGTGGGATTTTTAGGCAGCAAAGGCTTTTCTCCGTTGAAATCACACTGAAGGTCCAACTGCTGAGTTTTAAAGTTATGCTGATGTGAACGCATGGGACAAGCCTTGAACTCTTGATTTAGCTGCATCTGTTTTTGTTTTTTTACAAATTGATGGGAGTGTCTTGTGTGTGCCTGAAATGTTAAAATCCAGTGATATGTGCAACTTCTTTACTATGTGAATAAATAAAAACAATTAAGCAATCCACCGGTTAAAGGTTATGCAGGTTGTCATTATAAACTGTTTAATCCCAATTTTACATTACAACATTTAAACACAATAGAAGGCCATATGTACAGGGAATGCTGAGAAGGAGAAGTCAGCCGGTTTGAACCATCATTCCAGAAACGACTCCATTGAAGGCTCTGTGTAAGAGAATGGAAGTAAGTGTGTGAAATGCAGTACAATGCCTTTCATTAGAAAAAAAAACTCACTTGGACTGAATGGGATCCCCAGGATTATAAAATGGGTTGCACATAACATCTGTAAAAGAGTTGTGCAACTTCCTGAACATCTGAAAGAGAAACTTGCATTTAAACTAGATGCTGAAAGAAAATCGACCAGCCACCAGTAATTAAACAGATGTTTTAAAAATGTCCCCTTTCCCTGAAAATAAAAGGGCGGACTAATGGCATTCTCTAAATGATCAGAAGTGAAAATAAATACAAAAAAAAAAAATTGACATGAATCAATGTAAATTCCTGAAAAATGATATTTGGTGCATAAACATTGCAAATAGTTTCGCCAGTGAGTTAAACCAGTGACGTCAAAGACCAGAAGAGCCGGCATAAGGCTTAAATTCCCACTCCGAACATCGTTTGATCTCTTTAAAAGACCCATGGTCTTTTAATTATAAATATGCCGTTTTTAGGCAGAAAAAGAAACGTGTTGCTTTCTAGAAAATGGCTTCTTTCGAGTGGCAGACGTTCTTTAGAACTTCGCCACCGAGTTCTGGGCGGAACCGTCAACGTGGAGTAAAGCCGCCATCTTCCCATCATCTGTTCAGGCGCTCTGCTGCTACATTACAGCCCTTCAAAACCCCAACATAACATTACACGTGCAACGAAGTTGGCAAGCAATATTGGAGCTATCCAGCCATACAGTTCTAAGCCAGATGCCAGACGAGGAAAAGGAAACCATAAATGGATCTATTAGTCTGCAAGCAGATGTATCGGAATGGAGCTTGTGGCATGTAGCAAAGTAGCTTAAGTTCTTTTTCAAACAGCATGTTTTGTCTGCTCCTGATTAACAACAATTTGAATAATGAAATACTCAGAAATGCCACTTTAAGCTTACATTTCTTTACACGTGTCCTCCATTAAGAGAGGAATGTCACAAGAACATGTGAAAAAACAAACAAAAAAACACAATTTTCATCAGAATGGGTCTTGAATTTAATAGCATAACTTACACTTCTGATTTCATTGTCCCGCAAAGATGTGTTCGATGAGTCCACAACAATAACAAACTTCACCTTGGAGTTGGTCACATACCCATACCTAGTTATTTTTCCAGTCAAGGGTCAACAAATGACACATTTAAAGACTTCTCCTTAGCTATTCACAGACCTATTTGATTTTAGTGACACATCCAATGACTTCAGACACTGTTTATCTTTGTAATACTTATGCTAAACGATTCAAATGTCATACACAGCATATGCATTAGTTTATAGCTTTAACTGCAGAGGTTTTCACATATTTGTTGGACAACAATCCAACAGATCAATCAATGATAAATTCCGGTCTTCCCACACATTTTCTAATGAAAAACCAAAACAAACCCAAAGGATACACTTTATAGTCCTCGGTTGGGTAGAGGAGACCGAGGTACAGTTCCCTTTGGTCTCCCAGGGCTTTCCCAACAGAGGAGATCTTCTCCTCCACCACATCCAGAGAAGTGTGCACTGTGTAGTGAAACTTCAGCTCGTTTTGAGTCGCCACGCTGCGGATGTACAGCGGGTAGTTCTGAGAAAAGACACAGACAGAATGGCGTGATCAAATAACATAAAGAAAGTGGAGCATGATCAACTTCTGCCTTATAAAACTCTGGCTCTTAGCCTAACTGATTTAGTTGTATCGGTTGACACAAAATGTAAGCGTTTTAGGTCAGTGTCACAGCTCACACTGTTACCACATATCACTACGCAAACAAAAAAACATAGGATATCGTTAGTTAGAAGCTGTCCAACCAATTAATTTAATCAAACGTTACCTCTTTAGCTATCACTGCTATGCACACCGCCATGTTGAATGTCCTGCTCTCACTTGTCAGCCGCAGTCATGTGACACGACACGTTGCATTCAAAACAATCGGAAAAATGAGTATCACAAGGAAACAGGAGTGTGTGACTTTATTTGAAGGCGTATCATTATTATTATTGTTATTGTTGTTATTCGTTTCTTTTACTCAAAATATGAAGATACATTTATAAAAAAGGAAAGTTGGCATGATTTTATTTTCATACGTTATGCATAATTGCTTGATTTATTCAATCAGTAACAAAACCTGTACTCAGTGAATGCAGCGTTAACAAGGAAGCGTTTTATTTCAGATTCAAAGAAACCTAAATGCAAACTTGCTATAATTACGCTAAAATTACTAAATATCATTATTTATATCTTACGAAACTAGCCAAATTTGATGGTATCTACATAAGAGTGAATGCAGGCGTTTGTAAAAATGCTTGAGAAAACCTTTTCCTTAAGTTGAAGCTCACATGACAACAAAGGTGAAGTTTATCTTCTGACTTCGACACAACAAGGACATCGGCAATGCGGCGAGTTGCGTCTGTTCCTCTTCTGAGTGTTTTGAGTGCAACAATATGTTGCTTTTTGTCGGAAAACACACCAAATACCTCATCTCCAAATGTTATCATCATGCTCATGGATGACGTAAGTTAATTAATCAGTTTTACAATTAAATATGAATGTGCACAAAACATCTGAAAATTAGTGTTTTGGAGTGTTCTAAGATATTTTAATATTCCATCTTCATTGGGATTTTTTTAAACGTTTTATTCTGTCTTTCTTAATCAAGTTAGAGCTGCAATGTGACATTATTCCCATCCTTTTGTTTATGATTAGAATGTAAGTAAGTGTGATGTTATGGCTGAGAGATCAGTAGAGAGCCTCCTTTATTCTCTGTTACTTTAAGTTGATAAGTAGTTGCTGTTGATTCTTCTTTCCATAAATAAGTTGCTTTCTTTTTTTGCTCTTCAGATGGGCTGGGGGGATTTGGGGGTGTTTGGCCAGCCTTCCAAGGAGACCCCCAATCTGGATGCCATGGCTGCTCAGGGAATTCTCTTTCCAGACTTCTACACTGCCAACCCACTTTGTTCTCCATGTGGGTCAGCAAAAAATGGTGTAAACCTGCACGGGCAGATGTGTGTTAATTTATTAACATTGTACGGCAGATGTCCAAGGTTAATAAGTATATAGCTATGCACTGCAGCTTAAAAAAACAAATTTACCTAAACAAAAAAAAGTGCACTTAAACGGCATATAATGAGTCCTATAAATAAAGTCCTGCAGGTATTACAACAAATGTTATCATCAATCAGTAGGAATGATGAAGTTAATCAAGTCTATGTCTAATAAGAAAGACGATGTTTACACATTCATACAACATTAAATGGTGGTATACAACCTTGTACATTGACAACACAATGTTTGTCAAAATTGAATTTCTTTAAAAGATTCATTTGAGAGTTGGAATCCTATAAAATAAGTCATTTGAGGCAAATTACATTCCCAGCTTTGGAAGTGACCACAAAACTTCCTTAATGATATATATATAAACAGTTCCTGTGACACATTCAACTCAAACTACACCAAGTGAGCCAAGTTACCTAGCTCACTTCACATGTAAGGCTGGAAACCACGAGTGTACATAATTCCCCTGAGAATCTACTAGGTGTGCATCTGTTGTGTTTATTGGAGTCAAGCATTGAAGCCATGACCATGTTACAAAAATATTTGGACCCAAACTCTTCAGATCCAAATACTAATCTACAGTCAGTGGGACGTCACCCGTAGAAAATGGCTTACTTCCGGCTGCAATGAAATTAGGTCAATTCAGGGCCATTTTTTGCAACACGGACACCACCATGTCCAGTTTTCATATACAGTCAATGCCACCGTAGCCATAATCGGATATGTTTGAATGTTTTAGTGTCTCAGGGATGGGGCTGCACGGTGGCGCCGTGGCTAGTGCTCCGAGAAGGCCCTGGTTCGAATCCCTGCTGAGACCTTCTCTGTGTGTAGTGTGCATGCTCTCCCTGTGCATGCGTGGGTTTTCTTCAGGCACTCCAGCTTCCTCCCACAGTCCAAACACATGCTACCTTGGTTAACTGGTCACTCTAAAGCACATGTGTCAAACTCAAGGCCATGGGGCCAAATGTGGCCCGCCATGTTATTTTATGTGGCCCGCGAGACCATAAAAGTTTTTTGATTTCATAAAATAAAAATTTTCTTTAGTTGATTACATATTATTTATGCATAGTTGCTGTTGTAATTATTCAATGTTTTTTCAGGTCTTATGTCTTTATGCAGACAAAATGTTTTACGTGTAATACATGTTTCTTTCTAGCTCATTTTTATGTTATTTTTCTTTATTCATTTGGACAGTTTGATCTTTCTTTAATGGAGTTATGTGGGTTTTAGTAAGCTGACAAAATATAAAAGGATTTATGCTAAAGTAACAAGCAAACATATGTTTTCTATGCAACTGTAATTCTCACTTTAAAACTTTATAATAAATAAATAATGAGTTATTTAACATTAAGGAGTAGTTACATTTATTTTTCATTACATTTAGTTACATGTATAAGTTATATCTGGCCCTTTGAGGGACAACCACTGTGCTGATGTGGCCCTCAGTGAAAATGAGTTTGACACCCCTGATCTAAAGGGTCCCTAGGTGTGCATGTGTGGGAGTATTGTTGTTCCCTGCGACAGACTGGCAACCTGTCCAGCGAATGTACCCTGCCTTTGCCCAACAGTAGCTGGGACAGGCTCCGGCAACACCGTGACCCCAGCATGGATGTAGCGGGTTAAGAAGATGGATCAATGTTTCAGTCATTTTCCCATTTTTGCAGAAGTGCTTTAAAAATTCAGATGATCTGATCAGTAACAAAAAATAAAACTATTTTAGAAAGATACATGTAACTTTAGCTGAATAACTGTTGTTAAAATCCTTCACGGTAATCATTTTTAACACATGAAAGGTGAAATATTCATCATATTCAGGTTGGTAGAAGGAAACATCGGTTACTTTCTTTATTTTTATGTATAAGACATTTAAGTAAACACCAATTCCCCAAACTTTTCTATAATTCTGTCCACAGCCAGAGCTGCACTTCTCACTGGAAGGCTTCCTATCAGGAATGGGTTCTACACAACGAACGGTCATGCCAGAAATGGTAAAGTTTTAAGATATTTTCTCTCTTTGGAGCTTTGTCTTTTAACAAAGCTTGTCCACTTGTCCATGTTTTTGCAGCTTACACACCACAGGAGATAGTGGGAGGAATCTCCAAGGATGAGATTTTGTTACCTCAGTTGCTAAAGGAGAAGGGTTATGTCAACAAAATAGTTGGCAAATGGTAAGCTCTTTTACCATTTGACTTTCCTCCAAGTTCTCAGACATTAATGGTCAGATGTGGGGATATTTAGAATATTTATCAAAGATTTGCTTACCCGTGTAGAGTTTCATTGTCATCTATAATCATGTGTTAAGGGATGTCAGGAAAATAGAGCGTACGATTATCGCGGATGTCTTAAGTGTATTGTAAAGTATTTGTTAGAATAATGTAAGTTACTCCACTCCGGTCGATAATAAGGTATAAGCCTACTGGTTCCTCACTCACCACGCACAAATGCTGCAAGCACGGGGTGTACATGTCATTTGTAAGTGCACGTAAGATGCTACACTCCGCCTGCCTAATTTCCTTATTTCTAATAGCCAGGCTGCGTCCAAGGCGGACAATAGGAGCCTCCATTTGTCACCTTAACAGCACTGACAGGCTCCTTACGCAGTGTGCAGGATTTGGGTGGGGTTGGAAAAAAAAAGAGAAATCTGCACAACATGCCTGTCTACCTACTTCAGCCTTACTTGCTCTTTATACATTTTTTATAAGTGGTTGATGTGACCTGGCGCCAGCAGCATACCCTTAGAAAAAAATGTACTTTTCACTCTACGGGTTCACCGAGCGATCTACAGCTTTGATAATTCGTGCAAGCCACCTCCATTTTTTTGTAATGATCGCAAAAGCAGCTCTTCAGTTATTCATTTCTGATCAGTGTCCTTTTTTTAAAACGCAATGTACTTATGATGTGACTGAAAAACACAACTTCAAAACTTAATTTTAAGTCAAACACGATAAGAAGACTGAGCCAAAAGAAACAGTCCTAAGAGAAAGGGTTTTGATAAAAAATGTGGATTCAGAGATATTCATGGCCTTTTTGTCACTTCAGGCATCTAGGCCACAGACCACAGTATCTTCCTCTGGAGAACGGTTTTGATGAATGGTTTGGTGCACCAAACTGCCACTTTGGTCCCTATAACAACACCGTCAGACCCAACATCCCTGTCTACAACAACTCTGAGATGCTTGGGAGGTAACAGGACACACACGCAGAAGCAGAGTAAAGTTTCAAATAAAAAACGAAAAAAATGATTGTTACCCATTAACAGGTTAGCCTTTTCTCTGGTTGTTCATCTGGATGAGACGCATCCCTTCACATCACTCCCCCCTATACTTCCCTGTACCAGCTGTGCTTGTGTATTCCATTTTCCGCCCATTTGTTTTCCCCTAAACAGCCATATGTGTATTCAGGGTCATTGGAACTGGCAGCCGGGCATGTTTTTCGCTTAGCCGTGGGTTTAATCAGCACTGCATACCTGGGCCCTTGACAGACATGCACACATATGCACGAATACGCACACAAACACACACACACGCCCTCAGGAGACGGCAGGTTGCGTTGTCTGTGCGCAAGGACACCTGGAGGAAGTGAAGCATAGGAACGGGATTTCTGTCACTGCTTCTTCACGTCACGCTTCAGCAGCACCTTATAACAGTTCCCTCTGCTCATCTTCACAGAGAGTCCCTCTCTCACAGAAAAATCCTGCAAACACAGTCAACAAGCTGGAAATTTACTTCCATTCTCTTGATAATCTTGTTTTACAGTCAGTGTAGGAGAAGATTGAAACTGCATGGTCAGGAAAATGATCTTTTGTGCAGATGGAAGAACAGAAGACTTAATGTCGTGATGTAAAGGCTATTTGAATCGATGACAGCTCACTGGTAGAGATGGTGCATGAAATGATGGCAGTTCTTGTTTTTCAGATACTTTGAGGAATTTAAGATAGATAAAAAGACCGGGGAGTCAAACCTCACACAGATGTATTTGGAGGTGAGTAAACTGTAAAAATACTACTTCCAGTACTTACTCAGTTACAAAGCTACAATATTATATTGATAGGGGGGTAATGGCTTTCAAAGAGGGGTATTGAGGCTATTCCAGGGAGGGGAAACATAAAAAACATCTTAAAAAATCTGTTTTATTGGCACATATTCCCAAAGGGAGTTTCATATTTTTTCAAATTTCTTTTGTATATATACATATATATTTATATATTATTTCAAGCTCTATGATCCCAGAATCTAACCTATAACAATCAAGGCCTCATTGACATTTAAACAGTTCAAAGAATCTCCTATGAAGCATTTTATACTGGTAAAATGTTTTAAAGCCTCCTAAGCTTTCCTATAGTCTTGAAGGGTCTGTAATCCTTGCATTGAATATGATGTACCTGATCAAAAAAAAAAGTTATTAACAGAGGGTGCATTTGAAAAAAGGTTTTTATTCACTGCTCTTTAGTAAAAGTCCTGTTTTAAATGCTCTCCGAACTAAAAAACAACATTATGTACGTCTACCTGCTGAAGTGGATTTTGTACCTTGTTACAAGATGACACTTAATCACGTTTTGCAGGCGTCAGCTCCTTTGAAGAACTTGTTAACAAGATGTAAGCAGTACTCTGAGACGCACTGCCTCCTTGAAAAGTGTCATATCTCAGGGCGTTTAGGTGTGCATTTCAATCTTTATTTTGTTTTAAAAGTCCTCAAGGCAACATTGCTTTTAGTTTTGCACTTTGTTGGAACCATGATCCAAAAGAAATGTTTCAATTCATGAAGTGATTTAGTGATCAGACGGCACAAATCTTTGTTAATCATATAGTCAACCCAAATTATATCAAAATGATACAATGAGACTATGTAATTATATCTGCCTTACTTTTTAAAATCTCCCTGTATCTTGAAGGCTAACACAGAAAAAAAAGTTAAGGATAAAAGTCTCCTCCATCTCTGTAGGCGGGTCTAGACTTCATAAGTCGTCAAGCTGAAGCCAAGCGGCCCTTCTTCCTCTACTGGGCAGCTGATGCTACTCACTCCCCCGTTTATGCCTCCAAGCCCTTCTTAGGGAAGAGCCAGCGAGGCCGGTAAATGTTCCGTTATTAACCCTTTATGGACACGCTATTTAGAAGTTTAAACCACAACTTTATTTGTTTATGTTGGTTCATGAACTTTGAATTACAGCTATGGAGATGCAGTAATGGAGCTGGACTACAGCGTTGGTCGGATCTTGAAGAAGCTGCAACGTCTTGGCATCGACAACAACACTTTTGTCTTCTTTACCTCAGACAACGGGGCAGCTCTGATGTCTGGCCCAAATGAAGGCAGGAACAATTGTTTTTTTTTCTTTCTTTTTCTCTTCATTGAGGCAGTGCATCGTTCGATGAGTAGAAAGATGTTTTTCTGTCTGGATCATCAGGTGGAAGCAATGGGCCATTCCTCTGTGGGAAGGAAACCACCTTTGAGGGGGGCATGAGAGAACCTGCCATTGCCTGGTGGCCTGGACGCATCAAAGGAGGCACTGTACGGCCGACTGTGTTTGAAAGCTTTTAGCAAGTGAACCCTAGACAATACAAGATAGTGGTTCAGCAGCATGCAGACGAGGTTTAACCAAGCATCCTGAGCTCTTTATAGTTCTGTTACAGTTATAGTTCTGTAGTTCTCATTGGAAAAAGAAAATTGGTCAGAGAACTTTGATTCACACTTTCAGTAAAGGCGTAATTATTTCACATAATCTTTTTTGTTTGATCGTGTATCACCTCAGTGGGATCCCTTCATCTTAACGACAAGCAGCTTTCTAAAAAAAAAAAATGCAATTGAACTCCAGAATCTGAACTGTGATTTCGGCCACGAAGCGTGTGGCCAACCCCCCGCCCCCCGCAACTCTTTCCTCAAATATTTTTGGCTTGAATTAATGCCCCAAGTCTCTTATTTTCCATCCCATTCCCCAGTTTAACCCCCCACACACACTCCGCGATCCCATAAGCCTGTGCGTTCAGCAAATGACTTTTAATTGTATTAGGGCCAGCTGTGACACGGGGCTGTGACGCAAAGGGATTTTGTGGAGGAGCAAGCGGAGGCTGCAGTTTGCAGTAAGCCTTGCCCCTGGCTCATCTCACAGGGTTGTGCTGGGGCCTGATAGCGCAGCAGAGTAGTGAGGGAGAGGGGGATTGGGAGCGTCTTAAGCAGCTAATCTGTTTGTGTGTTTGCTGAGGTTGGATTGAGCTGTAATGAGGACTTCAGTATCTGAATATGCCAGGCGCTCAGGATAAAGGAATGGGTAAGGGGAAGGAGTGGGGGCGATGGTGGGGGTGTTTTTTTTTTTTTTTTTTAAGGGAAGGAAGCAAGGAAAGACTTGAAAAAGGTGGCTGTTGTACAGAGCAGAAAGAGAGGAGCGCAGTGCTAAAGACACAGGTACTGGCACACTGTGAGGAATGCTGCTGTGCTGGCAGGGCTTTGCAGCACCTGTGCCATGTCACGACTGACTAATGTGCTCTGTGTTCGTGTGCACGGCTGCATGATTACTGGCTAGCCTGACAGATAACCTTCTAGTTACTTCTTCCAATGCAGACCACCGCAAAGGACAAATTTAGGCACACTTGTTACTTAGCTTGGGGAAATCTGTCTGAAGTGTCTTGGCGAAGCTCTGCTGGACCATTCATGGTGACAAACCTTCTTTGTTGGAGCTCCTGCCCCGAATTTATAGATTTACATGTTTTTTTGAAGAGGTTGAGACACAACTTTGCCCTTTTTTTTAACCCCTCTGGTGTTTGTTGATCTGTGCTTTGGGAAACTCATGTTCTTTTTAAGGTTTTTGTTGTAAAACAAAATTGAATTTCAACATATTTAGTTCACCTTTGTGGTATTATTATAATGTTTATGAGTTAGGCACAAAACAAAAAGAAGTTATCTGGCTTGTTTGGATTTAAATATCAATAAACTGATATTTAAAGACTCACTCTGAGGAAAATTGTGTTTTTTTAAAGATGTTCTTGTAGCATTTTTCTCATGATGGAGCCCAAAATTAACCTTAAAATTGCATTTCTGAGTATTGTTTTATTCAAATCATTGTGAATCAGGAGCAGACAAAAAAGCTTGTAGGTGTGACATAGAACCTTCAGTCGCAAGCCACAAGCTCCCTACTCTGTTCTATTCTGATGCATTCACTTGCAGGCAACTAGATCCATGTACATCTTTGTTTTCCTCGTCTGAGCTGGCATCTGGTTTAAAACTGTACGGCTGGATAGCTCCACCATTTTTGTTGCACCAGTAATGTTAGGCTGGGGTTGTGAGGGGCTGTAAGCTAGCGAGAGACTGTAAATATATATAGGGATGATGGGAAACTGAGAGGTGAATTTCCACTGAACTCCTGCTGCTCTACCGAAACTATGTCCTAGAAAATGACACAGTTTATATGATTTTGGAGGGGAAAAAAAGGCATAATCCTAATTAAAAGACCACTGGGAACACTCTTACAAAGACGATTGGAGTGGGACTTAAAGAGGAAAAATGGGCATGTGCTAGAATGAAGGTGCATGGCTGGTCAGATTCAGTGTTTGGAGGGGAGCTGGTTGATGAGGATGATGATGAGCTGTGGTTGCTGTTGGATGGGGATTTGGGTGGTCTGTCAGGCTCACCACATTGTGGAGCATCACAATCCCTTTTGTTGGTTTATCAGCGGCGAACACACGGGCAGAGTGAAAAGAAATGGGGATAGAAACATCTCTGATAACCAGCATTGCAACACAGAGGGAAATGAGACGGTGAGAATGCAGCTTTTACAAAGAGTGATGAGTTGGACAAAAAAAAAAAAAGAGGAAGGAACAAAGGGTGATGAAAGGCGAGGTTCAGTGCAAGCTGCAGACCTGTTATGGAGCTAATACCGGAAGGACATCATGAGATAAAGTTGTCTGTCTGGCTGGTTAGAGTTTGAAAGTTTAGGCTTTTTCTTGCGGCGGCTATTGCCAACTAAATGTCAGAACAGCTTCTCTTTTTTTGGTTGTCGTCTGATCTTCTTTATTGGTCGGTGTGTCAGTTTAAGTGCAGCTTAAAAAAGTGGAATGAAGTGAATGTGTGAAAGAGAGGGGGTATTGATGTGCAGATAGATCATGGAATGCATTGCAGAGCTTTTTTTTTTTTTTTTTACTGCGGCTACTTCTTTGGATACAGAAGGAAAGGGGGGAATTTATTTCCATACTCTGGAGTGCGTGTACGTCCGCGTGCGTGGGGGCTGCCGATAGGAGCACAGCGGCACATGGCGGTGCAGCTGCAGAGGCCTGATAGCGCTATCTGATTGTGAGCGTGCCGTCTCCCTCTAAGGCTCGCTCAGGAGAGAATGGAACGGAAGATCAAGGATGACAGCGAAAAAATGGCATTTTATCTGAAAATAGTTCAAAGTTTATAAATAAAATAAAGCTTTTCACTGCAACTGGGAGAAGGAGATAAAACACCGGCTCGCTCCAGCTCCAGCTTCAGCAGTCTGCTTGCCCGGTCCGTGTCCTTTCCCTACATCCTTTCCTGTTTTCTGTCAACCCCCTTACAAAAAAAAAAAAAATCACATTTAAGACGGAAAGACATTTTGCGGTTTTGATAGTAAACCTGCATACAGCGATTAGAGGGACTAAATGCATCTATTCACCTTTCATATAGAGTTTAATACAGAGTGGGAGGTTTTTGTAAAGTTGTCATGGCTCCTTATCTCTTCAAAATTGCATGCGTTGCATGAAATAGCAGATTTTTTTTTGTTATTTGTGGTTGTACTCTTAAAGCCTCTACTATCATGCAGGTGAGTTTCCAGCCTGCCAATGTCATGGATCTGTTTACCACCAGCCTGGCTCTCGCCGGCATTGGTCCTCCTGGTGACCGAATTCTGGATGGACTGGACCTGACGCCTGTCCTGTTCAACCAATCCCATACTCTCCAAAGCAGGTGAAGGCAGTTTTCACCCACATCCATGCTTGAACATCCAGACCGAAGTTGGACCTTGGTGGTTGGAGCGCTACTTCAGTGATCATTACCACTTTAGGCAATAAGGTGGAGCTGAAGATGAACCGATGAAATGATTTCTGCACTTAATGCAACCCTTTGAACATGAGTTAGAGCAGGAAGAAACTGGGCTGACTTTTCAGATGGCTTTTGCACCAGGAAAGTCTTCAATTCAACTGGATGCAGTATGCTACAAGTTTTGCAGTTCAGTTAGGTTTTTTAAAGTTTACCAAGACTGAAAGCAAACCTTAAAATGTCACCTATTTTAGGAGCACTACTGCCTACCAGAATAGAAAAGAAAACTTTCATATATTGAGAAACATCTCAACCTAGTCACTACAACTTTCAACTTTTGCATCTTCACTTTAACACCTAGGGACAAATTAGACACACAGATTCACCTATGAAGCAAGCTTTTGGACTGTGGGAGGAAACTGGAGTGCCCGGAGAAAACCCATGCATGCAAGGAAAACACGCTCCACACAGAAATGTCCAGGCCAGTATTCGAACCAGGGCCTTCTCGATGTGAGACGAGAGCTCTATATGGTTTCCTCCCATTGGTTCCCTTCTGCTCTTTGGTCCTCTGTGTGGTCCCTGTGCGTTAAGGGAACATTCACACTGGCAGCTTTGATTTGCACCAGGGATTCCTGGTTCCAAACGTCTACTTTTTCTGCAAATGAAAGCTGACCTGAATGCTGGTGCAGACCAATCATGTGAATTCTGGTCCCCTTGAAAGTCAGGGTCTCCCTTCTGAGACCGTCTTGTACAACCATGCTTTCACTTTTCATTTTTGGGGTTCCCTAGGAGTCCCCCTGCTGGCCACACAGAGGACTCCTCTGAGGGTCAAGTGTACAGAAACATTCTGTCAAATGCATGAAACAAATTTAGTTAAAACTGAACAGGATAGAAACAAGTTAAATTAAAAGAATAATTGAAAAATATGCTTAAAAGGACTTTGCAAATGGACATCAGCATCTTTGTGTCTGTTTGATGGCAAAGTTTTGCAACCTTCTGACTCGAAGCTGACAATTAATTGAAAAAATAAACAACTTTCATTTGAGAACGCCACATATCAACTCCTAATTAGAGGGGTTGACTAAATAAAGTCTTGTAGTGGAAGAATGAAAACACATTTTCAGGAAATTGTAACCTCTTGTTCTTTTTCTTCCCCGACTCTGACAGTAATGAGAGTAAAAAACTTTTTCACATAACATTGTTACTTGTCCAGAAGGGGAATTGACTTTTGATTATGTTGAAACCTAAGATAACTTCTCCAGGTTGACTTGCAGTCCTCAGGACCTGTGTCTTTAAATAACTAACTATATGTGAACTCCCACAAGCACAAGAAATGTTTTTCAGTGCTATTTCCTGCTTTAATAAAGTATTGACATTTCTGATGATTCTAAAAAAAAAAGAAAAAAAGCATGTTTTCACCCTATCTGTTCACAACAGGCCAATCTTCTTTTACCGCGGGAATGAGCTGATGGCTGTGAGGCTTGGACAATACAAGGCACATTACTGGACCTGGAGCAATTCATGGGAGGAGTTCAAACAGGTAAGATTCCCGTTTGACCCTACAAGCCTGTCCCAGGCTGGCACTGCCACGTTGTACTCTTTTGTCTTTCCTAATCTCATTCAAGCACACAAACACTTTGGCTGTTGTTGGTGTTATCTTCAAAATGGCTCATCAGTTGACTGCTGTGTACATCAGAGTGTAATGAATATTAATGAAGAACCCCCACAAGAGCGAACCTGCATCATTCATCAAACAGTTGACTTGTTTGTTCAAGCTCCGGTGGAAATTTTCTCCTCCATTTACATATCGTCATCCCCTGCTTGTTCTTTTTAGCATCATGGAGCTAAGCTATTCTGTAATTAAATCAACTCGGTATGGATTAAATGCATCAGGAGAAACGGGAGAGCTGACACCTGAGAGGCAAGAGAGTTTGTGCTTCAATTTTCGTCTCTTTTCTCCCCTCTGCCCACAAAACTCCATCTCTCTGTCCGCCCTGCATGGCTATGTGTTTTTCTTGTGATCCAGTTTGTTTTATGCCCCATCGGTCGCTTAAATTACTCTCTCCTTCAGGGCCGCTGAATCAATAGCAGCCTCCTTTATCAACTCATGTGAACTGAAGTGGAACTTCACAAATAATGGCGTCTGATTGCTTCTGAGTTGCCTATCGATTGGTGTGTGTGTATGTGTGTGTGAACATGGGAGAGAGCATGAGGGAGAACAGGAGCATAGACATTTGTTTCTCCACAAATAGGTGCAACGAGTGTACGCTGTTGATTTTCTACAATGGAAAGTTAAATGTCCAGTGTTCTTGGTGGCATCATGGTCCTTAAACTGTCCTTGAGTGTGTGTTGCTCTCATGCACAGATGCTTGATTTTGCACAAAATTTCAAGCCACTAAGAAACATTTTAACTTCTGAGTTATAAAATACACAGGATACTTGGTATTCACTAGTTCCATATATGAAGCAAATGTTGAAGTTCTTATTCATCGTTCTTCAGCTCAAACCGCTTTGACACAGTGTTTTATCCTGGGCATGTTCATCACTTATATAAAAAATAGCACAAACGTTTGTCTAAAATGATCTTTATTAGCGTTTTCATACTTCATTTACATTGTTGTGCAGATTCCTTCTTAATATGAGTTTATTTTAAGATCCCTGTTGAAACAACATGCCAAAATCTGAATACTATATACAGCAACTACATACCCTTTCTAAATAAATTCAATATCATTAAAAAGTGTATTTGTTTCCATATTTTCATTCAAAAAATTAAAGTGACTTAAAATATAGTTTCATGGTCTGCTGTTTAATTTTTTTAATGATTTATTTGTTCATTTTTACATGTATTTTACATAAATTGGGGTTCCCAAGGTCTACAACTGTCAGGTTCCTCAGGTCAAGCTGCTTTTGAGTGTGGGTCAACAGAGGAAACGTCTAAATGTGGTCGAGGAGAAGGACTATTGGACTGTTGGTCTGTGGTCCAAGGTCCTGTTTTGTGATGAAAGTAAAGTGCGCCTTTCATTTGAAATTGAAGGAAGACTGGTGAGAAGCAGAACCCAAGCTGCTGTCACGATTTGGGCTGCTATGTCCAGCGCTGTAGTCGCTGTTTTGTTAAACTCTGCTTACTTCAATCCAAAATCACTGCAACAGTCTAGCAGAATGTTCTAGAGACTTATTTTGATTGATTTTTAAGTGATCATAATTTTTGTCTTTATCTTTTTGCAAAAACTGAGAAGTACATGGGAATTTCTCCACAGTTTTCTACTTTTCTGAAATCCTGTTTTGTGAGTTTTATGCGGGTGAAACCCAATTAATGGAAAAAATAAAGACATAAATACTTGAAATCAATTAAACATTTGGCCTCAAATGTCAATTTAATGACATTTTAATTTTTTTGAGCTGAAATTATGGAAACATACACATTTTTCTATGATATTCAGATTTTTGGAAAGAGTCCGTATACTATCTATATGTGTCATGGTTTGGGTTTCTTTTGTCTTGGTTTCTGCTTTATTTCTTGTTCTGTCATTTTTGGTTCTGTTTCCTGTTTTATTTTGAAAGATGTTCTGTTTTGTCATGTTCCTGAGTTTTACTTCCTTGTCCATATCTGTCCTCATGTGCCGTACAGCGAAATAGACAGCAAGGAACACACTCTTGTCAGGCCGGAGTTCTGTTTTGACAGGTTGACTCTGATTTTAGTTGAAGAAGGAAAAGATGATGTGCATCTCTGTAGTGTTTCTGTGTGAGATTTAATCTGAAGCGAGTTAGTTCCAGACGGCAAAACTTCTTTTTATTGTTTAAAAAAAGACATTGTGGACGTATTTGTGTAGCCATTTACTAAACCCTCTTTATTACTGCTCAGGGTCATGATGGGAAAGTATCTGTATCAAGCAGAATTTTAGTCTGGGTCACACATAAAATTTTGTCATAAGTCTTCCTGTTAATGAAAGAAAACCCTCACAATGCTCTCTAAAGGAATTTAAAACTAATATTAGTAATAATAATTTACTGAAAACTCAATTTTACTTAAAAAGCATCCACACACAAAAATCAAGCAATGATGTTCCATCTTTTTCCTTTTCGTCTTTTGAGGGAACAGTTTTTTAAAATCTCCCAAATTCTTATTTTTAAAGTAAAGGACTTCTTGTCTCCTTTAGAAGCCAGTGGTGACCATGAAGTAAACAAGCGTTCTATGAAAATATATCTGCTTTTATTTAAAGAATTTCTATCAGCTGTTACCCCTCCACCCCCACCCCTCTCATATTTTGCAGGAAACCTACTTTTACTGTTTCAGCTCCATTTCACTGTTCACTGAGTTGGAACTAATTCATCTTGTATATACGGCTTGGCAGTGTATTCTTGCAGGTTAGAGGATGGTGTCTGCAAGATAAATCTGAGGAAGTCTGTGATTTTAATTGAACAGAGAGAGCCAAAGAAAGAGCTATATGGTCTGTTCTCTCTTAGCGTGTGCTGGTAGAAAATTGTAATTTATGTCACAGTTGTTTCAGTTAAAAACGTTCCTATTTTGGATTCTTAGACACACAAAACGATCCCTCATAATTATGGATTTCCTCCTTAAAAATAGGGCCCTAAGGAGAGCGTTTTTCCCATGTTTCCTACATCTTATCTTGTCACAACTTGTGCTCCAGTCTGAAAGCAGCTTCTCTGTATCCGTACTGTTAATGTCATGCGAGATATGAAGCTGTGGCTGCAGTATCTTGGGGACAAGTATGGGAGTTGATGTGCGCAGCGGGCTTTCTCTGAGCCAAAGACTTTCTCCATCTCTTTCTGTGTCTGCATTTCTAAGCTGTTGGCTTCAAAAGACAGGACAAGTCCTGGATCAGTGGAAGCCTCGCTGTACGGGGGGTAAATAAATCTCGTCTCTCTGCTTTTCTGTCCTCTCTATATGTATTTTCAGGTGCTCTGATGAGTGATCTCAGAGGGGGGGCGGCCGCACTCCCTTACAGATGAATGCTTTTCCAAAATTAGTTTTGCTCATCAAAAAGTGTGTTTGTGTACAAGGAGAGGGGAGCCCCTTCTAGAGTGTGTGGGTGTGTGTGTGTGTGTGACTCAATCAGACTGCGATCACTGCCAGCCTCCTGAGAGAGGAGTCGCAGAGCTGGAGCAGAAAGATGAAAAGGAGGCAGCAAAAGTCTGAATGATTCCAAACGCTTCCCGGTGCAGCAGATTGAGCAAAACAGATTGGAGGACAATATGCGTGTGCACCATGTGACAATGGGTATTTAGCTCCCAGCAGCAGGTGGCTGGAAGCAGAACACTCAGATTTGAGTGTACTTTCCTTAAGCTGCACAGTCATTGTTTGTGTGCATTTTAGCTGAAGTCTGGAAAACAAAGTGACAAAATCGTGTCAGATTTCTTCCCGTTTACTCTCTTAACTTTGCTGCAAAAAGCAGCTTTTTAAATCTGTCTGACCACAAAAGGCTTTGAAATCGCTGCCAGGTTTGTGGTCTGGGTTTTAAAGTATAATTATAAATCAAACATTTAATACAATGACACATCTCTTTTTTTGCTGTATAAACTATGCTTGAACTGCAGAGTATTTCTTTTCTTTCTTTTAAGTTTTACCTCTTGCATTTGTAAGCAGATCTGATCATGTGAGCAGCATGACAGGTTTGAAATTATTTCTATTCTGATTGTAATTGACCTTCAAGCACGCTGGCTCATCATAAACTGATTTACAGTTTATAATTGGTATCCTAGTGTGAGCTAAGTTTTCCCAAACTACTCTTGAAATAGAAAGCTATGAAGAAATGCAGGCTGCCTGACACAGAGAAGGCCCTCGTTCGAATCCCGGCGGGAACCTTCCCGTGCGGAGTTTGCATGTTCTCCCTGTGCATGCGTGGGTTTTCGCCTGGCACTCAGGCTTCCTCCCACAGTCCAAGGATATGCTTCATAGGTGTAACTGGTGTCTCTAAATTGCCCTCAGCTGTGCATGTATTTGTGAGAATGTGACCCTGCAGGGGTGGCTTCAGGAGCCCCCGTAACCTCAAAAGGGATGACGCAGGTTCTCAAGATGGATGGATGAATGCTGTATCCTATTTTGTATTTCTTTAACATTTGCTTTCTTGCTGTTCTTTTAGGGTGTAAACTTTTGTCCTGGGCAGGAGGTCGCCGGTGTGACCACCCATGAACAAAAAGAGCACACTCAACAGCCAATCATTTTCCACTTGGGGCGGGACCCTGGAGAAAAGTACCCTCTGAGGTCAGTTTCCTGGAAAGTTCAGTCCCATTTTCAGAGATAAGAATTAGCAAGTACAGAGAACGAAGTGTCTCAGATAGATAAAAATAAATAAATAAAAAGCTCTGGAGCAGTACAAAATATGTGTGATCGATGCGGCTATGAAAAAGATGCTGAAGGATTGATCCACTCAGTGAGCGCATGATTACACTTGGCTTTTTGTGACTGAAAACAGCTCTTTAATGATCGCTTTCTTGGACCTTCACCCTCAAGCGGGCCGCTTGCAGGTTAAAATTGCAGGATAAATTGTCCAGGTCTAAATTTGAGAGCGGCTGCTGTTTAATGTATTTGGCGTCTGCCTCCGACGCAACGAGAGTTAAGAATCACTCTGAGGGTATCGACGCTGGAGGACACACTGACGCCAAGAAGAAAGTAAACCTGTTACTAAACAAGGGTGCAGAGATAGACATGCATTGTGCCTCCCTGTGCACTTTAAATACAGAATATTAAAGCAATCTAAAAAAAACAGCACTGTAGGGGGCCCTGAGTAATGCATTAAGATAATCCCTGAACGCTTTGATGAAACTATTCTTTTTTTGTGTGCTTTCTGGCTCCCTCCTAGCAGAAAACCTCCTCCGCTGACCTTTCCTTTCTGCTTCTGTGTCTTTCACATTCTTTGCTGCAGCCTTATCTCCATCTTTGCTTTCGGCTCAAACTCTTTTCTGAAGTGAGATTGGTTGATAAATCATTCATGTTGTTTTTCTTTTGCCTTAGTGTTCACTCATAAAAAAAAAGGATGAGGAAGAAAAAAAAATCAGAAGAATGAATCACCATGTAGCCAGTTTTTTTACTTGTGGAGAGATGGCTTCTTGTCTTTGTTTCCAAGGTTACCCCTCCTTTACATCTCGACTGTCCCCCTTCAGTTATAATGCACCGACCAACTTTGGTATACTCCCTTATCCTCTCCAACTTTTATTCAGGTCTCGTCTCCTCAAAACTGATGTCGCTCTGCCCCCCATCCCACCCCCTTCATGCCTGTGCGTTCACGTGTGTCCCCGTGCTCTTAGATCCACCAGCCGGACTGGCTGCCTGGCCATCATTAATACCTGTCAACACCTAAAGAGCCATTTAAGATGATGTAGGGCCTGCCTGAACACATACCTTCAATACTGTCGCGTGCCGCGATACAACAAAGAACACACACAAGCAGCACCAACCCACAGTTGAGCGCAGTCGTCCAGAGGAGCTCGGTGCTTTAAGTTTCTCTTAGTTTACTCTATATGCAGTAATGATTTTAACATTCCACGTTTTCATCAGAGCATGTTACACTCATAGCTTCTCTCCCATCAGTGCTGAATGGAAGACGGACACTGACCCGGCCTAACGCGGTGAGACGGCTGCAGATTGCTGAGAGCTAATGCACCGAGATTAACACGTCTTGCTTTCTCGCCAGCCACCCCGGCTCGTGTCCCCAGAGCCGCTGCTCATTGACAGCGCAGGCCCAGCTCTGACACTGCAGGCAGCCTGACACAGTCTGGCCTCATCTGCTGCCTGCCACCAAGCTCTTGTATCTCCAATCAATAGTCCTCAACGGAGTGCTCAATTTCCACCAGGGTGGAGAAGCTGGGGAAGGGGAGGGGTGGGCAGGACAGATGTATTTGATTGTCTCCTCAGTTCCCCCACCTTCTGCTTACTGTGTGGCTGTTTGAAAATCTGTGTGTGTGTGTGTGTGTTTGTGTTCCAGCAATAGTGTTATGAATCAGTAATCAGAGCGGTGACACACCTGAGCAATGCCCTCATCCCCCTTGGGTGCCATACATTATAAATCAAAAGACTCCATTTGCATAAGGCCTGCTTATTATTCCAGATTTTGCCTCTTCGCACGTAAGCTAAGGGTTATAATTATGATAATGAGCCGTGCTGACTGTGAGCTTTTCATTTGCCGGATGCAGGGAGGGCATAAACAAATGATATTATTAGTTTTTGATTTAGAGGTGTGCACTGTTCGGTTTCCAGTGCATAGACAAAACAACGGCAAACTTTTGGCAACTTTCTCAGGGCGCGCTTCACTTGCACACACTGGTGTGCAGAAATTCCGCTCCTGCAACAGTCCGATAAATCTCTGCACCTTTCTTTTATTAAGCTGCTTCATCACAAAATGAGCCCCGGCGGAGAATAAAACACCCCCAATGCTGATCGCGATCAGGCAAGAAGCAGAATTTGCAGGAGTTGAGTTAATCGGAGAGTTCGACTTTTAACCAGCTGTATTGTTCCGTGTTAAAATGGATCCCAATGAATTATGACAATTGTGGCACATGAGGGGAGAGACTAATTGCAGGCAGCACACCACCAGTCATATAATTGTAGGGGAAGTAAAGAGTGAGAATGGAGGAAAGGAGCAGGTGTTGGCTGATGGAGGAAGCCTTGCTGCCCTGTGGGAGATCTAAGAGGGAGGGTAGGTGTGAGCTGGACAGGGCCTGGGGTTATTACTCTAATTGACACTTCACCTCACACACATGCACATGTTCCCCAGGGGCCAATCAAAGGGTTGGCTTTGCGGTGGAGGGATGGATGGAAGACTGGCACAGGTGCTGCTGGCAAATGTATCAGGGGTGTAATTGCACTGCTGATATTTGTCTATCCCTGTGTCACGCCACCAGACGCTCACTTCCCCACAATACACACACACTTACACACTTGCACGCCGCCCATTAACCCTACAGGTCCTATTGAGAGCAGCGTTCCTTTGAAAGCCTTCAGGGCCCCTGTGTTTTACACTCTGAATATAATAATGCACAGAGGTGCTCGGGCTCACTGCTGTCCAACAGCAGTAATTGAGAGACGGGGGATGTGATGGGGGTTACAGTTCACCCCTGCTGAGTTTGCTGCAATAGATTTGGCCAGAGTGGACAACCTGTTTGTGTTTCTGTGCTGTTAGAGACGACATGCCTGATGCAGAGTCAGGCTTCTGCATTAGCTCGATATATATTCAATATGGACTTTTGTTGTGACCAACTTACCTAAGAAATAAACCAAAAAGAAAAATCTTAAAACGGTATTTCCTTGTATTTCAAGTGTCACACCCATCATATTTTGATCTAAAGCGTTTCCATTGGTCCTTTAATAACTAGTATGCCATTTTTGTTGTTTTCTAGGACATAGTTTCTGCAGAGCGTCAGGAGTTCATTTGGAATTCGCCTCTATGATGTGGGTGAAACCTTGGGGTGGGGTAAACCCGCCCCCTTCCCCATCACCCATCTATTTACTCTCTCCCGCTAGCTTACAGACCGTCAAAACCCCAGGCTAACTTAAGTGGTGCAACAAAAATGGAATAAAATATTGGAGCTATTTAGCCGTACAGTTTTAAGTCAGATTCCAGCTCAGACGAGGAAAACAAAGATGTACATGGATCTATTTGTCTGCAAGCGGATGCATCAGAAAGGAGTGGACAGAATTTTTGTGGTTCGCATGTGTTTTCTATGTCAAAACTACAAGCTTATTCCATCAACACTTTTTCGTCTGCTCCTGATTCACAGTGATTTGAATAAGAAATACTCAAAAGTGCAAATTTAAACTTAATTTCCTTTACATCTGTCCTTCATCAGAAAAGTGCCACAAGAATGTGGGAAAAAAAATACCATTTTCATTGGAGTGGGTCTTTAAGTTAGAGGTGCAAATACTAAAGTACGAGTTCAATAAAACAATTTTTTATGTTATTGTGAAAACTAAATAAAGTATATAAGTACTGAACAATTTTTTGCAGTTAATTTTTTAACGTAGAATTTACTGTCTCTATTTAGACTCCAGCGCTCCAGTTTTGTAAAAACTAGAATTTTTGTTATTTTATTGAACAGATTGATAAATAACCAATCCTATGACTCAAATAATGTATTGTGCATGTCTTTACAGTGTTTTGAGTAAGGAGTACCAGGATGCTTCAAACTGGATCTCTATGGTGGTGCAGAAGCATAAGGAGACTTTGGTCCCTGGAATGCCCCAGCTTAACATGTGTGACATGGCAGTGATGGTGAGTTTCACATTACTGTTGGAAATATTTTATTTTCAAACAAATATCCTTTTCATTCTCAATTTCTGTCAGAATTTTTAAAAAGATTGCAGTTTTGAAAGTGCTTTCGGGATGCTTTTTTTTTACAGATTTCAAAACAGGCAACTGCCTTTCTCTGTATTTAATCATGTGATAACACTGCCACCTAGTGGTCAGTCAAATAATTCATACTCAGATGAAATATTTTTTGTACTTAATTTTCTTCTGTCTTTTTCTTTTCTGTTTTGTAGAATTGGGCGCCTGCTGGCTGTGAGAAGTTAAGAAAGTGTTTGAAAGTTCCTAAGTCTGAACCCTGGAAGTGTGACTGGCCTCACTAGGGCAAAAGCAGAGAACAAAGATCTTAAAAGGAAAACTTGATGACAAAAAGAAGAGAAATTAGTTCACATTAAAGTAATCACATGTTAATTTGCATTTAATTTTGCATTGTTGTTATTTGCAGAGCAACCTCTCTTTTCAGTCTGCACTTCATAAAATGGGGAAAAAGGGAAAAATTGGCCCTTTTATTCTGAATATTCGATTAGGTTCAAACTTTGTAAAAAGTATTTTCATTTACCCTGCGACAGACTGGTGATCTGTCCAGGGTGTCCCCTGCCTTCCCCCACAAGAGGCCGGGATAGGCTCCGGCAGCCCCGTGACCCCGAAAGGGAAAAAACGGAATAGAAAATGAATGAATGAATGATTTTTCTTTTACTTTTTTTCCCTAAAGATTTTTTTATTTTTTAATATAATGAATTAATAAAATCAAAGCTGCATTAACACCTTCATTTTTGTTTTGTGTTTTATTTTTGCATATTTTGTCTTAAAAAATAAAAGCTGCTGCATAATAAGAAAAAGTGTTATAAATAAGTCAAGATTTTGGACTTTAAAGAATTGTTTGAAATTTTTTGTAACCTCAATGAGCTAAACATAGTGGCCTTGTGGAAGGGTGTCCACCTTGACATCCGAGGGGTCTTTAAGTAGTCATAGGATTTAGAACTGTCAGTCATAGCTGGTTGAGTCTAATCCAACATGAACCCATCAATTTAAAATATCAGTGGTGGGTTTCAACCATCCTATTTCTTTGAACTTAGAGAGGTTTTTAGGTTTGTCCACCTCAGTTTTAAAGTTTCCTCTAATTACACTATATCACCAAAAGGATTTGCTCACCTGCCTTGACTCCCATGTGAACTGAAGTGCCATCCCATTCCTAACCCGTAGAGTTCAATAAGACGTCGGTCCACCTTTTGCAGCTATTACAGCTTCAACTCTTCTGGGAAGGCAGTCCACAAGGTTGAGGAGTGTGTTTATAAGAGTTTTTGACCGTTCTTCCAAAAGCGCATTGGTGAGGTCACACACTGATGTTGGTGGAGCAGGCCTGGCTTTCAGTCTCCGCTCTAATTCATCCCAAAGGTGTTCTATCAGGGTTCAGGTCAGGACTCTGTGCAGGCCTGTCCAGTTCCTCCACTCTGTCATCCATGTCTTTATGGACCTTGCTTTGTACTCTGGTGCACAGTCATGTTGGAAGAGGAAGGGGTCTGCTCCAAACTGTTCCCACAAGGTTGGGAGCATGGAATAGTCCAAAATGTTTTGGTATCCTGAAGCATTCAGAGTTCCTTTCACTGGAACTAAGGGGTTTAGTCCAAGTCCTGAAAAACAACCCCACACCATGATTCCTCCTCTACCAAATTTCACACTTTGCACAATGCAGTCCGACGTGTACCATTCTCCTAACCCAAACTCATCCATCAGATTGTCAGATGGAAAAGTGTGATTCATCACTCCAGAGAAGGCGTCTCCACTGCTCTAGAGTCAAGTGCCTTCCTGCTTTTCACCACTACATCCGACGCTTTGCATTGCACTTGGTGATTTGTGGCTTAGATGCAGCTGCTCGGCCGTGGAAACCCATTCCATGAAGCTCTCTGCGTTCTGTACTTGAACTAATCTCAAGTTCAAAATGAAGTTTGGAGCTCTGTAGCAGTTGACTGTGCAGAAAGTCGGCAACCTCTTTGCACTATGGACGTAAAGTCTTCCATTTTGTCATGACAGCTGACAGTAGACTGCGGAATATTTAGGAGCTGGATTTGGATTGTAGCACATGGCATCCTGACAGTTCCATGCTGGAATTCACTGAGCTCCTGAGTCCTTTGTGGCATTTGTTTTGTTGCGGGGTTTGTACAAGTGGACACAAAGATCACTTCTCTTCTGTTGCTACCTGCTGAAACTCAAGAGGCTAACTTTCCTCTTTTGCTCTCTTGTTGTGACTCACAGCACACCCGTGAATGTTGAATTTGGAAATGTGCAGTTAGAGGAAGATGGCACTTTTGCTTCCTCTTCTTAAAACTATTTTGGAACATAAGTTTGCCTGCTCAGGGCGTTTTGCAGCCACTGTTTTGGTCTGATGGCTTTGACCTTTGACAGGCAGACACACTCGTTGGAGTTTTTTTTTATCATCTGATGCATCTGTTTTATTGCACAGAAGTGCGCATCAAGAACGCATTGTTTTTCCAACTCTCCTGTGGTTTTGCGTTGTTTCCATGCTGATTGTGTTTGACTGATGCGACAGCTTCAACCAAGGAAGTGAGATTCAGAGACAAAGTGCGCAAAAAGAGTCAACAAAAAGCTTTTGATTTTTTTTTTAATAATTAATTCTACAGATACTTTTTAGGAATATACTTTTATTTTATCTGAACTAAAGTGTGTGATAGGAGGAGGCGGATTTTTCCTCTGACTTGTGTGGTGGATCACATTTCACATCTGCACCAGGCAGATGTTGCGCCTTTTTGGAGCTCGTTTCCGCGCTGTCAGTGTTTCCGTTTCCACCTCTGAGCCCAGATCGCGCCTCCACTCTCTTTTTTGTCTTTTTCCGCTTTATGGTGGCTTGTTTTTCACTCGATCAGGTCGTTTTTGCGCGTCGGGGGTTTGAGGGGAAGTGGATCTTTCAACAATGGGGGACATCGAGGATCCGGACTCGAGCGGGGCGCGCCAGCCCGTCCTGCTCTCTGTTCTCCCCAGCAAAGAGTTCGCCACCTCCAGGAAAGGAATGCTGCTGATCGCTGAAGTGGTAAGAAAGTAACAACGCAATCCTGCAAGCAGACACTGATGGATGAAGCTGGTCCAGTTCATGGACGGAAAGTCTGAAGCTTTGCGCAAAGTTTGGACATGTCACATTCAATGGAGATGGAAGAATAAGTGTTTTGTTGCCTTCAGATATGATTAGACTTAACGGAACTAGTTCAGGATTAACGAAACCGTTTTTTTAAACAACATTTCAACTTTAACATTTTTAAGGAATTTCAAGTAAATCAAGTTCTGTTTTATGGTTTCAATCAAACTGATTGACGTTGCTGAAGAAGGTGGGTGGGGGTGTTTTGGTGCTTGGGGTGGGGTTGAGGGTCAGCAACTCTTGCAGGGTCTTCATGCACGGAGAGCAGACCATGTGACACTGATCATGTCCACAGCCACTGCAGCCTGAGGCTCTCACTGGGACTTTCTGCTGATTTGCTGTAATTGTACATGTGACAGACTGGTCTAGGTCTGCAGTTCTGTGCAACTTGGAAAAGAGAGCAGAACCGGATTCATTCACTAAAAACTTGATGACCAATAGGAAAAGGGTAGTGAGAGGTGTGATGGGTTCTCTTATTACCAGTACTTTCACAGGGAGGAGCTCACGTCTGAAAGAAATGACATATTCATAAATAACATTCTTGTAAGGTAGGTTTATCTTATTGTGACACCTCACCATGTCTACAACAGGTCAAACTGATTGGAATTATAAATCAAGACTTTCTATAATAAGTATAGTTATTGTGTATGTCTTTAGCCTACAGTCAGTGTAAAGCTATGGACACCCCAGGCATTTGACAGACGTTTAGCCCATGGTGTTCACACTGAATAAACAGGGAGGGGCTTTTGTCCTTCTTGTTTAACTGTTTACTTGCGTATGTTCGACACCTACAGTTGGAATAGGCAAGGTGCAAAATGTGGTGCAAAAATGGCAAAGGCTTTGTCTTTCACAGCTCCATTCCGATGTACGAAAGATTTGGTGTCACATAATTCCGTCTGGCCATAAACTGCAGATTTTAATTTCTCCTTCATGATCAATGTTCAAACTGTTGGCACTTGGTGAATTGAAAGGAACGTCATCCATTCGTCAATACCCAATCCGTAACCCTGATTGGTCAAGTCTGTATTAATGTTTCTGTTTAAAAAATAAACGACATCCACTGCAGTGCACCTCTAAACATGATGGTGGATTAACCCCTGCAAAATCATTTAAAAATTGTGGTAGATTCTGACTTTGATTTTCAATTTGTGTACATGAAACTACCGGTATATACAATTTTGTATATTTAACTATATTAAAAGTTAATTTTAAAGAATGATTTTCCATCCACTATTGTTTAAAATACAACACTGTGTTGCATCTTATATGGGTTTAACCTTGCTGTTTCCTTTGTGGCTATTTACATTAGAAGCTCTGTGTTATTCTAACCACAGTCACTACTTATCTGACAGTTGTGAGGTCAAAGAAAAAAACAGACCAGCTCTGCCATTCTTTGTAGTATTAGTCAGCCAGACCCCCTGCTGAGGAAGTCGTTTATTTTCAGGCAAAGTGGTCAACATAAAAAAAGCAGCATGTGTGTCATTAGCCAAGACAAAGAACACGAGATTTAAGGTGGAAAAACAGAGTTTTTCAAAAACAAAAACACAAAAATAATGGATATAATTTAAAGTATGGCGTGTCTCTGCCCTTCTGTTCTCAAAGACTTCCTGCTAGAATGATATATTTAATGACTGAAGATTTTGGGCAGTTGCAGTAGTTTGGGGAGTTACCCCCTCAGGATAACTGCACACAAAGACAAGATGGCCGGGGTCGTGTGAGAGAACAGCGTCTGGACTTGCTTTCATTTGCTCCTAATGGAACACACCAAAGGTCAGACAGGCTCCGTTTTTCCACAGAGCAGTTAGCTGCTTGTAAAACTTCCTCTTTCATGGTTGAACAGTGACATTGTTTTGCCTTTTTTAAAATTTAGAGATGCTTGTGATGGACTGGTGTACCAGTCTGTGTGAATATAGATGAGCTCCAGCAGCTGTGTCTGTCTACAGGAAGTGGGTAGCTTTTTTGTGATTCAAAAGGTGCAGATCTGAGATCATAACTTTTTTATCAGTTGGATCTGCCTGAATGAAATTCAACTCAAGCTGGTGTCTCAACTCTTTACTGACAAAGTCATTTACTGATTTTGTGCTCTAATTTTGGGTGTTGTTTTTTTTTTTTTCAGGGTCTTTCCTTCATATCGTTTTTGTGTTTTGCGGCCTCTGCGGCAGCAGCGTTTGTGACCGTCCCCCTGCTGGAGTTCCTGGGCGCTATCTTCTTGTTGTTTGCTTACTCTACAAAATTCAACGAGAGGTTTAAAGGCTACTGCTGGCCACTTATGGTGAGCATCTCCACACTGTGCAAAACTCAGTCTTAAAGTGCATAAACATGGACTTTCCTTTAAGTTGTCTGTCTTTCTCTCAAAGGATTTTGTGAGATGCGTAACTGCCTCCATAATCTATTTCATCATCTCTATTATGGCGGTGTCCAAATATGATGATGGCTCCTCTAAAGCTGCTGGGGTAACATTATCTACTCGGATATGGATGATCTCTTTTGGAAGTTTTTCTCCTGAAATCTCATCAAGCTCTCTCCTCTCCACAGGTCTTTGGGTTTGTTGCCACTATTGTTTTTGCTTTAGATTTTTATTTCATTTTTAATGAGTTGGCCAGTTTCCTGAAACAAGGAGGCGAATCCAGTGAGGAACCACCAGCACGTGAAGGTACCGACACATGGGAACGATTGCTGCTAAATACATTTCAAAAGATTTGACATGATTGTGAAACCAAGAATAGAAACCATAAAAAGTATGTTTTGTTTAGTTACACAGGGCAGCATTAAACAAAAACTGCACACAAAAGGACCTAAGAAAACCCAAGGGGCTTCTGTTTGACTTCTAAAATGAATCTCGTGTAACCCTTGTGCTATCCTAGGCACTTTAACGTTGGGAGTTGGGTCATCTAGAACAGTGTTTTTCAACCTTTTCTGAGCCACGGCACACTTTAACCTTAAAAAAAATCCTGCGGCACACCAGCATCCAAAAATTAAAAAAAAAAGGAGAAACTCATAGTCTGTATTGATCTACAGCCCCTCCACAATCTCACATGCATTTTTGAGATAATTGTTGCAGAAAAAGCTGGAAACTGCTGCTGTTTTTTTTTCTAAAATATGCAATAAAAGTTAAGTAAGAAGATTTAAAAACAGTTTGAAGTGTGCTCATTGGTTTCAAGACGTTTAACAACAGATCTCCTTGTGCGCTGTCACTCTTACAACCCGATGCATCATGGGAGATGTAGCGCATAAAACGGCAGGCGGAGATCGCTTTTCGGAGCTTCATTGTTTTGTTCACTTGTTCCACGGTCTGACACCGGACTCTGTGGAAAGCTACACCGATAAAGATGAGCTTAAGCTGGTATTTTTGTTAGAACTGAGCGACTTTACGAGCTAAATTGGGACAAGGAAGTGAAGACTTTAACCACTTCTGATTGGTCAGACTGATGACATGTGATTAAGCCCCCCCAAGAATGATTGGTGGAGACAGTTAAAGGGACGGGACGTTTCCAAAATACGGCCGAAGGTGCAGCTGAATCGCGGTACCGTCATTCTTATCAAAATGTCTTTAATAAAATAAAATAAACGCAAAGAAAAAGTATTTTTTATATTCCTAACTCCTCAGTGTCTTATCAGGGCCTGTTTGGATGAACACAGAGCTGAAATCCTGGAGATGGGAAATTTTTTTAGATCAGTTAATGAGGACACACTTGACCATCTCCCACGGCACACTAGTGTGCCGAGGCACACTGGTTGAAAAACACTGATCTAGACCCACTAGACAGTGTTCTTATCCTTTTTTTCTTCAATGATTTGTGATCTTCATTGGTGTCCATGGATTACATGAAATCTTTCCACCTTTATCCACCTTTGTCATGGTAGGGAGAACACGTCAATGTAAGGGTGGGGTCATCTAAGATAGCACAAGGGATAAAGAAACACAGTAAAACCAGGAATGTTTTACATTTAACCAGACAGCATCCTCATCCTCCTCTGATACAGCAGAATGGTTGTGACAAAAGATACCTATATGACACCCAAGTGTGTTTTTCTGCAACCATCATGATGATCAATGATCATTTTAGTCTTGGTTGAAGCTCATGTATATCTCTGAGTCTCGCGCTGTACCTTCAAGGTAAATAAAGACGCTCACCAAAACATGTTTTGTTTTTTTTCTCAGACAATTTCTCAGACTCTGACTCGGACTGAAACCTCAGAGACCTTCACCAGACGACGTGTTTTATTGAAACCTGACTACAGTGATGACTGCAGAGCTGTCAAGATCTGCAGGCGTTTCATTACTTCAGAACTCCACATTAATGGAGATTATGACTAAATTTAGGGTGGCATCAGCTGTTTCTCAGTTCCATCCTGTAGACGTAGGCTCTTCAAAAATATGAAAAAAAAAACTGTTTGTTTTGTTTCACACAACATTGACAAAATTCATGTTCAACATGGGATAAAACCATAATGAAAACCATTTTCTGAAAATGTTACATTGTCTTTGATACATTTTTTCTTGTCATTTCCAAACTTTTTCAAGGTCAAGTTGATTCTCTGTTGTATTGTATTTGTGTTTTGGTTAATGGAAGTTTTATTTGACCAACTTTCTAATATTTTTGTCATGCTGTGAAGGCTACTTAAACTTTGTTGTAGGTAAATTGAAGCAGAACACTAAATTATTTTAGACATTTTACTTATTTAGGAACTCTAAACCAACAGTTAAATATATTTGAGTAACATCACATTCAAATCTGAAAAGTGAAAACCCCGATGGGCTACAATTAATGTTCCTGTTATGTTTAGTATCTTTAGTTTCAAATGACATGTTGGTTGGATGGTCACAACCTCTAGTTTTGAAACTAGACATTTTTGAAAGGACTCATAATGTACCAGCAACATTTTATGAATTCCAACCTAATGTATTTTAAAATCTGACGGTTTTATGGAAAGTTTCCAGTGATTCCTTAAAACACCTTTTTTTTTGAGTCATCTGAAAGATTGTTATTTTTTAGAAGTGGTAGTTTATTTCAGATCCTGTCAGGACTTTGTGATTTTTCTCATTTCTTATTTAAATGCAGTATTTGAATGCTGCTATAACAGAAAACATTAGATAAAAACATTGGAATTGTCTGTGCTTTTGATTAGTTCCCCTTACAGAAAATATTCTTTTCAAAGCTAGTTTTAATCACTTTTATTTAAAATGCATGAAAACAGGATCCAGAGCCACATTCATGTAGAATAGCAGGACTAATATAAGATTACCTCTCAGTGAAAATTGATGCGTTTTTTTAAACATGAATGAGAAACCTGAATTTATCTGTGAAATTCAACACTTCTGTTCTGTGTACAAGCTTTTGAACCATTGTTTGTGTTCTTTACTTTTTGTGCGAAAATGTTTGAATAAAAACATTTTATTTCTCAAATGTCATCGTTTTTAAAATCCTCATTTTAGCATTGAGCAGATGTTCTGAGTATTTTTATGCAAAAACACAATAAAGCACAGCTGTGTGTGTCAGACTGGTTTAATAATTACCACAAAAAAAGCACTCAAACTTAAAAAGAAAAAAAAGAGAGAGAGGTGGAGAATCAGGGAATTAGAAGTTAACCTTTCATTTTCCTCCATGAATTCATATTATTAACGTAAACACAAATTAAGCTTTAAAACTTTTTACAAAAATATGACAAATTTATCAAGCTAAAAAGAAAATATGCACTTGTATGAATTTCTTTCTGAAAAAGTATCTTACAAATCACTCAAAAGCAAGAGTATTTTATTTGGTCACCAACATAAATACAGATGATTGTCTTTTTATACAGCTAGTTTGGTCATTCAGCCGAGAGGACAGCAAAGAAACGTGGAAGTTAAGTCAAATCCAAGAAACGCCTGATTACTCAAGCAATGCGAAGCTACTCATTAAGCTGCAGATCATTTATTATTATTTTTACAAAAATTCAAAGAATATGGTCCTATTCATAAATATATAACTGAATCTTTTTGGCTGACTGAGGTCAAAGAAAGTACTCTAAACACCAGCAGAGGGAGCTCTAGAGGCAATTAAGACCCTGCAATTACTAGTTATTTTACCTTTGCTGGCAATTGTAGTGAATCTTTTATACATTTAAACAATGCAAAACATCTTGGATGAAATTTCTTCCTTCATATATAACAATTAGATCAATTTTCTTATTTGCTACAAGTCTACTGAGCCTTCAGAAAAAACATTTCAGAAGGGAGGAATCCGCTTTAAAGTCCGTTTCAGATTTAATAGCAGCTGCAATGCACTTCTTTTTTTTAAAATACTTGACATCTGCAGTCATATTGCATATGTACATATGCAAACAGATCTGTTCTAACAAACAGAGTGAACACAAACTGTACCGAGTTTCTTTTCCTACGCTCTCCACCCCCCAGCCCTCATTCAGTGTTCTGCAACATTCCTGTCATGACTGAATATCAGGAAGGCAATATGAAATACAGCATTCAGATGGAGGCACCATGTGGTTTCAACCTCAAATGTTTTCAAGGAATCACAGATGGGAGGACCTGAGAGGCAGTTTTCCAGACCGAGAGCAATTGATCTCAGCTATTATATTAAACAAAAAAAGTATTTATGTTTCACTTCATTTTAGTCAGAAATGAGTGATAGTCTGATCTACAGACTCAAATTTGTGCAAAAGGGGAATAGATGCAAACATTTAAAGAAGTATTCAAATATTTGAATCAGTTTCTGGGAGACTTTAATAAAAACATTCTAGCTGAGTTTCTCAGCTAAACATTCTGCTTTTTCCAGAGTTCCACAAAATAATAAGATTTAAAGTTCACTGAGTTTATGTGAAACAGCAAGTTTGGGCTGTGTTGGCCGCTCTGGAGGGGTCAACTCCATTGTGTTTAAGACAAACTTAACAGGTAAACTTAGGTGTGGTCAAGGAGCATCTTTTAACAAACTTACTCTAAGGAGGGGTCTGTGTCAAATTCCAAAGGATTTAAAGCCCCTGCAGGAAAACTGAGGATATTCCCTGTAACAGAATCTAAGAGAAAATCCATATGATTGTATTTTATATCACATTTTGTGCACAAACTATTCAAATTTTGTTTTTAGTGTCAGGGAACCTATGAGCTAACACAGCTTTAACATTAAGCCTGGACTGATGTGAGGGATACAACGGCAAGAAAATAGAAATTAGAGTTATTTTTAAACAGATGGTAAACCCTGAAAATGGTTTTCCACATAAAGCAGTTCGTGCTTACTGCTGATTTTAATCTCATACTTACATTTGTTGCCAGTAGAAGGCGCTGTAGCCTCTTCTTTAAAAAGAAAAAAACGTTTTTCTAAGTTGTAATATTGACTGCAGAAATAATTAGTTTGATGTTAGTGGGTAAAATGCCTAAAAACAAAGCTTAAATTAAGAAGATCATTTTCACAAGTAGGGCGGTCAAAGAGTGCAGGAGTTGAGGTGTAGTTACCTTTCTTGCACTCCAGGTTACTGCATGTTGCTGGTCCGGTGATCAGGGATCACATTTCTAAGACTTCACAGTCACGTCATGACAAAACTGTACAACAGCTGACTTTCCTTCAATGCTGGGCTACATTCACAGTGACAGAAATCCTTCCAGCGAGTCAGCACAGACTCCAGAGAAAGGGGCCGATGCTGCAGTTTTTCTTTTCTTTTTTCTCACAGCTCTTTTCCGCTGCTTCAGACCGAGCTTGATAAGCCCACCTTCAACTCTAACAGGCTGTCACTTGAGTTTTAAAATGTGATTAAAAGTCAGAATCACTAAACCCTTGTCCATCACAGTCAGCCTCTCAGAACGCATCTCCCTCTGAAGCTGTTCGCCAGTGGGCTCTCATGCGATCTCAGACCGTGCCTCCATTTCTCCGCGAGACGCCGTGCGAGCTCGGATGTAGTCGTTGGCCTGAGCTGCCCCCTGACTGCCGTTGCCCCGGCGATACCGCCGTACTGCCAGGAAGGTGTTTAATCCAAACACACCTGTCACCAGGAAGCCAAAGACCTGCGCAGGAAGCACAGCAACAACGTCTAAATCTGAACACAATTTCTGCTGAAATCAAACTGGTTAAAAAGGGGTTTGTGTTCTGAGGCCTCACCACTGCTGCTATTTCAGAGCCAGATTTTTGGTTGATGAAGGCCAGCACCAGAGATGACAGAAAAAAAAACAGCGTGCTGACTGCCGTGTTCCCCAGGTCCTGCAGAAAAACACATTAAACACAGAGGTCACGACAAAGCTATTTCATTTAAGAAATGACCATTAAATGTATGAACTTTAAACACTAATAAGCAAGTCATTCCGTTAAAGTTTATCTGTGAAAAACAAAACGAAAATCATCAATTTATTTGAATGTAACTTTTGATTTGACAGTTTAAAAATGGAATCACATGTTTCTCCCTTTTCAGAATCTTTTAGAACATCTTTTTGACAAATTGCACTACAAAGTAGCATATTAAATTCCAGAATCAGCTCCACTGTAGTCTGAATTGTAGATCCACCCATCTTTAACCCCTTGAAACCCTTTCAGGGTTGCGGGGTTGCTGGTGCTGACCTGCTGTTGGGCCAAGGTGTGGTACACCCTGAACAAGTTGCCAGTCTGTTGCAGGTCACACACTAAAATGAAAATATTAAAACTGAAAGAGTTAATGAGTGTCTATTTTCCTTTTTTTATTTTTAAAGGGTCACTCTGATAAACTTTTAAACTTTTGTAAAAATGTTCCCAGTGGTCTTTTAGTAATTGATTATTTAATTAATTTTCTAGAACATAGTTTCTGCAGAGCGACAGTAGTTATTTATAAATTGATCTCCGAAACGTGGTGAGGCTGTTGGCCCGGAGCAACCCCGCCCCCAATTCCCCTCCCCATTGCTGAGAACTCGTAGCTGGGGGCTTGTGGCCCACCCAGCGTATTTTCTACATCACAAATAAACTCTTTTTCTAACATCTTTTTTTTTATCTGCTCCTGATTTACAAGAAATGAAATTGTGAGCTTAGTATTCTTTATATATGTCCTTCATCGTCAGAAAGAAGGCTACAGGAACACCAAAAACATCATTTTCATTGGAGAGGGTCTTTAAAGAGGGGCAGTTGAAACTACAATGGAGACTCAGACGACATTCCAGCCCCATTACTGTGAGGTCAGAACAAGAGGGGAGCAAAACAGCAGCTCCGGCAGTCATAGAGGGTCACTCAGACCATCCTCGTGATCAGATGCATGACTGCAATCATGGCTGGCGTGTTCTCTAATATGACACACAAAGCTCTCCCAGTGAATGCACGGGTGCATGCATGCAAAAAGCAGGAGAGAGCAGAAAGCCTCTGCTAATGTTTTGATGTTTAATGAGTAATCTATATGGACTCATATCACACTGTGGTCACAGATACAGATGAGGGTAAACTTTGATCACCATACACACACACACACACACACACACAAGCTGAGGACACACGCCTACCAACGTCAAATGCTTCCACTCATCCTGACAAACCTGCCTGACAGGAAGCAGCCCTGTTGACATTCACCTGCTAATGTGGTGCTTTATTTTTTCACTTTGTGACTGCAGAATCCACTAGGATCAGTTTTACAGTTCGCTGAGTCAACCTTCAGACTCTTTCATAAATCACTTTTTAACCGGGCAGCATAAAGCTTCAAATAAAACTCAGAATGACAAGTGAAGCTTCGGTGTTCAGGCCTAGTCCAACAGGAAACTCCTCTTCTCTTTGAGTTTTTGGTCTCTATTGTAAAACATTTGCATTAAACGTTTTTGTTTTTGTTTTTCAAATTTGCTGGTAACTTTGTGACCGTTTAAGCTGCAACGCTGAAACACATCACGATGCATCAGCTGCAGAAATGAAGGCCTATAAGCCCCATTTTTCTCAAGAGTTCTCAATGAACAGCTTCAGATGAAGATTAGGAACAGCTTAACAGCTTTATTCATCAGATACATGGACACACAAGGCTCCCTGGTACTTGGAGCCACCCTCTTGTGTCAGGGTGACCTTTCAGGTGTCCTGTATGAACACAGTTTATAGCAACCATACCAGCCATGACCTTTGCTTTTCAGCTTTGTTGTGATTTCTTTCCCCCCTGTGTCTGTTAAAAAATGTCAGGCTGTTCTCTGGTTTGAACGTCTAAATGCAGGTAGCCATGGAAACTAAAGTCTACTGCAGAACCATTAAAGAAAAATGTTTTCTCCAAGAAGTGGCAGCAAATATCAGAAAAGCCTAAGATTTTGATCGGGAAACATAACATTTTTCTGTAAATTTTATTTATTCTTTATTTTTTTTACATTTAAACCTGACTTCTGATTTAACACTGACTTCAGAGCCAGCATAAACTTCTCTACATGGGTGGCTAGTTCCAGCTGTCCAAACCACAAGGGGCTTTTATGGGAGTCCAATTATGTGTAAAGTAAATGTGAAAAGAGAACAGTGGTCTGGAAAGCGACTTAAGTTAACAAAAAAAATAAAAAACAACACACATACACAAGTCAGCTGCTTGCATATTCAGCAGAAAAACTACAACAGAGGCAAAACCACTGAAAGAAAAACAGCTAAACGTGGAGATATACGGAGATGAACCACAGAAAGACTTCAGGCTCAGACCCATTAGGATGAAGGAGAGTTTTTAAAATAATGTAGACGTTAGCTTTAGAACTTTTCAAGCATGTGCTAAGGACGATCGCATCGCCTGACCCAAGTACCGCAATACTCTTCACTGACTTGCAGAGCAGCGTCAGTGAAAACAAACGTAAAAACACAAAAGGGCTCATCTGGCCAAAACAAACACACATCATCCACATAGAAGCAGACTTCTATGGAAAAACCTCTCTGGTACGATGGGGTCTTTACCCTGTGGACTGGCTAAATATTGTAAATTTTCTTGCAGAGCGTTCCATTTTCAAAACATCAAATTAAACTTGAAATACTTCCTACCAGGAGGGTTTATATTATTTCCTTAAGGAAGAGATTAAAGTGAAACGAAGGTGCTTGTTTCCTGCTCTACAGTATGCTGCCAATGTCATCACACAGAGGAACCTGGAGGCTGCAGGATCGTATAGCAAAGAGTTTGATTTAAAAAAATAAAAGTAATAAAAAGTTGCTTGTGAGAGTCAGCCAAATTACAGAGTAGCTCGCTCCACATAGAAGTTGTGCCAGTGTCAGCCCACAGCTTTCAGCTGGAAACAGAGCAGGCCGGCAGAAAAGTTAACTGTTGGTTAACACCGACATGAGGACAAGCAGTAAAGTTTCCAGGGGCCCAAACAAGAGAGGAGCGTCTTTGAACTTCACGAACAGCTGCCAACCATCAAAGATTTATGAGCATCAATAGTTGGAAGAGGAAACCATAACTTCCTCAATCGTCTTCAAATGCAGCAGCAGACAGGGGGGGGGGGGGGGTTCTATCATAAAAAAATGCAATATTATCAAAATATTTTTTCTCTCAGTATGAAAGCCTTTATTTATCTAAGTCTGCCAGCTTTATTATTTATTCCTAAACTATAAATTATTTTTTAATGGAAGTTAACCAGATCTCCAGGTCAGTGAACTTGAGAAGAAAATGATCGTAAAGAAAAGAGGGAACAGGAGGATTTTAGATCAAAAGCAGAGGTATCCAGTAAAAGTTCCTAAATCAGCAGTCTTTAAGTGGCTCTGGTCTCTTTGAGACATTGCTATGCAGCCAAACGGAAAAGCCATAGACCAGCTTTTTTTTTTTAGTTTGAGGTACAACAAAACTTTACCAAGAAACTATGAAGCAACCTGATAGCTGGGGATGGATGGAGTTGAAAACCACTACAAAAAGCACTATGAGCTGTGCGACTTTAGTTTTACAGTATAGCTGGAGACACTGTATTTTAAACATAAATGTAAAAAATGAAAAAGAAAAAATGCAGTCACTAGATGTAAGAAATCAGCTCATTTTGGAAGAACTCACATTAACAAGGACAAATTTGATCAAATCACAGTGAAATAAATCATTATTTAACACTTAATTGACTTAAAATCAATCATACAGTACAGATTATCACTGAAAGATTTCCAGCTTAAAACCAATTAAATGGAAAAAAGGAAAACAATTGTGTTTGCTTTTTTTACTAAAAATAAAAAAAGTTTTTAAATTCAATGCAAAAGTGCTAAGTTCAGCAACCTCCTATCAAAAATTATTCCTCTGCTAACCAGTATTTTGTTTTTTAAAGTAATTAGGACAAGAAACAATATTCTAACTTTTTGTTTTTTAATTACTACCTAGTTGGTGTAATTCCTAAGAGAACAGACTGCACATTTATTGAGTTATGACTGAACAGGTTGAAGTTTTCACACAAGAAAATGTCATTCAGCCATGACGTTTATCAATATCCAAACCAATCTGTTGGTCATTTTCTTTTTCTACATCTTTGGACTTGACAAAATGCTGAGTGCAGCATCTTACAAGTGGAGCCTGTCCTCTGACATGCTTTTGAAATACACCTGATATGAATGTTTGGCTGTAAATTGAATTCTTTCCTGTCCTTCAAGTCAACCGATAGTCACAGGGGAGCTTCTACAACCTGCCTATTTATGCAAAACTGTACAAACCGTCAGGTTCCAGTTGATGTGTGGGATTTTGGTGTGGATGTTGAGGCAGAAAATCAGGAGGAGAATTCCCGTCACCACGGACGCACTGCAGCTGACAAACTCAAAAAAGTAGACCCCTCCACATGGAGCACACATCGAGACGGTTTCTATGCAGATGAAACCAATGACAGACAGGACCTGGAGACAGAAAAAGCAAAAAATTGAGAAAAACATTGTCTAAAGGCAAAACAGGACATATACAGTGTACTGAGCACTGCGATGTGTAAAGATAATGCATAAAAGACAGCTTATTAGTGAATCATAAGAGTGGGCTGGAAAACTAGGTCACCATGAACAAAACAGTACCCAGACACGGAACCCTTCGTGTTGTTGCTGATTAACGATTTTTTAAAAGTCTTCATCTGTTTGTTAGCAGGTCTGCAAACTCTACAGATTGAAAGGTGATTGTAGGAATAAACTGGGGGCCAACGGCTCATCTCATGAGTCCTGCTCTTGGCAGACTGTGAAGACGCCAGCCTTCAGCCAGCATCCATCACCCCAACCACAAAATGAGAAGAATTCAGCTTTTTAGGTTTTCTGCTCTCATCTGGAAACCAAGAGATCCAGCAAGAACCATCTAAATGTCGCTGCAGGATCATACGGACCTCAAGCACACGTAGGTATTATAGTTCAGATGAGCTGCGAAGGTCAAGGATACCAAAAGGCACCATGCAGTCTCTGTGAATGTAGTTAAATGTAATACAAATGTGTCATATAGAGTACAAGAATCCTGCTGAGGTGCATTTGTCTGTCGCTGCTTTTTCCTGAGCTCTCAAAATCAGAGTGTGGAAATAAAAACCAGACACTAGCGATCATCCACGTCCAAATGTCAAGACCCATGACACCCTTAACTTTCCGTTGGTTTGAGGCCTTGGTGAAACACACTTCTCTTCTCACTCAGAAAATTAATCAGCTGACCAAAGCTAAGCGATGAGATCCTGTGACTTCTGTAAAGCAAAGCTGAACACGGCTGATGGTAATCTTCAAAAACTCCTCATCGGTGATGTTAATGTCGAATGTTAAAGACACACTCTGACCATCTTTTGGTCTATTTTCAAAGCTTTTCCAGTGGTCTTTTAATTATGATATGGTGTTTTTGCAAAAAAAAAAACTGCTGTTTTTTAGGACATATAGCAGCAGTATTTAATTAGAAAGTCTCTTCTGAGTTGTGGGCGGGATCGTTGTTGTGGAACCCCCCCCCCCCCCCCTTCCCATCATCCATAACTGGGCTATCTGTTTATGTGCTCCCCCACTATAGCTTACAGCCCTTCAGGGCAGGAAGCTTGAGGCTCACTCAGCATATTTTCTATGTCACAAATGTTCCAACAAAAGTCCCAATGCCCTTTTTTCTGTCTGCTCCTGATTCACAACGAATTGAATAAAGAAATACTCAGAAATGCAAGTTTGAGCTTAATTTTCTTTATACATGTCCCCCATCATGAGATAAATGCCACAAGAACATGTTAAAAACACCAAAAACACATAAGTAGGAATGGAGAAGGTATACAATTCAGCTAACAGAAATACTCATTTGAAGTTCATTTCAAACCCTTTTTTGTCCTACCAGCTACAGGAACTCTATAACCAACCTCCATCTTTTCGCCCATCATTCAAATCCAGGCAGTAAAAATGGCAAAAATTCAAAGAAACCAAATTTCTGTGTTCTATCGTTTTGTTTTATTTTTTGTTGTTGACAGAAAGACATGACAGGATATTAAGAGAAATGAGAACACGGCAGCTGTGCATGAAGACGTTTGGTTAAAAAAATTAAAGAGGGTGACTGAGAAGCACCAAAACTAAAGAATCAAAGTGTACTGCATGGATCCGTTCAGCAGCAATAACAACAACAACTGTTAGATCATTGACTGTCAAGGGGGCTTGCATCGAGTGAGTGTGACATCACCCACAGAAAAGGGCTTACTCTCCCAGTTCCTACAAAATGAGGTCAATTCAGTAGCCATCTTTTTCGCAATATGGACAGCCACCATTCTGGAACCAGACCATGTCAGTAAGCAGGGAATGGTCCGAGTCGGTCTGAGTCAACATTTCTATGTTAACCACTGTTGTCAATTAGAAGTGAGCTTGTTTGAATTACACACCTCTACCACTTGAAGGCAGGTTCAAGTGAATCTATCAACCAAAAGTTTTGAACGTTCAATGTAGTTCCACATGCTTTTATTGAGGCATCTGATAGGCCAATTTATAGCTTGAAGAACTTGCAATACAGACAAAATACACAACCCGAATCTAACATCACTGGTGCAACAAAAATGGTGAGCAATATTGGAGCTACGCAGCTGTTCAGATTTGAGCCAGATGCCAGCTCAGAGGAGGAAAACAAAGACGTACATGGATCTATTTGTTTGCAAGTGGATGTATCAGAATGGAGCGGAGCAGGGAGCTTGTGGCTTCCTGATTGTGGCACCTGCGACACTGTTACATTTTTGCAAATTCTCCTGATTTGATTTGAAATAGGAAATACTTGGAAATGCAATTTTGAGCTTAATTTTCTTTATATACTGTACAGACCACCTTCCCATTCATTTGAATGAGAATGTGTGTCAAACTTTTGGTCTGTACTGTATGTTCTCCATCGTCAGAAAAATGCACCAAAAACACAATTGGGTCTTTAAAAGGACATCTCCCTACCACCACTAGCCAGACCTCACTTAGGAAGCTGTGTGACTGCAACACAATCAGGGCTACACCCAAAGAGGAGTCGGGGGCCGCTTAAGCGAATGATGTCATGTCTCTGGAGTGAAGCGTTTTGCCTCCACAGCTTTCTGTGCAGCAGGTGCTCAGCAGTCACAGAGAAGGAAGTCGAGAAGCACCATGCTGGGCAAAAAGTACAGGAAGCTGTTCTGTGTGAACTTTGACCCTTCTATCCATTCTCACTGTGCAAGCACAGCTGTGATCACCAACTCTCACTTCCATGCCCTACATCCAGGCACACCCAAATCTTTGGGATTAAAGAGACTATTAGTTACCTCTAAATGTGTGTTGTGCTCTGATCCCCTCACTACACCATCTGTTATGGGTGGAGAATTAAAAGAGGAGAAAAGGCGCCTTGCGGTACAGGACCTATGTGGGATTTGTGTTACTACAGAAATACAACGGCACATTATCTCTGTTTGCTTTATGGTTTGTTTGTTACTCAGTAACAAGGTGGGTTGTGGTTTTCTTAAAACAGCCCAAACAAAACTTCAACAAAAAGTGGAAACAAGGAGTTTGGTGTCTCCAAAGGTGCTGGGAGGTGTCGAATTTCTTTTACTGCGAGGAGGGCACCGAGCGGTTATTGGTTTGTTGACCCCGTCAGGACAAGGATGGAGATGGGTCCACAGACAAAAGACACACCTAGCTCAGGTTACAGCCCTGCTGTGGGTTACTCAGCATTCGGCCCATGCCAAATTATTAATCTAATGTAAAAAGTCACAGATGGAGGTATTGAAAATATAAATAAAAAATAAAAAACACGGTTTGAGTCAAACCTCTGCTTGATGTGATATCTCTTAACCCACAAGATCTTGAAAAAATGAAAACAAAAACATTTTTTTACGGTTGCTTTTAGATAATTCAGTCATAGTCCTTAAAAACATTTTTTAACATAAAATAAGCATGAGTTGGCTGAAAATCTTCCAAAAGAAAAAGCTTTCTGCTCCTGATATATCAATGTCAACAAAATTGAAAGCCATTAAAAGACCTAATTATAAATAGAGGTAAAACCCAAGAAGACTGACTTTAATTAACAAGATGGAAATAACTATCAAAAATGTATCATTGATAATTTGTTTTTATTGTGTTTTAGGGGTTTATTACAACTTATTTGATACCTGATACCAAAGATACCTAAAAAAAAAAAAGTAGAAAAATAGGATTCACTCTTAAAAAAAAAGTTTTGTATAGTAAAAAGGCATACCGGTGCTCTTATTTAAAAGCTGCGACTGCACTGGATAAAAAACACTTACATAAATACATTTATGTACATTTATAATAAACACCTAGAGGGAAAAAAGCGATAATTACGATTATGCGATTAATGTGAATAGTGTCGTTTGTGGTGATCAAAACATAAATGTCAAGGTGGAATTGAAGTATTTTTGCAAAGAAAGTTTAAGGATTGATTTGGCAAACAAAACCTAAAGAAGTAAAACCAAAACAAACATGATGCAAATGATAGAAGATTCCATTTTTCATGCAGTCCATTTCACAAAGCCTTGTTGTCTGGCTTCTCTTCCAGCCTACTCTGCTTTTCCAGTTCTTCATCGACAGAACACACCTGATCCAGGAGAGCAGTGGTCGTTGAAGCAGGTATCTCTTTAAAAAAAATGGACGCTCAAAGCCTTAAACAGCACAATATCAAACGTTTCTCAATAAATGTAGATGTAATAAGGCAGAATTATTTAATAAATAATTTAAAAAGAGGTTTCAGGAAAAAGACTATCGCTATGGAGGAATGTTACTTTGTCTGCACAGTCTTAAACGGATTATCTATCAAAGGACTGCCACAAGATCTCCATGGCGCATTGATGATTCCAGATTGTGTTGATTTTTCAGTGTATTAGATACTTTAACCCACCAAAAACACACAGCTCTGACCTGCTATAAAAAGTGCTACAGGGTCGTTCTACATCCTTGGCTGCCACTTAGTTAAAACAAGGACAGAGCAGCAAATTAGACTCCACTGAAGCCTGGCAGGAAGCCTTGGATTCCTCCTCTAAGATAATGAATGCAGGCCTGGGTCATCCTCTCGTCAGAGAAGAGACTATCTGAACTGGAAAATCCCTAAAAGGCCAAAGCACACCATTGGGAGGACAAACAACAGCCTATCATGGCCGTCACATATTTCAAATCTACTAAAGATGCAACAAATCCAAATGTTGGAATGTTGTCAAAACGTAATAAATAAGCAGCCATGTTTTTAGACGTAGTTGCAAACAAGCGCTGTAAAGGTCTGGGTTCTTCCACTTAAACTTTAGAAAATGAAATGCTCTGCTATGGTGGATTTACGCCTGATTGAAGACAAAGGATTAGGATCTCCTCCAAACTCTTAGGTGAGGTGGTCCTTCTTCACACCCGCACATGTGCAAACATGACAGGTAAGTGTGCACCAGCTCAGACTGGTCATGTCAACCAAGCTGTTGAATTCTACTATCCTTCTTTTTACAGCTCAACTGTGTTGTGCTTCTGTTATTCCTAAACACTGGAGGAGGTAATTACTGAACAGTTTCCGGCTGCTGCCACACATCAGTGTTTGGGGGACATGCTTTTTATCCTTTTTTTTAATCAAACTAAAAGAGGAAATTACTCCAAATTGTATGTATTATATATATTATTTCCTCTTCTGGCATAGTAACATTTCTTCTTCTCGTTACTCACGCTTTGCTGCTCTGTGGTTGGATACAAACATCTTTATTCAAAGATTTTATTCGCTTTTTAAAGAATAAATAAACATTAGCTCGCAAATTAAATAATAATTCAAGATTAGGAAACATGATAATAAAATGCTTGTAGTGAAAAACTTTCATATTCATTAATCATCATTTAAAGTGACAAAAAAAGTATATTTTTGTTCACTTTACTTCATACTTTGGTTTATTTTATGTGATTTATAGTCATGTTTATTTAATTGAGAACACAGTTAGCATTCCTGGTTGTTCTAGATGAGTCCACACTGGGTTATTCATGTTTCAGGGCTGCTAGAGTGTGTTAGAAACTCACCACTTCCACAGCTTTCAGGATGCCAAAGTATGACCGGAGGTACTCCAGGTCGCATCTCAGTCCCCCCAGGACGTTCAGCGCGTGGACGGGCTCGGTGGTGGGCTGATAGGGGCTGCTGGCCCCGGAGATCATGGAGGTGTTGGAGGCCTCGCCGTCAAAGCCCTCCGTCTCCTCGGTAGTCCTCATGGTTGTTGTTGTTGGGGTTTTTTTTCGGGATAAGCTGCTGGACTCTCGGCTAGAAGAGCACACTCTGTTCCATGCAGGCTGCAGCTAGCGGACGGAGAACGACAGGGCTGTGCCGGGTTACAGCAGCGGCGCTAGATGCTGCCGAGCATGACGCGCCGAGCTGTTCGCCTGGTCTCTCTGCTTATGTCACCCGCTGCCTCCTCCTGCTGGTCGCCTGTTCGAATCCCGGTATCCCCAAGCGATGTCCAAAAAAAAACAAAGAAAAAAAAACAGCGGGGATTATTTTACAGGTAAAAAAATCTACTTCTATTAAAGCAGAAGCATCCAGGTATGCGTACTGTAGAAAACTTACGCTCAGAAGCCGCTTCTCCTCGCTGCTCCGGTCGCAAAGCAGGTTTGGCCCCGCCCCTCTGGAGACTGCACATTCTTTAGTAGCCTCTGCGCCTTTTTTTTATAAACTGCCAAACAGTCTCCAAACTCAACACCATCTGAACGATACCAGCAGAAGCGAACTCGGTGTCTCACTTTGCGACTCTTCCTTTCACACTCGTCAAATCCGAACAATTTGCTGCTGTCCTTTAGGGATTACACGAGACGAGGCTTATTTAGGACCGAGCTCAACATTTTTTGACCATTTTTTTAAAAAGATTCTTGTAAGGAATAAACTAAACACAGATTCTCTACATCAAATACTCTTTGTGGCCCTATGAAAATTTCTGAGGCAAAAAAGCAAAGTGGTGTCATTTATAAAATGCAACTTAATTTCGAAGTGTAACCAATTCATTTTTCTTCATGTCCATTGACTGCCCCCTATCGAGGAATGATGGTACTGCAGGAGAGGTCAGTTAAAGGTGCTCCAGGAGTCTGAAGCACCAAGAAAAGATGTTTTCACCCATTAAAAGTCTACTCCGACCTTTTAAGCTATTTAAAAGTATATTATGCAGTTTTAGACTTAATCAAAAACCTGTGTCGTTTTCTAAGACAAAGTGTCACCTGAGTTGTGAGGTGTGAGGGACCATTGGCGAGGAACAACCCCCTTTCCTGACCCGTTGCAGTGGAGCAGGAAGCCTGTGGTCCGCCCAGCGTATTTTCTACGTCACAAAAAAGCTCTTTTTCAAATGGCATTTTTCTTAATTTGAAAAATTTAATATTCAGGAATGCAATTTTGAGCCTGTTCTTTCTTTGAAGGCCTAAATGTCCTATATCCTCATGAAAATGCAACAAGAACATGTTAAAGTCCCACTCCCATCATCTTTTGATCTATTGTAAAAGGGTTCTTAAAGGTCTTTTAATTATAATTATGCAGTTTTTAGCCAAAATAAAGAAAGGACTTCAGAAATTCACAGATGTGGCTGGGTCTGTTGACACAGTAAGTCTGCCCTCATTTCCCACAATCCCTTTGTTTACACTCTCTCCTGGAAGCTTACAGCCCCTCACAACCCCAATCTAACATTGCAGGTACAGCTGTACAGATTTACACCAGATCCCTGCTCAGACAGAGAAACAAAGATGCACATGGATCTATTTGTCTGCAAGTTGAATAGGAATGGAGTAGATCCGGCTTGAGGCAGCCGACTGTAGCTTCTAAGTCACACCTAGTTTTTTCCGACGGCATTTGTTCACCTGCTCCGGATTCACAACGGTTTGAATAAAGAAATAATCAGAAATGCTATTTCAACCTTAATTTCTAATTTATTTATGTCATCTATCATGAGAAACATGAAGAACATGTTAAAATGTCCAAAACATGATTTTCTTTGGAGTGGGTGTTTAAGTATCTGTTGATAAAGTGATAACTTTGTGGTTTTTCAAATATTTAGTGTTCACATCGCGGAGTTTCTACCAAAGTGTTCCAGGTACTAATTTTATGACAGTTTTAAAGAAATATTCTTTACACAAAGAGTAGCTCTATCTGTACCGTATTTTAGCATGGATAGAGTATTTAGAGACATGTGCAAACACATGCTTAAAACTCAGAAATCTAAAGCTTAACTGCAAAAACAAAAGACACCTTTTGCATAGACAGTTGAGGATTATTTGGGTGTTTTATTGATGTCAAAAGCAATGCAGTTGTTAAAAGCAAACAGAAAAACAGGATTTTTGTTCTCTTCCTCTGGTGGTGACAAAGCAAAGATTAGTGAAATGAGTGCAGACAAAAAGAAAAACACGTCTGGATCCTTGGTTTTATTTAAGCCGTGGGTCTGATAAACATTTCCGTATCATTGAAGGCATAATAAGCTAAAAACAATATGGCGACTTGGAGGCTATAGAAATGAATTAGACATACAATCAAACTTTTTCATCCAGAACACCCAAATGCAGCCAGTGATGTCCTTCAAATGTCTTGATATTTTCAGTACAAAAGGGCTAGAAGCTGAAAGTCTTGTGGAGGCGAACACTGCCCAGTGGTTGAAGGCAATTCTTTTTAAGGAGGTGAAAAGGCAATTCTTTGCGATTGACAGGTGAGTACCAAAAGGTAACAACTGTTCATTATTCAATCTTGAGAGTAACAACAAATCCTTGCAAAGAGCAAGTGTAAAAGAGACACGCGGAGGAGCCGGAGCGCTTCCATCGATGCAGCCAAATGCCAAATGCAAGTACGGGCACGCATAAGAAACGCCGGTCAGAGGTCCTTCGTTTACAGTGACATTTGGCAAATGAAAAAAAAAAAAGTAGAGATCGAAGTTTTGTTGTTAATCTTTTTATATCTGTTCTAAACTAAAAAAGGTAAGGCAAAACAGATAAGCAATGTGTTTTCAAGGCAAGAGGTGCTCATTTCAAAACATGGCATCACTGGCTATTAATTGTGCTTTATCCTTAGCTACAAATGATTAGAAATGAATTTAAATAGATAATTTAGTAAAGCAAATGAAGGGGAATTGAGTGATGTTTTATTAACAAACAAACTCTGTATTCGTAGAGTAAAAGTTTGAAAAAAAGAGGTTTAAGTCCCACTTCCGATCAGTGTCTACACCAATTTACCCAACCTTACATAAATCTGATGCAAAAAAACTGAGCATGGTATACAGGATAAAGATATGTTTACACGCTGACATGGTGTTAAAAAGAGTTAGACCTTAATTTGATGGAACATTACAGAATAGGGAAAGTGTGTAACAGGAACTACAGGAGCAATCTTTGGTTTTTAATCCAATTCCAACTCTGTCCTTTTGGCCATTATTTTTTTTAACAGCCAAATCTTCCCAACTGCCATAATTCTGTCAAAGCTACAGTCTACACCATACATGGCCTTCAATAGGACCTTGCATATAGTTAAGAATGTCAGTGTGCACTTCTTTTTTCATTATTGTGTCAGAAAAAAAAACAGATTCTTCTGATAGAATACAGTTTAGCTTTTACAAAAAAAAAAGACTAGAAATAAAAGACAATCAAGCAACCCTTCAAAGACACAAATTAGGAGTATTCCTGTGAAGGCAAGTTGGCCTTTACTGTACATTGAATGTGATGGCTGTCATTTTTAATGGACACTGAACAAAAAAAGTTTAACCCCTTTTTTTTTTATATCAGGGATGTTTCTACAACTACGTCATGTAGAAACTGGGAATGTTTTAACTTACATGAAAAGTACAGAGTGAAAAAAAAGGATGAAGAGGTAAGTGCTGTCAAACACTGAAGGATACAGATTCCGTTTGTTTTTTTCCGTCAAGCAGCTGCAGGTATTTTAGCTGAAAATAAGTAGTATCAACCGCAGTAGGTGGAGGAACATATTCAGATCCATCAGGTGGGACTTTAACAACTGTAATAATTTACATTAGGAATTCAATGCATTCAACTTAAGCTCACAGAATTGGAAAAAGTTAGCAGACCACAGGGCTTGTTGCACATCAACAAAAATGGGAGGAAAACTTCAAGCGGTGGAGCTACAGTGCATTCCCTCCATTGTGGACCAGAACCTCTGCTATGACACCAACAGCTAACCTTGCGAGGCACTTAGGAGTTACAGTAGGAAAGATGCCCAACCCGTCCCACAAACCTGTCGCTAAAAAAAGCTAACTCAATGCAAGTTCTAAGAATTCCAATCAGTCAGACATGCTATTTTTGGACAGAAATGCACTTTGTACAAAAAAAAAAAAAAGAGTAAACCAGAACCTGAATTTTTTTCTTCTTCTATATTTACAGAATCCTTTGAGATGAACAGGGTGAGTCAAATGATATGCTGTCACATCTTTAGCATCATGATGTCAGTATTGGTTTTTTTTAGCACTGAACCAATAATCTTTAAACCGACATACGGCGCTGAAAATAAAATAAAGAGGAGCATTGCATAAATACACCAGAATCATTTGCTTTTTGACATACTACATATGTTTGCGAGTATTTGACTTTCCTCTTCTCAGTATTTAGAGTTTAAACACCTTCCAATGTCAAACCAATTCCTTCCACGAGACAGGCATAACCAGGCGCCACAGGACCAGTATCATAGCACTCTTGAAAACCATGAGACGTACCCCTCCCCCCCAAAAAAAAAAAACTGGGGCCTGCAGCCCAACGAATCAGACGGGGCGCCAGGGAGGGTCCACACATCCCCAAACCCCCCCATTACATTTTCAGCAGGAGAGGAGAGCATAAGGCCAAGCCCTCAGCAGTTATAATCTCATTAATATCTCCACCTCTCATATCACGATCTTCCAATCTTTCTGAGACTTTCTGTAGCATCTGAAACGTATTTGGTGTGCGCTGACTGGTACAGGCGTTGGGGAAAGTGGTCTTTTTTTTTTTTTTCATTTTTATGCTCACATGTACATCGATTTTTCCAAGGGTAATAAAGCAGTACACAATGAAGCTGGTTTTGTTGCCTTCACGCTTCGTTCTCCGTCGGTGGTATGTTGTTAGCTGGAACCATGGAGTCTTGTTTGCGAGTCATTCGGTCCAATTCTGCCTGGACATCAGTCAAACCCGGCTTCTGCCCTTGAGGAAAAACAGAGGAGGAGAAGAAAAAAAAGGCCAAAAGTAATCTCCTGTAGCTTCTGCGTGTTCAGACTTGTTGGTTTTGACCGGCAAGCTGGATGTGATGGTGATGTGTTCTCATGCTGATGGTTGGTGACCTGCTGCCGCAGTTAGCACGCATGCGAAACTCAGTTTAACATGTAGTCATACAGTTTTCCCTCAGAAGAGATCTCAAGTGGAGAGATGTTTTCAGCTGGATATTTTCAACTTGCTTTGTGTTAGGATGAGAAAAGGCAAAGTTTAGGATGTCAACCTTCAACGTGGATAGGAGTAAAGGTGATTTGGGGCAAAGGAATTAGTTTAGCACGCAGTGAGATATGACGTTGCACAACATTGGTTTCCATGCAGGCACCTCAGCAGGTTGTGTCAGAGCATTCAGGCCCGTGAGAAGCTTCCTCAGAGGTCAGGAGTTCAGTCAAAACAGACACTTTGCCATATCCACCTTTAACAGGCTTAACACGGGTGGAGGAGATAAAATGCCACACGGCAGGAGCGTTTGCATGTACGCATGTGATCAATTCAGCAATCCCTGCCGTCACTGAGAAGACGTGGCAGCAAAACGGATCGTTTCTCTTTTTTTTTTCCTTTAAAATTTTAAACGCTGTGACGGGGTCCCGCCGAGAAAAGATGCAGAGGAGCCAAGGTTCTGTGTTTATACTTCATAACGATGCAAATACTAAAGTGGAATAGAAGAGATTCTTGGAACAGAAATTCTGTTCAGGAAATTTGAGATATATTCATATAAAGGCTTTGTTTTTAATGTGCCTGAAGGCAGTTTTCACTAAAATGGGACATTATATTATAGTTGCATGATGATAATTTATTTATTGCTAATGTTCTTGCTTCTCCTACCATATTTGAGTTCATTTTTTTCCATTAGCTGACCAGTGTTTTTTTAATCATCACCATTTCATTTATCAAAATCTCATATTAATCGTTATTTTTTATAGATTTTCTGTTAAAGTTAGAAATATGACTGCATTCAAAAGACTTCTCTGATATAATAAACATAAAATGAGATCTGAATCACACGTGTGTGTAGTAGATGCATGTATGGAGGATTATACCTGTTTTCTTGGCAGACCCTTGCACTCCAGCGCCAACTGCTCCACTTCCTGGGCTACCGGGTGATCCCGTCTTTTTACTCAACAGGCTATTGAAGAAATTGGCCAGCACTCCTTCGTTTGCAGCCCCCGCTAAAACAGAAACACTTATGAGTTGGTAAAGTGTAAGAACAACCCAATACAATGGTCTAAAAAAAAAGAACAATTTCTAAAATAAATATTCTTTGAGGAAAGTAAAAAAATAACCGAGGATATGTTTTAGAAATCACCAGCTCTGAGAACAGGAACATACCAGGGGTGTGTGTCGAGGTACCTTTGTTTAGAAACCAAACACTCCTGCTGCAGAGTGTTTGGTTAAAATAATCTCCAGTTTGGTATAAACTAAAGGGAAACTGACAACTAGCAGCTATTAGCTTTTAATTTGAACTTCTTTTCTCTCTATAAATGGAACTAAATTAGGTAAAGTTTGGAATCAAAGCAGTTTTGATGGGGTCTAAACATCCATGTTACGCATCAAAAACAATGATATATTCTCAAATAAAATAAGATCGCTTTTCTCACCTTTCATGTTAGGGTCAGGCTTCTTGACAGTAGATAATGGCGAGCTGCTGCTTACAGTGGGTTGGCCACGACCGGCAGGCCTGGGGGACACTGAAGCCGGCCGTCCTGGAGACTCCTAAAGGAAAACACACGTGTTCATGAAATAAATACGTAAATAAATGTTGTTAGGTCTCATGGCCCTTCTGAGACTTACTGTTGCTCCTCTTGTTGGTGTAGCTGGCTGCTTTGCTAGCAAAGACTGCAAAACAAAGCAGAACAGGAGGATTGAATCATTTCCAGCAATAGCCTTTCAATTAGAAATTACAAATACAAAACCTATTTTTATCAAATTGATCCTATTACTTCCATCCCTGCACACTTACCTGTTGCTTCATGAGGAATACCTGCTCTTCTTCTGCACAAATCTCCTTGTCGTGAACCAGCTGAAGAAAAAAACATTGAGTGATGTAAAATACTCTCTAATATTTATAATAATCTGATACATTGATGATAGTTCCATTGTTATACAAAAACAATCAACACTGTCTTCTTTTTCATATTCGTCATACCTTTCGTACTGGAGGTTTTGTAATAAAATCTTCAAATGGATCTTCTGGTCTAACTGTTGTGAAGTTTTCATGCAAAATCCCGATTTTCTTTTCATTATCCCATCCTGATGGACTAAAAGAAGATACATGTGTCAACCAGGCTTTGTGTGGAAAAATGTAGTCTCTTCTTAAAAGAGAATACGTTTAGTTCAGCTTACATGAACACTGCATCTTTCTCCACCACTAACGCAGGAGTGACAAACTGAAAGTCATACAACTTATGTACAATATATTTGTAAAGCAGATCCAGGTTCTTCTCCTCTTTTACTGAGGTATAGATCAGGCCAGCTCCGTCTGTTATATATAGTTAAGGTAGTAACCTCATAGATTGAGCAAAGAGCCAATAAAGACACAATGCAAAAAAAAGAAAAGAAAAAGATTTTAAACATTACTGATCCATATCATTGAAAGGATACACTGTAAGGAGAATCGCCTGATGTGGGACTGGATGAAATCAAAGTGCTCGTCTCTGAAGTCATGCTCCTTCTCTAGAACACTGACTGCATCACACTGAAAGAATGACAAAAGTTATTTTGGTGATGCCTGATGTGCAGAGTGGTTAACAAGCATTCACCTAAAGGTTTTCCTTTCTTTTTAAAAAGCCTACACCATGCTATTCTTAAGCCTTTTATAGTAAACAATATCCATGTATATGATAATATATTACATTTAGCACACAAAAGAACACATTTTTTATGACATATTAGTAATTTTCCAATCCGGAAGTAGGACCAACACTTTTGCAAAGATGGATGTGCATATTGTGCTGATAATAGGAAAGCATTTTGTCCATCACCGCTAGTTCCACTAAGTAAGTGTGTGTGTGTGTGTGTGTGTGTGTGTTATTCTGGGGGAGGAGCCATCAGCACAGACTCTTCCTGGAGGGGGCTGCTCTCACTGGTCTACATCACAAAGTAAGAACCCGCTTGTTTTCTTGGGTTGGGAGGGGCTGCTGCCCAGAGTGCAGGTTTTTCGAGGAATACTTAGAAATGCGAGAACACTTTGGGATGTTTTTCATGTGGAATAAACTTTCTAATACACTTAAAAGCTCAAAACTGATTTTGCATGATATAGGCCCTTAAAAAAAAAAGCACATTTTTTAAAAAGATTTAGTAGCCAAACACTTCCCTTCTCTGGTGTCTCTAACATAACTTAAGAATTTCACATTTGTAGCTACAACTTAACACATTTGTAGTTTGGTGAAAAGAAAAATAAAAGTTTGAAGATCATTGTATAGGAAAGTTTCCCGGGAGTAAAATTCTGATTGTTTTTGTCAATAATAAATAATCGACAAATTATCGGATGTGTAAAACTTGAAACTGGCAGAGATATATTTTGCTCAACATGTAAAGTCAGAGGTTAGCCTGATTTTTATTAATATTCTTTATAATTGCCGATAAAAATGTTCCTTGGTTCAAAGTTCTCAAAGAAAACTTCCTACAATCTGCTGCTAGAAAAAAAGGTTAATCAATCATGTGAAAGACCACAGACATCGTCTTAATATCTTTTGAATGTTGATTAATATCATCCACGAGCCTCATGTCTCCTTTAAGGTGTGCCTTTAACCAACTCTCACAAGTTACCATATCAGAAGATCTTAATGCCAAAGGTCATCAAGAAGGCTGTTTAAAGTCAGTCTCTATATAAAAACAGACAAGTAATAGAGTTCTTCAGAAAAAAAACTAGATTCTTATGAACAGAAAAAGGAATTGAACACAAATGCCAGTCAGAAAGGTCTGAACACAAATATGTTAGAGGAAGCTAAAGTAATGGGCCCGATGATAAAGTCTGCATATAATTCCTCTTTATGGTTCAAAGGCCTTTTTATTTGCAGAAGTTGCCCTGAAAAAAATTCCAATAAAAGCAGGAGGGTTGAAAGGTGTGATCTGAAAAATGCACAGCAACAAAGCAGGAGGTGCATTCAGCACTTTTCCAAAAAGAGCTTTTTTCTGGTTTAATGCTACCACGGCAACAGGTTTAAGTGATAAATGGAGCTGCTAGACTTTAAACCAGTGTTTTTTTAATGAAATGTTTGAAACAACTTACACACACACACACACACACAAAAAGCTAACCTATAAAAAACACAAACACAATTTGTGAAGTCTTTACCTTAGTGCAAACTATTAGCACTGGAATGCCAAAGTTGTGTGTTAGTGTGTTTTCTCCGAGTGGTAACACAACTGCCTCATCTTCTCCTGATGTTGTGGCCCTGCGTGGGGAGGACGGGGTGCCATCTTCTGGTTCTATGTACTCCTGGAAAGCTTTTACCACTGAAAGAGACAAGAAAACATTTTTTATTATAGGCTTCATTAAAGAAAAGAGAATCACATTTCTATGCAATAAAAATTAAAGTCTCTGTGTTGTAATAGTATTGGTACCTTGTAAAAAATCTCTAAATACATAGCTTTAAAGAAAAAAAGAAAAGTTGTGCAAAGTTGTGTCTTTTCACTAAAGTTATGCCCCCAAATTCAATCGTGACCTTAAAATCCTTTGCAAGCATTAAATACTGTTTGATTTCTACAACATAAGAGTTTGATTTAAAACTTATAAATTAAATATGAAATGTTTAGAGACCTCCCAGTTCATCTTATTTTTTAATGTTTATTATCCAATTGGAATATTAGGAGCACAACATCCAAAAACATAAGAGGTCATTTGATACTAATGTAAAATTATTAAAAATGAATAACATAACACATTATCCTTAGTGTGTGTATTTTTTAAAACAAGAGCAAATAAAATCCATTCAGACTAATACCAGAAACACAGCTAACTGCAGTTAGTTTATGCTTGTTTGAAGGCAGAATCAATGCAAAAACCAAAAGTTCTATTTCAGCAAAACAAACAGTAAAGAATCTTTTCCACAGATGTGCAATAGTTTTTCAACAAGATGACAATATAACCACAGTCCAGTCTGCACAGGAACAAAGTGGAAAGAACGCACTACAAACACCAAGCTGGTCTACTGACAGTCTAAGTTTCTAATTTAAAAAGCATTCTAAAATCAAATGCATGCAACCCAGTAAATGTTATACACATTAGGACATTTTTACATAAAAAAAGAACAAAAAAGGCTCATTTTTGGCAAAAAGGTGGAGAGCATAATGAATCCAATCCCAGTCTTGTTGTTGTGCTCTCCTGCTGTTCGGCTGGGGTGATGGGGATTATACGCAGGAAGTTCTGGCCAACTTCCTCAGACGCTTTGAGAATGAAGTTGGGGCACAGCCCACGCACCAGACCGGCTCCTCTATTTGAGTCCAGCCATTTTTGTTTAAAAGTGGGACTTTTTTTTCCCCTTAAGTAATAACTAGATTATGCATAAACGCAAAGAAACCAAACTAAAAATACACAAGATTACCAAGAACCCATGTTGATAAGGGTTTCAAAGTACACATTATTGTACAATTATGGTAATTAAATGCCAATAAAACAACAGCCACAAGCAATGAAATGTTCATTTAAAAAGAGGCTAAAAATTTGAAATTATATTAGTCTTTTCTTATTTGCTCATTTGTTTTTTTTTTAAACAGGTAAACTGCTTAGCAATATTACAGCTAATGAAACAACAATGCAGATATGATTTGATGTCATCTGATCTTTAAAATAGAGGTTATGAAAAGAGCGACGGCATAAGGAAATGCTACTTTCAAAACCCTCGTTGCTGAATGTACTTTTTGCTGAGTGTGTGTGTGTGTGTGTGTGTATCTTCAGTGAAATAAATACAGCAGGAATCTTAATGAGGCAGATCACATGACTAATTAATAGCCTAGCATTACCTTCCTAAGATAAACACTAGTGTTTTCCTTCCACCAGCATTTTACCCTCCTGTTAAAGATCCACTGAATGCAATTTAAAAGACTATATTTAATCACATTGTATAAAAAAGAATTTCCCTTTGTCATCATACTGATTTTTTTTCTTCTAAAAATTGAGAAATATTCCAAAATGATTTTCCAGTTCCCAGCAAGAGCAGCAAAGGAACCGTCAGAGTGAGCCTTGAATTACAGAGATGGCTTTAGCAGCTTGAACACACACTTTGGTATTTTTCTTTTTTATTTATAACAGACTCAAGATTACTTGATCTGGAGAGTCATTTAAAAATAGAAATAAAGTAGCACAGCCATGCAGACTTTGCCCCAAGACTATCTGCTCCTCAAAGGTGAGGCCAAAAATGTGTCTGTACTTATTGCTTTCCATAAAATAAAAGCCCGAATGCGACAAGAGTGTCTGAATTACTTTTCCTTTTAAAATGCAGTCAAGTGGCAGTACTGTCGTTTGATTCTGTAATTTGACAAAAGAACTTTTAAAATAAAACTACTTTTAGCTACAGAACTGCAGCAACCTCTGTGTCCAGTCTTCCGAGTTCAGACAAACAGAGTGTACTTCCTTTCTTGTCTCTGACGCAGCTACTGCAGGAGGGGAAAACATGATGCAAGACACTTGCAAGACTTACTGGACAACAGCCATTCCCTCACACACACCCACACACTTCAGGCGCTCAGTCTAACTCAAACTCCATGTAATCTGACTAAGCTTTGCCATTGTGCTGCAGACATCACAGAGATGCTTTATCTGCGTGGCATGCTTCAGGTAATCAGGTAATCTCAATAGGAGAAGGTTAGGTGACAATGCTGGTCAATGTGAAAATGCTGAACAAAAACAGGCCAAAATAAAAAAAGAGTGATAGAAAGTTGAACTGTGAAGATGTAAACACTTCCCTAGAACAAGTTAACACTGATTTTAGACTTTGTATAGATACAAAGGGAGATGTTAACATGTAAATGCACACAAACAACAGAATCTGTCCTTTTTAATGTGCTGTAAACCACGGCTGGATGAAGCTCGTCTGCTGGACTTTTATATATGTAGTTGTAGATTTAGATAAGTTAATTCTTCTCTAAGAGTTCTGGTAAATCGCCTGTCCGTCCTGGGGGAGGATCCCTCCTTCATGTGGGCACCCCTGAGGTTTCTTCGTTTTTTCCGGAATCCGTTTTTTTTGGGAGTTTTTCCCTACTGCGAAGGGGGGTCTAAGGGCAGGGATGCCAGTATAGCTTAGTCAGTTTGTTAGTTCATTTTACTATATTCCTATTGAACTCTTTGTATTCGTGATCCTTTTGAGTTCATGTTTTACTTCGAAGCCCATCGAGACAACTGTTGTTGTGATTTTGGGCTATACAAATAAAATTGAATTGAATTGTAAAGGCCGGTCATACAAACCTAGATAGCAATACTAGAGTTGAAGAATTTGGGATTTTTATTTTTTTCACAGCTGCCAATGTTAAAACAAAACATATTTAAATCTATGTTTTCAATTATTCAAGATTTCAAACCAGATCAAAACAACATTAAAATTTTCATTTGGGGATTTACCAAAAAACTAAACAGGATTTAAACAAAACAAGGCAGTCATCGTCCAAATAAGCTAAACTTAATGCTTAGCGCTTTTGCCTGACAGTAAGAAAGCCCCCAGTTCAAATCCTGGCTGAGGGAATTGAAACAGAACATCAATGGGGGACCTTTCTGTGTGGAGTTTGCATGTGCACCCCGTGCAAGCATGGGTTCTCCCCGTGCAAGCGTGAACTCTGGCATCATCCCACCATCCAAAAACATGCTTCATAGGTTAATTGGTTACTCTAAATTGTCCATAGATGTGAGTGTGAGAGTGCATGGGTGTTTATTTGTGGTCCTGTGCCAGACTGGCGACCTGTCCAGAGTGTTGTCCCCTTCCTTCACCCATGAGTGGCCAGGCTAGGCTCCAGCAACCCCGTGACCCCGAAAGGGACAAAACAGCTTAGAAGAGGAATGAACGAATGAATGAATGAATGAATGAATGAAGCTCCTAAAGAAAAACATTTTTTTTGAAAGAACCAAAAATATTTTTCACCGTCTTGCAATCCAGTACAGTGATCTCTCGCTATAATGCGGTTTACTTTTCACGGTTTCGCTAATTCACAGATTTGCATTGTGTTCTGCATTCTGATTGGCTAAAAAGTCACTCTGCTTCTTCTCTTCCTGTGCGTCAATAACGTTGCAGTTTAATATGTACACGTACGTAAAACAGCTTACCAAATTTACATTATGTACGTGCAAATTCTCTTGCAATTTCGAGTTTCTCTAAAACCCATAGAAAAAAGAGCGACAACAGCTGTCAATTACTATGTTCTTCTCCCGAACACACACAGCTGCACCGCGGGCTTCAAGAAGAAAACACTGCAGAGCGGAGTCAGGATGCAGCGGCTCAGTCTGAAAAGCAGTGAAATACACCTGAGTCACTATTTGTCTGACTGTACTTGTACTACAAAAAATACAGTCGTACTACTTGTACGACTGTATTTTTTTCATAATCATTTTAAATTTTCTCCCGTTTAATCCAATTACTTGGGTCGCGGTGGGCGGTGCTAATCTCCGCAATTTGAAGCCTTCTGTTCACATCGATGATTCAAATTATTATTTGACAGTACAGTACAGAAGGCATTTGTTGAAAAAAAAACATTTCTAAAGTACTTTGATTTGTCAAACAAATGCTTCAGCCTGTAAAATGGTTTGTTCTTTCTTTTCAATGTATAATAGAGTATTTAATTGTATAATAATTGTAAAAAAATAGAGGTTTCTACTTCACGGATTTTGCCTATCACGGGTTCTTTTTGGAACGTAACCCCTGTGAAAAACAAGGGTTTACTGTACATCAAACGGTTAAATCATTCAACCAAACGTAGGTTCTGGCACTCTGTTACTGATTAAAAAAATTACTTTTAAGATATTATTTTATAATATTTATTGTTTCACGCAGAAGGAGGTAAACTATATAAGCGATTTTGCTTTTACCATTAAGCTGAGTGCTCTGATGTGCAGCTCTGTGAGGTTACTCCGTACTCTGTTTGGTCAAAGCTGAAAGTTTCCTAGTGGCTCATGAGGATCAAGAACTGTTATCACTCACCTCTACCCAAGTCCTACGTAAAAGCTACACATTGTAAACCTGTTTAAATCCAGAACATTCTTGGGATAGGTTCAGTTCGACCTTAAAGACCTTAAAAATGCCATCTCTGAAGACTACACCCCAAACCCTGCAGGCTGAACCAAGCAGTTGGAAAAGCAGTCCTCTTTCTAAACACAAAAGAGCAGTTCATAAGTGTGACGGGGACAGATACTAAAATTAACAGAACAGCATCTGAGTGAACCACACTCAAAGATCTGCAGAGCTCGCCTGCAGCCAGGAGATGCAGCTGAAGATCATGGGCCTGTCTGCTGATGACCTAGAAATCCTCCATGACAACGTGTAATGCTATCAAGTGCCTGCATTCCATGCTACACATTACCCAAGCTCTGCTTCTTTGCTAGCAGGCAGTCAGCAAGGAGCCGCACTCTTCTTATGCAAGATCCCCACTGCTGCTTCCATGAAATGCCTCTGCTGCATTCACTGTGGATAGTTTTCTTTAAATATAAATATATTTAAATACTAGTTTTTGGACATTAACATTTTGAGAGTAAGGGGCAACAGAAGTTCTTAGTAGATTCACAGCATATTAATTGTCTATGATTTATGCATAAAATGAAATGTCAACCAAAGCATTTTGTTGTTATTCCATCACAAAAAAAAAGTGGTAGAATGAAGAACTCACTCCTCTGCTCCATTTCTCTCATGTCCTCTGGAGGAATCTTTAGCTTGTCCACATGGTCACGGAGCACACTGGCCCACTTCTGTAAGGACTCCATAATGGTCCAGGGTCGAGACATGTCCACAACGAACACGGCCAGGCAGTCAGGTAGCGACTGAGCTGTCGCAGCAAACTTTAGAAGGCTTTTGTGATACAGGTCCCCATCCAGGATCCACACATTGCAGCGGGTAAGGTCTACATCACAAAAAGGGAAAAAAAGATTGAAGCAAGATACAACAACAAATGTCTAAAGTAATATTGTTGTGTGACTGTATAGTTATTAATCTATGACCGCTAAAGCGGCATGACGGAAATATACCATCACGGTCTTCATCATGGACACTTAAGTAAAGGTACTCCAGTCCTCTGCCCTTCTTGTTGTGATCAGCTCCTTGGAGTTTGGACATAAGTGTTGTTTTTCCCGATCCATCTTCACCTGCAGACAATGCACATTTATTATTTTTACTAAAGGCAATACCTTGATTTTAACAGTAATAAATTTTTAAAGTCCCACTTTGATTGTCTTTTGATCTATTGTAAATGTGTTCACAGTGATCTTTTAATTGATTGTGTCATTTTTAGCCAAAATAAAAAACCTGTGTCATTGTCTAGGAAATAGTTTCTGCAGAGTGGCAGTAAGTCATTTAATTCTCATCTGATTTGTGAGGACTGTTTTGGTGCAGAGTGACCTGGCACCAATTCCCATCATCCCTTTGTTAACACATTCCCACTAGCTTACAGTCCCTCAAAACCCCAAGCTAACTTTAGTGGTGCAACAAAAATGACAAGCAATATTGGAGCTATCCAGACGTACAGTTTTGAGCCAGATGCCAGCTCAGACGAGGAAAATTAAGACGTACATGGATCTATTTGTCTGCAAATGAATGCATCAGAATGGAGCAGAGTAGGGAGCTTGTGGCCTGCATAGGTCCTAAGTCAGACCAACAAGCTTTTTCCACTTGCATTTTTGTCTGGTCCTGATTAGGAGCATTTGAATAAAGTAAATAATCAGATATACAATTTTGAACTTATATATATATATATTCTCCATCATGACAAATATTTAACAAAAAGACATCGATGATTAACATTTTGTTTTCCATGGAGATAGGAGATGAGTTCAGACAAAGGTGTGGCAAAGGGATTTCCCAAGATCAAATGTGTAATATTTTTGCTTAAATTTAAAACTGTGCTAAAAACTTGCAAAACCTCAGTTAAATTTGCAAGCATTAATAATAAGATTTCACATAACTATTGAGCAGTTTGTCGAAATGTAACACGTAAAATTCATTCAAATGGCCACACCCTAGAAAATTCCAGAAGATACAATTTTTCCCATCAGAATGTATTTAATTCAAACGTAGGAAAACCAAAGAAACTGGAAAAGGCTGTAATCCCAAACAACTATGACGTTTGCAGATGGTTTGCTCTCCTAAAGCTCCACAGAAACACTGCAGAAGTGTGAGGTCTCACTGAGACAGAACAGCAAATACTCACCAAACACCAGGATGTTCTTTCCTGATGGCAACTTTGAACTTGATCTGGTTGAAACTTCACTCAGTATTGAGGACCTATGGAGGAAGAAGCGCACAAGAACTTTTTAGCACCACGAAGCTCTAGCTGACACTTTCCAGCACTTTGCTTTTATTTTGAAAGCAATAATCCACGCAGCAGCAGCCCACAGATGAGATCATGAGTCCACGAATGCACATGAAAACAGGAAACGACCGTCCATCAGGACTGACCCCCAAGCACTATAAAAGAAGACGCAGAGCTAAAGCTCGATTATGCTATCCAAAATAAAACCATACTAAACGCTACTACCCAAACTCACAATTCAATTAACATCTTACTTAAATTACAACGTTTTCTTTTTGACAGCTTGCTGTGCCCCTCATAAGGCAGCTACCCAAGCTCTTCTTAGCAACTCCTGACACATGAACTCTCAACTATTCTATAGCGCTTGTATGTGAACGAATCCCGGGAGCCTAATGCGTCCAAAATGAGTTTAGAGAGTACGGAAAATTACAAGACAACCCCTAAACGTCGTTAAGAGAGCTGTAGCGCAAACAAATGAAAAGTTACCCATAAACCTACAGTTAGCATATCTGTTAGCCGGAGTACAGTTAGCGAGCTGACCGCTCCAGTCGGTGCTAACGTTACTGCTAGCCGGGCCGGTGTGCGACTGGGAGCAGCCGGCAGTGACAAAGCAGAACCGCGGCGGGCTGCGCCTCTCCGACGGAGGCCCCGCTGTGACATAAAGTCGAGAAAGGAGCGGCGGAACTTGCCAGAGGCTCTGTCCTTCTTCGTCTTCGTTGTTATTGTCGCCCGAACCGGCTGCACCGGGGAGGTGTTTGTCCAGAACGGGAGCCATCTTCTCTTTCTACACCCACAAAGGCAAGGCCCTGCTGCTTGGCCACCTTCTGGCACCGCCTTCATCCAACCAGCCGAGAGTACGTTACATTCGCTGAACGCGACGCCGCATGGAGACCCGTCTGCTGCTCCTCTGTAACGGATGGACAGACCGCAGCCGTATTTGAATCGTAGGATAGCAATAATTACACAAATACAAAACGATTTTTTGTTTTTAAACAAAGGTTTTAATGCTCAAACTCGAAGTCAAACTTTCATTTTGAGAGCTCAGCCGACTCCTGGCTGCGCCCCCAACAGATGATGTCATCATGTCAGCTGATGTTATTTTTATATTCTGAAAAATTGAAGTTTACATTTGTGACAAAATGATCAACAAATTAGAGTCAAAACAGAAAAATAAATTAAAATAATAAATGTAAATTTGATAATTCACAGGAAGAAAAGTGAACTGTAAACAAAATAAATTAGCACATGACAAGAATCAGTAACAAAATAGGGGTTATTCATAAACTAGATGAATAGAAACAACAGCAATAATAATAATAATAAGAAGAAGAAAAGTTCTTTATAATAGGGCCTCAAGATAATTTGAAGAGTCACTTGTCCCATTAAGGAACCAACATTTTTGTTTGTAGAATTTACCCAGGATAATTATAAACTTAAACAATTAATTTCTATATTTTTGTTTTCCAAAATTATTCCAAAAAATGATGTAATTAATAGAGAAGTCTGATAAACATTGGATCTTGGGGTAGAGCCAAAAGTTTTTTCAATATCAATATCTTGGCTTTAAGAAGCAGCTGATGTTCAACTAGTGTCATCTGGTTGTTTGGCTTCCATCAACAGAAGAATATGCAGTTTAAATTTTTGATAAACTTATTCCTACTCCTCGCTATGCTAAATCCATTGTTTTTCAAAAAGCTTTAAGATGTCTTAAAATCTGTTCCCAACATAAAATTGTTAAATAATGTCCATAATGTTTTGTCAAATGTAGTTTTATTTATGCAGTCTGTACTTTTATTTAATCATTCCAACCCTTGTAAAAAAAACTTTAAAAAAACATGACAGCAAGAAACATATTTTTAATTTTCTTGATAATTTCTAAATCAATTATTATAAAACTCTCCAATTTAGCTATTTTTATCGATATATATTTTCCGAAATTGTTTTAAATTAACTTGCAACTAAATAAGGATTTTTCTTTTGTCTGCAATGACCCAATTTACATTTTTTTTACATCATTTGCAAAAAGCCCTTGACAAAAAGTAGTCTATTTAAGTGTACTGCATGTATACTTGTCTCTATACTAAAGGACAGGCAGTGTACTTTTATGTACTGTCTATACATTATAAAATTCAATTGTTCGAATTTAGTCTGAAGAAGTATTCAGTTTGTATACTTTTTTGACACTACATGTACATAGTCTATTGTGTACTTGCAATACTTGTACCTAGATAGGCAATTAATAAATCAACTTTGATTGTACTTTGATTTTTTAAATTAAAAAATGTACTTTTCAACATGTCAGCATTGATGATGCTGTGAAATATATCAGTAAGTTGAACTTTTGTATTTTTGAAACACAAAAGATGTAAATCAGACCTCTATAAGAAATTAATGAAATCCCTTCATTGTTTGAGATTGGTTTGACATGATAAAAAGTTTGACAGTATGCTGTTTACTGGCACCAAAAACAGTTTTAGGGCCAAACTCCATGTTTCAAAGACTTTATTGGGACATCAGTGCAGCATTTGAGTAATTTGTGATATTTATTTTATTTTTTCTTTATTATTATTGCTTTTTTTTTTACAGTTTTAAGAAAGAAAAGTCTACCAAGAAAAGTTATAACCAAAAATAATTGTTTTTAAAATATAATTTTACAAACTATGTATTGTATTCTTATTAAATTGTGAATCAGTATCCGTTAGATCCTGTATTTTGGCAGTGAAATCTAACCCTATGTTAAATACATTACAGTAGTTTGGTTAAAAATGATTGATTCATCTGCACTTGTGCTGTTGTGGACTGTTATTTCAGTTCAATACATTTTAGGATAATGCTAAACCTATCTTTTTCTTTTTTTCCACATTCAACAAGTAGATTAGGCTATTAATCAAACTAGTTTTGTAAATACTACTGATTATTCCCTTGTGCCGGGGAAATAACCCTCACTGAGAGCCAGGCACAAGCAAACAACTCTGCATTCCTGCACACTCACCCTAGTGTTGAGCTCTAGTCCTCTAGTGTGTGGAAACACCTGTTTCTTTACATCTCTGTGGGTTTCTGTTCTTTGTGGCTTGACCATCTGGACATGGATTTGCATACAGATGAGCTTGAGAAAAGCATGGCTACTTTGTAGGATCTTAAAAAGGCCTCCTCCAGTATCTTTGAGCCCAGCCTAGGTGGAGCGTAGTGGTTGGCTGGGATGGTGGTTTCACTCCTGGGAACGCATTCCAGGGCTTTTGGATCATGTGAAAGTCAGCCATCTCTGCCCCTTTGTCGCTGTTTAGCCTGTCCATCTTCAGTGAAAGCAAATAAATGGGTCCCACTTGCTTGTTATTTTACTAGCTCAACCGTAAAGCTTTTTTTGTTTTTAATTAAAATGAAGGAAGCAACACATTGTATAGTATCTAATTCAGAATGCTTGACTAAAGTTGGTATTTTAAATTTATTTTAAAGTTTTTTTTATGAACTCAAAGAGTTTATTTTAGTATAAGAAAGCTGACTTAGTGGTGTTTTCTTAATCCCTCTGCAGGATTTATTTCCATGCTCCTTCACACTAGAGTTTAGTCTCCTTGGAGAAAAACCTGCTTCTCATGTTGTACCCAAAAAGCATCATTATCTTATTCACAATCAATTATATTTTTTGAATATTAACAAGTTATTCTTTCCCATTGAATGTGTTGTGTGATAATGTACTGTAACAGCAGAGTGTGCTATCTCCTCAATTTTACTGCTTCATGTTTACTCTGGCAAACCAAGTGAACCATAATAATCAATAGAAACACTTAAATCTATCTAAAAAACAAAATGTGTGTATGTTATGGATAAAAACAGCTACATGTTTTATTTTTGTTGAGTCAAAATCGTGCTCACTTTTGCAAAGCGCCAATCATGTCATCATTTTCACCTACATTACTTTGAAACCACTTTCTTGTTTGTTCCTTGTGGGTTAACCAAAGCAAATCACACAGTCTGCTATTTTTATTCAGCTTTCTTACAAACAAAAGGCAGTTCTTCAAATATCAATGAAAAAGCTGCAAAAAGGGCGACATTAACAGATCCAGATCTTCCTCCTTTTTTTGTCTCATGAACAATAAATGTTAAAAACAAAATGTTTTTGTTCTTTCACATTAAGATGAATGTTGTTCCTGATATACATATTGTCAGAGAGTGCGATGATCATAGATGACTTTCAAGCATTTCAACCTTAAAGGTTTAGCATCAGCATGCAGAATGAACTACCAGGTGATCTGGAAGGGTCATTTGTCCCATTAACACATGCAAAGCAAATAGCAAAAAGGTGCCACAATTCAATGTGTTTTGTAGCATCAGCACTGAACATTGACTCTTTTGTGGCACCTGGTTCATTTTTAAGTCATGAAGTACTTAAATGCTGTAATGAAACGCAACCACGAGCTCTTGTTCTGTAGTTTCAAACATCTCATATCAGTTTTATTTAGAAAATGTATCAGAACTCATCATATTAAGGTTCTGGAATATTTTTGTTAATTTAAAATCAATAAAATTGTGCTCATCTTTGTAAAACCGCAGAAGTCTTGTTTTGTTTTTGTTTTTTAATAGAAAAAACGTGTTGAAGTCTGTGCATAATCACCCTCTGCCTCATCGTATTTGTTCAACAGGGAGATAAAGTGAGAAGGGCGTGTGATGAAGAGGAGGGGTTACAGATTGGGAGGGTGTGGGTTGCAGACGGAGCAGTCGTGGGGTTGGCTGAATCGTGATAGTGACAGATGTCCAAAGCATCGCGAGGGGCACTCCTCAGTTGCACCACACCGCAGCACGGAGAGGAGGGCCGGATTCATCTGCACCAGAACCCTGCTTTACCATCCAGCCAGACTCTGGGAAGGAAATCCGGTTCTTTTTACCTAGTAAGGATTCAGGTCAGCCACTTTAAGCATGTTGCTGCTTTCGGATGATTCGCAAGTTTTAGGAATACTATAACTTTATTAAAAGGTTTATGATTCTGTGGACCTTCCGCTCCGTCCTGTTCTCATGTTCTGTAGCTGCAAGTTTAACTGAAGGTTTCCTCTTTTTAGTCACATGTTGATTTTGGCCTCTTTCTTTGTGCTAAGGAGTTGTGTTTGTTGGGGTAGTGCTTTTCAAATCAGAACAATTGAGTTCGTAGAGAATATTAAACAAACCAAAGTTAAATTTAATCAAATTTTGAAAAAGAAAAAAAAATCCCATCATGCAATCGTCGTGATTTGTACGCGTGAAAGCGGCACGTTTGGGAGATCTTGAACAAAAAAAATGGGCTGAGTCTGACAGTGGGTGGGTTCAAATGGGGGATGGAGACCTTTCCAGCTTTCACCACTCGTGACTGGTGCAGGTTGTAGGATATATTTTAATTTGGCTGAAGTCTGCAGCGCCCTTGGCGTGCATGTAGATACCTTATGTTTTAAGTTGTTTGCTGCCCCTCTCCCAGCCCGTTCAGTGGGCTGCTGCTGCTGGAGAGTCCTCATCCTTTGTTACCGGCGGGGCTCAGGCCGCCGGAGTCCCTTTCACATGTCTTTTATCAGCGTTGGGAGCAGTGTATTCATTAAAAAAAAAGATTGTGTCTGATTGCCATCATCGTGATTAAAAAGTAAAAATAATGATAATTTTTTGCTCATATTTTTAATACAGGAGTCATAAAAGATCAAAGAAAGGCCCTTTTATTCAACATAGCACTTTTTACTCATACGCTGTGTATATATATATATATATATATATAATTACATTTATGAATCTTAATTAAATCAATGATCTTGATTGCTTAATTGCAGCACTAAGGACAGTTCCAGGATTGGTACCTGTCCTCTTCTATTGCCTCAAGCATAAGAGCTCTGCCTGTTTCTGTTGGGTCCTAATGTTGAAACAAAATCCATGTTGCAGTAAGCCTCTAAAATGTGCTTCTGCAATTAAAATGCATGCAGACTGTCTGATACCAAGATTTCAGGTATGGATGGGCTTTTTGTTGTTGTCTGTATTTATTTTCTCTGTGGAGTTAAATAAATACGATCCCAAACTAAACTTCCTGTTCTCTGCTGCCGCTGCTGCCTCATGTAGCAATCCCTGAACAATACGCTTCCGCTAAACCCACAGCAGTGTCTGACACTTTAAAAAGAAAAAAAGCAGATCTGGACCAAACATGCACAATTTGGCAGTTTTATATGTTAATGGGAATCCAACCACAGGCTCTGAATGGTATCTAGGTTTATGCAGAGAAGCAGATTTTCTTTATCATACTGAGAAAGGAAAAGTCATACATCATAAATGTTCTGACTTGTGGTCCCATTTTGGCACAGAGCCTCGCCAGACATTCCTGAAAGTGCAGTGAGTCTGGCGCTGTCTGACCTCTTTAAGGTTCCCATGGATTCAAATTCGTTTTCCTACTAAAATTTCTTTGAGAGGAAGCAGTTTCCTAAAGGTGGTATCTTCTTCTCTTCCACCTTCTTCTCATACAGACAGGAAAATTAAAGGGGTTGGAAAGAAATTAATTTTACATTGAAAGAATTTAGTCACTCAACTAACACTCAACTAAACCATGCCATATTATTTTTTTTTAAATAAAGTTGGGTTGGGGCAGGGATGTGCATATATATATTTTTTAATTTAGATGACTTCAGCTACGACCACAAACACCTCTGCAACGTGCGTTTAAGTGGCTACTTGCTATGAAAAGTCTACGTAAATGTGCAAAATGAGCTGCCATTGAACGTGATTGAAAGTTGATCAAGGTCGAACTTTGACCAATTTGGGCCTCAGATTTGGTGATGTATGGACGGCGTCCTTTTTAATTCTCTGAAGTCCCAATTGTTTGAAAGTTGATCATGGAGGAGGAATTAATAATTGCAGTTTATGGTCGGCCGAAATTATATTACACCAGGTTAGTCATTTATTGGAATAGAGCTGTGAGCCTGGAGCAAGATTTGTGAGGTTTTCACCACTTCGACATTTACACCAAGCCTCTTCCAACTGTAGGTGGTTGACATGTGCTTGTAAACAATGGAACAATGGAAAAAATAAAAAGAAGCCCCTCCTTGCTTGGACAGTGTGAACATCATGGGCTAAACGTTTCTTCAAAAATACTTGTTCAGCACGTTTCAAATGCCTGATGTGTACGTAGCTTTAAGCTTTTTATTTGCCTTTATTTATATATGTTTATAATTAATTGAAACCTTGAGGTGTACCACATTTCATTAAAACTGTGTCTCAAAGTGTATGGCAACTGTGGACAAGACATTGATTTTTTTTAAAATTTGCTTTTAGGAAACACCATGGGAGGCAAACTGAGCAAGAAAAGAAAAGGATATGATGTAAGCGACCCCAAAGATAAGAAGAATGAGACCGCTGAATCTGAGCCCAATGTGGAAGAGTCTGCAAAGGTGGAAGATGGAGCTCCACCTGCAGACATGACGGCTGGGGAGGGTGCTGTAGTGGAGGAGCCCGCTGTGTCGGCTGAAGCCGCAGCAACCGAAGCTGCCACACCCCCAGAAGAACCCAAATCTCCACCTCCAGAGGAGGAAGCCTCTGGTGGTAAGGAGGCAGCTGCTGTCGAGGAGAAACCAGCAGCTGAAGCACTTCCAGCGCCAAAAGTGTCAGGCCTTCTTGAAGAAGAAAAAGCTCCCGTGGCAGAAAAGTCAGCTCCAGTTGAAGAAGAACCAGTTTTGCATGCAAGGGAACCTGCACAAGAAAAAGCTCCTGATGTTGAGGAAAAAGAGACAGTAACAGAGATTGTTAAAGGTCCAGATGACATTGAATGTGCAGAAGAAGAATGTGCAGAAGAACCAGCTCCCATTACAGCAGAGGAGGCTGCTCCGGAACAGAGATGCGAACCAGCAGACACGGCTCCGGTTGCAGAAGCAGAAGTTGCAGTAGCAGTGGAAGCAGCTACTGTCAATGAAGAGACATCAAAAGACACAATAGAAAAATTACCTGCTGCAGCAGAAGAACCAGCTCCTGCTGAAGAACCACCTTCACCAACAGAAAAGGAAGCAGAGAAAGAAGTACCACAGAAAAATGATGTAGAGGATCCAGCAACAGCAGAGTTGCCAAAAGCTGAAGAAGCAGCACAGGCATCTTCGGCTCCTGAAGCAAAAGAAGATGCACTGGTTAAGGCTGAACCTGAGTCTGCTGCTCCACCTGAAGAACCCAATGTAGAAGTTCCTCTTGTACTTGCAGAATCCGTTCCAGAACCAAAAGCTGCTGTTGAGCCAAAAGAAGCAGTGAAAGAGACAATGGTGCCTGATCTAGAACCAGAGGCTGAGTTAGTGCCAGAACAAGCCTTTGAGTCAGAAACCAAACCAGAGCAAAGCCCTGAGGCAGATCCAGCAGCTGAGACCACAGTAGAGCCAGAACAAAAAGAGGCACAGGTAGCACCAGAAACAGAACCTAAACAACCATCTGAGCCCGTGTCTACAGAGCTGCCCCAACCAGAGCAAACCACAGAGCTAGAGCTAGAAGAAATGCAGCAAGCAGAACAACAGGTCAGAGTAGAGAATGGACCAGGAGAACCTGAATCAACTGGAGCCGTATCAGAGTCTGTGGAAGCAGAAATAGCCGAGTCTGTGAAAGCAGAGATGAAGATCTCTGAAAATGTGTCTGTGGTAGCAGCAGAGCCTGTCCCTGACATCGTTGTCTCAGACTCGGTCTCTGCTTGTGACATGAATGTTGAGTTGGAAGAGCACGCCTTGTCTTGCCCAGAGCCAGAGGTGGAAAGCAAGATGGAGAATGGAAATTTAGAGAGCCTGTCTGCTACAGAGGACGTGGCAGACGGAGTCAACGGAGAGCTTGAAGAAAACTCTTCCGCTCCAGCAGAGGAATGTGTAAATGGAAATGAAGAACAGGAGGAGATGGCGATCAAGGAGCAGAGAGATTTTGAGCTGAAAAAGGATGTGACCCTGTGTGGAGGTGCCCAGGAAGTTTCTCCATCAGACATGATGGATAGTCTGAGCACAGAGGTCACCCAGGGAGTCTGAGAAGAAAAGTTCTCTTATGTCACTGTGAAAGTAATCAATTTGTCGTTAATCCAAGAAAGCCATCAATCCAACAAGGCTTTCTAGAGTGTTTTGTGACCACTAAATTCTTTTTTTGTGGCCACTCAGGACAAGGATACTTTCTATTGAGTAACCCAATAGATCGTGTGTATCCCAGAGTGACGGGTTATACATGGGCGCGATGCCAGTGAGACGGAGGTGCAGAGAAAAGACTTGTGCGCAAAAGTTGCAACTCAACGGCATGAAGAAAAAATACTGAACAGTAGATATGGTATTAAATAATAAATGAATCTGTGTGTGTGCGGCTGAAAAAATGATGCACTATGGTCTTTGGAAGCATCCATTATTAGCATTTTACTGGATCTAGATTTACATATATCCTTTCTATTATCACATGAAGTACAATGACATGATGTGTTGGCCTTTTTTAAATGATGGTACCTGTAAGGTCTGTTCATTTTAAAGTGATTGTTGAGAATAGATAATAAAGAGAGATTGCTGTAGTCCACAATAATACTCTGTTCAAGTATTCTCACTTATTTCTATCAGTTACTCAGACACTTGCTCTCTTTTTTGTTAATCACATTTTTTGGCTTACATTAGTTTTTATACACTCACCAGCCAATTTATTAGGTACACCTCACGACTACCAGGTTGGACCCTCCTTTACCTAAATCCTTGGTGGCATAGAGTCATTCAACAAGGTATTGGAAACATTCCTCAGAGAGTTTGGTCAATATGACATGATAGTATCACGCAGTTGCTGCAAATTTGTCAGCTGCACATCCATGATGCCAATCTCCCATTCCACCACATCCCAAAGAGATCTGGTGACTATGGAGGCCGTTTGAGTCCAGTGAACTCATTGTCACGTTCAAGAAACCAATCTGAGATGATTCCATCTTCATGACATGGGGCCTTAGCCTGCTGGAAGTGGACAACAGAAGATGGGTGCACATTGTTCTTAAAGGGATGGACATTTTGGTATTGTAACCGTGCAAAGTTGGTAATACGTTGCCAATAGTGTGCCACAAACATATCCCCCACATCATTACACCACCATTACCAGCCTGAACCGTTGTTACAACGCAGGATGAATCCATGTTTTCCTGTTGTTAAAGCCAAATTCTGACCTTATCCTCTGAATGTTGCAGCAGAAAACGATACTCATCAGACCAGACAACTGTTTTCTATTCTCCTATTGTCCAGTTTTGTACCCTCAGTTTCCTGTTCTGAGCTGATAGGAGTGGCACCTGGTGTGGTGGTCTGCTGCTGTAGCCCATCTGTCTCAAGGTTGGACATGTTGTTTGTTCAGAGATTGTCTTCTGCATACCTTGGCTGGAATATGTGGTTATCTGAGTTACTGTGTTTCTATCAGCTGGAACTAGGCTGGGCATTATCTTCAGACCTCTGGTATCAACAAGTTATTTTCACCCACAGAATTGCCGCTCACTGGATATTTTCTTTTTCAGACCATTCTCTTTAAACCCTATAGATGGTTGTGGGTGAAAATCCTAGTAGTTTAGCAGTTTGTGAAAAACACAGACCAGCCACTCTGGCACCAACAAACATGCCAAGTTCAAAGTCCCCTTTCTTTCCCATCCTGATGCTCAGTTTGAACGGCAGCAGATCGTCTTGACCATGTCTACATGTCTAAATGCATTGAGTTGCTGCCATGTAATTGGTTGATTGGACATTTTTGTTAACAAGCAATTGGACAGGTGTGCCTAATAAAATGGACAATGGGTATAATTTAGTAATATATTTTTTCAAAATAGAATACATAAACTTGGAAGGTATCATTTTATAAGACTTAAGCCCATTCAAAGGATAAGAATTCTGTGTATGTCCAAATTATTTTCCTTGAGTAAATTAACATAATTTAAAGTAAATTTCAGTTTAACACTAATGGCTGCCTGCCTCTTGTCGCATTACGATAGCTATTGTTGAGGGTGGATGCCACACCAGCACACCCTCCTAACAGATCCATTCTGGCAAAATGAGCTGAAGGAGGGGGGAGGGGGAAGGAATGCATGCAGGAGGTAGAGAAAAGGAAGAGGGGGGCTGGGATGAAGAGTTGCTGGATCAAAGCCTTTGATGCTGGATAGAGAAAGAGACCCCTCCTCTGGTTAAGGACACTTGTAGACATGGACGTGAGCTGGTTTTGACTGGATTTTACTCTGTAGGAATAAACCTGCCTTCATATTTGCATGAAGACCTCTTGCTGCTCTCGCTAATGACAGTGGAGGAACTCTGTGAAGCAGGTGCTAAAACATACATTAACAGAAGGATGTTAATGGTTTATTTTCTTTTTCTTTAGTCTATGAGTACAGATGAAGGTGAAATGCTTGGAAAGAAGGAAAGCATCAGGAAAACATTAACAAGTGTAATCCACTCTTGGAAAAAAAACCTCCCCTGGACTATAGGTCTGAGCAGGGAAGAGATCTGATGGGCGATAACGGAAACCTTCCTTAGAAGCAGCCATGTAATGGGTCCACCAGCATACCAGCTCTCTTGTTCCCCTCAAAAAATACCACAGTGTATGGGAGGAATGTTGTGGACAGTTCGGAAGCCAATACTGTTAACTTTCATTTTTTTCAGACTTTTTCTGTTGAGGAAAAAGACATTTTGCATAGACTTTGCTGCTACATGTTTTAAATGAAAGTATTTCGTGGGTTAGTGGTTTAAAATTGGCTTTTGTTTCTCCTATTTACCCACTTAAATTGCTTTTTAAAATTAAAATTAACACATCAAACAGTAAGAACAGGAGATTTACACAATTTAACCAATCTAGACAGAATCATTTGAGATTGAGGGTTTGTGTCAACATCTCTCTGATTTACTTTCCTTCACTTTTATTTGGTTGTGTGCACATGCGTGTGTGTGCGCTTGTGTGTGTAGGAGAACAAGGTCCTTGTCCTTTGAATCGTGATTTACACAGTGCCTTAAAGTTGGATGTTTGTGAAAGGCCAGCTGCACTGCTTGGTTACCCTGACACTATGTGCTCTATATGCAAACTGCTGCACAAAGCTCAAACTGTGTCTTAGTCTAATTTGCCTGCACGAAGACTAGCATGTACATTTCTGATCACTCTGACCGTTACCTCTGAGTATGAGAAAGAAAAATAATTTGCAAACTAAATCCAAAAATCATACTACACAGTTTGTTCAATCTTTCTTCCTCTTTTTGGATAAAGATGACCACGAGGAAGCATATATTCCCCATTTCATATATTGACTTGTGTGTTGCAAATGTTACTTAATATTTACTGTTAATACGTGAAGGTATTAAGGAGAAGTTCTGAGCTAACATCCCCTAAATGCACCTACCGTCTATACCAGCCCAGGTTTAATTTATACTAAAACTTGGTTTAATATGTCATTTATTTGCTTTAGAAAAAGTTTTATGCTAAAAAAATATTTAAAGAGATATGTGGAAAAAAATACAGGCATTCAAAAATTGGTTAGCCTGTTCTATGGATAACTCTTTTAACATGGCTTAATCTTTAACCCTGGCCTGCAATTAACTTTCTTTACATATTAGTTTTTAAAAATATAACCAGTAACTAAAGCTGAGATGTGCACATGTGGCCTTCACCCCAAAATAACATAATAAAACACAATAAACGCTTTTCACTTACTTAAAGAACTTGATTTATCTGATGTTAAAGCAGTATATTTTAACTAGTATAAAAAAGTGAGGTTTACCGATTATGCCTAAAAAATGTGTTTATGACTAAATATGTTTTTAATATTCCAAAATAAGGGTGCTTCATCAGAATCTAAATCTAAGAGTACACAAAAGGAAGATAAATGATGAGTTAAGACATTTAAAAAAATTTAGTTGTAATCCTCCAACAGAAATGAACATATAGACTGTAACGAATGGAATTAGACACCCAGCAAATTCAAAGCCTCTCATCTGAAGCGTGTATTTTCAGCTGTGCGTAGTTTTTCACCACAGGAATGGTGCTACATTTTTGTTTTTAGATGAAGAAGACCAAAATGTAAAAGTAGAAGAAGTATGTAACTTTATTAGAAAGCGTGCTTGAAGGCAGAAACATTAAGAGCACTGACATGTGCTTCCACAAAGGCTTTTAGTTTATCTCGTCACTGGGGATGGAGGAGTGTGGGGAGACCTCTCAGACATCAATGCTGTCAGATCTATACACTCTGTCAGCTCAGCTGGGGTGGGGGATAAAAGTCTGGACACTCAATCACAGCAAGAGCTGATAAGGGGGAAGGAGCAGATGTGCAGGGAGAAACAACGACACGGCTAAAACATGGCTCACTCCTTCCTTTTCACATTTCTCTTCCTAAATAGACAAACACACTCATGGACAAAGCTCTAGTACTTTTAACATCCTCAAAGTAAAGACACTTCCTCTCTCTTTCTCACTCTAAAGTGTTCGGAGGCAGATAAAGTTAGTGACAGTTTGAAAGATCAGCAGAAATGGTTTCTCACAGATTCATTTCCCCCTTATTAATGTGCCGGCACAAGGAGGAAGGTGAATCATCTTTTCATTTTTCTGCTTTGAGCTCTCCCTCTTCCTTGTTAGCATTTTTGTACTGGACCAGGTGTCTGCAACCTTTAGCACTAAAGGAGCAATTTGGTCCAGTTTCTTACCAACTTAACCCCACAAAGAGCTGCCAAGACTCCCAAAATGCACCTTATTTGTGCTTCTGGCCATGTAGCCACAAAATATAGCTTTTCAATATTTACAATAATTGAAATATAACAGTGTACGGTAAAAGTGTTCCTATGTAAGACTATTTTAATTTCTTTTACTTTTGATAGGGGCATAAATGCAAGTTACTTTCAAAATAAAATACAAACTGTGTCAAATAAAATCCTCCTGTTGCAACAAATTTAACAGGTAAGAAAACTAACTCAAACATTTTCTATCATTAAGATGCACCTTTTTTTCCCCTTTTACTATCAAAACTAAACATGACTCTATTGGTATAGAATTAAAATAATCTATACATCTATTGTTTAATTTTTCTCCAGGATTAAAAAAGATGCAATAAGATTTAAAGATGTAAATATATAAATAAACCAAAACTCATTATTTATTCAAACTGTTAGCAATTCTCTTCAAAGTCAAAGAGCCTCAGTGGAGCCGCATGTGGCTCCATAGCCTCAGGTTGCAGACCCCTGCATTAGAGCCTCTTCTTAACCAATACATTTGCCTCTTTGTGACTCCCCTTCTGTCCTCTTTTGGCTGTGATTCATCCCTTCACCATCCACAGTTTCCTCCATGTGAGCCAGTGCACTAATGCTGTCATTGTGCAGGCCAGAGCCTATCAAAGAGTGCTTGGTGGTTCCAAGGATCAATATTGATCCACTGGGTTAGTCTAATGGAAGCTGAGAGTACAAGTGAATCCTCTTTGTCTGCTCAGAGAACCTATCACTCCCAGCTCCTTACACATGCGCACTTTCTCACCATGCACACACGCAAAGAGAATGCTTTTTGCTGTGTCTCACTCTGCTGATGCAGCTGTTGCACTGAGTGAACACTTTATAGCTGCCCATTGTCTGCACTGTGTGTGTGTGTTTGGAGAAGGGAGAGGTGGATGTAAGCTTCAGAATGCATCTAATCTGTATCTGTGAAGACGTAGTTCTGCTTTAGAGGCTTTTATGAAGCATAATCAAGCACAATTAGATCCGGAAACACTGAGCTGCTGCTGCTGCTGAAAAGGCTTTTGTTTGCAATAAGAACAAAAGCTTTCTTTAAAAAAAATGGCAGAGCAAAAAAAGTGAGTCAGCAATGCTCATATCAGCTTTCATTTTTGGCACACCTGCTGAGACTTTCAGTGTCCTGGAAGTATTGGTATGTCTTCAACTTAGCAGTTTTTGCAGGGCAGCATGCCCAGCATCAGTTGAGTTCTTCTACTTTACTCACCTTCCTGACAAAGTGTACAAAAATGTGAAAGTAAACATGCTAATAAACTTCTGCCTTGCTTTGTTAAAGTTAGCCTTATCCTATCTTTCTTTGGCATCCCTAAAGTGGCTGAAGTTCTGGAATTGAGGAAGAAATTTAATCTGCAGACTGAAATTTTCAATCATATTTTTAATAGAGGACCCTATGCTAAAATGCAGCAGCAATGCAATTTTGAATTTTAGCTAATTTTTCTTTTTGGATTTGTTTTCTAGGCAGTTGCAACCTAATGCAGCTCTTTTGAGGTCAGCCAATGCATTTTGATAGGGTCATTATCTTGGCTCTGCAACAACTTCATTTTTTCCAGTTATATATTGCACGTTTAGTGGCAGTCTGTGATTTATTGCCCTGATTCATGACCCAGGTTCACCCAACTGATGTTGTCAGACTGATGTCCCCCTGAAGACTGAAAGGCTTTGGTACAGTAAGTACTCTGGAAGTAGAACTAGCCAAAATATTACAAATCACTATGTGTTTTTATAGTGCAACTATGAAAACTTAAAGTGTGTATTTTTTAATCATATATACTTATGCTGTAAACCATTTTTAACATTTATCACTTGTTCAATCTTTCAAAGCGTTTCACTGTGAGAAAGACAAGGGAAATAGTCTGACGAGTCTGAAATGGTTCCTAATTTGTATATTTTTTTGTCTGTTTTTGTCAGGAACTGGTGGTGTAGGACTCAAAATGCAGGACACTTGACCTGGTGGCAGAAACTCCAACATTTAATAAAGAAACTTGAACAGGAACAACCCCATGGCAAAACAAAAAGATGACATAGCAGATGACCTGACAAGGGTCAATTTAAAACCAGACACTTAAATACATGTAGGGCAATTAACTGAAATGAAGACAGCTGAAACTGGTGTGACTGACAAAATAAAAGAGACATTTCAAGACAGAACATGACCATAACAGAACTGAAAAAAAAACAATTTTTATGTGGTCTCATTTGATTAAATGACCATTTAAGATACACAAATTCTATATAACTTTGAAATTAATACTTGGTCACCTAATCTTGTCAGATTCAAAGGGCATTTCTGTTACTTCCTCTTTGTAAACTTGTAAAAAAGAACTTGGACATATTTTTTCATAGTTGACATTTGCCTTTGTGGTTGACAGAGTAAATAAATTCAGTATGTTAAAGTCTAAAGATGAAAACTTAGTCTTGACTCTAGGCTTTGCAGGCTAAAAGTCACCAGTAAAAGGTCTTTGCCTTTTTTTTTTTTTATAAAAAGCAACATTTTATATTTGTTCTCTTTACCGTAACTCTGACATTGGAGCCTGACATTTTACTAGCCATTTTTCATGTTTATCCGTAAATACTCTTGTGCAATGAAATTCCAATTTTAAATTGCTTGAGTGCCAGACGCACAGGCAGCAGAGGAATGTCCCCGGGGAGAGATAACTTTCTGTGTACCTTTGTTGAGGCTCTTTTTAGGACAAATCCAGTATCCTGGCTGAATTTTTCTTTCAGAGAATTACAAGACTGAAATGCATTCTACGTAAATATGATCATACATAAGTATAATTATACATAAATCTTATCTCTATTTTGAATTTTAGTTTTTCACAATTGTTAAGACAACTTCATAGAAGCTTATTTTACTGGGAGTTTTTACCAAACCATATTCAAAAATAGATTACTACTAAAAACAACCAATAGTTGTTTGAATTTAAGTTACAAATCAAAACAGCCTACATGTGAAGCGAATTCTCTCTGTTTTCAGCTGTAAATAAATCCAACAAATTCAAGAACACTCAAATCACTCAGGGATGAATGAAAGCAGACGTGCTCAAAAACCTTCACTCCTCCTCTGACAGCATCTGCTGTCCTCACTGCTCTGAGCGCTGTTCCTGCTGGGGATCAGCTGCACTTTTGCACCCCGCAGTGACCACCCATAGGCTGGTGTCTTTTGCTCCTCCCATTCTTCTTTGTTCCCTTCTGCTGGCACACTCTACACCTGTCATACATCAACCCAGTAATCAGGCAGCAGGCGAAAACCACTCCCACATAGAGCAACGTGCCAAGTGTTTTCTGAAGCCAACTATGGAAAAGTGAAAACACGAACATGTTTTTTTTAAAGGTTTCATTTTATTTAGGGAAAGTAAAGGATTGGGTTAGGTCTTTTTTTGTTTGGAGGAATCATAAAATGTCTAGTGCCATCCTAAGTCAGGGTGTATCGAACCATCCATGCATCCATCCATTGATCCATCCATCCTGTTGGGTGAAGGTGGGGTACACCCTAAACAGGTAACCAGTCTGTCTGACAGGGCTGCCCTGTTCCATCACAGCTGTAAAACGCTGTTAAAAGAAACTGTGTCATCTGCGTAAAAGTGAAATCACTCTGACATATGTTGCTGATGTTTAAAAAAAGTTTATCAAGTAGCAATCTCTGAGGCATACCTTTAGCTAGGGAGGAAGAAACTGTCCATCTGTTTGTACTTGTTAACAAACCAAAAAACAATGTGATCTGATGGTCCAGTTTGTCACTGATTCAGCTAAGATTTATCAGCAGTGCCATTAAACAGTCGTTTTATTATAAATAGATGTTTAATGTCATTTATAACTTTCAGATCTGCTGTGGTTGTATTATAATATATTATAATATTTTCAAAAGTTAAAATGGATACTGGCAGCTTAACGCTCTCATAGAAGATACCATTCAGTTTGTTGTTGACTAGAGTTTGGGAGATTTTGCCAAAGATGAGCTGACAATCCTTTGCAGGCATGGGATTTCATCTTTATATTTTATTAGTTTCCTTCATTGTTAAAATCAAAATGATGATGCACATGTGTCAGTCTAGGCAAAACACCAGTATCCAAAGTAAATAATTGGACTCGGGTTCGGTAGGACTTCAAGATTTGGAAAACATTTAAAACTGAATACCAGTACCTCTGAAAGTGAGAGGGTTGACAGGATCAGCTAACAGAGGTTCAAAATATATGAAATTCTCATTAGCATCTGTGCCCTAACTGATTTGAATGCGTGTGTGTGTGTGTGTTTGTGTGTCACTGAAAGAGGCAATAGAGTTTTACAAGTAAAGAAATAAAGTGAGCTTAAATCTGTCTGACAGCCATTCAGGCAAAATTTTCTGCTTTAAGAAACAGCTATGTATTGACACCATTTTCAGCAGAATCCCTTGATGCAGATATTCATTAGTGATTAATGCTGAAGTCTGTGCTGAGTTCAGTCAGTGGAATAAATTCTTGAAGCACAGACAAGTTAAAGAGATGGGTCTGGCTAATAGTTGGAATTCTGCTTTTGGCTAAAGATTCCTGTGGTTTTATGCTGTAATCTGTTTTGACATGATTCTTTCCACACTTAAGTTATTCGTAATCCATCCCTCTTTTTTCTTAGCAGGTCTTAATGCACAGTTGCTTGGTAAGGCAAAAAGAGCTGAGACAAGATTTTTGGGTGTTTGCAAAAGATCTGAACCCTATATATTTATAAGCACTTTGTACAACAGTGAGTACTGGATACAAAAATGGTTCTTTAGTAGGTAGATGTTAAAACCCTCTATTTATAGAGCTAACTAGAAATAGCAGCTTTGAGTATTTGTCACTTACAGGCTAGCTGCTGCAGACACGTGGACACAAACATCTTGAAAGAACATTGTGCTCCAAGACCTCAACGATGGACTTATTTGACGTACTTTTGACATTACACCCTGGCAATGACGTCATCCAGATGCTCAAAACTATGAGTGGTCAAGAAAAAAAATTGATTAACACAATTTCTGTAACTTCCAGAATAGTTACAACTAAATTACAAAGAATGTTCTAAAACAAATCGCAAATGCTTGAATACATGCAAATCAACTCAGTCTTTGTTTGGTGTTTTGAATCATTTGTTTGAGCCTCTTCTGTTTCTTTTGTCTTTGACGTGTCAAATTTCATTGAGCCATGAAAGACACTAAAGGTTTGTGACAGATAAATGTGTCAGCTCTCCATGCCCACCCAGTGGCAATAAATGAGAGGGAATTTGGACCGTTTGTTAGTAATGATAATTTAAAACTTTATAAATCTGTCAACATTTCTCTTCCTCTTTACGATTGCTGGTTTCTGCATCATAAACAAAATTCAAAGGGTTGAAGATATTTTAGTCCAATGAAAGAATAACATTATTTGCCAAGAAAAATGAGGCTATGTATATATCTGATGCTTAATTTTCAAGTGCCGTATCTAATGATTAACACATTTTTTAGGAGCTTTACTTTAAACAAACCATTATACTTTTGATAAATGATCTTATCTAATAATGGGTCCCTTATTTTATACTTGTTGAAAGCATAAGAGAAGTCCAGCTGATCTACTTGACCTGAAGCACAAAGGACACCAATCTTTTTCAGTGAAAAAATAAATATATATTTTGTTGCTTAGTTATTAGATTTAGTTTTTAAATACATTTGTAATGTCCCATGTGGGTCATGCTGGGTCAGTCAAACTGGCCCCTCCTCTGCAGATGATCACTAGTCAAGTCCAGAAGCCTACTTTAGTCACTGCTTGCCCCATTAAATCCTCTAACTTTGTCAGGGATCCATCCCAACAGGCACACATGCAAATAGAGTACATACAGCTCCATGTGCCTTCATCCTCCATAGTGCCCCAGGCCCATCCCAACGCCATATGTCCTCAATGCAGCCTTGGCAGCTTCACACTGCTTCGTCCTCAGCAGAAATCTTTAAATGTCTTTTAGGTTGCGGGGAGGATGCTCCAGAAAGACCAGAGGGCACCCACAAAACACATGGTGAGGCACTGTGATCCCACTGTTGCTTAGCAGGAGTCACAAAGACAAAACCATTCACTATGTCACCAACCCTGTGTCCCGAACAGTTTAAATTATATATATATATTGCAAAATAAATGGATGCACCACCCATTCTTCAGTACTTTTAACAACCCTTAGAGTTTATTCTCAGCCAGATGAACATTATTGATTAAAAAAACAGCCAAAAGAGTAGTTTTATATTAAGACAATCTGTCTCTTTGGTTTAGTTTTCTCTGTTAATCAAAATTCTCGTTCTTTCACTTGAATTTACATTTTAAATTAAAGATCAAATCTGTTCTTTGGTAATAGTCTCTCTTTAGGTTCATAATTGTAGTGGCTCATGTTCATGTCCTCTGTTTCGCCTCAGTTGTGGTTTCATGTTTCAGCTTTGTCATGCTTATTCTCAGTTTTTGAGTTTGCCAGTTGTGTTGAGATTTCTGACACTTCTGCCTTTGGTGTCCAACATTTGCAGTTAATTGTTCAAATCAATTCATCTTAATTTAAAGATTTCTGTCAAGCTTTTGTTTGTGAAGATCTTTAAATATTCCATAGAAAAAATACAGACTTATTAAATAAATATGTTAGCCAACCTTTAATGTGACACTGAACATAAATCAGTTTAAAAAGAATGAAAAAGAACAAAACTTCATTACAGGTAGTAATTTAATGAGTAATGGCTTGCTGACCACCTTGATTTTTCTAAACATGATATTTAGAGCATTAAACCGATTCTCATTTTAGAAAATACAGTAAACATGTACAATGTAGGCTCCTATATTTGAATACCTGACTTACAGAGATAAGTTCAATGAAATAAGGCTGCTTTAGAAGTTAACTTCTCCATGCAGAGTTGGTTTCTATAGTTTGCAACACTTTTCTTTATGGTTCTTGTAAGGTTTCTTATGTAAAATGTAGAGATTTTTGGTGTACTTCGATAACTAAACACAGCTTAGTGATGTGGTCCATTTTTCTTGCCTGTCTTTGCCACAGGGCGATTTTTTCCTGCTAACCAGCGTGACTGGAACAGCCAGAGCGAGCAGAATGGCCCATTGACAAAACAACTCAGATCTGCCACTGCTTTGCATTTCTGATGGAGAAGTGGCCAGCAAAGCAGGCCTGCTGATGGATTTACTCTAAACTATTATTGTGGTTCAGAATAAAGAAACCAACAGCATTCTGGCGGTGTTTAACAGGACATTCTACTCAGCTGATGCTCGATGGAGGGGCAGGAGGAACAGCACCGTGTGTGTGGTGTGTTCAGGTGTGTGTCTGACTCAAATGAACCAACCTCCTGGAAGATTTTTCCAATAAACTTCTTCTAAAATAATAACATCAGCTGATCTTCTATCAACAAGCAGCTGACTTTTACCTAACCTTCAGGGCACTGCTTTGGGAAAATATAGGGTTAGGGAGAAAGATAAGCTTACATGCATCCAACTTGGCTTTAAACAAAGCACTCTGTAAGGTCACACAAATAGTAGACTACAATCTTAAAGAGTCTGAAGCTGTGGGCAGCTGTATCTGCAAAAAGGAATGTAAAACTCTGTTTTAAGATGAGGCATCCTGTGTTTTTCTTCACAGCGGGCCTGTAAAAGTTAAAGGGGAAAGGAGGGGCTGAGCATCTGAATCAGGGCAGAGACCGGCTAAGGCTTTCAGGGAAATCTGCTGGTGTATGGTTTATTTGCCGGAAACAAATTACAAAGTGTAAACCACAAGCCTATAAAAAAAAGAAATTTTGTTTTTATATTGTAACTTTTTATTTTGTAACTCATCTGTGAAAAGGCAAGGCAAGGAAACTGTGGATACAGCAAAGTGTAAAGGTTGCTTGGAACTTAAGGTTGTTTGTTGCAAAACGATTACAAGTGTTTCCAGCTATGATGACAAGATTTGTAACAGACATAAAACCTGCATTTGTTATCATTCAATCTACCTCTGGTATTTTCAACAGAACTTTTTGGCTGCATAAATGCTGGCTGGAATGCTTGTCTGTGTCTGCATTATGTAATAACAGTCTTCAGGCCGCAGAAATCTTCCCCAGACTCCCTACATGGCAGCGCTACTTTCCACTTGAACGTAATTACGCCACACTCCCCCTGCTGTCTAATGAGAGGATTAGGCTCCACATATTTGTTTCAATCTTGAGTTACCTCCTCCTTTCTGCCCCTGTCTCCTCCTATGCTCTGCCAAGCCACTCGACTGCTGCGTTTATGGGTCTCTGCGGATTCCCCGTGGTCAGGATATTTTGCTGGTCTGCTGACACATGCAACTCACAAACACCTACGTGCCCCCTCATGTAGATGCATGTGCACACACAAACCTGGGACGACAGTCAACATATTTACCCTGTATAAGTGCTTTTTCTTTTTTGATGTACACTGGATGGAGGATCTGTCTCTTTTTTTCCTGTCTCCGCCACTCTATGGTGTGTACCAAGTGTGTGATTATGTAGTAAAAAGAGGAGCTTTTGAGGATAATCAGCACCATATTACCAGATTGTGGATAAAAGTATGGAAGCTGAATCAGGGCTGCCAGTATAATTACAGGCAGGAATCTGAGCAATGCTGTGATCTGAACTGGGTCTGACACTGTAGAGCCCCATGCAGAGGATTTATCCACTCACAATGTGGGTGTGGGTCGATTTGGACATAAGAACAGGCATCTTAACTTTGAGTGTGCAAAACCAGAATGCTTACATTCGTCACAGTGATGTGGTCGTATCACTTGCAAGCTTTCTTTTACTTCTCTAAAGCTGCCCACCCAAAAAGAACTGCTGCTCCTTCCTCACAACAGCAAGAGGCCATGTCACTTATCTGAGGAATTCACTCCTCTTCATAAACACTGGGCTGTGGAACACATCCCTCGCTCTTGTCTTTCTCTCACAAACATGTAACCCATATGCTGTGCAGGCCGTTTGCCTCAGAGGAGCACGGTTTGCCTTCCATGTATACTCTGAGGATAGTATGACCTGATAACCACGAATCCACACCAATCAACAACTGCAATTCAAAACCACAAGTGAAACAACATCCAGTGGCACAAAAAAAATCAAAAACTCTTTATAACTTCCTCACAATAGAGGCGTTACTCAATAATGATTACCATAAAAGAAAAATGCAGCCAGTTAAACAGTAATGCAATATTTTTTTTTTGTTGTTTTTTTTATTGTAGAATTTTCCTTGCTGTGAGCATCAAATCTGTGGAAAATCTTTGCAGGCTCCTCCAAACTTCCTCACAGGATTTTCTGGAACAAGATGAGTGAAGTGAGGCATGTATTTGTGTCTCTAGCAGGAGAGATCAGTATCTGAGAAACAACACAGGGATGCAGCTTCACAGAGAAACTGTTTAACTTCAGAATGGAATTCCAGCTGCCATGTTTTTAAGTGCGATGACAGAGATACGAATGGCACCTGTAGAATGTACTCTGTGGTTGGCTTCGTGCTCCCCTCTCTCTGTAAATGATATGCTTGAAATCAGCAAACATGCTCCCTCTCCACACAACAGTTTGAACTCTTTCAACAAAGCTATTTGAAAAGCTTCACATGGAAGTGGAGCTGAAGAAAATGCTGATATTTTCTCCATCTGGGAGAAAGAGTAAGCTGATGATACAGTATTGTAGCAGTTGTCATGCCATGTGTCAGAGTTTTGTCTTGTGTTTTTTTCTCTTGAGAGTATGCACTTATTTATGTGTGTGCATGAGGGCGCATTTTTATGAGCAGGATGTGATGCACAGGTCTGGTCGGGGGGAGATTGGATCTCTGACCCTGACTGAATCTGCCTACATCCAGGCTCACCAAAGGCCAACTGCAGAGAGGAGAAAGATCTACTTTCTTTTTTTTTTCTTCCAAAAAGCCTATTGTACCTCCAGGACAGAGCTCTAAAACTAAAGCTGATAAATGGAAGGAAAGCATCAAGACATTTCGGCCAATGATTTAGGCTACTTTGTAAGATTGTGAGAACAACTTTGAGGAAAAATAAAGAAATCTTTTCAATCTCTGTGTCATATGTGGACTGGAGCCTGTTTTATCTCTTTTCTGATATCGTAAAACACAAAACACTCCTGTGCTGCTTACTTTTGTTATATAGATTTGCATTCACTCACATCTGTTTTGTTTTGTCATGTTGAAGTTCATTTTTCTTATGAACTGTAGCACCTGGTAACATCTGGCCATCTGCCTGTCTGTTAACACGCAAACATGGGATTACGGCGGTCAACTTGTTTTTCTAACATGTATAGTTCACAAACATACTTCTTGACACCGTTCTGTTATGGGACGTACCACGCTTTCTCAACTGGAAGTTGTTGTTTGCGTTTTGTTTTCAACTCGATTCTGCTCGACTCAAATCTGCACACTTACTTGATATTAAGTGAAAACATTTGATTTAATGATTATTTAATTATTATATACTATACAAAGTTGGTCCCCTATGTTGCACAAAATGAAAATAGATTGTCAACAACAATTTCCTTGTTCTTAGAATGAGTTCAGTTTTGTTTTTCTTCTTTATCGGTAAAATCTGATAGCATGTGTCCCACGCCTTGCTGTGCGGCATGAATTTATTAACAATGCATCTGGAAAGAATACAAATTATAAGCAGCAAGGGCAGCTCCACCCTCAAAAGGCTTTGACTGTCTAAAGCTATGTTGCAGATGAATGTCTGTAAATCACAGAGCACATACATCACTCTGCAATGGGATCAGAGCATCCACTACACAATTGAATTAGCCACATTCCAAAAAGTGTTTTAATGGAAAAAAAAAAAGCTTTTACCTCACTAGGTTTATAGCTTTATGTTAGTCATTTCTGATAGTTGTCAAGTCTTGGGGGAGCATTTCTGCTCCAATCCTCATATTTCCTTTTTAAATCAGAAAAAAAACATTTCTGTTTGCTTTCATCTTGTAGCTTTGGAAGGAACCAACTGGAAAGCTAATGATTTGATCCTCTGCTTTGCCAATCCACAGATTCCTGGAAAGGAAAATGAACATATTTTTAATAGAAAAAAAGCAATAAAATCTGCTGCATGATTATATGTACGACTTTTGATAGGGGCTTGTTTTTTAAGATGTTCCAAGTGGTAAACAAGGACAAATAATCTTCACAAATGGGTATGAAGGAGCAGGCTTTAATAAGCCACAGCTTCCGTCTATCCCCTCTTCAAACATGTTACTTTTAGACACTTTTTTGCCTTAACTGAAAAGGATTGAAGGACTGAATGAATGATTTTTTATCAGTGAGGGTATGGATTTATGTTTTTTATATGCTTAAAATAAATAAAAAGTAAAAGTCACCATAAAAGGCAAGATAAGCATGAGGAAAGTTTTTGTTCTTGTTATAAAGAAAATATAAATATAAAGTATTCGCTTTAGACTAGTTCTTTCCTTGTTATTTTTAATTTTTAAATTTTTATTATTAAAGCTAATCCGAATCCCAGATTTCTTTGAAAAAATATTAAAAAAAAATCTTTAGGGGTTACATTGTTACCCATATAATGTTTCAATGTTAACTGTTTCTGGGTTTGATTGAAAAGGACATGTGTGAGTAGAGGCATTTACATCTGCTTTCTTTTTGGAGTCAAAATGTCACAAATGGTAATAAATGCATCAATAATTCAAACTTTCCTAAAATATAAAACTGAACTCGCTGTGATTTACTGCGTTTCTTTGTTGTTCATATTAACCTCCATGTATGAACCAGTGTCTCTAGAAGCACCGAGTAGCTTTTTTTCCCCCTCAAAGTAATTTAGATAATATCTCACAATTTACATAAATAACATTTGTCAAATTGACATAACATAAAAACTGGCTTCACATGATTTAGAAAGCAGTAACAGCTCCATCTGTTTATAGTAAGAACGAAAAGCCCATAGCAGACCCTGAGAGGTTTCAAGTATGCCGGCCTCCTGCAGTCTCCCTGCAAACACAAAAAAATCCTCCACTCAACATTGTTTTAATTCAGCTGGGGCCTCAAGAGGAGGTGGACCACTTGGATAGCAGCCAGTCGAATAGTTCAAAATGAAAAACATCACCCTAAATCTCCACCCATGTGTGCCTCCCAGTGTCTCTGTTGAGTCTTGGACTTTAATGAAAAATGCAAGCTTCTATCCTTTCACAGGGTGTGACGAGGGGACACTCTAGCCTCGTCCTTGGGGAAGATAATGACCATCAATCTGCCACCTTGACTGTGTAGTTTCCCTCCCATTACCTTACACTGACTCATCCAGCTCTCTGCCTGATGTCCTCTGCTTTTATTGCTGGAAGCTTCCGGCGAGAGTCATGGCTGGTAGTGTGGTATTTCTGCTGGCGCTGCATCTGATTTACTGATTGATTTTTACATTAATTACCCCATCCTTCTTCCAACTGGTCCTAAACACAAAAAGCAAAACAACACATGTGTATTTGGCTTATTGTCTGTGTATATGTGCATGTTAGCACCTAACATGTTGACCACTTCTAACAATTCTAACAAAAGTTATAGCACTTGGTGCTATGGGCAGTTCAATAAGGAGAGATCTTAGGAATGTGACTAATAAAGATTCATTTGTGATACAAAAATATGCATGAAATAGTCCATAGTCTTTTAGCGGTTATGCTCTGGTTAAATGATGTCTTTATTCCAGTGGGATAAGCTTGGACCATATATGGATAAACCCCAGAGCCTAGACGCTTATGGTGGTTGGGGCCAGTCCATGACAAAGTATCGGTCCAGGTGGAGAATGGGGCAGAGGAGGTCCAGCATAAACGTTTGGAATGCCCATGAATTTAAAAGCAGAAATATGATTTTTACTGGCTAAGAAAAAAAGCGGGGAATTTAGCTATTGGTTGAGTGAAGGCTTAAAGTGGCGTGAAGGCTTTAAGTAGAATGAAGACTGAGTGATACAAGAACCAGGCTTACCCGGATGTGAGGTAGATGTTCCTCATTGAAATTTCAACAAAGCTTCACTATCCTAAAGTTCAAAGTCTACAGGGCAGTGGTCAACCTCCATGAATATAGAAAGAGGGAGGAGAAATTGCAGAGATGAAAACGTACATACAGAACCATATTATGAAGGGTAACCAAACAACCCAGAATAACCTCCAAAGACATTAAAGGTGAACTCCAAGGTCAAAGAGCATCTGCGTCAGATCATACCATCTGTCCCTGTTCAAGCAGGCATCACGGGAGACAACCAAGAAGGACACAACTGTAGAAATGTGACACACAAATCCTTTTAACAAGGTACAAAGCTTTTAGGAGAATGTCTGTTGTTACAGCAAGAAAAAAACTGGATATCGTTTTAAAAGTCCCTTTAGATTGAAGTGCTTCAATACGTACTAATAATAAAAACACCGTCCCTACTGCAAAACATGAAGAGGACTTGGTTCCTGGAGTTCTTGGTCTCAGTGGCAGGTCACAGGTCATTCAACTGTAAAATACTAAAGATCACAAAACACCTAAGGATTACTTTTTTTGTGAGCCCTCGACCTAAATTCTTTCAAACATCTGTATAAGGAACTGGAACAAAACCTTCCGGAGATGATACCCAAAAACCTGAGACGTCTGGAGCCGTTTGCTTATGATGAAAAAATCAAAGACCTGTTGGGAGGGGCCGGGGTCTCACTGACAGATACAGACACGCTTTGTTTGCAAAAGCTTGTGCAGCAAAATATGAAGTTTTGCCATTTTGTACAGGCCAATTTATTTTGTTCTTATTTTGTTGAGCAACAACTCTTAATCAGTATTTGGTCATTATTGAATTTTTATCTATTAGTGTTTGACAAATCCAAGTTTTTTCACTGAACGACAAGTTATTCTGTTGCATGGGTGCTAAACCTGTCAATTTTAAAGGAACTCCTGCCAATTGATTTTTTGAGGTACGCCAATTTGAAATGGAAAATTTTGAGTAACTGGCTTGTTGCATCAGCCAGGGTCTCTCTCTCTCGTCTGTTTATGTCTGTTAACTCTTATCAGTGGCCACTACTCATTACAAGTGAGGAGGTGTTGGGTTACAAGGACATACTTGTTAGTCTCAACTCTCTGAGGAGGCACTAAAAGTGCATTTAAAATGATCAGACTACAACTCATGTGGGAGGTTAATGCAGCCATGTCTAACCTAATTGCTGCCAAAACAATCAAATTAATAATTGAAGCTCTGACAAACATAAAAAAGGAGAAACGTTAAGTAGTTAGGACTAAATCATGTCGGATTTTTCCCCAACTTGAAAAAATTAAGACATCCTGTGTCCCTGGAGAACCCCTATACTGGCACACTGTCATCTTAAGAAGCAGAGGATGGATGGAGACATGATAATCTTTAAGGGACAGTGGATAAAATTCTTGATTTAGGAAGTAGGGTGTGTTCTGGCAGACTGCTGAGCCCTTCTCAGACAGATTGAAACTGTGTCTGAACACAGAGTATGAGGGAAGCAAGTACTAACCAGGAGACCTTTCCATTAAACTCAATTTATGTAAAGAAAAGAACATCTTATCTTGGCTTACATCATTAAATTGATTTTTAAGGAATTAAATAGTGAAAAACAATACCATCGACAAAAAAAAAAGTAACAAGGCTTGCAAAATTTCCTGTAAAGAGCTCCCTAATGATCATATAAAACCACATGCAGTCTAATAGTGGCTTAAAACATGTCAGATTTGAGCAATGGAGCCCCCTGCTGTTAAGGTAAATCAAGCAGCTTTGCTTGGTCTCACATGGATCCTGCTTGGAGGTAAGTCACATTACATGCCTCACATGCATATCATCAAACATTTATTTCAGACAAAAATCTCTGTAACCTGGCTTATAGATTTAAAGCCACAGTTGGTGGTCATGATTTTTTTTTCCTTTTCTGAAAATACACAAACAAACACAAACTGGCTGATTGTTCCATCCTTTTATTTTTATATTAATCCTTGCGGTTCAACAGTACACGTTTTCAAACGAGGTGCTCCACAACAAAACGCAGTGGGATCAGGAGGATAGAAAGTGCTGCTATGCTATGTTACAATCACAGCTTTAAAGGAGTTTTTTTTATTTTTTTTTTATATTTTGCATGTTAGGGTATTAAAAAACAGAAAATACTTGAAGAAAATGCCAGAGGGTGCTGCATTCCTTGCTCTTCCATATCCCGTTCCAGAATGTGTGATTTTCTTCAAAACCCACAGGAGCAGTTACCAGTTGGATTTATTAGAGTCCGAATCTGGTTAGTATTTTTGCAGATTTGTCTGTAGGGAAGCTCTGCATTTGTCACCGCGATCATAGTTGGAATGTTGCAGAGGTCTGCGACATGGCGTTATAAATAAAAGTGTTGTTGAAGGGCACAAATTGATGGCTGATGATTTTGATGGCCTCCTGGGCAGCTGATCCTGTAAAAACAACGCAAGACGTCAGGAATATTTCTGATATATCAGCGGCGTGTTGAATGAGACATAAAATATCTGAAAATTAGGAATCGTTTTGTTACAGAAGAAAGCAGAGGGGTTTACCTCCCAAAAATGCAGAAACTGTGTGGGGCTCAGCAGCTCCGTACCGACAGCTACAGGAGTAAAACAGCTGAGAATTATTTCATGCTCTTCACGTAATAAAAAAAAACAATATAGCGAACAGGCCAGGACTTACAACTCATGGATGTAGTCATCTTTGATGTTGACACTCAGACTGTATTCCTGCAGCAGGCTGTTCACACACACCTTCAGCTTGTTGATGTCTTCTTCCACCTGATAGTTATACACTCCTGCCAAAGGAAAAGAGTTTAAAGTTAAATAAATGATTTTCTTTTGCCAGTGTAAGTGCATTTTCTTTAGGTGAAAAGTTGATTTTACAAAAAGAAAAAAATCCTGTCACTCCTCGCAGCCACTGTCCACATGTTAGGTTTATGAAAACCTTACATTTTCCCTTATGTGGTAAATATTTGACTTTAAACAAACACCTGCTATAAAATCAACACAAATACTTCTGTTTCTTTTTTGAGGCTGAAAGAGCTTTAAATGAAGCAGCTTTTTCCCCAATCAGCATTATTTTTTTCTCTTAGCGACAGAAGTTATACCTGGGTAGCGGGAGTGCTGCTGATAGAAGCGATCGACAGCACGAAGCATGAGGTAGAAGACCATCTCACTGTCGGGATTGTCCATGTATGAAGCTGAGAAGACAACACGAACATTAACAAACCAGGGCTTCATGCTCACAGTACAATGAACAAATGTTGAGATCAGTCCTCATAAAGTATCCAATTTAAACAAGCAGACAAATCTAAGACTGACCGATTTCATCTTTATTTACAGAATCCACACTATACTCTTCAGCCAGAGATCTGCAGCGAACCACCCGCAGGAAGGATGCATTCTTACCTACACACCAAAAACAAAACAAAACGTACACCTATAGTATCACAAGGAACATCAAGAGCGTCTGAACAGCCTAAGAGGTTTACACAAAACTTTCAATTAAGCTGAAATGTGACAGTGAAAGTAAAATAAATAAATTAAATGAAAACAGCTTACAGAACAGCTTGATGTCCTTCTCAGAGATGCTCTCTGGAGGCTGGAGGGGGAAAAAAGCAAAACTGTTTTTGCAGTTTCCTCTTTTTGAAATACACAATGATAATTTAAAGCCTTTAAAGATCTGGAAATGCCATGGTGGAGGTGTGTGACTTTTTCGAGGGGGGGTTGGGTGGTCCACAAACCTTTCCAACAGACCGCAGTAGACATTCAACGTGCTTAGAAACTGCTGCAGCATCCTGCATGGCCTTTTCCCTATAGCTGAAGGGAAGAAAATACAAATAAAACAAAATGAACACAAATACAAGACAAGGAGCTAGTTTAAACTTAAGTGGAAGATAACAGCTTCTGCATTTTAAACGGCCATATTCGTACTCACACATTTTGGAGGTTGATGAACTTCTGAGAATCTGCAATCATGTCTGGGATGGTCCCCCGCACAGGAAGGCTTCCTTTGCCTTCATCGTGGACAAACTCCTTCACAGCTCGGAGCATCACCCAGAAGGGGGATGACTACACCAGACATTTAACTCTTTAAGTACATTTTTACTACTTATTGATTATAAATGAATGTGACTGAATTAGTGAGAAAACCCGACACCTGTGATGTGATGCTGTTACACTGCTCGCTGTTGAAGAGGTTTTCAATGGAGCTTGGAATCTGCACACACAAGATGAATGATAAAAGATGAGCTGGATGACCCCACATCTAAAAAAAAATAGAAACAATTATTCATAAAAAGTTTGGAAAGCGTCTTGTTTTGCACCTTGGTTAGATTTAATGCAGTGTTGACATTTTTAATAGCCTCTTCAAAATTCTCTTCGTCCTCTGGAACACCACCGTCGGTCTTCCTGATCCCTGAAGCACAAAAACATCTCAAATAAAATGCATACAGGTGATAGAGTTGAACGTTTCTAGGGCATAGAGCTTTGATAATACCTTCCCGAATAGTTTGTCTGAAGGCTTCCTTCTCTTTGTAATTTTTAGGTAGCTGATCATTGTGCTGCAAAATAAACAAAAACAAAGTGAAAATAACAGTTATTAAAAGCAAAGATTAAATAATGGTAAGTGGTGATATATTTTCGAAACAATTTGTAATTAAACAGATTTGCATTTTATACCTCACTGAGCCATTTTTCCAGATATTTGGCAACAATTATAATCCATGGAGTGTGACTGTGGTCCTGCAGATCATATAGATTACAACAGGATAGAGGTTTATCTCTTAGGTTTGCGATATTTTAAATGTACAGAAATGCAAGTCTCACCTTCTTGTCCATGCTGTCAAGATCATAGGAATTAGTGTGGTTCTTAAATTCTTCAAAAGGCTGATCCAATCGAAGATCCTCCAACGCATTGTCCGGATGAGATTCAATCACTAAGCAGAAAAGCGGCATCAATCAGTATACAACCTTTGAATTTGCTGCATCCAATCCAACCAAGTACTCAGGCTAAGCTGCTGAGGTCACTAACCTGTGTGCTCCTGTACCACCAGCCTCATGTAGCCTATGAGACCGTAAGTTTTACAGATCAGAAAAGGTACAGAGGCATTCCACAGAACTGAGCCGAGTCTCAAACAAGTGCTGTTAGTAAAAACACAAAATAAAAAATAAAAAAAGACACATTATGCGGACAAATCTAAAACAAACGGTAAAATCAAAACGGCACAAATAGGTAGACGGATGCAGTACCTTTCAGGCAACTGCACACCAATGACTATAGTGAATCTGTGGAAAAACTCTGGATCGTTGTCAAGGAGCTTGTCTGGACTCTAAAGAGGAACAAGCAAATGGTACACAACAGATTTTTGTGATGAAACGGCTTCATGTCGTGCGTTATTTTCATAAAGTTTGAATTTTACTTTAAAAAGGAATTGTAAAGAACAGCAGCTTATTTCTTCCAAATTTCCCACTAGCCATGGGTTGAAAGGTAACTGCAGGTTACAGCTAAAGAAATACCAACCTCCTCCACAAAGTTACCAGATACATCACCGTTCAGTTCCTGCAGCAGTTCAGTGGCAGCCTGAGCTCTGTTCTGCAGGATAAACATTCAAATGACAGGACTACTTTCTTTTTTTCTTTTTATTCAAAACTAAATAAATATGCATGCAAAAACGTAGATTTAAATATAGATACGGAAAAGACAAATGCACAAGAAATATTTTAAAACATTGAATATAAATATATATATAAATTGTTTTCAAATTAAAAGCAAGAATACTTACCCTTCCAATGCTGTTGTTACTTAAAAAAAAACTGTAAAAGCAGATAAAGAAATGAGTTAGCAGCACATCTTCATACCTAACAAGGACATAATTGTTCTACAAAAAGTAAAGAAATTTCTGTTTGGTAGAAATTTTTTGTTAGAAGAATGCTTCTTTACAATAAATAATACTAGAGAATTACAATCATCTAAACTGTCAAAAAAAATCCTGATTGTCCTTCTTTCCCTGTGCTTTTTACCTTTACCCTGTTTGGACATGGACATCATGGGTCAAAGGAGAGGAGACAGCTTTAACTAGAATTACAGAATTCTAGTCAAAATATCCTACTGCTGCTTAAATGGGATGATTTCAGATTCTGTCAATGGTGATTAGACTTTAAAATCAAAGTGTTGAAAAGATGCTTCGTTGCACCATTAGAGAGGTAGGTTTGGTGGAGGCAGTATGATGGTGTGGGTAGGGATCTCTCTCCGTGAAAATACTTGATATTCTGCAGCCAATGGTATCTCCACAATCTGAGAGCTAACCATATCTTCTTCAATAACAGGACTCACACTCACAAAGTTGGCTTCATTCAAGGCTACATATAGAATTTAGGTAAAGATTGAACAGTGTGCCAGAAGTTCTGACCTCAGTTCCATAGCACATTTGTGGCATCGCCTTGTGCCACAGTAAACAACATAACCCTTTTAGCTGTCTTTCAAAGGATGCTCCAAAAAAACAGTTTCCTTGCATTTTGTGTTTTGATTAGATTGAAGCAGCCTTACTTGTTTCCAGCATCTTCTCCGGACACAGTGTGTCCATCCACGATGGTAAAAGCTCCTATTCCTGGAAACAAGAGCAGTCTGGGGTTCAGACAATTTGTAGGATGATGGGATTGATGACTGTCGCCATCATGCAGCATCTCCCACGAACCTGGCAACACCAGATTCTTGAGTATCTCTGTTCCAGTCGCCGTGGCGTTGATGAGACAAACATGAGCATTCTCCAGAGTTTCTTGGCCGTGATCCCCCCACAGTCTGGAAACAGAACGTTACGTCACAAAAACTGTTTCCCAAAGACCGAAATGAAGAAGATTGTTATGCTGCTGTTTTAACATATACTCGCAATCTGTCTATGTTATGATTTAAGTGGAAAGCGTCACACTAAACAGAAACAAGACAAAAACAAACAAACAAACAAAAACATCCATCCTCGAGCTAGCGATGGTCTTGAAATTATACAGGCTAATGGCAGCTAGCGTTAGCTATGTACTAGTCTAGTCTCGTAATTGTCTTTTCAGTCTCTTGTTTTAAATTGTCTAAATATCCAGGTAATTAAAAAAAATGTATATTAACTGTGGCTACTTTTTCACGTACCTGAGCTGTCTGTCGTATTTTTGTTCCTTAGAAGCCTTGGTGGCTGCCATTGTAGCTTAAGTGACGGTAATGCATCTAGTTCACTTCCGCGAGGGCAGATTCGACAGAATATTGGAGAGCACTTTCGACACGAAATAACGGGGTTTAAATTGATCTAGTTAAAGATTTATTTGAATAAATCTCATAAAAATAAACCACACAATTTTTGTTATTGCGTTGCTGCTATTGATAAACTATTGCCACAAACAATTTAAATTAAATAATATACGTTTTTGTAATATGGAAACACAGTCTAATTTACTTAATAAAATAAAATGTATCAATTATTTCTTTCTATGAAAATTAATCATTTTTCTCTGAACAACGTCACGCACTCAACCAAAAAAAATTAAACAAAAAGGAAAATAAAAATAAATCAACCAAAAACAAATATATATTTTTAAAAGCATTTCTATACGTTTAAAATCAGACAAATTCCCCTTTATAATTATACCTTTGGCCATTTATTTGTATGAGCGTGCGTTTCTGGTAGTGTGTAGGCGTGAGGGGGCGTGTCCTTCTTTGAGCGCAAATTAAAACCCATCAACAACAACACAGGTGCTTAGGCTTATCTGCGTCCGTCCTCCGCCACTGACCTGCACGGAAAGCCCGGTCCAAACTGTCGGCCGAAAGCAGACGATGACAGGACACCACTGGGGATACGGAGAGGGGGACGGTAAGATTTGGCATCATCCTGTCACTATCAACATCTTTAATCATGTCCTTCAACAAAAACAGAATTTGAAATAGCTTTAAATGCAAGATTAACCTTGCTTCCAAAGGATGTGCTGCTGTTAATTCAGCTCCCAGAGTCTGCTCTGACACATAATATATAAATACCTTAAGTCCTCTTTAAGTCCTTCCTTTTATGCACAACTTATGTTCTTTATGTATTATTTATAAAGCATTTTTCTAAAGAAACCTATCATCAGTACATTTTGAAATAAATTTCAGTTTATCAGTAATTCCTTTTTTCCCCCCTTTGGTTAATATTAAGGCTAAAAGTAAATAGGATGCATTTTCATTGCACTTTTAAAAACAGTTTTATTCTTTTTCATTTCAAGGTCCCTCAGCATGGCATAAAAATTACCCAGTGGCCCAGGGAAGCCGACAATCTCCTATTGACATTATCCCTCATCAGGCTTTACAGGATCGCAGTCTGGGCCCCATTGTCCTGAACTATGATCACTGTACTTCCATCAACATTTCCAATAACGGACACTCTGTAGTGGTGGAGTTTGATGATTCTGATGATCGCTCAGGTGAGGAAAGAACATCCACATGGATTTGCTCTGATTACCTTGTATGAACATTGTTCATTGGTTGACCATCCTGCAACTTTGATAGAGGTCAATGTGCAGAGATAATTCAGCTGTTATTTGCGCATCCTGCCACGTGCAGATATAATCCTTACCTGAAGAAAGTGGGGGGTGTGTGTGAGTTTTTTTTTTTTGGGGGGGGGTGCACAACACATGCACGGCTGACCATAATAAAAGGTTGTAAATCAACCTGTGATTACGCTGCAGGAAAGTGCAGCCATGACTAAAGGGAATGAGTATCTGTCTGCTGGACAAAAGATATAAATAACCTGTAGGTGATCTCAGATGCTGTTATGATGATATTTGTCTTTATAGCTGGGTGTTTTTATTTTGAGCTACCTGTCAGTTAGTTGAGCATTAATATTGGAACTGTGAGTAAGCTTAACTTTTTATAGCTCCAGCAAATACTGCTCGAAACGATTCATTATGAAGACAGCATTATAATGCTTCCAGTGTGGATTTATAGTGCACACAGAGGTGTATTTGTTTTTCCAGAAGAAAGGAGGAAATGCATGTCAAGACTGTAATTTTACCTTTCACGAATATGTGACATTAAAATTGGTATATGTGTGTCCACACTTTCATCCGTAAACACAAGGTTAGTCAGACGATCCAATAGTATTGCTTTGTATTTTTCAGGACAACTTATCATCAATACTATTGTATTTGTGTTTAAAAAACAGCATTTTGTGCAAGTACACCATAGTTAATCAGACCCTGAACGCTATGACCTCTTTCTAAAATGATGTCTAACTTGAGTAGTGTACAAGTTTGTGTCTAGAACTGCTGAGTAAAGTAAAATAAATACTTATCAATCATTTATAACAACTACTTTGTCAAGAGGAGCAAACATATGCTCTCAATTTCATTAAACAAATGTCTGATGATCAAATGGAACAATGCTGGACAGAATGTGACAATTGATTCAAGTCAATCATTGTCTTTATTATCTCTTTTGCAGTTCTTACAAAAACGAAAAACAAAAATGCTTGGTTTCTTATTCAGACTTTATAATGCTTTAGTAAACGCAGTTTGGCAGGTTTTAGGAGCACATAAAACAGCAGCTTCTCATGTAGTAGCAGGAGACGACAAAGGGAATCCTATTAGTGAAGCTTCTTAGGTGGCATATACTTAGCAGAAAGACAGTTGAATGCAGCATGAACTGAGAAACTTCAGTGTTTCTGAAATTACTTTTTTAGTCATTAACCTCTCGAGACCCTTAAGTGATGGTAGGCGCATCTATCAGCTTAATATTTCCTTTTCTTCATTAAAGTGTGTATCTTTAAGATTGTATCTTCTTGGTGTCTATGGTTCTGTCATGCTTTATATATGGTGGGTACCAAACTTTTGTGGGAAGTTTTCAAAAACCTGTGGTGGAGAAATGTGAGTAATTAAATTTTTTCTCTTGCAGTGATCCAGGGAGGCCCTCTTGACAATCCATATAGGCTGAAACAGTTTCACTTCCATTGGGGTGGAAAGGGATGTGAAGGCTCTGAGCACACCGTCGACGGCTATGGCTATGCATCAGAGGTCAGTGAACTACCTCAGGTTGTCAAGGCCTCAAAGGCAAACAGGAATACACTTTCCATTGTTGAAAATGACAGAAATCATGTGGATTTTTTTAATTATTGGGTTTACATTTTACTATGTGTATTTCTGACTTGTGTGGCTCCTGGCTTGATTTTCACAGCCAAATATGTTAAACTAAACAAAGAAAATAAAAAATACATTATCTTTCTATATACTTCTCTTTTTTCTGTATGTTAAAAACATTCATATAATTCAATTGTTTTCCTTTTCACTGTTTTGTCTTTAGCTTCATTTAGTTCACTGGAATGCTGTCAAATACTGTTCTTTTGGGGAAGCATCAACAGCCCCCGATGGTCTTGCTGTTCTCGGAATTTTTTTGGAGGTAAAAAGTCAAACAATGCTAATTTTTTTTTTTTTTTTTAAATACAGAAAATAAATTGTATGTTGGCCATTTATAGTGATTTAATGTTTTCATTTGAACAATTATAGATATGTAGATTTGAATTACTTTTTTGGATCAGACCTGATATTTTGAATGGTTTTATGACATTGTGTGAATTTGTGATGTTTTAAAATCACAACTGTAGTTGAAAAATAAACATGTTATGTAAGACAGGTGACGACCACAGATGGCTTCATATGATAACAGATGCTCTGTATATGGTCAAATTTAAGGTGAGTGAATTTTAATTAAACTATTTTTTTTAATGAAAAACACCTAGGACCTGTTCTTTGTTTAAATTAAAAGTGGTTCTTTTTATGTTTTTACTGCAGGGTAGTGGGACAGAATTCAAAGGTTTCAATCCAAAGTGCCTTCTTCCTAGTAGCCTCCACTACTGGACTTATCTGGGATCACTGACTACCCCTCCGCTACATGAGAGTGTCATCTGGATTGTCCTGAAGGAACCAATCGCTGTGTCTGAGAAGCAGGTAATATCTCTCAAATTTAGTGCTGCTGTTGAACATTAAACCTGTTTTATCTCCAGTAGTTTTGTATTAGTGTATCAGCACACCCACTCCCGCAGCATAAACCACAGTCCAACTAGCTTGTTTGCAAGCCATAAAAGGTAAAACCCTCTGGTGCAGATACATGCATTTGTCAGGGTAGTGCTTACATGTGTTTTCTATTTGTTATATCACCATTATTACAAGAAATCTGTGATTTTTTTTGTTTTGATTTTATCTACTAAAAACTGTCAATTTTATGGAATTATTTGCTGTCTTAATGTTTGTATATATCTCTCTCTATCCCTATTCATGCTTCTTTAACACTACAAAGATAGCTCTAATTATTAATCTTAACTTTTAAATACACATTTTAAATTACTGCATAATCAGTAATAAAGAAAAACATTTTAATTAGACAGATGAACTGCAGCTCCTGATATTCACATTTAATGGCATGTGTAGAGAGTTTTACTCTACTTAGCTTTAGGAATATTTTGTTGTCCAACATTACTGCATCAGCAAACCAAGAGAGTTGATAGTGGACAAATTTTAGTTATTGATGAACTTAATAACCTCTTTTGCAGTGAAAATGTTCCCAAAATTTAAAAAACAAACAAACTATATCCACAAGTTAAGCTGGCTGGCTGGACGTCTACAGAACATCCACTCCTGGCCTCCCTTGGAGCTGGATGTGTGTGTCTGCCAGTGGGATTACAAGTTCACTTTCTGCTGATCTCTTATAGTCTAGTTTTCTGTAAAGCCGTGTCTGCTGCAAAACTGGAACTGAGGTGCAATTTGGATGGCCAACTGTGCGTCCAATTCACAAATCGTTCATCTGCTCCATCTGATTATCTTGATGGGCTGATGACAGGATGGGCACAGAGCTTTACGCAATAAACGCTGGCTTGCTTACTCAGCAGGGAGCAGACATTATGCAACAGGGATTTATTTGGGTTTTCATAACAGACTGTTAGAAAGGAGAGGAGAGGAGAAAGAGGAGAACACCAACTTTTTTCTTCAAGATCAAATGTTGACATTCAGTGATACATTTATCAAGATATTAGAAAAAATATTAAAAACAACATAATGATTGTTCTGTATCACAGTGTTATAATGACACCAAAGTTGTTCATTTTTATAATCTATCAGTGTTCCTAAAGTAGCTGTGAAAAACTTTGTTAGAATGACTGAACCCTTGAGAAATCATTGGGTCAAATTTTGGCCGCTGTTTTTGAAAAAGTTATTATTTAAATATTTTTTTTCTATTTTTGAATCATTATTTATCTGTTTTTATTTTCAATGTTTTGGCTGATGTTAATTGCTAGTAGTGAAAATGTACAAACAAACAAAGGAAAAACAAAATAATTAAATTAACTTTCAAAGCCCAGAAGAAAATTGTTCTTGAGTTTTCCAGGGTTAAAAACATCAAATTTGCTGTCTAAATTAGTACTATACAATGCAAGAGCCTCAGTAGTTAGGATGCAAAAGGTTTGTTTACTCTTTTCATATTTGAGCAGTAAAGAATCTTCTGCTCTTTATTCTTTGCCCAGTGACCCCTAAAATATAGTTTTATCCTTTAAACTTTTGTTTCTTCCTGGAACTCCTGCCAATGGAGTATAAATATGGGATATAAGATGCTATTTCAAGTATGGCAGAAATTAATTCATGTACAGCAGATGAACTAACATTAGCCAAGAGTCAGATTCCATTGTTATAATAGGTGTTGTGTTTTTGTTTTCTTTTAGGAATATATATATATATATATATATAATTCAATAATTATGTAAATTTCGTTTTGCATTTGAGCTCAAACTGTTTCCTACGAATGCTTTTCTCCCCAGCTGGGAAAGTTCAGGTTGCTGCTTTTTACTGGTGAGGAAGAAGATCAGAGAACACGCATGGAAAACAACTTCAGACCTCCTCAACCTCTTAAAGGAAGGAAAGTGCGCTCCTCTAATTAATGCGACCTCAGGGCACCTAAAGCATTGAATTCTGTTTTTTAGACAAAGCAAACAATTTCTTTCTTTTTACTTTGTACAAAAGGAAATGAATAAATAAAATCTGTGTAAATGTTAGTAAGAAGGACTCCCTCTATTGGTCAGAGTAGAAATGCCATTTTAATTATTTACCTCAAGATACAGATTTAAAAAAAAAACTTTTTTTTTCTGTTGCTTTTCTCATGGATATACTAACAGAGAATATACTGGCAGAGGATCAACAGCTTTCTTACTGGCCACTTGTGTGCTGTTGATCTAACGTGGTGAAGACATGTTCCCTGTCCTTAAGTCCATCCTCTTCAATCAGATTAGTGGTGCTTTTACATCCCCTTCTCTGGTATACAGAAAAAAGGAAATGGATGTTTTAGGGGTTTATTATCTCTTATTTTGAAGGACCTGTATCCTGATAGGGTTCCTGTTGTGTCTTTTTTTTGTTCTTTTTTTTAACTCACAATTGCAGCGAGTTCCTGTTATAGTGGATTTAACAAGAGCAAACAGCGGTTTTGTCCTGAACATCTTGTTCAGTTTTATGTGCAGTACAGACGCAGACATGCCTGGCAGAGGCCTTGATGTTGCACTTAAGGGACTTTTTAAAAGACGGATCACCTCCATGGATTGGGGTTTTAATAGGAGGCGAAGTGAAAAAAAAAATCACTAGAAGATTCACAATTTAAGAATGTTTCTGTTAATTTGGATTGTATAAATATGGGACTGATGTGTGGTTTGCATGTTTTTCTGTTAGATGTGTTACATCTTTTGTTAATTGGAATAAAATGTTTACTAAAGCTAATTGTTCTACAAATCTGTTGTTTGACATATGGTAGAATATATTTTCAGGTAAACTGATAATTTTCAAATATGGACTCCAATAGCATAAAGATATTAGTAAAACATGAAAATTTACTGAGACAAAAATACATTAAACCAGGCATATGGAAATATATGTAAAGCAAAATGAAAATGACTTGTTTGGATATAGCTGAGTTTGTCTTTTAATGCTCCCCCCCCCCCTTTTTTAAATTCTGTCATTGAATTGTTTTACTAATTTAAATATCATTGACTTTTGACAATTAAAACAAATGTTTAAATTCTCCTTTGCTAACAAGAATAATAATCAGGGTATTTATTAGCCAGGTTAAAGCCTGGATGATTGTAGGACTGATGAACGAGTCTGTTGCTGCATTCGCAAATTTGAATTGAACAATCAAAAAAAGAAACATTCCTGACAGTTTTAAATATGGAAAAAGCCATATTGACTCTGCATTAGCATTGTTCATGTTTAGACCAAAGTTAGTTCCCTGATCTTAAATCCTGTTCGTAGTTAAACACTTTAAATTGTGAGACGCCAAAGATGTGGTGCCTGCTGGGGAAAAAACATAAAAACATTTTTATTGTGCATTTAGAAAAATGTAAATGGAAAATATTTAAATAATTTGAAAAATATATGTTTAAAGGTTGTTGCAACTAATTTATTTTAGTGAAGTGGTATTTTTATTTAATGTGCCTTCTTAAGCATGGACGTTTTGTATTTACATTTTATAGAGATCAAGCTGCTGGGTAGCTCGGTTGGTAAGGTCAAAGGCTACCACGCAGGGAACCAGGGTTCAATTCGCAGAAGTGAATGTACAATTGTTTGTTATGGGGCAATTACCATATCAATGGCGAGCAATTAACATCACCCAGTGGGGGCCCTTGGGCAAGACTGAGCATGGTTTAGCTGCACCATTCCGCCCAGCTGATGAGTCAAATGCAGAGAAGAATTTTTTTCCTTTCTCTGTAGATTCAGAAAAGAACGTAAAACATGTCTGGACGCACAAAGACTGGTGGTAAAGCCAAGGCGAAGACCCGTTCCTCCCGCGCTGGTCTGCAGTTCCCCGTGGGTCGTGTCCACAGACTGCTGCGCAAAGGCAACTATGCGGAGTGTGCCGGGGCCCCGGTGCTGGAGTATCTGACCGCTCATCCCCCCTCACCTGCAGCTGACTGTCTGCAATGACGAGGAGCTCAACAAGCTGCTCGGCGGAGTCACCATTGCTCAGGGCGGCGTGCTGCCAACATCCAGGCGGCGCTGCTGCCCAAGAAGACCAAGAAGCCCGCTAAGACAAAGTAGATCCTGTGATCCACCAGTAGCTTGGTTGGTAAGGTAAAGGCTGCAAGGCAGGAATCCAGGGGTTTGATTTCTGGTGGGGAATAAACAATGGTACTGGGGGCAATTACTATATCAAGCAATTAACATCACCCAGTGGTGGTCCTTGGGCAAGACCCTTAACGCTATTGCCTCCTGAGCGCAGTTCAGCTGCAGCTCACCGCTCCTCCAGGGGATGGGTCAAATGCGGAGAAGAATTTCCATATTATTGGATTAGTATTATTAAAAATCAGTAATGCTTGGAAGTGACCTTTACATGTTGGGTTATTTAGTTTCTATGAGTTCGATTCATGGTAAACATATTATGACTCCTTTAAAAATGGGGAAAAACTTATTTTTGTTTCAAAAAACAATTTTGACTTCAATTAAGATACTGCTACATAATTCGACAAATAACTTTTGAATATTTATTTTATTACTTGTGCAGACTGCTTGCTCTTAATTGATCATCCTGAGGGTGGCAGCATTTACCTTCGTTTGTTTGAACTCTGCACGAACTGATTTGTTTTTTTTAGATATGTGGATTAAAAGACACTTAAAAATAACCCCCGTGAGATGATAAAGGGAAAAATAGCTGAGAAAAGAAATATAATGATCTACAGATGATATCATGTTACCGTGGAAACACAGGTTATCAGCTCAAGGTGGCAGCTTTTTCTCAGTCAATAATGCCTGACCTTGTCCATGTCTCTCTGTTATTTTAAGCTGGAATCAAAAGGTTGTTCCAATGCCGTCTGACATTTATGTAAAAAAATGAGTTTTGCTCACCGGTTAAAAAATAAAGAATGAAATATATAACGTGAAGTGCACAAGATGGGACTAAATAACCCTTTCAAAATAGCATCAGTGGGCTTTATTGAGACAGAGAATACCTGAACGGGCATATCATCCTGAGCCACAATCGATGCCCCGTGTAACATAATATTAGAGTCAGAACTCAGAAATGGACTGTGTCACATGTATTTTTAGCGGCAGACTATCTTCTTGCTTGTTGAAGTTATTTTTTTCCCCAGACGAAGCAACATTTTGAAATACAAACCTGCAGGACAAACAATGGGCATACAGATTAATAGTCTAAAAAAGACCAGTCTCTCAGAGAACAGCCCGGTTTGCTGCTCGGATCCAGCATTGTTTTATCAGCACCCCATCCATCCCATTACAACCTGAACATTTTCTAGATAAAAACTACAATCAGGATAAATGCTAACCAGGCTTATCCTAAAGTCCTAAAGGGATAAATCTGCCTGTAATAGGTATAAAAAATAATTCAGACATTGCCAACATCAGATTTCTGCAATTTTCAGTTTATTCTTGAAGAGAATGAACCGGTATGACAATGAAACATCACAAATTATAGAGCTGTTCATAGTCATGTGGAAAAAAGTACTTCAATTTGAAATTCTAAGATTATAGGGGACTAAATCTGGAAATTATGATAATTTAATAACATCTAGCTGCCTCATTTTCAAAGCTGAGCTCAAATCAACAACATTAGATCATTTCTTAAATTCACTCACTCATTTCCTATTCCCACATCGGCCTGTTCAGCCACTTAAGGGTCACAAGACGAACCACGCTGTGCGATTGTTCATTCATAAACGGTAAGCTGAAATGCAAAGACATTTCTGATGCCCTTCATTGGGATTTGTAGAAACGTGCAGGCTGGGGCTAATTAGCAATTCTTGATTCTGCGACCATCAGCAAAATTGAACCTTTGGGTAACTTACTGCTCTGCTAGATTTATGTGTGTCAATTTAAAGAAAGACCCATAATGTTGCTGCCTTCCCTAATAATGACAGCAAACATTTTACAAAAGACCTATAGCTACTAGGGGTATAATGATTTATTTCAACACTGATTCAATTCACAACCAAAAAAAACTATTGAACAAAGCAGGCTGGTGTGTAAGATTCCTTTAGTGCTGTTTGTTTAGAAAGGTTTGCCAGTTTGTCTAACATATAAGCTTGTTTGACAGTTTTCATCTAAAACACGTTCAGTGTATTCTTTTGCTTGTGATAGAAGATAACGATCTTAAACACATCAGTAAATCGTTAACATGCTGGCTACAAAACGGGTTTAGAAGATGAAATGGTTTCTTTTTATTTTTGCCATGATGCTTTATTAAGTGACAGCTAAACTGAGATTGTTATAGTGTCTAAATTGGGAGATAACCCTCAGTTTGAACTTGACTTTATAAAGTTAAGGCAAATTATTGCCTACAGGTAAAAGGTGTTAGCTTTTCTTTTTGTTTCATAATTTTGTTTTTACATGCAAAGTAAAGTAACATAAGCATCCAAAAAGAAGCTCAGATTTTAGCAAAAGCTGTGTTAAAAATTTATTTGCTTTGTTTAACAGAGTTTGGAAGATAATTTTGAAAAAGTGAAAATGTTTCTGTCCCTAGGTGTGAATGTGAGTGTTGCATGGGTGTCTGTTTGTGGCCCTGCAACAGACTGGCGGCCTGTCCAGGATGTCCACTGCCTTCGCCCACAGTTGGGGATAGTCCCCGACTGCCCCGTGCCCCTCAAAATGGACTAAACGGCTTAGAAGATGAATAAATGAATGAATGAATGAATGAATGAATGAATGAATGAATGAATGAATGAATGAATGAATGAATGAATGAATGAATGAATGAATGAACGACATTTTTTGGGGGGCTAACAATTTTGTTACAATTTGTTAACAATGAATTTCTACGTTCTTCATTTTCCTTTACATTTTTAACAATGTATTAGGGGAACCTCTACAATTGTCCTAAGTCTCCGTGATGAGTCTTTCATCAGGCTCTGTGATGTAGCTGGTCTTTCAGTATGGTGGTTCTCAGTAGTTAATTTACTTGTGTTCTTGCGTCTGATCTTGCCAAGCTTGTGTTCTTCGTCATGGGTTTATTAGCAGTCAGAAACTTTTCCGTTGGGTTGGCACCGCTGGCTCCTATTTCTGCCTGGGAGCTGGTGGCCTTTCAGGAGCATTGCTTATACTTTCAGAGTCCCTCTGGAACCAGCACTGGGGACGCCCTTTCAACACAGCTGATCTGAAACCACTAAAGCATATACGAGCAAGCACCTCCATCTCAGCATATTTCAGTCTTGGAACTTTTCACAGAGGTTACTGTGATTTAGACTTGCTAATCACTAAAGCTTATCTGGAAACTCCTGAGGATCTTCTTGGAGCTTTTCCCTCAACAGATCAGCTGGATTGATCTTTTTCTAAGGGTTTTCTTTTTGTAGGAAAGGAGCCCTCCACTGGTCTGTTGCAAAACTGAAACCAGAATATGCTGAAACCATCAGTAAAATAACTACTGGAAACATTTAACAAGAGAGTTACACCTATTGTGTAACCCAGATAACAGAACAAACTTGATGCATCAGGATGCACCACTTCCACCCGACCTCATTTTCCACATGTTAGGGGACCCACAGTCTATGTTAATACTTATGGAACAAGTGACTGACAATAGTTTCACAAGTAAGATGGAGTTGGTCTCAAACTACTAAACAATTGCTAATGAGATAATTTAGATGTGCTACATCTAATGCATATTTTTTTCATGAATACAAATATATTCACGAGTGTAAATTCCACTAATACACATTAATGGTTTTAGCTTGTCATGTTTTTAACACCTTTTTTGATAACAATAACAGTGGACTTCAGGTCAATTAAAATAAAAATCCCAAATGTTTTCTTCCACATTTTTGGGTATATCGGCTGAGCCACTCTGTCTCCAAAATGATCAATGTTCAATTTTTATGCTCACTGGATTTAATATAACCTAATATTTTAGAAAGATTATTAGTTGATTGATTTATTTTGTTCAAATGTAACTCAATATGCAACACCGTTGTTAAAGCGTAAGAGCCAAAAAGCACTCATAGACAGACGTATGATGCCACAGCAGGGATGAAGGTAAACCTTATTATCTCCTAACAAGGTAATTTGTTGTACAGCCAACAGAGGAAAAAGCAATAATTAAATTTAAGAAAAAAGAACATTCTTACTCAGCAGAAGTGCAACGTACGAATAACTGCAGAATTGAATATTGCTGTGTTGAGGACGCTGTGTGATTCACATCCTCCGTTCTTAGCAGCTGAGGTGGAAGCAGGATGCTCAACTCCTAAATCATTTTCCGTTTCTTGATAATTGCCAAAGATAGCTTGTATACCTCCCTATGAAAGGACACAGCTGTGGTTACCATGGATACAAACTGAGCATGTACCACAAAACAAATGCTTGGCCGCCCCATATTGTCCACACGTTGCCACGAGCCAGAGATCCATCAATATCACCCTGCTGGAAAGTAAAGCCATACAATAAAAATATCCAACCTGTTTTTTTCGCAGAAAGACCCTCCCTGTCATGGTGACAAGTGCCATTTCATTAGGTGGGGGGGTGTTATCTGGACCAAATCAGATAAACACACACATATATATACTCACACCAGCTGTCCCTCATGTTCTTGACATTAATCCTGGCTCAGGGTCAGCTTTGAAGTATATCTGTCACATATTGCTTGCAATATACACACCCTTAATAGGTTTAATAAATATATAAATGCTGTAAACATTTAGGTTGTTGTGAAGTGGCCTTGGCCACCTAGTACATAATAAATGATAAAAAAGAGAACATGAGATGTCTTTTCTTAGCACCATCACTGGTGTCCTGCTGGGTTAATTAAAACAAACAGATCTTTGCTGTCCTGGGTGACAGCTCACGATCAGTAATTCAATACTTGGCTGTCAACTTATATGGCACCTTTTATCTGGTATTGTTTGAGCTTGGCCTCATTTCTCAGATAAACCCTCATTCTTAGCAAAAAGATTCAGTATGTGGGGCACGACAGTGACACGCTGACCCCCCTGGCATCACCGAGTTTGAAGCTGGTCAGGTTTTGATGGGGAGAAAAACTTGCTTGAGAGTCCTTTATAGGGCATTGAATCAACCCCAGATGTATTGTTTTTACTGACCGTCCTTAGCAACCCACACAGTGAGTGCTGCTTCAGAGCTCAGTCAGCCCTAATTTATTTCATACATGTCTGTTTAAAATCTGTGTCAGGAGTGTTTAGTTAGTTAAGTAAACACATCTAAACAATTGCAGTAGACTAAGAAGTATAGATTTGTATTTAACTGTAAGGGGTGCCATTTCTGAAGAAAGTTAATGACAAAGCAGTTTGTTTTTGTTCTACTGTGAATTCAATACCATCTTTTAGGTGTTGCTTTTGAGAGTGAAACATTTCTTAGTACGGTTAATGGTTCTCTACTCAGTGCTGATACCTTTACAAGATGTTTGAGAAATTAAATAAAACTATTTATTTTTTTATGCATTTGGACTTCAACACACACACTGTTTTTTCAAGCCTATAATCAGACTTTATGACAACAAATCATCTTAAAAACATCCTTTTTTCTCTCTCTCATTTATCTACCCTTCATGCTGCAGAGAGTGAGGGAACCCCAATCCTGGAAAGCAAGGTGAGGAAGGTAACCATGGCAAGTAACCATGGAAACAGAGTGGCAGGTACAGGTACTGTGTAATAGTCACTGTAGATCACATGTGAAGAACCAGAGGGAGCCCCAAAGACGCTTTCAGTATTTTCATAGCAAATTCAGGGGTATAAAACATTGGTTTGCTCAAAATGTTGAAAAAATCCACTTGAGATTTGTCTGAACAATAAATTGGTGTTACCAAGCCTCTAATGCTCAAAGAAATTAATTTGGGACTTTTAACTAATTTCTGAACAAAATAAAATATTTTAATTTGTGAAAAAATGGAGGATTATTGTGCTTTTTTTTTTAGGAAACATTGGCTAGATTTATACGCTGATGCCATCATTTGGATAAAATACCAAAATTCATGATTCCAAAGTTTTCTTTGTACCGGTATTTCAAAACTTAGAGAACCTTCGCATGCAGAGTAGTTGAATAAGCAATATATTTGAGAGAAAAGACATAAACAGATGCAAGAATGTTTCAAATCAGATTTGATACATTTATAATTATAAATAATTCTGTAGTCACTATGTAATCTGTTTCTTCATTGGGATGGGCCCCTGTTTCATGAAGTAAAAAAAACAAACCAACAGAAAATGAAAACCTAAAGGTTATAACACACAGCTGGATGTAAATAGAATTAGTAAAAATGGCCATTCTTTGCAGAAGCGATTACATGCTTAAAAAGTAGTTTTGATTTGTTTTGTTGCATCACTGGTCTGGAAGTTAATGTTTTGCACACAGGCATTTGCTACGGCGAGCTTAGGGAAAAGTAATAGTTTTAAATACAAAAAAACAGAACTCAATCATTCTTTAATTCCTCTTAATTTTTTGAGTTAACCTTCTACACACATAGTCACAGGACCCCAGTTTAGCACAATTGACTACTGTGGTAATATAGCCCAAATTAGGATGTCCATGTGGATGCCAGGTCTTAGGAGGTTAACTTTAAAAACTTAAAAAAGCATCTATTTGTGCAAAACACTCCACATAAAATTCATTTTTTAAACTACATCCAAGCATTTAAATGCTTGAACTACTGTACATTCAAGCATTTCCAAATACAAACATTTTAAAAAAGTGTTCTGAATGTCATAATAAAGCAACAAAGCAGTTCAAATTATGACTTCAAAAAGAGGAAGCGGTTTTCTCCTATGAATGTATTTATATTTGGCAAATCTAACAACAGCTTCTTTTCGCAAACATCATATAAGGACTGAAATTAAAAATATATTTATATTAATCCCTTAATTCTGATGCTATAACATTTAATAATAATACAAAAATTTACTTTAGTTTTAACAATCAATATTTCAAGTTTTTAATTTTGATATTCGCTTTTTAGTAAACTTTTGTTACTTACAATCTGTACGCTTGTTTCTTTATGTGATAAATGTCAAACTTAGTCAACATAAAATCCTAGAAATGTTTAATAAATGTAACGTCGGAAATCTCTGACTCCAAAATATCATCATTTCACTTTTTATTGTGGAATGTGAAGCTGGAAGAGTTGATTGTAGCAGTAGATAAATAGCATTGTGAACCAAAATTATGTAGCTTTTTGTGTCAATATACAGAAAAAAACTTAAGTTCGTAAATTGTTATCTCTATGATGCAAATTTAAACTTTTAAGTATAATCTAGGGGAAAAAAACCTTAATTGTTTAACTGAAGGCACCAAACTTTTGTTTATTAAAGATAAAATTACACTTAAAAAAAAGATTTGAGTCAAACTTGCTAAATATTTAGTTCTGATACAATTGAAGGATTTATAGCAGTTTATAGCAGAGTCCAACTGAAAAACAAAAAACAGTCTGATAACTGTACATGTTTGAGTGTGATGGATGCACGTGATCATGTCTGTGTCTGTCCTTTTGGATGCTCTCCAAAAACATCAGAGACCTCAGCTCAGTTTGATCCGTGCCGCATAGGCTATCTGCTGCAGCTCCCACAGCCAACCACCACTGACACATTCAAGTCAGAGGGGTCAGCTGTATATCCAGAAGTGACACAAGTTTCCAGGGCTCAAATCCCTCAGGTCCACAAGGTCAAAAATAGTCCCAGTTAGCCTTTTATAAATCAGAGTGTTTCTATAAAAAGCTTTTGGGTGACCAGAAACATCAGTTGAAGCCACATCGCCCTATCTTTAACTTTATTTATGTCCTGGTGTTGACAGTTCCACTTGCAAAGCTTTCCAGTCACCGTCACATGTGTGCCGAGCCCTGGGCCCAATGCTGGAAAGCACCATGGAGGGAAAACAGTAATCAGTCAGCCCACAGCGCTGGTCAGCCTGGATCCCTTAGAGAAACAAGCCGCCTAACAGCTGCTGAGTTAACGGCTTGATGGTTCTCGCCCTGAGATTCTTTCCATCTACTAGTGTTTATGGAGCTCTGCTCAGATGACAGATAAGCATGTCCACTATTGTTAAAAGATGACTGGCACAATTATAACTGTCGCACGTGAGAACCATTGTTAAATGAGAGCTGTAAAAATAGAAGTTTTATTAGCTGTAGCTCTCTATAACAAACACAAGCCACCTTTCTCTGACTTTGGCAGATGTATTTTATTCACAGTGTATTAACATTCATCCCTGGCCTTCTCTGTGACACCTACAGGGCCCTTTAGCTATCATGTTGAAGCATGAAGAATTCCCTGCGCAAGAGCCATTTATTAAGGACTTCCAAAAGGCAGCTAGCACTCTGAAAAGCAAAATGCTGTACAGATCATTGCAAACAGAGCTAAACACATCAGATTGTGACAAACTGTAAATTTTGTACCAAGGGTTACTTGCATTGCACTGAAAACCTTTTTTAATTTTCTGGAACTTGGTTTTTGACTTGTTAGAGTCAAAAACCTTGCAGTGTCACTAAATTAAGAAAAAAAAAACTGCCATGGTGATGCAGCACTCTCTGTTCTGACCGGATAGGTTAGAGTAACACTGCGGTTGCTCTGTTGGCAGATGTTGATTTTCCAGCTTTGGCAATCCACACCAGCAAAAAGTCAGCGGAGAGGTTCCTGCGTGACTCCCAGTGGAAAAAGTGAGTATGCTCCTCCTCCCCAGACATTTGTCTTCCTCATCTCTTCTATTTCTTTTCATGGGTTTCATCAAGAACAGTTCAGAGCATGTTTGCCCACACAAAGGACAGTGGGTCTCCTCCCACTCAAGCTTCAGTTCATGAGTGATGGCAGAAATCACATTTAAAGTGGACAAAGAATGTGTAGGTGGACTGTTTATGTCTGAATCTGTGTCTGCTTGTGGGCGTCTCACACTTTTACACAGTCACAGCTGTTGCTCTAATGGTCTTTTTGTCTTTTTATTATATTTCCATCCACACAGCAAGTAGGTGGCCATCATTTCTATCAGTAATCACCTATTGCACTTTGTGCCGGTCTGTGTTTGGCTTGAAGATTGTAATCATGCAAATGCTTTTGCCAAGATGTGTCAGTGCTCAATGTGTGTGTGGGACGAGTGAGTCTCGGGGAAATAAATGATTGGACCATTTTCATGTCATCTGCTGTCATGTTCTGGAAGTCTGTTAGCGTTTTTGTCTTGAAAAGCAGAAATGCACTTGTGCAAGTCAGGCAAAATTATAATGAATGTTTTGTATTTGACAAACATTTTAGACACAACTTAAATAAGCCTTAAGTACTTTTATTTAAAATTAAACGAGGTACCACTTTTTAATACACATCCTAAATAAAGCATTTTTGTTGTAAATATACTATTGTAGCATCTGAATGATACAAAAAAGTTAATCTATTCCATTTTTTATTGTATTTATGAAAATTCTTACTGACAGGTCAGTCTAAATGCAGTGTAGCAAAAGCTGCACTTGAGTATTTCCCATCAAATAACCATATTTTGGAATAGTATGGGCTTCGTATTGAGCCAAAAGATGACAACAACTCAAATGAATTTTAAAGAATATTGGAAAAGTATGATTAGATAAAATTTACAATTAAACAAAAGAAAATCAGTTTCACCTTTATTTCTCATTCTCTGGAATGATCAGTTGTCTCATAATGTATCACACATGAGCTGCACACTAAAACATGAGTCTATCCAGTTGTAATGAGGTTCTTTCCAAATGTATTTTTATTTATTGTTCATTGTTCTGAATCTGAATGTGTTTGGGCTTTTTAACTTGTTCCATATTTTCTCCATGCTCTAATAAGTGTCAAATGCACTAATTGATCACATTTATTCTTCTGTTGTTCAACAGTTGAATGATTCTGAATGATCATCCCCAGCGGGCAGGTTTGGGGGAGCCAGCTGGCAGAAATGAAAGTAGACTATGAGCTTGCACAAGACAGCAGTGGCTCAGCATTAGCTTCTAAGTTTGGCTTGTGTGGTTTCTATTTTAGTTTTGATCGGAAAGGTTCTCTAAATGTTTTTGGCAAGTCGAATGGCATGCTGCTAACTGCTGACTTATGAGAAGTGGTTGCTTGATAAAGCTCACACTGCAGATGGCTGCTGGTTGATGTGCATCCTCTGTCTATGTTAGGGTGGGAATCCACCATGGTGTTGGTTACAGATATACCATTAGCTATTTCCTAGTGCTGTAGAACCTTGTTTGTTACCTTGGGTTCTGTTGAGTGCATTCTAATGTAACCCCATATTCATTATTCAGTCTTAGATATGCATCTTCTGTTTTGTCCAGTTAAACACATTTTATTCCCTGTTTTCTTAAACCTAAGCAATTTTGTTTAATTTCAATTTTACAATTCTGTTGCATATTAGATTAATAATTATAAAAATCAAGTTTAAAAAAAAGAAAACGAAAAAAATAAATAAATAATGCAGTATATACAGTCAGAATTCCTTCAATCCTACATAGTGCACTATTTAGTGCGTTCGCCATTTTGTTGGTGTGTCTGAGTCTACAATTCCAAGACCCAGTGCCCTGGTAATTTCCCAAAAGTTTCTACAAAAAAACAGTGTGCATTGATGATCACTAGATTGGTGAATAAAGACCACAATGCACTGCATTTGAACGATTTTTCATGTGAAAATTTTTTCATGTGTATTTTAATTTTGGTGATTTTGGCTTTTGGGAGCAAGTGGGCGCTTTTTGGAACGCGTGCGTGTGGGGGTGTCACTCAATCTAGTTCCCATATACAGTCAATAGGTCAGACCAATTAATAAAGGAGACCAGGCTTACTGGAACGTAAAGACTTGAATAAATAAACTCACACATGAACAAACTGTGAAACAACAGAGAATTAAAAAGAGTGAAAATAGATGACCCGACAATGACAACTCAAAACCAGATATTTATATGCACTGAAGGCACCTGTGGATAGTATGCATCTTGAACCGAATTCCCACACTACTCACTATAATGCATTATGTGGTCTCCAAACCTGTTCCTCGTGAGCTACTGCCCAGCTTGTTCTGCAGCTAACCCTGCTTTTGTAATCACTGATCATCTGGATCAGATGTGTTCAGTCAATCAGAAACTGGGCTCACTCAATCCAGCTACCGGTAATTAAGAACTAACTAAGAGGAGTTAGCTGCAAAACAAGCAGCGCAGTAGCTCAGAATGAGCAGGGTTGGAGATGGCTGCTATGCGAATATAGATCACAATGCATTGTGTTTGAACAATTTTTCATTTGACAGCCAGAGTGTCAGTCAACTGTGGACTGTCCCTGGTCATCATTTTCACTTCAGTCTAGACGTGTCACATATTTCTTATACGGTATGTCCGAATTCCCACCCTAATTCCGAACGACTAAAAAACTTTATAGTATATATAGGACTATGTAGTGCCCTGGATTTTAAAAGCAATTTGGAAACCATGCTCACTACTTTTTTTTTAAAACTGGGAATATGATGTCATTGATTTAACAAAGTGAGCGTTTTGTACCACCATTTATGAATCCACTGTGTTCTGAAGATGAAAACGTTGACATTTTATTGAAAATATACATTTAAATACATTTGCTTTGCAAAAATTGTTAAAACAATGCATTGTGATCTATATTCGCAAATTTAATGAGTATTGAAGCACGCTGGTTTTTCGCAGAGACTTCTGGGAATTTTCTAGGACACTCGATTTTGGAATTGTAGATTTAAACAGCACTACAAAATGGAGAACGCACTATATAATGTACTATGTAGTAAGTAGTAAAGGAATTCGGACTTAGCCTCAGACAACACCACAGTGTGGATTTAAATTACCGCTACTTGTGACCAACACAGTTGTACTGAGAGAAATATTAAACTTCCCAATGTAAGTGCAGTTATTGCAAATGTGGAGACCCACTTTCAAAGTTCCATAGTAGATCTTTAAATCAAGAGCTGAAAACAGACCTCATTAAGAGTTCTCTTGAAAATTGCTTGGAACCTAAGACATTGGCTGTTTTACAGGACTGACCCTGTCTAGAAATCTGTTATGTACACTTGTGGTTGAGAAATTATGAAACAAGTATGCTTAACAAAATGGGATGGAAAGGGTCTTTGGGATTTACCGCAAACTTTGTCTTTAGAACCTGAAAAGTATTTATTCTCCATGTTAAAAATGTGTGGTTGTGAAAGTTGGAACAACATTCTGTAGTTGTTCATATTTAATTTTGGATGAGAGTTGTCACTTCTTATTTATTAACATAACAGAAAAAGGAACTAAGGAATGTGGGGTAGAGTGTTTTAATGATCTTGTACTAAACTTGTGGTCACCTATTTTTTTCTTGTGATGGCTGTTTTAATTACATTAACAAACATACTCATGTAAATTAGTTATTTATTGGTTAAAAAAGAACTCAAATTGTTTAATCTTAATATGAATTGCTAATCCACAAATCTCTTCTTCCAATTTTCTATTTCAAACTAGCAAATTCTTCAACAGCCGGTCCAGATCTTGGTAACCCAGATGACACCTAAGTTGGCATAACTTGTTTATTTTGTGAAGCCCCTGCAGTACACCAGAACATGGTGTAAGATGCTAGCAGGCAGTGCATTCATAGAACTCTACGAGTAAGTGGTTGGCTTGATGTGCAGAAACCTCTGTGCTGAGTATGGGGTGGAAGTCCCAAGGTCAAGATGGGAAACACCTCTGATGGTACTTGAAATGATCAAGATTCTTTGGGACTTCTGAGTACAGACAGACAGAATGGTACCAGCCTACAGAACAGACATAGCAGCGCTGAACAAGAGGGAGAAAATTACTGTAGGAATTCCAACATGAGGGAGGAAGAACAAGCTGTAGAAAAATGTGGAAGGTGAAGATAACAGTGGTCCCTGTGGTTATTGGAAGACTAAAGGCTGTGACCCCCAATTGGGAAAATGGCTCCAGTAGATTCCAGGAACATCATATATTTACATCATAATACATCACAGTTTACAGTGTTTTCATGAAAATGCCTGCAGTTAAAATATATATGCAATCATTAAGCCCGAAAGTCCTAATAGCACAAACGAAACACCTACAGACCACTGCTGTGACGTACAGTAGCTAAGTTAACTTTTGTGTGTATTGCTGCTGCTCATTGGCTAAAATTGTTCATTTCCAGTTTCCTGTTTTGATGATATGAAATCCAAGGGTGACTACAGCTTCTGAGATCCCATAAATAGCAAGAGTGACGCACATACACTGTCAAACACCCATTTCCTTTGACAAGCAGTTAAAGCTGTTTTCCTGGTCAGAACATTAAATTACTGTATTAAATAAATGACAGATATCAGAAGAAAATGACCCTTTCTCCACTAGGGATTTTAACGCAAACATTTAATATGAATGTGTGTTCCACATAAAGCCTTCTAGTCTTTAATTTCAGTGCTGAAAACCCCATTAATTTGATTCTTGCAGGCTGTCAGTCAGCCAGACAACACAAGAGGAAATAAAAAGAAAGCATTAGAGAGGATAGTAGTTGCAATCAATTTCTGTTAATTACAAGCAATGATAAGGTGATCATCAGTAAATGTTAAACTGTTAAAATGACAAAATCTCTTCTTGCAAAACTGTACCATACATAATGCTGAGAAGAAAAGACCAGTTGTCCCTATGAAAATAATTTTTCAACAATTTTATTCCAATTTTCGATCTTCTAATGTTTAGATAAGTTGCAAAAATGAGCTAATGTGAGAATGGATATGAATTTTGAGGATAAATGTACACATAAAAAAAGGCTGTAAATGTATAATCCATGAAAAGTTGTTGTCTTATGGAAACCCACAAAGATGCATCACAACAAATCCAAGTACTTCTGGCTGTCAAACACTGTAGACCAAAATTGACTAATGCAAAGCTCAATTTGTGACATAAATAGTGTTGACCCAAGTAAACCCAGCGATGGATGGATAACAATACAAACTTGTTTTACTGCCACAGAACATGAGTAGTTTACAGTCAACAAATCTTTTTCTCTATGTCCTGGTGTTTTAAAGTAAGAACATTTGTTTTCTAGATTAAATTAGGCTGGACAGATGGATGGATGAATGTATGGACAAACAGAAAAATTGACAGATGTAGATATAGGCTGTAAGTACTGCTTTCAGATTAGTTTCAATCATTTGAGAGACATAATCTCTTTAACATTTCTTGAGTCTGTGACACGCTCACCGGATTCCCAAACCAATTTAAATAATTCCTCTTTCCACGCGGAGAACTGGCAGCTCTGCTCCTCAATGTAGTGGATAAACAAGCTTCTTATCATCTCAAGGGTGACGCCCTTCAAAGAAAAGCTTTTCCAAGCTGTTTATGACCTTAAGGCTGTACTGTAGATTTACTGGTGAATGGACAGTTTAATCTTTAAAATAGGCTTTCCCATCACCCCAACAGACGAAGCTGCCTGTCAGTCTCCAGCTCCATGGATAACAACTTATTCCTGACTCTTTAAGGACAATTCACCACTAGTGCAGTTTTCTCATCCCAGTTTCATCATGATTGACTGGAAACAGTCAAAGTTTCTGCTGTTCATTTAATTAATTTAAATGACCACATGTCCTGCTATAAGTAGCCCCGAAGGGAATTCTGACAAAGTATGGACTTGTTTGTAAGGTCTTTTGTTTTATTTTTTTTAATAAGATGGACATTTCACTGTACATACTTAGAGGGTGATGACTGGACCCACAGTATACAGTAAAAGCTGATTCGTCACAGTAAACTCCCAGACACTGGACCCACCCAGAGAAAAATAAAGTTCCCTGCTTAAAATGTGACAGTTGATCTGTCACATGCATCTTCTGAAAAAGGCCATTTTCAGTCAACTCAAAAATATAAATCGGAACTTTGCTGTTTTTGTTCCTTGGCACTACACTTTTACATTTAGAAAAGATTTTTAGACCCAAACTGCATTAAAGGAAAAGAAAATCTATCTTTTAAAGTTGTTATTGGTAGCATGGTGGTAGGGTTCATGGTAAGGGCAAAATGTCCAAAAAAAAAGTGGCGCTTTTTCTGGCCCTCACTGGAACGGGACCAGGGGAATCTGTTTAGAACAGGGGTGTCAAACGTACGGCCCACGGGCTGTGTCCGGCCCGCCAGATGGTTCAATACGGCCCAGTCACGAAGAGTAAAAATCATAAGGAGGTTTTAAAAAAAAAGCATGTTTTTAGTCCATTCCTGTGGCGAGTTATGATTTTGTAAAGAAAAAAAACAAAATGTGCAATTCCGCCACTAGGGGAGCAAAGGAAAAGCAAAACAGGTGAAACAGCATATCTCTGCACGTGCCAAAACCAAAACCCAACAGCTCTGCGTCTGGGTAAGATGCAGTTTGGTTCTCCGAGATCCTCACCACTGTTACATTGCTATAAGAATGATCAGTAGTGACACCCTAATGACCAAAATGTTGTCAAAAAGAAAAAAAAGGTTGAAGTGGAGTGCAGAGCTTTCCAGGAAAAATGTACAGAGTTTTATTTGTTCACAGAGCTGAATGCAAAACCTGCAAGGTATGGTATGTCATTAACAGGTCGCAGTGCTCAACGAATATAACATTCAGCACCACCATGTGACTCACCATAAAGAAAAGTTTCACCAGGAGTTAAGAAAAGAGAAGATTTACCAACTATTAGCTGGACTAACACAATAACTATCTGCATTTACTGCAGCCGTGACGTCAGTGATGGAGCAGTGACAGCTGCCTTATTCCAAACAAGGTGGAGCAAACATCCAAACCATTTTTGGATGGTGAACTTAATGAAAAATGCTGAAGGCTGCAGAAGTGTTGTACCTCAAGAAGCAGTTTACGTTTGCCAACATGAGTCTGTCAAGGATTACGATTCCATAAAAACATCTCTGAGGAGACTTAGGCGCCAAATGAAGGAATCCAGTCATTTATTGTATTTTCGGTCGCTGTTGATGAAAGCACTGACATCACAGATATATATAGCTGTGCATATTTAGAGTTATAGAGACCGTCACAGTGGAGTTTCTTAAAGTGGATGGACACAACAGCAGCATATGACATAGTCAGCTCTCTAGTTACTGTGCTGGACAACGTTGGGGTAAACTGGTCACGTGATGTCAGTCTGGTCACTGATGGCGCACCCTTTAATGGTCAAGAAAAAGGTAGGTGTTGCCACAAAATTCAGGCAGCCAACCAGGAAAAGATTCTTGGACATTTCATTGTGTTTTGCACACTTGAATGACTGTAAATGTGTTTTTGCACCGGATTTGAATCCTGATATTGATGGTGGGGTGAAGTTTCAGGAGAGAAAGGAGGTTAACTCCAAATTCTTATGTTCACAAATGTTTGCAAGTTTAATTTAGTTTAATTTTTCATTGATTTGTACATTTACGTTTTAGGCAGGTGTTTCATTTTTTTCTGTAGCCCCTCTTGAGTTTATTATTGGTATTGCTTCAGAGTCAGATGTAAAATATTCAGTCTGTGTAAACTTAAATAAACCAATTTCTTATAAAGTGAAATGCATTTTATTTTAGATCCATTGGCCTCTGTGAATGAATGAGTAATAATAAGTGATTAGGCTACCAAAAAAAAAGCGATTTTTTGCTTTTATGTTAGTGGTCCAGCCCAATTGGGAACATACGGGTTGAATGTGGCCCAAAATGAGTTTGACACCCCTGTTTTAGAAGATCTCCCTCTGCCAGAAGGAAGGAAGTGCTTCAGTAGCATGCAGATCTTTGAAAACTAAGTATGAATGGACCATGTGCAGCCTTGTAATCTTATATTTACTTTATTTATCCAGTTTTTCAAAAAGAAAAAACGTTCTAAAGCAGCATTGAAGAGCAGCTACAGAAATAGTTGGCAGCTGGTGTACATCAGTCGCAATAAGGCAATATTTAATGCTATCAAGCTGTGTGCATCATCACTGTCAGTGAATCACTTAAGTGTGAAAAATGGAAAACCTCAAATGGCCCTGACCTCAGTCAGCTGTCCCTTAATTGTGGAGAGTTTATATTAGTCAGAGTTAATCTGCTGAGAGGCCATACTGAAAAGAATTCACAACACAAGTTCATTCCCATGCCCTGCAGGACAATTACTGCTGCATGTCTGGAGTTCATTTCCGTGGAATAACTCTGGTGTTGTTCAGTTTCCATCTGAACATTATAAAAGGCTTGCATATGTCTTTTTGTTCTGATGTATGCCTCTTCAAAAGCAAGACAAAATATTTACCCTTCTTTAAAAATGGCAAAAAGGGATAAAAAATCTAAAATCTTAACAAACTTTATAAATTGTAATCCACCAATTATATTTTATGGGGGTTTAATTTATTTTCTGCCACTATTCATGAAACTGGGAGTTAGAATTTTTATGCTTTTTCCCACTATTTCGAGAGAAAAATATAGATGTAAAAATATAAAAAGCTTTTAAGCAAGCAGTAGTGAACAAACATAATACATTCATGTCAAATCGGATAAATAATTCAGTTTGGATTAAATTAGTTTATGGATAGTATCCCAATACAGTCTTGGTTTAAGGACTTGGGATGCATTCTGTCTCCTGAAGGAGAAGTCACTTCTTCAGCTCCGGAAGAGAGAAAGATCACCAGAAAGATGCTTAAAGACACGCAGAAATGAGAGAAGCTAAAAAAAAGGACTTTTGATCTATAAAGTAATTTCAATTTTTTTTTAAAGTTTTTAAGTGATTTAGCAATACATCAGTAAATACTGTCACAGTGAGGTAAGAAAAAGTTAGGAATAGAAGTTTCTTGGAAAAGGTATCACTAAAACTCAGCAAGTCTGTCAAGTTTGGAGTCCCTTTGTAACCACAGGATCTTAAACAAACCAAAAATAGCCAAAGCTGCATGGAAACTAAGTCCAAGGGGAGAAGAGATTAAGAAAAACACTTGTTTGTGTTGGACTATGAGCAATGAAAAACGAGCCAGCCACTTGGGGAAACTTGGTCAGCGTTCCGCTGTTCTTGTACATCCGTTCATATGTGATGATTTATCTCTGATTTCCCAAGCTACTTGAAGTGTTCGCAAATCTTGCCCCCAATTCCCTCCACGGCCTTGCACCCAAAATCAGCTAGCTAAAGCATTGCTGTCCTCCGAAGGTCTGCTGGAACACATCAAAGCTAGAGTTGGATGCTTATTACCTCCCAAATGTGATGTTTGACCTCATGTCAATAGCTAATCCCTTCCTCTCTGCTCTCTCATTTCCCTCAGGGCACTTCCGAGTATACAGTTTTTTTTAGGAATTTGCTTTGATAGAAACAGTTAACTAGAGATATAAATAGCCCAAAATAAATTAGCTGTGAGTGTGTGTGCAGACCTTTAGGCATTGTCTGTGTATGTCATGAGTCAGCGCACATTGACAATGTCCAGCTGACTGAGCATCTGATCCTCATATGTAGTTATCTTTATATTTTTTCCATGTCAGTTCTCCTGGCTTTGTATTCTGTCACAACTGCTCAGCCAGTGAAAATCCCAGTTTTTACGTAAACAGTACATGGGAAACAAATACTAAAAATGCTGCTATCCATTTTAATATGACCTATTATTTTGTAAATATGAAGTTTTTACTTTTTGGAGTATTTTCTGAAGTTCTCATATTCCTTTTAACAGAAGATGATGCAACACATGAACCTGGTTACAAAGATGTATCAGTATTGTTGATTATATAGTACTGTGTAAATGTCATGATCAGATGAAATCCACTTTGTTACTTCAGTTTTATGGTTTTGTTTATGTCTGACTGATTTCGAAAAGAAGTCTGTCAGCATCCGTGTCAGATCCAAACAGTTTGGTTTGCTTGTTTAAACAATTCAATTCACGCAAGCAAACATGTGACAAATTTATGATTTTAGTGTAAATTAACCTGCATGGATACAAACCCCAATCTTACCAACATGGAAACATTATCATCAACAAAAAAGCTAGGTTTCTCTTTGCATACAAACAACCATTCACACTTGAGTAAAGAGTTTGTAAAGAAGTTTATTGTTCTTTGAACTTGTAAATCTTTTTCTATTGCTAATAGGAAGTAATAGGTCAGTAAACACTGATAGCCAAGTCATTCAGAAGATCTTCACTTATTCATGGTTTACATTTATTTGAATAATAGAGTTCAAAGAGTTACCACTGAAGGAAAGAGAAGTCAAATACAAATAATGAATGTTAGTCCATTACACTGTGTGAGGTGCTCGTGCAGAACAACACTTTTTGGTTCAGACACAGTGTTTACATTCTTTCGACTATCATGACTCTTTAACTGTTTAGGCAGCTAGTGTGATTCCAGCTTATTCTGAAAAACATGTGTGCGCCAAATGAAAAAAAAGTTGCATATTGGTGCAACGCCAAAAATAAAAAAAGTTTTTCTTCGCGTCAAAATCAGTTGATTCATGTTGACACATAGAGCTTGCATTATTTAGGTGTCGCCGGTGACATCTCTGATGTTAAAGGGCAAAGCAAATGGACAATGAATTTTCTGCCCATAATAATTTGCAAAGGACTTTTAGTTACCTTAGTGACATCGTCAAAGAATAATTTACCACCACAGTCATTTTAGTAAATTAAAAAAGTAATAATTTTCAACTTAAAGTCTAAAACTAACAATAAGTAATTTAACTGATGTTGTAATTTTTGTATTTTTTCTCAAAAACTGTGACTATGAAGTTTTTTGTATTTTCTTCAATCAAACCTAGTACTTTTAAACATAAAAGAAAAGAAAAGAAACCCCCAGCTTAATAAATTTTTATATCTGAATTGAGCTAGGTCAGAGATACTTGTGAGTGCTATTTACATCTACATGTCTCTTTATCTATACTTAGACTAATTGATTGACACGTATACATTTAGGCATTCACTGTAAACTGAAAGCAATATTGTTTCACTGGTGCAGATGATAAAAACAACACAAAATGATCAACCTCATCAGCTTTAAATCTTCAGGAGAGCTCTTTCCTGGTTAGTTTCATTTGGCTCTTTGGGGTTCTGGTAAGATAGTCTAACAAATGTAATGATGAGGATGGTTCCTAAAAAAGCCAAAAAACAAACAAACAAAAAACAACACTTACTGGACTGAAAAAAACAAAAATACAACAGTACAAAAGCAGAAAACACACTGTAAAATGTACTAGCTTCTCAGCTCACCAATGACTGCAAAGGTGCCAAGCAGAATCCCCACTGCAGACTGAATGGTTGGCATGCCCTCCAAAGGCTTGGCAGCTATTTTGCAGCTTCCTCTCACATTGCAGGTACATACAGTTACTTAAGTGATAAAGAGTGGGAAATACAGGACACAAATTCACACAAGAGACTATTTAAAAATAAAACAGAATGTATTCTGGAATTAAAAAAAACAAAAAATTTCAATTGAATTCTGAATGCTGTGGTTGTAACATGGGACAAAACTGCATGCATAGTTGCAAGTAAAAGACATTTGTTTTATATTACAGACAACACAGACAAGTAAAGTGTTCCTTTGCATTATGTAGGCAAGGTGTGAGTGACAGCAAAAATCTTCCCTCGCCCATGTACTCACAGAAATATGAACATTACCTGGCAGATTAATGAAGGTGCTTCTGGGAGGGGAACTGCTGTCAGAGATGGTAAAGGGCACAGTATAGACCTCTGGGGCCAGGTATGGGATGTTTAACGACAGGTTGGTGTGAGTATCTACAGATAAGAGTGTTGATTTAGTTTAAACAGAGCTGCACAGTAAACATATTGCTCGTCTTCTTCATTTTGACAGATGATCAAAGTGATCATGAAGATTGGTGTCAGACTTTGAGTGCTTTTACCTTTGAATAGCTTCAACATTTTGCATGCATTTTAAATAAAATATGCAATGCATTCGTAAACAATAAACACATTGTCATAAAAAATGTTCTACATGAGGGAAAGAAACAGCCTGAATCAGTGAATAACGGCCAAGCTTTAACACTGAGCCATGCAGGCTGGGCACACTGCCTGTATTTGTAGATGTGTATATAAATGATTACTTATTAAACAAATATGTCTTTGGCAATATGATGTGGTGACTGATTCAAGGGTCACATTGTAACAATGGGTCCATTTAGTTTGGCCTTCAGCCCAAACACAAGTGGTGTCCAAAGCAAACACTCTTTCCCAAATGTCAGTTGAGGTTGGTACTCCTCAAGATTGTGGGTCAGAGGTGTTTGAGAGATCTGTTACTGTGTCAAGTCTCAAAGTCAACAATTTGCTGGTTGTCTAAGTTCTGTTCAGAAGGTCAGAAGGCCTAAGTTAGCCATCTTTGGTGGTCACAATCCACCACCTATTGCAGCGACTGATGTTTCTCCATGTCGTGTGAGCTGATGTCTGCTTTACCGGTGTGTTTGCCCACCAAAGCATGCTATGCTGCAAGTCCTTCCTGACAACCTGCTGCTCGTATTTTTAGACCCCTACGTTTTCAGGCTTGCCTCCTGGTTGGCTCCACTTGCCCTCCTGGCTTTCCAACTAGTCTCCTGGCATGGCTCCTGATTCTTTGCCTTGTAATATGTCTTTTTTTTTTCTTTTGGCCTGTCCCAGTTCTGCTAAACTAACAGCTCTGGCACACATTGTGCCAGAAAGTTAGATAATAATGGTTAAAAAAAAGTTGAGTTTGATCTAGAATACTCCACCAGTTCCACCAGGAAACTTCTTGAGCTGCTGAAGAAACTGCGTGGCTGAAGCACATGTAAAGGCTCATGTACAAATGTGCACGTGTTGTGATAATTTATCATATAGCACTACACCCCTGCATATCACGCTTGAGACGCTCAAAATAATGCGTGAAAATACAGTAGCTATGAATTATTTGAGGGCTACATGTATTCTTCGCCATAAATTGTTTACCTCCAAAATCCGATAATCTCCTGCAAAAGGGGTACATGAAATGCCGTGCTACACTTATTATTTGTATAATCGGCCTCCTACTCCTGAGCCTAACATGCACAAGCAAAAATACATTACCATTGCTGCAGTACAGATGACGTAAAATCATTCTTCTACAAGCAGAGGCCTCTAACCAAGCTGTTTGAACCTTCATCTGGGGGTCTTAAACACTGTGCCCGTTCCTTACTGTCAGTCATGTCTGGTTCCACACAGGAAATGCCGCCTTTCCATAGAAGTAGTTATGTTTTTTTTTTTTTTTTTGCTTTGCTTTGCTTTTTACAAGATACTTAGGTAGATCTATTTGCTATTGTTGTTACCCCAAGATATATTTGTGCATTAACCCTTTAACACTGAAGCTTTAGCTCGAGTTTTTACATTTATTTGACTGCCATAATTCTTCAATCATTTAGGCAACTAATGTAATTCCAGAGGATAGTGAAGTGAAGAAATGAGGCTTTGTAATATCAAAAGCAGAACTGGATGATTCTATTGATCGTGTAAATGATGGTGGAGTTACTGTTTTTAAAGAGCGTTTGTTGTTTAGGTGTTGACATCTCGTGAGTTAAAAGGATAAAGTCAATCAATGTGTGACATGCTGAATGTGTGATGAGGCACATCATCTCCTTTCTGATGAGGAAAAGCCATTTAGAACTACATCATGCTTATTTATAAAGAAAACATTTATACTGAGAACAAAAGTCAGTCAAATTCCTTCAAAAGGATAGAGATAAATGATGATCGCACAAAAACACACCCCTTTTCATGGAAGATTGTGTTTGTGATATATACGCCCATAAAGCTCCTCATCTAATTCATCCCGGTACAGATTTATCTGTACAACCATATCTGACTGTGACCAGGTGCAAACCATTCTGGGCTAGTAGTCCTTTTTTAGCTTCCATTAGCTGTCAAGAAACTAGTGGTGACGCCAAAGAAATTACACAGAAGATATAATTACAGCAGAGCTCAATCAATACCCACAGGAGCAGGGGGGTGAAAAAAAACAGGAAAAGAAAAAAAAGAGAAGTGATGAGGAGTCTGAATGGCTTAATGGAAGACCTCATTGCTGTTAACGGCTGCCATGAAATAAATTATCCCAAAACTAGCAGCTCGTCAAAAAAAAAAAAAAAAGAACTACACCTTTTATTTGGAGAAAAAAAACTGACTGGGAGATTTCGTCTATCCACATGCTCAGGCCAATTTTGATTGCATTTTATGAATGGAAGTGTGTTTCAGTCAAGGTAATTCAGTGCTTTCAGCGTGATGTAGGAGACTCAGTGTTCACTGACTCAAACTGAAAATCCATTTATCAGTGATGTCACTCTGTTTGACCTTCTGGCTGAGTGGTAACAAACTGTCTGCTCTGAAAAATTATCTTCCATCAGAGCAGCTTCAAGGTTTATCTAGACTATAGGTGGTGACACACGATATTCATCTTAAACTTAAAAGCAAAACCTTAAAATAGCACATCTATTGTGCCTTAAGTCTCAACCGAGTCAGTTTTGATTCTTCATTATCTCCATGTCTTTTTGTTAGTGTGTAGCACAGCTCATGTGTGTTCTACCTTTGTGTCCATGAGCAAACTGAAAAAAAGAAGGACCCTGCCTGACCTCAAACAGAAAAACTGCATGCACCTTTCAATGTTTTTCTAAATGGGTACATATGTGACGTAGGTAAGAAAACCAAAGTTGTTACGTATTTTCTGCACTGTAGAGCACACCAGATTAGCCGTTAAGGAGCAACATCAAGAAATGGTCTTTTTTGGAAATGATCTCACATAAAAATCATAAGGCACATTAAGTGAGACAAATGAGTCAGAGATAAGTCCATCAGTTAAGAAACATTAGAAGCGTTAACATATTAACATTACCCGTAGCTAGCAACATTGTATTGAACACGTAAAAAAATCAGACTGATACCAAGAAGTTTAAGTCTGTCTATCAGCTACTTGTTAGCTGTGTTAGCGTATTTACACCCAACCTTGTTTGCAACTCATAAAAAACCCTCTACCATTCTGACAGGTGTACCTCTCAACTGCATTCCCATTGACAATAAAATTGCACCAATTGGATTTGCGATGATAAATTCGCCCAATGGAAACACGACAATTTTGAAAAAGCTCGCATATATTAAAATAAGGTTTTGGCGCTTAGAAGAGGTGGTTTTTCAGTCATACTGAAATTGTCACATTTCCCAAAACTGCAATGGAAACACTTTTTTGGAAATAAATGAGTCATGTGACCAACAACCGGATGGCAATGCGCTTCTTGGTAGGAAGTGGCTGCCCTGGGCACTGTAATTGCAACAGTTTCTAGAATTTAAATAAAGTTTTGCGCATATAATGGAAACGCTGTTACAATGCACAGCCAGAGTTAATCCATATAAAGGCCTCTGGATCATAAGGCACAGTTTATAGTAAGGAAAATATTGTACAACTACACTTATCTTGCCATTGGAAAAGACCTTTCTTTGCCGTGTGCCTTTGATGGCTAAAAAAAATCCTTTGGTTTATTATCATTATCATCATTAGCAGGGAATTCTTAGATTTCTCTAGATAATGTTATTTTGAGTTTTTTGATAAACCAATATATTAAGGGTTAAGACTCGACCAACATGCAGCAACAAAGCTAAGAAACATTTAAGCCACTGATCCTCCTGATTATATTGACATAGTTACTATTCTGACCTGGTAGTTGAAAGAACTTTAAAACCTGTTATTTAAGCTAAAGTCACGGTTGCTGCGCTGCAAGCACAAATGCAAAAAACTATGAGAAAGTCTATGATGTCCAAAAACACTTTACCTAGCAGAAAAACGTTGATCATAAATAAGAACAATAGCAAAAAACATTTTAAAGACATTGTCAACTTCCCTAAAAAGCCCTGAAAACTAAGTGAAAATCAAAAATCAAGTCACAGTAACAATTGTTTCTCTTTTCTTGTCACACAGGACCTTTAAGGATTATTCTACCCATTATTCGCTTTCCCTACCATTGATGGGGGTAAGCTTCCAGTTACGTCGAACTGTGGCATCACTGCGGAGAGAGAAATTAAGTCGGCCTCCATGTTGAGGTCCATCACTGTCCCGTGAAGCCAGCACCAAAGCTTGGTCCTCCCACCGCGGGGTGCACAGGTACTTCCAGGAATAGTCTCCAACCAGCACGGGACTGTTGTCATTCACATCCAGGATGTGGACAGTTACCAGGGTGGAGGCAGACAAAGAAGAGTTTCCTAAAATAGGCACAAAGGTTGTACAAGGTGAATATTTTGGCTTTAAGCTAGTGATCAATAATGACTTGTATTTTTGATTATAGCATGCGAAATATAATTGAAAACCTCTTACGTCCATCCACAGCAATGACTTCCATGGTGTAGGTGCTGTTTTCCTCTCTGTCCAAGGCTTGCACAGTCTTTAGCTCACCAGAATACTTCCCTATTGAGAAATATTTCTTGGTGTCCCCTTGAAGAGAATATCTGCAGGAACACATCTGTAGCTCTGAAAAATTGAAAAACTGATAGTTCCACCTTTTTCTCTCTAAAATTGTTTACCTTATTGGATGAGAATCTGGGTCGTAACCTCTAATGGTGGCAATGACGCGTCCTGGTTCCTCCCCCTCTCTGACAGTCACCTCATAATGACTTTGAGATAGAATTGGGCCCTCATTTATGTCATCAACATATATTGAGACTGTCGCTGTGGATGCTGGTCCATATCTGCCACGGACCAGAGGAACGGGATTCTGGGCGCTAAGCACCAAAATGTACTCGCTCTCACGCTCAAAGTCTAGAACCTATGAAAAGATTCAGAAAGTGAATATGTCACAGTTTAAGGAAAAAATTTGATTTTTGCATTTAAAAAAATAAATAAAAGCATAGAAGCGTGTGGTTGTTGTGGAATGAAGGCAACTTCACATTCCTGTCATCCTTCTAACTGCACCACGTTTGTTTATTCTCCTTATTTTGTGCTATTAAAGATGCTTAAGTAGTTCAGATAAAATGTTCCCTTTGTACATTTCCTAGGGCATTTTTAGGTGTTGAGTCCTTTGTAAATTCTTTCATTTTATGAATAAATCTCAGCTCCAATTTGTCTTTAAAGTCCAACTCCAATCATCTTTTGATTCATTGTCAAAGTGTTCCCAGTGATTGATTTTGATTACCGGTATGTCGTTTTTAGCCAAAACAAAAAAAACTGTGGTTTTCTGGGATATATTTTCTGTAGAATGGGAGGAGTTTAGAAATTGCCTCTGATGTTTAGATGTGACCGTTGGCGAAAAGCAACCCCGCCCCCCCTCCCATCCCCATTTCTAAGAGCTAAGAGCAAGGAGTTTGTGGTCCGTCAAACATATTTTCTATGTCACAATTAAGCTTTTTTTCAAACAGCATTTTCTTGTCTTCTCCTGGTAAAAAATGTTTAGAATAAAGAAATACTCAGAAACATAATTTTGAGCTTAATTTTCTTCATATGTCTCATCGGACTGGGTTTTAGATGCTTTTCTTACTAAAATATTTGCTTTTCTCTGATCCACCCCTTTTTTTTCTAACCTGAAAAAAAACCCTAAAAAAGCAGATTTTACAAGCGGATGCATATCAATATGAAGTAAAATGAAAACAATATTTGAATTCAATACAATTCTGAGTAAAAATATATAATTCCCAATAAAACTTTTTACTAAATAATAATTCTTTAAAAGAAACTTACAAATGCAGTTCTTAATTTAATCTCCAATATCAAAAACAACAAAAAAAGAGCTGAACTTCCTGCCTTATGTGATTTCAACAGCAAGCTCTTTAACAGTTTAAGAACAGCATGTAACATTTGCCAGCATGAGAAGGATGCAGTACAGTCCCATGTGTCCACCCCTCCTATCTCGCTTCCTAGAAATCTGGAACTACTGACATTGTAATGCAGCATTTCTAATATGAACCAGACCCTGCAGTCAAAAGAAAAAAGTTAAATATCCACCATGTCTCTCATGAAACATTTTCCATGATGCTGTTTGTTTCCAGCTGCTAAACTTACCCACATGACAGAGGGATCAAATTAAGTTTGAGCTGCAAGGTGTAAATCTAAACCGTTAGTTCAAAGCAGTAAAAATGTGTTTTATTTTATTCTTTAAAATGTAATTACAAAAATCTCTTTTATGGTTTATGTTGTGTTTTTTGGGAGATATTGAGAGGAGGAACCGTGATTATCATGGTCAAAGGATGCTGAGGTTGGAGCTACCAAGAAAGAGGTTTACATGTTGTGAAGGAGGACACAAGGGTGATTGGTGTAAGCGAGAAGGATGCAGAGGATAGGGTTAGATTCCTTCTTGTTTTCCAACATACCCTGCTTTGGCATGTTCTAATTGGCTGTACAAACACCTGATCCAGGTGTTCAGCAGTGAGTAAAGGAAGGGTGTCTGGAAAACATGCAAACACACTGCCCCTTGAGGCTTGGAGTTCCTGACCCTTGCACCAGATCAGTGCTTCTCAAATAGTGGGGCGATGCGACTGCATGGGGCAATTGCCAGGGGCGCAAATTTAACGGGGGTCAGTGGTGGTGACAGCGGCTCACTTTGCGCCACTATTGGTTTACTATTATCTGATATATCACAGTGTTTGTAACAGCCTGAAACCTGTGAACTGCCGTCCTTGCAGCCGCGCGCTCCTGTCTCCTGTCACACACGACTTGCGTGTGTGAAGTAAAGGGGAGGGGTAGTGGGCTCAGGTTGCGAGGTGGAACAGTGCACGCTGAGCGCTGCCTATGTTGCACAACACCAGGATCATCACGTGCCTTTAGATCACTCAGGTCATGCTAATAACGTCATTCTTCATTACCTATTGTAGAAATTTGACACATGACGACGTGTCTTTGTTTTCCATCAATGTATTCTTTGCATCTGCTTGTCGTTTAGATGGTGTCAGTATTTGACATAAAGACAGCAGGTAATGCAGGAAAACAGCTGCACTTTATGAGATTATAAATAAACAATCCATCATTTAGAAAAAAAATCAGCACAATGTTTTTACCTATTTTTTCAAACTAAAAATGTTAAATATATTGGTGCTGCCGTGTTAATGTTATTTATTGATTGAATTATTTTTCTCTTCAACAAATGGTTCAGTTTGTCAAAAATGTTTCTAGTTTAAATAAGGACTGACAGATTTTTTTTATTTCAGGCACTTTAAGCTTCTTTTCTGTTTTAGACTAAAACAGGGTTTTTGTGGCAAAATAAAGGTAAAATTTGTTGAAAGTGGATTTATATTGCTTTTTTTCTTTTGTTAAAGTTAAAAGATACAATTTTAGGTATACTTTCACAATTTTTATAGATACTAACCTATATATTGTCACCGCGGAAGTTTGTGTGTGGGGGGGTTGGGGGAGGGTTGGGGGGTGGCGCGAAACATTTTCTTTTTCCTAGGGGGGGCATCGCAAAAAATAATTGAGAAGCACTGCACCAGATGAAGGTGGATGTTTTGCCGCGGCAACCCCAAATGGGAGCGGCTGATAGGCAAAGAAGAAAAAGTGAATGGTAGTCAAGACTGACAAGGAGAATACAGGGTGGACACAACAGCAAGAAACCCTTTAAGGCTAGGATTTTAAAAATGTACTATTAAATATTTTAGTTCTCTTTAAACACTATTAAAAGCCCCCTTTTCTGTCACGTGTAGTTTAAGGTACTCACTCAGGATCATACAGGGACAAAAAGTGAAATCATTTTTGTTGAACTACTGAGCAGTGAGCCAGCTCAGTTGTGGTGGGATCAAGCTTTTTCTTTTTATAAAAATTGAATCAATCCTGATCATCTGAATAAACATTCAGATAAATTTTGCCAGTGATTCATCCGTTTAGCTGATCATTTTTAAAGTTATCAGAAAATAATTGTGGCACAATCACAGCTGTTCCTGAAATATCATTTTTATGGCTCTACACAATATTCACTTTAAATCTTTGTCTCTAAAACCCTGTGTTATTCTACAGCTGTTTGATAGTAATCATACATGTGATGATACATTTTCACTTTTCTCCTTTTTTAAAAAAAAGGCAGAACAACAAAAAAAGCATATCACATTTGTATGGTCTCTGTTTGGCTGTCTGAGACTAATCCATGTGGAGAAAGTACAACATCACAGTGATTTTGAGACACAGGTTTTACACCATCTGTGCTTCTGCATCACTGGTTTTGAGGGATGCTTGTCAAGATGCTTGCAGCTACAGATTTCAGGCTGCAGCTGCTGATATTACAAATGTGCCAGCTGTGTCAGGCCCATCAGGTTAGAAAAATGGGGAAGCACTCTACAGATGGCTCAGAAAATATCCACAATGAAAAAAGGGCTCAAAGGATTTCTATGTATTTGTCAGTAAAAGTGACAGCTATCAGCCCTGTCTCCTGTTTTGCTAACTCATTTGTTAAAAATATGGATTGACGATCATTCTAAGATTTGTTTGAAAACTCTGGAATAGAAGGAGTCTTCTTTAAATTGTTTCTGCTCCACGCTAGTCTTGGGTCCACTGTAATGCAATCAAAGGGCACAACAGAAAGTCAAGGTAATATTATACTGCACATATGATGCACGTGGCTCTCATTATTCATTTTAAGAGGCTGCTCTGTGACAACATCCAGCTGCTTTTTTCTCTCCAACAGCTCTGTTTTGTTCTAATAGGTGAGGCTGTGACTGGTAATGACTTTTAACTTTGTGTACTTCAACTGTCTCTGCACATGCACGCACAAAAAAACTGAAACACAAATGGTGAGCAGCTAGTTCAACACAGATCAACAGTAAGAATGAAATGACTCAATTGCCCTGTCAAAAATGTCCCACTATTAGGATAAAGAACTAAATAGTTTTGGATTATTTTGCATTTTATACTTGTCAGTCCTTGCAGAATTGTCCAAAGCATGGGGTCTGTGCAGAATTATTATTTTTTTCAAATCAAAATACAATTGGCAGTTTTGGCATTGATATTATTAGATTGCTAGTATAGATTATAAAATGTTTATGAAACCTCATGAAAAATTGTCCTCGGTCATATGTAATGATATCTTTGGGAGGTGTCATCTACAAAGCAGAATATCTTACAGAGTTACAGGAAGATGACAATTTCTGCTGAGGTGCACAACACCTAAAAGCCGTCAATACTTTCTAAGTGAAGGATTTCAAAACACCCATACAGCAGTGTTGTAAGCATGCAAAACTCTTTGGTTTATGGCATGGAACATAGTTCAGCAACAGCTGCTGGCCCCATATTGACAGGTTTAATGTGATTTAAAGCATGCAGTTTCCACACTGTAGAGCAGAGAAAACACATTTCGTCAGCTATAGCTTTATCTGCAAAACAGGTTCCCTGTTTCACTGCAATCTCCTGTAATGCAAGGTCTGAAGAAGGAACTATGTTATGGGTCTATTTTTTTTTAGGATTTTGTCTTTCAGAAAGGAGAAAATGTGAGAGTCCCACTCCATTGATATTTTATCCATTTCCATTGGTCTTTTAATTATGATTACGCTGTAAAAAAATAATAAACCTGCATAGTTTTCTAGGAAATAGTTTCTGCAGAGTGGCAGGAGTTTATTAGAAATTTCACCCAGAGCAACCTCGCCCCTCCTCCCATCACCCTGTTTGATCTTGAAAAGCACTGTTTACACTTTCTTCTGCTTTATTAAATCCCCTCAGAACCCCAACCTAACATTATCAGAGCAACAAAAATGTTGAGCAATATTGGAGCTAGCCAGCCATAAAGTTTTGAGCCAGATGCCAGCTCGGACGAGGAAAACGAAGACGTTCTTGGATCTATTTATCTGCAAGTGATGCAGTGGAATGGAGCTTGTGTGCTGCCCATGGTATTTGTGACATAACAACTACAATTCTTTTTCAAACAGACTTTTTTGTCTGCTCTTGATTCACCAAGATTGGAAAAGAGAAATGTTTAGAAAATAAATGTTTAGCTTTATTTTCTTTATATATGCTCTCCATAAAAACACCAAAAACACTTTTTCAGCAGAGTGGGTCTTTGAGACATTTAGGACAAGGCTACACATCCAACTCCGGGGAGACATTTTGGGGAAAGTCCGATGTGTTCTTGTCTGACTGTGACTAGGCATTCAAAACAAGCTTCACAAAGACAACTGTATGAAAGAACTTAAGTGGGCTGAATGGGGGCGTGATCTCAAACACCTTTGGGATTAAGTGGGTCAGAGGTCTGGAGCCAGTCCTTCTCAGTGCCTCACCTCATAAACACCACAGATTGAAAAGGGAGATTTTTCCCACAGAAAATCTCTGAGCATACTGTGGAAAGCCTCCAGCGGAGAATGAATGTTGTTATGGCTATTAATTTTTTTTTAAAGCAATTGTCTTTGAATGCAGTGTCTCCAAACTATAGATTTGCCCCAAAACCTAAGTCCACATGGAGTAGCAGTAGCAATGTCAAGTAGTTTAACTCTGCGTCTTTCATCTTGTATGAATATATCAAAAATATAACCACACATAGACTTCAGAGTTGTTCTGTTGTAGCTATAAAACATCAGATGTCCTTGTTCATTCTGATTTTATCTCTTGACAATTTCTAGTCCAAGTGACATTCACCCTAATTAATGAGTTCCTCTATGAGCAGTGAACACTTCCAAATAATTAAATGTGATTGCTTTGTTGCACTGATTTTCACGCTTTAACTCGACAGATTAAGGGATTTGTACAAGTGCATTTGAATCCTTCTGAAAGATTTTGTTCTGTATTATCCCCTGGAACCTCCATTTTTATTGCGGAAATCTTGCAAGGTCACTTGATGAGGCTTTAATTACAGCTAAGCAAAATTGCACAACATGAGAGGAATTAGAAATATATATATAAAAAAAAGCAATGAAGCAAAAAAAACAAAAAAAAACAAGAGCCTATCAGCTTCTGGATATCTTGTTTATCTCAAACATTTACAACTCACATGACAATCACATTCATTCTCCTGCAGAGAGGTTAAAAATAATAGACCACCTCCTGCGTGGCCCACTTCCACAAAGCAGACCATTAGAGTGCAATCACACACAGACACACACTCATTCCTATAAGGTTCCCCGTTAGATTATAGCATGCAGGCCAAGGGTAATGCGCCCTGGGGACAGAGATTATTTCGCTAAAGCAGTTCATTGTCATTAGAGGTCTATTTTTTCATAATGTCAGACAAACATATTGACATATTAAAAAATGCTCTTTACCTTCAATCCCTCAACAGTGCACAAACACACACACACTCTGTGATGAAAAGCTGCACACTGAGCTGAGACACTTTTATTGGACAACTATTTTAGGATCAACCCCTGAATGATCCCACACACCAAGGACACGTGAAAGACAACAAAGGTTTCTGTGACATTATCCTCTGCACTTCTGAATTCAAGATGTTTGAACACATTTAGGATAAAAAAGAGCATATTTCTGTCTCCTAGGTTATTCTTGGACCAGAAAATAATGGTTGTAATTGAAGAGTCATTGACATTAAAGGTCGTTACCTTGGAAAGCACCAGCGACACTTCATTGGTCTGCTTGTCTGTCACCAACATAAAGACCTCCTCCTCGTTTCCGGACTCCAGACGGTAGTCCACCTGCCAGCTGTCTCCCCCTCGTACATCTGCATCCCTCGCTAATACAGAGGTTACCGTGGTAGCCAATGGAGCATCTTCAGGAACATGAAAGGGTCCATACTAACAGACGGGAAGCAGAGACAGATTATTACAAGACAGAACATCTCCCATTTAGCAACTGTTTTGGAGTGGTTGACTAACAATTAGTAAACATAATTTTGAAAAGTAATTTTAGTTTGACACTTTAAAAAAAAGTCATATCAGCTTTTGGTCATGTGAGAGTTTTCAACAGTCTTTTATTGTGGCAATTTGGAGGTTGTCACTGAAAGTTACGCATGAGTGGCTGTCCAATTTTTTGTGGCGATAAAATGTGACTACAAGTGAGAATACGTTTCCCCCCACTTACCCTCCTAGTGCGATTTGACCTTTATTCACCAGCCTGTGTGTGTTTAGACAGCCGTTTAATCTGCCACTCACACATGTCCTCTGGTGAAGCGGCCATGTCTGTGATCTGGTTGCCCCATCTGCAGTGTTGCTCAGCCCAGTCCTGTCACCACTCACCTCCCACAGCAGCCCCAACAGCTCTGCCTTTACATTGCCATGGAAAAAGCTGCTCTCCTCAGGCGTGACCTGCTCAAGAGCATTTTCCACCTCTGTGTTTGTATGTGTGCGGCTGTGGCAACCATTATCTGAAAAGTGTTTATTTGTTTTAACAGCTTCAAATGGAGTATCCAGACCAGCAGGCGATGGGAGGAAAGGGATAAAATATCCCGCCAGATGTAACTTCAAAGAAATCACAAAGTTTTATGTGTATTTTTTCAGATTCGTAGCCTGGTTTAATCAAGGTTTTGGATCAGCACTGGTTCGGGAGCCTCCTCTTCTGAGCTTTGAGATTGCAAAATTAAAAGAGGCTGATGTTTCTTTGCATTCTTTTGAACTTGAACTTTTATGGCCAGTATGTAGTCTGACTTAAAAGAAAATGTTCCTGCATTTGTGCCAGGCGTCCATGTGACTTTAGCCTGACAGAAAATCTGAAACCTTCTTCCTATATTCATAGCAGGACAGCTGTTCTGTGTAACTCCCAGACGTCAGGGCTTTACTGTCTTCTCTTTTAGAAGGGGGTGAAAGTGAGGGGACTGTCTGTGGCTGCCTGTTTTTTACATAAGGCTGTGGTCACAAATACAACTACCACCAGGGATGGGGAGGCATCGGCAGGATCTTTAAGATTCCGTGCCGCCTCCTGATTACAAATGCTGTCGCACAGCCACCTGCTGACTTTGCTGAAAAACTCTGGGTCACTGAGGTCACAGCGCATGGAATATGTGAACGTACCCCAAGCTATGTTCACACTACCCTTGGTAACGTGTGTTCAAGTGACCACTTTCAATAAAAAGTCTCTGTAAATCCATGTTTAGGGCTTACGGGTTAAAAACTCTTGCATTCAAATGCCCAGCCATTGAACTTTGAAAGTTAAACCAGGTTGAACTTTGACCAATCAAGGACTCGTATTTGGTCGAGACGTATGGATGGTGTCCCTAACAATTCACGGAAGTGCCAGCTGTTTGAAAATTGATCATAGAGGAAATTAATAATTGCAGTTTGTACCCGGCCGGAATTATATGACACCAAGTTTTTTTCATATATCGGAATGTTGCAATGAGAGAAAAAAACTGGAGCAAGATTTGCAGTGCTTTGACACCAAGCCTCTTCCAACTGTAGGTGACAAACATGTAAAAGTATAGAGTCGCAACAGTCGAATGTGCACGATGTGAATGTAGTATCAGAGTTTGATCAGCATGTCTGTCTAAAAGAGTGACACAGCTGCTTAATTTTGGATACTTTTCTCAGTTGATTTCTATGGATAAAGCAGGTGTGAGGTATTTTGATGTGTAAATGGAGATGAGACAGAAGTAAAGAAATTAAAATCAGGATCACCAAAAGATTTTTATTATCTATGTCATCTTTTATTATTATAAAATTTATTCCTATAAATTGATAAAGATTTAAATGAGAAAATGCTGAATAGCTGCTTTCACCAACTTTACCCTTTTCAGATTTTTTTTCTGCAAATGCAGCTAACATGATGTTTATCCAGCTTTTTCACTTTATTTAAAATTGTTTGTGGCAGTCCACCATGGCTGTGGTCCCTGCACGTGTGAGTAGGTTTAAGCGTGTGCTGTCTTACCTCATGCTGGGCAAAAGCTGGTGGGTTGTTGTTCTCATCCTGTACTGTCACAACCACAGTGCACGAACTGTTAAGACCTGCCAGGGGGCATCATCACAGCTTCTGTTAGTGAGTCAGGGTCAGCCCTGCTCCCAAATAAAATATGGTGAAGGAACAGCAAGTACCTTGTCTTGCTTCCATCACACCAAAAGTCCATGAGTCATGCAGATCACATCATCTCTCACCCCAGAGGCTGGCATTTATACACCCGTTCGACCCCAAACAAATCAATAAAGCCGCTGACGCACAAACACTCACAGCTAATTAAATTTCTCTGTCACAGTGATTTTTAATGTCCTAATCTGTGTCTTTGCCAGTGTCTTTATTCCTGATCTGTTTGCACCTTCCAGCTTCGTTTACATATTTGTATGAAATAACAAAACAAAGTAAGGGGAAAAACTATTATCAATAAATATCTTATAATCTGTTTGCGTGTTACATAAATAGCAAAAATCCTCTCCTTTGCCTTTCAGCTGCTCATTTTAGAGGTCGTCACAGTGAATAATCAAGTCCATCTTCACCCAAATAAATCTATAAAAAATCCCTAGATATAATTGTATTTGAAAATTTGGGATTTTATTTTTCTTTTGGAATACATTTAGGGTGTTGCTAATTGGAAATTGAAATACCTGCTCTATAAACCTTTTAAAATACTAAAACAAGGACAAAAAAAACAGTACAAATTCAAATTCTTCACTTGTGGTATTATATAGAACGTTAAAAAAAAACTATATTTGATTATGAACGGACTTGTAAACTCAATTATATCTTTGATCACTTTCCTTTGTTTGACATCATCTGTAACTTTAGTCCTTAGAAAGAAAATGCATCATATTCACCTTTAGCATCCTCAGCAGTGATAGTAAGGGTGTACTGTGGTGCTGTGCCCTCCATGCTGTCTGCCTGCACAGAGATGACTCCTGAGTCCCGATCCACTCGGAAAAGTGCGCGCGGACTCTCTGGAATTTGCCCGACTAAACGGTAGAAGATCCTCACATTATCTGTCTTGGGATCGTCATTATCAGCTGCCTGCACTGTCAGGATTTCTGTTCCTGAAGAAGAAAGCGCATAGAAAAAGCAATGCTAAAAGAAGAATAAAAATATGTGTTTTGTTTTTGCACATGTAGTCACAAAAAGTAGTTTTTAAAACAATGATACAACCCCCCCCCCCCCACACACACACACACACAAATTCAGAGGAATAGAAGAAATCACAACTGGCCTTTTTTTGTCCTTTTCCCTGCATCATTTGACCTTAAAAGTTTTTTCCCCCTGCATCAAAATGTTCACTCTCTGCATGCTAAGAGAGCAGGGAAAGGAGGATAGCAGTGGTCTTCTCATTTAATCCTCACTCAATGATTCCATTTAGATTAACAGATTGTACCCCATAGTTCATTTCCCAGAAAACAATCTGTTCTAAAAGCATCAACACAAAGGCTTTTATGCAGAGACCTTGTATGCACAACAGACCGTGTGCCTTTTATGAGCAAGGGGAGGATGGAGGTGCTTTCCCCGCATCCTGGAAAAAATCCCAAAATGCTTTCACAAAAGGCATCTGGCACCCTCAGTGATTGGAGCTGCACTTTCAGCCTCGTCCTCATTCAGATTCTTTTAAAATTGTAGTCTCATTTTTAAATCTGAATCTGTTGTGTGTTGCCATTTTAACAATTCTTTTAGTTATTATTTTATATAAATGATATTACATATAGTACACATTACATATTACATACACTGTATTTATTGGATACGCATCTTATTTGAAAGAGGAAACTGTGTAAAAGAAAAGGAATGCAGTTTTCAACATGTAGGTAAGTTTCTCTTTCTAAACCTGTTTTTGTCTCTTTCTGGGTCAGGGGCTGCCAAAGCCTAACCACACACCAAGAGACAATTTAGAGAAACCAATTAACCTATGAAGCATATTTTGAATGGTGGGAAGAATACATGCAGAGAACATGCAAACTCCCATTGGAGATCTGTTCCAGAACCTTCTTGCTGTGAGGCAAGAGCCCTAGCCACTGCGCCACCTTGGAGCTCAAATAGACTTTAAATTCTCATTGTTTATCGTTTTATTTAAAGTGTCTGGGAATGAATGTTTTACATAAGTAAACTTTTGTTTATTTAAAGTGTTTTCTTAGGTTATGCATTATGATCCACCACATTTAAAAAAAAGACAAAACGACATACTACCAATTTGACTTTTTGAGTTTAGAATGAGTTGTAGGGTGTCAGTTACCTCGAGCAGCTAGTTCCTTGACCACGGCATGGTACTGCGCCTGCGGGAAGGTGGGTCTGTTATCGTTGGCGTCACCCACCATTACTCTCAACTCCACAGGTTTGGCGATCTCTCTGCCATCAGGACGCTCAACCACAATACTGATGAGAAACTGAGGGATTTAAAGAAGAACTTATAATACTATTTTGGTTTTATGTTTCAATATAAAATAAAGACATGGACAACTAGTCTGACATTTTAGTGGTCTCACATCAGCTCTACAAAATTATTAATGATATTGTAGTGAGTGTAGAATCCTGTGAAGTTCAGTTGTTTTATTCGGCAGCTAGTAAAAGAGGTTATTGAATGAATAAGCATTTATTCCTTTATGTTTGGTAGAGGAAAACCCACAGCTTACAAAAATTATGTTGGCAAATGACAAAAAACAGATGATACATTGTTAAAACACAACTATTGCTTTTTAGACTGTACAAGCACTTCCTGTGGTCTTTTTCTGATTTTTGCTCTTTACTCTGATTTATCTTTAAAATAAATGGTGTCTATCTACATTATTTAGCATTGTCTGTAACAAAAACATTTTTAAAATGCATTTCCCCCTTTAGGTCCAGTAATTTAGTGCACCTTTAAAAAAAAAAACCCGCCTAATTTATGTTAGTGTATCAAAGTGTTCTGGGGCACAGCTCTCCTCCTGTCAAATACAGACTAAACTTAAACCTGAAGACATCAGGTTGATTAAACATTTTGGTGACAAGGAATGGAAAGTGTTGAATGTGTGTTTTTATACTGCAGGGATTCAGATTAAGCTGTCTGTGAATGTTACTCTTTTGGCCACTTGATGTCCCACTCCCAGAACCATTTAAAGCTCTTGAGAGCTTAAATTGTGTAAAAAGAGCACAATGCAAAGAAAAAAAAACAGGCTTTCATGTTTAATCCCAAAACACACAATCATATCTGCTGAGTGAGCTCTTAACCCCTTTCACTTTACAATATCTGTGCTGTGTTACAGTAATGTTTTATATATTAGAGATATTAGAGATAATGCCATGTGAGAAGACAGGGCTTTATGTAACCTGGTTTTAAAAAGTAATTAAAAAACTGAAAATAATCAAACTTATCTGAAACTTATCGGAACAAGGTTGGATTAATTTGTTTAAAGTGGTTGTTTTTCAAGCATTCTTGCACATCTCCATGGAGCCGACTCTTCCAGTGTAGGATTTACTGTGAGCTGATGTGAATGTTTGGATTGGAGTTACAGTACACACCTGGTCTTGGGTCTCTCTGTCCAAAGGAGCATTGAGATAAATGACTCCTTCTCTGCTGATGGTGAAGAGCATCTCTGGAAACTCCCCCTCCAGACTGTACTCGGCCTGGCTTCCGCTCCACTTCACCTGATTCAGCAATAAGACTTTAATGTGTTTGGTCTGTCATTAACTAGGTTTAGCAAGAGAAGAAAACTGACAATCTAAAGTTTTTTTTTTTTGCCTACCTGAAAGAAAATTAGCAGTAATTAATTAGCAGTTGATCATAGACTAACCCTTTGCATTGAAGAGAATTGGTAACCCAACTGCAATGCTAAGCTGTTTATGTGATAAGGAGCCAGCTAAAGTCAGTGACAATGATGGAGAACAGAACCGGCAGCCAAAACTAACAATGCAGGCTTAAGGGGATTTTCCACTCTGCTTTACAACCCTTTGCCAGAAGGCTGCATATTGTCTGAAAAGACCCTAAAAGCCATCAAACGGCACCCAACAAGGACAGGAGTTCAGTTGTAACACAGCTGAAGCTCCCCTCAGGCATGTGTTGACAATGTTCCAGTCTCCACCGCAGCACGTCCAATGCAAAGGTACAGCTCATCAAGTTTCCTGTGCTTTCCTGATATTAGAGCTTGTTGTCAGAGCTTACCTTTTTTTTCTAATCAAGTCGGAAAAATCCATAAAAACCCCTGCCTTGTCCTTTTCATTCTGTTTCGCCTGATTGTAGTTTTAACTTCAGCTACGTCAAGGGCAAACTGTGTCTGTGCATGATCTTGTTAACAATATAAAAAATCAAAATATGAATTACAGAATTAACACAATTTGAAGACAGAATTTTAAAGCAGAAATGCTGCTCTCTAAAATAAAGCTAACATAACACCACATTCACTTGAGCAAGTAGTTCTTTTTTTGGTTTAAGTTAAACTTTGGTGAGAGTAATCAGCGACAAAAGTGGGACATAAAAGTTTCAGTGGTTTGGTTTTAAGCGACAGAGCCAAACCATTTTGAATACGTATGGTTAGAAATATGATATTAGTGTCATTTTCTTGGTGCAGATTTGTTTGGAAACCTTAAATGGTTTCATAAACCATCTTTTAAAAATGTTCTGTCACATAAAAACCTTTCGGCATGCAGCTTAAATTCTGTCAGTCATTGCTTTGTTTGTATTTTTTTTCTTAATATGCTTCATATGGGAAAAAAAATGTCTTAGCCTGACTTTTGGCCATGCCAATGTATTTTTCCCCCAACAAAAACTATCAGTACAGTGATTTAACACAGTGCTTCTACAAAGGGCCCTTTCCAGAAAATGTGTTTTGAGTTTTAATTTTTTAAATTGTCTTGGGGGGAAAAAGCGCTGTGTTATTAAGTTCTTTATTAAACTAAACTCTATTTTAATCTTTGTCAACACCAGATTACACTAATGTTTTGAACTTCCATGAGAAGTTTGTAAGGATACATTTTTTTGTCACTGTTCTGCTTATTTAGCCTTCAATTACAATAGAAAAAAGTTGGCTCTATGAAATTATTTGTCTTTAGGATGTTCCTCCATCCATGATGGTTTCATACATATAGCAGTCAACAGTGTCATCAGCACTGAATGATGTGGTCTACATTAGCATTGTGGCTGTTGTTTTCTATCTCTTGGGGATGATGTCCCGGAAGTCTTCCACATTTTTGATCACTGTGTACCAGGACAAGCTGAACTGGGGGCTTGTATGACAACAGATGTTCAGAAATGTCTTTCTGTCTCCTAAAATGTGTTGAAGTTTGATTTTCTCATACATTGCTTCCCCAACGTTTTCACTCTTCCCATCGTTGTTTTCTTTTGCTTGTATTCCCTCGTCACCCTTTTAGATTTTCTGTGTTTCATCGTTATCAAGGATTTGCAGTCAAGACAAACTCATCACAAAGTTTCCATTGTGAACTCCAAGCTCTTACAACAAGTTGTTTAGTCTAGCTAATCCTGCTCTAGAGTCAAACAGTTTTTTGTTGTTTGTTTCTTTTGACTCCTGTTCGTGACAACAGCAGAGTGAATTATATGGAAATTTCTGAGAAATTTTATACCCAATTCCCTTCCTGATCACTGAAATGAGAAAAAAAATGATCTCAAACTCGTTTGCTTGTATCATATATGCAGTGTGATCATCCATTTGATCTGTTGTAAAAGTGTTCCTTTAGTGTCTTTTAATCATGATAATGTTTTCAGGAAAAATTACAAAACCTGCTGTTTTCTACAAAATGGATTTGCAGAGCACCAGTAGTTCTTCACAAATGTGCCTTTGTTGTGCGGAACTGTTGACATCAACCCATCATCACATCATCCCACTAGCTTACAGACCCTCACAACCCTAAGCTAACATTATCGGTACAACAAGAATGATGCAGTTTTGAGCCAGATGCCAGCTTAGTCGAGGAAAATGAAGATATTCATGGATCTATTTGTCTGCAAGTGGATGCATCGGAATGGAGCGGAGCATGGCGCTTGTGGCCCGCCATCTGTGGCACCTACCTATATAAGCTTTTTACAACTGCATTTTTTGTCTGTGCCTAATTCACAAAAATGTTAATACTCAATAATTTCTTTATATGTGCCCTCCATCAACAGAAAAATGCCACATCAACATGTTAAAAACTCCCAAAACACAGTTTTCACTGGAGTGGATCTTTAAATGTAATCAAGGAATGAAAAAATAGTATCCTTGAACAAAACCTAACGTCCAAGCAAATGTAACTCTTTACGTCATAGTTTTTGGGTTAGTGCCATTACAAAGACAATATGTGTGGTTTCCTGTAACAATGTAAGATCCCACCTAATGACTGAGAAAAGCTGAAGTATGCTGTCCCAAGAATAATTTGTAATGTCGCATTATGATGATGTGAAGTGTGAAAAGTTGCAATTTGTTGCAGCATTCACTCATTCATAAACACTTGTTGGAGACGGCCTCCTGCACTCGCCTGCTTTAAAGGCAACTACTACTCATTTCAAGCAGTTCTATAGAACATAATGAGTTTTTTATAATATCAGTGGCACATTATTTAGAGGTGATGAAAAAATACTCTTGACTTTAACTTTGATTGGAGGTTTGATTTGAGCTCTGTTTATCCTGATGTACAGAGTCGAGCAAACTGATGGGATATTTATCTGGACTCGGTTGATAACAGTTTCATGTTTGGAGAGAAACATGGTGACAGAAGTGCAAAAAAGTATGCCAAGCAGCAAAATGATTTCAGCTTCTGCCGCTCGTTGGTTAGTGTTGCCGTGCAAAATGCAGCATCTGTCACAGCTGAGTAGATGTGTGGAGACAACTGTGCCATTTCTGATGTACAGCATGGGAGGTGGGATGCACAGAGTGGGCGTTTGAGCCTGACTGTCTTCTGGTTGTAATAACAGCAGTTAGTCACCCACTGAGAACAGCATCACTTGACTCTACGTGGGTGAAATGAGGCTTCCCCCAAGTAAGTGTGATGCCAACTGAATTTGGCTTTTTTTCCCTGGGATTTAGAGTCTTGATGCCTAAAAAATGTAACCAAGAAAAAGCTTTTCGGTAGATGAGCTGCAGAATTGAAGAGAAGTTTTTTCTTCCAAGTCTGTTCATTGAGAGGTTACATTTTTGCACAAAAGGATTTGTCATTTTTAAAGTATTTTCTGGTGGTCTACATGAGCGTAAATGAGGTCAGTTGGCAAGAAATGCTCTACAAAAGGAAGTAGTAATTCAAGAATACAAAATCTGGACAAACTGAAAGTGTATTAGAGAGGGAACAGGGATGTAACAGGTAGTGGGTGCACTGGGAGCGGTAATAAGTTTGGTCAAGGGCATGGGGGGCACAAGGCTTTTCTTTCTCCTTTCAGACATTTTTTTTTTTACATTATTTTTTAAATCTTGTCCTGCTTTTTCCTTTAAAGCACTTGTTCCAAATAAAATATTTTCATATCGTATTGTATCATTATAACCTTACAAATAACAGTAATTGTATTTGGTAGATTTGAAAAGACCGCAGACGATATTGAATGTGCTTCACAGCAAAAGCACACATTTTCAGTGGGTGGTAGAGGACGTTTGTGAGATAAGAGGCGGAGGCCGAGTGTGGGGGAGATTGGAGAAAACAAGAGGAGGGGGAGGCTGTGTGTTGTACCTTGTGGCCAAAGCGACCATGAGAATTTGTACAATGCATTTGATTCAGTGACTGAATCATCCTCACAGCCCCTTTTTATTTTTTTGTTTGCACTATTTTAAGCACTGACTGAAACATTTTTTTTTTATTTCTATTCACACATGATTCAATTTCAGGATTTATATCTTTAACAATTATAACTACTGCCGTAAGCAGGATTTTTTTTTCATGTCTTATAAAACAAAGTTATTTATAGACAAGCAGCTTGTATGACTAATGGTGTCTCAAGAAAAAAGTGAGATGGGAGCAAAGATTTACAAAAAAACACTGTTAACCTTAAACCTTTTACACATAGATTGAAGTAATCCGGAGGTAACTTTTTGTCTGACTTGAACACAGCTCAGCTTCTGATAAACAGGTTTAAAAAAGTACAAATTCAAATTATTATATTATAAATAAGCCATTGCAAATGTGTAAGTGTAAAAATGTTCCCAATTACAAAAATTGTCAATAAAACTTGTGTGGTATCTTCAGCGCTGGTAACTTATGTGCTTTTAAAGGCAAAGCCCAAGTGTAATCATCCAATCATTTATTTGAAATACTGTTGTGATTCAATTACCGGTAGATCAAAAAATCAGATTTATGCTTTTTCATAGCTTCTGACGTTTTAGACTAATTTAATGTTTTTTGCTTCAAGGTCAGCCAGGGAAAGATCTTGCTTCATGATAAATAGGAAATGACACAGTCTTGATTTTGAAGTAAAGCAGAACAGCTGGCTAAAAACTCCTGTATATCAGCAAGCCATCGTGGTTAAAGACCCACTCAGATAAAAATGCTTATGTGGCATTTTTCTGATGATAGAGGACATATATTAAGAAAATTATTGCATTTCTGAGTACTTCTTTATTCAAGTTGTTGTGAATCAGGAGCAGACAAAAAAAGGCCATTTGAAAAAGCTTTTAGCTGTGATGTAAGCTATGTCTGCTCCGTTTTGATGCATCCGCTTGTAGATGACCATGTACGTCTTTGTTTTCCTCGTCTGAACTGGCATCTGGCTCAAAACTGTACGGCTGGATAGCTCCAATATCGCTCACCATTTTTGTTGCACCGGTAATGTTCGGTTGGGGGTGTGAGGAGCAGTAAGCTAATGGGAGAATGGGGAAACAGATACCTCTCTCAGCACAGGGAGGGGAACGGGGGCGGGGTTGCCCTGCTTCAACGACCCCGTCCACAACTCGGACGCAAATTTTATTGAGCTACTACAGCTCTGCAGAAATTATGTCCTGGAAAATGACAGGGTTTTTTCTTTTGGCTAAACAGCACCAACCTAATGAAACGACCACTGGGAATACTTTTACAAAGATCAAAAAATGATTAGAGTGGGACTTTAGAAGCTAAAATATGTACAATAATCCAGAGACTAAAATGAAATTTGACATGTTAAAACTGAGACATTCTATTTACTAGGGGGAGTGGATGAGTTACAAGGATTCAGTGAGGAGAAAGTCTAAACGGATATGCAGCTTTTAAAAAGCATTCATAATTTAATACTTGGTCCGTGAGAAGGTGCTAAGAGGAGCTTAAAACAGACACTAGTAAAAGGATACCACTTCATTCAGACCACACAACAGATGGTGTTCTGTTTGCTATCAGAAAATACCAGAGATATGAGTTTGTTAAGGAAATTGCACCATTTTTTCAGTGTTTTATGACAGGAATCACCAAGTAAACTGGCTAGTCTTGCAAATGCAATAAGCTTTTTCTCAGCAGATCTGGATCTGCTGTCTCACCTGGGATATGGGAATTGGGTACGGGCCAGGCAGATTCTCCTGAAGTCGCACAGGGTCGGGCGACGCCCAGGTGTTTCCTGTCACCTCTACAGTAACGGTGCCGGTGGTGAAGAAAGCATTTGCCTTCCCAGCCATGTCCTTCACCATCACTTGGAGCTTGTAACGACCACACATCTCTGGATCCAGAGTGGAGGATCCTGGGAAACAGTTGATCAGAAAGTAACTATATCCAAACAGGTAAGAAATAGACATACATGTGAACACCAAATAATTCCTGTGGAAGCAAATGGAACATGCGGCACATCTGACATAAGAACCAGATTGTGTCGACAATTCAAAGGTATACCGTATACAGTATATAAAAGAAATAACTCAATAGGGATGAGAATATATAAATTTACGTCTTCCCACTCACTGTAATAGATAATCATTATATTTTATGAATCTAATGTAAAATGTGTGTGTACATTGTGCATTACTAGAAAAAAAGTCTATGATTACGAGTAAGCACACATTCAACAAGATGGCATCATCTTTTAACATCTGTTTATTGTATAAATTGATGTCTAAAGTGGGTTCGATATATTGTTTTGTAAATTTTTTTGTTACAGTATTCAATTTTTTTAATACATGAAATAAATCAATAAAATAAAAATCAAATCCTTTATTCTTTCTCTGATTAATGTGACACCAAACATGCTAAAGTGCCTCCTCTTTTGCACATACACAATGTTTTCCTTACATGAAATGCCAACAACAGTAACGTCTAGCTCGAGGTAAAAAATCGTAGCCATGACTGTGAGGGAATCGGATGTAGTGTGGGCTGACAGAACCCAGGAAGTGCGAACATTTTCCAGCATCTGTCAAACTGAAGGAAAAAAGGGGAATACCAGAGCAACAGAAATAGCAGCAGCACACAGAAATGTAGTGTTAGAGTATGAAATATGTCTCTGTGTCACAATTTACTTTCTCCTTTTTCCTCTTTGATAAGCCAGCAGACATTTATGTTGAAGTGATTCTTATAAGAGTTCAAAAACCTTGTCAATGGTTTATAGGGGCACAGGTAGCCTTGGCAATAATTGATGCTACTACATGGGGAACAGATTTTTTGATATGTTAAAAAATTACAATTAAAAAATATATTTTTGTTGTTGTTATTGACCACATTTTAACTACATGTTTTCACTCAGCAGTAATGTAAGTTTACAACAAAGTCGAAGTTTGTTCAAAAGTTTCAGGGTACTGTAATTTGCTGTTTTATGTTTTTTCAAATAGACCAAAGAAATATATTTCACTGTCACATGTTGCATAATAAACATAGAAAGAAAGTGTTTTGTTTTTTTATGTTTTTTTATTTTTCTAAACTCTAAGGTTAGCTGATGCTGTTTTGGGAGGAGCTGACATTGAAAAGGGTTTAGATCCATCTGCTTATATCATGTAAATAATTTTGACTGCAGTTCAATAAAAGCAACAGAGAATAAATAAAAGTAAAACAAAATGTTTGTGACTCTCTTGAAATCTGACCTATCTGAAAAAAAAAGACCATTTAAGACAATTCTTTACAAAAAGGCACAGAAATCTTCTGGATTTTGACCTCTGTTTGGCACTAACCTTCCTCAGTGAGGGAGACCTCTCCAGTGATGGAGTCCATGGAGAACATTTGACTGGAGGGAATTCTGGGAGTTTGTTCCATGAGGCTGAACCGCAGCTCAGCGTGAGCAGTGCTCCGGTCATCACGATCCACGGCTTCCACTTGCATGAATGGGATCCCTAAAAGTCCCAGAGAAAATAGTCAAGTGAAATATGTCTGACAAGTTTAAATAAATAAACTGTATTAAACTAAAATTATACTAATATTAAAAAGTAGAGGACAGTTGCAGGTTCCTGTTGACTGTTCTTTATGTTGCTCTGATTTGGTTTGCAACTCATTACAGCTTATTAATTAGAATTATTTCAATTTTCAGTAGCAGATTTATTTTTCTCCATTTGCAAATGTGCGATGACGTTGCTAATGTATCAAGAGAGAGAATTGTAAGTGAAAGGAAGCTGAGAGTTTGAACTCCTATTCTCGCACCTTTCAGAAGGCCAAGTTGCACGCTGCCTCTCATAGTCTCCTTTTTGAAAGTGGGCATATTGTCATTTTTGTCAATGACACACACTTCAATAGTGAAGCTCTGACGATGCATTGACGTCCGGATGTTTTGAAGAACAGGTAAGGGTCTAAAGGACACCTGCAGAGGAAACAAACACACTATTCAGACACCTTTGAATTGCGTGCTGGAATGAGCTTTCAGGCTGGGTCGTGTCGTAAATAATAAACTACAGACTCATTCAAGAGTGAATGTTAGCACATTTCGGATTGTAGTACTACGCAAAAACAATTTTCTGCACCTTTAAATTTGGGATTTTTATGTGTTGCCTTTTGAATGCCGTTTCGTTTATAGGCATTGATACTGTCCCTGACTTGAGTGTGTATGAATGTGGTACCTGCAGAGAGTAAGATGGCTGTTTCTCTCTGTCCAGAGGTTTTGTGGCATACAGAAACTGACCATCAATTCCAAATATCCCATCCTCATCTCCAGACACCACCAGGTCAGTGTAATTACTTGGAAGGTTAGTGAGCTAAATGAGGGAAAAAATACAGACAATTTGATAACTTTTCAAACTGTAAACAAAGCAACACAATGGAGTAAAACATTACAGTGTTTTATACCAATACAGCTTGTGTTGATGTCCTTGCTCTAAAAAGAAATGTAAGATTTAGTATTCTATTTTATCTGTAAGTGCTCTTTACTTTCTATTCATCATTGTTGACCTAATGAGGTTCAAAATTCTTTTTTAGATCATTCCGTTGATCGATTCAGTTATAATTCAATACAAATTCTATCAGGTGAGAAAGGTGGTGTTCCACCAACACCGCATGGTGCAAGTGACATTGAATGGTAATGCTGTCTTGCGTTGGTAGAAACACTTTAAAATCCCTGGATAGAAAGGCCAGAAGAGCAGTGCTGACGTGTGGATGAGATGTTTGTCATGATGGATTTTGAAGAACAGTCTTGGCTGACATGTCTGTAGCGTCACAGCTTCATACCCATGGTAATTTTAGAGTGGTACACTGGTGTGGCGGTCCCCCTTCTTAAAAAATAACTAAGAAATTGTGTTTTCTAAAAGTTCTAATTCTCCTTGTACTGTTTTTTCCAAGAGCTGGCAACGAGAATTCAATATTTTGGGCACAGTCTCATGCTGGAAAAGCTGGAGGAGGTTGCTGATTAGTAGGAAGTCTGGTCATCCTTATTGAGGCTGTTCTGTCTCCGTAATCTCACCCACAAGTGGAAGACAACGCATAGATGAACTTAAATAAATGTCTTGACATGAATAGGTAGCATTTTAGTTAAATGTATTTCAAATGTTTTTCAAAATTTGGGTTAAATACTGTGATGACATTAATACCTTTAGAGATTTGACAATTAAAACATTTTAAACTATAGGATTTGCTATTAAATCTGCCACTAATCTATGATTGTGATCATTAAAGTAAAAATTCCAAAGCAGTTCATGAAAAGCTTTGATTTGACTCACTTCCAAGAAAAGAAAAAAACGTCTTAATTTCTTTTTTGGCTTCACTATTTCCGGTCTGGCTTTGCTTCCCTACTATGCCAGGATTCTGTTCATATTCCAGCACCCTTAAGGTCTAGACGTGCATGCCGGGTAATTCCATCACTCCAAATATACAAGATATCTGTGTGAGCTTGCACAGTTTTGGTATTCTCCCTGAGATGGACATTGCAAGATTAAATAACAGGGAGGGAGAAATGAATTGATGGAGAGAGAGTGGGTGGACAGACAGCCCATTCAAAGGGAAAAAGAAAGTGCCACAACGGTGGTACTCATTCTCATTGAACTCCAAAATACTACAAATGTGTCCATGTTTACAGAACTAACCTTTTGAAATTTCTAGAGGATAAATCACAGCAGCTCTTCTCTGACAAACAGAAATGCATTGAAAACATTTTACCTTCAAAAAATCAGAGGCAAATTTGACATCCCTTCCATATTATAGCACCAATAGGAGTTATTATCATCAAAACCAGCCATTGATATGTCATCCTACTGACGCTCGGTCAGACAAAAGACTGACTATATGACTAGGTTACGAGATGTGATAGCGTCATGAATGACAACACCCCACCTGCCACCCAGCTGGACTAAAAGCAGAGGCTGGGTCTGATGCCAGAAAGGCGCTGCGAACATGCCAATTATAGATTAGAGATGACGACAGCATGTTCGAACAGCTTTATCCTTGAGTGCAGGAAAAAGGTAAAAAGAAAAATAGACGCAGGCCACTTCTGATGTCTCATTTTTATTTTCTATCAATAGAGCAATTTCGTCATGTTTTGACCATGAAGCGAGGTACACGTATTTCAAAAAAGGCAACTTTGTTTTATTTGAAAAAAATGTACTTTGCAAAACACTTATTAGAAAAGACCAAATATGAGTTCAAATGTATGTTTTTGACATTTTGTGAAGATAGCCACTGTCTTAGGTTTCTAAAAATTGTGTTTATTATCCATAAAACTCCACAACCATCACTGAATGAGACTCAGGTATATAACAGGCATGCATTAAAAGGAAAGAGCTTACCTTAGCAAGATACCATGGAAAAATGCCATCATAATTTTCAGGAACACCAATTTTTACATTTGCCCCAGAGCATGGTGCGATTGTGTACGGCATCGCCAACTGTAAAGTCCAGGGAGACCAAAGGTGCTTTAGTGTTGGTCATGATTGTTTTAGAGGCAATAATATGCTCACGTGAGCATGAAAATATTAAAATACAATGATAATGACAAAAATCTTACAATGAGAGCTGTGATGAGCATTGGTGCAGCTCCACTGTCAGCCATGTGGCCCCTGAAAATTGTCATGGTCGCAGTATTTCAGACAAATTCTGTCCTGTTACTCATTAACCCTCTTTTTGGATTCAACTGATACACAATGATTTCACACTCTCCATGCATGACCATTGCAAAGTCTATTTAAAGCAAAGTCTGACCCTCCTGTGCCGTCAGGAACCCAGATGACCGATTCCATCAATTTGATTCAGCACAATGTCATCAAACGCGCAGCTATTTATGTTACAATTGAGACAAATAATAAAAAAAACCCTTATCTGTAATTTTGATGACATCAATAATGATAATAATCACAGTAATGCGTCAAATGCTTCATCCGCACAACCAAAGCCTCTATAACAGCTAAACTCTGACTCACAAAAATGGACTCTTGGCAACAGAGACCAATAATACTGACAGCTGAAAGATCCAAATTGTACAGCAGCTCCCAAACAAAGATGCTTCTTCTTACCCCTTCTGAAAGCGTCTGCCTGTCTTGCTAGAGGTTTGTGAGAACTTCAAATCGGATGGAAAAACTGAGTTCTTGTACTCTTTTTGTGGGTTAATGGTTAACTGGCTTTAAATTAAAAAAAAAAAACTACTACCCTTAACTACCCTCTTTCCTTCCTTAAAAAACAAATGTCCAGTGAGGTTCCATTCCACCGGTGGACTTGAATATTTATGAGTTCGCTTTAAAAACAACTACCTGTCTGTTGTACTCTACTGATGAAATATTGACATAGGAAAAGGAAAATTTTTATTTTGAAGTTTATTTAGAAACAAAGTCAAAGTAAACAAAACATTTTTGTTCATTTCAAGGTTCACAAGACTAATATATAACTTATTGCTTTACTCATACATTCACAACCTGTATTCAGTGTATTTGAACAACAAACAGTAACTGAGATTTACTTTTGATTCGCTCTTGATAACTTGGCCAAGGTACGAACCTGCGCACCATGTTTCAAGTAAATATGATTCCAGATAACCTAGTAATGTAATCTCAGAGTGGTGAGATGTTTGCTGCCTTCAGCTTCTCTCATATTTACACAAACCTGTCCACCAAAACATCACGACTGTTCAAAAACAAGGCAATCTTTGCAACCCATTGGATATAAGATTTTGACTTTGTCAAACCAAAGGTTCTTCTTGTCATTGCAAAATGTTTAAGGCAGATTATTAAATCAAATACCATGTTTGCAAAGTTTCATGCAGGTTATCACCATCATCAGGATATGACTTTTAAACATGAGCCATTCTGTATCATCATCTTTTGTATTCACTTTAAATGAATGTCTAAAAACAAAAAAATATATTTTGTACAGCTCTATTAGTCCTTTAGGATTAGTGTTTAAACACACACAGCATCAGGTCTTCAGAGGCCAAAAGGAAACGAAAAAAACAAGTCTTTATGTCCCGTGTGTCGCTCAGAGAACGGTGAGGTCATGGCAGGACTTTGACTTCTGCCTAAAAGCCATTTTCTTGTTCTTGCGTGCGACCATGCGCCCCAGAAACCGTTTGGCCTTCTTGCTGATACTCTCCCTGCGCCTGCAGTTGGCCATGCGTCGTGCGTTCTCCTCTTTGCTGTCTTTCCTCAAGCGGATCTGTCTGACAATGCCCTCGAATAGATCCTGCACGTTGTGGTGAAGAGAAGCAGACGTCTCGATAAATTTGCAGTCAAACACGACTGCACATGCGCTTCCCTCTGCAATGCAGCAAGAAGAAAAAAAGAAGATTAGAAGAGGTGTACAGTTACAAGGAACATCATTTAACAGGTAAATTCCCTAATCTCTGGGCTTTGTGGCAGCTAAACTAAGAAATTCTGCTTTGGTAAAACTTATGAAAGCTTTTGTTTATTGAAAGTTTCTACAGGAATGAATGAATTTGATCAACTTGTTAAATACATTTTTGAAATTTTCTTGTTTTTTGCAAACTTACCATCCACAGAAACTTCTCTGGAACGCACAAGGTCACTCTTGTTGCCCACAAGGATTATGGGAATGTTTTCTGACTGCCTGGCGCGTCGCAGCTGAATGCGAAGCTCTGATGCCTTCTCAAAGCTTGATTTATCTGTCACTGAGTACACAATGATGTAGGCGTCACCCATCCTCATGCACTGGTCCTTCAGCCACTGGCTGTTATCCTTTAAAACATAAGGAAAACACTTAAGAACAAATCCCAAATGTATGATTGGCCCAAAGCATTTTAAGTAAATGTAACATCCATCAATGTGTAAGTCACTGTGTAAATAATGCATGGCTCTCACCTGCTCCCAGATGTCATACAACAGAATAGAAGCCTCTTCTTCATCCACCACAAGAGATCTGTCATACGTGTTTCCTGGGGAGGAATACATAAATACTGTGTTACAAACGGATATTTGACACTAATAAAAGCATGATTAGCATGCAAATTTGTATTAAGGTTTTAGATAAAAACCTCATGATGCCAATAAAAGATGTTTTATATTTAAATATGTTGTTGGTAGTTTTTTTTCTGTTGTTGGTGAGCTGTTTTGCTCTTTAACAAAATAATAAAATGTATATTTGTATTCTTCATATCAAATGTGTTCTTGATGTTTAAAAAACAGAATATACAAATAGAATATCATAGAATTAAAATATTGTAGAATAACATAGAACTTAAGTTTGCGCCTTTGTAGCTGCGCAGACTAAATGACTCCCTACATCAAAATTGCACAGACTTAAGTGAGTACCGGTATTTGTCTGTGTGGGATGTTTGTTCTGATGACTCATTTTCGGCAGCATCATGTAAGCCTACCTGCTTCATCGTAGTCGTGACCGACATCCTCAACTCCTCCAAAAACGCGCGCCAGGCTGGATTTGCCGACGCCGTGCTCCCCGAGAAGAACCACTTTGTACACTTGGGATTCCGCCTCGCTGCCGGTGGAGATGACAGAGTCGGAGGAATCCGAGGCGCAGCTGCCTCTGTGCTCCTCGCTGGGGGAGTAGGACGAGCAGCGCAGGAGGTTGGACAATTCGTCCGTTTGTCCCGTCTGCGGTGTCGTTGCGCGCAGGTCCCGGTCGTCCACCGGCATGCTTCTCCTGTGCAGGTTGGGGAGGTTGACTGGAAACGGGACACTCCCTCTTCTCTTGTCCATATTCCGCAATTTGTCACCCTTATTCAGAGTCATTGTGCTAAAACAGACGATCTGTGGATAGATTAGCCATGCGTTAATGTCTCAGATCACATCCATAAAGATACAAACATTTCATTAGCAGAGTAACGGAAAATAACCCAAATTGCTTTAACATAAAAATGTATTGACTTCTATAAACTCAAATTTAAAACTGAAAGTTACAGTCAAGTTTGAGATCCCATCATAAAAAACACTTACTGTATGTAGATGCTGGCAGATAAATCCAACGACGGCAACCCAGTAATCCTTGGTGTAAAGAACGGTTGTAGCGGGAAAAGCAGGTTTGCTTTAGTCTGATCAGGGTCGCTGCTCAGCCTTTGTTTATAAAGAGACGGAGTGACGTCGGCAGGGATTCGCCCCGGAGAGTCAGCTCTCCGTTTATTGCAGTGGTGCGTAACTGTAACATCATAGAGGAGGGGCGGGGGGACTTGACTGGAAGAGCAGAGGAATCTCCCTTCCGCATCGCCAAATGGAGCGCACTGTTGAGGGGGCGGTTGGACGAGAATCTTCGAGGAGGGAAAGCCCAGTGATGCCACATAAATCTCTAATATTTAACAATTTGATCAATTAAGAATAACAGCCAGATGTCTGAGGGCGCAAAACATCAACACAATATTTTTGTTGAAATTTCATTCAAATAAGGACAGAGCCTTTATTTAAACAAATTTGGGAATTATTTAATCTTTTTATGACATTTATGCTACTTATTAATTTCGTATTTAAATTACATTAACAGTCAATTTGTTTGATCTAAGTGCCTGATGAAGCTTTATGCATCATATTTGTTTCTGCACACGCAGCATCTGTTTGTCATTCATCCCAATGCGCACCACCCGTTACCAAAACGAAGCGCAAACACAACCCATTTCTAAGGTTACACGTCTGACCTCATGATACTACTCTGAATTATTGGCTTCCTGATCCATGCTCGGAATTAACGTTCTTTAAAACGTCTGGGCTGTGTAATAGAAGAAAACTCGCCCATGTCAGGTTTCCTCCTACGCGTGCATCTGTGCGCGTGTGTGCTTCTAATTTTGGCTCCAGCAGGCCAATGTTTCGAATAAATTTTCTTGCAGCGTCTGACCTCCAGCAGGACACCCTCTATGGCAGGCCATTTTAACATTAAAAGGCTAGACTGGATGTGTGTTGCAGATATCTTTATTTGAGTTTTGCCTAGTCAAAAAGAACATTTCAGATATCCGCAACTACATTCTTCCTATCCGTAATCGTAATTTTAGATATCCTCAAAGATATTATTCCTAGGACAAATGACATCACTTTCACCATTCATTTGTATGGGGTTTACAATTACAGATATCTACAATTCAGTTGCAGATATCCACTTCATGAATTACGGATATCTGTAACTGAATTGTAGATATCTGTAATTCAAGTTTCAGATATCTACAATTTCATTCTTACTAGTCAAAACTCAAGTTAAAGATATCTTTAATTCAAGTCAATTTAAGATATCTACATGTTCCTTTTCAGATATCTTAAATTAAGTTTTGACTCGGCGAAATGACGTTGTAGATATCTGTAACTGGAATTATGACTAGTCAAAATGACGTTGTAGATATCTCAAACTGGAGTTAGGGATAGTCATAATTTAATTGTAGATATCTATAATCAAGTTACAGATATCTTGAAATGAAATTTGAATAGAGATATCTGAAACTTGAGATATCTGTAATGTTCATTCAGGATAGTCAAAATGTAATTACAGATATCTTGAATTAGAGTTTCGACTAGGCAAAATGATGTTACAGATATCTGTATGCAAATTAGGTCCGCATCGCACTTTAGGGGAGGAGCAGAGTGTGTTGTTGTAATCATTCAAATCGCACCTGCTAACTTGTAATTGGCACTGATTAGCACCATGTTGCAGCAGTACGACGGGGTTTTAGGACCAGTTTACAAAAAACGTTTTGTTTTCTTTAATTACAACTTTTATCTCGTACATTTAGGAGATAAAAGTGTTGTGGAGTGTGTGTCTGTGCGCGCGCGTATGCGTGTGTGGTGCACCCAAATAATGTGCATCCACATTTGGTATTTATTTAAAATTTAAAAGCCATTATTTTGTAGTAATTAAAATAATTAGTCTTGAATGCATTTATTAAAAATAGTCTGTGGAAAAAAAAAAGAAGATAAAAAGGTACTATATTATGAGTCTGGTAGGCGGAACCTTTGACACTCGCAGCGCCTCCAAGTGGCCGAAGACGGATCAACTTCCTGTTTCCGTCAGAAGTGATTTGGAGATTGAAAGAGTGTTCGTGTCGTTTCTGCTCTGAGACTCGTTTTATATTTTCACAGGTTAGTATGTGGTTTAAACCCAGCAGATGAAAGCCCTAAGCTTTGGTCCACTTCCCAGATGATTTTCAGTGTTGTTCAATTTGTAATTTTGATGTAAACTGGGGAAGTTTAATTCAGTTTCGGCGGGAAAAGCCGGACCGGAAGTAGCGGGTGTTATCGCGCTAGCTTGTTTTCACAAGACAGGATGTTGTTAGCTCGCGCTAAATGAGCTTGTATTGCCATAGCAACTATGCAAACTAGTTGGATCCATTACTGTGTTTGTTTTATTAATTTTGTAAGATTCCTGACGTGACTTTAAACATGTTTAAAAGCAACAGAAACAATGACTTTTGTAACAGTTGTAAAGGGATGAAAGTTTACAGATTTATTGTTCTTTTATTATTATTATAAGTTTATATTTCTAACAGTGCAATGTCCAGCATTTATAAGCTAAAACAATATGCTAAAGTAACAAAAACAAAGAAGTATTTCCTTTGTTTGTGCAGACTACAGACGTTAAAGTGAATTAAACTTATGTGATTCTTGTGTTTAGTTTTGAAATTTGAAATGTAATGTATTTGAAAACAGAGAGTAATTACTGATGTGAGATATTTGTCAGATATTTAATTTAGACTTGATTTAGAGGTCAGATTGTACATTGGACAATTACATGCACTGAATTGAAATTGTAAATGTGTTGAAACATTTAAACAGAAGTGATTTGGAGATTGAAAGAGTGTTCGTGTCGTTTCTGCTCTGAGACTCGTTTTATATTTTCACAGACACAATTCTTTTTGTTATTGTGGTCGCCGCACCCGGGACCCGTAACACGTGCGTGTGCGCGCGCGCATGCGTGCGTGTGTGTGTGCTGAGATGGGGGTGAGCAAGGAGCGGAGGTGTGTGCGTTGATACTGTGTGTTCGGAGGACGGAGCACCGTAATAAAAAGAAGGTGTCCCCCCCCCCCAGAATAACTGTTTTGGAATCGTTCTTTATCCGCACTGGAGGCTTAGGTTTAGGGTTCCGATCAGGAAAGTGAACCCCGAAGAAGAATCGCCTTCGGCGGAGGAAATCTACCCTGCGCTTCTGACCGCGATCGGAAAGAGAGAAAAGAAAAGAGAAAAACACCAAGTCTTCTGTTTATCGGAGCCTAGCTTTATTTCCGGATAGCTTTAACCGAAGTGATTCTGGACCTTTTGGCGACTCAAAATCAGATTATTGTCAGTGGAGCGGGCTTTCCGGGGTTCGGTGTCGGTAAAGCGGAGTTTTATCTGTTTAATAAGGAGCTCAGAGACACATTTGGGTGCAGAGAACCGCTGCAGCCTTTATTTTCCTTTTCATTCACATATCCTGAAGTTCATCTGTCACCTAATGTCATGAACCTGTCATCCGAACACCAATGCGGAAGTAAACAGTGTTACATACACCTCTCCTCCAGATGAAACGTCCCGATCCAACATAAAACAACAAAGACGAATGAAAGTAGTCTGTTATATTAGCATTACAACGTTGAAAATGCCAAAAAGTGCTCCTCCACAGACGGAAGCGTCACAGAAACGTAGAGATCTTGTCTTTAATGGAGAAAGAAATGATTCAGGTGGACATCTGCAGGGACACTGACGGCTTCGGGCTGCAGAGATCCTGCAAACCACCCACCAATGAATAAAACATGAATAAATCATAAATCAAACTAACGAATTTCCAAACATTTAGAACGTTATCAATAAACATTCAGCTCTCCTCTTCAACAAAGTTTAGTCGGTCTGCTGCTGCTGTGTGGCGTTCACCTGCTGCTCATCATGCTCACTTCCACTTAATATCGTAAATTTAATTTAGGACTTAAAATCTTTTAATTTTACTGTTTTTGGTGGCCCTAAATCTCCGTCGTAGAGCAGCCAGCGGGCGAAGCGATTTTTAATCGTCTTTTTAATGCTGCACCCCGTCCGTGCAAGACAGGAGGAGCTAGTGATGATGACGTTTGAGATATCTTTAACTGTCATTCTGCCTAGGCAAAACTGAATTACAGATATCTACAATTGTCATTTAAGATGTGTGACGAGTTGAATGTCGTTTTCAATGACGTCATTGCAGATATCTGTAATTCAGTTTTGACTAGGCAAAACTGAATTATAGATATCTCTATCGGTCGTTTCGACTAGTCACAATTACGTTACAGATATCTTGAATTACAATTCCAACTATCCAAAATGTAATTACGACTAGTCAGAAATACGTTGCTGATATCTACAATGTTCATTCCGGATAGTCAAACTTAGCCTTTTGATGTTAAAATGGCCTGCCATACACCCTCACCCTTTCAGCGTGTGACGAGTCCAGGCTGCAAATGACAGTGCGTGACGTGTTGCTGCCCTCCTGTGGATTTTTCTTGAATTACACTTACACCTTGTGAACTTTGACCCACTGCTGAAAGGACGCTAAAACTGTTCATGTTAGCAGGTGCAAAATAATTTTATCACATAGAAAAAATACACATTAAAACACATTTTTTCTCTTATTTTATTCATTTGGAAAACAATAACAGATTTCTGTGTTTTAAACATCCATCTTCAGTAGTTTGTTCGGTCGCAGGAGGTTCAAAAATCGTGTTTAATGGAAGCGATTATCCTCACAGGTGCCTAAACGTAAAAAACCGGAAATCCTCGCCGTGCGTTTCCGATGCGCATGCGCATGTCTGTGGAGTGTTCGACCTCTACAACAGACCTGGTGAGAGCTAGCCTCTTCTTCTCAAAACTAACGCGTTTGTTTTGACATTTAGCTGTGAAGTTTTTATTGATCACCTTACATCTTTTTGCAAATACTTACAGCAACGTTTTAGTTTTTTTTTTCTTTTTAGCTTGCTGTTAGCTTGTTTGGTAAAATTGAGTGATTGTCGCAACTGACCTTACTACTCGACTCGACGGTTTTCCTGCTTTCTTCTGGTAACACTATTGATGAATTTTTGTCACCTTTTTTTTTAACGCAGTTATTTTAAAGTTTTCTGCGGCGGCTGACCTGACCACCGAGGAGCTCCTTCGTGATGTATGCCTGTGCTAAGTTCGTCTCCACGCCCTCTCTGGTAAGTTTGAATGAATGACTGAGCAAATGTCAACCGGCTGCTTAATCTGAGCGTGTTCGACAGCAGAGCAAGGAGGAGTATAACGTATGTTCAGCCGGTCATAAGGTGTTTTTACAGAAAAACTAGCAACAAGGGCTGGTTGCTAACGCTGTGAGCTAGCAGTGAGACTTAGCCGCCTTGACCCTCTGCTAAAGTCAGCTCACTGACTCCCGCAAGGACAGTTAGTCAGATCGACTCGAGGTGTTCACTGGGATCCGGAAATATTATTATTATTTTTTTTTTACATTTTATTGTTTGAACTCAACATCACATTTAAATATGTATAGTGTAACACAGTCCCCTCAGATCAAAAACTGGTCTGTAAATGAATTAATTATTTCAGCCACATGATGTCAGTGTGTTTTTGGTTGAAAAAAAAATACTGGACACACTCGTTGCTTGTGATTTGTGTTGCTTAATACATTTGATTAAGTATTTATTTACAGATTAGAATGTTGGAAGCAAAGGATCAGGGTATGACTGGAATTTGAAGGGCTTCTCTGTCTTCTGACAGGTCCGTGCTGGATCTCGGGCACTTTCCAGACCAGTTTCAGCATCAGTCCTGTCAGACACCTGGAGAGCAGAGGTGAGCATCTCTGTTTTATGAAATAATTTTTTTGCAGGTTCGAGGGAGGTGGGCACTGAGCAGAAACAAATGACTCAAAGACTGCAAGCTAGAATAAAATGTGTCTTTTTATTCCCCGCTTCAAAACAGTCATACAACATAACACAGGAGTTTAAGCCATGCAGTTTCAACAGAAAAGAATCATCTGCCCCTACCGTGACACACGGACTGGAGAGCCAACAGTCCCGATAGAGTGGCTTGAAACAAACTCCGGCTGGGCGTTCGTACGTAACCCACAGCAGACTCTGAGTCAAATTAGGATTACCTATCTTATATATTCTTTGATGCAAAGGTCAGCCCGCAGGGATGGATGGCCAGTCCCTCCCGCAAGCTCACCCTGCACGTAGGCTAATCATAAACATGTCAGAATGCTTTCTACAGAGCACTCCCTTTTATGGGGAGAAACTTTATATTAAACATTCCTTTTGGGGCCCAGTCATACAAACACCATAAACATGTCACGATATTCTCCTTTTTTGGTGTTAGCTATAGAACCTTATTTAAGAGGTTACATAACATTACGAAAGAGTTTGCATAAGTATTCCTTTTTTGGATGGTCAGCCACAGAACATTTTATAGAACACATCTTTAATGCAGGGCAGAAGGCTCCCCCCCCCTACCTACAGTGCATTATCCACCTCAATCTCGTTGAACAAATTGCTTGCATTTTTCCACACAGGTGAGTCTGAAAGTGTCACAGTTTTTTAGTAGTCTTCTGCGTCTTCAGGTAGGATAAACACATGTCGAACTCGGACGGTACGGAAAGATTGCATATCGCTGAGAGGAAAAAACAGTGAATTAACTGCATTTTGATTAACAAGTTATTCAGTCAATGATGAGCCATAAATGCCATTATCAAGTTATTTTTCCAGTTTACAAACAAATTTGTTTAGTTATGGAAAATAGTTTTCATACAACAAGTGATTTAAACTGGAAAAAACTTTAACATGTATGAATAAATCAAATCTTCCAGAAAAGCAGCCCCCTCCCCCTTAAAATACAAGATATGGCTTCAAAGGAAAATTGTTCGACGTTTAAATCCAGTTTGCATTTTGATTCATCCAAATTTTAAACTCATTCCTCTGAATGTCCTAAGGCACGCCTCATTATCACAATAACATATCTATTACATCAAAGGCCTTGCTAAAATATGAAAATGACTTTTGTTATTGAAATTAGTCTCATTTTGGAGAAATATTACTGGTCTCATAATAGCCAGACACATTTCCTTTGGAGGGTCAGACATTCTGGAGGAACGAGGAAGGAAATTAAGGTCATTCTCAGGATAGAAAGTCACATGTGCTTTAACAGGAGGGATTTTTTTTAAATATAAAATTTAGCGTAAAGATTCAACTGTTTGTCTGGACTGGTCTTTAATAAATTATTTTTCCAAAGTCACAGTAATAATCTTAACATTGGACGGCAACACCTAAGTAGCTCACAACAAGGGGAATGGCTATTTTTATGTTTCCTTTGACAGTTTTTATTCTCCTCTCACCTCCTTATCACTTTGCTTTATTTTCAAACCCAGCCCCCTAAAACCCTGAAAGTAGCAGGTCCAATCCGGTTTCCAATCCGGTTTGTCTTTGTGTTTCAGACTGCTCCACTGCTGGCACCCCAGAGGATCGCAGCCTCCCAGCAGCAGGTGGCGGTGCGAGCTTTCCAGACCAGCGCTGTGAGCCGAGACATTGACACAGCCGCTAAATTCATCGGAGCTGGAGCTGCCACCGTGGGAGTAGCTGGGTCTGGAGCTGGAATCGGAACGGTGTTCGGAAGCCTCATCATCGGATATGCCAGGTGAAAATTGTGTTCATCAGCTGACCACATCGCAATTTAACTTTTTATTATTCATGGGTGTGTGTTTTTTTTCCTAAATCCCGTTGTTTTAATAATGACTTTTTGTCAAAAGGAGATTTCTGGAATCTTGTCTTTCTGTAACTCAAAGCATTTTTGTACCAGATAAAATGATCCCCCTGTTTAAAGTGAACAATTGTTATTTTCAACAAACAATTTGAGTTTGTTCCAAAGCTGGATGTGTCTGCCATGTCTCTGAACTTCATCAGAGCTATGATTTCTCACAGAAATGTTTGTTCTTCTCTCAACAGGAACCCTTCCCTGAAGCAGCAGCTTTTCTCTTATGCCATCTTAGGCTTTGCTCTGTCCGAAGCTATGGGTCTCTTCTGTCTGATGGTTGCTTTTCTTATTCTCTTTGCCATGTAAACCAGTTTGGCAGCTCAATGTCAGCAGTGGTTAGCAGGCTGAACAGCTGGATGATTTCAGCTCCGTGTTGCTCATTCTTGTCAATGTCTCTTTGAAGAAAGGGATTTGTGCAGCGTAAAGATCTCTGCTAAACTTTAACGAAAAATGGCTCTGAAGTATTGTATATTTAATCAAACATTTTTGTTAACATGCAACCAGTCCCACAATAAAACATTTAATTCTGTACACTTCTTTTTTGGTTTTTCTTTTTTTTCTTTCTAATTTCAAAGATTACAAAGTCCTTATTATGAGTTGATATTTAGCATTGTGTTGATTTAAAAAGAAAAAGAAGAAACTTAAATGATTTAACCTCATGTGACTTGAGAACATTAATTTGGTTTTGCAGAATTGCAATCACCGATCTGCAGATCCCACAATCATCTGAAAGTCCTACATTTATAGTTCCAGAAAGACAAAGTCCATCAAGCAACGCAGCCAATGAAATCATGTCAAGTTCCAGCATCAGCTTGGCTTAACACATGCATTTTCATGAAAATCTTTTAGTTTAACATCTATTCACGTATATAATCTGTCAAATATAAAGCTACAAAGAACTATAAATTAATGATCATAAATAAAAACTAGGGGGAAAAACTATTTCCCTGGGAAATTGCAATGTGTTGGAGCAAAAGCTAAAGCTGTTCTAGTCAATTTAAAGAGGTCAAGTGTGCTTTATACTTTATGCCTGTTAACTCAGTGACACAAGACATGTAAAACAGAAATTGTCAACATTTTGTAGAATTCTTGACTAAAACTACAGGAAATGCAACAATTTGTTCAAAAAATAAATAAAAAATAAAGCAAATATACTAATTTTATGAATAAAATAAAATAATTGTGAGGAACTCAAGGACATTTTTCTTACGTAGTCTTCTTTTATTTAAACACAATCAGTTCTTAAAATGGTAAACACAGTAACACTCTTGGTTTTGAAAACAATATATTTTCTTTATTTTTGGGTCTTCTGACGAATAAAAAAAGAAAACTAAGAAAAAGCCCTCTTTTCTTATAACTGAGGTGATCATGTATAAGTGCGATGTAAATGTTTTTTTTTTCCTTTTCAGAACCCCTTCTGTTTCAGCCCAGCATCCCTCCAATACGAGTAAAAAAAACAACTTGTATATTATGTAACACTGAACCACAAAACCCAGGGAATTATTCTGAGCTGCAACTGAAAGAAAATATGTCAAATCAGTCACAACCCTCCAGAAAACCCAATTTATTCAGCATTTCTTTTCATTCCTAAAGTTAGCTGATATCAATATAAAATATTTCAAAATTTTACAGTTAGGGTTAATACATTTTAAACCCAGGTTGCCAAATTTTACTTGAGAAAAAATAAAATAAAATAAACTACCGTAAATATAATGTAAACAAGCCATCCTCTAGAATGCACCGTGATGTTGAGGACAGAGACATTTGTCTTGACAGCCTCCTCTATAGCTCTCACAACAGTCCAATTCTCTCTTAGCAGGTCTATACTGCTGCCAGAAAACTTTCGTAGTTATTTTTAATGGCAGGTTTGACTATAGAATAATAAATAACAGACAGGACAATTTATGACGGTTTCATTCTTCTCTGCCACAAAGGAGTGTTTCAAGTGGAAAAGTTCCCAGGAGAAGGAAATCTTAGAAAGGTGTCAAAAGGTAAAAAGTTGGAAAGAAATGATGTAAAAATAAAAATAAAATAAAATAAAAATCATCGATATAAGTAAAAATAACATTGCAGCATTAACGTAAACGTGTTGAAAAGGTGATAAAGGAAACAAATAGCAAAGTGCATTGATAGCTTTTATTATAGAAGAAATGCATGTGTAGCTTTTGAAAAGCTGGATCAGAGTCTGCATCATTTCATGTCTAATAGAGGCAAGACAAAAATCATTTCTAGCCATAACTGTTCACTACCATTACTTTCACACTCTCAGAGTCAGAATGTATCTTCTATTCAGTTAAGGAGTTGATATGGGAGCACTTGGCAATGTGTTAACTGCATGGTTCTACCACACACCTATATGATAACCACTGTAACATTATCAGAACCCTTGTGAATATGTAGAGAATGTCTACATGTTGTGTTTTATGATCAAGAAATGCACACCAGAAAGTCTTGTACTCCAACCACTTTGACCCAGCAGAGCTTTGACAGCATCTGGTGACTTGACACACCTAAACAACATTAAATAAAGGTCAAATCGGACAGTAAACATTATTAAAACTTTGAGGAATTTGTCCTTACAGAAGTCAGTGCAGCAGTTTAACTTTCTCAAGCAGATGCTGCTTATTGATCTAAAAAATGATATCACATCTGCTGGTATCTTAGAGATTCACATCACAGACTGAATTATTTTATTCAAGAAAGAACGAGAGAAGCCCCTTATAATAGACGATGTGAAGCCAATTAACTAGAAAAATTCTATTCTCTGAAAAAAAGTTGAAGCATGAACAACCAGATATTTTCTACTGCTAAACTACGGCTGTCAGTCCAACAGCTAACATCCTACACATAACACAAGTTGGCTCAATGAACCTGCTTTACTATTGAATATGCAATGAGTTTCCTAATATCACAAATGTTTATGCAAATTGTGTGCTCATGCAGACAAATGTTACCATTATTTGGATTTTTTACAACTCTTGAATTGCAGGAAAACATGAAATAAATAAGGTGAAATGATCCATTGCCCCTTTTTTGTTCACTGTTCCCAGATCTTCCCCTGCTCAGTTAGGTTCAAGATTATCATTCATTGTTAAAGTCATGCATACAAATTACCAATAAACAAAAATATAACATATGACATGATAAGACATCATTGTATTATTGTGAATTAACAAAAGTGCATGAGTGTTTTCATTCTTTACCGATGGGGAATCAAGGCCCAAGTGGAACTAATACACGATGGCCTTTTCCGGGGGAAAGGTTTTAGTGTCGGACCGCCACAGACGATCATTTATTAAATATTTGTCCGAGTTAAAGTGAATAATAGAATGGACATGGGAGTTGTGTTGGGTTATTACACGGTCCCTGGTTAATAAATATGCGACAAATAATCCGGTTTCCACTACTGTTGCCAAAACCTGTGTGGCGCCTTTGCTCATTTAGGTGTCACACCGGTTCTGATCATCATGCTGCTGTACAGCAATCTGAGGGAGAAGGAGAAACCCAAAACAAGGTGAATTTTAGAACGATGATAGTAAGGTTGACTTTTGGATATTGGGGAACATGTTTTTATTTGTTTCTTGTGATACGTCAAACGTTTTGGACAAAACTATGTGTAGTAAGGGCGGCAAACCTACCAACTAAACATTAAAAGTAACATTACTCACCAGTGGTTACAGTTTAAAAAAATACATTTTCTCATAAAATCTATAATTTAGTTTCTTTGTTTCATAAAATGTCAATGTGAATGCTTAGGTGTATTAAATAATACATTATTTTGAGATTGTCTGCAGTGTTTTTTGCTTATCTTGTTTTTTTTCTACTCATTTTTCTTTTAGTAATGTTAATTATTTTGGTATCAGAACATTCCAGCTTTTTCTTAAATATCCTTTTTAGCCTTCAGATACCTTAAAGAATTGGATCGTGTGTAAAAATCCCTTGAATGACTTAAAATCTTCAGATAATATGTTGTCAATATTTATATAATAACGAAAACAACAACAAAATCCTGATAATTCATCATTATCTTTGCAGTTTTGGCAAATACTGCAGTATTTGTATCACCGATTACTATTGTTTTTGTTTTGTTTTTTTGTCATCTTTTTTTCAACCTCCTGTCCACAGCAGACGCCATCTTCTATTTGAGCATATAGTTTTCTAATTATCCGCCTTTGCCAACATTTAGCTGTATTGACCTTCTATATCTAACTTAGCATCAAGCTACAGTGAATTAAATGAAATTGGTTTCATTTTAGCATGTATTGAAGTTTTCAAAATTTTCTTTTAGGATTACTTTAGTAGTCTGCGTCAGAAGTCAGCATTCCAAAATGCATTTCTGCATGTTTCTTTTCTTTTGCTTTCCTTTCTTTATTGCATTCCATGGTTATATATGCCGTGTATTTTCTTTTTTCTAGATAAAAAAGAGATGTAAAAGAAAGAGACCTTCATGTCCAGCAGTCCTTGATCACTTTGACAGACAGTATGGTGAGGAACTCGGAGACTTGTGGACGTCTGCCAGGTATCATATCCTTAAAACTACTGTTTATAGTTTTTCTATCATTTCTCTTTTCCATTTTTCTGTTTTCTCTCCTGCAGGACAGCGCTTCTGGACCCTCGGTCTTGGCAGTATGGGGTCATGCTCAACCGCTTCAGCGTTTTGACTGACATCACACAGAAGCTTCAGTCTCAGGGCTTTTCTGCATTACGTCTGCGAACAAACAGCTCAGCATCAGTTTGTGCTAGCAATCCATCCACTGAAGAAAAAGACTCGATGTTGATACCTCACTGCCTCCTTCCTCATGAACTTCATCATCACCCTCAGTCACATCCCTCAGTCTGTTCACTGCAGTGTTACATCCACCCCCTTTCACTGCGATTTCCTTCTCAGGCTCACAGGCCTGGTCGGTTGAAGCAGTACTATCTCCTCAATGCTGCCTCTCTGCTTCCAGTGCTGGCTCTGCAGCTCAGAGATGAAGACAGAGTTTTGGATCTTTGTTCTGCCCCTGGGGGCAAAGCCATAGCCATAATGCAGAGTGCAACTCCAGGTAATCAAACCAAGTATTTTCTTAGAATTATTTCAAACATGTTAAATCAATATGAGTAAAAGCACAACATAGAAGCAAAAAAGATGAAAATAAGTAGAAAGAAAATCTAGGAAGATCCAAGGAAGTCATTTAAACAATAAAAAAATTGAGTTGACAGACGAAGAAAAACATATCAAGTCCTACAGTCTTGGTCTATGCCAATATTTTACACGATGCATCTATTGACATCTACCATGTCTTTTTCTTTTTTACATTTAAATTAAATCTTTCAAGAGAATGTTGCAGTGGCAGATATAGCAATCTTTAAATGAGAGGGTAAAAGAGGTGGTTAATGGTTTTGAGTAATGTGGCAGATGATTTAGATCATTCTAAATATTTTGTTTTGTACTAAAGATAACAGCTGCTGTAAGTGAACAAAAAAAGGAGTCAGTGTTCAAGCTGGCATCAATCATTTCCTTATTCGGTTAAAAAAAATCAAACAATAAAAGGCATCAATAGGTGTCTTCAAAAAGAATAATAAAAACAAAACATCAGTGATACATCCTTTTTCTCCACACCTGAACATTGGACACATTTGTGGCCCCAGCAATAAATAAGGCTCTAATATTATTATAATGTAGGTTGTAACTATTGTGAAAGTATGTGAAAAAAAATCATAATTGATTTTTAAATCATTGACTATTGAAGAAAAAAAAAACAGTTTTATGTTATATATTGCGTTACTTCAAAATAAAGCTGACTGTTTTTATGAATTTGCAGATTTTTTCAGTGTAAAATAACTTTCATATGGAAAGTGTTTTTTGCTGTATAAAAAAGTAAATTTCAACTAATAAAACTATCACTAACTCTGTAAAGGATCCATAGGAAAGACTTTTGTCTGCAACATCTCCTGCACTCCATCAACCTGTTTGTAATGTGTTACTTATGTCTGCTTTGATCCAGCATTTTTCTGTTGCAATGAACCAGATCCTCACAGACGAGACTGGCTGACCAAAACTTTGGAGTCTTTCCTGCCTCATTCCCTTAACAGCAGAGTTACTGTAACTGGACGGGACGGACGGTTAATTACACAAACCGAAGCTGGTTTTTATGACAAGGTGGGCAACAAACCTCTGTCATTTATGTTGATGCCTATTTATGTTTACAACTGCTTGCAAGAGAATGGGTCTAAAATGTCAGATAGGTTAAAGAACATGGCACCAGTGGATAAGGATAACTATCTTCTTAGTGTGGGCTTATAAACCCTGCAGAAGGGGGAGAAACCTCAAAATAGACATGTATTAAACTAGGACGGTTGGAAAAATGCTGGCAAGAATGGTATATAATAAAAAGGTTAATTATAAGAATTATTAATCCAGAGAATTATACAGCGTCAACTCTCTGGTTGAACTTTCAAGAAAAACAGAAAAATTGAAGGTTAAGGTAATTGTAGTTTATCAGTGTAGGTGTTTATTTGCGTTTTGTGACTTTGAGTAACTTCGGTTGGGAAGCTTAATAAACTGAACTGATGTGTTAAAGTTTTCAAAGATGCTGCACTAAGTGCGCGTCACACTCTTTAACTGGCAGTTGCATTTTTCTTTCCTCCTGTGCCAGGTCCTGGTGGATGCTCCGTGCTCCAATGACCGGAGCTGGTTGTATTCCAGCAGCAACCAGCAGGGGGCGCAGAGACTGAGGAACAGAGAAAAGCTGCCTTCGTTACAAGCTCAGCTTCTTCGGTAAATACAGTTTGTATAGAATAAGAAATGTATTGTATTATGCAGAGAGGGCAGGCTAAGTAAGAAAAAGTAGAGCATACAATAAGAAATAATATTTTTGTCTATTTAACTGTTCAAAAATAGTTTACATGTATCTACACAAAGTGTAGTTTTGTTCTAATATTGTCCTAAAGTCTGGAGTTAATTGTTTCTGCCCTGCTCCCATAGGTCTGCACTATCTGCGGTGCGTCCAGGGGGTGTCGTGGTCTATTCAACCTGCACACTCTCAAGTTATGAGAACTGGGCTGTTGTTGAGGAGATCCTAAAAGACTTTCCTCAGGCTGAACCTGAAGACCTCTGGGAGGACATTGCCATTCCCCTATCAAACTATTTCACATTTAGTCCTCCCCCAGGTCAAAACCATATACATCTAAAGAAGTCTCCACTAACACTGGATAGCACCGTGTCCACTCGTCACCACAGACTTGGCCTACTAGTGGTTCCTCAACATGGCAAGATGTGGGGGCCGATGTTTGTGTCTCGAATAAGAAGAAAAGAATAGTCTCTTCTTCTGTCTCCTTAAAGAAAAATATGTGAAACTGAGCTGCTAAACTTGCATATTTACCTCTATATGGAGCACTGTTTATTATTCTGCACACAAAGTGTCAGAGCGAGCAATATGCAGAGGGGGCAGAAACGGCACTTTTGATATGTGAATGTAAACATGTCAACAAGTAGAGCTTTCAGAAAGTCATAAATGATGCTGTTTTAACGCTGCAGCTCTAACCTTCTGCAGATCTGTGTGTTTTTTTTATAATATTTTTTTATAGCTGCTGTTTGCTGTGAAGGTGAGTTGAGAGGATTTGCATATTAGAGCACAAAAATAGTTAATTGTTCAGATTATTTTTATTAACCTCAATCATCATTATTGTTAAAAGGAGGATTCTTTTAGTGATGATCCCAGAGAAACATTATAGAAATTATGGGATATGAGTGCTTAGCCAGTTTTAGATCATGTCTTGCAGTTTAAAATAAAACCCTCAACTGTCAAAAAGATACAAGTGACTCAACTGTGATTTTAAATTCTTATTATTTTTTTTTAAATCAGAAAACACGTTTTTAGTTTTTTTTTAAATATTGAAAAAAGGCCAGATAAAAAGAGTTCACTATTTTCTGCATAAATTGCTTTTTTTGGTTCTGCATCTAATTTTGGGAACTTTTTTTGTAACGGAACGATATAGAATAAAAACTACTTTGTAGACGTTTTCCTGCTTTTTAAACTACAGTTTGGTTATATTGTCACTCATTTGTTTTAAGTCCATCAGTTTGATGGAGCAAAGCGAAAGAATCTGTAGTGTCGTTTTCTTTCATCATTTGAGAAAATGTGTATTTGTTTTTTGAAAAAGATTTTCTAACAACAACAAAGATGACGCAATCTTCTAGTTAGTATGCTTCAAAATGTGCAATAATCAAACATTTGAAATAAAGTTTCCAAACTTCTAAAAACTTCTATATCTGGCTAAAGGAATTGTGCTTACGTGTATGAAAAAAAAAGTGCTAAATGGAATCCAAAATCAAACCATTTTCTTTTCTTTTTTTAAATTAAAGTAAATTATTCTAGTTAGATCAGTTTTTGTGTAGTGATTAGACTTTTCATACACTAGTTTTCCTTTCTTCAGGTGTGATAAATCATGTGGGCACAATTTGAAGTGTCGACAAGAATCCTGAGGGGTCCATATGGATCCTCTTGAGCTTCGCTCGCTCAAGCCAATCTGGTGAGAGCTAATAAAAGAAAACGGATGCCCCTGCCATCCCTCTACTGTAACATGGTCTTTTTTTGGTCATAAAAATGACTTGTGCGTGCTTTTACTGCCCAAAACCGAAGTGAGGAAAACCTCACGGTCTGGGTTGCTTCTGCAGACCAAGTATGTCAATTATTCCAAATGAGGTTCCATGGGAAAAACCTTCTTACACTTAATGTGGATGAGCTTGTTGTTACTGTTATTATAGGAAATTTTGGTTTCTTAAATTAGCCTATTTCATTAAAAAAAAAAAAATCAAAAATCTTTTATTTTTTTTACTTTCATTACTTTATTTTCTAAACTTATGCCTGGGCAGGATGGTGGCTTCCCACCATACAACTTTTTATAAATGAAAGCTGCAATACATTTTTATGTTTACACTCATTGATCGTAAGTATTTCTCCTTCATATACAAGCTAAATACCAGAACAACAAAAACATAAGTAATGAAAACATTTTTATTGCAGCGGTTACTATCCTGTTGTCTCATTGGCAAGTGCGTATGAACCTGAGTGAAAATAGTCTTAAATCTGTGCAGCCCTTTATGACATATTGCCTCGTTTGGTGTGATTGAGATGGCTGTTTCATGTCTTGTAGGGGCTCATTACCTTGAATGACTGTTATTGTGTGGGGCTTGTGCCGGGTAGACTCTGTTTCATCGCTATATTGCAGCCTGTCATAAAAGTCTGTGATTGCTCCAGTCAGAAGTGCAGTTGTATTTAAAGTAAATGTTCGTGATAATACACAGAAAGGCGTACATTTTTCTTTTCTGAACATTGCTGGAGAAAAAAAAGGGGGAGGTGTTGCGGAGGTCGTTTTGCGTGGAAACTCTTCTCTTCTTCAGAATCATAAAAGGTTGCTGTTTCTCAGGGAACCCATGAGACAGACTAAGACGATCTGCGCCGTGATTGCTGAAATAGGAAAGCTGCAAGTGGCTTCTGCTCATCCAGCTACTTTGGCCGTATAGGCACAAGCATCATTTGGTGCACTTATACTTCTATTTTTGTGGAATGCCCTACTTTTGCTCTGGTTTCAAACGGCTCGAAAAAAATGGCTCCAGTCCAATACAAATACATCATGATGTAACCAGAACACCAAAAAATCCTAAAAAGTACCAAAATGTGGAAATAAAATGCAGCTTTATTAGGGTTAACTATAATGCTGACCTCTCAGTGAACTCTGGTTTGTTGATGTTCCTCCATATTGAAGTGTTTCCTCAAGGGGAGAATTTCTAAGCAGCTTCCCCTTCACTTCAAAGGGAGCGAATCTAGGCCTGCTTTGCATAATCAGGTGGAGAACAGCTTTTTGCCATAGAGGCAGGAATTAATTTGTGGCACTGCCAGATGTAATCACTAATACCATGATCTTTGACAATAAAGGAAGAGGAGGAGGGGAAATTAAAAGAGGAACAGTTGAACAGGAAGTAGGGGGACATAAATGTGAGTGGGCCTAAATGCCAGAAGACACAATGCAACTCAGACTAATCCATCCTGAGCTCGGAAGGCATTTTCAGGTTCTGGTAATGCTCTGTCACTCTGCGTTGCATATCTCGGTGGAGTTAATCCATAGTTTTTTAGCAATGTATTTTCTGTATTTCATCAGCTCAGTTGCTTAACAAAGTGATGAAACACATCATGGAAATAAGATTTGAACTAGGAAGTAAACATTTCTCCTAAGATTGACACAATTTTCTCCAAATACAGCAGGAAAGGTTGTGTAAAAGCTGTCTTTTAAAGCATGGCCTTATGCCTGTTTATAGCTACCAAGGGATGGAGCGAGCCAATCCCGGCCCTCTTGATAAAACAGCTTTATGCTATCATCTTCAGCGTTACAGAGAATGAATGATATTAATATGAAATGGTGAGAAGACAAAAGTGAGGCGCTTAAATAGTTCCACTCTGTTCCGGCCCTGGTTTGTAACGTCACCCTCCAATTTCTCTGATTTCCCAGGGAAATGTTTCCCAGACAGCTCCAAACAAAGTGACAGTGCTGTGGAACACAGAGACTATTGAAAGAACTGTCACTTCGCTTTATTTATCCAAATATATTTGATCACAAACAAAAAAATATTGTAAAAATATTGTAGGGCGGCAGTGGCTCAGGCGGTTGAGCAGGTTGTCCAATGATCGAAGGGTCGGCGGTTCGATCCCCGCTCCCCCCAGCCAACTGCCGTTGTGTCCTTGGTCAAGACACTTCACCCTCCTTTCCACCAGTGTGGCTCCACTGGTGTGTGAATGTGTATGAATGCTCCCGGTGATGGTCAAAGCGGCCGTAGGCGCGAACTGGCAGCCACGCCTCTGTCAGTCTGCCCCAGGGCAGCTGTGGCTACAACCGTAGCTTATCATCACCAAGTATGAATGAGGAGTGAATGAATAATGGACACATTGTAAGCGCTTTGAGTGTCTGGAAAAGCGCAGATAAATCTAATCCATTATTATTATTTTGTATTGAGGGCTAATAGGAATCAATGGAAAACTGTTGATGAGTTGAGATTTCACCAGTTTTTCAGTCAATTATTTTTTTAACCTAAATAGTCACTCAATTATACTTTGCTTTTTTTTAAAGGAAATATAACTTTATCTCCTGTATTTGAGACTCTTTCAGTTTATACTGCAAGCTACTGTACGATTGGTGTTTACTTTATTTGCAAATGTAAAAAAAATGTATAGAACTATTAATTGTTTTGTTAGAATTGTTATAACAGAATAATTGACCGACTGAACAAATACACCTTTTTAAATCCTGATAGTCTCTTCCGTCCTCTGCTTGTTGCAGTCTTGCCGGGGAAACAAAGCAGCTTATCATTTCACTTTGCTTTTCACTCTTTTTACAGACATCCCATTGATCCAAAAGAGTTACACTTTTGTTTCATCCATCTCCAGAATAGAATTCTAAAACTCCTGCGGCCTATTTTAAAGTTTGAGTAGGTTGGAGCTAACTTTTCTTATACTTTTGGGTCAGTTGCGGTGTTCATCGTTATGTATGCAACTCACTGTGCAAAGTGAAACCCCACTGCCTACTGGCACTGTCCTGATGCAGCGGCTTTGCGGTTATAACTTAAAGATTCTTCCCCACTTCAGCAGTCTAAAGACACTTACTGATAACTTCCTTCTGCCACTTGTAGGAGATGTACCCACTTCACACTTTCAAACAGAACCATATGCCATCGTTTTGTACATTTTTTCATTGTTTTTACAGGGTGTTTGGGCTTCTTTTCTATGTTTTAAAAGCTTACTTTGGATTTTGCTATTTTCAACATGTAATCAAATAATAACAGGATAATTTGCAATGTAAAAAAAAAAACATTCAAGTATTTTATCCAAAATGGGACTAACTTTAAAGTCGTTGTTTCGCTTTCGGCACATCCCCTATGGGGTCGCACAGTGATTCGTCTTTCATTGATTTGCACATTTGGATTGGCAGAGATTTTTACGCCAAATGCACTTCCTGACACAACCCTATATACTGTTACGGAAGGGGGACCGGGACAGTATCTTACATACAATAAAATTGTCAACTGGTCAAGACTAGATAATAATAATAATAATGTAGGAGCTAAAGGCCTAGAAACTATTTAACTAAGTTCTAGCTCCTTTGATACACTGAGATGTGCGACGCCAGAGTTGATTGACGCGCCAAGCGGGTTGTCGTTTCCTAATACGACGAAGAAAAATGAGTCTTTCACTCCGATCAACTTTGCATTACTTTGCTTCTTTTATTTATTTGCACTACTGAACGGATTAGACTAGTATTTTGCTTCACTTCCCGCACAAGCGGTCAAAAACCATTTCTCCATCTGACTCATGCACACCTGTGTGTGGTCAGATCATCAACCAATTTATAATTGACAGCAAACATGAAAAAACAGCGACGCCCACAGGACATGATTCTCAATATGGCTCCTACACACCGGCCCCTAAATTGTTATACAATTGAATAACAATTTACAAATACCTCACAAAAAGGAGCCAAACATAGTTCACACTTCTTGTAACAAACAAAGTTTTGATATGGGCCTGTTGATTACATTAGATTTAGTTTGTAGTTTCACAGATCGTACAAGTCCCCTTTTGTCTGAATAAACTTCTAAGACTTTGCCAAGTAACCAGGAACCACGGGGAGCTGATGAGTCCATGATTACAACTATATCCCCGACTAACAAATTCCTCTTCCTTTGATTCCATTTCTGTCTCTCTTGGAGTAAAGGCAAATATTCCCGTATCCACCTTTTCCAGAAAAGATCAGCAAGATATTGTACTTGCCTCCAGCGTTTTCTAACATACTGGTCTTGCGGATCAAATATTCCAGGGGGTAGAGCAGGTTTCCTCTTGAGAAGAAGAAGATGGTTTGGTGTAAGAGGTTCCAAGTCATTTGGATCATCAGACATCTTCGTGAGTGGACGATCATTTAAAATTGCTTCTATTTCACAGAGTACTGTGGACAGTCCATCATCATCCAGTTGCTGCTGCTGTAGAACTGAACAAAGAACCTTACGAATCAGGCGGATTAAACGCTCCCATACGCCTCCAAAATGTGAAGCTCCTGGTGGATTAAAACTCCACTGTATTCCGGCTTGTGTCATAACTCTTGCAATTTTGTCTTGGTTTATTGCAGACAACGCTCCTTTTAGTTCTTTATTGGCACCGATGAAATTTGTGCCATTATCCGATCTTAGTTGCTTCACTTGTCCTCTTCTGCTAATGAAGCGGCGTAAAGCATTAATGCATGCATCTGTATCCAGAGATGTTGCAACCTCCAAATGAACAGCTCGGCTAGCCATGCAAGTGAAGATGACCCCATAGCGTTTACAGGTTCCCCTTCCTCTTTTCACTTCCACTGGACCAAAGTAATCAACACCTGTGTTGGTGAATGGAGGCAGATCAGGAAGGATTCGTTCTTTTGGTAGATCAGCCATTTTTTGCGTTACTGATCTCCCATGAAATCGTCGACAAAATATACACTCTGAAATTACTCGCCTCACCGCAGAGTTGGCATTTGTAATCCAAAATCTTTGCCTTACTTTGGAGAGTGTATAAGCCCGACCGCCATGACCAAGACGTTGATGTATGTGTTTCAGAATGAGCATAGATATATGCTGTTCCTTAGAAAGGATAAGAGGATGCTTGCTTTCTTCGGGCATTGCTCCTTTGCACAGTCTTCCACCTACTCTCAGAAATCCATCATCCATGATGGGATCTAATTTGTAGATCGAACTTTGTTTACTCACACTTGAGTTTGACATCAATGCATGAATTTCTTTCATAAATCGCTGCTTCTGACAATAGCGTATGATGGCCAATTCGGCTTCCTTCACGTCACTCAGTGTTAAGAAGTCAACCTTGCCAAATGTTGCGTCTGTTGCAGGTGTGACATTTTTTCCCTTTGTCCTTGTGGTTTCGTCCTGTCCAGTTTTCAACTGCTTTCTCTGTCGACCCTTTTCCAACAGTATGGATTTCAGTCTAAGGATCCAGGCAACCGCAGTCGTTAACTTGCTCCAGTCTGAGAAATATGCAATCAACTTCTCTGTAGGGTTAGAAGCATCACAGCCACTGATTGCATTTACAGTTTCTTCTTTTCTGACCTCTTTGTCATCAGGATCAACTGAAAACTCTGTGAATGATGTTGGCTCTTCACATTCATGTGTCCAAAGAAACTCAGGTCCTTTAAGCCATACACTGTCCTTTAGGAAGCTTGAAGCCTTCATTCCTCTTGAGGCTTTGTCAGCTGGATTATCTTTGGAGCAAACATGTCTCCATTGTGAGGGTTCAGATGCTTCTCTTATAGCAGAGATTCTGTTCGCTACGAACGTGTGAAAGCGCTTGTTTTCATTGTGAATGTACTTTAACACGGAAGTACTGTCAGTCCAAAATACAGAACTTTGCAGTGAGATCTCTAGTTCTGTTTTTAGCATTGCATCAAGTCTAACAGCAAGAACAGCTGCCGTTAGTTCTAATCTGGGAATTGTTATAGGTTTTAAAGGTGTTACTCTGGCTTTGCCAAGCAAAATGGCTACGTGAATGTGATCATTCTGGTTTACCAGTCTGATGTAGGTTACTGTCCCATATCCACATTCACTGGCATCTGCAAAATGGTGCAATTGTGCACATTTGATTTTTCCAAATCCCACTGGCTTGATGCACCTTCTCACTTCAAATGTGGACAATAGAGCTAATTCTTCAAGCCATTTTTTCCACTGGGACCGAAGGTCTTGTGGTAAAGTGTCATCCCGTCCACATTTTCTTCTGCATGACTCCTGTTGAATCATCTTGGCACACAATGTGACTGGTGCAAGAAAACCTAAAGGGTCGTAGATCGAGCAGGTGACTGACAAGACACCACGTCTGGTGAGGGGCTTTTCTTTTATCTCCATTTTAAAGATAAACACATCAGTCTCTGCACACCATTGCAGTCCCAAAGCCCTTTCTACTGGAAGTTTATCACGATCTAAATCCAGCTTCTTCAGGTCCTTGGCTCTTTGACTAGAAGTGATAGCTTCCAAAACGGCTCGACTGTTACTGATCCACTTCTCCAAAATGAAACCTCCTTTGGCGCACAGAAAAATGAGATCTTTCATCATTTTTACTGCCGTCTCCTCCGTGGGCGAGCTCTTCAAGCAGTCATCAACATAGAAGTTTTTCTTGACTGTTTGACAAACCTCTGATTTGAATTCAGATTTGTTGTCATCTGCTGTTTTCTGGAGAGCGAAGCCTGCACAGCTTGGTGATGAAACGGCACCAAACAGATGCACAGTCATCCTGTACTCCTCAGGCTCTTTAGCAAAATCTCCACCTGGCCACCATAGAAATCGCAGAAAGTCTCTATGTTCTTCCATTACCTTCACTTGGTGGAACATTGCCTGGATATCACCCATGAAAGCCACAGGTTCCTGTCTGAATCTTGTAAGAACTCCCAGCAATGAACTCGTTAGGTTGGGGCCTTGCATGAGCTCTCCATTTAATGACACTCCTTTGAAGGTGGCTCCACAATCGAAAACAACTCGCAGGGATTTTTTCCTTGGATGTTGAACACCATGATGAGGGATGTACCAGACCTTTCCTTCCCTGCCCTTTATCTGCTGTTTAGGGACCCTTTCAGCATAAGATTTCTTTAAAAGTTCATTCATGTATCTTGAATACTCCTCTTGCCACGCTTTATCATGAATAAATCTCTTCTTTAAACTTTGAAGTCTTTGCTTAGCCACACTGTAGTTGTTTGGAAAATGAACCTCAGGATTTCTAAAGGGTAAATTCATGCAGTACTGTCCGCCAATCAACATTACTGAATTTTCCAATGTATTTAGAAACTTTACATCTTCTCTTGACATCTCTTTGTCTTTTGAATCCTTTTCATTAAACTCATAGCTGTACTGACTGGACAGCAATTCCTCAAGTTTATTCACAGAGATCCTGTTCACTGTAGCAGAGTGGGGGCGCTCCTCCAAAACACCACTGTTTCCATTCAGTGGACCATTGACGACCCATCCCAACACTGTCTTAACGGCATATGGTCCATTTCCATTGCTGTTAATAACTTCCCAAGGCTCCAGTAGCTGGGGGGCGTTGGTACCTATTAATAGGTCGACTTCTGCATTTATTTTTGGCATGTGAATTTTAGACAAGTGAGGATGTTTCTTCAGATGTTCAGATGTTGCCATGCTCTCAGTTGAAACTGGCATTTTCCTTTGTGTCAATACTTCTGGCAGAGGATAAAAATTATGGTCTTCTACACCAGACACTTCTAGACCAATCAAAGAGTAGGCTGGAACAACAGTCTCCTGTCCCATTGTACGCAAGAGAAATGAAGTTCTTCTACCAGTAACATTCAGCTTTTGCATAAGATGTTCTGAGCAAAAAGTTGCTGAACTCCCAGGATCCAAAAATGCATGTGTTTTGATGACACAATTTCCCTTTTTTGCTTTGATCTTCACAGGAAGTATAGATAGGGCACAGTAATCCACTCCGGCCCCTGTATGTCCACATGTTGTCTGTAAGGTTGGTGTATTCTCTATGGACTCCTTTGACTGCTCTGCAGCAAGGGGCTGTCTTTTAATGTGGAGCACAGTAGGGTGCATTTGACTACAGGCCTCACACTTTAGCCGCTGCTCGCAGATGCGACTTACGTGACCAGTGCTTAAACATGCAAAACATAATTGTCTATCTTTAAGCCACTGAATCTTGTCTTTATGTTTCATTATTGTAAAGGCTTTGCAGTTTTCCAATAGATGGCCTTTTGCACAAAAAACACAGTTAGGAAACTCTTTGTTGTTGCTGGGTTTTTTAAATACACCTGATGTTACTGTAGTGGCCACAGTGTTTCCTTTGAATCCAAACTTAGGAAATGACTTGGGTCTTATAAAGGATTTTGCATGAGAATTGTTTGATAAAGGATCTTGTATGTTGCCAAATAGAGGATCTGAAAGAATTTTTACATGTCGTTCAATGAAAGCGACAAGATCAATGAAATGAGCTCTGTTGTTGGTTCTTTCCATAACTTCATGTGCCGTGACTCTCCAATGTTCTCTCATTTTATATGGCAACTTTGAGATTATAGCTCTCATGTTTGCAGGCATGTCAAGTTCTTGCATGTGCTGAAGCTCCGTCATAACATTACAACAGGAACGCAGGAATAAAGAATATGCTTTCAGAGCTTTAACATCTTCAGCTTTTATTGTTTGCCAAGCCAACGCCTTTTCATTGTAAGCTGTTGCTATTTTATAAGGATTTCCAAAGTGGTACTGAAGAAGATCCTTGGCCACTGCATAGCCATGTTCAGGACTCATGTGTTGACAGCTACACACCAGTTCTTGTGGTTGTCCCCTTGTAAACTGTTCCAAATAGTATAAGCAATCGGCTTTTCCTGTTTTTGCTTCCACTCCTTGCTCAAAAGCCTTGATAAAACGTCTATATTCAAGAGGATCCCCATCGAATATGGGAATGCTTCGTGGTGGTAGTGATGTTGAAAGCTGCTGTTGCACAAGTGCTGATGTTATTTCATTTTGCTTCTCCATTATGTTAATTATGCGTTCATTTGGTGAGTTCCCAGTCTGTTCTTGTTGGTTATCGCTGGAATGATGGTAGTTAGTCAATTGCCTTGTGTGATCACTTAAAACTAGAACTGATGAATGAGATTGAGTTTGTTGAACCGTTTTTTGCTGGTTGTGCTCCGGTTGTAGACTTATGCTGTGTTGATACTTGATAGCTGACTCCATTTGTTTGGTTTCCTTTGGTATTGCATCCATAGGCAGAGTCGGTTGTTGTCCCTTTGAAGCATTTTGATAGGCTAATTTCCATGTTTCTGGTTTGTATTCCTCCGCTGAGGGATTTAAAAGTGTTTTAGTCTCCATTTGATGCCTTTGCTTCTCAAAGTAAGAATTCATTCCATCGGCTTCATTTTCAATGTCATATTCTTCATCTGCAGCTCGCAGTACAGCAAGCTTAGCTGTGTAAGCTGCTAGTTCAGCTTCCAAGTCCAGTTCTTCCTTTTTCCTCTTAATTTGCAGTTCTTGTTCCTCCAGAGCATGTCTTTGTTTTAGTGCAGCCATACGAGCAATCAATGCAGCTTTGTCTGCTTGAGCTTTAATTCTTGAAGATGATGTTCTGCTTGATTTACTTCTCAGACTAGGCTTACTTTCAACATTAGAAATACTGTCATTTGGACCAATGTCATCTTCAGCATTCTCATTTTTAAACACATTTTCCTCATTCACAGAAATCCATGTTTTAGACTCAGAAATACATTCATTATTGAACAACATTTTGGCTTTAAACCATATTTCATGTTTTTCACATTTATCGGATGGCAATAAACCCAACAAAGATTCATGCATACATGTGGCATCATTACAAACCTCAACAAGTTTGTTAAGAGCTATTTGAAACTTTGTTTTATCACCTTTAGCCATTAAACCTTGCAGTGATTTCCTAATGTTGCTTGCTTTATTTAATTTCAGGTTTCTGTTATTTTGTAGCCTGTCCAGTTTATCAGCGAGAGCCTTTGCAGTCAGTCTAACCACTCGCTTTTCAGTTTGTATTTCATTGCCAGTCAAACTGTTAGTTCGGTTCGCGGTGCACGCTGCAGTTCCCACTGTTACGTCTGACGTTGCGTCGCGCGTCTCCATGCCAACGCAGTCTTTTATTTAACAAGTTTTAAAGCGCTTATTGAGCAGTCTCGTCAATCAGTCAACCAATGCATTGGATTTTATGTTCAGTTACGTGTGCACACTTTTTAAATGGCCATTGAAGGTGTAGCGCTACTCATACCTCTGGGTTTAGAAGTGTTGGGCGCCGAAGGCAGAGCTGAACTTGATGCGACCGCTTCAGTTGTCGGCTCTCCTCCTTGTCCAAATCCACGAATTATTCCAAATGTCCACTCCAATATCCCGATCGGGTTCCAACAGAATCGTAGGCTGCGCTGGGTCTTGCTGATCTTCTCGCTGTCAGCACTCAAACAATCCAGCGGTGCTCCGAATCCCGAGATTTCCATCAATCCATCCAAAGAAAGGAGAGGTTTTTGACTAATAAGTGTAGGAGCTAAAGGCCTAGAAACTATTTAACTAAGTTCTAGCTCCTTTGATACACTGAGATGTGCGACGCCAGAGTTGATTGACGCGCCAAGCGGGCTGTCGTTTCCTAATACGACGAAGAAAAATGAGTCTTTCACTCCGATCAACTTTGCATTACTTTGCTTCTTTTATTTATTTGCACTACTGAACGGATTAGACTAGTATTTTGCTTCACTTCCCGCACAAGCGGTCAAAAACCATTTCTCCATCTGACTCATGCACACCTGTGTGTGGTCAGATCATCAACCAATTTATAATTGACAGCAAACATGAAAAAACAGCGACGCCCACAGGACATGATTCTCAATATGGCTCCTACAAATAATAATAATAAATTTTATTTCAAGCGCCTTTCAGGTCACCCAAGGTCGCTGTACAAGGTTAAAATAAGAAAAACAGAATAAAACGTCAATAAGAAATTATCAGAGTAAAACATGAGTAAACATAAAGACATAGTAAAAAAAAAAAAAAAAAAAAGAAAATCACTTCCTTATAAGAAAGCCAATCACTTCCTTATAACCATAAAACAGTACAGACCTTTCCTAGAAGATCCTAATGGATCTTTTGGCTGTTTTTCTTTTTTCTTGGCCTAAAAAGAAAGCATATCTGATAGGCACCTCCTGATGAAAATTAATAAAGAACAAATAAAAGAAAAAGATGACAAAAAACAAAATCCATTCATTCAAAGAAAAAACAGCTTTTTTGTTTTATTACTCTTAAAATCCTAATTTAGCCCAAAACGGATAAACCAGAAATGATGAGTGTCCCAGACGAAAAGGTCACAGAATGTCTCAGCTAACATGCTTACAACTGTAACTTCTTTAGAGATGTAAAACAAAAAGGCCTATCAGGTCTGTGAGCAGCATTGCATCTAAAGGCCCGTACACACCGGGACGAATTTCGCCGGCGATTTTCGCCGACGTTTAACGCCTCGTGACTAAACAAAGGGCACCAATGTGAGTGTGCACACCGACGCGAAAAAACGTCACGCGTCGAAGCGTCAAAAAAAAAAAAACGCCTCGGGTTCGTTTTTTTTTTCGACGCGTCGCGTCGAAATCTATTCGACCAATGAGAACGGCGCTTTTGCACACGTGCCTGGAGCTTCTGAAGTTACAGTAAAACACAACTTGGGGGCGCTCAAACACAAAACTGTCTTGCTGAGCACACATACCAGCGAAGAAGATAGACGCCGAGTAGCGTCTACACTGCCACGAAGAAATAATGACGGACATTATAAAATATCCCCGAACCAAGAACCAGTTGGAGCAACTGGTGCTTGAAATATTCATGTTTTATTTGTTTGATTCTGACAAGCGCGTAAATACTTGCTCTCTTCTTCTGAGTGAAAAGCGACTTTAAGAAGCGTAAAGTTGCGCAGCGCCACCTTGTGTACAGGAGTGTTTCTGTTTACATTAAGCGCCATCTAACGTCAGGGAATGAAATTGCATGTTCGCTCGGCTCATCGTCAGCGAAAATCGCCTGGGTGTGAACACAAAAAACGTGGCGAAAATCGCTGGCGAATAACGCCTGGCGAATATTCGTCCCGGTGTGTACGGGCCTTAATAAACTATGCAAAAGGAGATGAGTTGTTGCACTTCTTTGCAGCCCTGAAGGAAGGAGTATTCTGCACCTGAAGACAAAGCGCAGGCTTAACAGAGTGCAGGCAGGACACTTTACTTTGACCCAGACATTCATTCATCCTTTGAAGAAAAGACAGAATTGATCCAGAGATATAAACCCAAAGCCCTGGACACTACTGCAGCAAAATGGGATTTAAAAGGATACAACCAGGTCTTCTGAGACTTAAGCTTTGTCTTATCGCTCCTCAAATTAGATTAAATTGAAAAAAAGGCAGATCAATGATAAAATTTATGCCATTTTAGGGTGAATTAAGTCCACTAACTGCTAAAACAGTATTTGATTCCAAGAGAGAAGAGAGAAAAAAAGAACACAATAAAAACTTTGAGAAGTTTATAACTTTAACTTTGCTTCCATATTGTTGAATGAGCAGCTGCGTTTTTGATCTGCACTGACATACAGAAATGTGAATGTTACATTTACTTCACCTGGGACTGTGTTGATTCTCTCTTCCAGACTCTCAAAGAACTCGTTGCTTTTCTATTGCCTAAAAAACGTATATAAGTACAATGTAAAGATTGTGTTGCTATTTTTTTCCAGGTTGTTATTCTTTAAGACTAATTTTTGGCACTCTTTATACATAATTTTACTCTAAAATATTATTTTTTGGTAAAACAAAGCAGTGGAAAGCATTACAAATTATTTATTAATTTGTAATGGCTTTATATTATATTACACGCTTGGTAATTTCTTCATTAAAACAAACTGACCACATAAAATTAAATATTTGAAGATGCAAAAACATACACCTTTAAAAGATAAAAAATAACACAATCTATTTATTATTAGAGCTAAAAATCTCTGGAACTTTTTCTTCCATTTTTCAATTTCCATTTAGCCTTTATAGACCCTTTCACTTACATTTGCATTTTTGTGTCGACTAACTCTACCTGTCTGTCTGTCTGTCTGTCTGTCTGTCTGTCTGTCTGTCTGTCTGTCTGTCTGTCTGTCTCTGTCTGTCTGTCTGTCTGTCTGTCTGTCTGTCTGTCTGTCTGTCTGTCTACAGCATATTCTCCCTATATCTATCTATCTACGGTAAATGGTCCCTTTAGATCCCTCGCCGTGGACCCGGCAGCAGGCGCTATGACAGGATGGCTGGCTCAGGCGGAGCATCTCCGTCTCGCTTCAGATCAAGGATGCATGCGGGTTGGCCTGGGCTTCAATAAACACTCTGTAGTGGTCCTCCATCAGGGACCCAGCGTGCAGGAGGGCCGGGCCAGAGACTTTTCGACGACAGAAAGAATGTGTGCATAGTGCAGTTAAACACGCATGCACAGTACCGAATGTCTCAGAGGATGTTAGATTGGCCTTTCTGCTTGTCAATCAAGTGACTTACTTCATGGTGAGGATGATTATTCGCTAACTGATTTAAAAAAAATGTATTTTATTTTTTGGTTTATTTATCTTTGATGGCCGGCTATCTAACCACATGTCCTGATTGACATAATGAGCTCCCCTGCTTTAGACTAAACAGACTAAAACTGAGGAATTGTCTTTTAATTGTGCCTTTGGTGCTTTTACAAGACCAAAAATGGACTGCTGTTTGTCATAACCGCACCATAATGCTGTCATCTAATTGTAAAATACTATTGGGTGCATTCATCACTTTATGTTGTTATGGTCTACTTCTGCAGGTGTATAAAGAAAGTCAATTAAAATGAATCTAGAAGTCATGTAATACACTACAATTGTGTAATTCTAAAGTTGCAAGGTAAAGGATTAGTTTGAACTTCTAAAGTAACTTGCACAGCACTTTGAAACAACTTTTTTCATTGTCGAGCTTCTCAGATTAGATGCAAATACATGCAAATAATGTGGGATTACATCAGTTGTCCAATGATAGGAAGTGTAGCTCCCACTGGCATGATTTTCTAACTTGAAATAATCAGTTTTTTAGTACTAAATGCATTAAATCTTTTTATTTTTATTTTTTTATAAATCAATGTTCTCTAAATAAATGAAAATGAGGGAAGTGTGTAATTAAAAATAGTGTGTTAAAATGTTGCTTATATTTCATTAGGATGTGATATTATTGCATCTGATGTAGAACCTTCAGGTCTCCATTTTCAGTTTAATGAAGGTCTCTTCTTTCATCTTGTAATAACAATATTATTAGTAATAAAAATAATCATGTCACTTACAATTTAGGTGATTTTACTTAAATGAGCTCATGCAGTGACCTTCTATTAATTCTCTCATGGATCCCTGTGATGCACATACAAAAGACTGACTTTCCTCATTGCAGCTTGACGTCACTTTAGCTGAACTTTCCACCCCTAAACCTTGCTGAATTGATAGCACCTCGAATAAAAGAGAAGGGCTGAACAAATGATTGACTAAAATCAATTTAAATGTGTAAAAGCTCTGCAACCAGAGTACAGACAGAAAAAAAGGCAGTCAAAAGGGAAAAAGTAGGCCATTTTAAGAAAATAGATTTCTTCCATGCTACTTAATTGCATTTGTTATAAAAGTTATTTGGGGATCTTCATCATAGGAACAAACGAGTTTCACTTACGTAAATGACAAGCACATTTGTAGAGAGGTTTGAGGTAATGGAACTCTTCTAAAGCTTACCTTTAAAATGGTCACCCTAAAAGTATAAAAGTCTATTCATCACATTTTATGTCATTACTTAAGCACTTACCAGTAATACATTTATTATTCATAATAGGCAGTCAGAACAAAAGTGAGCTCAGCTGTAAAGTGTTGCAGTAGTGAGTCTTGCATCATAATGTTTTCACACTTTTGTGTTTTGATAAAAGGTTGGAAAGATTGGCTTTGAAATCTGACAGTGATAAAATTCTAAACTACGCTTGTCAGAGTGATTATTGATCCATAATCACACTTTTTCTGTAAAAAGAAAAAGTGCTTTGTTCTTTTTCACTTCATAAAACAACCTGACAGCATTACATATTTCACTTTACACAATGCTAATTTGCACTGCACTGTATCGATAACACTTAGGACTGGCACACGGGAAATCAGGGTTCGGTTCCCAGGGTGCGCAGTGAGCTTCAGCCAGTGCGGGTCCTTAGGCAAGACGCTTGGAGCCACAAAGGGGCCCAACTCTGGGTCTCCCTGTGCCGGTCCCCAGCCCGGGTAAAATACAGGGTTGTGTCAGGAAGGGCATCCAGTGTAAAAATCTCTGCCAAACCAAATGTGCAGATCAGTGAGAGCTGATTCTCTGTGGAAAGCCCCCGAAGGGATATGTTAGAAAGGTGAACAACAATATTGTATAGCTTTTTTGGTAGTTCATGTTGAAATGTGGTGATTGGAGGAATGCTGATAGGATAAACACAGTGTTCTGATTTTCTTTTATTACTGAATTGGCTTTTTGCATGATAAATAGTACAGTTCTGTTTCCTATTTATACTGCAGATTTAAAACCCTTCTATTTTGTTTGAATTGAAAGCATTCATTCTTTAAAGTCCCACTCCTATCATCTAGTGATCTATTGTAAAAGCATTCCCAGTGATAATGTAATTATGATCATGCTTTTTTCTAGGACATAGTTTCTGCAGGACTAGAATTCACCTCTGAGTTGTGGGTGGGACCGTTGACATGGAGTAAGCCCGCCCTCATTTCCTATCATACCTCTGTTAGCACTTTCTCCCTCTAGCTTACAGCCCCTCACAAACTCAGCCTAACATTACAGGTGGAACAAAAATGGCGAGAATATTGGGGCTACCTAGCCATTCAGTTTTGACCAAGATACCAGCTTGTATGAGGAAAACAAAGACATACATAGAAATGGTTGTCTAGAAGTGGATGCATCAAAATAGAGGGGAGCAGGGAGCTTGTGTCTGTATCACCTGTATCGTAAACTTTTTCCAACAGCATTTGTTTGTCAGCTCCTGATTCACAATGATTTGAACAAAGAAATACTCAGAAATGCAATTTTAAGCTTGATTTTCTTAACATACTGTATGTCCTCCATCATCAGAAAAATATCACAAGAAAATGTTAAAAACAGCACTTTCACTGGAGTGAGCCTTTAAAAGCAGCATTGTTTTAAAGATATTGAGTCATTTTTTTCCTCACTGAAGAGCAAAATAGCAGCAAATGGGTCCACATTCGCAGAGTAAAAAAAGGGTCAGTGAGTTCATACAACAGGGTTTCTTATTTATTTATTTGTCGCTCTGACTGTGCTCCGTGTATAGATAAATAATATTCAAAAGTCACATTTTGGAAAAATGTGACCATAGGCAAACTTGATGTTAGCCTATGGTGAATGAGTCAATCCTGGGATGTTGTCACCCACTGTACAAAGGGATTGCTCATTACTACTCAGTGGATAAAATACAGGAATTTCCCTCCATACTTTAGCAGTAAGTTGTACTCAGTGTGCTGAACGGGTAATTTTAGGGTACCGTTTTGGAATCCAGCCCGCGTTACCCAATAAGCCATTTGGCAGGAATGAAATGTTTTCTCCTAGTCGATTTTGTCTTCAGCTGCCTCTCCGTTCCTTCAGTGCCTTTAGAACTTGCTATTCTCTCTGTATTGTCACTGGATGACTCTTTTTCTGCCTCTCCCTCCCCTCTCTGTGCTGGCTGCTCCCTCGTCCCCATCCCTCTGTCGGAGTCAGCCTTTGATCTCACCAGTGCCTGTGCACAGGTAGACAGTGATGCTGTATGACCGTTCACTGCCTATTACTGTCTTAACTCTTGCTCTGCCTAGTGCAAGAGGTCTACTGAGACATCATTTCCCTGCCACGCTGAGTGATGACACCCTTAATCACTCGCATACTGTGAGCGTGTCTGTGGGAGATGGAGAAGTGAGTTAGATTAAAATCAGGACCGGGGGGTGTGCAGGTTTAAAATACGCCAAAAACATTATTTGAAAAAATGATTTTGATACAGACAATGAAACACATCCTAGAATATTTAGTCAATGATGAGCTTTCATCTAGGTTCAATATTTATTTCCACCCATGATGCATCACTGTTTCCTTCTTTGGAGATGGATTTAGATTTTTGCTCCAGGAAAACGGAGAAAACAAATTCATCTGTGGCAATAAAGTGAGCAGGTAAATTAAGATGAATAACCATCATGGAGGATTCAAAAATTGTTTTATCACGATTAAACACACCCAGGAAAACACTTTTGAGACTTGAAGATTTATTGCAATAGCTTAGAGAAAAAAATACCCTCCCACCTTGACACGCCATTAAATGGCATAAAGAAAAAATAAACTTTAACAGGAAAGCTGCATATTGAAATGCAATGCTGCAGATAAACATGTCTATTCTTTAAATAGCTACTTTTCATATTAACTTTTTTCTATTTAACTTTTTCTATATCAACTTCATTCCTCACTTTTCCCTGGCAAAACAAAGCTTAAATACCTCGATTTTGATTCTGTTTTACTATAGATTGTTTTTCCTTTATAGCTGTCTATAAAAAGGTCAAAGAAATTTTTAAACAACAAGATAAAACAGAAGAAATCATCCCAGTAATTTTTTTTGTTTGTCTATGAGGATGCTTTCTTATTTCTTCAACTACAGAGAATATACTTTTTACTTTTAGATTGTTCCACAACTGATAAGATGTCATTTTTATAGCTGACTTTGAATTTTCTTTATTTTTAATTTCCTTTCTAGAATCAATAAAAAATTGTTTTAATGTGAATTAGAATGACTACACTGCTGAAAGTGGATTGTTTCTTCACCAAGAACAAATAGAAGAATGATTTGCTCGTGGAGATGACCTGATTCATGTGTTGTTTATGAAATTGTGACGGAGGGACCAAGGGGAGAAAACCCAGGAGCAGGAAGAAACGACACAAGTCCAGTACTCACTCGAAAGGCTTTAATGCCAGCAGCTCAAACCACAACTGAAGCACAATAAGCAGATGCTCCGACACAGAACACAAAACAGCCACAGTCTAAATAGAGAACACATGATTACAAACGCTGAACACCTGTGACAAGAGACCTTAGGAAGGGGAGGACCTACAGGGAAGATAAGAGGTAAAACCCAAGGCGGGCCTTTCCATGACAGAAATAGTGATAGTTGGCAATAGAAATGGTTTCTTTTTTAATAACTGTCCTGTTTTCATGCCAGTATTAATTTTTTGGGGGGTAATAGGGTGTATGGGTCAACAGAGGAGAGGGGCAGCAAAGGTGTGGGTTGGTTTTACCAATTTGAGTTTAAAAGAATATTTTATTTTAATTCATTCATTCATTTTCTTAACCGTTTTTCCCTTTCGGGGTCACGGGGCTGCCGGAGCCTATCCCGGCCACTTCTGGGCGAAGGCAGGGGACAACCTGGACAGGTCGCCAGTCTGTCGCAGGGTAGAATGTCCTCAGTCACACACCCATTCACTCTCACACTCACACCTAGGGACAATTTAGAGTTGCCAATTAATCTATGAAGCATGTTTTTGGATGGTGGGAGGAAGCCGGAGACCCCGGAGAAAACCCACGCATGCACGGGGAGGACATGCTAACTCCACACAGAAAGGTCCCCCATTGACGTTCTCTTTCAGGTCCCCCAGCCAGGACTTGAACCGGAAGCCTTCTTGCTGTGAGGCAAGAGCGCTAACCACTGCGCCACCGTGCAGCCTTATTTTAATTTAATTAAAAAAAAAAAAAATTTCAGTGTATTATAACGTTAATTACTCACTATAAACAACCCCACAGCTGCATTTTGATCCGTTAACATACTGCCGAGGCTGACTGTAGGATGATGTCATGAAATGGGTGGAACCGACATGGAGTAAGACGACTCAGAGTCAGAGATCGAGTTGTGTTACTTCCAGGTAGAAAATTAGCAACAAAAATAACTGATATTGTCACGATATTCGAGGCTTTGAGACAGACCCAGATGCTGGAACCCGGAAGGAACGCAGGAGAGTTACAAGGTAAGTAATTTGATTTATTTTGTTCTTGTAGGTGATCTCCCAGAGGTGATGTCTTCGGCTCGAGACTGCAGGTAGGAGGCAGGAAGGCGAGGCGTGGCTGGAGGGCTTCTGCGGAGGCTGATAGGGCATGAACGGCAGGTGAGGAGAGCGTGGATAGAACAGGTGGTTCCGGAGAAATCCCAGGTAGCACAAGTGATGATAGAGTCCTGGAAGTGAGGCGTAGACAAATTACTAAACAGTATTAAATTTCTTGACATAAACATGAGAGACTAGGCAAGCACCATGGAGGAGCAACGAACTGGCGACGAATACTGGCTGTGGATCTCCTTAAGAAGGCAGCAGGGCTAATGAGGTTAGTGGCAGCAGCTGGGAATCCTCCAGAGCAGGGCAGAGTGGCTGACGAGGTGAGTGGCAACAGCTGGGACTCCTCCAGAGCAGAGCAGAGAGGGGTGGGGCTGACAGAGGCACCATGACAGATATTTTATTAAAAAAATTGTTCTTTTGTGTGCCAAAGGTAATATATTATCATTAATTTGGATATATGTCTGGAAGACTTAAGAAAAGCATGAAATAGGCCCTTTAATTTAATTTATTTCATTCATTCATTTTCTAAAATCACTTTTGTCCCTTTTAGGGTCATGGGGCTGCCAGAGCCTATCCTATTCTGCCTTCACCCTATCCGAGCAGGGTACAACCTGGACAAGAAGTCAGTCTGATGCAGGGTCACAATCATAGACCCATGCACACTCACATTCACACCTAGGGACAATTGAGAATAGCCAATTAACCTGTGGAGCATGTTTCTGGACACCGGGCGGAAGCCAGAGTCCCCGGAGACAACCCACGCATGCACGGGGAGAACAAGCAAACTTCACACAGAAAGGTCCCCAATTGATGTACTGTTTCAGGTCCCCCAGCCGGGCCCTGAACCATGCAGGGCCTTCTTGCTGTGAGGCAAGAGCACTAATCACTCTGCAGCCCTTACTTAAATTTAATTAATTTACATTTTCCTTTAATTTCATTTGAATATTAGACCTCTAGACCATATGAAGTTTAGGTCCATCCTATGGTGCTTTTGTGTTTTTAATCTGGAGTCTCCTGCTGCAGCAAAACATGGTGGCATTAACCTAACAGAGGATTCAGGCAGCTATACCAGAGATGGATACAACAGGAACTTGCACTTTGTAGCTAATTATTTTAAATGTATTTATTTGGTAATTGTTGATAATCTAAAACAGGCTTTTTAACAATGGGGTCATCACTTCACTTCTAATTTTAAAGCTTTTCTTAGCCACTCCATTACAACACTACATTACTCTAGAAATCTGAGCTAAATGTTGACATATTAGGTGCATTCAAAATAACAACTTTTTTTTGCTTATTTCATCAATCATTAAAATATTCAGTAAAGATTCATTATCAGTTGCCTTGAAGTCTAACATCACGAATATTACAGCAAATGTAATTTGGCAGTAGTTTTAAGTTACTGACTATGTTTTCCTGTCATTTTATTTTCTTTAATTTATAGTTTTGTTAATTAATCTTGTTTTGATGTTTTATTTCTGGTTTCTCCAGATTTCCTTCTGTTTCGTAAAATTCTTTGACATGTTTAAATTAACTTCATGCGGTAAGAAGAAATGATAAATCTTTATCATGTGAAGCTTTAAACTATGCTGTTTAATCTTACTCTACATTAATCTTTCTTATTCTCTAACGAGCATTCAGCTATCAAAGGAGCTTTTCCTATATCTAACAATTTTAATTAGCATCAAGGGACTACTGCAACCTTCATTAATAGCGTCGTCCTCGTCGTGACTCAATAAATACTATCAATAAATGTTTACCACACTCCACCTTCTGAGATCGTTAAACAAATCACTTATATTTCAGTAATTCGAGGTTGAATGTTGAGTTTTTTTTAAATATCGCTCCAAATAATCAAAATTCTGAGCAGACCAGTTTGCTTTGATCTGATCTCTGTCTGTGAGCCAGTCTTATGTCACTCATTTTTCATTTTCACTTCCACTTCTCTTTCCCTCTCCCACTCTGTCTCTTCATCCTTATTTTTTCTGAAGTGATGGCTCAATTACCATTCCTCACAGTCAGGCTTCAAAAGAGAACAAAATGGAGCAGGGTCTCTCAACCAGGAAAACAAAGGCAGTCAGAAAAAAAGAGATTTTTAATTTTTTACTACCTTTCTGGTGCTGTAAGAGTCCTCTCGACTCAGCATTGAACTGAAACAGCAGCCGATTTAAAGGAGTTCTGGGTTGGAGCTCCAAGTTAAAATGCAGAAGATGAAGATGTAACAAAAAATGTGTGGAGAAATCGATCACGGTAGTCAAAATCTCTGTCAGCTGTGAAAAATATTAGTTTTAAACGATAACATAACATTTTAAATGTAACATTGTTTTTCCAGGAGCTTTAACTTCACTTCACAACTTCTTCACCACAAATGGACACCACCCCCTCCTAACACACAAACATGCCCACAAACACACACACGGTGCTCCGTTTCCCTGAGTGCTTTAGCTTCCGTCCCCTGAGCGTCAGGGATCCACACAACTCAATTGTGTTTTGATGTTCTGGTGCAAAAACACTCAGCTTTCAGAGCCACAACATACATATTCCAGACTCAGAGGAAAAGAGCTCAAGGGGAAAGAAGGACTATTTACCTTTACTGTCATAAGCACAATAAACACCTGCAGCTGAATAAAAAAATCCTATAAAATGATTTTTTAAAAATATTTCCTCTTTAAATCCTTTGACACTTATTGATGCAAATATGCATCAGACCGCTTCTGCTCCAAACTTACCTGAATTTGGCCTCTAATTAAAGGGAAAAGCACAAGTTATTTATTTATTTTTTTCCTTTTTTTTGAATATAGATTCAGGCATCTGGGGGTTAAGTCAGAACCCAAGAACTTCCTTTACACAAAAAATTACTAAATCACTTTTGACTACTTTTCTAATTAACTATAAAGCCACAAAACAATGTGGAAGTTGCATTTTAGTTTTCACAAGTCTTATTTTTAAAAGAACAATTCCTCTAAAATACCCAGATCGTATTCCCTAAATAAAAAAAATAAAAAATCATTTTTTATTCACATCAGTTGTGCATTATACTTTTGTTTATATCACTCTGAATTTACAGTCATCTATAATTTATCAGGTAGTTTTGTGTTTTTTTAATTTGCTTGGTATCTCATTAAACAGTAAATAAAAGACAAAAAAAGGTGACTTTTTTCTTTCTTTCCCTTCTTTGAGGCCAGATTACACATGGAAAAAAATAGTAGTCAAGAAATTGCCAAACTTTAACGATAACTTACTTTTATATGGCTTCTTAGTCAAGATTTATAGAAGGGAGACACAGTTACTGGTCCTTTATGAATAATATTAGGAGATTGTGAAATTCTTTGGGTGCTTTATGTCTTTGGCTCCTGGACTTGGTGAAAAAGTTTTTTAGTACGGTTATATCTCAGAAGCTGACAACTACAACCTTTACTAACTGTCCATTAGCATATTCCTGACATAACACAGACACAGCATTAGCTAAGTTGATGATAGCCAGTATTCATAATCATATCTGAAGAAGTGAAAATGTATAATAAATAAATATACAAACTTTAACTCTCTCCCCTTACTGCATTAGTATATTTTCAATTAGTATTTTACAGGTTGCAGGATTTTCCCTCTGTCATTTGGTCAGTTTTAGTTGTACAGGTTGAGCTTTCCTTCTTTTGGCATTTAGAAGTGCCTAATTTCTTAAGGACATGGACATTTTTTAATTTTATTTCTTCTGATACTTTAGTAAATATCAGTGTTGATGCATCAAGCAGCTGCTGGAGATATGTTAGCTGTCATCTCAATGCAGCAATGCTCCTCTGTGAAGATCTAAATGTCCATTTAGGATACTTGCATACATGAAAGACGATATAAGGATGGTTTTGATGTAAAATTACAGCAAAAATAGCCACAGCAAATAACAGCAAAAAACATTTGCCTGTGACGAGTCCCCCCACTTTTTTTTTGCTTTCTTGACATCAGTGTATAAAGCTGTTTTAGCTTTGTTGTGTTCTTATGGCGGCATTTGACAATACGTGAAATAAATATAAATGAATTGGCATCAAAGGAAATTTCTCCTTTGATTCCAGCATTGTGCTGTTGTCATTACAAAGACATGTCTCAGAGCGTTTTGATGGAGTTTACAGTGGTGTCTAATTTTCTTAGGAAAATTAAGACAAACATAGCTTTGGTCAATAAAGGGGATGAAAAAACAACTGAAAAGTTTGATCTAGAATTTGACTTAAAGAATAAAGAACACAAGATAAAGCCAAAGCATGTCACCATAAGTTCTTTCCAGCACTGGCAGCTACACATACACACACACACATACACAAGGACAAAGTTCAAATTACATATATTTTTTCACCTGCTCCCTTCGAGTGCAGGCTGGCAATTGCAGGTCTCCTGGAACACTGCCGAATATAAAAAGTGATCATTTGAAATCTTTCAGCTTCATGAATTTACTTCTCCTAATATTGCTCCCTGAGACAGTGTTCCACCTCCAGGTGAAGATTCAAGACAGATTTAACATGTGTCCTCTCCTCTGCCTTTATTATTTCATTCACCATTTTCTGTTTTATTTGGTGTTCTTCTCTGTTTTGGGTGGAGCTTCATGATCTAGTGGATTAAAGCAGTATTTGTTTCATGGTTAAAGTTTTAGAGTAACTGTGAGGGCTATTTATTTATTTTTGGTATTTTACGTTGCAAGTCAATTTGGAGATGAATCCAAAGGAAAATCCTTAAAAAATGTTTACATTCAGACATAATGTAAACAAACAAGTTTGAGGAAAGACTCAAATAACATGCTACAAAGGCATTTTTGATCATGGCGGCATGACTATAAATATCAAAGCAGCACATTAACCTCTTAAAAGGAAACAAGGTAAATAATGTATGTGCACAGTGAACCCCTTTGAGCAAAACTATTTCTATAAGTTGGTGCAGTACACTACAGAAACATGGTAACTTGTTTCTATGTAATGTAAAGGCATTAAAGCAGAGGACCGAAAAACAGCAAACATTAGCTAGTCTCCTGTGACTGCAGCCAAATTTTCCATCATATCTTTAATAAACTGCATTTTCTTACACTTTTTAATCTGCTTATCAGAGAAAGGGTATAAAAGCCAGAAGAGGCCATACAGCCGGTGCATGTGGGCCATTTGCAAGTGTGTGGGCTGCCTGTGTGCTTTTTGTTTTTCCCTAGATGATTTGTGTCTTGGGAGCGCACTCTGCTGCTCCATTCTGCAGAGGTATTTTTAAGCATAATCCCTCTTTTTTTTAAAGGCCAGGCTTTACTTTATTTAAACTTTTGCTTTATACTATCTTTAGCTGTGGATTTCATCCCAAATGAAGCTTTATAATGTATAAAAATCAAAATTTGCAGCTCTTGTGCAATGGTTATCATTTATGTTTTATGTCGAGAAGGCCTTTTAACCTTCCCAAAGAAACCCTGAATAAATGCATTCTAGTATCGGCTTAGTTGCCTTTCAAAAGCTCCAACCTCCAAGCAGCTATTTATGTTTGGCAAAATAATATTATTTCTGCCTCAGTTTTTTTTCAAATTCAACAAATGTGTTGCATCTTAGTCGTAGCCTATTCCTTTTTTATGCAAACTAACTAATTAACCAACACCGTAGTCACATGCATCTGTACAGGGGTTGACCCGTATGTATCCTGTGGTTTTTGGGTTGTCCAGGCCTGCAGAGGGTCGTAGACAGGAGGGGCTGCATCTTAAAGGGAGCACAGGTGTGTCTTGCAGTTCCTTTGAGGTTATTCAATTCAATTCAGTTTTATTATTATAGCCCAATATTATAACACAGTTGTCTCAACGGGCTTTAAATTGTAATTGTACAAAACATAAAATCAACTAACTAAACAGACTAAACTAAACTGGGCATCCCTGCCCTTAGACCCTCCTTTTTGGTAAGGACAGACTCCTAGAAAAAAAACGATTCCTGGGGAAAAAAAGAAGAAACATCAGGGATGTTCAAATGAAGGAAGGATCATCTTCTTGGATGGGTAGGTAAAGTACCAGGACTTTTAGAGATGAATTAGCGTATCTAACCCTACAAGTACATGTTTGAATAGTGTAGCAGATTGGCTTCATCCAAATGAAATTGGGGGATGGCTGGGGGCGCGAGATGAGCCAGAGACAAGGTCCATGGCCATGGACAGGAGCACAGACGAGCCAATTGGAATCTGAAATCCCTAGGAGGAGAGCACTTACCACTGCACTACTGTACAGCCTTGAGGCAAGTGTTTTGTGAAGTATTTTTAAGGCTAATGTCAGTTACACCCACTTATGACATACGGGTGATGAAAAAATGTGTATGAACATTTTCGCTGTACAGGATCACTGAGCAGTCAATGAGCTTAAAGTTTTGTGCGGGACACCTGTGTTATAGATTAGCCAATTTTTCACCCACAGAAAGCCCCATAAGGGCAGTTATGACTAAGGCAAAAATATTGAGCCAACTATGTAGTTAGGCAGCTGCTTTGCCGCACTTTGCTGTCAAACCTCTTTCCTGGTGAAACTGATTTAAAAAATCCCAGCAGGGAATTTTTATAGTCATTCAGAGGCAATTTAAAAAAGTAAAAATGGTAAACTTTGCAAAATCCCTGTATCTTTTATGTAGGAAACATATGCACCAGCCATCAGACCAACCGTTTTTTTTTTTTTACATTGTTGAATAAGAAATTCTAACTAGTTGTAAAGTTGAATGCTCGCTTGACTACTGACCTGTTAGAGGACATTTTTTTAGCAACTCTTTTTTTTAGAATTTCATACTAAACTGGCATCATAATGACTAAGACAGTTGTGGGAGTTAAAAGATCATCCACTTTAACAAAAAAACGAAACTGTTGAAACAAAGTTGTCACAATAAGAAATGGAAGTGATAGAGGTAAAGACTTAAACAGACACGAACTGAAACATCTATTAACATGACTTTGAATACAACGCTGTCTCTTATTTTAAAGTGGTCTAATTTTAGATGTGTAGCTGGTCATATGGAAAATTTGAATCAAGCAATTAACAAGGTGCAGACCTTTGGCAAATGGGCAATGCTTTTAAATCCATTACTTAAGTAATGCTCATCTCACCCTTCTTTATGTGAGGCTGTTCTGTGTGAAATGACCTCCTGGTGATTTTCTATAACATTTTACAATTTACAGTATAAGTTGGGCCTTCAAGTGTATTAATATTCTTTTGTATTTGGGAATCAATATTCAGTACCGCTTTGGTAAACAGAAAATCAATGCATTCTTGGCTTTATGGAGGCTGTATGTGGCTCCACCTCTCCATAGGTAATAGAACTGCATATCTTTTTCAGAATCCAATCTGAAACCACTTTTTTTTAAAGTAAAATAGGGAGCAGCAGATTTTAAAAGTAATTACTCAGACAAACAAAAAAATAAATGAACTATATGATTAACCGTACAGGTTATCCAGAAACCTTCAGGCAAAGTTGTAAAGGTGTGTGGTTCTTTCGAGTAACAGCCGACATGTAGCTGTCAAACACCTCCAAAGGACATAAATCCCTCCACATCCCTTAATCACTCAGAGGATCCTGCATCCCACTGGGCCTCTTAGACACAGCTTCAATTCAATTCCTAAACCACAGATTTAAGATTTGCCTCCTGCGACTGCGATCGATTTTATAACAATGGGTTTTCCCAGGTGTTCAAATGTGACCACAAATCAAGCGAATGCTTTGGAAATGGTCTCAGTAGGCAGCGAGAAAAAAAAAAGGATTCCACTTCATGTGCCATCCTCTGTACATGTTTGATGTTTCACCTTGTCTTTGACCTTGAATGGCTGGGTTGAATACCTAAAACATCCTCTGATGTGAGGGAGTTCACACTCGGCAAAAACTCTGTCAGCAGAACTGCACAGATTTTGCTCTGTTGTTTTAGCTGTCCCTTAACTTTGAAAATAATCTACTTTATACATGTTTTTATGTTAAAAGGAATAATTTTGCAAGCGCTTAATTGTGATCCAGAAAAACTACCCTCCACTTCCACACATTACTAAATTGCTGTTTTCCAATAAAAAAACATGGAAGCACTCAAAGTACAAGAAACTGCAGAACTTCTGTGCTCAAACATTGTTTTGACCGTATGTTGAGGATGTGATGGTGACATATACACTAAGAGACCATATTCATCTTTTGCATATCTGAGACACAGTTTGTAATGCATTTTCTCTGTAATATTTAACCCATATCTGTGAAGTTTTATGGTTCTTGGAGGATCACAAAACATAAAAGGAAATGGTAATTATGACCTTTTTGGTTTCAACTAAAATAAAATTTCTCCCTGAAGGGAATTAGGGCTCATCAATCAAATATTGCAAAATTACTAAAGGATAGAAAAGCCCCCTGATAAATAACAATATTAACATATATATATATATGAGTGACATAGTAGAGAGGAAAGAGAAATATATATATATATATATATATATATATAATATATATATATATATATATATGTAAAACTTACATTTCGTATGAACTGTTATCTTTCTTTGTAACAGAAGTGTTTGGTCAATCCTCCATAAGGCTGGGCGTCTTTCTTCTCACCTCTCTGCCTTTAAAGAAGTAATACATTATGACTGTAGCTGTGGAAAAACCACATTGGTCTATAGATGTTTTTGTGTCGAATCAACTACAAAACTAATTTTAAAAAGTGTTTTACTTTTTAGAAACCCGTAGAAAGAACATTTTCTGGATTAATCTTCCAAATTTTTCTCCAAGTTAATACATGAGCAGTTTCCCTACACAACTTTCTTATCAGAGACAATCATGCATCAACGTCCGGGCAGCATTAACGTTCTTTTAAGACGTCAAAACAACCAATAACAATAATTACATCTTCAGATTATACGGTTAGGATTAGGTTAATGTGATTGACGTAAGACCCGTGAATATGTGGTCCCAAAACGTGGTTTGTTTATGTTCTGCCACGAAAAAAATTCCAAACATTGGTCCCCCCTCCTGCTCTCCCAGCCTTGTCCCACAGGTGACTCACTGAGATGGCTCCTACTGCCATAGAAAGAAAAAAAAAACCCAACAGGTCGCAAAGATGGGTTTCAAATAATATAAAGACATCAAAAGCCAAATCTATAGGAGGATGTCAACGTTTTTTTTTAAAACCTAGGGTATACTGTATTGACAAATATTGTTTTGTTTTTAGCACTTGTCAACAAATAGCAACTTTTTTCAAATGTAGTTTTGTTTCCATGATAAATATAATTAATAAATACATTCAAAAATTGAATATTTTTGCTCTTCTGTATAATAAATAATAATAAAGTGTGTAATGAAGCTCTACTCACTCACTGTCTTCATCCTTTCTTTCCTTTTTTTTTTTTGATTAAGTAGGCCAATGATAGATCAGCTGTGAAGAATTTGTGAAACTTAAAAACCACATGCCCAAATCTTTTTAGATTTGTGCTGTAACTCTGTCGGTTACAGAACCTGTAGCCCATGTCTGGATATTTGTCAGCTCATGCTGAATGACACTCTGAATTACAACAACCAAAACTTTAAAATGAGAAAATAACCTAAAAAAACAGTAAACTTTCATATAATTAATAAATATTTTTAAAACTCCTATAGCTCTTGCTTCTTCCCCCCCCCCCTTATGTATAGCCAATGCATCCCTTCTAAATATATAATTTCTCTTCCACCTTAAAGGATAAAAATATATCTGTTTTTCTGTTTGTGCTTTCAAAACATCACATTCACGTCTTCGCTTCTTTGCTGAGTGCTTCTCCTTTCCTCAGCTCGGCTTATTCTTACCCTGTCCTCACTCTTCTGCATGACCAGTTCCATGTCAGCCCCTAATTGTGTTTTGATGTTCTTCCAGACCTGCAATTGAGCTCCATTCTTGCCAGCCCAAACAGAGCGGACATTTATCAATGCACAGGCGCTGTGAGATTTCCCACTCACCCATATTTTTTGCAGTTGCACTTAATTCATCTCCTATAACCTTTGTGTTTTGCCCTTTTCCTACTTATCTATCTATCTATCTATCTATCTATCTATCTATCTATCTATCTATCTATCTATCTGTCTAGCTGTCTGTCTGTCTAGCTGTCTGTCTGTCCGTCCGTCCGTCCGTCCGTCCGTCCGTCCGTCCGTCCCTCCCTCCCTCCGTCCGTCCGTCCGTCCGTCTCTCCCTCCCTCCCTCTGTCCGTCCGTCCGTCCGTCCCTCCCTCCCTCCGTCCGTCCGTCGGTGTGAAGCCAAAGACCTTCCTTACCCTCCGGGGCCCATGTCACATAAACTTATTGTCACTTATACAACAAAAACACGCACACATATACACACACTGTTAACACTCAGCTTGGCTCAACTGAAGAGTAAATATTTGTGCTGTGCAAGTTCCAGGCAGAGGAAGGTTCCTCACCTCAGCAGTGTGCCACCATATCATGAAATATTCAGAACAAGAGGAATGGGAGCTGGGCAGAAAATGATAGAGTGAGAAAAGAAAAGGGAAAAAAGAGATAGGTCACACATAACCAAGAAAGACAGACGACAGGGAAAGACTGAGGTGGTAGGTAGCTCTGATAATAGTGGTCTATGATAACAGGAAATGGACTTTTTTGGTGAGAGCGTCAGAGAAGCATAGAGGATGAAAGTAAAGATAAATGTGCAAGCAAATAAAACAGGAAAACAACATTGGAAACGATAAAACTGCATGATGCGTCTTCTCTTTGAAGTTGAAGAGACAAGTAAATGGACTGCAGGGAGTGATGCTCCAAAGCTCTTAATGGTCCCAGTAAATCTGCAGGTTAAGAGTGATAATCCCTGCCCATAGAGTTTAATGAGGGCTTCTTTTTTGTCAGATCATTCTGTCACAGGATTTTTAAAGACCTCTCACTAGTAAAGCTCATGTGTTTACATCTATTGTTTTCACTTTTAAGTCCTAGTCTATTCATCTTTTATAAAAGGGTTCCCAGATGTCTTTTAATTATGATTGTGCTGTTTTTAGGAAAAATTCCAAAACCTTTCATTATCAAGACATAGTTTTTTTCAGAGTAGTGGGAGTTTATCAGAAATTCATCTGAGTTGTGACTGAGTTGAGTTGTTGATTGTTGGCGTAAAGTCAGCCCATCTCCTTCCCATCATCTGTTCACAGTCTCTTGCTAGCTTACAGCCCCTCACACCCCCAACCTAACATTACCGCAACAAATATGGGGAGCAACATTGAAACTATCCAGCCGTGAAGTTTTGAGCCAAATGCCAGCTCAGATGAGAACATCAAAGACATGCATGGATTTAATTCAGAATGGCACAAAGGGGGGAACTTGTGGCCTGCCGTTGTAACTTCTACATCACAACTAGAAGCTTTTTCCAAAGGAATTTTTGTCTGCTCCTTAATCACCACAATTTGAGTAAAACAAATGCTCCCATCATGAGAACATGTCAAAAACACCAAAGAATCCAATTTCATGGGTCTTTACAGTAAGACTAGCTGCTGCTCCAGAGTTTTTAATTTTAGCTCTTTTGAAATGATTACCAACAAAACTGAGCGAAGTCTATATTTAACCTTTTTTTCAATAGTTTCCTGGGTAATGCATACATTTTAATGAGCAAATCCATCAGCTTTTAAGAAATATAGGTAAAAATTAGTCAAATTGTTCATTTTGTAGTCCTTCAAGCCATTGTTGCCAATGCTGAACTTCTGAGACTTTCACTGTCTTGGTCTTACTCAAGGCAAGACATTGTTGACTACTTGTATTGGCATTTTTTTTAACTACTTGATATTTAAAAAAAAAAAAAAGTAAATGTTGTCCATGAATGCAGCAGAAGTCTGTCCCCACACTGGGTAATCTCTCCTAATGATACATCTACAGTGATCCAGAGACCTGGCTGTGCTTGTTTGTTTTCCTTTTAAACGGCTTGGTAGCTCGGGCGGTAAGGTAAAAGGCTACCACGCAGGAATCCAGGGTTTGATACCCGGAGGGGAATGAACAATGGTAGTGGGGGCAATTACCATGTCAATGGTGAGTGAGTAACGTCGCCCACTTGGGCAAGTCTCTTAATGCTACTGCCGCCCCCTGGGGATGGGTTCAATGTGGAGAAGAATTTTATCCCCCATTGTGGGATAAATAAAGTATCAATTATTATTATTAAGGTGATTTATTCTTCTCCATAAATTCAATTTTCAATTTGAATCATTACCTTCAGAACTTTGAGTACAGCCAACAGCAAATGTTAATTATTTAAAAATGTATTTAACCATCCTGCAGGGGTTGTTCAGTAATGTGATATATAGTAGAAGTTTTGTGCCACTGTGTCTTTTCCCATAAAAAAACAACAACAACAAAATACAGACTGGGATTGACAAAAAGATACACAAAAATTGCGATGGACTCCTTGTGACACACTGATAGAAATATTATGGCCTTTCAGATGGACACTCACATGGAAGGTGTATGTTCTTTCCATTAACTGTAGAAGACAACTGGATCATGCGAGTTTGACGTCACACCTTAGAAAATGACTTGCTTAGTGTTCTAATGAAATAAAATCAGTTCAGTCGCCATTTTTTCATTATACAGACATCGCCACGTTGGAACCAGAAATCGTTAAGTAGCACAGATTGGTCCGAGTCATTGGCAACCACTCTCGCCAATCAGGAGTGAGCTTGTTGGAAGTTCACGTCCCTACTACCAAAAGCCGGCTATAAGGTGTCCCTTTGTTTTCAAGCATAAAACATGACACCACCTATTTTTATTGAGGCATCTTATTGGTCAGTTTATGACTTATATAACTTGCAATAAAAAATATCATTACAAATTAATATTAGCAAGAATGGTTATTCTGATAAAAATGAGTAATTGCTTATTTCTCAATAAGGCCAATAGCACTTTGGCTTTTTGGAGCACCAAAGCAGAGGTGCTACTCAGGCCATTTGTCAAATACAATTAATGATTCTTACGCCAACTCATGAATAAAACTTTCAGGTTTTGTTTTTTAAGGTGATCTGTTGTTAAGAATGTAAATACACTATGCTGTGAAATAACAAAGTCTATACCAAATAGAATTTTCCATGATCCACTTTCTTTTGTTAGTGGGAATACAAACTGGTGAGCTCTTCAAATCCAGTGTTAAATGTCAAATAATCGTCAGGGGCGAATTTGGGCAAATATATCCTCTAAAGTCTAAAGTGGTGCAAATAGTTGATATTGAAGCTTATTCCTAATAGTAAAACTGTTGAAATAAATGTTTGGTGTCATGGTGAATTATATATATTATGATTCAAATAAAAATTTTATGGGACAAATTATTTCAGTCCAAATGCATTTTGGGCAGAAATGAACGACCCTGGGAGTATTTCAGGCAGGCAATTTGAGCGGTGGGTTCAGTCTAATTAACTCACCTGTTTAGCGTCCTGCTTAAGTTCCAGGTGTACGGTCCAATCCCTCTTCTTCCATTTCCACGAGCTCTGCGTTCATCACCCCACCCTTCTCCCCGGCTTCCACCTGTGAGCTCTGTTAAGGGTAGTTTAATACCCAAAGTTTTATATGGAGATCTTTGGTTTATGTATCTGAATGGAGCCTTATGCCAAACTAAAAAAATAGGAAATACAGGCAACAGTTTTCTTCCTTTTCCTCAGTAGGAAACAAATGGATTAATGACCATCCTAATCAATAACTATGTGCCAAGAGTCCTTCCAACTGCAGTTAAAAGGAGGATGAAAAACATGAAATATATGAAACTAAAACACAATAACTCAAACGTAATAGATTTTGTTTGCAGCAAAATCCATTTTAACCAAGAGAAGATGCAGGTTTTATGTAAAAAAGTTGGACAGTCGAATTGAAGAATGAAAGCAATCCCCCGGACACTGAAAGCATTGATAGGTGAATACTTGTATTTGTTCTGACAAATTAAAAATCTGCACTCGAGAACTGCTGAAGTAGTCTTTGAGTGGTGCTGTTTGTTGTCTTTAAGAGAAAGAGCAACATACTGCATGAAGCACAATCTTCATTTTGCTTCTAAAAGGGATCATTTTACTTGTAATCAATCAAGTAATTTATCAAGTAAAACGGAAGAAGAACTTAATGCCACAAAGCCACACCTTGCAGGGGGTGTCACTATCCATGGTTCTGAAATGTCCAGATAAGGGATTGTCAGTGGGAAACTTGTTTCCCTTTTTTTTTTTTTGGGTGGGGGTGAGTAGTTTTAACTCTTTGAATAGGCTGTCCCAACTCAGATTAATAACCCTAAATTGAGTGTTTACTCTTCTTTTATTGCTGCTCTGGTCCCTAACACAAATTGAACAAAGGAAAAGGAAATGCTTCCAAACTTGTGGAAACGCATCGATAATAATATAATAAAATAATAATATAATAAATAATATAATACAAGATAACAAGATACTCTGTTATTTATTTTATGTGTTTTTATTCATTTAAAGAACAAAAAAAGTAGTTTAGGAGAATCAAATAAATGTTTTGAGTAGTTTTCTATATGTTTTATTTATTCTTAAAGGGATTCTACAAGCATTAGGTGATGAATTTCATTATTTGCCACATGTAAGTTTATAAGTGCCAATGTTTCATTACCAAATGCTTTTAGCAACCGTTTTCATAGAAGAGTAATTCATGTTCCAATTGACAGAATGAGGAAATATTAACATTTCTTGTCTCTATTCCAAAAGATGTAAAATCTTGTTTTCAAAAGACAAGATTATAACCTTTTGGATGTTTTTTTGACTGCAAGTGTAAAAATACTGATGACAGCATCAGCAGCGTCACAAGCAGAGCTAACTAACTAAAAACACAAACACTTTTACAACGGTGACACCAGCCTTTTCCAATACACTGTATCAGAAAGATCAGCTTAGACAACACATTTTTTAAGTCGGACTCAGGTCATCTTTTGATTTATTCTCATTGTCTTTTAAGTACGAGTATACAATGTCAGCCCCCCCCTCAAAAAAGTAAAGAAAATGTTTTGTTTTCTAGAACATGGTTTCTGCAGAGCAGAAAGAGTTAATTCGAAATTCACATCTGAGTTGTGAGTGGAACTGTTGGCATGGAGTATTCCTACCTTCCCAATATATCTTGGTTTACAAATATCCCACCAGCTTGCAGCACCTATATCACTAAAAGCTTTTTCCAACATCATTTTTGACGGCTTCTGATTCCCAACAATTTGAATAAAGGAAAACTCAGAAATACAGTTTTAAGCTAAATTGTTCTTTGTGTCTTCCACCATTAGAAAAAATGCCACAATAACATGTTAAAAACACAATAAACGTAATTTTCAATTGAATGGATCTTTAAGCAGCACAGCTCTGATGATTCTGAGTTGTTAGAAAACCTCCATCTGCAAAAATCTTCATTATAGTCTTCATCAGCTAGGATGTAAGGATGTAAGGGTAAGGAAAAGCGTAGAACTTATTGGTTTCTAATGGTCAGGCTGAAGTTGCACATGCATGGTGCATCATAAACTCAACATGCTCTTTATCAAATTTGTAATAAGCAATCAATCTGTCTGCTCCTCTTCCTCCTTTGCACTGAAAATAGAGATGGTGCCAGACCCATTACCACTATCACTACCGTAATGCAATGGAAGAGAAAGCTACAACCCCGGCTTCATGAAGCCGTCTGCTGGCTTCATATTTCTCTCCACCACACTCGATTCAATAATCCAGCAGCACTTTTGGCTTGATGGAAACAAGTAATTTGACGTTTGGAAAAGTAAGGGAAGATGGTCAAATGCCACCGAGGAGGAGTTATTGGACAAATTGGGGCTTTTCCTCTGAATAACTATTTATGGTTGAGTTCTGAAAAAATAAAAAAAAGAGCCGTTAACCTGCGCAGCAGCATCTCTCCCATCCAGAGGACAGGGAGAGATGCACGCATTGATACAGACAGGGGCGAGGAGCGGAACGGGCTGGTCAAAAGTCTCTTGGATTTTTGCTTGTCTTCTGCTTGTTTTTTGTGTTTTGGAATAAAAATATAGAAAGAAAGTGACTGACAAACGGACTTTATCTCAAGCATGCAGCGAAGAGCCGCTCGTCAGGACACTTCAGGACACTCTTTACGCATCGACTTGGTCACCTTTTCACCATGTTCTCTTAATTATTTTGACAGTTTAGTTATCTTTTCTTTTCCCTTCTTTTCACCATGAATCGCTTGTTTTTTCTTGTTTGAAAGGACCCAAGATCTTAAGCTGAGAGAGGAGAAGAAGGAAAAAGAAGAGGGTCTTTGAAAGACTGTCGCTTCGCGCATTTATGTTGAAGATTCCGGAAACATCTGCAAAGAAAACTCGCCATTTTTCCATCGTGCGGATGTATTAAGTGTCTCTGCGGCATTTTAATTCAAGGCGCACTTGAGTCTGACTCAACGATGTGCTCCGCTGGGAAATACTGCGTGCTTTTACTCTTGATGAAAAGTGTCCTGTCGGACTCGGGAAGCTCGCATCAAGGTGAGTGCGGCCAACCTTTATAGGAAAACACTACATAACAATTAAAGCTGAAGGTTTTCAATTAAGAAAATTCACCTTTAGTTTTTTTCCCCGCAGGTAAAGGTGCATGTTGTTATAGATGATTCTAAAAAAAAAAATCCGCACCGAATCCAACCAGAAATACTTTCTTACAGTGCGTATTCTCATATAAAATAATGTATAACATGAAAATGTGAACAGAAAGTCAAACACCTAAAAGATGTGGAAGTGACTCTGACACCGTCCTTCACCTCCAGCATCTGATGGCGCACATCAGCACAGTAAACGCCAGACTCTAGCAAACTCCAGCAGCTGCTGCTGCTCCTGAGGTTCTTATTCCTCCTCCCCCTTGGTCTTCTGTGGTGAGAACATGGATTGCTGCGCAGAAAAAATATATGATCTTTTTGGCTTATTTACTCCCAACAGCTGCAGACAGACAAGTGTATTTATTTTGGTATTTGAAAACCATTTACTGTCTCTAAATTCATTTAAAAATAACAACGTTGTTTTTCTTAAGTCATCACCATTTACTGGGTAGTTTGTGCGGTTACACTTGTATGTTAAGACACAGTAAGAACGTCTCGGTGTGGATAAAAAGCAGCCACTCAATCTTATCCTGACATCATCTTGCTTAGTTGAATAGGTGAAACTGCACTTTCTACCAGTGCTTGTTGTGAGAGGAACCTGCAGAGATCACAGGAGACCTTAAGCAAATAAGGTGAAGGAGGCTTGGACTTTTAGATGGTCAGTGTGTTTGAGTTTAGTGTGTGTGTGTTTTCCCAGCAGAAAGGCTGTTGGACTGTGATGGTGACAGGCTTGAAGAGCAGGGGGTGCTCTCAGGGGAAACCAGGAGAAATGGCAACGTGAGATGCTTAAAATATAGAGAGCCGCCACATAAACAATATCTTACAAGTAGTTGTCTAGCTGTGGAAAATCAATTCTCCCTTCATGTTGAAGGTTTTTGTTCAGCTTTTTACTAGACATTCAAATTATCACAAAATAAGATAACTATCCTTTTGTTTATAGATTTTAAACTTCTATATAGGTTAAAATGACACCAAAAAAAAAAAAATGTATACTTAGCATCAGTGTTACAAATAAGGTTTGAAGTTTAGTCCTCTGTAAGCCCAGAATATCTTTTTATAAAAAAGTCCAAGTCATTTTCCTGAAGTGTGCACTGGTAGGTTGACCACTTTTAAATTTGTGGTGTTTGAAGGAATTCAGCCCCATTACTTTTTGTTATTATAAAAAAAAGTACATGTAATGCAAAAATGCTGAGTAATTCAAAAATTACAAATTGTAAAATAAATAGTGCACTAAGTCACTTAACATTAATTAAGTTTTTCTTTTAACATTTTTAGTACGTAACTTAAAACAAATGCTGCAGGTGAGAGTATGTGTGTACGTGTGTGTGGTCTTCCACACTTGCATCTTCTGAAAAGCATTATAGTTATGGAATATAGCTTAGATTGTATCTTTCCTCAAATTTTGCCTTTGCTCTATTTTAAACTCATAAGTAGTGTGTTGGACCGCTGCTGAAGGACCACCCTTGACCTCCCTGGCCCCACTTGTGGAAAATGATAGGCCTGTATCTCTTTTTCGATTTCAAACCTGCTGTGCAAACAGCATCCAACAAAAGTTCTAATGTTCTGAGTCTGAACAACTTCTGTTGTTGCTAACCAGGATAGTTTTAATAAATGGACATTTCACTGACCGTCTTCTCTCATATTTAATTTATGATAAAACAGTCTAAAAATATAATGTAGTACTCCTGTTTTTTTTTACCTTAATAAACAAAAATGAGTAAATACAGGGTTCAACATAGATTGCGTTTGCTCGGACTCTGACTTTCATACCAAGCTCAAACTAAAGACCTCGGCTTTGTTGCATACTGTAAGACAATCCTGAATTGTCATCATAAGGATAATTATTTGTCTTTTGTGTTTCGCTAATTTTTAGCCAGACTAAATTCAGAAGTTTAATCAGTGTTGCTTGAAGCCTCAGTGTATTTATGAGACAACCATTGTGGCTGTTGCATCAGCTGTGTTGTAGAGTTTTTGGGTTTTAGCTGCAAGTGCAGTTCTTAGCTGTTGACAGACACTTCTAATCATTCAGGGAGAAAATAAAAACATTCAGGACTGCATTGTCTGTGATCAGGACGAGGTGTATTAGATGTTGCTGTCCACTTTTACTATCATTGCATGAAGTGAATAATGTCTTACTCTCCTGGGGGTTTTCTAAACCCTAAGATCTTGGAAACTGCAGGGAGGATAGAAAGTGTTTCTCTGGGAGATCTCAGTGAACTGCTTGTCTCCTGCAGTACTGTGAATTGAATGATTATATAACAGGATTCTCACATAACTCAACTTTTCTAAATGCTGGGTGGGTATAAAACTTTCCCAAGTCTTTATGCAATTTTTTCAAGCTATCCAATAAACTTGGATGAGATTTTTTTATTAGAGAAACGTAGCCACAAAAAAAGAAAAAGAAAAAACTGAATCTGCCTACTGCAGACAAACAGGCTAAACAACATTATTCTTGTGTCAAGAAAAAACAAAAGCAAAACTAAATTCCCAAATTAAGAAACACTCCAGATGTCTAGGAAGGGAAAATAATCTGGCTTTTCTGTCTTGTTTTAAAACGGCACACATGCAGAAGAATGGGCAGATGGGAATGGAGCCAGAACATCCACACAAAAGGGGAGCAGAAGAATCTTAGCACATCGGGATGCAGCATAAAGACTGCAGCTAACTGAGGCAGCAAAATCTTTCAGGAGATAGTTGGTTCCAGGATAAGTGAGGCCCAGAGAAAGGAGGTTGACCAAAAGCTTGAGTAACCAAGCCCTCCATTTCTGACAGTTCTTACATTACAGTCCATAGGATTTTTAGATAAAGTTTGCAAAGACAATCAAAACCAGGGTTTTTCTCACCAGGCTGTTGACACGCCAACAGGGGACAGGTAGGGGCAATCCTGGGGCAGATGAGGGTCAAAACAAGATCAGTAAGCAGAACAGAATTTCAAGGAACAGGCCGGGGAGTTGGAGAAAAATCTACTTTCTGGCCGAGAAGGACGAGCAGGTGCAGGTGATGGGGGAGATCGCTGAGGAAGGCAGAGTAGACATGGGAAGGGACGGAATCCTGCCACCATCATTATATTAGAAAAGAAAATCAACACTGTTCAATTCCTTGTCTCTCCATTCCAGCCTCTCTCCATATTATCTCTCTGAAATGAAGCAAAGGAACTTCATAATAATTGAGTCTTTAATTACCAAGAGAGAGTTGAGAAAAAATGAAGTCTCTCTAAATACTGAGAAGGTTAGTTTGAGTTTTCTGCAGATTTATCTCCTCTGGTTATCTGATTCGTCCTCTGTTTCAACCCTATTATATCAGCAAAGATTTGGCAAAGTGTGCAAGAAAACTTGAACAACAGGTCATCTAAAGATGTAGCGCCTAGGTTTATAATGTCAGCCACTGAAGTGGGACATTCTTTAGTGATAGGGATTGTAATTAACTGTGTGCAGAAAGACAAAGGAAAATGTGCTTTCATCACATCATATTGGCTTTAGAGGCCTAGCATGGGCCTTATAATGGCTCTCATTGAGCCTGAGCAAAGTGACTGAGTACACATGAAGAATTGTTGCATTTAGACAAATGCAAGATTCAGGCAAACAGAAACGTGTCAAATGACAATAAAACAAAATAAACAAGATGACAAAATAATAGACCATTTTGGAAATGTTTTAGGAGACATATCTGTTTTCTAAAAGACATACTCTGGTGAAAATGGTGTTTTTGGTGTTTTTAACATGTACTTGTGGCATTTTTCTGATGATGAATGACATACATAAAGAAATTTAAGCTAAAAATTGCCTTTCTGAGTATTTCTATATTCAAATCGTTGGGAATCAGGACCAGACAAAAAAATGCAGACGATAAAAGCTCTTAGCCGTGACATAGAAGCAACAATCAGAAGGCCACAAGCTCCCTTCTCTGCTCTATTCCGATGCATCTGCTTGCAGACATATAGATCCATGATTGTCTTTGTTTTCCTCGCCTGAGCTGGCATTTGGCTCTAAACTGTACGGCTGGATAGCTCCAATATTGCTCCCCCTTTTTGTTGCAACGGTAATATTAGGTTGGGTTTGTGAGGGGCTGTAAGCTAGCAGGAGAGAGTGTAAACAGATAGATGATGGGGTGTGGAGGTGGGCTTACTCTTCAGTAAGAGGTAAATTTCTAATGAAATTCTGCTGCTCTGCAGAAACTATGTTCCACAAAACACAGTTTTTTCTTCATTTTGTCTATTTTGGCACAATCATGATTAGAAGTCCACTGGGAACACTTTAAAAATATAGAGAATCATGATTAGAGTAGAACTTTAAACCAAGGGCCTATTGCTCTTCTCAATAGAACTGACAACATTTTGTTGATGGTCACCATTTTCAGAAATAAATGTTATCATAACTTTGTATTACAACAGTGCTTTGTGTCTTTTGTAATCCTTTTCATGTTAGTCAATATCTGAACCTGTTGCTACAGGGCTTTAATAAGCAGCAGCAGCAGAGGAAGTCACACCCACAAGAGTGAAATAAAAGATAAGAAACGGTCCTGACTGGAAGGTAACGTTGTTGTCAGAGGATACAGGTCAGTGGATATAAACTAACACAAACACATATTTTCTGCAAAGCTGTGCCTGCAGTAAACTGCAGCCACGTCTCAAAATCACTTAAATTGAGACAGACATTGACTAATGTCTTTCATAAGGCTCCTTAACGTTTTATACATTTGTTTTCTTTAATATTCCATGTTTTGCCTTTAATACACCAAAAGTGGCAGAATGATAGATATTAAAAATGTCTTAGGATTTGTTTCTGATAGTGTGATTTTTTTATATGCCAATGTAGTATGTTATGAAGTGGAACAATAAAAAAAAAACATTTTGAAAATTAGAAACATCTATCTAGCTCCACTCAAGAAATGTGGCTGTAGTGCCCTTGAGTGAAATCAATAATTTACATACCTCTCATACAGTAGAGGTGTAAGTCTAAGGAATGTGAAAGGGATCTGTGTGTGTGATTTCAATGTTAACATATCATTGATTTAGTAAATGGGGTATTTGCCACAAGTAGAACATAATGATACCATGTTGGCTATTACTTAAATAGAAATCCGATAATTTTAAAAGGACCTCATGTAAAGTTGGTTTGTAGGGAAAAAAAAACTATAAGTTATTTAACTTAACAGGACTTTTTACATTTTGTTTCTTCAGAATGTTTCCTTTAGCTTCTGAACTTGTCTAAAAAAAACACTAAAACAAAAAGACCCAACAAAACCTACTCACACAAATCCCTCCAGACTCTGAATGGTCTTAAAAGCTGTGTGGTTGTTGTAACTTTACACCAAATGAAGCAGCACCAAAACAGGATTTCTATTCTTTTGTCTCTTGAATGCCCTCAAACCCCTTTTATTTTTCCCTGAATTTTAGCAATGTTACACATTTCTTCACAAGGCTGAGGAAGAGTCCATTTCAAATTAATCAGGCTTTATCCAGAATTTGCTTCGGTTAAAGCTTCAGTTGGGAAACAATACCAGTTTGGCAGATGATGTAAAATTTACCTCTTGTAGTGATGCTTTGCGATAATAAAGCATTTATAGATGGTGGGTAAATGTTAATTCAAAGTCTTAATTAACTGTTTGGTCTATACATGGCCCAGACCAAATTTGCTTGTTCAGTGGTTTGTAACTTTTAGAAGTAAAAGGCCCTGTTTCTTTCTGATCAAAACCTAATATAAGAAGCAAATTCATATCTAGATACTGCTTTACATTCATTTAAATTGTTATTTTTATAATCAATATGACTTATATTTCTTTTTTTAACACAAATATAAACAAAAATATATAAAAAAAACTAGCATTTTCTGAAAATGTGAAACTGTTCTTTACTTTTGACAGAAGTTTGTGTGAGTTCCCTTTAAAATAAAAGACTTCCTGTGCCAAACACAGTCATTCCAGTACAGCTAATGTACTCAAATGAAAGGTATTGAACAGTGAAAGTCAAAAATGGCATTTTCTCTTGTTATACCTTGGGTCTAGTTTAGTGAACTGTCATCATTTTTTCATACTTACTGGAGTTAACCTGAACATAAACTTGACTTTATTGGTTTATGATCCAGTAAAAGTTTGAAAGAATATATACACACATACACACATATATATATGTGTGTATATGTATATATATATTTACATATATGTAACAACTCCGCTATGGATAACTATTAATTAATATTGTGCAGCATAAGAAAAGGTGGGCTTTAAACTTCTCAAATAAACTAAGCAGTCTGAAAAATATCTGACTTTTTGACCAAAGTTCTGTTTAGTTTTTAAAATCTGTGCATTCTGGAGGAAGCATATAGGGCAATTAAGACTTTTTGATGTGAGCAGGGATTTACATTAAATCAATGCTAATTACAAACCCTTACTTTTAGAAATGACTGTTTTGTTTTTCTTCAGAGAGCCACAATGGAAAGGCAAGAGACACATGTGGCGCCGAAGTCACAGACCCCAAGCTAGTTTGTGTTTCCTAATTGAAAATAAGCCATCTTGTTTTTTCACATATCCTTATTATGTACCAAGCAGTGGTGATGTTAGTGATGGACCTAAAACTGGCTGGTATATCTTAGCGAAAACGTAGTGATGTTGTCATTGTTTTTTTCTTTTAACTGGATAATTTTAAAGCAGATTTACACCCTCAAATGTAAATATTTCTGGTTGTGTTGTACCCTTGGAATAGACAGGACTCCGTCTTCATTTTGACAACTTTATTCGCCCCGAACAGAATATATGTCTTTACTTTCTTCAGAGGCAGCCAGAGCATAGCATTAACATACATCTCAAAAGTGCACATGCGCACACTCAAGACAGGGTGATATTGTGCTGCATCTAACAACAATGTACGGAAAAAAAAGAGTGCATAACTGAAATAAGACAAAAAAATTACACTTATTATTGACATATCTTCCTGGACAATTTCTAAATTAAAGTAAATAAACTCAATATTTCCAAGCTCCAACAGTTGCAAATGTTATGCCCAAATAAGCATTCAATATAAAAAACATTATTCTTGATGGATCACAGGTGCAGCTGTAGACACTGAAAATTTGGAGGAAAAACAAATAAACCTAATACACATTGTCATAATAATTATGTACACTCCTACTTATTTGTAAACAGCTATCAAATGATGCACATCAGAATTGTTTTGAACCAAGTTCCAAAGTACCAAAAAATATGAAATACTTTGTTTTCCTATTTTTTTACTTTTCTGCAAGTATCCTTTAATGCTGGTGATGCTCACTCGTCTGAATTTGCACTCAGCTTTAAATGTAAATTTCACTTTTAAATACTTCACTCTATAGATCTGTGGTAGTTCTTGATTTGTTTTTGTTTTTATTATCTCTTTGCACCATCTGTCATTCCCATTGTTATAATTCTTTCCTCATTGGGGCCAAGTGGCTCAGGTGGGAGAGCAGGTTGTCCAGTAACCGAAGGGTTGGCGATTCAATGCCTGCTCTCCTAAGCCAGCTGTTGTCTCCCAAGCGTGGCTCATCTGCAGCTTACCGCTCCCCCAGGGGATGGGTCAAATGTGGAGAACAACTTCCCCATTGTGTGATAAATTAAGTAAAATGTATTATTTATTTCATTGTGTGGCAGATGTGACTCAACTGTATCAATTTCTTTCACTAGTTTTACTATTTTTGACAAAAAACAATTTTACCAAAACTCTTCCTCCTGCAGTGGAGTCCTACTGGCCACACATTTAGGATTTAAGGTGAAACAAAGACAGTTTCGCTTTATTTTCCAAATTGAAAAATTTCAATTAGTGTCCTCTTTATGGCAACTGCTGTAGCACATGTACTGTTCTAGATTTCAAATCTGTGTGCTTCCATTGGTACATAGAGTTTTGTTTTTTTGAAAAAAAGTAGATTTGTTTTTGTTTTTCCATGCTCAGTCATCACTGAGCCTTTGTGGGACAAATCTCTCCCAGTCTTACAGGCCACAATGACTGACAACATAAACTGTCATAGATCACTGCGATGAATCTTCAGCTCTATTCACATATTATCCTCATCACTTTTATGCTTCTACTGTGACTTGCCCCAATGCAGAATTACCCCCATTACATCTATGTATGGTTTTCATAAAAAAAAAAAAAAAAAAAAAAACCCTGACAGCTGTGTGATTAAGCAATTTACTGTAAATAGGATGTTCATTAGAAAGTAGCAGTTATGACTCAACCAATTCTGCAATGGTGACTTCCTTTGTGCAAGTACACAGCAATTTGCCACTGAACAGTCTTTTTAGGTCTGTGCTGAAAACGAATGATGCAAGTTTGATAAATGTATGTTTCTTTTTCCTACATTTTTTAGCATGACTGATGAGTGACAACAGCATTTCTGGCTGTGTTAACTAAGAACTCTTTATGATACGAGAGATTCACAGCATCACCTGAGTGGGAAACATGATATTTTTTTGGCCTAACATTTGTAGACACTTGTTACTAAGTGAGCTGTTTAAAAAAAAATTACAAGTTCAAGATTTTTCCTACTTGTGTAAGAGAACATGTTTCAGCGTTAAACCCCGCTGATACTCTGTTTGTCCAACAAGCTTAGGTTTCAAAGGGGCAACAACATCGAGTGTTCTCCTGAGGGCTTGTTAGGCATCATTAACAAACTGGTCGATTTACTGGGACTGAAGCTATAGCTGGTCTCAGAGTATTTGCTCAGCATGTTACTACATATTGGTTGAACTGTGAGTTTAAACTCAGGCACAGAATAGTCAGATAATGTTCTTCTAAGCTGTTTTTATTCACTGGGGCAGTAGCATGGTAAAATGTAAACTGGAAGGTATATGGAAAGTGATATGAAATTATGGGGTTATGAGGAAGAACACTCAGCTGGATAATTAATACATACCACAAGTTAAAACACGGTCCAGGGTGTGCTTGTCACAGTGAGTGGATTGACTTTCCCAGCATGGGTTTTGCACCAGCGCTAAAGCAGTCTCTGAGAAGAGTTATACACTGCTGCTCTGTGCCCGGGTCTCGTCTCTGGGTTGTCAGGTTGCACAACTAAGACTAGCAGAAATGTTCCAAGAAAAAGTGGGATCCGTCCAAAGTGGGATCGATGACATCTTTCCGCATGGAACCGGCCTTCCCCCAAAACGCGCTCCAATTGTCAACAAAACCAACGCAATCATGTGGGCACCATCTAGCTAACCAGCGGTTAAATGATAAAAAGCGGCTGTACATTTCATCACTGACTATGTTCGGTAGGGGACCAAAGAAAATTACAGTGTCTGATATCGACTTAGCAAGTTTCCACACCGATTCTACGTTTAATGTGAGTACCTCTGATTGTCCCCGTCGGGTGTCGTTCCCGCCTGCGTGAATCACGACTCGAGGGAACCTAGACTTACTCTGGGCAAACATCCTATGGTTTCCCTCAATGTCACCAACTCTGGGCCCTGGATAACACCTACCAGTTGTTGCTGGGAGCTTCAGTTGTCTAACTATAGTATAGCTGATGACCAGAGTTGGCTTAGCTTCCACTGTGCGGAGCCGTGCCTCTAACGGCCCTAGCCTGGCCTCCAAGTCCAAGGTAACACTACACTTGACACACCTAGCACTATCTCTAGCACTATGCTCACTAAAGGAAGCAGGATCATCACGGAATATATGGCACATGGGGCAGGAAAGGGGGTGAAAGCAGAAGAGGTTGAAGCCATGCTATGTGCTAAGCTAAGGCTAGTGGTGGTTAAAAACAGTCCTAAAAGCTGACTTTTTACTGGTGACTAAATATTTACAGTTCAATAAGCTTGAAATTGACACTTTGATAACTATTGTGTGCTTTCTTCCTATTTTTTCCCCTTCATTCCTTTTTCTTTTAAAAACCAACCATTTTTTTCCTCGTCTTTGTGCTGTCCCTTCATTTTTGATTTTGCTTGTGATTTAAAATATCTCGCTGCCTTCTTTATGTTTCTTTTTCCATCGCTCTTTTCAGTGGTCCTGTTGGACACAACAGCAGTGCTAGGAGAACTGGACTGGAAAACCTATCCCGTCAATGGGGTGAGTGACATTAACATGTTAATTCAAGACTATTTACTGACAATTATTGATGGGGTTTTTGTGCATGTGTGTTGTTGTCAAAAAATAGCTTGCAAAAAAGTTGGTGATATGTGCCTTTGAATAAAACCCCTCAATTTATTTCTTATCCAGCTCAAACACCTAAATGTTCCTAAAACTAACATACAACCTTTTCTTGTAAAATTGGACCCTGGAGCTGGAGTTGACAAGATTTCTTGCACTTACATCAGAGTCAGGCAGGAGACAAGACCTTTAAGTCCTATTTGGTGCAAGGGAAAAAAATAAAAGAAACGCGAGCAGTAGGTGACATATGTGATTTTATAAGTAAACTTTTGTGACAGTGGCTTGGCCAGCGTGCCCATATGGGGACTTTCTGAAAGCGAAACGGTCTTATTGTCTTTATTTTTATAATAGGTCACAACATTTCATCACTGAATATTATCATGTTTTAAAAGTTGTTTTTTGGCTTAGGGGCTATGCAATTAACTTCTGAGCAAAAATAAATACATTTTCTAATAATTATTATTTGTTCTATGATCATCAGTTCAGGGCTGCAGACATTTTGGGGGAAACAGTACAAACTCTATAGCAGGAGAAGAGAACCTACACATATATGCTGGCAAAAAGATTGGAGCTTTTGAAATTCAATTTAAAATTTCAAAGTAAAAGTCCTGGGTAATCTCACGGCCTACTTTAAAGCAGTTATTATGATTCATATCTGAATCTTCTTTACTGACACAATGAAGTACCAACACCGTTAACACGCCTTCTTGATATCTGTGTGTGCACGTCCTCTGTTTCGACTAGCATTTGCTGGTGTATTTTTAGGATAGGCACCGAGGTTTTAGATATCCCACTTCCTGTCCTGTTTGCACAAAGAACTATCAACCAGCATATCCAAACTTGCAGCACAAACAAAGAAAACTTGTTTCTGTGAAATTTCTCCTAAAACACTTTTTTTAAATAAAGTAGGAAATTGTCAGATTTTAGTCCTAAACACCCTCTGCAAATACCAATCACTACAGAGTGTACATACTGTAATTACCTTTTCACCAAATAAAAAAAAGGCATGCAGATACATAAATAAGAACAGTTTATTTCACACACAAAAGAAAACACTTAAAATACTGTCAGAATCTTTCTTCAAAACATTTCTCAGAATTAATAAATTATTTATCATGTCTTGTGACTGTCTATGACCAATATATGAAGAGAAAAAAAGTATTTTACCTGGGTTTAGTATTTTTTAAAGAAACACGATGAAGTTCCACAGCTCTTTTTGCATCATTTTTACTTAGCATTTAGCTGTGCATTTATCCAAAGCATCTCAAAGATTACATTTTGACAACTGGGGAAAATATGAGGTTAGATGTTGTGTTTAAGCACACAATGACTGTTTATCATCCTATCTAGAACTCTGAAATGCTTCAGATAATCTCTGACCATAGTTGAATAAACACTGCAAATACCAAAGTATTGGTGCAGGTGAAGAACAGGGTTCAGGAGGGCTGGAGAAATCGTCTGGAATGGGGAGAGACCACCATCCATGACTTTAAGGCAAGAGTATGATGGTGATGCTGTCAAGAAAAGGTGGAAAATTTAGCAATTGATTGAGCATGAGGGTGTGATACTGATGGTCACATTGAGTGATTTTTATTTTATTATTTAAGTGGAAACTATTTCAAAGTTGCACACATTAATATTATTACTTGTTTTTTAAACATGCACAGAGCTTACAGAAATGTTTGCAAAATTAATTAGGAAATCATTTTATTACAACATCTTTAGGGAAAGGTTTTAGATTCCATTTGTACACATTTTAAACTGTGACTAAGAAACCATAAATTAGAGCTGATACGTTTATTTAACCAATATGTGCAATCTGATGCACATATTGGTATGGCTCTATGGTTTTTAATGCAATTATTAAATGTATAATAAGTTCTGTAGAGCATAACCAATAAAAAGTAACAAGATTTTGAGTTATTTAAAGGCCACACAACACTATTTAAAAAAAACTGGAGCTCCCTCTTGATCGAAAAACCTAAACAGCCTTTATTGCTATGGGACCAACAATGCTATTTGTCACTTTGAAAAGAAAAAAAGCAAAGCATATCGCCATTGACATTCACATAAAATCAATAATTCATCAAAACTGCGGATATTTAATTATGTTTTCATTATACATGCTCTTTTCTGCAAGACAAATTACCTTGTTTCAATCAAAAGCTTGTGTTACCTTCACTACAACACTGCCTTTCTGCTTATGTGTGTGTTTTTGTGTGAGCAATTATATAGTTTTCAAATCTGTGAGTGTGTCTCTTTATTTGTTGTCAAAATTTTAAGATGAGAATCCATAATTTGTATATGCTTAATAGTCACGATAGGGACTTGGACTTGAGACTTAAAGTTGAGTCATATTTAAAAACTGATTCGTGAGCAGGAGCGTTGGTGCCCCCCCCCCCCCCCCGTTAATGTTAATGAGAACCTTTTGTTCTTGCACTCTCCTGTTAGCTTACAGCCCCTCAGAGCCCAAATCTAAAATTACCGGTATAACACGAATGGTGAGCAATATTGGAGCTATCCGGCAGTTTTATTATTATTATTATTTATTATTTATTTATTGCCGGTTGCCAGTTCAGACGAGGAAAACGAAGATGTACATGGATCTATTTGTCTTTGAATGGATGCATCAGAATGTAGTGGAGCAGAGAGCTTCAACATAACTGCTACAATCCTTTTCCGATGGCATTTTGTTGTCTGCTTCTGATTCACAACGATTCGAATAAATAAATACTCAGAAATGTAATTTTAAGATTAATTTTCTTTTATATACTGTATGTCCTCCATGAGAAAATTTCTAAAAGAGTATGTTAAAAACAAAATTTTCATCAGAGTGGGTTTTAAAGGATTTATTGCTAATAAATACATAAAATCACATGTAAAGAAATGGATAAAGATTGAATAACTTAATATTTTAAGTAAACTTTAGTCACTAGCTACAAAACAGTTATGTAAATGTAAAAACAAACTTCTGTGAGTTCAATTGTGTGAGCTCAAAGACTTGGAAACCAGTTATTTTTCGGAGATTACAACAGCCCTGCAACCATCTAAGCAGCACATCACTGATCAAGTGGATGTATATTTTTTTCTGTCTGTGAAACAGGAGTTTCTTCTGAACTTTCTGACAGTCAACAACAGGAGATGTTTGACAGCCACTGACTAAATCAGTGGCTGTCAAACATCTTTGTCAGGTGCAGAGTGCCTGCCATAGGATGCTGCTCTAAGCAATAAGAAAAGGAGAGGAAAACCTGAAAATATCTCTACCATGGCGTGGGCTTGCAATCATTTGTGCTTTTCAAGTAGTCCAAGTGAGCACAAAAATATAAATGAGGTTTTGGAAAATATGTCAGAAGACACAATAAATTATTCTAAAACCAGAGTAAGCTGCATAAAAGAGAATGAAATTCTTCATGGAACTACCGGTAGAATGTACAAAATCAAAGTACTGGTTTTAGTCTAGACAAAAGAGATCACTTGAGACACCCATTATGCTGTTTAAAAAAGATTTAAAGGGCTTATACTATACTATTCTTAAGTCTTTTATAGTAAACAATATCCATGTATATGATAATATTTTACCTTTGGCACACAAAAGTAAATATTTGGAAATTAAATATGAGTTATTTCCGTGAGCTATTTTCCTAACCGGAACTAAGATGACTCAATTTCTGAGGCATCGCCTTTCGCTGCTTGTGGGTGCCGCCCATTTCACGGCATCCTCCTTGAACCACCCTCAGCAGTGTGTCTGCATCTCGCCCACGAAAACAAACAACATCCAAAGTTTTGCAAAGATGGATGTGCATATTGTGCAGATAAGAGTAAAGCATTTTGTCGATTACCGCTAGTTCCATTGAGAAAGTGTGTGTGTGTGTTAGCCTGCGGGCGGTGCTGGCAGCACAGACTCTTCCTGGAAGGGGCTGTTCTCACTGGTCTACATCACAACATGAGAACCTGCTCGTTTTCGTGGGTTGGGAGGGGCTGGTGCGCAGAGCACAGGTTTTTAGAGGAATACTCAGAAATGGGTGAACAGATCAAAATACCACTTTGGGTTTCTTTTCACGAGAATTTACCATTATAATACATTTAAAAGCTCAAAAAACGGATTTTGCGTGGTATAGACCCTTGCTAATTTGACCTCTTTAAAAAAATAATTGCGCAGAGTTTGCAATGATTTTAACAAACCCTATTGCATAAACTGAACTATGCCAGCAACTGTAAGCAAGTCTAAGACTTCCCATTAGTGCAGGCATCATTTTGGTATTACATGATACTTTTTTGTTTGTTTGTTTGTTTATTTTTTTTTGGGTGAACATCTACATGTAAATAAATCTAGCAAGAAAATAAATATTTTGTGTCAGATTTAGCTACAAACTATCCATCTATGGCCCGCTAGCATATTAACAAAACACACAAACAGCAAGATTAAAACTTAAAAAGAAAAATAAATATCATTAAATCTTTAAGTAAAAGTGTCAAAGTGATTATTTACTTTTTGTAATCTACAGGTATTGTAGGTTTGTGTCAAAATATAACCATCAATTGTTTGGGAGTAGATTTTATTAAACCAGAGTGAAAATATGCTGTTTGTTTCACTGCAAGTCAAATAAAGGCCAATGACTGTACCAAGACAACTTTTAAGGTCTGGCAAACTTATTGAGAATACGTTTTATTGACATTTAGAGAGATGTCTTTCTGTGAACAACTTCAGACTGTCTAGAAGATACTTCCAACCTTTTTTGCTGTCTATAAGAGATGGGTGAAAATGTGGAGTTGGATCAGCTGACTTGGATGTCTTGAACAAATTTCCTCAAGGGAGGTAATGCAATATTGTTTGCAATTTTGAAAATGAGTCACAGTTGAATTCTTAGTGAGACTACAGGTGTACTAATAATGTGAGGGCAGTATAAGTTTAACAAGTCACTGATTACTTTCATGGTAGTTCATTTTGAGGCATTTAGAACTGCATCCCTCCAATAGATGATTTCGACTCCTTTACACAAATAATTCAAGCCACCATGTCTGTATAAGATGGACAATAATAGTTCCAATAAATTACAACCAGAATAATTAGTACTAAATATGTCCAGAAAAATACAACCAACTTTGTGTTTTTCAATCCCTGTTTGCTTTCACAGCTTCACTGAAACAGCAGGCATTTTCAGTAGGGTGATTGGTGTGAATTCAAATTGGAATGTTACTGCAATTGTGTAGGTTAAGGTGTTCTGTTGGATCCTCAGAAGTTGTCTCAACAACTTTTGAGACTAAAGCAAGAACGCTATCAGTTCTATAATTGTTTTCCTTTTCTTTCCATCTTTGTCTGCTTGAGTTATTACAGCTGTTCTTAAGGCACTTTGGGAAGTCACTTTTAATACATAAATTCTTCTCAATAAGTGCTATGGATGGAGTCACTGTGTTTTTTTTTTTTGTGATTGTAATATTAAGTCCCCAATAGTCTTTGGCTTCAGGGCTTGACAGAGATTATATTATTTATTAACATTTTGAATCATGGACAGTTTTGAAAGACAATTTATTGATAGTTTCCATGGGATGACAGCCACAGAATGTCTATTAGATAACTTGTTAGGATGAACGAGGCTGGACCCAGTAGCAGGACAGAACAGATGGTAAATGAGAAAAAGTCTTTATTTTGTCCCAGTGGTGGTGAAGAGTTCTGGCTTTGACGGCTTGTGGCTTGGACGTCTGAAGGAATGTAGAACGGCTGGTCTGGTAGGGGTTGCGATGACTGTGAAGCCTTGTGGAGCCTTGCATTGTGTCCCGATCATGAACGGCAGACGAGAACAATGGTGAGGATGACGCTGGTGGCAATTCCTGAAGGGGCAGACAAACAGCGGATTAAGTCGCAAAGGGTTTTGGCATTGGCATAGAGCTTAGCATAGGTCAAAACTCTACCGCCACGAGCAGACGGACGGACGTCGGCTGGAGAGTGAAGAGTCCATAAATAGGCTGAAGACTGATGAGGAGAATGGTAACAGGTGATTCCCCGGTAGGAGTGGGAGGAGACCATAATCCTAACATAACTGCATCTTTTGTAAATGTCTACTGGACATCTCAGACAACTCTACTTTGTTACTGTTAGATTTCTACTAATTGTGTTCTGAAAAGCACCTGCATATAGGAGTCTCCCATCTAATCTTGGAATATTTTTAGATTTGTATTAGAGTACAGTACTTTATTTTTTTACATCTACTATATAAGATAAGCACTGCGATTTTAAATCAATCCATTTATCCTCAGAACCTGCTGAATTCCTTTCAAGGTCACAGGGTTGCTGGTGCCAACTCAGCTACTTTTGGGCAAGGCCGGAGGATACCCTGAACAGCTGTGGGAGGGTTGTCTGCTACATCTAAGGGGCAATGTGCAATAGATCATGAATCGATATCTATCAGATGCATAATGCACATCCATAGTTGTCAGCATTTTTAAGAGCCGTGATTCAGATATCTAATAGATTTGTTCGTGGCTAGTAGATAAAAGCTTCAGGTTAGTCACTGGTGAAGCTATCTCCATCACAGACGCTACAAAAATAACCACTGGTTTGCATCTGACATAACATGTTTATAATGTATTCCATTTATTTCAAGTTTTATTTTTACTTTTTGTTAGTTATCTACCCACTAACATGTCTGCTGTTACCCAGATCTGTTTAAATTAATCTTTGCTTGTTTAATGAGTTCCATAAAAACTTTGCTTTTGCTTTCTTCAGTTAATAAACACCATTTTTATTGCTGTTACTGCAATCATTTCCTGCTATTTCACCCCTGTCTGTTTGTCCTATTTCAATGTCAAATACCTGTTTTTTTAGAATCACACGAGGTCACTGGGTTTTAAGTTGAACTAAACCTTTTGATGTTCTGCAGTATGTTTTTAAAATTACCCAGAAACGATTGTAAAGTTAAGGTCAGACAAGCCTGTCACCAGTTGTTTTTTTAATTTTGGACATTAGATTTATCACGGTTTGAAATAACTTTGTTATATGCGCTGCGTTTTTATCCCATTTCAGTGAAATTAAATCTACAGAAAATTACTTTTAGTTTTTTTGTGCTCTACTGTCTAGTCAATTGATATTAAATTCATCAACCGGAACCTCTTTAATGTTACATGATTTAGAAACATCAATGAGATGCTAAAAAAAAAATTGTTGGTGGCCTGCAAAACCAAATTACGATAAATTACATTTTAGGGTTTCATATTCTCTCCAATGCATTCCAGATAACACATAATTACTGGAGCCATTGAATGGGTTCAGTGCATTTTTGATACAACCAGCCTTCATGATTCAAAAATAAACTGTTTTATTAGAGTTTCCAAACTGAGTCAATAGCAAGTATGTGAGATTTTTTTCTTTCTTTTTTTACGCTATAAAGAGATTGAGCTGGAAACTTCTTTTCATTTGTTTTCTCTGCTTACAACCATGTTATATCCCAAGGGAGCAATTTTCAGGACCCAGGAACACAGTGACAAATTTTGGCTTGTTTGTATGCATAATGTAAGACAAAATAATTAATGCTGATCAGCAAACAGAAAGCAGTTTTTTTTTTCAGTTTCTTTTTCAAGCTCTCCTAAGTAGGGCAATACATGAAAAATCTACTTTTCTTGTGTTGAAAATATTTACTTTCTGCCTTGTTTGTAAATCCTGGTTTAGGAATTGACTTTAGTGTTCTCTGCAGGAGGTTTTCTTCCAAACGTTACTTTTTTTCAATTAAAAAGAACCTTCTAAGTCACATGTGGAAGTGCCAAAAAAGCTGTGACCTTTAAAAAAATGCCATACATGGCTTTTAGTTTGTGTGAATTTTTTATTTATAGCCATTCAAACAGGAGGTATATGTAAGAAGGAACTATGATGGTAAACAAATATATGAAATATATCAAGATTAGCTTGATGTAGTTTTTAAAGACACTGTATCGTGACTAACAATAGATGGGTTTATTTTGATGGACAGTATGGGAATTTTTTCTTTTTTAAAGGACCAATTTTTGGTATCGTCTCTTGCCTAATTTGGAAAGCAAATGACCATCTGATGGTCATAAACAACAGACTCCAAAATCTTGCAAAACAAATCAAGAAATGTTCTATTCCTTTGTGAATTGAAGCCTTGAAATTTTTTAAATATGTCTCAATATATGTACACTCATTAATCAATATATCAGGCACACCTGTCCAACTGCTTGTTAACACAAATTTCTAAACAGCCAATCACATAGCAGTAGCTGAATGCATTTAGGCATGTAGACATGAGTAAATTTAATCTGTTGATGTTCAAACCGAGCATCAGAATGGAGAAGAAAGGTGAAGGAAGTGACTTTGAACGTTGCATGGTTGTTGGTGCCAGATGGACTAGTCAGTGTGTGTCAGAGACTGCTGATCTACTGGGATTTTCACCCACAACCATCTCTGGGGTTTACAGAGAATGGTCTGAAAAAGTGAAAATATGCAGTTTGCTGCAGTTTTGTGGGTGGAAATAACTTGTTGATACCAGAGGTCAGGGGATAATGTCCAGACTGGTTCTAGCTGATAGAAAGGCAACAATAACTCCAATAACCACTTATTTCAACCGAGGTCTGCAGAAGAGCATCTTTGAATGCATAGCACGTCCAACTTTGAGGCAGATGGGCTATAGCAGCAGAAGACCACACTGGGTGCCAGTCCTGTCAGCTAAGAACAGGAAGCTGAAGCTACAATTCACACAGGCTCATTGACTGGTTTCTTGAACATGACAATGAGTTCACTGGGCTCAAATGGACACCACATTCACCAGATCTCAACCCAACAGACCACCTTTGGGATGTGGTGGAATGGGAGATTGGCATTATGGATGTGGAGCTGCAGCAACTGTGTGTTGCTATAATGTCAATATGGACAAAGCTCTCCAAAGAATGTTTTCAGTACCTTGTGGAATCTACACCATGAAGGATTTAGGCAGTTCTGAAGGCAAAAGGGGCTACAACCCAGCACTAGCAAGGTGTACCTAATTAAGTGGCTAGTGAGTGTACATTTCCTTAAATGAATTTCAAGACCCAAATAAGAAACTTGCACCATTGTCGGTCCTCATGCAACTCCTGTGTGTTTTAGTGAACAAAGAAAGTCTGGTGGAGCAAAAGAGCAGACATCAGAAAAAAATGATTTCCAGGATTTATTGAGTTCAATCCCACAGTCAGGTGCATAATGAGAAAAGGAGAAATGGACACAGGGAACACAATGCCGTATTACAATTGTCAACAAGGTTGGTGTTAAAAAGCAAAGCTGTTGTCTACCAAAAAACAAACAGAAAGAAACTGTCACGGTGTCCATAGTAGTTCTGTGGACATTTTTGTTGATGTTAAGCTCATTCATCATTAAGCTGTCACGTGTCACAACTCAGAAATTGATCCTATGCTTGAGGAGATTCTAGATTCCTTGTTGTACCCATGTTGATATCTTTGTGATTTTCCTCTCTTTCTTGGTCTTGGCCTCACTGATGCCTTTTTTTCACTTTACCTTTGACCTCACTTTGGGCATTGTTGTCAAACCAGAGGGCAGTATTCTTCTCCAAAATAAAAATCACAAAATAGCCCACTACAACCAGGGGGGTATTCCAGAAAGCAGGTTATGCTAGCTCCCACGGTAAGTTTGAGGCTAAGGAAGTTGATAACCTCAGCTTTCGGATCCAGAAATGGAGGTATGTTTCAGGGTAGGTCAAGTTGCCATGGCAACTCATGCTCTGAACATAACCTGGTCTGGAGCAGGTTTAGTTGAAGCTTAGTTTGTTTTCAGAGAGGTGAAGCAGCATGGAGTGTCCATTTGAAGATGATTTAGTGGATGAAGAAGCTCAGATAATACTTTTTCCACCATGAGAGGGTGATAAGACCACATATGGATGTTGGAATCATTTTAGTTCAGGGGGGTATTCCAGGAAGCATGTTTAAACTAGCCTGACTTTGAGCCTGAACTCTGTCCGAAATCCGCCTGAACTTGCTTACTCTGGGTATGTCGGTTCCAAAAGACCAGATATGAGTTGGCGTAATTATGCTCGACTTGGTAACCCTGGGTTAACGCACCGTACATAAAGACATTCTCAATAGATCGCCGATTTCTGGAGTCACCATGGAAACGCGTGGAGAAAAAAAAGCGCGACACTTGAGACGGAAGTGAGACGGAGTCTGAGATTTTAATGACGGCGGATAAAGATTATAAGTCCATCAAAAAAGTAACACGGCTGAAAAATAATTTAAATAATTTAGTTAAATTTATTCAAACTCAATAATTGTTTATACAACTCAAATTTACGTATTTATCTAACTAAATGTCACATTACTCCATCAATCTTTTTTCCATCTTAATTACTTATATTTCTTGAACTTTCATATGTCTTAGTTTGAACCGGCAGATATGCTCATTTTTATAATGATAAAAAGAACGGAAAAAAATGCACGGAGTGCCAAAACTCATTAAAGAATTTTCCTTCACTGTCATAACAGTTGTAGGTTGTAGGGGTGTTATATAAACTCATCTTCCTCTTTTTTACTCTCACTCATGGTGCAGAGACGTAAGCATAGCGGGACAAAATAGCTCGGCAAAACACGGTGAAACACAGTAAAACAGCTATACAACTAAACACATTTTGTAAAAAACCCACACTTAAACCCAAATCCGACCAGACAGGCAAAGGGAATGATATCCCAGAATCCCTTGCGGTGCCGATCTAACAGCAGCATCAAAGTTACACCTACTTAATTAAATTAATTTGAACTAAAGGAAAATAATTGTCTGAAAACTACGTTTTATTTTTAAGGTGACCTAACAAAAAAATGATTTATCTTAACTGAAGCAAATAATTAAGTTAGATCAAAGTAAAAAAGTTTATCTTTCCAACATCCATATGTGGTCTCATCACCCTCTCATGGCGGAAAAAGTATTATCTGAGCTTTTTCATCCACTAAATCATCTTCAAATGGACACGCCATGCTGCTTCACCTCTCTGTAAACAAACTAAGCTTCAACTAAACCTGCTCCGGACCAGGTTATGTTCAGAGCATGAGTTGCCATGGTAACTTGACCCTGAAACATACCTCCATTTCTGGATCCGAAAGCTGAGGTTTTCAACTTCCTTAGCCTCAAACTTATCATGGGAGCTAGCATAACCTGCTTTCTGGAATACCCCCCAGGCGGATTTCAGCCAGAGTTCAGGCTTAAAGTCAGGATAGTTTAAACATGCTTCCTGGAATACCCCCCTGAGTGTACGGGTTTAATATATCTGGATGTGTTTTTCTACTGCTATAGAGTGTGTGCAGTTCTTATTGTAGCACAGAATAAATTCCATGAATATATACAGGTCATTATGTTTGAAAATGTCATAGTCCATCCTATTAAAGCAGTTGTGCAGCTGGTGAAAGACATCATCAAGACAAGTTTTGACAGTCTTGGAGCACATGCCATATGTATACATTAAGGGAGGGGCATAAAGTATGTCTAGACTGGCCCAGGTATGTCATTTCTGCAAAAACTGAAAACTGCAGCATTTGTTCAAGACTGGCATCATCTCCTCCTGTCTATTTCTACAATATGGCAAAATGCAAATGATTGGCAGGCAATTATACACCCATACATACAGAAACATATTTGCTACTTTTTCTGCATTTAATAGTCTAAATTTACATTACTAATTTCCATACCTTGTCCAACATAATTCTAATGGCCTTTCTACGCTGTAGTCAAGGTTAAAATATTGTATCTTAATAATTAATTCACAGCACTGCGGCAGTATTTTCAATTATCATGTAGTCCAATGTCTGTGAATGCATTTTTAACAGAGAGAAATTTGATCATAAACACATGATACTGACACATTCTGTACGTATTTGCTGGTGTGTTTTTTAATGTTTCCCCAATAAGTTTTTCTTCGTTCTGAACCATTTTTCATCTTTTTTTTATTTTTATTCTTTTTTTCAGCAAAAAATACAGACAGTACAATATCAAAACAAACACAACAACAACAACAAAAAGGGCAACAAAAAACATAAGAAGAAAGAAAAAAAAACCCTGCTTATTTTACTATTACGTGTTTAAGTAGAGGTTGACTTGTCTATATATATTATTGATTATTTCAACATTTCTCTTCTTTTTTAATACATCTTGTTGGGGTGTTAGCTTTCACCGATTGATCAGAAGCTAAAATACTCAGTCTATTGGATGACAATAAAGAGGTTAACATGTCATGAAAAAGTATATGTTTCTCATGTAAAAACAAACAGGAAAAAAATGTAACATGAAAATCCATGCATTGAAAAATATGGAAGCTCCACATTAAGAGTTTTTTTATGTAGTGAAGCAGCACTGTTGACACCCACACCACTGCACAGCCTGAATCAATGATGAAATATCAATAATTTATCAGTCAACACTCCCTGATACTACTTGACTTTTCTTTGTTTGCCCTAGCAGAAAAGAAACAAATACAAAGAAAAACACGCCCTTCATATAAGTCATGATAAAGATCTGCAATCACATGTCCATCTGTGTTACAGCCAGATTCTTTGCAGCAGATCTAATGCCACAGGAGAAGTTCTGTCAATAAATGTTAGGGCTTTTGAAGCTCTGATCACCACACCGTTAAAGTGGAGCAGACAAATGAGAAAGTCTTGCTGATGCAACAGCTTGAAAACATTGGTGAAACTGAGTAGGTGTCTCCTCTGTCATATTTTCTTATGCTTCAGGAGGAGTGAAAGAAGGTTCACGGGTTTATATTCTCATGAAATGCCACTAAAACTAGATCATGTATAGGTGAACCATGAATATGGCTACATGGAAAAAAGTTAACTTTCTTACATGACAGGAAAAACAATCCTACTCTTTTTTGAGTGTCGTGAAATAACATATTTAGATTAGCAGGATGCAGTGTGGGGAAAACTAACCTGCAATCTTTTTTTGCTTCAATGGTAATTATAAAAGCAAAAAGTGGCCGAAAGCCTTTTATAGGATCTGCCTCATTAATAATCATAGGCAAATGTGACAACATAGATACTGTGGGACCCCTTTTTATTAGACTAAACAGGAGAACATTAGGTGTGATACTAATAGCAGCTTAAAAACAGCAACCAAAACCAATTTTTCTGCATTTATGTCAGAAAATATGGGGAAACCTAATTTGGATCTAAGTTGGTTATAAACTTATACACAAAAATATTTATTATAATGATGAATTTTTGAATTCTCTAAGTTTTATTTCTATTTTCAGCATCAGTTTGCATCAGTCCCAGTACATCAGACATCCAATGTCAACTATTCAACCAGTTCTTTGGCTGGTTTTTGCAGACATGGGATCTTGGTGCCTGGATTTATCTGTCAAACTGAATATTTAATATGATCTTGCCATAGAAAAAGTATTTTTGAAAAAACTGAAAAGGAAACAGGAGAACAAAAGAATTAGTAAAATAATTTGAGAAGAGTGGCTCCTGCATCAGAAAAGCCCCTTTTGGATTCGACTACCTACGCAAAGCCCAGATGTGGCCTAGTGCCACAAAGCAAGTACCCACACTCGCCTCAGCACCCACTGGTCTTTAAACTGGTTCCCACCAGGCTGAATGGCATAGACGAAAGATTGAAGTCCCACACACCTTTCTTTCTTCTTTTCTGCCTCCTTCACACACGTTACTATCTTCTTTACCTCATCCTTCACACTTAAATGCTTTAAAACTTCAGAGAGATTTGAACCTCAAAGGCTGAAACAAAAATATACAAAACAAAATACATAAGCCAGCCTCTTGATGAGTCATTTTCTGATGCCATGTTTGAATCAAAGTACTTTTTTTAGATTGCTGGCAGTTACTAGCTGATTATAAACTCCACTCAACCCTTACTTATTTCCACAGCTCACTTTATACTCAGTCCAGCAGCTGAGGGGAGCTGGAAAGTGGGTGCACTGCCGTGCATATTTTGAAGCTCTTGGAACTAGAAGCATTACTCTTGTGGGTAGAATAGAACAAAATAATCAAAACGAGTTTTTAGGTCCCAGAAGTAAGACGGTTTTTAAAATGTTTTTTGAAATGTAAAGATGTTAAACCAAAAAGTGTGTTCTCTCATGGCAGCCTATTCTCTGGCAGACACATTTAGATTAAATTGAGTTAAGGATTAAAACTTTTTATTTTATTTTATTTGTATCTTCCTATTGCATTTTTCAGTGGGATGCCATTACAGAGATGGATGAGCACAACAGACCCATTCACACCTTTCAAGTTTGCCATGTGATGGAACCAAACCAGAACAACTGGCTGAGGTCTGGATGGATCCAGCGACAAGCTGCACAGCGGGTTTGAACTCTGGAATAACATTAAATAAAATTTAGAGAAATGTGCATTTTGTCAATTTAAAGTAGTGTTTTCTTAGATGTCCAAATGTGTATCATAAAAACAAACACACCTAAAAACAAATAAGATCTGGTTGAACCATTTTTTATCCTCTGCTGTGCTGCAGAAATTATTTCCAAATTGTAGAGTAATGTACAGTAATGTTTGCATTTAAATACAATGATATCATTCTTTGTAACATGAGTTCTTGTAGCATTTATAGTACATTGATTAATAACAATAGAATTAATAAAAACAGTTTGAGCTAAATTACAAAATCTTCAGCTGTGCTTTATTTTATTTATGTTTTGATCCAGGTACATGTGGAGCTGCGTTTCACTCTTCGTGACTGCAACTCCATTCCTTGGGTGTCTGGTACCTGTAAAGAAACTTTCAACCTCTTTTACATGCAGACAGATGAACCTCTTTCTGCAGGAGCACGGTTTCGACCCACTGACTACACCAAGGTTTTCAGTGAATTTAAAAAAATAAAGAAAACAGGTTTAGTGAGGCTAAATATGTTTTTGGTTTGGTTCTGACTTGAAGGTGGACACCATAGCGGCAGATGAAAGTTTCACGCAGACAGATCTTGGAGACCGAGTCCTTCGCCTCAACACTGAGGTCAGAGAGGTTGGACCAGTGACACAGAAGGGCTTCTACTTAGCGTTTCAAGATGTTGGAGCTTGCATTGCTCTTGTGTCTGTCAAGGTCTGGTAACAGAGTGTGACTTAGGTTTGCATCAATGGAAACCACAAAAAAAGACTTTAAAAAGCTGGTGACGCTTCAAAGTTTTGTGTTTTTTCTTCCATCCCTGAAGGTGTTTTACAAACGCTGCCCTTCAACTTTGAGGAACCTTGCAGCGTTTCCTGACACGGTGCCGCATATGGACTCATCCTCCCTGGTAGAAGTGAGAGGTGCGTGTGTGGAGAATGCAGAAGAGAGAGACACACCCAAATTATACTGTGGTGCGGATGGAGACTGGCTGGTACCACTGGGCCGCTGTGTCTGCAGCATTGGCCACGAGGAGATGGATGGCCACTGCCGAGGTGAGAATAAACACTCTTTTTTGTTGTTGCTTGGTTTTGTGATGGTATATTTTACAATCACAACAAAAAAATCAGATGCAGGAAAACTGGATAGAGAAGAGAAAAAAAGAAAGGGAAGACTGTATCCTTCTAACAGATCTCTTGGGCCATCCCTGCGGCCTGCAGGAGTTTGACTTCACTGAACCAATATTCCCTCTTCTCATTCTAAGATCTTGCATCCTTGTCTGATCCTATCCATCCAGATTTCTCTTCATCCCATTTCATCTCTACCTCCCCTCATCATCTTTCTCTTCTCTCCTGCCCGCTTTGTTTATGCTTTACTGAATTCCCTTCCCATCCCTCCATTTATCTCCTTCATATCGCTTTGTCACTGCCTCCCATCACATGCCTTTTCTCTCCCAAGACGATAAACATTAAAAATGGAAAGAAAGATATTTTTCTACAAGTAGCTTTTCTAATATTTCACAAAAGTAACTTTCCTTCCTTGACTGTTGCATTTAAATGATAATGCAGTTCTAAAAAAAGCAAAACTATTGACACCAGAATCTTTTACATGAAGTTTGTCTATAGTTAGTCCCACCTGCTTTACAAAATCACACTATTAGATTAACATTTATTTGGGGAAAACTTCCTTATTTCCAAAACTTTCCAGCCTGCTTTCTTAATTAGCCTGTGGAGATGACTGGGGGGGCTAACTGGCTAATTGCTTTCATTTGTTAGTTTCACAGATAATTTAGCTTGCACCTCTAAAACTACACTAACTGCATATTTTATTATTGCCTTACTCCTGTAATTAAAGCAGGAGCTAAATCATGCCGTGCTCTAAGATTACAGCTTAAAAAGCCCTTTATGTTACGTTGTGGCTGATGTCTGTGGTGAAATTCAGATACTACCTCTGTGGAGATGTTTCATAAAGAACTCAGCAGGCATTAACCATCAATATTTTGTGTAGACATCTATATGCTCCTTGTTTGCTTCTTTTCTATATTTTGTCCCCTCATCTTCAATCATTTAAAGTTAAATTATGCAGTTATTAGACGAGATTATTAATAGGACAGCAGCTTAGCAGCAGCTGTCTCACAGTGTGTTGTACAGTTTGTCTTACATTCACATCGTCCATCTTTAATCCTTTTTGCTTATTGGTTCTTCCTCTTGATTGAGTAAGGAGACCTTGCCAACACCCATCAGGGTCAGTGATGGTCTTCGTTTTGAAATGTTGACCCACTTTGACTGGGATATTTTTTACATAACTAAAATGAAGAGACATGACACCGCCAGCAGGAAGAAGGTCAGATGATTTTATGCAATGCTGATATGTTATTCTAAACTACTCCTCATCCAAATGCATGTATAAAAAATCAAAAAAAGGTTTCTCTTTCTTCAAAATTTTTATGTCTACACTTTACTAGGTGATGCTGTGGTTAGCACTGTTGAATTACAAAGAGAGGGTTCTGGTTCACATCTGGTTCTGGTTCACATCTTATGTCTGTGTGTAGTTTGCATGTTGTTCTCGTGCATCTGTGGGCTTGGGCACTGTGGCTTTCTTCCACAAGAAAAATATAAGTTCCACTTTTTGGGAAAATGTCTTTATACCAAAATACAGGAACAGGAATGGACATTTCATCTTCAAATGCAAATCCTAATAACAGAATAGATAAGATTAATAGACTAAATATCTGCAGTATTTATATATATATATATATATATATATATATATATATATATATATATATATATATATATATATATATATATATATATATATATATATATATATATATATATATATATATATATATACTTTTGTGTATGAACAATTACTCAGATGACCATTGCATATGAACACGCCAAGTCAACTCTTTATTTCACTTCAAATCAGTTGTATTCTTAATCCTGTGTCATTTTGGAACAACTATGGCAAGCCCGGCGTAAGACTGGGCAGTACAAAACCTGGGTAGCTCGGTTGGTAAGGTGGAAGATTACCACACAGAAAAACCAGGCTTGATCCCTGCAAGGGAATGGACAATGGTACGGGGCACTAACCATGTCAATGGCAATTTTTTAAATTTACACACAAGTTGCAATTCAGAGAATGCTTCTGCCAAACTTAAACTATGTAAACAAGCGCGACTTGTGCTCCAAAAAATACAAAACTCAACAAACAAACAAAACACTCATGAATTAAAAGGAGATAATTCTGGTAGGTATTTTGGTCAAGGACATAAAACATAACAAATTCTTATTCTGAGGGATCTAATTTTCTTCCTGTTAAATCTTCAGAGATGTTGTTGTCTCTGCACCAGGTCACTCTAATACTGTATAAAAGCTTGTCTGCAAGCTCCTTCTAAACTGTTTTTTTTGTATATACTACACTGAGTTTGTAATAAGAAAAGGTAGAGGTAGAAGTGATTTCAAGAGGTTCTAAGATACTAACACTCTTTAGCTGAAATGCTTATGCTGGGCTCTGCTGTTCGTCAAAGAGCATATTTGTTTATCTACCTTTTTATGTTATCTAGTCGGTATAGTATAACAGTGTAAGATTGTTTTTTTTTTTGCTGTAATAATTGAGAATAGTGTATTTTCCCAACTCTAGCTGTGTTTTGTTTTCAGTCACTGTTCTCATTGCTGGCAGTGCACCATGGGTATCCTGCTCTTCTTGTCAAGCCAGAAAAACACATAAAAGAAAAGATTTCTCTGAGTGAAAGTTTTTTCTCTTTTATGTGCTCATTTTTTAATTCTCCTTGAACTTTTGTTTGCAGTGCTAAAATATGCTTGCTGACAAATGTTTGTCTGGTTTTCTAGCCTCATATGTAGGATAACTGATTAAAAAATAGATATTTTTATTTTACCCATAGAAATTGTTGTACATCTACTATTTCATTCAGTACTGAGCTCACCAAGTACACTCATTAAGTACCAAGCTCTTACTAATAAAAACTTCTGAATGTCTTTGATTGCCTTAGGATGCTCTTTTTTTCCAAACAACAAATTATGTTTCATACTTGTTGCCAATTAAGTTAATTACGCGCTTTAAGCACTTTTCTATTAGAGCTGCTTTCAGTTTTGTTCAGACACACAAATCAATGGCAAAATGAGCTGTGGAGAGCATACGTTGTGCCATATCTCTAACAGCAAACATGCAGTGCATGAAAAGAATACTTACAAATAAAAAGCAATCAATCTCATAAGAGTTAAACGTAGACATGCCAACGTATTCAATTTTTTTCCAGACTTCGTTGCATTTTCCTTTTGCACAAAACGTTTCAAAGATGCACAAAGAAAATGCACAGTCAACAGCATGGGAAGAGGAATATAAAACGTAGGTGCAGGCCTTTAATTTAAGCTTAGGTTTTAAAAGGTTAATATTAATAACAATAACAAAAGAAATACCTATTTTTGATTCTTTCATTTTTAATTCAATTATTTTCAGTATGTATTGAATGTGAACCCAAATTTAAAAACCTCTGCAGCCTCCCAGTTTAGCATCTCTTCCTTGTTTTCTTTGGACATTTTTTTGAGGGTTTTCTAACTTTGCAACAAAATTTTACAGAATCACTGTAATATCTCTACAAAAAAAGACCATTTTGAACAGTATTTTCATGTGTGCCCAGTTTTAAATATTGCAACGGTTTAGTCAATGTGAGTGTGGCTATATCAACTCAAAAGTATATTTTTTATTTAGTTTAAACAGCTTTTTTTTATAACAGAAAAAATGGTCTTTGGAAATCTCTAGTTGAGATTTGTGTTGAGATTTCTTCTGTAGCTGAAACAAGGTTACAGAGGTTTACATCAAGTGACCAAAGAAGTCACAGTCAGAGGGAGACACTGGAAAGTAAAGTGAATGCACCTCTGGGGAAATTGTGACATCAGCTTTTTGTGGTTCAATTTATTGGCTGGTTTAAAAGACAATCAGCTCCATGAAAGGTAAAATTCAGAAGCAGCATTTCATGAGTCTACAAAAAAGCCTGAGTGTGAGGACAAGGGTTGTAGCAGACAGCTGGAGACCTATAGGGGTAACGTCGACTTTGAGAGCAAAATCTCCATCCTCTGGGGCAGCAGAGCAAATTTACATACACGCTCTGCCTTTCTGAGCAGAAGAGAAGGCTTTTGAGGTAAAGCAGCTCAATAACTGTGCATTACTGCCAGAAAAAGGAGAAAAAAAAACTCAACAGAAAGCTGGCTTGATTTTAGAGAGTTATGTGTTCATATATATATATATATATATATAAATCCTAGTATAAGCATTTTGGCTTTTGTGCATAAAAATATCTATTTTATCTTTAAAAGAAGACATGATCACAAAAAGTAGATGTCAAATTTTTGCTTGCCCTATGTTTGTATCTGAACTTCAGCTCTCATAGTCAACATAAAGCTTGCAGTTACAGGAAAGTATTCAACTTGGTGGGTTAAATTCCCAATCCGATCATCTTTTGATGCCGGAGGTCTTTTAATTATGATTATGCCTTTTTTAGCCAAAAATCAAGAAACCTGTGTTATTTTCCAGGACATAGTTTCTGCAGAGTACCTCTCACTTGTGGGCAGGAATGTTGGCGCAGAGTAACCTTCCCCTCATTTCCCATCATTCCTTTGTTTACACTCTTTCCCACTAGCTTACAGTCCCTCACAACCCCAACCTAACATTATGGGTGCAACAAAATGGCGAGCAATATTAGAGCGATCCAACTGTACAGTTCTGAACTAAATGCCAGCTCAGATGATTAAAAACAAAGGCAAGCATGAATCTATTTGTCTGCAAGTGACTGCATCAGAATGGAGCAGAGCAGGGAGCTTGTGGCCTGCCAACTGTTGCAACTAACTCCCTACTACAGGTTTTTCAGATGGCATATTTTTCGTCTACTCTTGATTCACAATGATTGTTATAACAAAATACTCAGAAATGCATATTAAATCATAATTGTCTTTATATATGTTCTTTATCGTGAAATAATGCATGAACATGTTAAAAACACCAAAAGAAGACAATTTTCATTGGTGTGGAGTAATGGATGATGGTAACAACTAATAGAAGTCAAAACAACATTTTATGGTTATGCATTTATTAAATAACAACTTACATGAATGCAATTTCTATAAGCAGAGTTTATGCTGTAATAAAGATGTGCAATTTGCAAGTACTTGCAGGAAGTTTAGGCGTGAACTTTGTGTGACTTCTGCTGTCTCCTCGTTTTCATTTTGGAACCCTGCTTCAAAGGGTGCTGTGATCAAAGCAGTCTGAGAGGCAGCATGGGAAAAAAAAAAAACGAAAGATGGAAAGAGAGAGAGAGAGAGAAAGGGAGGGAGGACGAGAGTTACTGAGAGAGGATAGGGAAAACCCCAGCGCTCCCAAACATAAGCAGAGCTCCGCATTGACACGTCCATCTCTCCCTCCCAGCTGCCTAAACAAAGGCATCACAGCTTATCAAACCCTGCTTTCTACCCCAACAGCATTCTGCCAGACTGTTCTGACATCTCAATCGAGCACTTTATTATTCTATTCCTTTCATTCAGCGTCAGCCACAAGAGTATTACTCAGATAGGCTGGTTATATCATGACCTAGATAAGGAAACATCATAGAGCTGATTCTATTTGTTCCACATCTTTTCATCGCAGCATCATTTTTGAAAGGAGGCAGTGAATTTGAGGCAAAGCTAATAGAGATGTCTTTTCATTTTCCATTTTAATCAGAGCAGTTATTCTGAGAAAACCAGAAACTCAGCAGTGGGATAAGTGATTACACTCAGTTACTCAGAAATTGAGATGTCTTGGGTTAAAAATCAAACAGTTTGTTTTTCCTTTTTTTTAACAGCCTAACCGAGTTCTCCTGTCAACGTTGACTGCAGCTGACGGCAAAGGCAGGATATTTTCTTTAGCTTGACATTATAGTGATGTTTCCCTTTCCTCTCTTTTGCCTCTGACCTATTCATGTCAGGGTGCTACTGAAATCGAAAATAATTATTGATTGGTTCCACCCTGAGAGAAAACTTGTGACCCTAAATTCAGGTAAAGTGGAGAAAGAAATGGGAAATCAATATGCCTCTGGGTTGTTCTGGAGTTACTGTGGCTGTCCTTTTTCTGTTAAGGATGGTGTTTACTCCGGCCTTAGTGTGGCCAGACCAGAGCATCACTCATTCTCTGTGAACTTCCATTTGCATATCAAAGCTCAGAGACCAGGCAAGGTAAACATACTCCATGGCACCACCTGCTTCTGACAATGTAAAGTCTAGAGATGACTTCAAACCCCACTTACCTTCACTCAAAACCATTAGGAGGGAGATCACAGCCATGGAGAACTTCACAGTTGAATTGCTTTTCTTGACAGTTCATTTTCGCTTTCAGATGGATTTAACCTGTTTTTTCCCCCTAAACAATAATGTACTAATGACACAAAAAACTTTCTTCTATTCATTATCCATCTTTAGTCCAGAGTTTAGTACAGGATCAGGGGCAGAGCAATGAGGGGGCAGTGGGATTGACCCAGGCACAAAGCTTTGCTCCCTATCAGTTGTCCTGCGATTTTTGAGTCAACGATGACATAATTAAATCAGTTCAACCGTCTTTAAACATTGCAAAAACAACAATTAAAAATAAAAGTAACATTAAATTACTATAAAATTAACATTAAAGATGTTAACTTATAGTTCTTATTTGCGACCCTTACAAAGTGTTCTGCCCCCCTCCTTTCTCCCCATGTAAAATGTTCTAGCTCCACCACTGTACAGGATAGTTTGGCAGATTCTATATCAGGGACAACAAGAACATCTCCTATGAGGCCCACAGTGCCAATAATTAAGATGTTTAAAATATTGATTGAGTAAAAAATCATTGAATAGAGAGAAAAACAAAATAAATTACAAAATGGGTACTTGTCATTTCACGTATACAAGTTTCAAAAGATATTGGCTGTCTTCCCTTTTAACATTCCAATTTAGTGGTAAGCGAAACAGTCAGACTTGGTGGTGCTTTCATACTGTGCTGTGGTGCACATGCAATACTTGCAATAGATGAGAAGAACTACTTTTTGAACTACCAGCACTGATTCACTGCTAAGATTTATTTAATTTGAACTTGACCCAACTAAGCATAAAAGATTGTATTTGCAAACTAGAATCAGAGCAAAATCTTTTTAATGTTGTGACAAAAACATAGTTAAAAAATAAACAGCCTTTTTAAATAAGATGTCACTAAACAGTTTGGGGGTTTTTTCAGGTAAAAAAGCGGAGCTGCTTCTACTTTTTCCACATCGAAAGCAAGGCAAGAATTAATACAGCTTTGTACGCAATATTTATCGGCTGAATGAACAAAACTATTCCTGATATTGACATTTCTCGCTCTGTCACCCAAATCATGACTGAATTGGGGATGTTATGCAAGTGCTACGGCCAAACATTTATCAGTCTAGGTTGATAATCTATTTACTGATATTAGCAAAGACATTAGTGTGTTTTTTTTTTATCTCTCACGGAGGTGCGTCAGGCAATAAGAAGCATGTAAGGAGAAAAGTAAACAAATGTGAGAAACTGCAGCACCTTTTTATTTAAGATATTAAAAAGGTAAAAATAAACATTGGTTTTGGCTGCTTTATCATAAATTTTTGATTACATTTCTCAGAGTAATACTTTTCCTCCTCTATCATTTCATTGTCTGTCCCATATAGTTGCATCGTTATCGGCTAATTCTGCTTTTTTCTCCCCAGCCACATAGAGAATGTGTTTCCGCCCTACTTTGCAATAGAAATGATTAGCAATTTAGACACATTCATTATTAGCGCTATCTTTCCATATGGGTGAAAGCAATCTTCAGCCGTTTGGTCCACATCTGATGAGAATGAACAAAAAGGAGAAAAAACTACAAGGAGAGATAAAGAAAAGTAGCAAAGTAAGAGAATAAAAAAAGATGTGAAAACATAGTCAGAACAAAGCAGGTGGGGAAAATACTGATGATAAGTTTTAATGAAAAGAATAACACAACAGGAAAACAATTACAACTGGGGCAGTTGAAAGTAAGACAATGTGATGAAGAAAGTCTGTCTGTCAGCATCTGCGTTGTAAAAGTGCAGAGAGAGGTTTCTATTTTTTTGTTTGTGTTTATGCGTTATTTGCATATCAATAGCTCATTTTTGGCCTGCATAACATACAACGCAAGTTTATTTCTAAAGCATATTTTGTGTGCAAAGACAATTCAAAGTGCTTCACATAAAACACTAAAATAAGCTATTAAAAGAAATAGTTAAATTATGATCATTAGGGCAAAATGTAAAGAAAGTTGAAAAGAACTAAATCTGAAGTAAGCTTAAAATAACAGTGTGGATGTACATAAACTCTTGATTACAAACTAATCAAATGCAGGTGAAAATAGGCGAGTGTTTAACCTGGATTCAAATGAACTGTTTAGGCAGATCTAAGGCTTTCTGGAAGTATGTTCAAGATCTGTGAAGCATAGAGCTGAATGCAGCTTCTCCATGTTTGGTTTTGACTCTAGGAACTAACAAAAGACCGGATCCAGATGACTGGAAAGGTCTTGTTGATACATACTGTGTCAGGAAGTCAAGCATGTATTATGGTGCTAAATCATTCAAAGCGTTCAAAACCAGTAATAGTGGAAAGACCTCAGAACTAGACTGATGTGGTCTACATTTTTGGTCTTTGTGAGAACCCGAGCAGCAAAGTTCTGAATAAGCTTCAGTTTCCTGACTGATTTTTTGGCAGTTTTGTAAAAATACAGTTACAGTAGTAGTCAAGCCAAATAAAGATGAACACATGAAATAGTTTCTCTAGGTCCTGTTTAGACACCATCTTTAGTTCACTGTTCACAATACCTGGAACTCCCATCTTGGTTTGCAACATGTCAAAAAACAGACTAATACAGCTAAAACAGACATTACTGTGACTACCCTAACTCACAAACTTGTAAGTAATGGTAAATACTTCTATACCGCTTTTGTATCTTCCGTAACTCCTGTGCTATCCTAGGCACTCTAACATTGGGAATTGGGTCATCTAGAACCGACTAGACAGTGCGCTAAACCTTTTTTCTTCAATGATTTGTGATCTTTATTGGTGTCCATGGATTACATTAAATCCTCTTCACCTTTATCCACCTGTGTCATGCTAGGGATCGTCAACGTCAACGTACTGCATTTTCCGGACTATAAACCGCTACTTTTGCCACCAACTTTCAACCCTGCGAGTTATTCAATGATGCAGTTAATTTATGCTCTTATTTATCAGCCACCAGGAGCGCTCCGGCAGTCTCAGAGGGGAGACTGCCTGCATAATTCTATGTCCATCAACAAGAGCGCTAGTTTTGACACACACACAAGCAGCCAAACAGCCTGGACCTCGCTTCAGTTGTTGGCACTTACGTCATGGTGCAATAAAAGAAACACCCTTGCCCAGCCGCATCCCACAATCCTTTGGTGCCATTGGACCCAACGTGCACGTGATCGCCACTACAATATGACGCAGCTTTCAAGTTAAAAGCAATCGTTAAAAGCAGTGTGAAAAAATCCACCATCACCAACGGCTTTGGAAAAGGGTTTGGAAGTTTCCTTCCCTGTTGTGAAAGGAAACTTCTGGCGCATGCGCTGCGCCAAGGTGCGCGCCCCTCGCACTCGCCGCGTAAAGCGCACATAAGATCCTGCCACGCGCGCTTATAAGTCACTACTGCTCTATTTTATTAGTATGTTTTTTAAACTACCCCTGTTATTTCCACATTGCTGCCGTGTTACTGCCGGAAGGAGGGGAGAGCTGCTCTCGCGTTCCGCTGCAGCTCCATGCTCCTTCTTAAAAACGCACGCAGTTTCAGCACATATACATCCTCAATTTACAACACAGTGTGGCGAACCGGGGTTATCCCCGCCTTAAACCCCTAAGACTCATGGGAAGTGGGGAATCTGAGTGTGAATTTTCGCAACATAAGTGAGGAAGCTGTGAGCTGAACTGAGGTCCATGCTGTTTGGCAGATGTGGGTGTGTTCACATAACTAGGATAAACTACAATTTAGTCCTCCCGCTCTGAGAATACTGTGGTCTCAGTGATGTGCCACTTGATTTGCCACAACTTGCAGCTTGTATAAAAAACCCAAGTATGACATCACTTCATATTAGCCGTGTTAATGTAGACATAATATCATCCAATACAGAGCACTGTGTACCACTCAAGACTACTTCAACATTGAGCACAATCAAAACTCAGTGGCCTTTTGGAAGAGTGTCCGCCCTGTGACTGGTCGTGAATGTCGTGAGCTCAAACCAGGCCGAGTCATATCAAAGACTAAAAATGGGACCCAAAGCCTCCCTGCTTGACACTCAGCATTAGACACATGGCTGTGTCTGCAGCTCACCGCTCCTCCACCTAGGTGTGTGACAGATAATGGAACTTTAACTTTTTATCCATATAAGGCAATCTTGATTATAAGGCACACTGTCTCACTTAAGTGCACTTTTCTAGTGCTGAAAATGCGACACATACAAGTATGTTATTCAAAAAGGTGCATACACACCTTCAGCCTCAAGAGGAATTCATGACTTTACAAGATGTGCTTATGTAAAAGCATGTGTTTAGGCTTCTTGTGCATTTTCTGCTTTCTTTTCTCCAGCTTGTAGGCCCGGCTTCTTCAAAGCATATGCTGGGAACACAAAATGCTCCAAGTGTCCTCTGCATAGTTCCAGTCACGACCAGGCTGCCACCATCTGTCACTGCGATAAGGGCTTCTACAGAGCTGCTAAAGACACCTCCACAATGGCCTGCACACGTTAGTCCAACAATCACAATGGACAGTTTTTTTCTTTATATATACATAATTGTGTGGTTTTGGTGCCAAAAACATTACTTCTTTTTATCCAAGTGATTAACTGAGGCAATTAAAAAACAAGGTGAGCTTATAGAGAAATATCAGACGCAAACACTTCTCCATGATCTACCAAAAAAGGCTCATAGACTTTTTAAAGAATGAAAATGTATTTAATTTTTGCAAATTCATTTAAAAGTGTAACTCTATAAATGCAGATGACACGTCAATTTTAGTTTGTTTTAAAGAGTCAGCAAAAGAAAAACCTTCATTTGAGCACAGACAATGCTAGGATGCAGGATTCAGATTAATACTCTTTGGATAAACAAGACCAAAGTGGTCTTACTTCAATGATTGGCAGCATTGTCGGTGGTTTGATCCTTCTGACAAAGATTTATTTGAACATGCAGCTCATGAAAGAAAAGGTTACATGAGCGATCATATTTATAGCGTACATATTTTTTGTGTTTTATGACTAACCAAAATGTTCTTTTAATTGAAAATTTGAAAACTGATATTTTATTGAATGATAATTGAACGGAATTATGCACTGGCAAAATGAAACACAATTTAATTTAGAACTTTGGCATTGATATCAAGCCCAGGTTACTTTTCCTTTGGGCCCTTGCGAATCATTTTGTTCTTTTTTTTAGGGCCTCCTTCAGCTCCCAGGAACCTCGTCTCACTGATCAATGACACCGCTCTCTTCCTGCATTGGAATCCTCCAAGTGACACAGGTGGCCGGAATGACGTCACTTACAATGTCTTGTGCCAGCGTTGTGATGGAAGTATGAGTCAATGCGAGCCATGCGAATCCGACTTGCGATTTATCCCTCGACCACTGGGTATCAGTGGCACGTCGGTGGCAATCCTAGACCTTGCAATGCACGCCAATTACACTTTCCACGTGGAGGCCATGAATGGCGTTTCTGCACTTGGCGTGGCCGCCCGCTCACTGGCAAATGTTACTGTCACTACACACCAAACTGGTGAGTCAAACTGAGATGTTTGAGTTTGGCTTTTAGGATGTCTTCATTTTTTTCACTGAAGACAGGTTTCTTATCCAACTGCATAATGTTTGACCTCCACTGTCAAATTTCACATTTTTTTATGAGGACTCAGTTAATTAATAATAGAGTGAATGGTTAATCTGAATAAGTCCTTACTAATAATGATGAATGCAAACCTTTGCTTTATTCTTGCTTATCTGTGTAATTTATGTTGGCAAATACAACTCAATTTTCAATAAAGTATTTATACATATTGCCAGATTGTAGTTAATCTCCTCAAGAAGCTTAAAACAACGTAAATACATATTAAATTTAAAATGCAATCAAAATAAAAAAGATTAACATTCGTAGAATGTGTGATAAAATTATTAACATTAAAATAGAAAATTGATAAACATTATTAGGATATATTTCAATAAGTAAGTAGTCTAATTGCTACCAGTGCCCTGGCACTGCATGAACATGGTGCTTTTTGTTTTAAAAATATCATTTGGCTTTTAATTGTATACTATTACTGTAAAATTAAAGTAATAACATACTTAGCTTAAGATTTTTCAGTAACTGAACTGTATTTATACAATTTGTAATTTAAAGCTGCAAAACTATGATGTTTGCTTTACCATTCACTCATCAGCAGTTTGGGATGCCGGGAACACTTTTTGTAAGTTACAGTCTCACTTAGCTCCTGGCCATGAGGAGACATCTGGTCATCATCATTCCATTGCCATGGGATATTTTTATATCAGGATGTTGAACGGCATTTCATGTATTCAGTGCAGGAAAGGTACTGTCAAGCAAATACTTTTGAAAAAAAGATGTTGAGTGAGACTTCTTTCATAAGCAGTTACAGACAGCCCTTCTTTGTGAAGAGATTAAAAACTTCAATCCTAATTGAGGTAAAAGTACACAAGTTTAAACCCAATGTAGGAAAAAAATATTTTGGTAAAGGATCATTTTGAGACCTTTTTTCTCTTTATTGAATATGACTGCTTAAGTATACAGAGCATATTAGGATTGGTTGACTTACAAAAGGTTTTTGGGTTTTCATCACATGTCACCAAATCTATATAGGTAATAAGAAAGCTGATTGGAGAAGGAGAAAATGCTAAATAATATCTGCAGAGGAGAACAGGCACACTGGGGATCCTTCCACATTTCAAACCTCTCTCCTTAGTAGACATCCAAATCATTCACAAATATGTAAATCAACAGACAAACTCCTACAAATTTGACACTTCTTCAACACTCATATGTCCTTTATCTGGTTTGTTTTCCCCCTCCCTTCTAAAACACACACATACACATTTATAAATTCTCTTCTCACCCTCCTCTGGTGGTTTCTAGGCCTGGGAGTTGAGGGTACTGCACAGTATCTATTTTCTTCCTAGCAATGCACTTTTCCAGATATCATTTTGGAGTTAACTCCCCCAAGTGCTCCAATCACTCTGGCCACCACTGTCGCCTTCACATTTGCAGGCCTTCTCCAGCTCTTCCCTGAGGCTCTGGCATTTCTCCAGCTTCCCGTGTTCCATCCTCCTGATGTTGCTATCCATCTAATAATCATATTTCTATAAGTAATTAATTTTTTTCATTGTTTTCAATCAATTCATTTGTAGAATTTTACTCAGGTAGATAAGATCTTTCTAAATAAAAGCTGTTTCTTTAGTGATGGTAAACTCTCACCCTATTCTCCTTGAAGACAGCAAGCCAGAGCTGCGTGAGCCGGAAGTTCTCAGTAGCAGAGCGAGCATCACTCTGCTCAGGATTCTCTGCAGGCTGGCTGTGGCTCAGCCGAGCATTTGTCACTAAAGATTCCGCCCGCTGTGATACCTTGTGAAGATGAAGTTTATGTGAGGGAAGTTTGTTGAATAGATTAAAAATGGGCTCCTATAGAGAGAGCAGAGGGGGAAGCCACAAAAGCAGCTGTCGTTGCAAGATGTGATCTTAATTTACACTATTTTTAGCCTGTGTTAAATATGAATTATGATATGGATCCTTTGATAGTCTAAACAATTTTATAGTATAATTGCAAAACTCATACATTAATGGGTTACATACATTGGATTTACGTGAATGTCAAAGAAACATTGTGCTTGAAAGTGTCATGATGGTCTTTCCCTGTAGAAAACCCCCTTTGTTTGACACGAACAAAGAAACTAATGTACAGTTGAAGGAAATAGGATCAAACTGTGTAAAGACCTCACAAACATTCATCAAAGAGTGCAAATGGGAAGAAAAAAGAAAGAACAATACCTCTGAATTTTTCAGCATGACTAACCCCTTTGTACCGGTAGTTTAAACAGTTTGGTATTCCAATGAAATCAAAGTGATTAAATCTGATTCTAGAGAGGTAAAAGTTCATCATGATTTCTTTGTAACAATACAACCTTTTCTAAAAAAAAAAAACAATACAGTAATATCCAACACAATTCCTAACAGTTATATGAGTTTATTTTCCAATGACAAGATGTCAAACACTCAATGCATATGGGAACATTTTCCACTGTTTTGCGGTGTCCTGATTCAGGCGAGGATTCTTGCTCTTTCGTTGCTCGCCTCTCCCTTCCTTCAGTTGGTTCTCTTCTGTTTTAACCCCCCCCCCCCCTGCTCTGGGAATAAGCCTGTCTTCTATTTTTATGCTCAGATGCTGGGGAGATGCAACCTCATGGGATTTCTTTACAGCTTTCCCTGAAAGGCTTTCTGTCCTTCCTTTATTCACTTGCATATCTCTTGCTGAATTTTAACCCATTTTAGCAACCTTCCTTGAAATCTTTTCATGACATGGGAGCTTCCTTTGTGTCACTAATATATCGTCAAAGGAGAGACTGATTTCTTTGAAACTATCAGTTTTATCTCACATCAGGGGTCAGAAGGGTAAAGAGTAGTTTGATCTGTTATTGATAGTTTTTTGGTTATGTCAGTCTGTAAAAATGTCTCCAAAATATGATTGTTATGAACACTTTATATCCCAAAAAAGACAAGTAGGGGACACGTTTGCTAAAACAAGAAAAGGTAAAATTCATTGCCTGCCTCATATGTAGTTTGTTTGAAGCTACTTGTAAGAAATTAGATGCACATTTTAGTGCAGGAGTTTGGTTATTGAAAAGTTTATTTTAAAAAGTAAGCAGTTTTGAAACATATAAAAAATTATTATTTGATCATTTATTTATAATTTTGCTTAAAGGTGTCAAAATATTACTTGTAATGAAGCAATTATTCAAATATTGTAGATTTATGTCTAAAAGGAATAGGGGTGTTGAGCAGCCAAATGAGGACAAACAGATTTTTTTCCAAAACAGGAAGATTTCAAAAACATAAAAAATAAATAAATAGTCAAATATGCAAACTGGGTCCGGAAAAGGGGTCAGTTGAAGCAGAATCAACTCAGGCAATAAGTCAAACTAAAACTTAACCAGCTGAAGAGAAGAATTAATAAAAATAAACTGCATTACATATATATGATCACACCACTTGGAGGAAATCCAAAAACCTCTAAGAATAAATGCGTTGCTGTGTTATTATAATATTATTGCTGTTCTTATTATTACTGTTATTGTTTACAGGTTTCTATCGTATAGATTGTAATCTAACATGTTAAAATACATTTAACACAAAAAAGGACAGGAGTTCATGTTTAAGAAGAAAAATATGCCACAAATATAATTAACATAAATGTGTGACAACCCAACAGAGCCACAACAAATAAACACATTTTAATTAATCCAGTGTTGCCCCTCTGGAAACCTTGGGTAGGTGGCGTTTGCCCAATAGCCTGGCTGGTATATTCTCCCTTGCTCTGTTCTCCCTTGGTTTCCTCTTTTGGCCAGACCTCACAGCACAGCTACAGAAGCAACACTCAGCCAAATCTGCAGCAACCAGCATCTTCCTCAGCACTGCTAACTCAAAACACGTGGCATTAATTTAACTGACAATAAACTCAAACAAACTGATGGAAGTATTCAAAAGTAGTTACGCGTATGTTCAGTTTTAGGTCAAATTAGGTAATATCATCTCTTTGGTTAAAAAACCAATGAGATGATGTTCTGTGCAGTTTTTTAAATGAAGGCAACAAATATCTGAATAGCAACTGAATGTGAAACGGCAATTATAGTGAACAGTGACTGAAGGGTTACAGTCATATTAAAGTGGCTGTGGCATTGTATGCTGCCATTACAAAGACTGAAAAATTAAAATTATGCTTTACATTTATCTATATCATCAATAGTCAGTCTGAAATAAAAAAAAAACTATTATAGTAAGCTTGCATGGACTTATGATGAATGCAAACTTAGATGTGTACAAATTTCTCAGCTTTTTTGATATATTTCCATAAAAGGAGTCTTTGATCTGTCAAACTCTGAAGGATTTCTGTCTCTTGTGACAAGCTATGATTTTCCTTTCACCCTTGTGTTTTCAGCTGAATGCAGTTTTAGATAACCTTTAATGTACCATCTATTCCATAGAGTACTGAGCAGAGCCGATTATGTTTTTCTCATATGTGAGAGCAGTTTTTGACAACTCCCTGGTTCTGAATTTGTATTCCGGTGAACAACTTCCAAAACTACATTCCGTACGAGCAAGGTTTGGAACTTTTAAGTTGCTCAGTTACTCTGTTTAAGCTGCAGCTTTATACATAATTAATGGTAAATATTTGAATCTGTTCTTGGCTTTTTTGCAATGTCAGATGGAGCCTGGAGTAAACCAATCGCCTGCATTCAGTTATGTGACAGATGCCAAACAGAAGCTGATTATTTCAGCCCCTGTCCACATGCCTGCTGCTCTTGTTTGCGCTTTAAAGCTTTAAATCCTTTGGTCTGTGGCTGCATGGCTCTTATGATTACTAATCAAACTTCTGTATTCTGTTATGAGGTACCCGTCTTTAACTGTGCATTTCCTTCAGATTTCTCTCCAATGCCTAGAGCGAGACATGCCTGGTGTCACTTAATCCCTGTTTCCACACTCTGTTTTTCTGAGTAGGCGGCAAGATTTTTAAGCCTGCAGCAAACTTTCCTTTTTTTTTCTTCCTCCTTCAGACATTTCTATGAAATTATTCTCAAAACTAGAACTAACAAGTTAGTCCTCTCAGATTTATAATTAGAGCTGTCTAAACTATCTGCCCCTCTTTGGATTGCACTTTCAGGCCCAGTTCTTGTGGGTGCTGTCAAGAAAGACTGGGCCTCTCAAGATAGCATCGCCCTCTCCTGGTCAGAAGTGGAGCAGCCTCCTTCAGCGATATTGGATTATGAAGTCAAATACTATGAAAAGGTAACACATGAATCCAGAGGGTGTGTGGTAAGAGTAAAAAGAGAAGATTACTGTTCATGAATACTCTAGATAATCAGACACACTTGGTACAAGTTTCTCCTGTCACCAAGTGCATGTTGGGAGTAAGAAATGATTAAGACCTACTTAAGAATTTAAATTTATGAATGAATAACAAAAATCTATTGTCACTGAGAAATGTATTGTTTTAAAATTGTATCTGTAATATTGTTCCTGCCAAACACTGTATATATTTAGCAAATATTTCCAAGTGTAGAATTATAGTGCAGAAATCAACAGATCAATAAGTAAACTTAAAATAAATTGAATAGAAATTTTTCATCTTTAATTTTTGCTGTTTTCTTAAAATCCAGTAAAAATTTCTGTCATATTTAACCCACATTGTCTGCTAATATCAACCACAACAGCATTAAAGTTTGCACATGAATCATCTGTTGTTCCTGTTTTGTTGTTTATTTGAAGCTCCAGCAGGTCATCCTGATCATGGCAGCATGCCTAAATGAATGAAGCTATCTCCGTTGGCTGAGGATTTTTGTCAGATGTTGAACAGATGTATTGGCTGACCTGTTGTTTGTTTGAATGTGTTGCCAACTACTGTGTAATTTGTTCAGTATTAGGTTTGATGGCTTATGAACAAAGACATTGTGGATTGTTTTCATCCTTCATGCCTACCCAGGAGCAAGAGCAACTGAGCTACTCTTCCACACGAACCAAAACCCCCAGTGTGGTGGTGACAGGCCTCAGACCATCTACTGTTTATGTCTTCCATGTGCGAGCCCGCACAGCTGCAGGCTACATGGCTTATGGGTCCAGCTTTGAGTTTACAACTGCAGCTGAAGGTATGCATGCACTGATGCATGTGCTCTTGTTGGTTGAGGTCTAGCAGCTGAATTCAGTCCTACAGTTTTGTTCTGGAATATCTGACAAGTCGTTTAATCCCAAACGGATCTAATTGAAACAAAGCAGGAAACTAAAGAAAGGTGTTAATAAGGGTTCTACAACCTGAGGGTCTGGGCCCACGTGAGGCAAAGTTATCCCTCCATTGAGGCTCTTTAGCTTAGAATAAAAATGATAAAAACTTTAATCAATTATGGGTTTGTAGTTCTGGTTCATTTGTTTTAGTTGATAAAGTTTTGTCATTAATTTTTAGATTTTTATCATGTCAGAAAACTGAGCAAAATAATAGTAAATAAAAGCTTTAATCTTTTGTTATTAGAATAGGTATAAAGCACATATTCATATCTTCTGCTGCACAATCGTGTTTAGTTGCTGTTCAGAGACAAAGTATAGAGGTACAGAATTGCATTTCCATGTATAGATTTTTAAAAACTGGATTTTACACTAAAGCTGTGTAATTTTTAAAAGGAAAGACAAAAAAGGATGATGGGGCCCAAAAGTCATAATGATAGAAATTGCTTTTTTTCATTTGCTTTCTTGCATTTTAATTCAACTTAATCTGCAGCAGCAGAAGGATCTTATTTGACACAAGGTGTATTTTATTTTGAAAGGAACTTGTAAAAGTAAAAGTTGTTAAAATTTGATCTATATATAAAAAAATCTAACATAATAATTATAATTAGATTATTGTAAATATTAAAACACTACTTTTTTAAATGAAATTCTTCCAAAACATAAAAAAGAGTATTTGTCTAAACGCTGAAATGCCAATTTGCAGCTCTGGGTTTTGATCAGTTAGAAACTGGACTCAGTGGCTCTTTTAGCATTGAAGATTGCAGACCCCTGCTGTAGATGAAGAATTTGAAGCTCATTACAGAAGTGCTTGATAGACTTGATTAAATTTGAAAAAAAAAACATATAAGCGTTTAGTCCATTTAACATTACACACCCACCTCATACTCTTATTCTCTTTTTCTCATATTAATTGAACTGAAGATAAAGCAAGGAGGTTCATCTCCTTGGTTCAGAAACATACTTATAATACACTCATAAAGCATGTGAATATCCCATCAACTAATAGTTAAGAACACATTTTTTCAAGTCATGATAAATAGCTATATCAGGTGGGATGAAAGTCAGGTGGCGTGATTTCTCTTGGACTAAACAGCGTTGGTAAACTCCGCCAAACAGGCTGTCAGGGGGGGTTTCAGTGCTGCTGGGACCGGCAACAAGCCAGACTTTTGGCACACATTAAAGAGAGCAAACATTATTGTGTTTTTCTAATTAGTGACAATGTTTCTGCAAAACTGCAGCCTAGTTTAAATTCATGATACTTTCCATTTGGCATGTAGTTTTGATTATCTTTAATGGACACATTCCCTCATGTTGTTCAACAAACTTATTTAGTTTTGGAAGAGTGTGGGAATTCCCTGTTGCAAATTTCACACTGCTAAAAAAAACCTTTAGTTTTGCATAGATAATATGTTATTTCAATGTACTAATACGTTTTAATAACTATTTAGTACAGGGTGTTTTCAGTTAATTTGTCAATAAATGTCAAAATGTAACATAAAACATAGTTAAAACTGTTCGGATTTGTTTGAAAAGATATTCTTCCTCATAAGGTGCACTGGTTACTTAAAAAATTAACGTTTTCAGAATTTTTGTGCGACTTTTCATTACTGCAAAAGTCTCTAGATAGGATTATAAGTAATAACACTGTTTAGACTAGAGGATGAAATCATTTTCCTACATTTTGTTAATTTTTCTTTATTTCTTCTAATCAAAGCTTTACTGAGTTTCATTTATCTGGTATTTCTTGTATTGTTTTTGATTAATACTTAAAATAAGCCAATTAAAAAAAAAAAACAATCAAATCAACTAACATCATAAAGAATTGGAAATGTTGTATAAACAATAGTTTCTAATTTTGCTTATAAGGAAAAAAAAAAATACTTTTCTTCCTTTGTTTTTTTTTGGGGGGGGGGTCCTTTTTAAGAATTGAATTTGTTTCACTCCAGTGTTTTAAGGTTTTTATGAATATGATTTTTTATGCTCACAGAGTTTTGCAATGAAATTATTCTGATCTTTGCATAATTCAATAATATGATATGATCTGTTTGATCGCTTGGAAACAGACTTTAACCCTGGAAAACAAGTTAGACCTTTCAATAAAACTAAATATATAAATGAAATATAATAAATAAAAGCATTAACAATAAAACTGTTCAGATGTAATGTATGTATGTTTTGTAGCAGACAAAGTTCTGATTAAAGTAAAAAGCAATTAGTTTAGCATTGTGCCAAGAAAACTTCATTGTTATTTTAGTCACAGTTGATTTGAATTTTCAAGGGGAAACTGCTTGTAGTCACAGCTCTAATTTGTCCTCCTTTCATTCATCTTTCTTTCATTTCTTCATCTGATGTTTTTCAGATCCAGAAGTTGCTGATCAAGGTCAGGTCCTAGTGGTTGTCACAGCATCTGTAGGCGGCTTCTCCCTTCTGGTGATCCTCACCCTCTTCCTCCTCATCACTGGACGGTCAGACATCCTCTGTTTAAAAACGTCACATAGACACACACTCAGAGACACACATTTACCTATAATCTCAGGAGTTACAACAAGAAGTCTCTTAATGGACTTTTTTTTTTGCAGCTCAAATCACACACTCTTATTTTCCAAATGGCTGAACCAATTTTCTGCCTAATTACTCTCCATGTTATGCACGTACCAGCAGTTTGCTCCATTTCATTAACCTGCAGCAGTTGGTCCAGACTGCCTGTTTCAGGCTGCCTCTGGTTCACAGCATTTTACCATTAGTGTCATATTTTAATAAACAATGAAAAATGGCCAAAAACCTGTGCTACTTTGTCAAGATTTATAACCAGGCGGAAGTGATCATCTTTGATCACACAATTTGAAAGTAACATAAAAAAGTGTGGCTCCACTATGGTTCACATTACAAAAGATCAACACAACTAACACAACAATTGTAGCAAAACATTTAAATTATAAATAAAATTACTAGATCGTATGTTTAAGAAAACAATGCACATAGTTTTATTTCATTGACTCTGTTATCTTGGTTTCTCTTTTTACAGTAAAATAAGGCTTCTACTAAAACAAATGATGATTAAGGTTTATAGGAATGCAATTATTTTGGTATTTTGTGTTTTGATAAGCTGCCTTGACTTGTTCAGGTGTCAGAGATACATCAAGGCCAGGATAAAGTCAGAGGACAAGAGAACTCGCTTTCACAGTGGACATGGTACTGAATTATACAATTTCCTGTATGTTTGTGTTCTTTTCTTACCTCAAAATGACAATAAAAAACAAAGTAAACACCAGACAAGCTTTCAGCCCCATTTTGCCACTAAAAGAGATTTTTTTCCAATATATCAAACTTAGTTCTGTGTACAGCCACAGGCTTGTCCTTCACCCTTTTATTGCTCTTGCTGCAACTTCCCTTTTTAAGTTTAACAAATAAATGTTTAATGCAGGGAAAGTTTAAAACCTGAGGTTTAATTACAAAAGTTGCTGGATTAACTGCAGTTCCATTCATCACTAGTTATTTTTTTTCTGCGTACACTTTATGCTGTTGTGTTCTGGGGAACGCATCAATACAGGATGCCAGCAGCGGTCAGGAAGCAGCAGAAAAGGCTGAGCTCAGAGGCCCTGGAGACAGCGGAGGTGGAAGGAAGACTCCAAATGAATCTATCTCAAACAAAACTTTTAGCCCTCTGCATGTAGCTGACACAGCTTAAGTACACCCAGTCCCCAGCTCAGCTGCTGCAAGTGTAAAAAGGGCTGCTTCAAGTTACCATTTATGCCAGTCATCACCCTAAAGATGACTCACTGCAGCAACAAACCCAGTCCCATCCAGACAGAAGGATGCTGACTTCCTATTGCATGTATATGATGCTTTGAGCCATTTTCTCTTTCAGATTTTCTTTCCTGCAATTTTAGTTTGCTACATCTCTTGAAAAAATAAACTGCCCAGCCCAGGTCCGATGAATCAATTACTCCTGTCTTTTTTCAGAACAAAAGGCACCAAACTGGAAATTCTGGGTTTGGTTATATAGACAGTAAACCAAAATCAAATCATATCAACCTTTATTTATAAAATGCTTTTCATTCCCTGAGGTAGCTCAAAGCACGTGCATAAGAACAAAAAAGACAAATAATTCAAAAACACGAAAGACATTCTAAAAAGAGTCATGTACACATATTTGTCTTATAGTCACCCTGCCTCAGTCCCACCCACCTAACATACACACATATTCATTATAATACCAGCTTGGCAAAATACCGTAGCCCCACCCACCTAACTTACCCGCATGGACCTCAACCCCTCATATGAAGTCACAAAACATGGCCTAATAACTGTGAATATGAAACATGTGACTTGGTACCAATTCACTACGTATATATCCATAGTTCTACAAATTCTTCTATTGTTATTTTCTTTGTTGGCAATAAAGGCAATAAAGGCAATAAAGGATAGCTGATTCGTCTGATTCTGACATCAAACTACTAATAACTACTTAGGTTTGTGTTCTATATGTGCAATATAACCTGAAAAAAATCCCTGCTGAGAATATACAAAGTATAAATAGAATATCTATTATCTCCTAATCCTTTAAAGATTTAACAATAAACTTTAGCATGTTACTGGATTCAGTTATAATAGGTTTGACGAAACTGTTTTTCTAAATACAAGATGCTGTTTTAAAGGTGTGTTCAGCCAAGTGAGGCTTTAAGTTAACAGTTTCTAAACCACACGGTAAAGCACAGAGTCAGAGTGCATTCAGCAGTTACAGTTAAGAGAAATTTCATGTATTAAGTATTGCACTGCCTTGTCCCCTTTTAACCATCTCAAAGGTAACTTAAGTTTTGGGCTCATTTTCTGCTACACATAAACTTAGAAGTCCCCTTATTATGAAAGTAACCAGTTTTAGTTAGTACTACTGCACCAATTGTCCATGAATGGGTATAATTTTCCTGTTTGTCCATAACTGCACTGCACTACAGAATCATGCTAAACATTTTATTTTTACATTCACGGCATGTTGATAATATGCTCCCTGTCTTCTAGTTCCATTTTCTGGGATAAAGACGTATGTGGATCCAGACACGTATGAAGATCCCACTCAGGCTGTGGAGGAATTTGCCAAAGAAATCGACCCGTCTTACATTTGTATCGACAGGGTCATTGGTTCTGGTGAGTCATTAAAAGTAATAATTTATAAATTCAGATAGATTGTTGCCTATAGGTTAATCAGCCCGTATCAATAGTGCTAGCATGAAATGAAATTAAATCTTTTTTTAAAATTTACTTAATGTCTTTTGCCATTGAGAAATTCCCTGTGATATGGTACTTGACAATTCAAGAAGGTGTTCATTTTTCTCCATTTTAATTGACCCATCAGTCAAAACTTTAGTTAATCAAATTTAATTTCCGCTTTGTTTATTAAGCCAGCATCAAACAAAGTTGACTCTGAATTTTTCCTACTTTTTTAATGCTTCTTACTCTGGCCATTATTTTGTAGTTTAGCACTAGACATGTCTGTGCTAAAATGATTCGTACACTCGCAGAAGAAACATGATCTCAATAAATGTAGAGAAAACTATTAAAGAAAAAGAACTCCATAAAGTTTTAATTTTAAATTTTTATTGCCACTTTTAGCAGCTTATTTTAAGAAATTTAGTGCATCTTAAAGAAGCAAAACCAGTGCTTCCAGCTATGAACTATGTGTGATGGCTCATTAAATTCAGTAGACTGTATATCTGAGTGCATTCAAGAGGGATGGCCGTTTGTTCGTTTCCTGTCACACATGTGCCATCTTGTGGAGTTATGATGCTATTACTTATTTTAGGTGGAGAAAATCCAGTAACTGAAAGTTATCCAAATGAGTTCATTTTAAAACCTGTTTATATCTTTATAACCTGAGCAATTTAAAGTTTATTTAAGGTTTATTTAAGGGTTTTTTTTTCAAGGAAAAGAAAAACCCCTTGGTTTGCTTTAGCTAAGAAATGTAATGCTTTCCTGCAGGTGAATTTGGAGAAGTATGTAGTGGCCGTTTGCGTATACCAGGGAGGAAAGATGTTGCCGTGGCAATAAAGACTCTAAAGGGGGGCTATATGGAACCACAGCGACGTGAGTTTTTGCGCGAAGCCTCAATAATAGGACAATTTGACAACTCCAACATCATCCAGCTGGAGGGAGTAGTGACCAAGAGTAAGTTTTCCTTTTTTTTTTGGTGTGTCAGACAGTGAAAAAATAATGTTGGTTATTGTAAAAAATGCAACAGAAGAAATAAGTAATGTTTGGCTAAAGGTTTTTTTTTTTCTTTGATTTTGCATATTTTTTGGCATGATCTTGCACCTCAGATTCTGGATGTTTTTTTCTGCAGTTTATACTATGTGTTACCTTTATTCTCAGGCAGGCCAGTCATGATTGTGGTGGAGTACATGGAAAATGGAGCACTTGACGCCTTCCTTCGGGTGAGAAACCACACATGCTTACTGTTTCTTCTTTCAAAACCTTTTTGCACTGTTCTATTTCTCTGTTTCTTACAACTGTGGCAGACACGTGATGGTCAGTTTACAGTGCTCCAGCTGGTTGGCATGCTACGTGGCATTGTGGTCGGCATGACGTACCTTTCAGACATGGGCTATGTCCACAGAGACTTAGCAGCCCGGAACATCCTCGTGGACGAGAAATTAGTTTGTAAAGTGTCTGATTTCAGCATGTCCCGCATTCTGGAGGACGACTCTGAAGTGACTTACACATCCACTGTAAGTGAGAAATAGTTTTGGAAAAACACAAAACCATTGTATATGTGAATACAGCAATATTCTTCACTTTTTTTTTCAGGGAGGAAAGATACCAATCCGCTGGACAGCACCAGAGGCGATTGCTTATGGAAAATTTTCCTCAGCCAGTGATGTGTGGAGCTATGGCATTGTTATGTGGGAAGTGATGTCATATGGCGAGAGGCCCTACTGGGAAATGTCCAACCAAGATGTAAGCTTCTCATTGGTTAAAATCTTTGACGACAACTGAAGGGCGATGAGAGAAAAAAGGGAGGGTAAAAAAGTCTCAGTAACTGCCATTGTTGATATTTATCTCAGGTCATTTTATCAATTGAAGAGGGCTACCGCCTACCTGCACCAATCGGCTGCCCTGTAACTTTGCACCAGCTGATGCTGCACTGCTGGCAGAAGGAGTACAGCCAGCGGCCACACTTCAGCGATGTGCTTTCTTTCATTGACAAACTCATAATTAACCCCAGTGGTCTGCTGACGCTGGTCAATGATGCTCTAAGGTGAGTGCTCAATTATACAGTAAAGTAGATTTGCAGCTGCAAAAAATAATAATTCAACTGATCAGAAAATTACATCACCAAAAAATACAAAATCATTTCAGACATTATATAGGAAATCGGTGTTAGAATTTCAGCTCTAAACACCTCTTATTTTTACTCAATATTTACTTCCCAGCTCAAACATAACTAACCCATCTTTCTGTGTCCAATTAACTTTTTTTTCTTTACAGTTTCCCCGACTCCCCAGATGACATGCCAGACTACCCTCTCTTCATCTCTATAGGCGACTGGCTTGACTCCATCAAAATGAGCCAGTATAAAAACAACTTCCTAGCAGCTGGATACACAACACTGGATTCCATTTCAACCATGAGCATAGAGTGAGAAACATCAAATTTTACAATCTACTGCTAAAGTATGAATGAAGGGAGTCTTAAAAAGGCAGCTTCATGGAAAAAGAAAAAAATAAGATTCTAAAAAAAAAAAAAAAATTTTTTGGAGCTTGTTCATTTATTATGTTCTTGTAACTTACATAAAAAAGAACTATTCTAAATGCTTTTTTGTGAGGCATCTTTTTACCCTTCTGTTGTTAAAAACCTAATGAGACTTCTCATCGTCTTTAGTGATGTCAAACGCATCGGGATCTGTCTGATTGGCCACCAGAGGAGAATCATCAGCAGCATTCAGTCTCTTCGCCTGCAGCTTCATCACATCCAGCGCAGTGGCTTTCAAGTGTAAAACTCCTGCACAAAGCCAGACTGTGTATGCACAACAAGCCGAAGTTCCATCTTCATCCAACTAATTGCACAAACACCAGACTGTTAGGTGCTACCGGTACTGAAGGCTGCTCGTGTCAGAGCGTTCTCTACTAGACCATATGCCGTCTAGCCAACATGCACTCACCATCTTCTGGATCATCCTAAGGACACAACAACCAGCCTCTATCAGCATTGGCTAAAGCCTCTTTATTATGTGAGCAAGTACTAGCATTCACTTGACTTTAGATCTTTCTCCTCTCTAGTGGATAATCAAGTGATTGCCATTACCTCTTTTCAAGTGACAATCCAATGGCTTCTATTGACTTTAAATGGTCTCAAGTCTTTTACCTCATGACTAGGGTAGACAAGGAGAGGATAATTCTTGTAGTGACATATGGGACATTATGTCAGTGTCTGGTTTTAACATTTAAAGCTTGTTTATGATACAGTTTATAAAAGATTATGACTGAATGACAACTAATTTGTGTTTCTATGGAATGAGGACCACTGAATGTCAATGGACTTTAAACAAATGTACGTTTCCTCCTCATGATTATCTGGTCTGTCTAGTGTAAAAAGTCTTGTGAAAGTTGTATGTTAAGTTCATGAATAAACAATTCTATTTTAATACTTAGTTTTTTTTTTCAGATTTGAAAGATTTTGGGCTTTATTTGATTCCTCATGAATACAAACGGACATGTATAAATGATTGCTCTCAGTTTGTCATCAGATTTGTTTGACTTGAGCTTTTAATTTTTCCTAAAATCCACCAAAATTCCCTTACCCTGTTTGCATGTAAAATGAAATTCCTGAACCATATTCCTAAATTGTTCCTACTTTAACCTTTCCACCACTAATACGAAGCTGCCGTTTCATCCAAGTAATGTTGAAACAAGCAGGCCTCTAGAGAAACCAATAAATACCTACAAAAATATTTATTGCTTCTAAAAAATTTAATATTACCTTTTCTTTTGTTGTGTTATTAGAAAATGTTTTAAATTTGAGAAATGGCCAAATCAAGTTGACCTGCTAGCATCTTACATTATAAAAGGGTAAAAAAAATGTTTAAAAAGTTAAAAATATAAAAAGTAATTATGTAAATGCTTTCCGTATTATAGCTCTTATAATTCTTATAGCCTCTACATCAAACCAATTGTAGTTTCTCCTGTGGACTCCACCTGCAGAACTCTTCAGAGCCACAAACAGATCAGGCAATGGACTTGGTGAAGTCTTTGACCCTTGTGCTATCCTAGGCACTTTAATATTGGGAGTTGGGTCATCTAGACCCACTAGACAGTGCGCTAAATCTTTTTCTTCAATGATTTGTGATCCTCACTGGTGTCCATGCATTACATGCAATCCTCTCTACCTTTATACACCTTTGTCATGGTAGGGAGAACGCGTCAATGTAAGGGTGGGGTCATAGGATAGCACAAGGGTTAAGATGAAGGCAGACTGCTAAGAAGTAAAAATATTCACAAAATGTGATGAAAGCTCTGCCAGGGATGATGCTCATTCTTTTATGTTAAAAAAAAAAAAAAAACATTATTTACAGATGTTGCCCGCCTGCTCAGATGACTGTAGACCTAGACGCCCACCATCTTGAAGGACGTGACATTCTGGAGCTAAATGTTGTTCTCAGAGCTTGAGTCTTTGATTTGTCTTACCAAACTGTTCACTGTTAATATGGTGTAAATAGATATTTAAAGGTCACTCAAGCATAAATTTTGTATCTACTTCTGTCATGACTGAAAGATTTTTATTGGTGATTTATATTATATTACAATACATTACATTACATTACATTACATTACATTACGTTACGTTACGTTACATAACATAACATAACATAACATAACATAACATAACATAACATAACATAACATAACATAACATAACATAACATAACATTACATTACATTACATTACATTACATTACATTACATTACATTGCATTGCATTGTATTGTATTGTATTGTATTGTATTGTATTATATTATATCATTTATATAATAATAATAATAATAATAATAATAATAATAATAATAATAATAATGTCTTCCAACCTATCTTTTCGCCTTCACAGCCGGTATCTCCAAACCAATCACAGTACAGCAGCACTCCCGTTGCTTGACGACAGCTTGGGTGACGTCACATCCGCAACCCCAATTGAAGTTTTGAGGCTTTGTCCTTGGATCAACCCTAGGTGGCAGATTTGAGCCGGCCCTGCGGTCTCATAGCAACACGGTGTAAATAACAGGGAACTGCGGAGCACGAGTAAATATCCGAGAAAAGACTGAGACTTCCGTTCACTGCTGGTTAAAGAGACGAATGAATCTAAGAACGTCAACCGAAGCAGAGCCATCTAGAGAAACTACTACTGGTAAAGTAAAGAATAACTACCAAACTCTGACAGGTCAGGATCACTAGCGAGGCAACACGGGAAGCAGCGTTTAAATTTTATTACCATTCTTGTCATGTAAAAATCAGAGTGTTTTTTCCCCCTTTTTGTTTTATTAATGCAGGCCACAGCAAATAAGAGCGCTTAACCTCAGCTAGTAAGGTATAGAAAGCTGAAGTAATTGTGGTGAAAGAGGCTAAGGTTAGCTTAGAGTTGCTAGCAAGTGTAAGAACAAGAGATTAAATAGCCGTTAGCGAGTCTCGAAACGTTTGACCGCGTGAAAAGCCTTTAAGTTATGACAGCAGAGAGTGATGTGGAGCTAACTTTTAAGCAAAGAATTGCAAGAAAACACTAAGACCACCGGCTAATTTGACCAAAAGGACTAGAAGTTTTATATCCGATTTCCCTAATTACTGCTGTCGACATGTCTGATTTAAATATTATTATTAAAGTAAATATTTGCTGTTTAGCAATAAATTACATATCTACATTACACTGACGTAAGAACTGTGTATATCATTATATATTTTTTATTGTAAGTAATGGCATTAAGGTCCTACATGTTCATACATATTGATAGATTGTAGATAGATAAGTCGTTTTTTGGTGGTGGGGGGGATTCGTTTCTTTTAAATACTTGAGTTTTATCAGTTATTTCAGCTAGAAAGTTTGCACCACAGAACATGCTAGTTTTTTTTTTTATTTTAAAGCTGAAGAAAAAAAACATTTGAGGTAACATTTTGACTATTTAATGACTTCCAAAACGATATTATGTGTTCTCTATTTTGAAGATTAGGCACACGGCTGATGATTGCTTGCTAGTCAATGGGGCTGTTTGACAAGCTGGTCGGATGGCTGGGGTTAAAGAAGGAGGTCAACGTTCTGTGTCTCGGTCTGGACAACAGTGGGAAAACCACCATCATCAACAAACTAAAACCCTCTAATGTAAGTCATTTCATTTTAATTACACATTTCTGTCCTGTTTATTAGTGACTAGATCCCTTGTAAAACAAATGACAGCTGCAGCCCCTTTCTCAATAACAATTTTTAAAAGAATAACCTTCTTATTTTAATGATGTGCTCTCATTTGCTGCCTTTTCTTTCAGGCTCAGGTTCAAGACATCGTTCCAACAATTGGCTTCAATATAGAGAAGTTTAAAACATCCAGGTAGCTGTTCATTGTATTTTGAATACAAAATGTAATTGATAATATTTTTAAGTTTACTTTATTTTACTTTTATCTCTGTTGATTACATCTTTAGACATACTATTTACATTATTAAATGCAATTTCCACTTGTGACGATTTCTCTTCTCTTTTAAGCCTTTCTTTCACAGTCTTTGACATGTCCGGTCAAGGCAGATACAGAAATCTTTGGGAACACTACTACAAGTTAGTACTCTTGATCTTTTTTGACAATCTTCTTTTCAGTATGCCTGTTAATGACTTACATTTTCTCCCAGGGAAGGCCAGGCTATCATATTTGTCATTGATAGTGCAGACAAACTGAGGATGGTAGTGGCTAAAGAGGAGTTGGACACATTACTAAATCATCCTGGTAAGCTTGTGTTTCTAAACCTTCTCTACTCGTTACGCAAGCCTCTAAATTTAAATTCATGCCTTAGATTATTTTATCATTTTAATGACTAAAACAATAAATGTTTCCTACATTTACAAGCTGACTTGACACTTGTCTATGTGCAAGAAGTTATTTTTTGTCACTTAAGTTTGAAAAAGTTTTTTTCTGAAATCCGATCCTGACAGTTACTCTGTCTTTCTGCAGACATCAAACACAGGAGGATACCCATATTGTTTTTCGCTAACAAGATGGATGTCAGGGATGCTCTGTCTTCTGTCAAGGTCTCACAACTGCTCTGCTTGGACTACATCAAAGACAAACCATGGCACATCTGGTATGAAGTCGCACATCAGTTCATGTGCTTGCATACCATTGCTTTACCTTATTAGAGTAAAACATGCAAAATCAACTTTTTGAGCTTTTAAGTTTATTATAATTTTCATTCCTCACAAAAAAATAACCCCAAAGTGGTATTTTGATCCATTCACACATTTCTGAGTATTCCTCTAAAAACCTGCACTCTGAGCAGCAGCCCCTCCCAATCCACAAAAACCAGCGGGTTCTCACATTGTGACGTAGAGCAGTGAGAAGAGCGCCTGCCAGGAAGAGTCTGTGGTGCGGCACTGCCCCCAGACTAACACACACACACACACACACTTTCTGGGGGGGGGTTGGCAAAACACATTTGTAAGGCTCCACAATATCCACATCCACCTTTGCAAAAGTTCGGATGTCGTTTGTTTTGGTGGGAGAAACGCAGACACGCTGCCGAGGCCAGCTCTAGGATGACGTCATGAAATTTGTTTGGAAAATGACCGGCAAAAATAATTCACATTTCATAAAAAAATGTTTTCTTTTGTGTGCCAAAAGTGATATATTAACATGTATATGAATATAATTTACTCTGAAAGACGTAAGAAAAGCATGATAAAGGCCCTTTAAGTGCATGTTTTTGCAAATATTTCTTTGAAAATATTCAAACCATCTTCAAAATATGCAGAATTCTTTTGTTTCTCACCAATGATGAGTTACTAAGTTTATAAGGAAACTGTTGACAAAGAACCACAACTGATTGGATAAAGCCTAAAAACGAAAGTTCAACAATGAACATAAAACCAGAAAAAGGTTCTAGAGAAACCTGGGAAGAAAGATGATCAGTGTGTGAATCCTCCAAACCCTTTTAGTAAAGCATGTACACCTCTTTATTGTCAGTGAGATGTGTGATTCCTTGTTTCAGTGCCACTGATGCTCTGAAGGGAGAAGGTTTACAGGAGGGTGTCGACTGGTTACAAGGTACGACAACTGATGTGCACGACAGTGAGAGTGTGACAGTGAGACTGACATGCACTCGTGTTCTCAGTGTCATTGTATTCTGGTGCCAGCATTTTGTCTTAAATAATAATTAGACAACATTTTAAACCCAGAATATTTCAGATCTTTTTAGAACACTGCCGATAATTTTCCAGCTATCCATTTAGTCAAATGTCACTTTTTTTGGTCATCCTAAAACAGATGTCAAGGAAGACCAAAAATAAAAACAGTTTAAGAAACACTTTTAATCATTACTTGTCCAAATGATTTACTATGAAGGGTTTGCATTACTTAATTAACTAGATTCCAACTAAATTCAGTTTTAACTGCGATAACTTCTCTGCTTAAGATCAGTGTTCCACTTTTGTCTTTTTTGTTTGACGCTTTCACTCACAATCCTCTGTAGATCAAATTATACAGTGAGTACTGATTGTTGTCAAGTGTTGTGTTGCTAATTGTTTTTCTGTAGACTAACCTCTCAGCCTCACCAGGGGGGTATTCCAGAAAGCAAGTTATGCTAGCTCCCACGATAAGTTTAAGGCTAAGGAAGTTGATAACCTCAGCTTTCGGTTCCAGAAATGGAGGTATGTTTCAGGGTAGGTCAAGTTACCATAGCAACTCATGCTCTGAACATAACCTGGTCTGGAGCAGGTTTAGTTGAAGCTTAGTTTGTTTACAGAGAGGTGAAGCAGCATAGCGTGTCCATTTAAAGATGATTTAGTGGATGAAGAAGCTCAGATAATACTTTTTCCACCATGAGAGGGTGATAAGACCACGTATGGATGTTGGAAAGAGAAACTTTTTTACTTTGATCTAACTTAATTATTTGCTTCAGTTAAGATAAGTCATTTTTTGTTAGGTCACCTTAAAAATAACACGTAGTTTTCAGACAATTATTTTCCTTTCATTCAAATTAATTCAATTAAGTAGGTGTAACTTTGATGCGGCTGTTAGATCGACACCGCAAGGGATTCTGGGATATCATTCCCTTTGCCTGTCTGGACGGATTTGGGTTTAAGTGTGGGTTTTTTACAAAATGTGTTTAGTTGTATAGCTGTTTTACTGTGTTTCACCGTGTTCTGCTGAGCTATTTTGTCCTACTAAGCTTACGTCTCTGCACCATGAGTGAGAGTAAAGGAGAGGATGATGAGTTTATATAGCACCCCTACCACTTCAGCATGTTATGATAGTGATGGAAAATTCTTTAATGAGTTTTTGCACTCCGTGCATTTTTTCCCGTTCTTTTTATTGTTATAAAAATGAGCATATCTGCCGGTTCAAAATTAGACATATGAAAGTTCAAGAAATATAAGTTATTTAGATGGAAAAAAGATTAATGGAGTAATGTGACATTTAGTTAGATAAATACGTAAATTTGAGTTGTATAAACAATGATTGAGTTTGAATTAATTTAACCAAATTATTTAAATTATTTTTCTGCCGTGTTACTTTTTTGATGGACTTATAATCTTTATCCGCCGTCATTAAAATCTCAGACTCCGTCTCACTTCCGTCTCAAGTATCGCGCTTTCTTTCTTTTTTTCTCCACGCGTTTCCATGGTGACTCCAGAAATCGGCGATCTATTGAGAATGTCTTTATCTACCGTGCATTAACCCAGGGTTACCAAGTCGAGCGTAATTACGCCAACTCAAATCCGGTCTTTTGGAACCGACATACTCAGAGTAAGCAAGTTCAGGCGGATTTCAGCCAGAGTTCAGGCTTAAAGTCAGGCTAGTTTAAACATGCTTCCTGGAATACCCCCCTGGACTGTTGTGATTTTGCTAGATTAGTGACTCACAGTAATATAATTATTTCTTTAAAATATCTGTAATCCACTTGTTCTTCTTCTTTCTGATCAAGTCTCTGAGGGTGATACTGAAATATGAACTGCTCATTTCTGCAGAGCATTGTTTTTGGTCTCATTCTTAATGTACATTGTTGAACATGGAGTCAGACAACTCCAGAAAAACTTCTTAGCCTACTCCTGCAGTCAATGTAAACCAGATAGCTTGACTAATTTTTTTGTTTTCCTTCCTGATCCCACCAGTGAAACCTGCACACTGTTTTACTGGTTATTATAAATAAACATGTTTTTTTTTGTTTTTACATTTTTTTACAGATCAAATCAAACAAATGAGAACATGAGAGCATGAGGAGGAACCATACTGGAGGAGCTGCAGCAATTCCATACAAATGATTGGCTTTTTGTTGACACAAGCTTTTATTTTGTTACCAAAGTTTCAGTTTCCCTTGCTCTTTATCGCTCTGACTGTATTTAAATATGAGGGATCTTTGTTAACTGTAGCTGCTGTAGCTGAGCAAAAGTCAGTGATAGTTGAACTTTCTTTGATTTAGATTAGTTTGAATGTGCTACAAAATGACACTTTTGGTTTTTGTTAAGCCCTTTTTTTCTTAAAATGACAGTAGGTTATCACTGTACTTTTATAGCATTTATAGATTTTAAAGCTCAGTGCTGCAAAATGATTCACTTTTCAATTCAAAAACTGTTCAGCTGACATCACTGTAAAGATCCTTTGCCAGTCATGCTTTTATCAGGCCATATATACGTTCAGTATTATTTCAGTTTAATTGTGAGTAGTTCATTTTTTTTGTTGTTTTCTTTCTTTAATTTTTCTACTAATAGAGCAAAGTTAATTTCATTCCAGTTCATTTTGTTTTGAAGCTTAACAGACTATTACTGAAACATCTAATATGACATTGTATTCTTTTTGGATCACGCTCCTCAGCTTTTCTGTAGTCATAGCTGCAGCTATAGGACTGAATCAACTCTGAGATAGCAATGTTTTATATATTTTACTTGTGACTAAGTGTTTGTACTGGATTTCAATTGCTTAATATGCTGTAAAAATTCATATTTGTTAGTTTGGGAATAAAACGTTCTCTCTTTCTAGTACATTTTTTACCATTGTTTTATTTTCCCATGGTCATTGATACAGTTATTTGATTGAAGACTTTATATAATTTATCCATATTAGAGGGGAAAACTACATTTCTTTCTTTATCATTTTTTTGAGTTTCTGAAGGTAAAAGGTGTTTTTGGTTTAATTTATTGAAATTGTTAAATAAAGAAATAAAAATAAATCAAAATCCATGAACCAGTAACATCCTGGTCAAAAGTTTAGGTCGTGTTATTTTGACTGAGCAGCTTTATACTCATTTTGTTTAAAAGTATTCACTTCTTTTTTACAGCAAAAGACCAACTGTCAGCACATCTTATACTTTTTTGAGTTTTCATCATCTGTTTGCAGTGGTCTGCTGATTCATTGTACACTTTTCTGAAAAACTTGATTTTCTTTCTGCAAATTGCATCATATAAAACAGCACTTTCTAAAAATATCCATAGTATATATTTTTTTAAAAAGGGGGAGATTTTTTAGATGCTGAAGTTAGCAAATGTTAGAATAACATACTAAGTGCAGGCAATAGTAAATAAAGGTAGTTTTTCCCTACTCCTATCAGTTCAATAAAGTATTTTATTGTGTTAGAGTTTAAGGTGGTAGTTGATCTTGTAGACCGACCAAATACAACTTTATAACATGTTTCAGCACAATATCTATAGGAGAAACATGGTGAAGTTAAACACCACTCCTGCACCTTCGAGAGTAGAAGACAAGAGGTAAAGTCACAAGTTTTTTTTTTCTATTTTGTTGAGCTATTTAGTACAGTTAGAGAATATAAAACATAACATAAAAGTGAATGGGAGGGAGCATGAAGCTATAGTAGGTTCCATATAGAGGTTTTATAATTATATGTTCACTTCAGGGTCAGAGAATCTGTAGGCTTGTTTCCCCATCACACTATGGTTTGGTTATTGTTGCTAATTACAGTTTCTAAATTTCACAAAAAAGCAAATACTCAGAGTGCAGTCAGTGTTTGACATTATGTATATGATGCATCCATGGTTATTTTTAATAGTTGTTGGAATTTCAACATGAACAGTCTTATCTGGCTTCTTTTCCATCTGCTTCATTTTATATCTCCATCTCATCTTTCTTCCAAACATCCTGCCAGCAACAGCTGCTCATTAGACCTCCAGGACTGGAGCTCTGAACATTTCATTATTTACATAGTCACATCGAGATTACTGCTTCATGAAACACCTACATATATATGTATATATGTAGATAGATAGATAGATAGATAGATAGATAGATAGATAGATAGATTTTTTTATTTAGATGCACTTTATTGAAGTTTAATCAAATAATCTATATAGAACATGGAATTTGTATTACTAGATGAATTACTTTTAGTGTTTGGATAGACGGGTATTCTAGGTCGTACGCTGCCATCTGTCCAACAGAGACTTATAAGGCTTTCCAGCTGTGTTCCCAATGTTTATGCTTTGGCATCAGTATTTAACAGGGTTGCTTGTCAAATGTCCAACAAAATCACAAATCAGTCAATTTGAATCCAGTTACTGTAAAGTAAAGTAGTAAAAATAAAACATAAATAAATAAAAATAAACTATGCCGGGTGAAGTGTTGAAGGTGACTTCAGAAAATAAAATAAAGTAGAATTAATGACAAGCATATGTAACACAAAGAAGCAACTCTCTCAGTGCTAAAGCCAGTGCATCCCACTCTTCGATGTGATTCATTTTCAGAAGACTGTACCGTGGCTACCAGAATTACAACTCCAGAGTGGTGGGATGTTACTTCACTCTTACAAAATGTAAAAATAAAAACCAAATATTTACTCTACCTTTTGTTTGTTTTTGATACATTAAGTAGGAGTATGAATGTCATCCTAAATTCTGGCTTTTTCATAAAAATATTTTAAAATAAGTATTACACATTGTGCATTACACAGTAATTACACATTGTCTATCATTGTGTGATATTACAAAAATAGTAATAGTTATGATAAAATGAAAAACAAAAGCGTTATGACATTTAATATACTCCATAAACACTTGCAAACCCTTTCTTTTTAACATGAACTTATTAAGATGAAGACATTGAAATGTATTCATTTTATTATTTGTTTCGTATAGTAACATTATGATCTCATACATTTCCACTTTTATTATATATACATAAATATGATTGAAAATGATAGAAATTAAAAAGGGGAAAATTAAACAGGAGAAACTTAACTGTCCTTGCCTCTGTCCTCGGTGCTGAAACATTCCTCCACTTTACCAACAGAGGGCGCTGTGTGCGTAAAGTAGTCGTAATGAACTCATCACCCTGTCCTGTCGTGCAAAATATTTTTTTCCCTTAGATCTACATTTTTATTCTGTGTGTGCGGTGGTGGCACAGAGGAGGAAGGAGCTTCTCCAAAAAGAGCCTGTATCATTAAATCCCTCCACATGCTCTTCAAGAACCATCCTAATTGGATGGCAGTCGGTTTTGACAAGTGTAGTAGTCCAGATTAAATCTCTTCAGGCGGAGGTGGCCATTAAGTAGGCACAACTCCCTGATATTATCGTGACAGGAAGTGGCAGACACGTTTGAGTATGTTCTAATTGCTTTTAGGTGGGTGGGTGGGTGGTGGATGGGGGTGTTCTTCAGAACTCCAAATTTCACACCGCCCAAAAGGAAGGACAGTGCATCATTTACTTAAAATGCGCTAATGATTTACCACAATGAATTGAATTTTAAATCAGGACAACGATGTGTTTCCTTGACAGTCAAACTTGTGCACAGCCAAAACAGCTGCAGTTGTGCAGCAAACATTATAGTTGATAAAAGACTGCATGGTTGTCTTAAGGCGCAGTTCGGCTCATTTTACGCAAAGTTTTGAGGAGCAGATTTTTCACAAAGCATAAATCCACACATAAAAATGGTGACTATAAAGCTTTTAGTTATGGACTTTCAAATAGAAAATACCCCCTCCTCCGACAACTCTGATCAGCTGATGCTCTCTGACGTGCCTATATGAAAGTTAAGGTGCTCATTATAGGGGACGTTTGGTGTTCTCTGACGCGCGCTCCGGTCCTCTGACGGCATCCCCCCCTCTTAAAAGAATCCCAAAGTGTCCAGAGACCCCACCAGCACCAGCAGGACCGATTCTGACATTTTTATTTCACCAGACCTCGCAACGCAAGAGGGGAGCGAGGATTCTTCTTCTTCATTTTAATAAACCTGACATCGTGATGATACCTCTTTTCTTTGAGTATTTCAGCACATGACTGGACTTTTCTAAGGTATGTTTCGGATGCCCTTACACGGTTTTTATGCACACACATGGTTAATATGTTTTTCCTCGTTTTATCAGGGATTCTAGCTTTGCTTTTATGTTGTATCTGTAGCCAGTTTAATCAGTTAAAAATCAAAGTAAAGAATAAAGTATGTGCGCAGTATTGACTTTACGCATGCCTTTTTACGCACGGACGTTACGAACAAACAATTAGGTTCGTTAATTTGGGTTTAAAAAATCGTTTTTTGTTGTTGTTGGAAATTGATTATTGACTCCAGTTTCCACACTTCCACAAAATGCAGTGTGCAACAATTTAGGATTTCAGGATTCTTTTGTGACCGATTTTTCATTAGACACCAAATTAAGGTGTTCTCAGTCATATTTAATCCAAAGACAACACGAAATATGTTTTACTTGAACAAGAGAAGGGTGCTTGAGTTGAAATTCAGAAATTCCTAAAACGTTTTTTTTAACTTTTTTTTCTTGTCATTTTTCTCATCAAAATGCTTTTTCTTTTTCCTTTTTACCCTTTTAGGTCTTCATGCCTTCCAGTTCCTAGCAGGAGAACACCGCAACAATGACCATCCATGTGGAGGGACTTGTGGCTATTGCTATCTTTTATCTGCTGATCCTGGTCGTCGGCATCTGGGCGGCATGGAAAAACAAGCACTCTGGAGAGGCGGAGGGCACCGACCGTAGCGAAACCATCATGGTCGGAGGGAGAGACATTGGGTTGTTTGTCGGAGGATTCACCATGACAGGTGAAATTCAGCTTTCCTAAACGGTTCAGTTGAAAAGACACATAGATACACACCATAGAGGCTGCTTGCTCATGAGAGAAAAGTTTTACATAAAGTTATTTCCAGGATAAAAAATGTTTAGGCCATAATTTCTTCTATTTTTATTTATTTATGTTTTGTTATTTCCAGCAACCTGGGTTGGAGGAGGCTACATCAATGGCACAGCTGAGTATGTGTATCTTCCAGAATATGGTTTGGCTTGGGCTCAAGCCCCCTTTGGATATGCCCTCAGTCTGGTTGTGGGTGAGTTGTGTAACATTCAGGTTAGAAACAATACAGAATAAAGAACGTGTAATACTTGTTCAAGCACATAGAGTAATTTAACACAGATAGATTGTGCCAAATGCCAATTAAAATATATGTCAGACGTATTTGTCCCGTGATTTTTGTTGATTTAGGTTGTATTTCTTTGCCCTCATATATTGGCCCTTGTTCCTGATTTTCTCAGTTTTCCCCTCTTTCATTCAGGTGGCCTGTTCTTTGCAAAGCCCATGCGCTCTCGTGGTTACGTCACCATGCTGGACCCATTTCAGCAGCTGTATGGAAAACGTATGGGTGGCCTTCTCTTCATACCTGCACTTATGGGAGAGATTTTCTGGTCTGCTGCCATCTTGAATGCACTTGGTGAGTTGAAACTTTTGACCTTCTCCATCCTTCAAAATAAAACAATATATACATATGTATATATATATATATATTTTTTTTTTTGCAAAAGATCTGAATGTGTTGGAGTTAATGCTGCAGTGCTCATTTTGTCCTGACCTTGTAGGTGCTACTCTGAGCGTCATCGTGGACATCAATATTAAGATGTCAGTCATTATATCTGCGCTCATTGCGATCTTTTACACCCTGGTTGGAGGACTTTACTCAGTGGCCTACACCGATGTAGTCCAGCTCTTTTGTATATTTCTTGGCCTGGTAAGTTAAAATACCTTTTTTATTGCATCTGTTCAAAACCTTTTTTTTTCCAAGGAACAAGCATTATTTCTTTGTTTTGTTTTGTCTTGGCAGCATAGAAAAATGTTATTTTTTAAGGTGAAATGTTTTTTTTAACCTTTTTTTTAATTTATAATCCTTAACCAGCACTTTAATTTCTTGTGCCTATGGGAATTTACAATTTAAAACAAATTTTACAATTTATTGTTTACATTTCATTAACAAATATTATTTGGTTGGTTTATAGTGGATCAGTGTCCCTTTCGCTTTGACCAACCCGGCGGTGTCAGACATCACTGTTAGTGCAGTGAAGAAGGTTCATCAGGCTCCCTGGAAAGGCAGCATCAACAAAGATGACATATGGATCTGGATCGACAACTTCTGCCTCCTGGTACAGCATGTTTCATAACCCTCCCATAACCTTAGAGTAAGAGAAACATGGTTGTTGATTAGTAGCCAATTCATTAGTTGATGTTCTGATCAGTCAAACCTCTAAGGATGTGAAAATCATGAATTCTACCATTTTCATTTGCATGCTGGTTTGTGAAAATAAGGCATATTCTTTTAATCTAGTTGGCTTCCTTTACAATATCTGTGATAATTGCTGCAGATGCTGGGAGGAATCCCCTGGCAAGTGTACTTCCAGAGAGTTCTATCAGCCTCATCTGCCACCTATGCTCAGGTCCTCTCCTTCCTGGCTGCCTTTGGGTGCCTTATCATGGCTGTGCCCTCCGTTCTCATCGGAGCTATCGGAGCTTCCACAGGTTAGAGACGTGTGAACACACGTGCAGGATTTGTGTTGTTTATGTACATCCTTGTTTTTAGGGGGGGCTCCAGATGGGTCCTTGTTGCCCTTAGATCTGAGAAAACCTGGTAAATAGCAGCTGGTTCACTTCATCCATAATGAAGGAATCCATTTAATAACCATGCTGGTTGTGTAAATATTACATTAGAGGGAGGCAAGGGACCAAATTAGTGTTGTGATATCCAGGTTTTTTTGGCATCAGATTCCTTATTAAACAAGTAAACAAAAAAAACTTTTTATTTGAGGAATTGAATTAATGAAGAACAATTGTCGAAATGTCAATATTAGTACCCTGTTGACTTTGTCTTGCTTTCTATAAAAGTAAAGTTTAAGCCTCCAGCTTTAAGGTGAAGTTTAATTAGCTTCAATTTGGGAATAGTCGACCGTTTCAAATGTCACAGCATAATTTTCTTGATATTCATTTAATTAATTTACATTCCTCATGTTCTGGGCTTTTTACTTCCCTCTTGACTAGATTGGAACCAGACAAGTTATGGCAGCATTGCTCCCAAAGATAAGGATCAGGCCGACATGATTCTCCCCATTGTGCTCCAACACCTTTGTCCGCCATTTGTCTCTTTCTTTGGTCTGGGTGCCGTTTCTGCGGCTGTCATGTCGTCTGCAGACTCCTCCATCCTTTCAGCAAGCTCCATGTTTGCCAGAAACATCTACCAGCTAGCTTTCAGACAGTCGGTAATTACATCCAACGTTCAAATACATTTTTGAAGTTGCGTGACTTTGTTCTTTCATGTGCTTTCATTTGTTTTTCTCTCCTCTGTCTTCTTAGGCCTCTGATCGAGAAATTGTTTGGGTGATGCGAATCACTATCTTTGTATTTGGCGGTCTTGCCACCATGATGGCGCTGGTTACTGGCACAGTTTATGGCCTCTGGTACTTGAGCTCAGACCTGGTTTATGTCATCATCTTTCCCCAGCTGCTCAGTGTGCTGTTCGTCAAAGGCACCAACACGTACGGCTCAGTGGCTGCTTACCTGTTCGGTTTGGTGCTGCGCATAGGTGGAGGTGAACCATACCTGAGGCTGCCTCCCTTTATTTACTACCCCGGCTGGATTATTGAGAAGCAGATACACCAGGAAACAGGAATAATTGAGGATTTCGTGAAGCAAAGGTTCCCTTTTAAGACTGTCTCCATGGCGGCCTCCTTTGTGGCGAACTTCATTTTTTCGCACCTGGCAAAGTACCTGTTCGAAAGTGGTAAGATTTCCCACAAATACGACTTTCTCGACGCTGTGGTGTCCAGGCACAGTGGAGAAATAATGGATAAGACAACTCTTGTAACACGTAGTAACAACATCGGGTTGTCAGAAATGGCGCCCGTCAGACCACGGCTGAGTGTGACCTTGGCAGCTGCCTTTACACGCCGCGACACACTGCCAACAGAAACCGTCGAGGAGGAAGACGAGGAGTCCAGCCCTGACTCATCCCACCATAATGAGGAATGATGAAGCCTGGAAATTATTTGAAAACAAAAGGAAAGTCGTACTGAACTGTCTATCATCAATCATCAAGCCACAAACCTAGGAATTCTTGGAACGATAAAAGAACTTCCACATCCTGACCGACTGGATAACGTGTCAGGAGTTTTAGTGTAGCAGCTTGCTGATTGTCCAGACATGAGCTGTCTTTCTGTGAAGTAAAGCAACACACACTCACACATGCACTCCTAATATTTGTAGTTAGTTGGTTGTAATGTCTGTTCACCTTTATCAACTACTAAAAAAGATGAGGTCAACCTAAAGTCACAAGTAAAAAAAAAAAGATCAAATATCCTTAATATTTGGCTGTTCATAGAAAGTTAAAAGACATGACAGACGGAACAATCAACATTATGTGGAAGAAAAAACATGTATTCATGCTTTTAGTCTTGTACTGTGGTTTTATTATTTTTGAAACAGCAGAAAATGATAAGTAAGCACCGGCATATCCATTTTATTTTATTGAATAGAGAGCCATTCATCCTTTTGCATAACCAATTATAATATTTATAATTCTGTGAATCAAGAAAAAAAAATCTACGCATCATGCTAAATGTATAAGCAGTAGTGATGGTAGCTGACATTTAAGGTACAGCCTGATCTTCTCTTTGACCGTCAGAAATAGAGACAGTTTTAAAGCATTGGTGTAACTTCGTGTTTATCAATTATCTTCCATTGAACTGCCTTAATGATCTTATTAAAGAAATATTTAGCCGTTCTGACCAGAATCTGGTCAGACCGCAATACAAAAGGACTTGAATGTAAGCTCTGATGAAGCGCAGAGTATATAGATGGGACAGAATATTTGCTGCTGATGATTCTCTTCGGTTTGTGTTTTGGTGAAGTTTCGCCGTTGCAGGACAAGGTGCCTCTGGCTCGCATTTTGGTGGTGTTTGATTTGCAAGAGGGGGATTACATTCTCTGTGATGTGTTTATTTGTATATATGTGAAGATACAAAAAAAAGAAGATGCAGTGTGAGGAAAATCATATAGGTAACTACTTAAATGTTTATTTATTTTTGATGTAAAAAGAGTGAAGAAGAAATAAAATGGGGAAAAAAACTGACATTTGTGAAGTAAAAGGTGCTTTGATTCAATTCACTTTTATCTATCGTAAGTTTTTTTTTTAAGACCTTTACCTCATGGAATTTTAAAGTTTATCCAAATAATTTTAATGTTTGCAATTCAAAGATAAAGGCTGGTTTATAGGATTTAATAGAACAATTCTGCTCTTGTTAAACCATTTTCCTTTAAAAACAGACTGAATATGCTGGTCCAAGCTGTTTCTTGTCTTTCGGGGCCTTCAGCTTACTGGACGGTGGACTGAGAGAGAACATGTCAGAAGACGTGACCGACATTACAATTCGCTTGGCTTGCGTCTTTGTCCCCCTCCTTGTCCATGCTGAAAGACAGTCTCTTAAAATAGCTCTCCCCTCTGCTTATTTACTTTAAGTGCTGTACTCTTACTGGTCTTGGACTTGGGGTGGAGCCACATGGGCCTGGGGTGGGGCTGCTGATGGCCAAGCAGAGAAGATGGCCCAGGGTGGGGCCAAGCAAGAACAGAGTGTGCCTTTTTACTGGTGACTACTGTCGTGAGTTTTGCCAGTTCTGATGCGGAGAAATGACGCAAGTGCCCCACCCATAATATGCACCTCCTCGCTTCTCCGTCGCCGACCTTTCCGACGTCCTTGAAAAACATGACCAATCCCATCATAAAGAGAAGAGGTGGTGGCGGGGGGGCGGGGTTCCATGGCCATTCATACAAAGTGCTTTGGAGAGCACTCATGATAATTAGTAATTATGAAAGAAAACTGTTGGTTGTCTAAAAGTCAATCCATTTATTTTGTATTCCTCACGGGAGGAGCCAGGAATGTTGGGGGATGGTCCCTGCAGAGGATTCTGTTTCATAGAGCAACCCGCAAGAAAAACAAAAATCATCCACCTACTCATCTTTCTTTGTCTTCAACATGTAAATGTGTTAATTCATTTACCCCTTCATTGATCTGTGCAAGGCTGCACAGTGGAATAGTAGTTAGCGCTCTTGCCTGACAGAGAGAAGGTTCGAATCCCAGCTTGGACCTTTCTGTGCATGTATGTTGCATGTTCTCCCCGTGCATGTGTGTGTTTTCTCCAAGCACTCCGGCATCCTCCCACCATCCAAAAGGATGCTTCATAGCTGTCTCTAAATTCCCCTTGGGTGTAAATGTGAGTGTGTGTGGCTCTACGACGGGCTGGTGACCTTTGCAGGGTGTAGCCCGGCTTCGCCCAACAGTAGCTGGGTTGGCCCCCGTGACCCCAAAAGGGATTCAGCGGTTTCTGAAGATGGATGGATGGATTGATCTGTGCTTGATGTGAGATGGGTCATGGTGTACAAAGGTTTTTGCAGCGATCACGCAAGAAGGTGGCTTATATTTAGACGAGTCACCATTCAATTAAACATTGTCAAGGTATGTACTTCAATGGTAATGTAGATCTACCAAACAACTTATCAGTGTGTGAGGAACACCGACGCGCTGAACCATCCACATGGAAAGGTGCAAACAGCTCTCAGAAAGGCCTGAAATTTTGCTCTTCCTGTAAGTATTTCTGTTTGATGTATTAATCCTTCCTTAGAGAACACCTCAAGTTCTTCCAAGTTTCCTGAGTTGTTAAAGCTTTCAGATTAAAGTGGTAAAAGGACCTTTCCCTCTAAGTGTTTTATCTTGATCATTTTTTCAGATGGAGATAGACGGAAATTCTGGGAACCAGATGTTTTTTTCCTAAACATGGATGGAAGGACAGAAGATAACAGCGAGCAGACACTGCAGTCAGTTAGACATCTGCTGTGTGGAGGACACAGATACTTTATCTTAAGAGAGTAGAATCAAGGTAAGCAGCTGGAATTCAAGCTTTCAATCTGTTTAAAATCTATTTAAAAAATATTTTCTGTTGTTGTTGTTGGAATAAGCTCTAAAGTAATCCACATTTTTACAAACTAATATGAGAATTGTCTTTGCTTTAGCTCCTAGGTGACGGATTAACAAACAGTTTAAACAAAAGTGAATGAAATTACAGTAGTAACTCAAATAGTTCATTTGTACTTTCAATAGCAGTTACATCTTAGGTTAACTTAAAACATAAAGTATAAAAAGATCTGGACATAATCTAAATATTATCAGTGCTTGCAATCACTTTGACATGTGCGTGCATTGTGAGCTAAGGGGGCCAAGTATTCAGAAGCAAACTCTCAAAATGCTAATATCTGAATTTGTTGATTTTTTTTTTTCTAAAAAAAATTCTCAACTATTTTAAAATTGTTTAGTAACTTGATTTTTTAAATACTACAAGTGAATATAAAGATTTCCTGCATATAGCTGTGACAACAGCTCTCACATACCGTAATTGTTTTTAGGTGAAAATATGTTGTCTTCAAAATAATACTACACAAGTGGAAGTAAAATATAGTTCAAACGTTTGCTTAAATAAGAGGGCAATGGTGACACAAAACGATTCAAGTATGCACAAGTTTCAAATTCAAATTCAAATTCTGGAATTTACTGGATGAAGCAAACAAGAAAGATACATCAAGTGTATTAAAAAGGTGATTTTTTTCACAATGTTTTTAGTCCTGAACTTTTATCTTGCCTCACACATCCGTGCAAATCTCAAAATATTTGTTGCACATATACTGATGCAATAATGGTAGTTGGGTAGAAAAAACTTAACAACAGCAGCATGACTGATACCAATATTTGGTTGATAGTTATTGTATGTTACTGGAAAAAGATTAGATGTAAATGTAAAATCAAACCTAAATGGGCGGACACATCTCATTATGGCTGCCTTTTTTGTAATTAAATATGGTCCAGTAAAACACCTTTTAGAAGCAAAAAGTTTGCAAAAAAAATTGTTATAACCTTGAATTTCAATATCTGAAAGGGAAATTTCAGTCGATAAACAGCAACTTTGACACACCATTTTGCTCATGGATTGTCAAAATAAAATGATCAGACCCTTTTGTTACTTTTTTTTAATTCTGTAAAATAAAAGCACATTTTTGCATGTTCCAACACTACTTAAATTCAAAGCATGTTTTAATGTTCAGCTATGTTTCTATTACAATGAATCTTCAGAATTGATAAAACACATCTCAGCATTTTTCTTTTGGACCCAACACAGCTCACATCTAAAAGCAAATCTCATATATGTCGCCGGGGCCCCACAGTCATTCCGGCAGGCTACTATTTATGTCTCTTGTAAGTAATGTCTTCAGTAATTTAATTGCAAGTCAAGTAATTGAAACATAGGAGGGATAGGGGGGTAGCAGGTAAATGGATTGTATGCATGTGGTATAAAAATGCAGGATTATAAATAAGTTTTATTCCAACAAGAGAATGTGTATTTTAGCATTTATTGAATTGGATTTTTTTTGTTTTCTTTTTAATTGAATGCAGCTTTAAGAGCAGAATTGTCTTCATGCACATGCACACTAACTGCGATAACGTCATGTCTAATTGTCTCCTACACATCTCTCTCTATCTCCTCCATTAGTAACTGCAAGCAGCTGAGGAGCATCTATGGCCAAATGAATGTTGCTGCTCCTCAAATCAAATCAGTCTGGAGAACTTAATTACAAAACCGGCTTTGTTCCGCTCAAAACGTCTGCAGGTAGTCTGGAGCCACAAGTATGACACTACCACTGTGAAATCTAACCATCCAAATCAAAAGCATACTGATTTCTGAGGATTCACAGGCAGGAATGTTCCATTTTAGGTTCTGTGGGGGGTTAAAAATCATGCATCTTAACTGGGTGGAGGACAATATAATGTTTTCAATGCAAGAGTGTAAAGAAGGAAAAACAAAAGATGTTTCCATTTTATATTTTTTTGATGTTGGAACAGGCAAAATTATTATGTTTTTTGAAGATGGAGTGGAGAATCCCTCATTTCTGTAAACTTCAAATACACCAAAAAAAGTGAGTGTTCACCCCTGATGAGTGAATTAATGTAACATGAGTTCACAACAGTTTCTGCCTGCACTGCTTGAATGGGTCGCATCGTGACGTTACTTCGGATGACACCGCATCATTCCACATGAGCAGCAATACTTCCAAGTATCTAGATTTCTTCTATCTCTTTTTTTCCTGTTAAATCTTAACCACTTAGCATGTCACCATATGTCAACACTAAAAGTCACTGTTTGGCTCTTCTGTCATAGAGGTCATGGTTTTAGTGATTCACTTTCAAATAATTAAAGTTACTTAATTTACCACCAGCGTTCCTAGTTTAGGTCTTGTACATTTAAAGTTTAGATTTAGTGTAAATACACGCATGCTATAACCAGAGTGGATATTCTGGTACTGCGCATTGCTGTCCATGTCCTGTAACTCTTGACCTGCTTTGCAGCCAGTTCCCCTAAGCCCATTTCTTTTTCTTAAGACAGGAAGGGTGGTGGTGGAGGTGGAGGACGAGGGGGTTGGGGGTGTTGGATGTGCTGCCATCCCATACAAAGTCAGTGGAGAGACTAATGTAGTGTCTGTATAAATACTCATATACGAACAAAGAATAGCGCACAGAATCCCCAGAGGGCCTGTTCACCGTCTGAATGAAGACGCTGGGGGAAGGAGGATGGACATGACGTGTGTGAACCGCTCAAAAGTACACACAGAGGCCAAAGGGAAAATGGGAGAGTGAATAGCAAAAAAATAAAATAAAAAAGAAAGGGAATATACTAAAAGGTATGATGGAACATTTTACAGATTTTAGATTGTTTTTGTGTTCTGAATATGAATACTTTGTCTGACTTCCTGATGCTGCAACACCAGCTACTAATAGAGCCCTCATGAACCAATGGAGTCGCAAAAAAGGAGACAAAAACGAGAAAAATGTTCATCAGGTCGCTGTGCCTCTTAACTCATTATAGCCACGGACGACTCTCCAGCTCCTCCCTATTCTGTGTGTGTGTGTGTGTGTGTGTGTGTGTGTGTGTGTGTGTGTGTGTGCGTGGGTGTGTGTGTGTGCGTGGGTGTGTGTGTGCGTGGGCGTGTGTGTGGTGTGTCCTATAATATCACAATCCCTACCCCAGCTGAGTTGGAGCCAGAAGATCCATTAGAGCTGATTGAGGAGCACAAGGGTGCAGGTATAACCCTGAGAGAAGGAGGCAAACACACACACACTTCATCTAGCTCTTTGAAGCACAGGCACACAATAGAAAAGGAAGAAGGTGATGAGAAAAAATAATACAATAATGTACTAATTTATACTAAATGAAACAGACAGATACAATTTTGTGTATTTGCATTCTGCTCCATGAAAAACACATTTTTAAACCTAACCCATCATTGTTTTCTTGGTTCATCATTATCTTGCTATAGTGTTATTCACAATTACTGTGATCAAAAGGAGAAAATCAAAGTGTTTGTCACTATGACTTTGCAACACTTGGTCACTATGTAGCTCATAAAATGACCTTGTTTGATTTTAACCAGTGTTTTGGGGAGGAAACTCCTGACTGGAATAAACTTAGAGATTAATTACATTAAACGTGACTGTTTTAAACAGTGCAAAAAAAAAAAAAAAACACCAGAGTAAAGCAAAATACAAATAGTAACAAATAATATTTTTTAAGACAGCTTTAAACCAACTGAATAAAAAATGTACTGATTTATTTGTCCATCCATCATTATCTGCAGCCTAAAATCTTACACACTTGTGTTGCTGGAGCTTTAAACTTATCTAGCTTGTTGCATGACAAAATCTTTGCTTACAGTTGTTAAAATGATTTAAGATGTGTCTCAAGTATTTCACAGTTTAGGATTTATTTTCTAAGTCAAAGAGCCAATGAAATGTGAGACAACTTTATAAGGTGTTGACAGCCGTAAAAACTAAATTTGGACTGATTCAAGCGAAACTGAGAATCCTACATTCTGAGCGCATTAATGGGAAAGTGACTCCTTTATCTCATTCAATACCAAAGTTTTCCGAGGTCAGCTGAGAGATATCATCTCCGTTTGTCAGAGCAGGTATCGACTTTGCCAGAAAGCATCCTCCCATTTGGACATGCCCTTAAATGGCCTTGATTGAGATCAGCTCATCAGCAGCCGTCCAGAGTTCACAGCCTCTGCTTCAGAAGACGATGTATGTATGGAAATGAGAAGGTAACTTGAAGTATTCTTTTTCTCCTATATTTTATATCTTAAAAGACATGGGTTATTTGTGTGCTTATGTGGGCTACAATGAGTCATAATAATGAAGTAGTGTCAGCTGCCAATGAGGAGCTTTCATTTTTACCTAATAAGTAAAACCAGTTTCTTTTAGCAGATGACTGAACTCTAGGATATGTCCTAAATAAAAAAATAAAAAAACATTTTTGATTTTTTCAACCCTCAAATGCAAAGTTCAGTTTAAGCAATAATTCTTTTTTTAAGTACTAATGAAGCCTCCATGATCTGTTTCACAAATGTGACCTTTATGGACAAAGATTGAGGTTGTCTTTGGAAAGCATTCTTCTTTTTTTCTTATTGTTGAGAAGAGAAAAACAAACAAACAGTTTCATGGAGTCTTTACTTGTCAGGCTCTGATGAAAGACAGAATAAAAAGAGAAAAAATGCATCTTTTGACAGGAATGGGGTCAAAGCCTTAACTACAATCTTTCTTCTTGATGAATCTGAAAATCTTTGCACAAAACTGAACCTCCGCCATTTCAGCAGAAGACATCTGTTTCTGCTTACTGTCCACTAGGTGTTGCTATGATTCAAAAGAAGAAACAGGGAAAAAAATGCAGGAGGGTTGAAAGAAGTTTACACTGAGGATTTTTCTTTTCACTATTAAAGGCCTGAAAGTTGAAAAGCAGCGCAGGGGAACAAAAAAAAAAAAAAAAGAAAGAAAAATTGCCTCCTCTGCTGGGGTTTTGATTTGGACCCAATGAATAAATATGTGACATTGAAACAAAGTGAAAAAGACTAAAGAATAAAAATTCTTACTATTTAGAATTTATTGTGTGCTGTGTTTCAGCTTCTTGAACACACAACAGTTCATTTTCTCCAGTGAACACTAACAAAGTTAATATTTTAAGGTCCGGGGATCAAAACCTATAAAAAATGCTTCAAACCACAGAGATTACACCAAACTCAAATTAGCCTCCTCGACGTAACCCTTGTTCTATCCTAGGCACTTTAACATTGGGAGTTGGGTCATCTAGACCCACTAGACAGTGCGCCGAACCTTTTTTCTTCAGTGATTTGTGATCTTCACTGGTGTCCATGGATTACATGAAATCTTTCCACCTTTATCCACCTTTGTCATGGTAGGGAGAATAGGGAGAACACGTCAATGTAAGGGTGGGGTCATCTAAGAAAGGACAAGTGTTAATACTGGCACAGATAACCTCTTTTTTTGGGTTAAAGATAAAGTTTTAAATGTTTCTTTTTGTCTTAATAATTGTGTTTTTGTTTAAATTGCCATTTATGCTCCCCCCCTTTTTCAGTAACTTGTGAAAATGCAATGTACTTAATTCCCCTTTTAAAATAATAAAGGAGTCTTATAAGATTTTGTCCCCATGCAATTTCTACTAATCTTTACTTTATAAAATAAAGTTATTTGAAGGAAACTATTTTCCCACCTGGTACTCAGTTCAGTATAGTATGGAATGATTCTATCTTTACTGTGTTTTGCATAAATATTTTTCCTTATGAGAGTGCTAAGTTTGAAGCTACGCTCGCTTTATTTAAACAATGGACCTCAGTGGTGATTAATGAAAAACATGCCTTTGAAAAAGCCACATCAACTGTAACTAATAAGCCATTTACAGGAACTGAAAAGGGGCACTTGTCAGAGGGTTATGACACAAACCTCCGGTCTGAAATGGGAAGTAAAGGGTAATTTATGTTTGGTGTGAATGCAATTGATCTTCTATTTTTTTTCACATGAGAAAAACCCGAGAAGAGTGTTTTACAGTTTGTAGATTTTGAGGCTAGTGGAGAACAGGGAACAAACTGTACAAGTGCATGGACATGGTGGTTTTGTTTAGAGAAATCTTCTCTTTTTCAGAATGAGAAATGATGGTCTGTATCTAATTTAATTCAACAAAGTTATATAAGCACAGTTCACATGAGAGTTCATCCAAGTCAAGTACCACAGGCAGTTCAGTCAGTATTATTATGTTGCTCCCTTGATAACTGTTTATTCAAATAAAACAAATCTGGTCTATTTCTCAAATATCATTTTTATTTTTGGAAACCAAATGATTGATTTAAGCATTTTCTTTCCCTTTTAAATTGCCCCCAAACTTCTATCACGGAGGCCCGAACATTCACTCCTTCTATCCCCACTAAACAGCCATTCCTCCCAAAATGTTAGCTATTTGTGGGTAATCTGAAATTAAATATTTTCACAATCAAACAGTTACAATCAACACTGCTCCTTTTAGCAGATCTGTTGGTGTCTGAAGCAAACTTGCTATAAACAAAAGCAATTCACACTTTTTAAATACCATAACTGTCCTCTGTTGTACACTTACACAATCAAGATACTTGTATGCAGCAATTATGCCTTACATCTGTTAGCTTGAGTGCATGAGAATTGATCTGTGTACAATTTGTATTTGTTGGTCTGCACAGACGTGTAGGTGTGTAGGTCTTTGAGTTTGTGTCTGTGGACAGGCCCTTTTGGTAAACATGTAAAAGTTGTAATGATTAACCTCAAGCAGCTTATTGCCTCTTTGGTTTGTAATCCTCCACCTTCTATATGTTTCATCCTCCAACCACTTTTACTTACTTTTCCTCCCCTGTACCCTCACCTCATTGATCCCACATATATATGGACACAGAGATTAATAAAAATATTTTTTTCTGAAATACAAAAGGGGGTTTATAGAAATGAATAACTCATGTGTCTAAATCCCTAATGTAACTGAAATATGTCCAACACAAGAGGCTTTCAGCTTTTATCTCTTGATTGAACTGCTGGATTATTATTTAGCCCTTGTGCTATCTTAGGTGAAACCCACCCGTACATTGACGTGTTCTCCCTACCATGACAAAGGTGGATAAAGGTGGGAAGATTTCGTGTAATCCATGAACACCAGTGAAGATCACAAATCATTGAAGAAAAAAGGTTCAGAGCACTGTCTAGTGGGTCTAGATGACCCAACTCCCAATGTTAAAGTGCCTAGGATACCACAAGGGTTAGAAAAAGAAAAAAAGTGTCATGTCCTCTGTTGGCCACACGAGGGTGCTATTGTGCCACCCAGGAGATTATCTTCATTTGGAACAAGCTCCATGTCCTTTATCTTCAACGATAATTACAGCTTCTTATAGCTTTACATTATTGTGCATTTACTGCACCTGAATTTATACTCTTGGGAGTGACAACAAATGCTAACTAACCATTAAAGTGACCCGTATTTACTTATTTGAACTCAAATGACAATTTAGAAAAAAGCACTCTAGCCGTTTTATTCAGGTGCTTAAAATTGATATTTTATATTTCTTTCTAGAAAAATATTGAACCACCAGATCTTTAAATAATGCTGAGAATATTTAGCATACAGATTATAATAAATCAAAGCTCTGATGCGGGACAGGTGCATTGATGGTCATTTTTCATGTTTGTGAACGTTGGTAAAGCAGAAAAAAATGTGTTTGCCAAAAGTAAAATTAATTATAGGGAATTCCTCTCATCAATATTGTGAGAACCTCCCAGTACCCTCGGGGGATTTGCAAAGAACCTATTTCAGGAGGCATTTAGAGTAAGGCCTCCAAAAAATACTAGGATGCTAGAAATCTCACCTCCATAACAACACAAGTCTTCCTCATAGCCCACTTGGTGTAGCTCTAGCATATATCAGAAACTTCTAAAATCATAATAATACTCTACAATAAACTAGAATTTTAATGTAATTCTAAGAATGACATCTGATGCACTCAGATTTATTTGTGTTCCTGGCATTTTTTTGACTGTATTCTGCCACATCAGTTTGGGGCCGGTTTAGCTCGTGCTGGTTTCGGCGCCTTCCGTCCGTGAAACCAGGGTTGGAATCCGGGCTGCTCCCTATTCCCTTCTCTGCTGCTGTGCCGGTCCCAAGCCCAGTTGGATTGAGAGGGTTGCGTCAGGAAGGGAATCCGGTGTAAAACATTGCCAAGTTAACCATGCGACTCATCCCTGAGGGAGGGTTGTTTCGCTGTGGTGACCAATGATGGTTTTACAAACTGAAATGGAAAAAGGGTTAATTTAGGCAGTCTCCTCAGAATCTTCTTTAAATTCAGTCAAACACATTTGCTAATGCTAATATTCCTAGCAAAATTTTTATTTTGCTGGTACCAACCCCAGATCAATATAGAGTGTCAAGAAGAGCATCGGACGTGAATTTGTGAATTTGTTTTCTTCATTGAAAGCAGTGAAAGAAGACATGAAGGTAGCTGGTGTTAGAGTAGAAGATGCAGAAAACAGAGTTAGATGGAGGAAGCTGATTCACTGTGAAGGGAAAAGCTGAAATGAAGGAGACAATCTTAATAGTTAGATTTGAACTTTTTTTCCCCTCATTTTTTGAAGTAAAGATGTCTGCTTGGAAAGGTCAGAATAAATCAGGCTGCGGCCAAACATTTTTATGTTTTATGTTTTTAGTCATCTTTAGAAATGGGCTTTCTGTGACGATTTGTTGTAGCTTTATTACGTGAATTGAGTATTTTGTCTCTTTTTTTTTTTTTTTTTGCTGAGCTAAAAAGTAACATATTTTGCAAGTATTTTCTGCTGTAATTAACACAAGAGTAGACCTCCCTCACCACTCAAGCAGAGCTGCACAAGCAGGTTGACCATAACAGCCTAATTAAACCCAGAGACATGAGAAATCCAGGGTTAATCTCTGACGCCTTGCAGCCTTTTCATTATCTCAGAAACCGTAGCTTAAGTGATAAGAAAGTCTCCCCTCGGGATCTCCCGTCCTCGCTTACTTTACAGTATCAGATGAGCCGTGTTGGGGAGACCCCCAATATTTGTACTGCAGAGGGGTGGGTTTTCACGTTAAAATGTTGCGAATGCATATTTACTTTCTTTTCTTGAATTTCCCCCGAATTCAATTTTGTATTTACTTCCTGGTATCTTTTTAGTTGTTGACAAGGCCTAAAAAAAAAGGTGGCCGTAGCCCTTTTGAGCTTAAAATCTCCCTTGACGTAAAAGCTGCAGATCTGCACACAGGTTTTTTGAGTAAATTTAACATATTCGGTGCCAGATTTATGCAGGAAGTCAAGAAAACAAACTTCCTAGATATAAACTGCATGTAAATGTGAAAACCGTCTGTGCATATCAGGGCAAGTGTGAACTGTCACCGTTCAGCAGGCTTTCTGACAAGTGCAGGCATGCATGCAGTCTGTACCGATCACACACTCGATTGTACCCACTTTTTCCTGTTATTCAATACAATCTTATTATTGCGGCAATCTTTGAGTTTGGTCCATTTTACGAAACCGCAACAAAGACAGGAAGTTGCAGTTTAGAGGACATTATGATTATGATTTAATTCTGTTCCGGGCGCAACATTTTTCAAAAAGATATAAGGAAAAATGAATGATGAGAAAGTTTGCAGGAAAGTAAAAAGATGTAAAGCATCAAATCAGCGTAGAAGTCCTCTTTACAGGACGGAAATGTCAATCTTAGCTTAGAGTTCAGTCGGAATAGGACTGTCTGAAATGACGATTGTAGATCAGATTAAAGTGCAAAGTGGTTAAGCTCCCAACTAACCAGAAAAGAGAGCAGTAAACTCACCATTTGCAAATCTTAATATTTATGCAAGCAGCAAAGCTAACCCTGATGTTAAAGTAGTTCCTATTTGCATATTAGTACACACTGATGCTTTGATAAAAGCATAGAGCAGTAACAGCATCACACTAAAGTCTTAACCTTCTCCTTTTAATGGATGCTTTTAGGTAGAAACAGCACATCTACACTTCAGGATCAGACCTTTCTCAACAAGAGCGGATGCAACATGTTTCAGAATGATCGCAACAAAGGGGAAACATTTTTCACTCGCTTCTAGTATGCGCACTTATAAAGATGGACGGTTTAAATAAAGAGGTCAATTTATCTTTTTATCTGCAACTTGTGCACGTAATGCTTCTGCGAGACCTTCATTTCTCGTCAGACTTCAGGGAAACGGGTGCTGCAGAAGAGCAGAGGGTTGCAGAAAATTCAGCTCAAGAACATGCAACTTTATGATACTATCTGTATTATAGAAAGAACTTTACACTGTTTAAAACTGGATTCACATGTTTTATTTAATTAATGCATTCATAGCTCTAACTTCTTTTAGGTATTGATAAAATACATTTAAGTTTAAAAACAAATTCTCTTAAGGCTAAAATTGTCTTTTCATACTTAAAAACTGTTCATGTTAACCAATAAGTTAAGCAAATATGAAATTAGTTTGCAAAACAATAAACACCTGCAGGAAGGTTTTTAATATAGTCATAAAGAACTAATGTTAGCTTCTGTTTATAGCTAAACATGTGATCAGATTTTTTGTAAAAAAAACAAACAAAAACATTTTTTTATGCATATAAACTTTTTTAGGTAAGCTAAGCAGCTGAGATGTATCCTGCTTCCTATAGTGGAAAACAATGAAGAAGTACATTTAAAAAAACTCAAACTTTTTAGTTTCTAATTAATCATCTTATGGAGCAAATTTTCAAAATGTTGAAATATTTTTTCATAGTGGGTTTCACTTTGTTTCATGTATGCACAAACAGGACAGCTGTTTTAGTGGTAACGGTACTACAGCCACAAAGATGTCTAGTATGATTGTCCCTATCACCAAAACACATAATGATGCCTTTAAATAAGTACCTTTAGATACGCTCTATGACTTGTAGTCATGCACTGACCTATTTAAATAACAATAAAGCAAACTGGAAAAAAATACTTTGCTGTTTTTTGTTTTTTTCTAGATTTCTTTTCAAAATGCTCAGTCTATTCAGATCTGTTCTTACACTAGGGGTTGCAATAATAGTGGACTTCAGTCTGTGTAAACTTATCTATGGAAACTTAATTCAAAAGTATGTGAGATAAAGTTGGGTTGCAGGATCTTGTTTTGAATTGGAGGTTTGCATTTGGATTTGATGGATTTCCTTACATCAGGGACTGATTTTCTAAATAGAAATCCATATCAATAAAGGTAATGCTACCCAGGAGAAAAATATTTTATTACTGGAGGCACTGCTGTAATATTTGTAATTATTAAAACAAAGTATTCAAACTGTAGGTATGCAATTGGGCACTAAAATTGTTTACTCTTGCAGAGGGTTTGAACCAATTACCAAGTGAAACCAATTTAATGTGTATTAATAAGAGACAATAAAGGAAGTAGAAGTTTATTTGGAGTAAAAATCAACTGTTCATCTCAAGTGTTGAACAAGGAGACACTGACAAACAACCTACATCCACTGGACAGGTTATCCGAGAGCAGGGGTCTGCAACTTGTGGCTCCTGTTAAAGAAAAAGAAAACAGGTTTTATTTTAAAAAGTTATTTTAAAGAAAAAACTAAGTGTAAAATAAACAAACTCAAACATTACTTTAGTCATTTACAAACAGCTGAAAGAAAGCACGCATCACAAATTGAAGTAAAAACTTTTAACAGATTTCTGTGCACCCTGTGCCACAGAAAATCAATTGCAGGTCTCTAAGCACAACCAGAATTAAGGCGCACTGAATTATTTAGTGGATTTTCTGTTTTGAACAAATTGAAGGACTCATGTGCTCCTCATGGTTTGAAGAATACTGGGGATGTAACACTTCATTTTAAAAACAATTTCATTCATATCATAATTTGATACGATTCAGAGTCAATATTGGATCATTTTGAATACCTGATTCACTGACCTAAATCGATCCAGACACCTTTATCCAAAACTTCAACCAGTGTGACTCAGAGATAATACATCTGGTACTGAACAGTGCAGGTGAAGTTTTCCAGATTCCCAAAGTTCTTGCAGTAAGTAAGTGTAAATTAAATGTGTGTACAAACAAACACTTCAACAAGAATTAATGACAAATCCATTAGAGTTTTGGTTTCGTAAAGTTCAGCCTACTGTAGTTTTTGCACATCAAAATAATCCAAAAGGAACACTTGGAACATTCTATCAGTAGTAACAAAAACTTAAATACAAATCAATGTCCTATTGTTCTAAAAGGTGAAATAAGCCTATGTGGCTCTTACTGGGTCTAGACCAGGTATGGGCAAACTACAGCCCAACCCATATGCTGCCTAGTAAACTATTTAATCTGGCCCGTCAAACTGGAATAAATTAATGATAATCCTTAATTATTTTATTTTCCTGTAATTCTGGTGTCTGCACATGGATGGTACACAACAGATACACTGACCTTTGTTTAGGTGCAGAAAGTTATTCCTGACCATGCGGTGTTGAAGATTACTTTTTTGACGCTTAAATGGGTATTTTCAGTCGGACAGCCTTTTTTCCTGATCATTCCAACACCACACATTTACATTTTTTTTAAGTTTGCTTTATTTCTCTCTGAGGGACATCAACCGCTTATAATTAAGAATTAAATGAGTGACAAACCACAGTTCTGAAAAGAAAACACGCATATAAACGGTGTAATATGCATCTGCTCCTGGTCCGGCCTTTCTGTCAAACTTTAGAAACCCTTTGGCTCACAAGCCAAGCCTGGTCTAGACCAGGGCTCTCTTTAACACCTAAAGAGCCATTCGCGTTGATTTGTCCCTGATCACAACCCACTAGGACCCACACACCCTTTAGAAAAATAAGACACTACTTTGGATTTATGCTATTGTTACTTTTATGATAAATATAAATAACTACAGTTTTGTGCGTGCATAAAATGCAGAGAAAATAGCCATTTTTACAAAAAATCTGGCCTGAAGTATAAACCCTGGTTAGTGACCTTCACTTGTTTTTTTTCTAATGGTGATCGGTTATTTTCTTTTCTGTTTACTTTAATACTTACTTGTTACTTCAAAAACTACTGTCTGTAACCAGAGAGCCATAACGGAGGGGTAAAAGAGCCACATGTGTCTCCGGAGCCTCAGGATGCAGACCCCTAACTTGTGAAGTTGAGACTTCCGGGGAGCCCCTGAAGGCAGCATCACGTTCTGTCAGAGCTTTCCGCCGAACAGTTAATGTCTGCAGGCTGAGCGGTTGCTCTCCTCCCACACGCCCACACCAGTATAAACATTTCTGTGGAGTGAGGAGACTCCGCAGCCGTCCGTCCGGTGGTCACTTGAGAGCGAGAGTGCAGACCGGCGGGATGGCACTTCTTGGGGGTCAACCGTCAACTTTCCCGGAGGTAGTGGAGCTTAACGTAGGCGGTCAGGTGTATGTGACCCGTCTGGAGACTCTCACCGCGGTGCCAAACTCCTGCGGGTCCGCTTTACCCAGAGTTCCCCGTCAGAGCTGCCCAAAGACCGCCACGGCCGCTTCTTCTTCGACCGGGACGGACATCTGTTCCGATACATTCTGGATTACTTGCGGGATACGGAGCTGTTCCTGCCGGAGTTTTTCAAAGAGAGGAAGCGGCTGCAGAGGGAGGCGGACTTCTTTCAGCTGCCGGAGCTGGCGGCTTAGCGGAGGCCGCCTACCCGGACGACGGCGGGGACCCGGAAGAAGCTGAGCTCGGCAGCCCCGTGTGCTCTTCCACGTCCTCAGAGCGAGCCCTCCGCTCTCCGGGTTCCGGCTCCGCGTACATCACCATCGGGTACCGAGGCAGCTACACCATCGTCAGGGACATTCAGGCGGACGCCAAATTCCGCCGGGTGGCCAGGATAACCGTCTGCAGCAAGATTTCCCTGGCTAAGGAGGTTTTCGGGGAGACCCTCAACGAGAGCCGCGACCCGGACCGGCCGCCTGACAAGTACACTGCCAGGTATTACCTGAAGTATAACTTTCTGGAGCAGGCGTTCGACCGGCTGGCCGAGGCTGGGTTCCACATGGTGGCCTGCAACTCCACCGGGACCTGCTCATACGGCAGCAATGACCCGGGGGAGGACAAACCAGGACCAGGCACCCTAGAGTACGTCTTCTGTCGGTGATCGTCCGGCTGTCCCCGAACGGCCCATGAGACGTTCATGTAACAATCAACACCACTTTTTTTTTAAACTTTACATGAAGTTGTCCTTTTGTAGTTTATTTCAGCTTTAATCTAATATTGTGAAGCATAATTACCTAAAATCGCCAATAAATCGCGAGATTCTTTTAATTGATTGTTTTTCCTGGATCTCAAAGAAGCTTCTGTCTTAAGCAGGCAGTAGAAAAATGTTCCCAGGGGGAAATGTCAGGACTCGCAGCCTTTTTATTTTTTTTTAACCACTGAACTTTCATGTTACTATGTTGCCAAAGGCTGTAGGGGAGCGGATAAAGTAAGATTTACCCTTAAAAGGGTGGATTCTTTTTCTTCCATATGCCAGTTATTTTTACTGTTTTTATGATCTTTTTTCAGTATAAAAGCTTCTTTTGTTCTTATTTTTGCTCAGAGTGCTCGCTTGCAAATAAAATCTCAGTATGTCTGTGTGCTACCAGCCGATGTACTGTTAATGTTTTCTTGGTTGACGTACAGAAAATAAAGTGGGATTTTTGTAACACTATTAACCTTGTTGGTCTCTTCAGTTTAGCAGTGGAAAGGTGATTTAATTTTTTCCATGCATAAAGCAGTCAATTTCCAGTCTTTTCTTGGTATAAACATAAACGTTCATTATAATACACCAATATTGCAAACAACTACCAATAAATTGATATTTATGGATAAAAACAACATAAACTGCTGATTTATCCACTGAAGTTCAAACAGATTTAAAAAGAATGTTCTGAATTAAGTTATAACTCATTTATTTAGTCATTGGTATTTATAGATCTAAATTCAAATTTACAGGATTAGGGGAAGTAGGATTACATCATGAATAACATAATTTTTTTTGGAAACACCTAACTATTTTTTTGGTGGTAACTGTGACACAAAAGGCAGTTTAAATGCTGATATCTGGACCTACAGGAAGCACATATGCACCATTATTACTGTCAGACAATGTGGACAACTTTTATCCAATCCAGAGCTAAAATTAAAAGAATAAAACGCTTAAAACAGAAACTCTGTTGTTTCCAAGAGCAAAAAAGCAACACAGGCAGAGTCTGTTATCTCCAGTTGGCAGGATGGACGAGGATGAGGAAGAGGAGGAGGGTTTCTCCCTGGCTGACAAGTACAGTCATCAAATGTCTGTTGCTCCCTAGGATCCTGGAGGCACAAATCCAAGCTATCCCAGGATCATGTCCAATATAAAAAAGGCTTTGTGGGCCCTCTCCAATGGTTTACTTTTTCATTATTATTATTTTTAAAGTCCTGAAATGTAGCCTTCAAAATGCAAACTGCGGTTCAACATCACAACCTCCCTGAGACGTGAAGAAGAAGCTTTGAATGTCAATACAAGAGGCATGGTATCTAATGTCAGCTGATGCGGCCATCTGGACAGGAAAAAGGAAGGAGCGACCACAACTTTTCCCTCAATGTCATCTCCAGAAAGCGGATCAACTAAACATAGTGTCAGAAGTTCAGCAAAGGCAAGAACGCCTAGGGAAACTATAGATTTCACAGAACCTTCAGTTTATCATATCAGCATAAACCTAAGGAAAATAGGCTTGTAAAGTGGAAAAAAAAACTCCAAAGGCTTCATTTTGATCACTTCTCCTGAAGCAACAATGAGCTTCTCTGCAGGTTCTACGTATAATTAAACACGCATGAGAAACGTGATTTGTGTCTCCGCAGTGATTTAATTAATTCTCCCTAAACACATTTTTGGTCTTCTGCAATCTGTCTCTCACTGTAAATTCTTGTCATGAAATGGCAGAAGTGTGCACACACAAACACACAATTGTGAAAACCCAAAGCCCATGGAGACAGATAGAGAGAGCCAAAATTAGTCAATTTACAGAGCAGAAGATAACAGCAACATGCTGTCCTTTCTTCAAATCAGCTTCAAGCAAACTCTTCACACTTTTCTTCACTGTCTTTATCTGCAGCTCACTGTGACCTGTGTGACGCTAATGATGCGTTTTTGTTCCATTCCAACACGAGTTCCTATGGTACGGACAAAATCACACTGTTCACAGAGAGCCACACAATTAATTAATTCAAGCTGTCTTTGTCTATGTTTAAAATCAGATGTAGAGCACATACTCCTATCATTACTATAATTTAAAAATGTCCCAATTACATAACTGCAGTATTTACTTTGGTGGCTGCTTTCTTTTCCAACCACCTATATTCAGGGATTAAACTCTAAAACCAAATGAATGACTATTTTTGGAGTTGGAGTGGTGAAACCATATGCTCCCCGAGAGCTAAAGTCCTTGGCACCATGACTGTGAGCAGACATCTGTCTAACTTATCACTGAGTATACAGGTTACACATTATTAATGGTGTGGCAGAGACATGTACGCCATGTTGCTGTCAGTGGGCAGCAGATAAACAAACATGGTAGACCACTGACAGGGAACTTACAGCTTAGCCACACGGGTTGTCATGCACACCTGAGGGGTAAAGAGATTCATAATAGATTAGAAATTGTTTTAAACCAAAACAGTATGTCATAGCTTTTTTTTATTTCAAATGCCTGAGGAAGTATCATATTAATATTTATTTTGGAATAATAAATAATTTTAAGCGTCATGTTCGTCTAAGTCCTGAAATGCTGGAAAACCATGCTATCATCATATTAGTCAATCTATCCATTTTCTCCTTGATTCATTGTTTTGCTTGCGTTAACGCTCTTCCTGACTACCCTCTGGATTTACCGGCTTGGGACAAGCACACAAATGGTTTGTGTCCTGAGCTGCAAGCTTAATGTCTATTTGTTCATCTGTTCATCCGTCGTCTATTTTAAATTTGCTCCCTTTTTAAATACTTATATATTTTTCTAATTTTTATTTCATTTGATTTTTTGCTGATATCAATGCTTTGGGGCACAGTCACTTATTAATTTGTCCATACCTACATTCAATTCAATTCACTTTATTTATTTAGCCCAAAATCACAACAACAGTCGTCTCAATGGGCTTCGCACCGGTAATTGTAGAGTAAACATAAAATCATAAGGATCATGAATATACAGAATTTAATAGAAAATTCTAAACTTGAACTAATTAAACAGACTAAACTAAAATGGGCTTCCCTGCCCTTAGACCCTCCTTTGCAGTAAGGAAAATATAATATTGCATCTTATAAGTAAGCCACGCTACTCAAGTATCACACCTGGGTTCATCACACTTTATTATGCGCTTTTAAAAGGGCAACAAATCAACCAGGAAGTATTTTGACCTTCTTTTACTAAGATAGACTGTGGCTCAGTAACTGTACAGGTAAAACATTTTAAACTTAAGGGTTTTCTAAATACAGTAAGTGATACGATTTGGCTGCCAAACATACAATTAATGCAAAATAAAAACAATACATTCAAATGAACCTTTAGAGTAGGACCTCCGAAGTAGAAATTAAAAAATGGTAGCCATTGCAGAATGACTTGACTGCAAAGCAATGCAAGTGTTCCCAGCTTCCTCAAACAACATGAAAACACATTAGCATAATATAAATGATTTGTCACACTGTGCCTCGGTGACAGTGTTGATCGCTGTCTTCAACAGCCACACTCCCAGCCAGAACAGTGAAAAGATCAGGAATGACGTTGCCTCGCAACAGATGCTACCCCACAGCTAAAGGTCTCTCTGGGGATACTGTTTGTGAGAACCACCACGAAACAACTGTTTGCCAAAATGTCCAGCACAACATGGCTCGACGTTGCATATAAAAGCAATGAAGAGTTCTCCAAGTTTATGGATAAACAACAATCAAGGTTTTTTTTTAGCTGAAACAATTTCAGAACTGATAAAGTTTTTGAGAAATCAGAGAAATAAAGCCTCTGGTGAATTTCATTGTTTTGATTATAAAACAGTACAAGTTCGAACTGTTAAGGTTTTGACAATTGAAAAGATGTTGACTCAAAATACAAGAAATATTAGATCAACTCAAAAGATGAAAACATTCATGACATTTTTGTGAAGCTGAACTTTGATCCAAATAAAATTAATCTGACTGGCCAAGATTTGTTATTCATGTCATTTGCTTTGGTGTCATCTTTAGCTTTGTATATCCAGCAGAGGTTTAGGGAAAACATGAAAGTATGTCTAATTTAAATTTAAAAAGAAGATTTTGTTTATCACAATTAATCTACGGTATGCATTTAAATTTAACTAATGAAAACTAAAACTTGCTTCAGATAGAAAGTTGGACGCTCACTTTTGGATAAAAACCACCAGGTTTTGGTACATTCTGAATCCAATTAGTGTGCAATTATTATGTCTTACAGCTACAAAGAGGCTGAACTCCTGTTCCATCTGTCATTGAGCAAGAATCAAGGTCCAGCACCCAAAGAGGTCAACAGTTCAATAAAGGCTCAGAGTCTGATTGTGCAAAGACACACACCCTGCAAAACATTAAACAACCTATTCCACATGTGTGGTTTTGGATTGTGGCTGCAGTCCAAGCCATGGAGTTAAGTGTCTGTGTGGAAAAAACCCCACACAGACGGACACAGAGGAGTCTGAATGTTCTTTCACACGGAAAGGCTCCGGCCAGGATTCAAACTGGGAAGTCGCTGCTTGGGTTGCAGCAGTGCCGAGAACCACGCACACTTACCGCCTGGTTTTCAGAAACTCGTTGCTTCTGTGAAACACTAGAACTTTATGGCCTTAATCCACTTATACATCCAACTCCCCCAATCAGATAATGTACATTTTAGTTTTATACTAATCATTTCACTCCCTTGTACTAAGTGTTGTTTACTTGTCTGTTTCATATGAATTCACATGAAAGCGAACGTTCTTTAAGAAACCCTTTTATGGTAAAAAACATTTTCACCATATGAAAAAAAAAACATCTTTCACAGAGCCAACTATGCAATTTCACACTAACATTTAGCAAATGTATTTTAATACGTTTTCCACTCAGTTGCGTCATTCGACACTTTCTTCCAGTGCTACAGGGGACCGATATATTTTGTGGGCAGAAGTAAGTGCTTGAATAAAAAATGTAATTTGGCCACCAAAAGAAAATGCTAAAATTCCAGTCATAACATCACTCTCTTACATAAGACGATTAAATAAATAAATAAGACCAAAGAGAAACATTAGTCCTTTCAGAACCCAGCTTCTTCTGGCTCATTTCAAATGAAATGAGACAAAAAGCTTCATGTCAAATGTCTTGGGTAGTCGGTTGGTCTGAAGAACAGTTAAGATCCCAGATCGTGCTTTAACATACTTTAAGCAAAACACAGAATGTAGTTACTGTTTAAATATATAATTTTTTGAGTAAACATGCTCAAAATTACAAGCTGTCTTTGCAAATGACTTTTTTCTCCTCTGGAAAGCTTGTAACTATCAAAAAATGAGTTAAATTGGAGCTTGTTGACTTGGGGAAAAAACAAAAAACAAACTGAAATACTTCATTGAATGTTGTTCTCATTGTTATTTGCTGTTGCATGTGACATTTTCTCTCCTCAAGCTCTAATTTGGCATGACATGCAGCAGGATGAAAGCCAGATGTAGCTACATAGAAGGACAAAAAGCGAGCCGCCTTCCTTCCTCAGCATCTCTGGCCAAAAAGCCTCCTTCTTGCTTAGTGTAGTGTTTTTCTTTTTTCTTTTTGGAGGAGGTGGAGGAAACATGTAAATGTCACCAGTCTCAGTTGAGCTGCTCTCAGCGCCCAGCAGCAGACCGGAGATTGGTGCAGCTCCCAGTGACAAAGCTGAGCTTTGCACCGTGCCGGTAAACTAAAAGGTAAAAAGGCTGCCAGCATCAATCAGCTGCAGGGAATAGAAAGGAGAAAGAGAGCATCCTCCTTCCCTGCTGTTGCTACAGCAGGCTTCCTTTCACAAGAAGTGCCACCCCTCCTCCCCACCCTCGTGCCAGTTTGAAAGGGCAAGCAGTGAAAGAAGCAAATTCAAAGTACAACACTGAAACATTTCATCAGAATCAAGTTGTTTAAGAGATTTTGCAGGAATCAGTCATCGTTCCGTACCATGAATTATAACATATTTTACTAATTAAGCTATGCATGTATTTCTCGAGAAAGAATCTGATCAATGTTTATCACTAAAGAAAATATTTTAGATAATCCTTCTTAATCCAAAGTGTATCTTGTGATCAGAAACTGTGTAACATGTTTTATGGAGACTTTTCTAAAATTAACTTTCAAATCTTATTAGCCTCTGGAATTTGTTGACTTATGAAATCTTTTTTTTTTTTTACTTTTCAAGATAGATTTTTGACATGCACAAACCTGCTGTGAAAAGTTCAAACACTTCCCTGAATGAGGAAGCAGGAGGTGAGAAGTGGGGAGACCAGAGTGCGAGTCAAAAGAAGTCTCATGTAGGGAAGACGCCTTCCTAATTTTTGTTTCTATGACAGCAACAGTAGTGACAGAAAAAGCAATTAATGCAAGTAAGTCTCCAGAGATGACAGCAAAAATAGGGACAGGGAAGAAAAGGCTTTAGACATGTAAAGTACCAGTCAGACTGCAACCTCTCCACCATCACGTAAACCACAGAGCTGTTGAAGGACACCAGGGACAAGATTGTTCACTTGAACATGACTGGGATGAACACAATTTACAAGAAATAGCAACTTGGTTAGAAGAGATCAACTTGTTGGAACATATCTTTGAAAATGAAAGAAAAACAAGATCACTGGCAATCTCCATCCATCTGTGGCTCCATAGAATGATCATAAGAATGGTGAGGAAACAGCCCAGAACTACATGTGGGGAAACTGTTACTAAGTTACATTCCAAGAACACCATGACAACAGTGAAGCATGAGGGTAAAAACATCATGTTTTTCAGCAAATGGGGCAGAATGACTGATTTGCATTAAGGAAAGAATGGATGAATCCATGCAGGGTGAGATTTTAGGTAATCATAAAGAGCAATGAGGATGGAACATGGCTGGAACATGGCAGCATGACAATGATCCCAAACACTCCACCCAAGCAATAAAGGACAGGCTACATGAGAAGCATTTGAAGGTTTTGGAGCCAGTCTGAATCCAATAGAGAATCTCTGGTGGAAGTAATACAGTGTTGCCCAGCAACAGCCCCAAACCTTCACAGCTCTTGAGAAGATCTGCGTGGAAGAATGGACCAAACTAGTAGCTACAATATGTACACACCTGGTGAAGACCTACAGGGAACATTTGACCTCTGTCATTGCCAACCAGTTACATTATAAATCATTGACCCAAAAAATGACTAAATCAGTAACAGCCATACATTTTTGTCCTACCATATGTCAGTTGTCGCAAATGGGTATGACAACGAAATGTTTGCATGTAAAACTGTAATATATCAATAGAGCAAAAATATACCTGCCAAACATCTGTGTGGATTGTAATCATTGTTAGAATATCCCACAAGACATTTCCATGTTTTCTCTCTCTTGGTGGGAGCCTCGGATAAAACCATTTGAGAAGAATGAATGGGCAGATATCCGTGCTGCTCGATAAAGCTGCCTTCTTCTCCACTTTTCTACATCAACTATCATTATGGTTACATTTATTTTTAACACACATTCCTCCTCAGCTTCATGTCTGTGGCCGTTTGTCAGTTGAGGTCTGGAAAATGTTACAGGATTGAGGTTTCATTCCGAGGACAGTGACATAGTGGAAGCTCAGTCTCTCCTACTTCTTTTTAAAGACATCCTAATGTGGGGTTAGAAGCTTTAAAAATGTATGAGATCAACACAATACGTCAGTTTATCTTCTAGATTTGAAATAAAATAATCATGGGTTTGATGGTCAGGAAAACCAAAGTGAACTTAACTACATAAACTTTGATGGGAAAGTTTTGCAATGGCACATTTCTGAAGCCTCACAAAAAACTGGTTTAGGGTATCCCTGAAAAAATGCGGAGAACTTAAGTGCACCCAAAGGATTCAATATGCCTTAAGAATTTCTTAGCTTTGTCAAGGAAGCAAAGGGTCATAGTTTTCCACTTCCTATGCTCTTGGGCAGAAAACTAACTGTATAGAATTAGAAAAATCTACTGGAAAGAGATTTTTCCACCACACTTTCAGGATTATGCAAGACTGTATTGTATATCTTCAGGACTTCCTCAAAGTAATTTTTCAGCTTTAAGCCTTTTTAAATTGCTCTAAAAACACATCTATGTGCAATCTATAGTTAAGACTTACAAATTCTGTTTTGCCTTATGAAGTTTCTGCATCAGATGTAAAAGAAACTTCCGGGATTTTTGTGAGACCTTGTTTGGCATTTCGTTGAGAGGAACGCTAATCCAATCAATCAGCTTAATCTTTCAACTCAAGTTAAATATGGACAAATGCTTTCCTGCTTGACCCTCTGCAGTGTCAAGCTTACAGTGCTTGTGGTATTTTCATGGGTCATTCCAGAGTCATCCTACACAGACGGAGCATGTCAAGGTGACAAATGCCTATAAATGTGCCTTTGGGGAAGTGATCTCTCTCGGAAAAGGCCAGGTCAAAGCCACATGTAAAAATATTTCTGTTTTTTTAGGGCAGAACCGCAGAATGACTGTGTTTAATGTTTTTAGTGAAGCAGTCCGTCCACAAAGCAACAACAAGCAAATCCGTGCAGACACTGCTACTCTTACTTATTTACATTGTGCCTCATTACAGCTTACTGCGCCTCTGGCAGTTTCTTTTTTTTACACTCCTCAAGAGCGTCATAAAAATAAAAACATTGCAGAGGTGTATGATTTACAGGGGATTTGCATCAGCACGACTTCCTCATAAGGACAGAATGCTGCCGTTCATGGTGCCTTTGTGCAGTGACACTTCTAACTGTGCGTAAATAATGGCTGCACAGTAACCTTGTGAATGAGGGGTTGGTCACAAATGTGCGCCGGCTTTTTAGATGTACACATTTTTGATTTTTAGACTGAAGTCAAAGGCACTTTTTCCTCTGACGGGGAAAAGGACAAACATTTTTCTTCCCTTTTACCAGTAAGGACTGCTTTACTCATTTCCTGTGAGTCAATTTAGCAAAACTACAAAAAGTTTGTTCACTAAGAGTGGGTGATATCACTTTTGTCTCAGTGTGCACAGTTCCAGCTTCTCAAAGCATCATTTTAAAGTTGGTTTTTAAATAACATGTAGATTTAATGTTTTCAAAATTGACAGTATATGTGGCACACAAAAAAAAGATTGTGGGTTTGGCAGTTTATTTTATTGTTGCAGTAACACAGAAAAGTTAAACTGAAAGTAATTTTCTCGCAGTGCTGTATTTGAAGCTACCTGCCTCGGAGATGTGCATTCCATCGGCCAGTTCCAATGAAAAGTGCATGTAAATGTGGTTATAGGTGCGTTTCCGGCTTCTGCGTTCAAGCTTCCCTACACGAGTTTTCAAGGTGTGTTTTGGGTGCCAAGTACAAAACAAATTCATTGAAAGTGCTTTGAAAGTTAAATGCCACGTTGAAAGTTAAATCAGCTGAACTTTGCCCAATCGGGGACTCGGATTTGATAGTGATGAATGGATTGTGTCCCTTTTCATTTGTGGACCTGCCAAACGTTTGAAATTTGATCATGGAGCCAAATTTATAAAACACCAGGTCTTTCATGTATCAGAACAGAGCTGTGAAAGAAAAAGCTTGGAGTAAAATTTGCATGATTTGCACCACTTCAACATTTCGCATCAAGCCTCTTCCAACTGCGGGGCATACACTAGCATCAGGTAGCAACAGTCCAGTCGGAACACACCATGCTAAATGCGTGTTCAGCAAGTTCTTAAACATATATGGTGGGAACATAGCATGAGAAACACAAATTCATTGGAAGGAGAAGCTGATTCAAGTATCTTTGAGTTAACCCATAAAAACATATTTTTGTGGGTTAAATTACTAAAATCTGAAAAATAATGCAGCCAATAACTTTTTCAAACAAACCCGAGCTTCCTATTGACTTGGAAGAAGCTTCCACAGCTGCAACAGCATAGAATCATGAGATCTCATGATGCTGGTCATGCTAACGTAGAATGACATCACTCTAGTGTGGACTACATGTCACCTTTTTCTGTGGGGGGAAACCCGCAGAATGAAACTGGATTCCAGAGCTCATTTTAATACTTTTTAGGAGTGTATACAAGATGGACGATTTACTAGTTAATATACTCTGAGGTCATATAGCATATACTATCAGAGTCTCATGCTGCAGTTATTTGTAATTTGTATGATTAATAAGGAATCTACCATCTAAATACTCCAATAAATCCTTCAAGGTAAAAATGTTTATTTTGGAGATATAACTGAAAAGTATTTGAGTTTCTGTGAAAGTTGTTAAGACTTTTTTTTTAATGCTCCCCCCTACTGCCATAATAAAAAAGTGCACACAGCACACCCACTCGGTTTCTCTGAAATCATTTAAACTTGTCTGGTTACTCCTTTCACCTTCAGAATCTCTACCTAACACTGAGATAAACACCTTTTTTTATGTGTTTGTTTTCACCATTTCACTTCCCATTTCTCACCCATATATTTTATAATTCAAGCAGAAATTCTGTTATACTTCTCAGAAATGTTGATGCAACACTTAGGGAGTGTTGTATTACACAACATGTGAGGCCATCTAAAGCCCCCGCCCTCCCTAAATTAAGAGAATGGAACCTGCTCTTGCATTCAAACTTGTCAATGAGGACTCCAAACAAAAGAAAATTTTGGGAGTCTTGCTCATATTTTTTTAATACATTTAAATGATCTTATTTCCAACTGTCCTTAAATCAGCCTTGATACCAATTATGCCACCATGTGGTGCAAAGATGAACAACACATGGGAAACTTGTATTACACTTGGTGCACTTTATTTACCATAATTCCTCAGTACAAAGGCACATACACCTGTGTTGAGTCATCCCACTGTGCACATTGTGACATTTAAACAGTGTGATATAAAAATGCATCTCCACCTCCGACTTGCAAAACAGCTGATCTTTATTGGATTGTCAGAAATTAGTGGAAAAAGTACACACAAAAACAGGATCAGTAGCAACATCAACTTCAAATTTCTACAAACAAATCAAACCCTTAAGTTCCCCATTTCATTTATTGCATCTACATTTAATGGAGACTTAGGACAAAAAAGGTCAAAAAGCATAAAAGCAAGTATTCAGAATCTACCAAGAGATCCTCAATCTGTCAAATCACATTTCATCACATCTTTCAATTGTATTAGTAGTGAGGAAACAAAAGCCCATCATTATCTAGAGGCATCAGTTTCTGAATTCTTTTCCTCAGTAGCGGGTGCTATTCGCTTAATTCACTCTTCAATCTGGAGCACTGTCTGTTGGTCAGATGAGGAAAGCACCATTTGCTAAAATGTATAGGAAAGAACAGTTTTATTACAATTAAAATAGATTTTTTTTAAACCTGAAAGAGCGTTAAATCTTTGTCTGAAACAGAAAGAAGTTCATGGAATCAGTATAGGTCACTCTCTGATAGATACTCACACTTGAGTTGGAAATAGCAGTGTTCACAGTAGAGCTTCCCGTTTCGAACGCGAACCTGGACCCTACTCTTGGTTCCAGCGAGATGTCTGTGGCAGCCCACGCACTGTGGAGGACGGGGAAGTGAGAAAAGGATCAGTCTACAAGAAAATCCTGCCGATGTGGAAAGAGGAGCTTTTGTGTTGAAATCCGTCACCCGATTGTCTGTCACCCAAACATGGAATCAAGCTTTGTGTCTGCAGGAAACCCTCTCAGTACAGTACGACGTGCATGCTTTGCCTGCACAGAACTGAACAGCAGAGCTGCAAGACTGAAAGGCCTTCACATCTGTGTGCATTTAAGGATCAAGTCAGCTAAATGTGGAAGTAACACTCTCCTGAAAAACATGGGAAAACCTGTGGAATGAAAGCCCTCTGAACCCACTCAGCCACTTAAGTGCACAAAACAGACTTCTAAGCTCAGCAAAGGTGCAGAAATAAAGAATCTCATGCTACGTCAGCACACGGGAAAGCATAATTAGGTGCAATGACCACATGTCCAGGACACAAGTTTGGTCACATGGAACCACCAATAATCCCCCAGGTGCAAAAATAGAAAAAGGGGTTGAAATGCCAGCTGACAAAGGCAGGGGCTCATTTTTGAGGAATGTAGTTCTTACCGAAACCTCAACCCCATAGTGACCTCTCACCTGGAAACAGGTGTAGTGGAAGAAGAGGCTAAGAGCTTCAATGACCATGGCTGCACCACTACCCAGGATACGCTCACACACACAGCAAGTCCTCCAGGTACTGAATGTCCAGGAGCAGCACACGGCATCATTGTGAGGCCAGAATGTATAATAAGATGACAAATAGATCTCCGCAGAGAGAGGTGGAAATATCACACTAAATAAGTACCTGCCGTGCTCTATGTATGCATTTCTCCCAGATAACATTGATCCTGTGCTGTAGCGGGAAGAGGCTGTCCTGCTTGGAGTAGAGTAACTCCCAGTAGCCGAATTTGAGCGAGGGTAAGTCAATGCAGGAGGAGGGTCTGGGGAATGATGCAATACATCAAGGTTGTCCAGTGACTCATATCTGCAAAAAACGAACCAAAGCAGAAAGAGTGGGAAGAAAAAAAATGAAGGCAAAGAAATGAATAACCTCAATTCAAAGGTGGAGAAGGCCAAACAGAAATCACAATCCAAATGATGGACTCACCTTTTTAAGGAAATAGAAGGAGCATCTTTGTAAAAACTGTTGTTGCGCTGACGAATCCAGCTGTTGTCGGTCAAAAGCTGATTCCTTTTCTTCATCTCCTCTAAAATCTGCCGGCGCTCTTTCTCGGCCGTTGACAGACGTCCATTTCTTTTGCTTTGGTCACCTGAATGACGGAAAATGTGTGGCTAACCCTGTCTAGGGATGGGCGATATATTGGTCCCAGTATCGGTATCGGCGGATATTCGCATAATTTGAGATATTCTGTATCGGTCCGCTATTTAAAAAATCTACCGATATTTTTGTTTACAGAAATACTTTATCTTTAAAATGTATACTTGTTAATAGATTGGGAAGCTAATGTTTTCGGCCATCGTCAGTAATTGACTGTTTTCAGGTAAATGTAATTTTTGATAGGAATACATGTTCCTAATAGATCCCTGGCAATGGGAATCTTGGGTTTATAGCCATGTCATATATTCAATTAATGCTCTGAATGCTTTCAGATATATTTATGATATGAAAGTTTTAAAGTAATACTGTTCCTATGAGATCCTTTGCTCAATGTTAACAAGGTCAAATACAATGTGACTGTCCAGTAAAAGTAAAGTTAAACAAAGTAAAGAAACAAAAAGGTAATCTAAACTTTGTGTTACCGTAATAGACTCTTAAATATCGATATCGTCAAATCTCAGCTAGCGGCCACAGTTACAAGGGAAATATTAGTTATCTTTTTGGCTGGAAAAGAATCTGCCCATCCCTAACCCAGATCCTTTTTTGTGTGCAAAATATTGGGTTAACTGACCTGTTGTCTGCCTGTGGGAACTTGCTAAAGCCGGGGTGGACAAAGACTTGGCCCTGTAGGACAAAAAAAAAAAAACTCAGGTCAGACATTTTTATTCCCTAAATCTATGATGGAGTTACAAATCTGCACCACATTGACCTAGTAAATTATGCTTTGGCAGGCGGCACTAGTTACAACAACAAAAGATTTCTATAGGTTGTACTTCACTAAATGCGGACATGAATTTTTAAATACAAATCTGTTCTTTTTTTTTTAAGTGAAATGAGTGAAATGTAAATTGTTTTGTTCTGACCTGCATGCAGAGGACAGCTGAGCAAAGCCACAAGAACCCTCAGCCCTGAGGTACAGCATTAGCAGCAACAAGGTTCAGCAAAAGCAGCAGAAGGCACCATAGCAAAAAAAATAAAGGAACACTTCTGTAAACCGCACAATCTTTAGAGAAATGACTACGATTTCTTTACCAGTCTTTTTCAGCAGTCTTTTCCGTGTGCACATGCTGCACATGATTCTGGTGTTTTCTCTCAGATTCTTTCAGATCTCTTTCAGGGCTCTGCCTTTCTTCTGGACCGTTCTTTGTCCATCCATTGACATGAGGCTGAGAGCTGGAAAAACTCTCATGACCCGAGTCAAACACATTCTGATTCTAAACGCACGAGGAAAATAAAAAAAAAAACATCTTAAACATGACTATACTTGAAACAATAACTGATTTCAGAATTAAAACATTTTAAGAACTTGAAATGATAAAAAAAAATGTGTGCTGATTACAGTTCTCCTTTACTGCTGTTAAACCCTTTCTTTTACAAACTTTTAATATTATAAGAGTTTTATTCCATTACATTAATGTTGAAGACTGAGAAAGTTCTTCTGTGCCTCTGAACTTTCCCTGCTGAGCATTTTTTTTATATAAAAAAGACTTTCAATTAAAAAAAAACTCTTATATTTTTATATTTCCCTTTACTACATGAAGTATTTCATGGCAAACATTAAATAGAATCTCAGAAAATTCTGATACAACTAGCAAATGTTGCAAATATATTTAGTTTTAAACCTTGAGGTACCACCAAGTGGCATGGGAGTAATTAAGTAGCGACTGTTGAGTGAAAAATAGTACCTTGCAAACTGTACATCACATATTTAGATAACATTTATGGCCATTGATTAAAAAAAACGAAACAAAAAAAACAGGAAGTACCGTTGACTTCCTGCCTTCCACTGCATCCTGCTGTGCTCTCTGCCATTCTGCCTCCAGCCTCTCCTGATCTCGCTGGTATTGCTCCTAAAAAAGATAAATACAAAAAGGAACCTGTAAAACGATGCTTCTGCACCAAATTTTAAAATTTCCTTGATGGTTTTGCATCTTCTGCTTGAAAAGAAATATAAATATTCACCTGTAGGAGGCGCTCTTGCTCTTCCTGCCACTTCTCCAGGCGCTTGCGATCTTCCTCACTGTCCCAAGACCAGGAGGAGGAGGAGGAGGGTCTGAGGGATGGCACCTGGAGCTGCAGATGCACAGACAGAGCTCAGATGAGATCAGTGCACGACAAATGCAAAAGACTTTAGGGTAAACACAGCTAAACACACTTGAAGTCACTTACATCAGATATTGCAGATTCTGAACCTCCTGTGAGAGAAGAGGATCAGTTAGCAAAAAGATCGTCATCACTATTCTTACAGGTCTGAAAATCCACCACAATGCAAATGCAAAGCATTGTATTCTTTACCGTCCTCATCCCATAAAACAAAAAACAAAGAGCGCACACACACACAAAGTTTGTTGTAGGTCCTGCATGCACAGAGTGTTATGTTTCCTCATCCTAAAGATGCAACAATATAAACACTGAAAAATACATTCATGTTCAACTGCAACATGCATGCCAAAAACTAATCTGTTTAGTTCATTTGCTGATGATGAACAAACAGAGTTTGCACACTTCAAAATCCAGCAAACTGCTCAAAACAAACAGAAGTGACAGACGGAGCAAACATTTACCACACAAGTAAACCCATGAGCTGATTCCTGCACAGCCTGCAGAGGGAAACCATTTCAGGACACACAGCAGAAGCATCAACAACCACAGCACACAAATCTGAGACTGTTCCATACAGCACAATAAATGCAGACGGTAAACAGGCTATACGAGCGTTTGAGTCCTGAGGTTGGTCAGGCAAAACAAAGTGATTTACTTTAAAAAGTTGCTGATTTTTGGCTATAATTAAAAAAAAAAACCTTTGAGGGAGAAGGGACTATGATTTACACGATTTGCAATTACTGTAATTTCCGCTACTTTTGTCACACGCTTTCAACCCTGTGGCTTATTTAATGATGCGGTTAATTCATGCATTTTTTTTTCTTTTTCTTTCTTAAGTATTATATCTAATGGCCGCTAGGGGCGCTCGAGCAGAAAGGGTTCAAGAGGGAGACAGGGAATACGGTAAATGTGTCCAGGAAGACGCAAGTTTATTGTAAATTCCTGCTTTGAGAATGAATAGCATGAACAAACCCTCATGGAAAATGCAGGAAGAAATGCACAATGCAGCTTTCAAGTTAAAAGCAATCGTTAAAGGCAGTATGAAAAAAATCCACCATCACCAACGGGTTTGGAAAAGCCGGTCTGCTCAGAGTGCCTCATAATGACACTGACAGCAACAACGAAAGAGACACAGAGAATGTGTGGCGAAGACTATCTGACGCTATTCCAGTCTGACACTAAGGAGGAAGACTTCCATGGTTTCAGTGCACAGGAGGCGCGTGCCGCGCAGAGGCACACCTATAAGTTACTGCTGCCAACAGTGACTTTTATTCTCTCTCAGTGACTTTTACTGGTATGTTTTTTTTTTACTACCATATTGCTGCCGTGTTACTGCCACGTCACAGGCACTGTTTGGAATGCGAGCTGTGACGGTGTGGGACGGTGTCGCAACTCCTCCAAACACAAAATCCCCCGGTGGCCACTTCGCAAATGAAAACCGGTAAAAGTATTAATTACAACGCAGTATTCTTTATTAACAAATAACAGTAACAACTAGCTACTAACTAATGAACTAACTATATAGGTGTTGTAGAATGACTATGTGTGTAGGAAGGAGTCTGAGCAGAGCAATAGTGAGCGAGAGGCCTCCCTCTTGCACAGCACGAGCTCTCTCTCTCTTTCTTACACATGCGGGGCATGGTTTCAGCACATACACATCCTCATTCTACAACATGTGGGCACATGCGGCTTATAATCAGGCGCGCTCTATAGTCCAGAAATTACGGTATATCTAAATTTGTTCATTGTATTGTACCTAAAAACACTTAAAAGCTAACCAAGCCAAGCCACCAAAGCTGTCTCAAGTATCAGCCCAACATTTTACCTTTCTGGTTGAAAAATTCTTCTCTTCTTTTTTTATTTTTCCAACTAAAACTATAATCTACACACAAAGGAAAGTCAAACTGAAAAAAGTAGTGCATAATATTCTGTATTTAAAATAGAGTATTCTGATGTTACCTTTACTTCTGGATGCAACAAGATCATCAGTAAGCTCTCCACTCGTAGCTTTGACCTCCTTTACCTGATTTGATTAAACACATCATCAAAATAACCTCAGTTTAATGTAAAGTACTGGAAAAACTCAATATTTACATTAGTAAGCTAAAAGATGCTCACATTGGGACTCTGCTCATTCAGCTTGGATTCCTGTGCCTCTCTCATCTCTGCAGAGGTCTGACGATCTGCACAACCCATCAGAACTGGTGCAGCAGCAGTCAGATTGAGGGTCATCCTGCTGGGAGCTGGCTGGTTTTGGGGGTTTTCCTCATTGCTGCTCCAATCTAGGGAAAGGGACGGAAAGTGCTGATCAAAGTGTTTTTTTCCCAATGCAAATTCAAATATTTCAAGATTTCGTTTCTTTACCTTTGATGCCGTAGCGCCGAATGTCCATCGTCAAAGTGCCAGTTTGAAGGGAAGATGCCATTTTGTCCTTCCACAGGTCGTGGCTCAGGTGCATCACTGCAACTCCATCCACTGCCACGATCTCATCGTCCGCACGCAGCCGACAAAGCTCCGCGGGACTGCCTGCAGGCGCAGGAGGCACCGGGAAAATTAAAATGAGAACAAAACACCACGAGACACCAGGTCGAAGATTCATGTTTACGCTACCATGAAGTGAGAATAAAGCGAGAGCTTTGTGATCCAAGCCGATTTGTGGGCCAGTAAACCGAGACTACATCACAGCAAGTAAGTGACACCACTGCCACTTCTTCATTATTAATGTTTACATTTTAAATCCCCTTTTTCTTTAGTCCTTAAGGTAGAGAAAACCTCATACTGAAAAGCTGTCATTTGTCTGTTTACTGTGGTAAATCATCTTTTTACATATATTTACATTTTGTTAATTAACTCAAAAAATGTTTTCAGCGACTCCCTAATCTACAAACCAAATAGTGATAACTAGAGGAGCACAGAAAACTTGTGTTGGCATGCAGTAGAATAATAGTCTGTCATAGCATTTACATAGACAAAACCTGTATTTATCCACATCAACAATTAAACAACAGATTATAGTAAAAGTTTCTAATCTTACCAAGCTGAACTGCTTTTATCCTTGCCCCTTGTGAATCCCAGACAGTCTTGAAACCAAAGTCTGGTACGCTGTTTGGTTTAAGAGTCAGAGTCACTCTCATGTCACTGTGTTCAGCCTGAAACAAGGACACGGATTAAATAAGACACCATCTGATCCAATGTCTTGAGCTTCCTGCTGGGTAACTGGAGACCTACTACACTAGTAACTGATATTGCTAATTATATATTTTTATATTAGTTTGTCAAAAACGCTTAATCAGTACTTCAATGTACAGATTTAGACTTAACAACTCCCATCTTCTTAAACTAAGATGGGAAAAACGTCACAGCCCTGCTGACATGAGTACTTTCAAATGATCATCTGTCAACTACATTTAGTGGATGATGATTGGCTGATAGTCATCTTCTGAATTATAACATAAATGAATGCAGCCAAACCAGTTTATCATGTAAAAGATACATTTATACAGTTAAAACAAACTGTACAGATGATTCTAAATTCTAGCAGGGGTTTATAGCTTCATGATGAGCTCTGTCATCATGGGCTGAATTCATGCTGCTATTGAGAAAAGCTCATTCCAGGTCCAACCATATGAAGATGTACACAACAAATTGTCCTCAGTAATAAAGAAAACTGGGAGGAGATTGTTCTGCAAAAATACCTTGTGAGTAACTGAGGTCCATCTTTAAATATAACATTTCTCAAACTAAAAATATGGAAACATTAATTTCTATAAAACAAGGAACATCACAAAGTCTTAAATCTGATGTTGACGCCATTCCATGTTAAAAGTAAAAAAAAAAAAAAAAATCAAGTTTTTTATAAAACCCTGTGGTTTAAATTTTCAAATGTAGAATCTGTTTGGACCTAATTTTACAATTTTGATTTAATGTTAAATACCACCAGCTGTTTTCAAAAGAATGGAGGCCATCCATGTCAAACAAAAATAAAGCAGTTTTATCAAGATTATTTGGTTCAAATGTAGCAGATCTAAATAAATCCAATTGAGGTTAGATATGTTTGCTGAAATGTTGAGTTCGCCATCAGACATTTTTAACCCCATTTCTTGTTTGGGAATAAAATGATGGTGATAGTTTAGGTTTCATAAATCATTTCATGGAAGTATTCACATTGTGGTAAATAGTCTTCTCTGCTATTTCAATATCCCTAAAGCTAAATGTTAGCTCTCCAGATTCTTTTCCTGTTAATGACAAAATACACAAAACATGCTGAAAAGATATAGTAAGTTTTAAAACAAAGAAATGATTCTGCGACAGACTTTTGCAGTATTCAATGACCCTTTCTTGAGACATGTTTTAGAAAAAAAATGTGTTGGATTAGGGAAAATGTAACCGATTCAAAAGTCGTAAAAGTCTCCACAACATAAAAATGTAGTATATTCCTTAAAAGAAAAATCAGTTCACCCTATGTACAAGTTAAAAGAATGATTCCATCACTTCTGCCACCTATTGGTCAAATATAAAATGAGACTAGGTCCCTCAAGTTATTCATTTTTATTAGTCAATTGACCTTTGAAGTGACTCCCCCGTTAGGAATTGTGTGTCTGCAGATTAAAAAGGGAAGCAGGTAATTCTGGATCAATGTATGGAAAATGCATATGCATCTATTAAAGTTTTCTTATCTTTTCACTTGTCAATTGGTCATTATATAGAGGCCTGACAATCCTTTTCATCTAACTTTAAATCTGCTGCCGACTGAACCAAATGAAAACCTTCTAAAACCAGTCAAACGGTCAGAAAAGCCAAATTACCCAAATATGTGTAATTTCTAAATACTCAAAAAAAGTGCAGAAAATTAACAAATACAGTTTCTAAATACGTTAAAAGCATTTTAAAGCAACCCTCTGAAGCTTTGAAGCTCTCTTTGTATCGTGTCCGAACAGCTTAAAATTCAACTACGAAAGGTATTAGATAACTGCAGATGTAAAGTGTTTGGAAAATGAACACTTTAAAGTTGACAAAATGTCTTAAATCAGCAGATGAGTGGTTGCATTTCAAACTGCAATTTGCTGATTTCCTTGTCCAACAACTTGATCCATAAATTTGTCTTTTTTAATATGTTTTTTTTTGTCTTAAAATGTTTTTCGCTGCAAAGATTAGCATTTGTAAAAACTGAAATTCATTTTAGTCAATCTAAAATTAGCCAAACAAATGACCTTTGTTTTTTGCAGTTCTTTCAGACAATGATCTCTCAGACACCAATAATCATACTTCAGCAAAACAGGAGGAGCTTATTTACTAATTCTTGTTGGGCTCTGATGAAGGATCTTCCCAAACAAAGCAGGTGCCACAATCTTCCAAAGTAAAACAACTAAATCCAGACATTTTCTCAGTTTCTGTACTCTTAAATGCACATAATATAGATGTTACAACATACCTTTGATGCATCAAATGCTCCAGACAGTGGAAAATGCGAGCCGCTGCTGCTGTAGTACTGCAGGCTTGTATAAGGCTGTGGTAGTGTCTGTGAGTAGGCCTTTTGGGGATGGAAAGTTGTATGAAGAGGAGGCTGGCTGGAGAAAGCAGCATTGTTTGCATCTCCCCTTTGTTCTGCGTGTTTCTGCTTTGCTTGGCTGGCTTTTTTCTGTCTGATTGATGCCTGGTACTGACCCCTCAGATGAGCAGCGGCAGTCTGCCTTTTGAGACCCAATTTGCTGGGTGGACAATGGGACTCATTCTTTTCACCGCTTAGTGGCAAATCCTGACTGTCCTCTACCTGCAGAAAACAAAAACAAAAAAAATAAATAAAAATAAATCGAGCTGATGAGACAGACAAGGCATTTAAAAAGCCCATATTCCACATTTAAAGGTTTAAAATTTAAAAATGACACAAGAAGAAACAATTAGGTTTTCTGTGGTTAGAACTCACGCTGAGCACTCTGGGTAGTGAGGTCACCCTGAGCTGCTTGGATCCAAAAGGTCTAGGTGCGATTGTGATGGCAGGAGAGAGACGGACGCAGCTCTCAGACTGGCGGTAACCCCGGGGAAGGCCGGCTGAGGTCGACCATGACAAATCTCTGCTCAAATACTTGGAGGAACCTGCAGCCGGATGGACTGTGGCGCCCCCTGCTGGTTCCCCATGTGACTTTTGGCTCTCTTGGGATTTGTAATTCTGATGCAGCAAGTCCTTTGTGGTTGCAGCTCTGTCCTTATCAAAATTAATAGTTGCAACATTCTCTTTAGATTCGATGCAAAGAGCACTTCTGCCAGAACTTGACAATGATGGAACAAGATCACGTGTTTTGGTTGATAACACAATATCTTTTGGCTGTGTGGTTTCAACAAGAGAAGAAAATTGTTGCGTTGAAGCATTATTTGGCTTGGTCTGTTCCGAAATGAATCTGTGAGAGGCTCCCCTCCCTGGAGTTATAGCTTGTGTTTGAGAGGTGAAGGGTTGCTGCACAGAAGGTGCTGTAACTCCTCCTTCAGACGCCAAAGAGGCAATGTAGGCGTCTTCACCCAAGGTGCTCTGATCGGATGCAGGCTGAGGTTTAACAGATAATTCTGGAGAAGACTGTGGAGACACAGATTAATGTTGACAAGCTCTAATATGCAACAAGGTCAAAAACTTTTTTTTTTCATTTTTTGTTTTGTTATTTTCAAGTGGTTATTAATTGAATACTATCATAATAACTAAAAATAAAATCTTACCTGAGCTACATCTTTAGAACTGCATGGAAGCTCAGTGGCATGGCTGCGAGAAAGTGGTGCTCTAGTATGTGGTCTGAAATCGGAGCCAGAGGCTTTCGATGGAGGGGAGATGGAGTATGGGCTTGGAGCAGAGTGGTGCTTCCAAGTGATCTGATCTCTGAAAAAAAGACGTAAACACATTCAAGTCCTTAAAGTGGTATTTAATTCACCAATTCAAACCACAGCTGTTCGTACCGTTTTATTGGACCTTGGGCTTCATTCTGTTCAAAGTCAGCCATAGCCCCGTTGGTCATCTGGTTAATTACATGCTCTCTGTCTTGTGAGGATCTGAGAAGATCAAACTTTCCGCTTCTGCGACGCGTTTTCCACTTTTTCAAGTCCTGAGGGAAAAATTCACCATTGATAGTGCAAATTTGATTGAAGGGCTAAATAATCATCAATATTTTACCAAAAAAAAAAAAAGTTTAGATAATCACTTCATACTGATCTGTTTCAGAATTGACCTAGACTGTGTGACAAAACTGAGAACATTCAAAAATTTCCAATGACCGCGACTGTCGACTATAGAAGATTTTTTGTTAAACTATTGTGGATTTTAGTCTAGAGGCAAAAACAGAAAATAACTAAACAAGTGGTCATGGAGCATTTTTTTTTTAATAATAGCTTTTAGACGAGGAAACTCAGACTTACATCCTGCCACTGAGCTTCACTGTCCTTGGCAGCCACACTACACCTCTTGTCCTGATTCCACTCGCTTGCTGAGCCAATGCTTTTGTCTTTACCATAAAGGCTTCCATTGGTGACTTTACGCACAGGATACACCATGGGGATGTCACTGAGGGACTTGCTCCTGAGTTCACAGACAAACAAGCAGGCTGCTGAAAAGAACTTAGAGGAAAACTGTTGTGGCTTTTTAACTGTAAAAACAAATTGACAAGTCCAAAAGGATCAAATGCTAAAAAAAAAAAATGAAGGCATTTTAGAAAATGTAATTTATTCCAATTATTGGATGTTCTTGGTGGTTTAGACGTGTAAAATCAGTCCACTTTTTGCTTAATTAACACCGACTTAACTCTGTACTGCAGCATTATTTTTGATCATAAGCAGAGAAATAATTTGTGGCGTCCTTGCACAACAGCATGCCAATACATTTCAGAATGTCAGACATTACATGGTGAATGCCACACAAAAGCCAGTTTGACTTACAAACACACTGCATCTAGACAAGACAATCCTTAGCAAAATGTGAGCAGAATGGCAGAAAGGTTTGACACAAGTCCTAAAGAAGAGAAGTTGATGCAACTGTTCTGAGGAAAGTCTGTCAGAAGTTGCTTTAACCTCCTGCCAAGAAGTAAAGTTGCAGTGTTATGTACCAAGCATGGCCTCTTTGAAGAAACACATTTCCAATATAGTACATAACGTAAGCACGCAAAAGCAAGGAAAAGCATACATGCATCAAAATGCAAGCAAGCACGTACTGCTAGATAAGTCACAAATCCAGAAAAGCTTCAGCTTTCAGACTCACCAAATCCAGCCAGGGTTGACCTGAACTGGTGTGTTAGGCCTGACCTGGATTTGACTGATTCTACAGAACCAAAGAGGGACACGAGTACTGATAAATACAAACTGAACTACACATAAGAGATAAAAAAGGTACCACAAGCATACAATCATGGTTAGAGTAAAAGAAAAAACATTTTAAACAGTCAAAGCGGTTGTTTTTACAATATTTAAAACTAAATAACTTAAACAATGCAGCAAATGACTCAGACCATTTAGCAGTTGATTGAGTTGAATTTATTTTTTCACACAAATGTCAGGTGACACCACAAGGGGAAAAAGTGTTAACCAAAACAGTATCTGTTATTGGCACAGGGAACCGATAACACATTAGTCATGTCTAACAAAAGCAAATGCGTCACTCGGTAGGATTCTGTCAACCCCATAAACAGCTCCATGAAAGCAACTAAAATAGTACAAGATTTCTCACAGTGACAAGAGAAAAAAGAAAAATAAATAACAGAATAAAATATTAAAAAACTAAAAAGGCTAGACTTGACCACACTTGAAATACATGTATATATATTATTTTTAGAGGTTGGTGGGTGGCAGTTCAGGCTTGGAAAATGTCCTCAGAGTTCTCCAGATATGGCAGAGAAGCTTTGCAGGCTAGCAGATGTTGAATTCTGGGAGTCCAAGTCTCCTGCAAAAGCCAAAGCTTTCTGGCTACAATCAGAGATGAAGAAAATACAGAAACAGGGGGGAAAAAAAGAGAAAAAAAAAAGATGGCGATTATACATTTAGAAAAAAATAAAAGCTGAAGGTATGCCATTGTTCACAAAAATGCTGGTCATTTCAAACAATGTCCCACTCTTCAAACGCCAAGTTTTCTGCTAACCAAATGCAGCTTTTTTAGTTGGATTTATCCAAGTTAAAATTAATTTCTGTTCAAAGCAGTACTATGTTTAAAAAGCCATCATAAACAGATTAAATTTGCTACCATCGGTATGTTAATATTTACAATAAAAGTCCTCACACTCAAATCTGTAAATGCAGTTGTTAAATTACTTGTTAAAGCAAAGCAACAATTAAAAACAGTTTTAAATCAAAACACACAGAAGTAAAAGACTTTTTTCAGCTTAGCTGTGATGAATTAGTTTGCATTTAGCTCAGAGGGTAAGGGTAAAAAATGGAGTCCTCAGACCTTAGGCGGAGCATCTTACGATACCACGGTCGCCTCTGGGAGCCGAGATAGATCCTCTTCACACGGACATCTTCCTCTGGCGTCCAGTATCGGGGCAAGAAGCGGTTATGTTCAGGGTTGGCAGATGTCTGATGGAGGGCAAGCCGCAATCGCCGAAAATACAAGTCATCAAGGATCGGGTCTGCCTCTGTATATTCGTCTTCTGAGTCTTCCTCACATGGAAGTTGAAGGAAAAACTCTTTATCAATGGCATGCTCAGGAGGGGGTACTGCGCCGAGCTGAGACAGCGGGGCATCTACGGCGCTGCGGTAAAGAAGGGTACATCCACATTCACAGCAGACCGGAATCAATACAGACAGTCTTTTAATGAGGATTAGTCGCAGCGAACCATATTAAAATTGTGTTTTTAATCACTGCGTCAAAAGAATATTGGAAGCAAGGCAGTTAAATAAAGCTGGTTAGATGCTGCCTGTCAGATTTCATGTAAGACTAGTTGAGGACCACAACCTATGGCCTGACTGCTGCATATAAAACCACCCATTTACCAACCTAACATAAAAGTGAAGTCATTGTTTTAATCATGCACTGTTTTCTGAAAAACATTTTTGCTTTGGAGCATATGCTGTTCATTTTATTTACTTTTACTACAGAACTATTTCTTTTGAATTTTACTTTTCTTTTTTATAACTTATTTTGAATCAACAGTCTAATAATTTTAAATGCTGCTTGTCACCTTTACAATAAAATAGTTAACTGTATTAAAAAAAGATCCTGTTTCTGACATGCCAGCCCAGTGCTGCTCGGTCAGCTGCAAATTCATCCAATTTTATCTGACTTGTGCCAAACTATTCACTGGACAGGCCTTCTGCAAATGTGGAAGAATGCAGACAAGAAATTCTGCCCGTTTGTTTTTCTTTAAACACTGTATTGTATTGTAAATAATTACATGCAGGGCTGCACGATATGAGGAAATCTCACGATTTGCGATATTATTAATCGATATTGCGATGATGATATAACTTGCAATACCTGAATAGCAAAAGAACCAAAAACATAATGTCCATTTCCCTGCAACTGTTGAATTGAAATAAGAGTCAACATAACTTACATTCAAAATGACCCTCGTCTACATAGGAGGTGAGCATCTAACATAAAAGGAGTCCATCCGATTGGTAAAATGCATATAAATTTATTTGATTGGTTAAACACTTCAAGCTGCCATAAGACTGTTTTACCACATTTAAGGTAACCATTTATCACACTTTTCGCCAACTATTGTGATTTGCTTGATACCGTGATAACGATAAATTTGCGATCTATTGTGTAGGCCTACTTACATGGTACCATTAGTACTCAAAGTTTGCTTTGTAAGGTTACATCACGATACACAGTCTTGTTTTTTTGCTCCTTTGTTGCAGTCTCAGACCACAAGCACAAAAAAATTCTGAAAGACTTTCCAACAAGAAAAAAACAAAAACAAACTAAATTAAAGCCATCTAAAATGTAAAAAGAATATTAAAAATTTATTTTATCTTTGCTAAATTACAAAAAGACTAAAAGAAACTTACTAAGAAAAAAATGTAAAATAAAGTTTGCGATTACAGTTTAACTCAATTGACTTAAACACAATTTGGTAATCTGTAACTGTATTTTACTAATAACTATACTATTTATATTTTTTCAAAATTGGATTTCTATTTTAAAAAGGCACAGATTCTATCATAAATAAAATCAAAAGGCTGGTACACGAAAAAAAACAAACAAACATAAAAAACCCCATAATTTACCAAGATCCCAACCCCATAGCAGCTTTTAATTCAGAATACTATACAAAACAGCAAAAACAGGAACAAAATCTACATTTTTGTTTCTATTTCTCAATGACGAAATTTAAACAATATGTTTTACAAGACCTTCCTTTGCAGGTATGAAGTTAAAGCAATTAGGCAAACAAAGCTGCAAATTTGTGAGCATCCCAGAAGGCATTTTATACCTAAACAATGAGCTCACAAATTTGCATACTAAAGCATTACAGCATGACTAGAGATGACAACTACAAGATAATTTTAGTCAATTTCCAGTTGAAAATTTCCTAATGAGCTCCAAACGTGTGTAATATATTAGGGCAGGCTACAGAGAAAAGCCATCATTTCTATTAAAAACACATAAGGGCAGCTCTGACAACATGGAGAATTCCTATGAATATCACCATTGTCAGTGAATAAATGCAAGACCCAGTTAAAGATGAAAATCTTAAATTGTTCAGATATCTAGTTTAAACAATGCAGATAAAGGATTTAACATGTCCACAAAAGGATGCCAAAGTTTAGAACAACTGATTTAAAGAAATAGTTTAAGGCATTCAAAAATGTGGGTTTCCCACATAAACTTAGTGTCTTAATGCTTCCAATTACATCTGAAAATATACAATACAGTGCAAAAAAAGGAATACTCGAAGAAAAAATGAATGCAGACAGCCTTTGTTAAGCAAGTTAGGAGCATTGCCCTTCTTTAATGCGGCAGCAAACACTTTTTTCTTTACCTGGGGAGTGGACTGATACTGCTTCTCGCATTATCGTCCCGTACTTGTTTTTTTCGGAGTGGTGTTGGGATGTAGCCTTTGTTTCTGTTCGCTGAAGACTGCCTGTCCTCCATTCTGTACACCTGCTCAGATTCTGCGTCACTTCCACAACCTTGAGACGGCAGAGACGAAACAAAAAGAAAAGGATCATCCGTTGAAAGAAATTGTCTTCTGAAGCAAAAACAGTCAAGGTTGAAATGGAATCTGTAAAATAGAGGGGGAAAAAATAACCTTTGCTGAATGACAGCGAGAGTCGAGCCTTTGGGATGCTTTAAGTCAACAATAAGCCCTCTCAGCTAACACATACTTTTGCCACCGCTTTGTGGAACTTGTCACATTCTATTACTGAGCAGCCACAGCCACTAGCAGACTAATGACAAACTGAGGTAAAAGGATCAAGAGGTGAGATATCTTGTAACTTGAGCATAAATAGCTTTAATAAGCTTAAGTTTCTCTGATATATAGTTGCAGATAAATATTTTGTGGAGTTTGTCAAAATTTCTACACTCAATTTGATATTGTTCCAACTTTACCTTGTTGTAATGCCCGAGTATAACCATAAGATGGGAGAAATTCCCCAAACACTACAGAGAAACAAAAGGAGGACATTAGGGCCAACAAGTATTTGTGAAATGTTTTCATATCTGAAAATATTGCGCACACAAATGTCAGTGTGGAACTCTCCAAAACAATGACATCCACTTCTGTTTTAGCAATAAAGCTATGGTTTCACAGAGCCGTTACCTGAGAGTACCACAGATATTTAATGCTACCGTCACATGGGCCAAAACTCATTTTAACCTTACCTGCACCTATGTATTCAATCTTACAGCATCCTTTTATCTTAACCTGACCTGCCCTGTGTGTTTTAGTACTTGTATTTTAGTATTCTTTGTTATTTCTGTACTTTTCCATCTATGTTTTTGCAAGGTACTACTATTGCATACTATGAGTGCCTCTCGATTGACAGCGAGCCATGGGGTTCTTCTCATTCCAAGCATTTCATGCCATTGTTGACCTTTTTGATAATTGCATATGACAAATACACTCAACCAAACCTCACAAGTATGTTTTCAACTGCAGATGCTTTAAGTTCAGGGCATTGAATGGTACTTTTGCATTTCAAGTGCACATTTTCTCAAGTTGTGTAGAATGCGCAACAGCAACATCAAGGGATTCAGAATATACAACCTATTTACGAGAACAGTGAGCAGAAAAAACATGCACCTTCATCATTTTGGGAAACATAAGTTTGCAGAAACTCAATATGTTCCACTGAGTTCCCTCTTGAGAGACTTTGTGTTACGCGTCGACATTCCTCCCTCTCCAACTCATGACGCTCTCTGTGTCCTCCATCTTTCCCCAGCACATTACTCCCATCTTCTAGAGTCTAAAATTTAAAGTACAAAGTTGAAATTAATTAAAAAATACGTGTGTTAAAAAAAAATACAATGTTCAAAAGGTAAGAAAGAGTGGTCACCTTGGACAAAGCCAACCCCAGCAGTCCTTCAAAAGCTTTAAAATTAAGCTGAGGACCACTGTGGAACAAGTCCAGCTGAGCCTTGCGACCCAACCAGTAGATTGTAATCAAAACCTGAGAAAAAGAGTAGAAACGTTTGCTAACAGAGATGCAGTTTTAACCACCTTGGTCTTTGTTAGTGAAAAATCAAATAGGCCGCATTTACACTGCATGGTTCAAGTGACTCAATTCCGATTTTTTCCACTCATGTGGCACAGATCGGACATAACCGGTGAACGTGTAAGCAGGACAAAAAGCGCATGGATTCAGATTTTCTCAGATCGGATCCAGGCCTCATTCATATGTGGAAATAAATCAGATACGAATCGGATGTGAGCATTTGCGTGTGCCATGTAAGCAAACAAATCGGATATTCCCCAGTAAATGCGAGTCGTACGTCAGAGACGCCAACTCAGGAGACCACCAACTGAGATCACATGACTTATTAAGGTGCTTTTGTGCCCTGATTTTGCTGTTCGAGGACAGCTGGAGCCCCATCAGCGTGTTACAATAAAGCTTCAGACTTCAGACTGTAGTCAGAAACCGTTGTTATTTCCAGCCCGGGCGGGACACAAACTAATGCAGCGGGACACCGTTGATCTGGAACAGGCTAGAAGCCGTTTATTTGTTTGCTTGGCTTAAACTGTTAGTACAGCACAACGTCTGCAATCACTTCCTCATTCAAAACTCAGAGAGTACATAAGCCGGCCGAGCAGCCCTCCTTTTTCTTCTGCCGCGCATCCCCTCTCGTCCGCCTGCCTCATCCTGGAGCGCACAAGGCAACGCCTCCTTCCGTTGCTGCGTTGCCTCCATGACAACCGCAGTCATACAAAATAAACACAAGAAATCCTCACAAAAGAAAAAAAGAACAAACCATATGGCCCAAATCTGCCTCCTACAAGCAGTTGAGGGCCCTGCTGGCCTTGAAAGATGGAAACCTTTTGAAGCATTACCTCTTTAAAGCAAAGTAAAAAAAGTTATTTCCCATTCTTCCATAAAACATGACTCTTTTCAAGAGTCATGAAAGTACAGGCCATCAAGAACTTTGATATGAAGAGGAATGCAGCAGAAAAAAACTATTAATTCTTGAAAGCCTTTTGGATTAAAAGCAAAACATCTTCAACTGAAAAAACTAAGTTCTAAATCTGTATCTATATCTATCTCTCTCTCTCTCTCTGTTATGGAATCATCCTGGATGAATCAGAATCTTTACAGATGCATAAAGAGGAACAGATAATTGACCTTTCACCCCAAACATGACTCAATGTACAAGAATTGCTTCTTTTCAATACATTTAATGTTTTATTTCCATTTTGGCTCAACCTTGGACTTCAAACTACTAAAAGACAGGTGAAATCAGCATTCAAACCACCATAGACAAACCGCTAAAAAGCAAACCAATGTCATAGCATTTAACAAATCTTTCCAATTAAAACAAAACTTTTCAATTAAAAACAAATTAGGCTATAGACAAAAAAGCCAATGACGACAAAAACTCCCTTCTTTGTGGTTTGAAAAAGATAATTTTAGGGATTTCAAAATGTTTAAGTAAAGCTAAACCCGTGTGGGTCAGATCACATCTAAACCCATGTGGGTCAGATCGCATCTAAACCGGGGAGGGTCAGATCACATCTAAACCCGTGTGGGTCAGATCACATCTAAACCGGGGAGGGTCAGATCACATCTAAACCGGGGAGGGTCAGATCACATCTAAACCCGTGTGGGTCAGATCACATCTAAACCGGGGAGGGTCAGATCACATCTAAACCGGGGTGGGTCAGATCACATCTAAACCGGGGAGGGTCAGATCACATCTTTCAGGAAGTGGATTTCTGTATTTAACCACTTTCTACACAAAGCAATGACAGTATAATCAGGATGCTACAAAAATATTTTTTTACACAAAACAACTTGTGGCACTGTCTGTTCAATAAAGACTGTGGGTTTGTTGATGCTCAATTTAGAATAACTTTGACTTAGATCCAGAAGCCCTTCTCAATCCTCCTCCATTTAACTTTATTTTTTCCAGATAAACACTGAATGACAAGTGGCTCCTCTTTAAATTTGTTAAGCTAGTTGGAAAAACATGGACAAAACCGTAGATTTAATTGAACTCCTATTGACCCTAATTGGCAATTAAAAGAAAAATGCAACACTCAAACAGTTCAAAGAGGGGTTGTTCTGACAAAGCCTCATTACCAAGAGCAACTTGTCAGCTGTTGTGTGGCTCAAATGAGTCTTTTGGGATAAACAACCTCATAACCGTGAAACATGCGAGATGCCATCAGCACATAAAGGCATATTTATATGAAACATCCCACGTTCACATATCCCATGTTGAAAAAGAACAAAAACACCTGAAAACTTGTCACAGGTCATCATTTATGCATGTATGAACATACACATATGGTATGCTGTTTATAGGTTCAGAAGGAAAATAAACAAACTTACATTTTTTAGTCGTCTCCTGCTTTCCTCATGCCTGAAACAAATATTCATAAAGGAAATGATGCAGTTTAAAATATTAATTTACATCACGAGGGCATTAATAAATACCAGGGTTGAAATAGAGTATATTGCTGTTGGAAAAGAAAGCAGCTCGGAAACAAACACAAAAAAATGAAAGTCTTAATCTATCTCATTTGCCAACTTTCCACTAATTAGCTACTTATCAGGTTTTATAGACAGGCAAAAGCCATCAGCTCACATAAAGGAAGGGTTTGTCAGGCATAGTTTATAACTTTGCCCATGCAAAGTAGCTGCTTTCAGTCACCTTATTCTATAGATGAGTGTCCATTTATCTCAATTTGCTCATAACCATACAAGTCATTTCCAAACCGATCAGCATAACATGTTAATCCAGTTTTTTTTTTTGAAAACTGACTAAACTGATTAAAAAAGTCCCCCAAAAAAATATTTTTCTTGTAAAAACAACAAAGGAAAAACAAACACATTCCCAGTGGTGTTTTAATTATGATTATGAAGTTTAACTAAAATCCCACAGCCTAAACATATTAAAAAGCCATATTTCATCTTTATCTGGAGCCACTGTTTCCAAAATCTCCTCTTCATGGGCGTGGCCATTGATGTTGAGATGAGTAGCCCCGCCCTTCACCCCCCATTTCTGTAACCTGTGTCTTGTACAAGTGAAGACCTCGACACAATGGGAGGGGGGGGGACAAACGACACAGACTGAGTCTCATGTCAAAAATTCCTCTTTAGCGATAAATAGTTAAAAGGGACATTTTTGGTTCCAAATCGACACTTTTTGAACAATATGCAGAATACCAAAACAAATGTGTACCAGACCCTGCTGTTTAGTAAAAGAACACAGGAAAAAGAATTTTGATAAGGTCATGAAAAAAAGCTTTGAATTACATTTTAATTTAGACTCCATTGCACCAGCAAGCAGCTCTGGCTGTGGCTGAGAACTGGTTTGATGCTAGCACATTCAGATTGTTGAATTCATTCGCACAGCAAATAAAATGAAATACCAGAAAGAGAGTGAATATTTGCACTTAATTTCCCAAATAAGTGCGACATGGACCCAGAGGAAGGGTTAAGTTTAGGACTACGGGTTACGGTTAAGGTACGTTCACACTGAAAGCTATTTGCATGCAGGAGGTAGCCAGTTTTAATGTTAAATCAATGGTACGGATGTCATCTCAGGTCCGCTTAGTGACAGCGGGTAGAAAACGCATCCAATATGGAGGATCTATCCGATAGTTCCCCTCCTGAACTCTCATTTACATAACCCACTGTATCCCTTTCATGGTAGCAAGGTTTTTCTGCACCCTGTCCCGGCTGCTGTGGGGCAAAGGCAGGAACACCCTGGACAGTCTGTCGCAGGACCCATAGAGCTGAAGCGATCACCAACCATCAAAATCCCTGCCCACCCACCCACAGCTCCTCAAAACAAGTTCACCATGATCAGATGGAGGAGAGCAAACCTACTGCTTATTGGGAAGCAAAGGTGATTCACAAATGTGCCCGTTTCTGTGTTTTAGTCTTTATCTTGTCATTTTTTTCATGACTTTGATGCTGTCTGCAGCACTCGTGCTTCACTCAGGTTCAAATAACTTTAAGTCACATTTCACACAGTGGGTCAAGAGCATGTCTTACACAACGGATGAATATATATTCTCTAAGGTTACAATGAAAACTGTTGATCTGAAAAACTGAAAATCAAACCCAGACAGCCAAAGCTAGGACTGCTACTCCTGTCAGACCAACAAGATATATTCCTCGGGCTAACTTTTATGTCTAATTAGGAAAGAAAATCAGTGTTTTAGCACACACACTGTAACAAAAAAGCTTTACCTGAGTGTCACTCGAGTGGACAAATCCTGCAGGTCACCCGGATGAAACAGCTGAGATTCATTAAGTCCTAGTTTCCCACAGGCCTTTAGAAAAACATTCACATTATCCTGCAGAGGAAGTAAAACACTTTATTCTCTACTTTTAGTAAAATGTGACATTGAAAGACAAAAGTTGCATGATGCAGCAATGAGAATCACTTTGATTCTGTAGAAAATATTTGGCCAACTAAATTGAAAGCAGACACGATCATTAATATTTTTATAAAAATGGAATTCTCAGTTTCTTTGGATTAATCATCTCAGCCCTGATTGCTTAGCCATTTGTTTTGTTGCAAGACAAACTTCAATTTAGAGGGAAAATAAATAAAAATAAAATTCTGTAGTAAGTTAAGCATTCGTGTCAAGAAAACTTACCGGTAATTGAAATTATGACAAAAACATACCAACTTCCTACTTTCATTTTTCCATTTAAATTACTATGCAACATGTAACATTTCCTGCACTGGTTCTCCAACCCCCTTGGAGTCATTTCTTAGATTGAAACATGTATACTGTGGCCCATTGCCAGCCCTCTGCTACCACGGCATCCCACGCCTCACATAGCACCACTTCTGTGTCCCTTCCTGCTCCACAGCCGTTTATTAGCTGCTAATGGTGGTTGAAATTAAACCCTGTTCTTGCTTTGGGAAATTTTGGCATTTATGCTTAGATGGCCTTACAGGAACTCAGCCTGAAACCTATAAAAAAAAAGAAGTCTCCCCATTTGCATGGATGTTCAATAAAACTTTACATATTCATCTGTTTGATAATCCCACTCAGATGCAGTCTCTTTTTTTTTTTTTTTTTTAAATGGCACATGAAGCATCAAGAGGAAACCATGGTGGCTGCGAACACTTCCTGTCTAGCAGGTACTTTTAGCATTCTCACACTGGTAGATATTGTGCCAGATGTCTGAGGTGCAATGTCTGTCACTCACCAGACCAGCAATAGGAGTTGAAAGTCTGTTCATTCTCTTGATGATGCCTGGTTTCAACTGGTTTATCAAGCTTTTAGAGAAAAAAGAAAAAGAAAAAAAGGTTTAATATAACTCCAAAAACTATATTTGTACAGGGTTGGATTCCGAAAATAATGAAATCTTTGATTTTAGCATGAACACACAACTGTTCTAAATTTAACATTAGGGGGGAAACACATGACATTCAACTGGACAGTTCTTCCAAGACATTGGTGACTGGATTTATATCAACTCCTCTAAAATAAAAAGCAGTCTGAATAGTAATTTAGAGAGCAGGTTAAGAAAAAAAAAACCTTTAGTGGTTGCAGATAATTCTCATGACACAGCGCATCTTTTTCCTGCAACTGGTGTCCTAAACATGTTGTGTTGCATCACATTTCTTAGAATCTGCAGTAGCAGACGTGCAAGTAGTTTCCCCATGAAGAATTGAACAACATGGTGAATTTACAGCTGACAAATGGAGACGGGGATGAAGGGAATAGTCTGCACAGGTTTGTATAGTCGGAAGCCAGCTGATAAAAGCTATTTAGAAGAAAAAGTTAATATTCCAGTGCTTTGTAGTCCCACTTCGATCATCTTCTGATCCATTTTTAAAGTGTTCCCAGTGGTCTTTTAATAAGGATTATGCCATTTTAAGGCAAAAAAAAAAAAAAACCTGTGTTGTTTTAAAGGATAAAGTTTCTGCAGAGCAGCAGTAGTTCAGCATAAATCTCTACAAGAACATGTTAAAAACACCAAACCTATTTTCATTGGAGTGAGGCTTTAAGTAAAAGATTTTACTGTAAATAAAAGGCCTACAAGCTCAAATACCACAAACAAAACTGGAATTTCAATTTATGGTGTATATTAAATTAGACCTTATTCCAGCTAAAATAATAAGAAAGATAGTGGCAACATCATATTCAGGGTAGAGTTTGAACATTGGTGTGCATGGTCAGTGCCGAAACATTTGAAACGGGCATGCGGCATTTTTTTTTTCAAGGATTTTAAGGATCTTCATCATATTTGTAACTCTGGTCCCAAGCCACTCAATTACAAAGCAGTAAAAATAACAATGTGATCAAAACTGAGCTAAATACAATTGCGATGGAATATTTCTTATAAGAAAACAATGTAAACAAACAATGTAAAAAGGTGTGTGTGTGTGTGTGTGTGTGTGTGAGGACCGACAGGGACATAAGTGTTGAAAATCAACATGTCACTGCTTCTAGTAGAGTATTTCTTAAACAAAAATGACAGATTTGTCGTGAAAAAGAAAAAAAAAACTTTACTCCATAAATGTCTCATCTGTGTAACTATGAAGCTTCTCACTTACTCTGAAATCCTCCTCAATTCTTTAACAAAGGTGAGCAGTGAGTTCGATTTCTAAAAACTAGATCTACGCAGGACTTCTAACTAGCTTAAGGCATTTTCTGCAAACACTTTTCCAATGACAATAAATCAGAGGCTGCCGTGTTCAAACAGTTTATATTTGGTTATGGCAAGACTTTAAAAGATAAAATAAAATTTCACTCACTCGCAGAGCAGAATACCATTCTCCAAGGCAGCCCGAAAGTCACTGCATCCAAAGCTTTTTCCAGTCACTTCCTTATAAAAAGAAAAGAAAAGTCAGTATATTATTAAGGTTGCATCAAGTTAGAAGCAGAGACGACCCATGCAAGTCAATTTAATTGACAATTATATACATAGATCACACTTTTTTTTAATGGCAAGGACAGAATAACAGCCACCCATTATTCTGTGTAACAAGATGCTTTTAAGATGTCAACTTTTCTAAGAACAATCAACATGAAGACAAAGAAAAAATAACGAGGGTTAAAATTGATATTGAAGAGAAAAATAAAATAAGAATCTAAAATTAGACGGCCTGTTGTATAAATATCAAATGCTTGAATAGCAGTACCAGTGTTTTGATTTAATTAGTCCTGCAACATTTTATGAAGGCTCCAGGAGTTCATAAACAGCATCACTGTCACTGCTTCAGTGCTAAATCTGCTGGCAAAAATGAAAGAAAAACACCACCTTCCCACACACAACACAAACACTCCCTGTTCAAGTTAATTAAAGTGATTAAGTCCAAACCTTGAATGGTATGTATGCACAAAAATTTGCCAAACAAATCAACAATGCTTGCTTTTTTATAACATTCAGACAAAAATAAATAAATCGAACAGAAGCAATATTTGTGCATGCAAAGAAAGATTTCAGGATTCATTTTTAAAAAGCCGTCACTTTAGAAAGCAGTGAGAGCAGCGAAACTTGTAATGAGGCCTCTATAACGAAGAGGGGGCCTCATATGGCTTTTCTTCTCACTAATTACACCCCCCTCCCCCCTAAGAATCCATAGTCACATAACGTTTTTAGTCCAATTCGGCAATAGATTGAGTGGATGATGTGGGTTCAAAGGATGGAACGATGATGCGGCATGGTGGCATTTTCTCCGACGCAGATCCTCAATCAGACGCCCGTCAGAGAAGAAATGGTAAATGGCGTATACTTGTATAGCGCTTTACAGTCACAAACCCATTCACCCAGTCACACACACACATTCACATATTGGTGGCTGCTCCGCTGCCAAACACAGGCGCCTGCCTACCACCACAGGCAAGGTGGGGTTCAGTGTCTTGCCCAAGGACACTTTGACTCATAGGCATGCAAGGCGGGAATCGAACCTGCAATCTTACGATCATGGATCGACCGCTGCACCACGGCCGCTCCCGTAGTGCAGCGTGTCAAACGAGTTGTGTCAAACGAAAGGAGTTTTGAAAAATGTCAAATGTGTGGCTTGTGAATCATAAATTGAGCGCCAAATGATTGGTATATATGGGCTTAGAAAGCAATTTTAAACCAAACAGTTATTAGAATTCACAATTGGAAATAATCGCTGATTAATTTATGCGATTAAAGACTACTTAATTTATCTTTTTTTTCTTAAATAATTTTGACAAATTTACATAACAGAAACATTTTGGTTTTAAGAAAAAGATCAATATGAATCTACTCCATGCTTTGCATCAAACATTCAATTTCTGCAATATTTCAGTACTCTAATGTAGCACGCTGTGTGTGTGTGTGTGTGTGGCTTGCAGTTTTATTTTTAAATGTTTATGTGCTGTCTAATCTCAATGATTTGTTGAAATGCAAGTGATCACTAGGTCCATCCAAATTTAAAGGGTCATTCTTGTCTCTACAGTGAGAGTCTCCTGTTCATTTTTCAAAACCACATCCTCCTCCACATTGAACCATGAAGCTTACCTACCTGCTGTGCTGCATTTAGGTGCAAACAGCCCACATATACACTTTCTTATATTGTTTTACACCCAGCAGACATGCGCTAAAAAGAGAAATCCCACAGTGCTGGTGTGCATCATTTGCATTTTCCTAATTTCTTTTAGATAGCAGGCAATTATTTGCTTTGTATTCATTTGAATTTCTTCACAGCCTCACTCGTCTTGCATTCAAATATTTTTGCTTTATCCGGAAAAACAGCAGAGCGCTTCTAGATAAGGAGACCTGTGAGAGTCTTATCAAGATATGTGTTGCGTTTAGGTGTTCAAATGTCTGAAAAGTCTTTAAGTTAGAAAGTTAAACCTAAAACACACAACGTTGAAATTGTTGTTGCCATATGATCATGATGATCATGTCCGCAATTGGAGGAAAGGTGGATGTGGTGAAATAACCTCAATCCAGCGTTGAGCCTCGCTGAACGCGTCCGCACAGCTGATACTGGTCTGAAAATGAATAGAAAAATGATACGTATCCGCCTCACAGTTTAGGGGGCGTTTTTGTAAAACTCTCACGCATTTCCTAGTGGACAAATGTAGCTACTACACATTTTAGGATGAGACTGGGTTGTGGTCTGCTGGCGCCACTCCATCCTAACGTGCTTTAAAAAAACACACCCAAAAAGTCAAATTCATTGTCAAAAAAACAACAACATTTCATTTACTTAACTTATATTTTGGAAACTAAAAGCCGCCTTCGCGCCAAAACGTGCTTAAAGCGTATCAAAATTGTAGAATAACTGCTAAACGGAAAAAAGTGCAGACATTAGTGGGTAAATGAACCGTGTTGGCGCTCACCTTGACCTCTACTGCTCGTCTGCCAAGCTGCTCTGACCGACTGACATCACAAGACCTGCTGCGCACGTGAAGATTACCTTCCATCACTGACAGCTTCCCCTAATGGGTCGCGCGGTCAAAACGGCCCCGCCCACTTCGACCCCAAGCAAACTTTTTGATGAGGAAGTTCAGCAGAAGGCGGGATAGCGCCCCTAGCGGACAAAAGTATGTAGTCAAAACTTATGACAAAAATGTTTTAACTATAAACGATTAAAAATGTCAAGACTGTAACATTTATGCATATGTATGATAAAATATTAAATGTTAACAATTTATTTCCATCTATTTTGAAAAAGAAATGTTTTGACAAGGCTCCTTTAGTTTCGCTCTTTCTTGCATCATATATTCCAAAATTGTTGCTTAGACTTTAATGGTTATTTACACAAGTTAAATGAATACAAATAAATATATACTCAAAATATGCAGCAGACGTTAAGGAAAAAGTAAAAATAAAAGTGAGTTTAAAAGTACTTTTAGTCGTATTTGACTTTCACAGTTTTAACTTAAACTTTTTTATACAGTAAATATGAAGTACTGTTTACAGTTTTCGTAAACAGACTTAAATTTGGAATATGTGTCAAACTTGCATTTTGTTCAGAAAATGTAAAATAGCTTTTATTACAAGATTTGTGTTTGCTTTGCATTGAAATGTGCTTAAGGTCGGTTCATTTCTTTTTGATAATTTATGAATCCATTTAACTCCCCCAGGATTTCTTGTTAATAAAAGTGATGCATCTCTTAGATTTTAAAGAGATGTGGTGATTTATGAGATAAAAATGTCAAACAAAATGTTTGAACAGCCATTAAGTGCAAATACAAATTGATGTACCTCTTAGATTGATTTTTACCACAATATTATATAGCTATCCCTGTAAAGATAGCAAGCGCCTGCTACAGTACTTAGATTAATGACAGCATAATTCAAAGAGCAGATCTCTTCACTTGTTCATTTTCTATATTGAAGCGGTCAAGGATGGTTTGTGGCAATTCTTCCTCGGCTCTCCATGTCTATCAGCACAAAGAGATAATTTTCTAAAAACACAATGAGATCCAGCTGGGCTGGTCTCATCGGGTATTGCGGCAATGTTTCTTCCAATCCAATTTCCTGCAAAATGACCAAGGAGGTGTTCTGTATGGGCAGAGATGGAATCATATAATTGTAAAGTAAAATAAGGTGGAGGAGTTTAAGATACTGCAGCAAATTCAAATGAGAGGGAAACTTGTGTAAATCAATAATCTCCACATACTCTATTAGTATTATCATTAAGGAATGCAGCAGCACAAAAGGCCTCGCTAGAGGCTGAAGGTTGGACATCGTTTCCATTTCGTTAAATTTTATAAAATCATATGTTTGATTTAGTCATCCTCACAAAGACAGATGAATGAACACCCATTATTTTTTAGCACAATATATTACAAAAAATTAGTTAAAATGATCTGGAATAATGTAAATACAGAAAAGCTCTTGCTTTTGGTGAGATCATAATGCATTTTCTAAGAGATCAGCATTACTAAGCCCTGTAAGGGTTGTTTGAATGAGATGGACACATTTTGAAAGAGTTGCAAACCTGTGAAGTTGGAGTTCTGTTTTCTTGTATTAGACTTTCACCATCTGTTTAGATGCAGAGCTGGGCCTTTCACCAGGCAGTTATCTATGTCACACAATTATCTTTTTTCTTTTTTATTCACACTAATGTAGGATTTAGTTCACAAAGTAATTTAATATGTGTCTGTTTGTCTTTTCTAATGTTCCTGTAACTACAAAGCATACAACACTGAGACTTACTTCTTTTATGTTGCTGAATGTGCAATGGGGACTTCATTTGACTGCAGTCAGATAAGCAAAGAGGTTCGATTATTTTCTGTAACAGGCTTCCTTTTCAAAGAAATACTTTATTATTATTGCTTGACATGTCATACTAGGTAGAAACATTATATGAACTCCTTCAGGCATATCAGGCATATTATAAAAATAGGAAAACCTTTATAACTGCATATTTTTAGTGGGGTTTCTGTTTGAATAACTTTTTTAAAAGTCCTTTCCATTGATGCCTTGTCTGTACAAGAGAAGGTTAACTACTATAAGTAAACAAAACAAAGCAAAAGAAATTTTATTTTTGCTTTAGTGCGCGACTTCAACAGCCTAAAAAAGTAATGTTGTACCTTTGACCACCAGTAGATGCTGCTGTAACTCCGCATGGATGTGTTCATGCAAACCAGGGGGCTGGTGGACAGAAGGATGACCAGGATGGAGGACAAAAACAGTCTGGATTCTTAACACATGAAGCAGAACAGAATTTACCATGAGTTCATTCTAGAGACCACTGAAAACACACGTGATGCTACTAATCAAATATCTCTGAATCTTTATGAATCCAGCTTTAATTTCAGCTTCGTACAACAAATACCAATTTCAGCTTAAACAACACAGTGGCCAATAACTTGAACAATGAAATTATAAAACAATGACATTTCCCAGAAGTGAATTAATTAAATATCCTAATTACAAAACTGTACATCCCACATTTGTGGTTTCATATTAAAATTATAGGTAAATATTTAGTGTGAGCAGATTACATGACTAGTTTATGTTACTTTCTACAAATCTAATTTACACCTACTTTGTTTAATTTTGTTCAAGCTACTTTAAAGAGCTTTAAGTATTTCAAATCGATCAATACATACAAAAATTAGGATATACCTGGATTAAATTTGGCTTTCAAGGAAATGATAAACCATTGATGTGATCAATAGAAGCATTATTTTATACTTTTTATGATGTCATCTTAATTTTCATGTATATTTTAAGTTAGTAATTAACCCCATGCTGCCTTTACTGATACTATCTGTCTAACATGTCAAGGTTCAAAACCAAAGTACTAAGCTTTAATCGATATAGCATTTTTTGGAAGGTCTGATGCAGATTGTGTCTTTGTAAATACACTATGTTGATGAGTCATTTGACTAAACTGAAATAATACTCCATTAGGCTTTTTTGTAACGCATTGCTTCAAAGAAAATGATGTTTTCACAAATACAAATTCTCTTACGAAGACGGAAAACAACCGTCAAAATGTGTTAGGTATGCCGTGTTTGATAATAGAAGAACCTAAGATGTCAGTTATCAATACAGACACCATGAACTTTATTGAACTACGGTAATTATGAATTCTGAAACAGAACTGTTATATTCTTATGTTGACCAAACTCAGAAAGACACTTAACTGATGGGGTGACGGGACTTCATGATTATAAATAAAAAAAAGGTTAAAAAAAATATTATTTCCCTAGACTTTAGGTATAGCTTTTAAAAAACTTTTAATTAATGTACTGACTCAATCCTGCACATTTTTTAACTAAAAATATATCTATTTTATGCATATTTACAGAATTATTTTTTAGTTTTCCCGATGTAGATTGTTTTATATATTGTGATGTGCTTTTGTATTTTTCCACCTCCTAGGTTGTTATTGTCAATAAGAACATGTTCTTAACAGTTATCCTGGTTAAATAAAGGTTAAATAAAAAAAAAGTATTTGAACAATCGAAGAAATATTAAGGGGTGACCAGCAAAGCCAGGGAAAAAGGAGAACAACAATAAGGAAAGAACTAAAAAAAGGAGGGCTGCAGTTCACCAAATGATGTTTTGTCTCTGTGAGGGTTTTTTATAAATGACATTTTACTTTTGTTACGGATTGTTATGTTATTGTGTGAGAGCTTTAAGCAATTAACTCTTTGGGTCTTCATTCTTTCACCACTGATAGATAAAACTAGGATGAATAGGATGTTCAAACAATGAGATGTATGTGACTGGTTTGAATGGATTTCTTAAAAAATATAGCATCATTTCATGTAAAAACACATAATTTGCCTTTGCTTCTTAGTTCTTTTTTTTTAATTTCTTTTAAACAATATAAATAGAACAACGTTTTGTTCAAAAAAATTAATCAATTAATTTTAACATAAAAGCACAAAAGCTGTTAAAAGATTTGTGAACGTCTAAAAGTGTAAAAAGACTTCACATAATCAAGCTGAATACAACCAACCCAGTTTAGAATGAAAACGTTTATCCGGAGTCGTTCGTTCTGCAACAGTCCAGAGTTCAGGTTTACAGTTTAGCTTTTTTACCTCAACCACTCCCCCTCCCTTGTGACTGGTGTGTGTTGTCCCTGCCAAAGCCTGAAACATTATCACAACAGGATGTGGGCTGGGATAACACAGAGTGCTTCCTCTGCACTGCCAGTCACCTGGGAGATTCTTCAATTATCACTGCATTTTAAAGCAACCTCGGAGTCTGAGCTGTGCTGAAGCTCAAAAGAAACCCAAGAGCAGGTTTTGCATGGACATTTGTGAGGTGAAAGCTGCTGATCCTCTTTTATTTGCCCTTTCAGTTTGCTTTTTGGAGGTTTTTGAAAAGGTTTTCATCATGCTCTTTGCCTTTTTCACAAAAATGGAACAAACCTCTGTTGGATCTTTTACATTTCTAAAGTCTTCTATTGTATTAATAGCAATACATCGCAAGGTGCAGTTTTGTTTAATGGTAATTGAACAATGTTTTTTAATGTTATTTAAACAACGTATCTATCTATTTCAATTGATTAAATCTAGTTTATGTCTTAGTTAAACAATTTCAAATATCAATTCATCTAACAATTGCACTAATTCATGGTTAAAGTCCTCAGCAGTCATTATATATATTAGCTGCCTTTAGGCAGCTAATATTTAACATAATGGCAGTGTGTTTTGTTTCATACCATGTCCTGCATGTGCCATTAACCCAAGTTGTGGTGGTTTCCTGCATAAAAGTGTGCACTTTCAATACTCCACAATCAAATCACGTATGGAGCATATATTGTTGGTTTTATAGTAACTTTTAGAAACAATGTGATTGGATGATAGAAACCCATCTTAAATAATCAGATTGTCAGAATGACTTAAATAAATTGCCACAAATTTTAATTATTTTTTCATTTTTCTTGACTTTCATTTTTACATTATATTTAATAATCAAAATAAATGTTGTCTGTCAAAAAAAACAATGCATTTTAAACTGAAATAGTGTGAATAAAAATGAAAATGTTATCCTTTACAACAGCATAACCATTTTTAGAATAGAAACAACAGAGATTCAGTAAAACATGGCTGTGCAGGCTCCATTATGGGAGTTTCTGTGAGGCAGTAGGGCCACAGCAAACCCATTAGTCTCACTTGGCTCCGATTTGAGTTAGCCCATATAGGAGCAGCACCCACTCTGCCCCTCATTTAGGTAGACTACAAACAATGGACACTATTCAAAAAGAATGAATATGTGCTCAGCAACCTTCCTACCAAATGTAACCAACATCAATGCTCGTTAGGTGATAAACTTTATTCCTTATCTGCCAATTCTAATATCATTAACAGGTCTGTAAAACTGTTTCCTGGGTTGTTCATACAGAAACAGAAAGGAAAAGAGTGGACTTAGCAACAGGAGCCTATTTTATTTGCATGCTACCAGCATTCCTACCAGCCCTCAAGATGAGTTCATGCCTAACTAAAGGAGTTAAAGCTGAAAGTTTGAGGGGAAAAAAGATCTGCAGCAAACAGTCCTTTCAGGACTCTTAGTTTTGTTTGTCAGATGCTTTTGACATCCAGTTTATCTGAGCTGTGGTTCTGTTCTTTCAGACAGATGCAAAACTCCTTGATAATGTAGTATATATATGATATACACAAACAAAACAGCAGGATGGTTGAGATGGCTAAAATCAAATGCTTCTGAAATCACATGAGAAAAGAAGACTTGGTTAAATTGTTGAGAATGAGTGACAAAAACAGTGACAAAGGTACAAATTGTAGGGATGGGATGGATGGATGGATGGCGGATGGATGGATGGATGGATGGATGGATGGATGGATGGATGGATGGATGGATGGATGGATGGATGGATGGATGGATGGATGGATGGAAAATCTTAGGATGGATGACAAATCTTACATTACACAGTGAGTCTGGATTATACTTTGCATTTCCTTGTTTTTCGGTTGCTTTTTAAATTAACCACGGCTCTGGGCTTACAGTAAACTGTGCTCCTAACGCTCCCAGTAATCCGTTATTTGTGTCAGGAATGAGGCCTTCACTAATCTAGGTGTCTTGCAGCTGAGTGAATATTGTTTTGCTTCAGCAAATCAGACACCTCAAAAGCTTAGGTTGCATCTTTCATTTGTGTTTTCTCCTCATCTGTGTTTGGAAATACTCTGTAGTCTGTTATGCTAAATCCTCATGTTTGACAGATTAATGCCTGTGAAAAAGCGATAGAAATTTATCTTACCATCACAATTGGAAAAAACTACTATAAATAACCTAAACTATATTTTTATAAAATTTAGAAAAATGCTACGTAAACTACCTACATTTTTATTAAACTAAGTTTTATATTTTTTTTTTTAATAAACACAATGCAGAACATTTGGAATTTTATTATGATGCACAAATAAATATTTGCAAATTGTTACAGCACTTCTTATTACAGTCTAAATATAGAGCATAAAACTGTTAATTGCACTGGGTAGCACCTCATTAACAGAAAAAAGCAGCACCCAGAAAGTAAGAATTTTACCATTAGTGTTAATTGAAATTTAATTTTTCAATAAGTGCTACAAAGTATCATGTAACAAGAAAGACTTAGGTTAGAATTGTGTTCAGAAAGTACAATAGTAGTGATGTGATCAAATGTGAGACCTCACCTAAAGCTTAAATAAAGAGGAAAGTTTCGAGTAGGGATTTCAAGATACCTACAGACTTAGTGTGGCACAGTTCAGTGGGCAGACAGCTTTGGAAATCGAGGTCTCTAATGGAAAATGCCTGATCTCACTTTAACTCAAACTTTGACAAGGGAGTAGTAAGCAGGGCTCTATCTGCAGATTTCAATGGCTGTAAGGACACTTTTGCTGGGCCAATGAATCTCACATATGTTTAGGAGCAGAGCTACTTCGGACTGACAAAATGGCAAATTAGTATTAAAGGGATTCACGCAGCTAAAGATCAGGTATCTTTGTCCTTCAGCTAATATTGCTTTATCTTGTTTGAACCATCAGGAAAAAGGTCAGCCTATTTTAAAAGGAAATTGGCCAACATCCTTACCATTACTTAGAAGAGATGTTTTCAGCAATATGAGAGATGCTTTTTGCAATGTTGCAACAAAAGACTTTTCCAAAGTTAAACTTAGGTGACTCTATAATTATTTTATATCAGAACAAAACAATCCTGTCTGCACCATGTATGTACAAAAGTCACATCAATATTTAAGAATAAAACATACCATTGTCAAAAGAAAAAGAAAATAAGATGGAAAAAAAGTATTAGGGTACAAATTTAATTTGCTGTCAAGAACTTGATTGCATTGTTGGCCCTGGCACAGTGGCATTACCTTGATTCTTGTAAGCCACATATCATGTTTTTGATCTGCCAGAATGTAATTTGTGTGAGATTACAAGTCCAAGCTTCTATATGGATGAAACGCAGTCTTATAATCAGGTTTCTACAAGGCAGGTCAAGGTTCAGCAACGCTATGTGCTCTAAAAATGAGATCTACTGACTGCCTGATATAATGAATGGTCAAGATGTTCCATGATTGCCTTTTTCCTCACCTGATGACTTGCTCAAAATGATGGTTCCACATCCAACAACAAGTGGTTACACATACCAGGCAAATATAAATAAATAAATTTGTAAAGATAAGTATTTTTGTCTCAGCAGAGATTTTTTGTTTTTATTTGTGCTCTTGTGCTATAATTGAGCAAACAGATGGAAGCTGAGTGCCTCTTGTGTTGGACAGATTATAACATCGCTAAAGGCTTTCTCTTAAAATCTCAAGGTGATAATTGCATAAATTGCTTTTGTATTTGAAGCAAAACTTTAGTATTTGGAAATGTGTTTCCCCTCATAATTGAGAGAACATAAGAAAATAATAGAAATAACAAGGAAAAAAGTGGGATATTGGGAAAGCTTGTGAAAAAATAAACAGTGGAACGAAAAAAGAGGAAGCAACAAAAACTGCATGAAGATTCACAGTATTATGTCATACGTGAAGGGGGCAGCAGGAAATAAATAGTAAATCAAAACAGGTTGTTGTTGCCATACTGGGTAAACCAGGACTCAAGACCACACCGAAAGACATGAACCACTCCAGTTTAGATGCAATGATACTTGAAATTAAAGATCCCAGGGATCCTTAACACCGTGCTGTGAGATGGCCACTAAGCCAAACAACCCAATGCCCTTAGGCGCATCCACCATTCCTGCATCAGCTAGAGGACACATGATCACTTCCTCGCAGGCTGTAACTGGGCCTCTCCCAAAACGCCGTGACAAATGTGACATTAGAAATGATGGCAATTGGGAAAGGGTTTCCAGATTGTTACCAACTGGCATAGCCTCCGTCCCTTGGCCCCAGGGACAACGTCTTAAATGTCTGTTTTACATACAATTTATCACCTGTCTTTCACTAAGCAATGGGAAGCCACACTAACTCTGAGATTGTCATTACCCCACCAAAAAAAAATAAAACAATTTTTTTTAACTTTAACACAATCCAGCTAAAAAGTCATTGCTCGCAACAAGTCAGCATACATTTTCTAAAGGTGAAGGACATAAGTAAAATTTTTTAAGATTTTTAAAATGACACAGAAGTGGCACACTCATGCCAAAAATAGGTTCAATTTCATTTTTTATAACAAAAATAGGGTGCAAAGAAAGGAAATGTCTTCATTCCAGACGCTCTTTACCATCTCTACTTTTAGACCATATGCTGTACTATGGTACATGCTGTACTATGGTACATGCTGTACTATGGTACAGCATGTGGGCTCACTTCAAAGGCAATGGGAAACTTCACATTTGATAATCTAAAACCTAAGTGGATGTCACAGAAATGGACATATTTCCAAGATATTTAAATAACTTTGATAGCAAAAAAATGTTTCATAACACCTTTTTTTTAACAGAAATGTGTTTGTTTTAGACAAAGACCAAGAGTGTTTGCAGTAAATAAAAAGTTAAAGGTGGACTTCTGTCTGTGGCTGTGTAAAAATGAACCCCAGACACCACTGGTGGAGCCAACATTTAGCCTCAAACCCTAAAGACAGTGGGCTGTCTTTCTAACCTCTGCAAAATTGTATCTTTAGTTGTCCCAGAAGTCCACTCTGATATACCAGCTAAGAGGGGGCTCTGCAGCAAGTCAATTAATGTATGAATAAACACTGGTTATCATCACTTCAAAACCAACTTGCAAGGTTAAGATTGGTGACGTTCTCAACAAAAATGTCCTTTTGGTTCAGAGCCGTCCTTCTATTTTGAAAATCCGCTTAATACCTTTTGGGGTCATGGGGTTGGTGGAGGCTGTACCGTGTACTGTTGGGTAAAGGCGGGATGCATCCTGGACAAGTCGCCAATCTGTCGCAGGGCCCACAAACATAGCCCTACTTTAGTTAGTTGATATTCTAAAGACAAAGGCACAATAACCCAGACTTCAGTTGTTACTTGTACGTGAGGGCCATAATTCTTACATCTCAAAACATTTATTTTAATTCAACAGAGAAATTCCTTCAACAAACTATTATTTTTTTTAAAATCTCCCCTTGGGAAAAAAAAAATATATATATATTTTTTTTTTTAACTTGTCCTGTCCAAGAGCTGGGCAGACAGATGAGAGCTGAGAGCCTCTTGTGTTGGACATATTTTACTTTAACAAGAGGGGTTATTAATCTTCAGACAAACCAAAGGTATGTCTGAATAAACCCCTTTTGTAATTGAGGCCAAACTTTATTAATTTCAAACATGTTTGAAGATCTTTGGTGTTGGACCGGACGGAAAAGGAAAGAGGGGAAGAAGAGAGAGGGACGTTAGAGAGAGGGGGGGGAAGGAGGGTGATAGTAGGAGGGGAAGGGGGATAAGACCATGAAGCAGCATAAAGCAACTAGTTTACTGGTTGTTAATCACCATTGTAAGGCTCAAATGCAGTACAAAAAGGGCGGAGCCTGTCCACACACACACCCAAGTGTCAAACACACCTGCTAGCTGCAAAAATGTCCCCCTGTCGACATGTACACAAAACAGATAGTGCTCACACGCATACTTATGCCTTAAAACCAACTAGTGTGAAACATTTCAGTCATTCAGTCACGCAAACCGCCAGTGCAAAGGTAAGCCATCATCCGTGCTCAGGTGAGTGCTCATGTTCTTCTAAAATGGATGGTGGAATGTGCAAAGAAGGAGGGAGAGCGCCCAGCCATCCCCACCCCAAGACCCCCACCGCAGCAGCAGCGGCAGCCGGAATCCCCCCAACGCCACACGGAAACCGGCAGGGAACAACCGCCGCCCGGGCGACCAAGCCCGCCACCCAGGCCAATAAACACTGGTTATCATCACTTCAAAACCAACTTGCAAGGTTAAGATTGGTGACGTTCTCAACAAAAATGTCCTTTTGGTTCAGAGCCGTCCTTCTATTTTGAAAATCCGCTTAATACCTTTTGGGGTCATGGGGTTGGTGGAGGCTGTACCGTGTACTGTTGGGTAAAGGCGGGATGCATCCTGGACAAGTCGCCAATCTGTCGCAGGGCCCACAAACATAGCCCTACTTTAGTTAGTTGATATTCTAAAGACAAAGGCACAATAACCCAGACTTCAGTTGTTACTTGTACGTGAGGGCCATAATTCTTACATCTCAAAACATTTATTTTAATTCAACAGAGAAATTCCTTCAACAAACTATTATTTTTTTTAAAATCTCCCCTTGGGAAAAAAAATAAATTATTTTTGAATTGACATTAACTTAATTGAAATATGCAGCAAAATTGTGTACAGGGATGTTCCATTTAATGCTGAATCAATGATGTTAAAAAAAAAAAAACAAAGTCTCACACCAGATTCTACTTGCAAGTGCCTCACAGTTTAAGAGTTTTTCATATTATTGGACAGGACACAGATGTGTTGGATCCAGCGAGGAACATGGGGAAAGTTGACAAATTGCTTTTTATCATGAACAATTCTTCACCCATTCTGCGCAGGACTGTGGACAAGGAACAAAACCCCTTCTGCAAGAGAGTCAATTACTCTGCTGGCAGTTTGTGGTTAAAAAAATACATTTCTTTAACATTCAAACAACTGTAAAGACCTATTTTGTCGAAAGTATGCATGTTTTTACAATTTACGTTACTTCATGGAACTCAAGCTACCAATTTTTATTATGCATGTTCCTAATGTATATTCACTTTACCTTACTTTTATCCCAGGTTATTTCTCATTCTAGTATTTTTAAGTGAATTTGTGCTGCGGTGACCTAGCAATATCCCTTTAAATAAAAAAATGGTTCAAACCATAGAATAAACAGTAAGTTTAGCAGGCAAGATTTCAGAAAACAGAGTGAAAAGTGAAGCAAACAGAACTAAGGTTGTGCCCAAATTCCTTTCCTACTCACTATATTGTGCACTATATAGTGTGTTCGCCATTTTGTAGTGCTGTCCTAATATACAATTCCAAAATCGAGTGCCCTAGAAATTTCCCAAAAGTCTCTGGGAAATACCAGCATGCATCGATGCTCAGTGAATAGGAGAATATAAAGAACAATTTTTTGCCCAAAATATGTACCTGTATTTAAATGTATTTTTTTAAATAAGCGATCAACCTTTTTATATTCAGAAGACAGTGAACTCATAGTGGTGTGCAAAACACTCATATCACAATTGATTGTGTCATATTCCCGTTTAAAAAAAAAAAAAAAAAAAGTTGCATGAGTCGAATTGCTTTTAAGAATTCAGGGCACTACAGTGCTGCACTATATAGTATTTTAGTTGTTAGGGGTCAGGAGAGGAATTCGGACGTGACCTAAAGTAGATGTTAAATGCGTGAACATTTAAAAAAATTGTTGTATGTTTAATTTGATTTCATGCTCTTAAAGGAAATGTGAAACTCATGTTGACAAGTTGTATCATGTCGTAAAGGCAGAAGGCTGTTAGCGAGGTGAGATTATTGCATTAACATGCATGAAGATCAGTATAATCATTAAAACATTGCAGTTCTGCACTGGGCCTGTGAAGGAGCTGATGGTAATTTTATGTGATGATGATGGGATGGATAAAAAAGGCAGCAAGGGAAACATCAAACTGTGTCAGCACTTTTGTCTTTTGCCCAACATGTTAAGAAAGAGTCAGTCATTTACTAAAAAAGGTGAATACTGAACTCACTGAATCAGCTAATTAGTTTCTTGTTTTTGTCATAATCAGAAGCCTGATAAGTGCATGTCACCTGAGCAGTCAAACAATATATGAAATGCTGCTCATTTTGCATTTATGGACGCTCTACTGAATGTGGTTTGCCATGTTGGGTTTAATTACATTAATTGACATGACATGTGTTTAATCAAATTTATTTTAATTAGTTCTGTGTTAATAGTTTGACTTATAATCTTCAGAGATGATTGCGACATGCGAAAAAAAAATTAAATAGAGACTAAAATAAACAAAGGTGGGAAAAATGAGAAGATATTCACATCGCTTGATGGAACCATGTGACTCAGAAGTTGCATGAGTTGCAGAACATGTCTTAATAAATCTTTAGAAGAACTATTTATGGCTGATAAATGTTGACATTTGGAAAAACGCCTAAATCAAGACAATGCATACACTGTCTCTCTAGTCATTCTTCAGACTGTTGGGAAGCTCTTGCCATGTCTGTCAAACTTCATGAAGGCCTGTTGCTGCCAAATTTCCAGTTAAGGATTTGCCAGCTTCGAAATGTTCCACAAGTTCTGCCGTTTAGGAACAACTATGCTTACTTGTCTGATGTGCTGGCTCCTCTCACATCTTTAGCCAACCATAGCCATTTGACAAAATGAGGTCAGTGCTTCTGATAGCAAGGATTGGTGATTGAAGAAATTTAATGTGATATTATTCTATATTATTGCAATGAGATCAATTGCTTCTGCTTTGCTGTGCTTTGTTTCAAGGGGTTCTGGGTGCTAATGCATTTAGCTTTGAAAGCCAATGGTTCATCCTGTCAATGACCGTGACAGGATTCTTGGATTATCCAGGAGAACACCAGTGGATGGCTTGTAAGCTGCGCTTCACGCTGACCTGATGATACCACTGCTAGGCGTCGGCGTCTCTGCTTTCCACCGATGGAACTAGCCTGCTCATTTGGCTTTCCTGCTGTATGTTGTCATTCGAAACGGCTACGTGCTCTAACAAAATCCTGTTTGAAGATCCAACTGAGGCATCTAAATTACACTGACTCTATAGTATATAGCGCTAGTGATTTGCCTAAGCACCTAACCGTATCGTTGGTTTATTACTTCGTAATGGTGATTGTTCCGTAGGTCTGATGATAATTGGGCTTTATGTCATCACTACCAAACGTCTTTAAAATGTATTTCATGCTTTAGTACTACTTTTTGCATCAGTACTGAGTACTAAGTTTTGTCTTTAGTAAATAATTCATATTTTTTTTAAACAAAGTCATTAAATATAGTTACATGTAGTTTTTCATTTATCTCAGTCGCACTACACACAGGGGAGTGAGCATTGAGTTGACATTTCAGTTTTTTAAAAAGTGTTTGTTTTTGTTCTGCATGGATGTATGTGTGTATGATTGTGTGTTTGTATGTTGACCGCTCACAATTTCTCCTCTCTTTAGTTACTTTTCTCATTGTAAACCACCATAATCTGTATGTATACATCTGTATGTAATACATTTAAATATTAAAAGTTAGCTTCCCAAAATTGATCACCTGAGAGCCTGGTTTGCTTGTAATTCAAATATCATCACATTATTAGAAACATGGCTAGCTGAGAGTACAACAGACTTTTCAGTCAAAATAGAACATTTCATTGTGTACAGGACCGATAGAGGTTCCAGGGGTGGGGAAGTCGCTGCACATATGTTGTCAAGTCTAAAGTCCCCATTAATCACTCCTACAGTTAAATTTGAGCTTTTTGAAGGTGTTACTTTGCACAACCTTCACTACACATACATGGTCTATAGTATACTTTCAATACTTATACTCAAGTATACTTGATAAAATAAACTTCAGGTGTACTTTTTGCTAAGAGTTTATTAAAAGCATTACTCATTAATGTCAAAATCAGCAGCCATAAGTCGTTAGGCTTTAATGTGTTTTCTCTGGAAAATGCCCAACTTTCCGACTTTATTCCACAGACACAGATAATACATTTTATAAATGGTTAATAGCCTTTGTTGAAAAATGTACTAACAAGTATGTGCAAGGACTGACGAGCGGCTGGTAAGTGTCCAAGGGAGGGTGAAGGCTTTTCTTTGGGAGGATGAGACAAGCTGGCACATTGTGGATCTGAGCACAAGGGAAGACTAGTCACAGCAGCTCATCGCCAGAGAAGCGTCGACCTGGAACGCTGTTACGCCCCCACACACAGAAAAATAAATCTCACTGAGAGGAGAGGAAAAAGAAGGAGAAGCAAGACAGGCCCAAAAGTTCCATGCTGTAACCCACCTTACATTTGTAAAGCATGTGGTACTTCAATGATAAAATTATAAAACAAATACACACAAGCACTGTATTAATTATTTTTTTTTCTGTTCAAGTGTAAAGCACTGCAGCCCTGTGACATATATCGATGATCTGGAAACCTCACTTATCTTCAACAACATGAACTTCACCTGCTTTTCTTCTGACAGACAGATGTAAGTAAATGACAAGTTTTAGCTTCTAATTTTATATTCACGTGGTGCTAGCAGGAGCAGCAATATAGAACTGTGACTTAAATGCTACAGCTGAATAGTAATGTTTGAATATTAATGCTTAAGGTAGGAAAAGCAGTGCAGGTACACAGAAAGTGGGAGACTTTTGAGAATTGTGTCGTATATGAAGCATTAGAATTCAGAGAAATAGGTGTGAGGATCAGAGGGGAAGCAAGGAACCATTATAAAGCCATTTACCAGACAGCTCCCAGCACAGCAGCCAGGTAATAAATGGGTTCAGAATAAGACTTCCTTTTCTAGGGAGACCTACATTTATTACTTCAAATGAGACAGATGGAAAACAAAAGATTGCCTAAGATTCACCTAGGAATGACTTCATTTCATAGCACGCTGCTGACCTAAAGCATATCAAAGATTCAGCTTGATGCTCTGTCCATGTTTATTTATTTATTTTTCTTTTAGTGGATTCATTGTGTCCCGTACTGTACGTATAAGTGCAAATATGTCAACATATCATTTAAATGGCATCATATACATGTATGTATATTTATATAAATCTCTTTTATTTCTAACTTTTATTTTCCAATCGAGTAATGACTAATCATCATAAGTTTAAAATAATTTTGAATAGATGTATATCACTTTTGCTTTTCTTCTTTGGGATTTTTCTTTTTGTTTTGATTGCGTGAAATAAATCAATTCCAATCCAATTTATGTATTTAAGCCCTAGTAATATAATATAGGAGAACTACACGTGGAGACATGATATTGTTATAATGAATTTTATTTTCTTTATTGTTTGTTAAATATTAACTTCCATGCTATATGGTAAAATGTGGATTTTATTTATATCAAAATAAGGATTCACTCAAATCAGAGTGGGTTGTCCCTTCAAGGTATTGACCAACTAGAACAGAGGTCGGGCACCCATGGCTCGCGAGCCATATCTGGCTCTTTTGATGGCCACAACTGGCTCGCAGACAAATCTTTACCTATAAAAGTTTGATTAGACCAGTCCTTCTCAGGCTCAATGCGATGCCAGTTTGTAACGGCCTGTAACTTGTGAATTGCTGACCCAGAAGATGCGCGCTCCCTTCTTTGAGAAGGAGCCGCGTGTGAGAAAAAAAGGGGAAGGGTAGTGGGCATAGGCAGCAAGGTGAAGCGGTGCACTGATTAGAACACGCTGCCCGTCACATACCACACACTGCAGTGTGTTAGTATTAGTGTACTGACAACGTTTGGCTCTACATACAGTATGCATGTGAGCAGTCTTTCTCACATCTAAAGAACATTAAGACCAACCTACGATCACGTTTAACAGATGAAAGTCTCAACGCCTGCATGAAGCTTAAACTCACCATGAATCAACCAGACAAGACCATCAGCTAAACCACCATGCAGCACCAGAAGTCGCATTAATAGTAAGAAATCATCATTTACTAGCACCAGCATAATGTAGCATTCCTTTCCCAGACTGAGGCACGGAGAATTTAAGGTTCTTTATTCTGGTTACTGTAGCCTATAACAAACGCCGTACAACTTCTTCAGCAACTCCTAAATCTCTCCCACCGAGAGCGCTCCCCCCAACTTTTTATTCCTCCACTCCCACACCAGCCCACCTATTTCCCTATTTCAGCCCATAGCTGAACCCCATTGGTCCAAACTCCCAAACGACAGGCTGAGGGCCAACCAGTATCTCTGCTTGATGGGTTCATTGAACTCCAGAACTTAGAACGCGAGTCAACAGCCACCCAGTCTAATTCAGTTCGCTACAATAACAATGTTATTCTGATAAAAAAGAACCCACAGACCCCTTGTACTTTAAAAGTGTGAAATTACAAAAAATGCACACATTCACTTGTATTTTTAGTTTTAAACGTATTGTATGGCTTTCACGTAATTACATTTAAAAATATGTGGTGGTCATGGCTCTCTCGGCCCAAAAAGGTTCCTGACCCCTGAACTAGAAACTAAACTCTTGATCCAAAGGAGGGACATCAGCAGAAACAGACTGTGCATGTTGGACTTAAACAGGACAAAAGTGATTTTTTGAGCTCATGCAAAATAATGTTAGCGCAGTTGTTTTTAAAATGAGGAATATTTTTGTAAATTGCATGACATGGTCTCTTTAATATTTTCAGACTTCTCTAGAAAAAAATATCAAGGGAGTGAAGTTGATATGCTTTTGATTATTTTTCTAATGTGCGTTTAATGAGATTAATAAGTCAGTCTGTAAAAAGAGATATCATTGGAAACGGATTTCTTTGCCTACGCACATTAGCTTATTAAAACTAAATGTATTGAAACTCATTATTGCATCAGATGTAAACTTAATTAGTAACATAATTAAATGTCAGTTTCATCCTGATAAAGACTTTCTTTTGTCCAAAAGAGCTGAAACCCTTTTTTATAACAGACAAACGAAACAAATAATTTGAAATGTAAGACTGGAGGAGGAATCATGTGTAACTAGTTCTGCCACATGTCAAGCTCAACCCACAATTTGTTGCAATAGGATAATAAGATGCATATAATAAGAACTTTATTCCAAACTTCTTTAGTAAGTTCTGCACTGCACTGCTTTTCAAAATATCTGCCATGGCACACATCAAATATTAAATTAGTGCAACTTCGCAACAGATATTTATTATAGATAATTAAAAAACAACAACAAAAAAGCATCTAATAATCTCAGAAAATTCCTATATTAAACTTGTAGGCCATGCATTCAAAAACTTTTTTTACCTACTAGCAAGCTTAAATATTACCCTTCTAAGATGAGATTTGTGTCGGGAATAAAGCCATAGTCTTTGAAACACTCACCATGGATTTCCATCTTTTTCTTGGACCAAAGCTGTTGTAATATTTTCCACCATATCTTAGTGGGAAATTCATCTGTTGGTGATGTGGAGGTGTTTGCGCACTCATCTTGCTGCCTCATTCCACTGTCAGCTTGAAAGTCTGCAGCAACCAGAGGCTTCATTTTAATTTCCTTCATTTCCATTTCAATCTCTCACTCAACCTTAGCGTTCCTCTTTGTCTGAGTTATCCAGACATGGAGGCATGATGCATGCTTCTGGCATTCAAAATGAGGTGAGAGAGAAGCGACAACTGAGATTCACATATAAATAAAGCATGTACATAATATCCACTTAGCAGATGCTTTTATCCAAAGCGACTTACAAGCGAGGAACACAATTTGAGTTTCAGGATCTTGTCAAGGAAACTGGGTAATTCGGAGACTTAAATCAGCAACTTCCCAACTGAAAGAGAAACAGTTTGTCTGCTGACTAACAGCTGGCCCAGGCAGGCACCTGCTCTGAAACTGATGCATGAGGCCTCAGCTTTGTAAGTTTGCTATGGCCGACAGTGGAGATAACCTTATGAATCTACTTGATGGGGAAGGAAAGTGATTTAGGGGTTAGCTGTGACCTGAAAACAGCGCCTTTTGGGAGCCAAACAGTCTCTCAGGTGTGAAGGGACAGGATTTGCAAATCAAGTCATGTACCACAGAGTTGACAGCTATTTGGAAAAAAAAGAGCAAAGTTACAGAATCATTTTGTAAACTTCAAATCAGTCTAAGGGAAAATGTAAACAGAAATGTGAAAGTTTCCACAGAAGCACCAATGTCTTTATTTTTATATTAGGATTTCAGCATTGGATGTTTTTGTGGAATATTTTGAACCCATCTAACACCCTGTTGAAGACATCACAGACTCCCTGAGCCCGCCTTTTTTGAAGCCTGTATTTGAGAAAATTACAGAGGAACACAAGATGGTATTTTTCGATTTTGCTTATCTGTTATTATCTCAGTAAAATTTTGTACCATGACTCCACCCATCTCCTTCTGAGTTTCCTTTGCCTAAATCAGGATCACATGTGAATGGTTTCAAAGCTGCTTATTTTAAAAACCAAATTCTTGCCAGAAGATAATTAATTGAAGTCATAATTTTTTTTGTGTCCTAGTGACTTCCTGAAGTCAAAATAAAATGGGTTGAGACACAATAAAATACAATACAATGATGGAACAGGATGACAATCAACATAGCAAAGTTGTTTTATTTCCAATATGACAACTATTTAAAAAATACATTGGACAAAAGACCACAACAAGATATCAGTGTTAACACATTTCATACCAACCTTCAGGTGTGTGGTTAACTATATTAATGTGAGATTCAGCCAGTGTATCTTTCGAAACCTTATCAAACTGCAGTTGTGGGCTAAATTTCAGTGAGTGATCACACACGTCAAAATAATAATGTAGCACATTTGTTTTCTGTTCAATATGGGAACGCATTCAATCCGTTGCATTGATTGCTGAGCAGGTCACATTACAAGTGTGAACTTGATGTGATGGGGTCACTTCAAATGTGTGCTCAACTTCACTCCTATGTTTAAAAAGATGATAAAGTAAGACATAAAACTAGTGTCTGTTCTTTGAAAGACATGGCCAGTCGGCCAAGTACATTTGGTCGCTGTTGGGAATTTTATTTCATTGGGCTGCAATCAATGCAATTAAATACAAATGAGAAAATACAATCAATAGAGATCACTTACACTGTGGTGACAAAAGACTCAACAGGGGACAGTACAGACCTTAATCTTAATTAGTAAGAGTATTGATGCCGCAGCACAAAGGACAGCCCATTGCAGGATGCATTCTGCCTAAATGAAGGTACAGATAAGGAGTTTTTCATAGCTTTTCAGACTGAATTATGAAGAAACAAAGACAGAAATAAGCTGCAGTCATTAGTAACCAACTGGCATTTTATTGTTAGACACACATGAATTTCTATAACAATGAGCACAATAATATGGATTGAGTTTAGCCTTTACCCTTTATTGGTTTATAAATGTTTTAGTGGTGGTGAGCCCTCCTTTAAGAAAAAAGAAGAAGAAGAACATTCACCTCCTAGGGCCTTAAGGTCCTCAGGTGCAGGTCTGCTTACTGTTCCGAGAGGCAGAGTCAAAACCTATGGTGACGCCTCATTCAAGAACCGTTGGCCTCGTCTATGCAACAGGCTCCCTGAGGATCTAAGGGGTTCATCTACTATGTCAATTTTTTTAAAACAGTCTTCAACTAACCTGGTTATTCCTCCATTTAATAGAAATATTGTTCCAGCTTAACATTTTTAGATTGTATACATTCATTTTAAGTATTAATTCATGTTTTCAAAATAGCTTTATGCTTTCATTTTGCATTTATTTGCTATATTTACTGCACAAGTCAGTTTGAAACATCATGCTTTGTGTTCTCTTCAGATGTGTCTTTAAATGTATTTGATTTCAAACTGTTCCCATCAGAGCAGTTAAACTGAAGTATGGCTGGGAATTATTTATTGTGCTCTGCATTTAAGTTTTACTCTGTCTACTCCCCAAAGACCAAACTGATCTTTGTGACTGAACAATTTAGCATTTTTATGTGAAATTGTCATTTTTAATTTATTTATTTGTTGCTTTGGTTTTCAGTTTGTTGTTTGATGGTTTGGTTTTGCAACAATCAGATATCCAATATTTGTTTTTGGACAAAATAAAAAATACACAATGCAGATTACTCTACAAAAAATGATTGAACTTTTGCATTTTGCAAAAAGAAATGTCTAACACAGTAGAAAAACCTTTACAATGACCATGTTATCTCTGAACACGTTTCAGGTCATTAAAGATCTGTCCTCGGAAGGGGAAGTACAGAGGTTCATCACCAAAAAAATAAAAAAAACAATCTCACATTGAAAAAGGAGGTTTGAACATCTCTGTCAAGCGTACTCTTTTCTCTTTAAATATATTTCCTTTTTGTTTTGACACAGTTTTATTCTTGACACAGCTATTTTTGTCTGCAGGAGCCGTGAAAAGCCGAGCGCAAATGAACAACTATGAAAGTCTTCCAAAACAGACTGGGAGAAAAAATATTGAAGATTGTCATGGTTTCCAGATTTGAACACTCCTGCATCTTTCTTGAGTCATCTCACTTTTATTTTCTAGTTTTATCCAAATAGAAGCAAAACCCAAAGTCAATCACATAATGAAATAAATCTTAATCAAAAAGGTAATACAAATTTATTGTAGATCTAAAAAGAGGCTGACTGACTAGATGGTAAAGATATAATGCAAAATCTAAAAATCATAAACGTTTAATTAGAAGCATGGCTTATTTTGAACAATCAAGGAAACAAGAAAGTACCAATCCTGCCATTCATTTCATTTTTGAATAGCATTTTTAATTTGTTTTAGAACATCTGCCGTCAATCAAGCAAAACATGACAGAAACATACTAAAATGTTCCTTCCATCTTTGAGGCTCTACCATTCCTTACAAAAAACAAGTTTTGTCATTAAAAGTTACCTTTATATGCATCATAGAAACTAAACTAATTAATTAGTTTGTGTTCCTTTTAATATTTTTAGTAATTAGTAGTTTTCCCAGTATAGTATTTATGTGGAATAGTTGTATTAGTTATATTCTTCATTTTTTGTGTGTGAGAGAATTGGCTGAATCCTCCTCATATCAGAAAACTTGATATACTCATTCTAGTAACACACAAGTCTGATAAAGACTCAGACTCTGTACTGCAAACTGAGGTGAGTGCGTTCATCTGTCTATCCCAGCAAGGAACCAGAGAATTAGGGACCCCCCTCACAGCCGCATCACCCCATTATAATCAGAATTCCTGCAAGGGGTCCTGATTTTATTCTTATTGCAGTGTGTTGGAGTCACTAAAGTAATCAGTTCAAATAGTAAAGACCCAACTTCAAAGGCTGGAATTCAACACACTTCAACAAGAGAAGAGCACTCTGTTAATGTATAATAGTGTCAATGTTATTTTAAAATGAATAGCTAACTCTCAATATAGGAATGTATTAAAAAATAATGGACAAATTCAAATTACTTAAATTTAAGAAAGAAAAAAACCTCTTACATTTTCAGGTCATGGAGTTGGGTGTTACTGAATGTCTGATTGGCTGGGTAGCTCGGTTGGTAAGGTGAGAGGCTACCATGCAGGAATCCAGGGTTTAATTCCCGGACGGGAATAAACAATGGTACTGGGTCAATTACCATATCAATGGCGAGCAATTAACATCACCCAGTGAGGTCCTCAGCGCACCTTAACTGCCTCCCCCAGGGGATGGGTCAAATGCAGAGAAGAATTTCCCCATTGTGGGATAAATAAAGTATCAATCGTTTTATTATTATTTTTTTTCTAAATGTCTGATCTTTTGATTTATTTTGTTCCTAGTGGTCTTTAAATTATGATGATGTCATTTTTAGCTAAATAAACAAATAAACAGTGTTGTTTTGTAGGACATAGTTACTGCAGAGCAGCAGTAGTACATTAAAAATTCACCTCTTGTGGACAGGATTGTTGGTGTGGAGTAAGTCTGCTCTAGTTGTTGGTATACTGATAGTAAATTGCAATTATACTTATTGCATTTTCAGTGTCATCAGAACATAATTTCCGTTTTGATTCAGCAATTTCTGCTGGTAAAACTCTTCTTATGCATTCATGAAGTGATTTGCAGTGTTTCATATCTCAGTCCTGTGATAGTTCATGCACTCTCAGTGCTTTGAACAAGCTTTTACTAAAGATGGGGGTGATCTTCAGACCCCCTGGAGAAGTTTTCTTGGCTGAAAACACGTGTAAGACTGCTGTGACAGAAATGTGTTCTCATGTTGGAGTGCTGCTTTTCTGGGTCTGAGTAATTGTACCATGCAAGGACTCACAGACAGTCACTAATAGATCTGCCAACTGTATCCTCCTGAGCAATGTCAACAAAGAACATGCTGAAGTGTGCCATAAGATAGATTACACTTCTGCCTTTGCCAGAAGAATAACGCTGAACTGCCAGTTGGACAACAATTCTGACAACAGGAAGCCTTGAAATTTGTGCTTGAAACAAACCAGCATCACCTTTGTAGTCTGTGCCAGCACAATTAGATCTAAAGCTTCAAATAAATTTGTTTTACTAAAAGTTTTTTTCTGTTCTGTCAAGTAATCCAAGATAATTTATCTCTGATAATATTTCTGTGTAAGCTCAACGTAGAGTAATACATTTCTGTGCAATAAAATCATTTTAGGAACATAAAAGATGTTTTGTCATTGACATCAGGTAATCAGGTCTATTTTCAGCCTGGTTGGCGTCAAATACACCATAGCATGTATCACTAAAGACAGGGCAATGAAACAGAATAAGATGGGTTTTTTGCTGAATGATGAAGCACAATTTGCTGAGTATGGGTGGTTAAAGGACCCTCCCCAAGAGGAGAAATACTGGACAGCACAGTGTGATATTTTGCTGTAGCATGAGCTGCTTTGGACAAAATGACTCCTCAAAGATTGAACATAACTCTAAGACATGGCCAAAACAAAAACTTCTATCTTAAACTTAAGGATAGACGAAATAGATTAAACCCCCTGGGTAATTTTAATTTAAACAGATTTTATTTTCTTTACAAACAAGCCTTGCAAAGAGTGTTTTTCTATGCAAAACAATCATTTACAAGTATTATAAAAACACAAAACCAAAAATCCCCTAAAGACAACTTTGACAACTTGCTTCTGAAAGCCTCTATATTTTCTCCTGGGGCAGTCTCGTCTACTAGCCCAGTGGTCCCCAACCTTTTGTCACCGCGGACCTGTACAACGCAAGACACGTTTACCGTGGACCGGTGGTGGAATTTTCTCTTTAGTAATAATAATAACAATAATAATAATGAACGTAAATCCACTGTGTAATCATGTGCAACTTTATTAGCGGTGTCCTCGTAATGTCACACCAACAACAGAACATCACATGAGCAACATCGTTTCTACCACGACACACTCTGGTTGCTATAGTAAGTGTGACGGATGTAACAGAGAGAATCCGGTCACTTTTCAAAATAAAACGTTTTTTTCGAAAAAACAAAACAAAAAAAACAATAAAAATCGAAATTATTTTTTCTTTCTGTGCGTCCCGGTGCCAAAATTTCAACTGTGCGGCCCGCTGCCAAGTGTCCCGGCCGCAGCCCGGTGGATGCGGACCACTGTACTAGCCCAACTATTTTGTTTGACATGCTCTGCTTTTATATCAGAATAACCCCAATCTATGTTTTCTGTTAACTTTATTCCTCCTTGCACTATTGTCCCATTTCAGGGTTATTTCTTGACAGACTATCAAATTGTACCAGCATTATTTGTGTCTTAAATGCATAAAGATAAGCTCTTTATACTGTAAATGGTGCAAAATTGATTATATACACACACAAGGATATCATTTATAAAAGTTTATTCTGATTTAATAAGACAGAAATAACATTAGATTCAAAGTTTAAAATACACGCGGTCCCCAAGAGTTTAAAGTCCTATCTTTTAAGTATTAGCCACTAAAATAAAAAACAAACAAACAAAAAAACTCAGGAGGGAAATTTACAACACAGTGATAAAACTCTGTTTGCTTTTGACTCAAGTTTCAACTTTTGCTGCTTTTGCTCAGCAGTTGCAATTTCCCGATTACTCAGCATTGTTACTTTGAACCCTTTGGCATAAAAAGAACACCAAGGTTGACTAAGGCTAAAATTACAAGAGTTATTGGTGCTAAACGCAGAATAGGGGTTATTATCAACAGCAAAAAAAAACAGCTTTATGTTGGGCTTGAAAATATTTTGTAAAATTGCCAGTGCTGCAAACCACATAGACGTTTAGCAGATTATTTTATTCAAAACAACTCACAAGAGATGAGGACAGTTGGACGTAAGATGCAGTAAAATTTGCATTTCAGCTGCAAGACAGGTAAGAAGGTAGGAATAATTTTGACATAAAGCAGCGAGTGTGATATTTTTGATGATTACTTAAACATTGGGAGTGAGGTGCTTTTGTTTATGAGGACTAGTTCATTCCACCATTACAGAGCTAAATTGTTTGGCGCTGCTGTTTTTTCCATGTTGTTTATAATGTGGCACCATACAAAAAAAAGCTGTGTATAAGTTTTATCTATAGAAAACCTCCTAGATACCCCTTACCTTTATAGCTTAGCACAACGTAGTGGATTTTGTGAACAATTTTTTGAATAGGGGTTATTTTTTTACATGTAATTGTTATCTTTTCTTGGGTTTAGTGTGCCAGTTTGATTTAGCAACGTTTCTATCAAGTCTATCACCTTCTTTCTCTCTCGGCTTTTCCCATCAGGGGTCGCCACAGCGAACAAGTCGCATGGTAAACTTGGCAATGTTTTACGCCAGATGCCCTTCCTGACGCAACCTTCTCAAAGCAACCGGGCTTGGGACCGGCACAGAGGTAGAGAAGGGAACAGGGAACAGCCCGGATTTGAACCCTGGTTTCATGGACGGAAGGCGCCGCAAACCAGCACAAGCTAAACCAGCTCCTGGTCTGTCAAGTCTATCACCATGTAATAAAAAAATGTTGTTAAGCTGAGGTTATATTCCTCCGTCATATTGGGGGAAACTATATAAATAAGGATAACCAACAGTATGAAACTGAATGTGCTGTATCCAAGGAAACCAAAAAAATCCCTGCAGTGTCATTAAAATCAAAGCTTAATTGTTTATCGTTTACCCAGTCCAGAAAATAGTCAGATGCAGTCCAATTAACAGTTCTAACAGACCAGTAACTTCTAAATACATTGTTAGAGAAATATTTTTGGATGTCCATCACAGTGGAAATTATTCTCTCCTCCTTTCTCCAGAAAAAGTATAGCAGCATCTGCCAGATTCAGTGACTCAGACTATATGCACTGAGTCACATACGTACTGGTACAATTTATTTCCTATCCCAAAAAATAACAAAACTAGAAATATTTTTAGAGTCCCACATTTTGTATACATAAAGAATCTAAACAAAAAAAAGGTGCTTAATTTTGTTTCTGTGCCTGTCAATGGCTTTGCAGCAGCTGTTTTTGCTGTTGCCTATACTAACGTGTCTTTTTTTGTCTCTTTGCAGCTGTTCGATGATTGGTCCTCATCTGCTTTCTGGTATCTCACCGCTTCAGTGATGACAGTTACTTATTTCTTGGGCCCTGTTATAAAGGGATATACATTAGCTTGTCTGCTTCCTGTTCTCTCTTTGCTGCTGTTACTATCTACACATTTTACATCTTAATTTACAGTTTTTGTGTTTGTCTCTCTAGACTTTTCAGAGCCTGACCGGTCATGGCCAGTTTGGTTCTGCTAGAAATTTCTACCTAAATCTCCCATTAAAAGGGTTTTTCTTTTCTTTTCATTGTCCTTGGACTAAATTGGATTATATTTCTTGCCTTTTGTGTAGCGCTGTGAGACAGCCTTGGTTGTGAACTGATGCTTTAAAAATAAAGTGTATTGAACTGAAGTAGATATGCACAAGAGACCAATTGTTCTGTTAGGATTTAAACATGTTTTGGAAAATCAGTTTTCTCTGATTAGCAAAGGTGGTTTAGTAAAGTTTTACGCCAGATAGCCTTCCTGACTCCACCCTTTATTTTAATCTGGGCTGGGGACCGGCAGAGGGAAATGTAAAAATTTGCTATTACAGGTTGTTTTACTGTTTTTTTTTTATATAAATATAACACTTTGGTGTTGTTTGAACCTCTTTCCAGGACGCAAATTGTTAAAAAAACTACTCCAATATAAAATGGGATTTACAGTTTTTGTTTCACCAGTAACATTTGGTTGGGGGTGGCATGGGGTTTAAGCTAGTAGGAGAGCGTGCAAAAAAATGACAAACTGTCCCTCACACAACTGCAGAAACCATATCCTAGAAAACTGCACAAGTGTTTTGATTTTGACAAAACATGGCACAATAATAGTTTAAAGACCACTGGGAATGCTTTACATTGCCACTGCGCCCCTTAAAACAACCCTGTTTTATACAAAGCTTCCACACCAGGCAAATATTTGTCTTTTTATAATTTACATTTTCTTCATTAGAAAGGCGGTAAGACATTGATATATTGAAAGCTGCCTGTCTTCACTGTGCTGGCAACCTCAGACATATATTTGCAGACTGTCAGTCTATCATGGATCTCATAAAGCCCCTGCATAAATCATTTAATTTAAAAACATATTTTTATTAAATTATATACGGCAACACAGAAAAACTCAGTGTTATTGCATACTCAGATATTATTAACTTACCTTAATAATATACTATGAGGGTCCAACTGTTGTTTCCATGTTTAAATGAATTGACAGATACAGAACAGCCTAGGTTTGCTAAAAAAATAAATACATGTATTTAAATGTCAATTCCTACTTTGTAAAAAAAAATAAAAAAAAATAATAAGAAATACTAAGGTCTAGGCCCGTAGAAAACAGTTGCCCTTTGGTATATCTACTTAGTGGAAAGCATTCAAATAAAATCAAAACTATCTAGACAAGAGGATATTTTGCATTAATTAACTGCACTTCTTTAAGAAAAATCAATAAATGCATTAAATAAGCTTTTTGTCTAAAGTACAGCAACTCCAATATCAATAAAATTACCAAAGCATAACTTTACTGAAGAGCTTACAAAACTTAGTTTGCTAAAACTGATGTTGACCATTAAAAAAGAACCAGAAAAGAAATGGAAAACCCTCAGACAACATTGACCAGGCAGGTCCATGCTGTTTGCATAACATGCAAACAGCATGGACCTGCCTCAAGATACATTAAGTCAGAATGAAAGAGAACGGTTACATAAAAAAACAATGTTATTTGACAGAAATATTGGCAATTAAGATAGGTCACAATAACAGGTCGTGGCTTCCCATGGATCAGAGATCTCTGTTGCTGTGCAACAGTAACGATGGACGCACAGCAACGATTTATAACAGGCTTTAGCCAGTCTAAGCTAACTATTTCTTTTTATCCACCCACAGTTTTCCCCTCTGTCCAAGTGACAAACTGTCCATTGTGTTAGAGGAGATCCATTTAGTAGGATGGAACCAATTTTAGAGACAAAAAAGCAAAAGCAAAAACCAAGCTTCAGTTTGTAAGATGAAGAGCAGCATAAAACCTTCTTGTGAACTGAGCTACCGCTAATAAGATGGTAACATTACCCAGGACATCATCTCTCTTTGTTCTAAATTCTGTGAAACACTGCTCCGTTCAAAGCTTTGACCAGCTAGTGGTAATGCAGACTTTATTAGGGAACCCAAAGAAATCTTCTGATTTTTTTAAAAAACTTTTAACTCTGATTTGACTTATTTTCTTTGGTTTACTATCCGGTTGAGATAAGCATTTTAATGCATTAAAGTTGCTTGGATTTTACATTAGCATTAAAGACCCACTCAAAAGAAATTAGTGTTCTTGGTGTTTTTAACATGTTCTTTTGGCATTTTTCTCAGAGTGGAGGACATATAGTGAGAAAATTAAGCTCAAAGTTGCAATTCTGTGTATTTCTTTATTGAAATTGTCGTAAATCAGAGGCAGACAAAAGAATCCCCTTAGAAAAAGAGCTTATTTGTTACAAGGAAAATATATGCTGGGTGGGCTGCAAGCTCCCGCTCTGCTCCATTGTGATGCATCCGCTTGCAGACGAATAGATCCTTGTATGTCTTTATTTCCTTTGTCCGAGCTGGCATCTGGCTCAAAACTGTATGGCTGGATAGCTCTGATATTGCTCGCCATTTTGGTTGCACCGCTAATGTTATGGTTGGGCGTGTAAAGGGCTGTAAGCTTGCGAGAGAGTGTGTAAACAGAGAGCTATAGGAACACGGGGGGGGGGGGGGGAACTGCTCCACGCCTATGGTCCCACCCACAATTCAGAAGTGAAATTCCAATAAACTACTGCTACTCTGCAGAAACTATGTCCTAGAAAACGACACAGGATTTTTTTTTAACTTGGCCTGTCCAACAGCTGAACAAACAGATGAGAGCTGAAAGTGTATATTTGAGTAAACCTCTTTTGTAATTTATACTAAACTTTATTCATATTAATTATATTTATAGTAGTTTTTTGTTGGATGGATGGAAAAGAACAGGAGGGAAGAAGAGAGGGGGATGTTAGAAGGGGGGGGATTATAGAACGGGAGTAAAATCATAAAGCATCACAAGGCAACACGTTGCCGAATGCCTGTAATCACTTCTTTCAAGTTTAGATGCATAACAAATCTGAAAAGGGCAGGGCCTGTCCACACACACACTCAAATGTTACAAACATACCTTTAGGCTCCAATGTTCATATACACACAAGTAAACATGGACATAATAGAACTAATGTTCACATTAGGCTTAAAATACCATAATCATAATTAAAGGACCATTGGGGATGCTTTTAAATTAGATCAAAAGATGCAAAACAGACCTAAAATGAATACTTTAAACCAGTGTTTTTCAACCAGTGTGCCGCAGCACACTAGTGTGCTGTGGGAGATGGTCAGGTGTGCCGTGGGAAATTACCCATTCAATGATCTAAAAAAATTTTACTCCAAGATATGAGCTCTTTGTTCATCCAAACAGACCCTGATAAAACACTGAGTAGTTAGGAATATGAAAGATCGTATAATACTTTTTGTTTGATTCCATTAAAGACACTTTGATAAGAATGACAGTACAACGATTTAGCCGCAGCTTCAGCTCTGTTTTCGGAAAAGTCCCGCCCCTTTAACTGTCTCCACCAATCATTCTTGGAGGCTTAATCACACGTCATCAGTCTGACCAATCAGAAGTGGTTAAAGTCTTCACTTCCTTGTTCCGATCTAGGTCGTAAAGTCTCTCAGTTCCAACAAAATACCAGCTAAACTCTTCAGCGGTGTAGTTTTCCACAGAATCCGGTGTCAGACTGTGGAACAAGTGAACAAAACAATGAAGCTCAGAGATGCTAGTCTGTTTGCCATTTGCGGCCGTTTTCTTACTACATCTCCCATCATGCATAGGGTTAAACTGACAATGTCTCAGCGTAAAATGAGCCTTTCCTGTTAAAAATCTTGAAACAACAATGAACCCACATCAGTTTTTAAATCTTCTTGATGAAATCAGAGGTCGAGACTTTAGTTCTCCTTCAAGGTTTTTGTTTATTAACAGCCAAACATCCCAAAGTTTGGTTTTTAGTCATCTATCTAACTGAAACACTTCTAATAATGTCTGGATTTCTTTATGTGTTAAATTTAAGAAGTCATAACAACATTTGAGAAACAGGATTAAGTTGAAGTGGCCAACAAACACAATTAAACTAAATTGAAACAATTTAATTATCTAAAAAGAAATAAAAAAAACTTTTTGTTAAAGTTTTCAAAGACTTCATCTTTGATTAAGACAAGAGAAAAACTAATAACACTTCAACATGTTTACTTTTTGTGTAGCTACAGAAAACATAAATATAATGTTAGTTGTTTTGTGTAAATTTTATCAAACATATTGTGATCTTATGATTGTTCAAAAAAATTACAGTTGCCTTTGCACTGAACTAACATTGAAATAAATATAAAATAAATAAATAAATTATTATTTAGAAAGAACATATTTGTTTTTTTGTGATGTTACATACATTTGCATGTTAATAAACTGAAGGTAAAAAAACAACTACCAGGGTGAAATTTCAAATAATTTAGTTGAAAATTATTACTGAAAACTAACTGAACTTTTTTTTAAATATCTTTTAGAAAAAACAGCTAGAACCTCCAGCTTTTTCTACCACAATTATCACACAAATCCACGCAAGATTGCAGAGGGACTGTACATCAATATAGACTACGAGTTTCTCCTTTTTTCCATTTTCGGATGCTGGTGTGCCGCAGCATTTTTGTCAAGGATAAAGAGTGCCTTACCTCAAAAAAGGTTGAAAAACACTGCTTTAAACACACAGAACTGTGATACAATTATTTTTACAAACATGACATGTGGCATTTTCTTATTTTTCTAGAAGATTAAGGGCTTTAAAAAAATTTAAAGTAAAAATCAGCTCTGGAAAAAATCTAGCATCATCTTGATCTTAGCTTTATTTAAATAAATAAAAGCGGTTTCAATTTAAGCAAATCCTGTCAATGAGAAACAATTATATTGTCTTTCACATCCAAAAAACACATTTCTTGATATTTTTCAGAAGTCATTGTGTACTCAACCTTAGGGCTTGCTTTAATTATCACAATGTTTGGAAAAGCTCGGATAAAATTGTATGATTTGTAAACATAGATTAATCTTAAAACATGTTTTTTAAACCTGCAAAAATCGTTTTAATGCTGATTAATAAATAGGGGTAAAACAAAAAAGGGTGTTTTCTTTGCAAATTAAAAAAAAAAAAACATAGGCAGCAATATCTGAATGTGTGCTGTGGTTCAATGGCAAAGTTCACCATCTAATTAAAATCCTGTTATTAGCACTTCCAATGTGAATGTTTAGAAAGTGTTATGCTCATTTCCATTTGACATTTGCCTTCATTACCTGCCATGAACAAGATGAAATATGTTATTACAGAACATTTATCACAGTACGTGGTAGTGAAATGGATGTCTTTAAGTACTTAACAGTGAAGGAAGTAAGTATGCACATTTATTTATTCGTTTTATATAATTTACCTAAAGAAATGGTTCTCTTGGCCATGTTTGATCAGCAGTTTTTTCAGGATACATACAGTATGTATTCCTTGGTGCAAATTTAAACCCATGACAGTTCCCATGTGTACGTGCTGTTGCTCCTCATACAAGAAGCCCACTCCAGTTGACTGTTGATTAGTGCAAACCAAAAGAGAGCTTAGGCTGTCTCAATGGAACTGCCCAGCTAATGGCCAATACTTTTGAGTAGAGACGAGCCCAGCTGGCAACAAATCAGCCCATCTGCCTGGCAGCTCACAGAGACCAGCTTATAGCAGACTGCTTGAACGCCTTGAGCACAGTGTAAGTGACAAAAAAAAAAAAAAAAAAACATTAAAATTGCTTCTTGAATGTTGTCATTCTGTAATGTTATGGTTTTATTTAGAGGAAAACTATGCAAGACTAGAGTGAGATGTAGTGAAATTTCAGTATACTGGGAAAAAAAATACAAAGATCCCTTCTTAGCAGAGCTGTCCAAATGTTGAAAGGCAAATTTCACGTAAACCTTTACCAGATGGTAACAGTTAAATTCTTGCATTTCTAAACCCTAACGTAACATATATAGTAGAAAAACTTGTTCTTCGGCCCAAATGGAACTTCACAGATATGGGCTGTCTGTGGGCGAAAAATGGGCCGACCTTTACCAGCCATTGCAGACTGCTCAGTGAGCCTGTTATGCTCATGCAATTTTTTCTACGGACATGCTGCAGCACAAACAACTCAACCATTAAATCCCATGTAGGGCAAGAAAGGGTGAAGTAAGTGAGATGCAGGCATACAGATTTTTCATTTTTTTAACCTCCCCATAACCCATTAGTGCTGTTTAAGTGATAATTGCACGTCCTTTGCATGCTCCTTGATGGGGGCCTGACTGTTAGAAATGAGGAAATCAGACAGTCAGAGTACATTTTATATGGCAGTCCTACAGACACTTGCCCATCACATGCACACCCTGTGTGTGCAGCATTTGCGGGCGGTCAGTAAGGAGCCTGTACACACAGACCTTACTAACCTACAACAGCATCACCTAAATAACTTAAGTGTGGCCACATTACCAGGTCTTGCCTAGCAAAAGGCAATACCTTTATTCTGAGATCCTGCTCAAAGTTTGTTGTGTTGCAGTGTCATGACAACTCGTTTTCTTGTAAGTTCTGCTAGTGACTATAACTATCTAGTCTTGGGTTTATCAGGGTTAAGGTTAACTCTGGTGTTTTGATTTTGGTATTTATCTATGGCTTTAAAAACAAAAATCCAGGAACTTGGTTTGGTTGGATAATTTTAAGCTCCATTATCCCTACAAATACTTCACAACACGTTTACCACATGAACAACATATGTTCCATCTTTATGACACCCCTTAAGGTGACTGCAAGAGCCTCACGGCAACTGATAGAATCACAGAATCACCTGCGCTTCCCTAAAGATGCAGCTGCTCCTGTCTGTGATCCAATACAATCCTGGACAACCCAATAACCTGCAGAACCCATACGGGCCAACTGTAGGAGTCGCCACACCAAATCGTTCGCCTTCATTTAACCCTTTACTCAGCATCCTTCTCACTCACACCATACCATCTTAATATCCTTCTTCACTAAATATCTAAAGATCATTTTTGGTTCTTTTTTAGGCCTCTTTTCTAGTAGCTCCAACCTCAATCTGGTAATTCACTCCAAAGCATCTAACTTGAGCTTTCCCCCTGATGCATTCATTCCTGATCCCATCCATTCCCATCACTCCAAAAGAGAAGCTCAACATCTTCATCTCTACCTCTAGCTCTGCCTCCTGTCTCATTTTCAGAGTCACTGTCTCCAACATCACGGCTTCTCTCACCATGCACAGTCGTCTTTCCTTTCAATCTTGCTGACATTCTTTTCTCACACATCGTACTTGAAACCTTCCTCCACCTGCTCCAACCTGCTTGTACGCGTCTCCCCAACTTGTTCCCACATTCTCCAGTGCTCTGGACTGTTGAATAAAACTTCTAAATCCAAAATATAAGAGAAAGAAAGTTTCATAGGAAAGAAACAGCACTTCAGCCTTCACACCACTGTATGCACATCCCTTTTAAAATCCCTCTGTGGCAGCAACACCTTCAGCTAGTTTAAATTCAGCTCTCTGTAATAACACAAATTGCTGCAGGTGTGGAAAACATTTTCACAGCTTCTGATACTTTCTTGGCATTTTTTCAGCCAAAGTAGGGTGTGCTTTTTCTTCTGTTTATTGTTGCTTTTTTTCTGACACATGCTCTAACATGCATGCAGTTTATTCTTTCTTGCAGTAGGAAAATAAATTATTCTAAAAAAAATGCCTATTTCTATCAATGCATTTCAACAGTTTCCCTCAAAATAAATATTTTATTCTGGTCTCATGTATTTGGAATACTCAAACATTAGATACATATTTTTCCTCAGTTATGATTCTTGAAGGTTTTACTTTGTTTAATGTTGGCTTGAAGCTTCTTAGAGTATCAGATGTAGTATATATGCGTTTAGGTTGGACCTGATAAAACTTCAAACACATCGTTGGCTCAGTAGTGGTGACACTGACTTTGATGGGAAAGCTGTTTCAGAATAAATGCAAAATTTACACATGATTTTCATTTTTGTTGACATGGTTCTTTCAAAACTCAGGCATATTTATTAAATGTCTTACAAAAACCTTGTGAGCAGAATCCTTATATCAGAGTTAAGGACTGGACGTACTTTTCCTCAAGTAACAAGGTTAGAAAAGCAATGGGACATTGTGAATAAATAAAAAAGGAAGCATACGGTATTAATGTCCATTTGCAAGTCTAAATACCTTTTACATCCACCTATTTACCAATAAAGGGATCTTTTTTTTATTTGGTCAAAGTATTCTGGTAAAAAAAAAAATCACAAAAAAATCTAAAATGCTACAAAGTGAAGGACTAAAAAACTCAATTTTTCTGCAAATATAGAATTTATAATATTTTGCAAAATATTCCAAGTTATGTTGTGCATTGCAACTGTAGAAAGCCATTTTCTATTGTTGCTATTGTCTTTTTCTCAGTGAAATGGCACACCCTCTGCAGTACATTCCTGATAGAAAATAGAGAAAAGGGGCAGAAAGTTTGCTATTTGTGACCTTAAATTGAGGAGGAGTTAGACCTGTATGAAGTGGTAAATACCTTATCCTTTTCTGCAAAGCCAGATTATACCTTTTGAGACAGAGAAGATATGTTTTCCTGCTTTTATGGACAAAGTGAATGCAGAGAAAATTGCAAAGTCTCCGTTCTTAGATTTGCAGATGCTGCTTATGTGCAACAATCCCATGTGTGCATAGTCATAATAGTGGCATAAACTGTGACTGCGCTTGTCTTTGGGGAAGAGCTGAGAGTATGTGTGCTTTATAAAGTCTTCGGCCTGTTGGTGGGCAGTACCGTGGTCAGAACTCCCACGTGCCTGGTGGTGCATTCATTATTTACACCTAATCTTTAATTACTACTCTTTGCGCCCCCGGACAAAAAAGATAGAGGACGATATATTGAGCCTGCAAAGTTCCCTATTGTAATTAAAGATTAGAGTAATTAAAAATCACTTACCTAAGTAATATGCAGATGGATCCTTAAGCAGAAGATGGTGAGGTATCTCAACATTATTAAGGACTTCAAATGACCTTCCTTTTTTATGTGAATAATTTTACATGTTCTACATTTATAATTATTTTGAGACTTTTTTAATTAGGCTGAAACTGGGAATAAAAATCATTTTCAGTTTGTCAAACTAAAATCCACAAATCCAGATGGTTGGTCATTAAACAAAATGTGGGCCTGCAGAATCATCCCAAACCCATCAAGGAGAAGATTTTTGGAACTATTCCTCTTTGTCAGAACTCAACAAGATTAAAATAAAGTTATTTTTTTTCTTTAAATTAAAATTCTAATGTTATTTCATTTAAAATCAATTTTTAAAGAAAACTAAATTTAAAATGTTATATTCTTGCTATAATGCATTGCTTAAATTATATTGCTAGGTACTACTAAAGTTTTTATAAATGTAAGTCAATTGAGTCACAAGTTGGGTACTAGACTGTAGTAGACAAACCTAGATTAATTTATTGTGAGCAAAACTTTCAATACTTGTTGGGGAACTTCTCCAAATGCAACAAATTAAAATCAGACTTTATTTGATTCTATAAATGAAAACAGCATTGTTTTATTATTTTATTGTGACAGCGACACTCCATCTGTAAAATCTGCAGCTTCTTTTATAGTGAGGTTCAACTCTGTATCTTTCATAAAAAGTGTGTTTGACTGCAAGGTGAAGTGAAAGCTCTCTTGTTATTTGCGTTTAGCAGCACATGCAGCCTACAGTGGTAATGGTAATTTCCTCCCTTCCTCTTTCTTGATGGGAAGAAAAAGGTTATGATCAATAATTCTCCATCAGCCTCACTGATCATTACTGTCTGTGTTTTTGTGTTGCCACAAAGATCAATGCGAGTACACTTGAGAAATAGGATTAGTTTAAGCACTGGTGTCTTACTTTTATGTAAAAATAAATGCTTGTCATTATTAAGACTTGTATTAGATAAGATTAAAAAAAAGAATGTGCCATTAACAATGTTGTGGTGATGGTTTTGACACAGAGGGCAAAGCGGTCTGTCAATCAGAGGTTCAGTTTCTGGATCTCTGGTGTCCTCAGACCACTGAGTCAAGACACTCAAGATCAGTTTGCACCCAATCAAATCCAGAGTGAGAGTTATTTGTCTGTCAATGACTACAGCGAGCAAAAAGCCAAACGCATAAAAATACTTGAAGGAATTCAATTACTTTGTATTTGCATACTGGCAGTTATAATAATACAATTGGTAACATAAGAAAAAAAGCAACATTTGTGATTAACATACAGTGTTCTCATTAAAGACATCCATAAATACCAAATCACTTGCCATACAGAGCTAAAGAAAAGGCGGAAAAAGAGTGTTTATAAATTGAGGAAAAGGAAAACAATGATCTTTTCACAAGTTTGTTTAAACATTATGAGCAGAGCGTGGACTGTAAATTTATATATATATATATATATATATATATATATATATATATATATATATATTTGATTGATACCAATCGATATCAATCAGAAATTGAATTATTTTCAAAGGAAAATGTTTAAACTGTCCCAGTCAAATTTTTAGTAAAGATTTTTAGTAAAATTTGACCAATTAAGAGTTTTAGTCCTGATAAATTCAGTCAATGTGGCACCCATTTTATGATTTTACCAACAAAGTGGATTTCTAACCCACAAAAGGCAACATTTATTTGCATGCCACTGTAAAATTGTTTTTTATTTTTATTATGGCCCGCAGCAGCAGTCACTGACTGCAAGGACCATATTGTTTTTGCAGTTGGAACGACGACTTCGCCGCCTTTCAGCGAGAATTTGACCCCCGCCGCATGCTCGAAAAGTCACCAAAATGTGCACACACCTGGGATAAATTGCAAATGAATTTTCCACAAAGTCAACGTCACCCCCCCGAAGACGATGACATCACGGCCAGCGATCCCGTCAAAAAAATGAATGGGCCGAAAATCGCGTATGGGGCCGAACAAAATGTACTTCAAAATACAGTCGCGAAACCAAGACACACGTGTCGGGGATATCCCAAAGATGTTTTGAAATCATTATGGGACGGCCGCACGACCTACGGCTTGGCGGCCATTTTGTGGCGAACTCTGAGAATTGGCGATTTTCGTGTTTTCCCACAATATGGGGAAAAGACACTTTTGTTTGAGCGATTTTTACGCAATTGCACACACTTGCTGCCAGCTCCAGTCTACAAACACCCCAGAAGTGTCGTTGACCTTTGACCTTGGGAAAAGGCCGCCATCTGGAATTTTCTCAAAAAAGCACCTTTAGCACCAGATACAACAAAAACTCGTCGTTGGAATTTTCATCAATCGTCTCGTAACTTTTCGGGCACCAACGGCCAGCTACTCTGGACAAAATGTTGGAATTAGAAGTTGTAGATTTTGAACGGCGTGCGCGTGGCGAGCTAGCAACCGTTGCCATATTGGCTAGCTCGCACATTTTTCATCGGAACGTCGTGAAGAGGAAATATGCGATTCCTTGGCCCACGCTGAACAAAACGATGTCACATACGACAAAATCGATAAAGGAATGTGGGCGTGGTAAGCAAAAAACCGTCGCAAAAAAATGTGCCGACTCGGCGAAAACGAAAAAATTCGGAACTTTTTTTTTGAGAATCGACTAACGAAACCAATATACCCTTGTCCGCGATATCCAAAGGACGTTTTGAAATCATTATGGGATGGTGACACGACCTACGGTTTGGCGGCCATTTTGTGCCAAAATCTGCCATTTTGCGTTTTTCGCGTTTTTACACAATATGGAAAAATGAACTTTTTTCCGAGCGATTTTCACGAAATTCGACTCACATGTTGCTAGAGCAAGTCCACAACTACCTCTGGAGTTTCGTCCACCTTTGACCTCGGGAAAAGGCCGCCATCTTGAATTTTCTATAAAAAACGCCTTTACCCCTGGATTCAATCGTAAACTTGTCGTTGGAATTTTCCGCGATCGTCTCGAAACGTTTTGGGCATCAACGGCAAGCTACTGTGAAAAAAATGTTGCAATTAGAAGTTGTAGATTTTGAGCGGCGTCCGCGTGGCGAGCTCGCAAAGTCGCGCACTGCTATTCCTCATACCTTATTATGGCCCGCAGCAGCAGTCACTGACTGCAAGGACCATATTGTTTTCGCAGTTGGAACGACGACTTCGCCGCCTTTCAGCGAGAATTTGACCCCCGCCGCATGCTCGAAAAGTCACCAAAAGGTGCACACACCTGGGATAAATTGCAAATGAATTTTCCACAAAGTCAACGTCACCCCCCTGAAGACGATGACATCACGGCCAGCGATCCCGTCAAAAAAATGAATGGGCCGAAAATCGCGTATGGGGCCGAACAAAATGTACTTCAGTATACAGCCGCGAAACCAAGACACACGTGTCGGGGATATCCCAAAGATGTTTTGAAATCATTATGGGACGGCCACATGACCTACGGCTTGGCGGCCATTTTGTGGCGAACTCTGAGAATTGGCGATTTTCGTGTTCTCCCACAATATGGGGAAAAGACACTTTTGTTTGAACGATTTTCACGCAATTGCACACACTTGCTGCCAGCTCCAGTCTACAAACACCCCAGAAGTGTCGTTGACCTTTGACCTTGGGAAAAGGCCGCCATCTGGAATCTTCTCAAAAAAGCACCTTTAGCACCAGATACAAACGAAAACTCGTCGTTGGAATTTTCATCAATCGTCTCGTAACTTTTTGGGCATCAATAGCAAGCTACTGTGGAAAAAATGTTGGAATTAGAAGTTGTAGATTTTAAACGGTGTGCACGAGGCAAGCTAGCAAAGTGGCACACCGTTATAACTCCCATGCATTTCAATACAATACAGTGAAAATTGAATGCATGCATTCATGCCTGAAACAGAATACATTGAAAAACACTGGATATGGACATATAAGGAATGTGGGCGTGGTTAGCATAAAACCACTGTTGCTAAGGACAACAAAAAGTTTACTTTTACCGATTTGTCCGAAACTGACGTCAATCTGTTCGTCCTCCAGAGGGGACCAAAACATAAAATGGTTGCTATGGAGATAAAATCAACAGAAAAGCCGCCATTTTGGAAAAAGTGGGTTTTTTATCAACTTATGATGTATAGCTCTCAACAATGGAGGAATGTGTTTTTCTGAGTCAGTTGATGATGCTAATCGCTATGCTAGCACTTTTAGCTATGTTAGCATAACTAGCATAGTTAGCATAATAAGCATTTTAGGTAATGTGTTTTTCTGAGTCAGTTGATGATGCTGATCGCTATGCTAGCACTTTTAGCCACATTAGCATAGCTTGCATAGTTAGCATAATTAGCATTTTGAGCAATGTGTTTTCCTGAGAGAGTTGATGATGCTGATCGCAATGCTAGCACTTTTAGCCACGTTAGCATAGTTAGCATAGGTCACATAATTAGCAAATGCAGCCACGACCAGCTTTTAATTTGTGGGCTGTGAGGGCGGGGAGGTCGGCGTTGGTGCGTAAAGTTGGGCGTGGAAGGCGGGTTGCGTCTGCGGGCCATACAACGCCGCTTGCGGCTTTAATTTTTATTTGCTTTACTAGCGTTTATTAGTATTAGTATTTCATGCAACCACCACTCAGTATTGTAAAAGTTGGGGCACACACACATGGGTTGTTTTCACATTTCTTTAACTTCATGTTTTTAATTCTTACAGATAGTTACAATCAAGGTTCAACATTATTCAGAATATTACTGTAGTCATTGTTTATTTATTTATTTAACCTTTATTTATACAGACAAGAAAGATTATGAAAAGATAATTTTTAACTGTGACCTTGCAAAAAGAAAGACCTTTATTCTAAGATCCTGCTCAAAGTTTGTTGTGTTGCAGTGTCATGACAACTTGACAACAAAACAAGTTCTGCTTGTGACTATTTGTACTTAGTTTTGGTTTATGGTTAAGGTAAACTCTAATGTTTTGATTTTGGTATTTATCTATGGCTTCAAAAACATAAGGTCGGGAACTTGGTTTGATTGGCTAATTTTTAGGCCACCATGTTACTCCAGAAATGCTGTATTTTAAGGGGAACTGGCTTTGAAAACTGTGATAAACGAGCATTAATAAAACAAGTAACAGTCAGGAAGTTTGGAACAAATAGTCAAAACTTCAAACCACAAGAGGTCAAAACATTGATAACTTGCATAACTGCAACACAAATGTTCATAAGGCAATGTTAGTTTTACTTTATGTGACTATAAGGATATTATATGTTTTGAAATAAATCCCACAGCTATCTAAATGACTAAATATAAATGTCAAGGTCAATATGATAATTTGCAAACTAATCAAGAGCTAATTATACATTATGTTTTGATTATTTTTGACAGTCAAAATATTTTAAAACTAAAATTCAACATGTATACATGAAATATAGGCTATACTGGCACTAAATAATATATCTAAACTTTGATATTACAAATATTATCAAAGTCAATCAACATTTTAACCATTAAACCACTTGAAATTTTTATAGCATTTTAGATTTTGCTGAATTTTGTTAAGTTTGGTAACTATTGACTGGAACAGCAAAACACAGAACATGAAATTGATAGGCAAGGCATAGATTAATGTTTCTTTTTGCTCAGCTTTCAACAAAACATTCACTATAAAATAATGACTATGTTTTAATCTCTCAGAGTTGCAGTCTTATAATACCAGTGTAAATAAGCGTGGGCTGACAAACACACTGACTTGACAAAGGGTAAGTAAGTTGTGATGTCGTTTCAGGAATATGGCAGACAGAATTTTAGTGGGAGATAGCATTACTTGGAGGCAGACAAAAAAAGTTAATAATCACTTTTGCAAACAACAGACAAGAAACAAAATGTGCGGAGACCAGTAAATAAGCATTGCCAGGCTTGATAGTGAGAGATGGGAGTTGAAGGTGTGAAAACTTATCGGAAAATTAAAGCAGGACTTTGTGACCAGACCACAGCTTTTGTATTCTTGTTTTTCTAAGCTGGCAAATGACTATAGTCAATTTAAACCTTGAAGAAACACTCTACTGAAAATCACAATTTGGATGTTTTTATTGCAGAAAAACCCTACCCCCATTTGTTTGTTTACATCCTCTAGAAATTTACATTTTATGAAACAATTACATTGTTTATTTGTTCCTTTAGATTTAATGTCTGTAAAGTTCTACTCATTTTACATGCAAATATAAAACCTCTTTTTGCCATTGATTGTAAAAGTGTTCAATGTAAATAGACAAGTGGGTGTAATAATCAGGAGAACATTTTTTAAAAAAGCAACAGTACATTTTCATATATTTTTTCTGCATTCTTCTTATGCCATCAGAGTTTAATATTGAGATCTTGTATGATCTAATATGATACCAGTGCCTGAAATGTGGTACTTAAATGATTAGTCAGAGGAGCTACACACGTGGAGACTCTTGATGCAGCAATTGTTTTGTTTGTTTTTTCTATACTTAAAACCATTGAGATGTCTATTGATTGTCCTAGTTTGCACAGACTGCCATCTATTTACAGGCAGGACCATAAATATTTGGACAGAGACAGTGAATTTTAAATACAACAACTCAGATGCCATTGAAGTGCAGACTTTCAGCTTTTATTCCATGGGTGGAAAAAAAAAAGATTGCATAAAAATGTGAAAAACTAAAGCATTTTTTAAACACAATCCTTTCATTTCATGGGCTCGCAAGTAATTGAACAATTGACTTCAATGCTATTGCATGGGCAGGTGTGGGCAATTCCCTTGTTATGTGATTATGAGTGAAGCAGATAAAAGGCCTGGAGTTGATTAGAGGACTCGTGCTTGAATTTTGGAGATTTTGCTGTGAACAGACAACATGCAGTCAAAGGAGCTCTCCATGCAGGTGAAAGGAGCTAAGGAACACAGAAAAAAAAACATGCAAGAAATTGCTACAGTATTAGGCGTGGCAAAATCAACAGTGTGGTACATCCTGAGAAAGAAAGAAAACACTGGTGTACTCAGCAACGCAAAAAGACCTGGACATCCACAGAAGACAACAGTGGTGGATGATCGCAGAATCATTTCCATGGTGAAGAGGAACCCGTTCACAACAGCCCACCAAGTGAACAACACTCTCCAGGAGGTAGGCGTATCAATATCCAAGTCTACCATAAAAAGAAGACTGCATGGAAGTACAGAGGGTACACTGCAAGATGCAAGCCACTCATAAGCCTCAAGAATAGGAAGGCTAGTTTGGACTTTGCAAATAAGCCACTTAAAAAATCCAGCACAGTTCTGGAAAAACATTCTTTGGACAGGTGAAACCAGAATCATCCTCTACCAGAATGATGGCAAGAGAAAAGTATGGAAAGGATGTGGAGAAGCTCATGATCCAAAGCACACTACATCATCAGTAAAACACTGTGGAGGCAGTGTGATGGTCTGGGCGTGCATGGCTGCTAGTGGCACTGGGACACTAGTGTTTATTGATGACGTGAAACAGGACAGAAGCAGCCCAATGACTTCTGAGGTGTACAGAGACAGACTGTCTGCGCAGATCCAGGTGAATGCAGCCAAACCGATTGGGTGGTGTTTTATAATACAGATGGACAACGACCCAAAACCTACAGCCAAAGCAACTCAGGAGTTTATTAGGGGTTTCAACCAAATATTAGTAATGACCATTTTGTTTTCAGTTATTTCATTTGTCCAATTACTTACAAGCCCATGAAATGAAGGGATTGTGTTTAAAAAATGCTTTAATTTTTCACATTTTTATTCAATCTTTTTGTTCAACCCATGGAATAAAAGCTGAAAGTCTGCACTTCAATGGCATCTGAGTTGTTATATTTAAAAGTCACTATGGTTATGACAGAAACTAAATTAGAAAAAATGTGTCTCTGTCCAAATATGTATGGTCCTGACTGTAAGCATGAATACATTTGAACATTAAGTTATCCTATAAGTTAATAGCTTTTGGCGTAAACATCGCCAAAATAACCATGCGAATCATCCACAGGGCAAGAGGACGGCCAAAGAGGAGATATATGGATGTCTTAACAGAGGACATGAAGTTGGCTAATGTTAGGGTAGAAGATGTTCATGATAGAGTGAGGTGGAAAACGATGATTCGCTGTGGCGACCCCTGATGGGAAAAGCCGAAAGAGAAATAAGAAGTGACACACACTGTAGGCCAATATTAACCCACAAATTCCTTACATTAGATTATCAAAAATGTTCTTTTGGCATTTTGACTTACAATTAAGTGCATTAATTAAAATAGAATATTTGGTTTGACTGATTTAATCTTTATTATTATCAGTGGACTGTTAGCTTAACAAATTAAATTTGATCAAAGTTGTTCTAAGCAGCAAATCTTTACTGCCCACACAGTCTGTTACATTTATTCAAAATGACTTTCAACCCTTTAACTACAAAAAAGGGAAGAACAAAACCTCACACAGGACTCAATGACATCCAAAGCAGCTGGGTATTGTGTGATACAATATTTGTCTGTTTAGGTTTTTCCTCCTCTCGTGATCCTCCGCCCCCTGTGCACTGACTGCAAGTCTCATTAAAATGACTGTGATTTATAGATCAGAGATTGCTCTGGAAGATCCGCAATCCCGTGAAAGAACAGCGGTCCCACATGTGTAATGTGAACATTTATATACTGTTTGTCATCCTTATTTTAAAAAATGAATATATTTAACTACTTAGTATTTCACAGAAATTCTCTAAAGGCTTCAGTCGCCAAGGTTACTGACTTCTTATTGCTCCAGAGAAAACACATCTGAGTGACAAAGATCTTTGTGAATTTTAAACGAGCTGAGCTTTAAATGTTTTAATTTATTAAAAATATATTCTATGGTATAGCTGTTTATCTTTATGAAGATTAGTTGATAAAGTTAAGCGACCGTAATTCCTGCTTAAAGCAGTCATAATTTCGGTTTAAAGCTAGTATTCAGGGAACTGCTATTAGTCAAAAATAATGATGTTATCTCTTAACTAAAAAGTAGCTTTGCTATTTACTTTAATATCATCTGTTTATGTAATTTTTGATTCAACAAAACAATCATATTAAAACAATAATAACCCCCTACAGGTAAATTAATCCCTTAGGTATAACATTACAGTACAGCATTGCCTTTATTCGTTGACTCACAGTCACAGTTTTTCATTTCATCTTTTTTGTCTGCAATGTCGCATTAAGCATTCCTGTGAGCACAAGGAAGATAATTGGACAGCTCAGAATGTAAAGTGCCACAACACCATGGAAACACTAAATCAATTCCATCTGTTATACCTCTGATGGCTGCTGACCAAAGGGCAGGCAATGATATATTCAACCATGTCACACCCTCACCCCACCACACCGCCATAATGAGTGAGTATTCCTCTGAGTGCTCGCTTTCTCCCTCCTCACCCCCATACACACACAAGCGCGGACAGAGATGCACACTCAAACGAAGCTCAGCTAAATATGGCTCTCCATCACATCTGTCACCACACGGGTCCCAGGTTTCTGTTGCTGGCCCAGTGTCCACCCCTGGAGTCCAGTAAGAACCTCTGTAAAAGTCAACAGTTGCAACAGAATGTCACTGTGATCTCACACACAACCTTCAGTCCTCTTCATTTCCTAAACTTTAGAGCTTCGGTTGTATAATGTTGGATACATTAAAAGCATTTGATGATGTCTAATGTTGTATGATTAAAACTTTAAAATAGGAAGACTTGAAGAAGTTACCAGTAAAATGTATTGATTTGATTGATTGATATACTGTATCCTATCGTTGTGTTACAGCTTATATATTTTATAGAGTGCACAGCTTTAAATGTTGTTAACTTTAAAAAATTATTGATACCCCTCAAAGTCCCTCTCTGATCATCAAAGCATTCCCAGTGGTCTTTGTATCACGATTATGCTGCTTTTTGGCAAAGTTTAAAGAAAACCTGTGTCGTTTTTCTAGGACATAGTTTCTGCAGAGTGTAAGGAATTAATTAGAAATTTACCTCTGAGTTGTGTGCAGGACTGTTTAAGCCAGCTCGGATTAAGAAAACGGAGCAGGGAGCTTGTGGCTTGCCGATGTAGATCCCTGCAAGCATTTTTTTGGTCTGCTCCTGATTAACAATGATTTATATAAAGGAATAGAAATGCAACTTTAGGATTAGTTTACTTTACAAATCTCCTCCATCATGAGAACAATGCAACAAGAACATATTAAAAACACCAAAAACACAATTTTAATGGAGTGGGTCTTTAACAATGTCCCTCTATTGGTGCACATTTTACGACTTGTTTTTGATAATATCAAGTGGACAGGAACTTATTTACATCTGAAAGAAAAAAATATTCAATTTTAGGCAAACATCATTTGATTCCAATAAAGGGTAAAGAATAGAAGCATCCAGGCAGATACAAACAAGAACAGAAATGAAACAAATGTGTTTTTTTTTATTGATTTAAATAAAATAATTTATAGTAAGAAGCAAATCAAAAGCAAACTCTAAGCTTTTTGGATGTACTTATTCTCATCCTTCCTTAAGACATTTCTAGCAAGGCGCACGTCGACTTTTTAGCTCGGAGTGGTCAATATAATATAATCCATTGCATAATATAATGTGTATTTGACCAAAAGCCCCTTAGGGATAGCAGCTTAGGTAACATTATTCTGTATAGTAGAGGCCCCAAATTTGATGTCTACATTCATCCAAATCAAGATGTAGTTATCAAGTTGATCCAAACAGACAGGGCATCAGCGTTAATATTTTATCATCCCTTTTTTCAATTTGGCTGATGGGTAATTCACAAGAATTTTGGCCTTCATCAGTGTTTCTGTGATAGTTTTTCAAAGAACAGCTGGATTGGTTTTAGGAACCAAAATCTTTGAACAAAATGACATAATGAAAACTTTCAACAAAAATATGCAAGGTCAGAAATTAAGAACCCAAACTTCTGCCAGTACGTCTTTAGAAATATGAATATTTGGAAATAGATGAACACCAGCCACACATATTTTAATAATCAAGATAATCGCATTTAATCAGATCAGCAAGTGTTCTTGTGTTTTGAATTTTAAATAAACCCTAAGCCTAAGAGTTAAAACATCTTTTTTTTATTTTTGCTGCCTCAGTTTGTGTTGAGTCGTTTGTAAGTCAGTATTTGTTGTAAATTGTTTATTCATTTGTGGAATTTCTGTTTTATTTTTTGAAGTTATTTCATTACTCATCATTTTTAATTAGAAATGCAATTGACAAAATGTTTTCATATCTATTATTGATTGCTCTTGTTTCAGTTATTGCCACATCTGGTTTCCAGTATTTATTGCCTCCCTCTGTACCATTTTATTTCCCTTTTGTGTCTGTGTCTGCATGCATAAGACATGGACCTAGTAGGTGAACAAATCCCTCTTTGCTGACAACCTCTGCATCATTTGTCTAAAGTTAGTTGGAGAAGAGAGGAGACTCCATCAAAGATCCAAGTCACCATAAATCCACTTTCAACAAATATTAACTTTATTTTGTCACAAAAACCCTGTTATAGTCTAAAACAGAAAAGAAGCTTAAGGTGCCTGAAATAAAAAAGAAATCTGTCAGTCCTTATTTAAACTAGAAACATTTTGACAAACTGAACCATTTGTTGCTGAGAAAAATATTTCAATCAATAAATAATATTTAATGTAAATTGATCTGAAACATTAACACAGCAGCACCAATATATTTAACGTTTTTAGTCTGAAGAAATAGGTAAAATCATTGTGCTGATTTTTTTTTTAATGATCGATTGTTTATTTATGATCTCATAAAGTGCAGCTGTTTTCCTGCAATACCTGCTGTCTTTATGTCAAATACTGACACCAACTAAACGACAAGCAGACAAAGAATACATTGATGGAAAATAAAGACACCATCAAAATATCTACAATAGTTAAGAATTACTTTATTAGCATGAGTTAAGTAATCTAAAGGCACGTGATGATCCTGGTGCAGCGCTTGCAGTGCTCCGTGTGCCCCATTTCCCCTGGCAGCCTCAGCCCACTGCCCCTCCCCTCTCTTTTTCACACAAGCAGCCATGTGTGACAGGAGACGCACAGCGGCAGGGACGGGGATTCACAGGTTTCAGGCTGATACAAACTCTGTGATAGAACAGATAATAGGAAACCAATAGTGGACCAGATTTTTTTCAAAGCACTGAGCCGCTGTCACTACCGCCGTCCCCCCCTTTAAATTTGCGCCCGTACAATTGCCCGTATTATCTGTGCATAAAACCGCCACTACTGCGCGCCCCCTGGCATCGCATCGTGCCCCCCACTATTTGAGAAGCACTGGTCTAAATCAAGACTGCAATACTTTGGAAAGTAACACAAACTCTGGAATAATTTCACATTCTCCTCCAAACAAACCTTGAGGATCTTTTTGTTTCTTTTTTGAGCTCTTTGCCAGCCTCTGAGCTTTGTCAATGATTATAAAACACCATTCCACTCTAAGAATCAGTCAGACTGCTTCAGTGGTCCATGCTGTGTTGTTTCTTTCCTCTGGCATAGAATTCAATTCATCACATTGTCTTGGAGAAATTTTCTTCCCCTTTCCACTTTTGTCCTTGTTTCTGATGAGACCAGCATTCCTCAAAGATGTCTTTGAGTTGGTTCCTGCTGTCTGTATCCAAAGCGACCAAACCAACCCCTCCCCTGTTCCACAATCAAAGGTGTGTTTATGGATCGGCCTTTGAGTCCGAGTTGATCAGAGGTCCTGTTGACATACAGTACATGTCAATGCATCTTAGGAGGCTGTGGGCAGTTCTTCCATCCTGAGTCTGTTCCTAAAGGAATCCACAAGGCTTCAAATATACCACTGATGGCCACCAAGTTTCTTCTCATTGCACTTGAATGGGTTGGTTCATTGCTATTTCCTTATAACCCTAACCCCTAACCGCCTGACTTAACTGGCCACGTAAACTACACAACCTTTGACCTGAATCATAAGGGTTGAATGCTCTGCTGCTGGTTTTGAATTTTTAATAAAGTAAAAAAATAAGTTAAACACAGCAGAATTTATACTGGGTCTGAAAGTCCACATTTGATTTTTCAGAATAAAATACCTGAGTCACTTTTATGCTGTAGACCAGGGGTCTTCAACTAAAATTTAAAAAGGTCCAGTTTGAAAAAAAAATCTTGAAGTTAAGGTCCCCAAAAAAACTATGACTGAATATTCAGTTTGATGCATGTAATATCTAACTCTCAATTTAAATGACAGTTTGAGCATCTTGAAAAGCGCTTAAGGAATAGTGTATGTGGAATTCAGTTCTTAGGTGAGACAGAAATTATTTTAAATGATAAAGACTGTTTTTTTTCTGTATATTTCTTTTGTGAGATGAAATATAAAACGAGTAATTAAATGTAAAAAAAAAAAAAAAACTGCATACATTATGGGTAGAATTTAGCTTCAAGCTATTACATTATATTGAGACAGAATTCATTTAATTTGTTTGAAGTTTTTCTTAATCTTAACTGGATTGAATTTGAGCTAAAACTTCTTTTTATTCTCTGCAGAGCGCACATGTTAGCAAATACAAACTTACTGACTGAAATGGATTAAATAAAGGTGGAAAATACAGTTTATTTTTCCCACATTGCTCTCTGTTCTTAACGTGTTGAAGTGATGAATGATTGAATGCCAGCTGAATGCTCTAAATGTGAAATAAAACAAAACAAGTACATTTTCCGTCTGTTTTCCCCACATAATTCTCTGCAGGACATAGAAATAGATAAAGTGATCAATACTGGTGATACATGAGAAAAATAGCAAAGGACTATCAACATTTCTTTAATAACTAAACATGAAGTGATACAGCAACATTTATCAAATGTAAAAAAACAAGCTTGATAAAAGAAAATCAATACCTAAATCCATTGCACTTTACTTTTGAGGACATGGCAGGGTAATATTTTGTTGTTTTTTTCTCCATTTTGCAAACCTTACATTATTTAAGTGCCTTTATATAAATAAATCTGTTTATATGACTGTCCTTAGTGTGTGTTCAAGAAGAACTAATAAATTGTTTGCTAAAGCGTTGACAGGCTGCAGCATTGATCACTTACATAAATAATCTCAATTTAATACAAGTAAATGAGAGGGTTTTATTTTTCTTTGATTAGAAACAAAAAAACATTTGCTAAATGAAGCTGTATTGTTACCCATTTGAATAATGTGTCAAATAAAATTCTTCTGTGGTAGTCATTTAAATTCCATTATTACGTTACATTCTTTAACACGTTTTAACACTTCCATGAATAAATCTCCACAAAACTAATTGGAAGTCACACTCCATGCCCCCAGCAGAAATACCCCATTGGCTAAATGACAGGGAAAGGTGTGTCATTGATGGAACATTCTAGTAACCCAGTTTGTGCAGCATTGATGCGTACTCTCCATTACACTCAATCCATGCTGTTGAGAATCCTGGAGATTAAAACAATTAACACCATTTGTTTGGAAAAAAAAGGCTAATCATTTTAAACATGCCCCCTGTTTGTTGGTACGATATTACTCATTATGAACCATATGCTGTTGTTTAAGAGGAATGATGCAGGAAAAAGGAAAAAAAAAACATATTTCAGAAGTGTTTATGATTGCTGTGGTGCAAAGTATTTATCTCAGCTGATAGTGTTTAAGCTTTGCCATCTGGATTTGGCTTCAACTTCGTTGTAATTAATTTCTGTTCAGCCACCTATGTGATTCAGCATTTAGTGGAGAAACCTCCCTGCAGTAGTTTGCTGCAGTGTAAGACTCTTTTCTGCTTCAGTGACGTCCATCAGCAAAATTATTTCCTATTAGTGTGACACGTATTGATTGATTACCAAAGTGAACAAGAAACATTATTACATGGTCAGATTAGTTGCACATTGCATACTTCTATAAACATTTCAACATTTAGGAAATAAAAAAAATCTCTTCAAAATGATTCGAAAAATGTTGACACACAGCATATAAAGAAAATCAACTACAGTTAAGAGAATTTGAAAAAAAAAGGTTTTTAGGGATGGTTAGATAATTAGTTCTGATTTATGAAAAAATATGGAGGTTTCAGATTTTTTAGACTTCCATTCTCCAATCAAGAAAAAGATGGAGATGTCTTGGACTGTAAATTATGCACTATTTTAGAGGAAAATAATTAAGGCAAAAACTGCACGAGTAAACGTTAAACGTTTTTAACCAGGAAAGTTCCTTGAGATCCATTAATCTCTTTTCCAAGGAAGTCCTGGCTAAGAGGCAAAACAATTACAGACACCCAAGATATTTGTTTCATATAAATTAAAAAAACAAAACAAAACAAAAAAAAACATGAAAGAGTTAAAAAAGCTACATATTAAATATTTCCTTTCTAGGTCCTTTATAATGGCATCAGACTGAGGCCAAGTTAAAGTCTCTTTAGTTACATACCTAGTTGTGTAAAATATGTTCTCTGTATTCACCCATCCTCTGGGGGAGCATTGAGCTTCAGACAGCCCCACTCTGGAAATATTTGGTAGTTCAACCCCCCAATCCAACCCCTTAATGCTGAGCATCAAGCAGGAAGGCGTTGGGTCCCACTTTTAAGAGTTTTTGGTATGACATGGTCTGGATTAGAACGCACAACTTTCCAGTCTCAGGGCGGACACTCTACCACAAAGGCCACTCCGATGGTTTAAGAACACCTTTGGTGGCATAAAGAAATTCCTGTAGTAATCATCTGTCATATAATAACTACAGTCTTGTGTAAACAGCGATGAACCAAGGATTTGACTTTTTACATAATTTAGGAATTAAAAAAGGTAGAAACAAAATCATACAATCTAGTGACAGTGGTGCAGGTGGTGATCGAAGCACAGCGGCACTAACCTCCAAACTGAAGGAGATCCATTGAAAAACCTCAGACATCTCAGTCCAGAAAAATACAGTGCCATGGACAACAAAAATACTGTGCAGGACCTTCAGCTTCCCCTCTAGTGGAGATTTTGAGTGTGGAGAGATCAAAGAAACATGACAAAATACAGTAGACATGTAGAACATTTTTCTAAATCATGTGGTCTACTAAAACTGGTACCAATTGTAAATAATTTACTTCCAGAACTCAAACCTTTGTGTCACTGGGTGTGAATACTTAGAAAATTCAACGTTCTCTTAGTAGTTTGGGGGCTTTTTGAGCTTTTTTCTACTTCACATGTTGCTCTATTAATTTATCTTTCAAAATCACAAAATTTGAGATCTAACAGTTTTTATGTTTTATGAAAAAGCTATCAAACAAGAAGAGACAAAATAAACATGTAGAAATCCAAAAACAACGCAAAAACAAGGAAAAAAACAATGACTGTGAAAACTGTCTAAAAACCTATCGAAGCTCCACTCAAAGGCCAAAGGATTTATTCCGAGGGGTATAACAATTGTGTGTCATAACAATTGTTGTTTGTTTTTAAACCGAAACTAAAGCTAAAAACCTTATAAACCTTCAAGTTGAATTTTGAATGAAAGCTTTAGTAATGGGGAGGTCTGTGTCCTTCCTACCTCATTGCAAATAGCTGATGTGATTGCAAACTTACCTGTTAGTTCAGAGACTGCTGAGTTTATTAAATTAAAGAAAATCATTATTATTGAAAAGCTTGTTTTTTTATCTTTTTAAATTAGTCCATATTCATAAGTTACATGCATTTGTGGGATGAGCTTTTAGAAAAGCTTGTCTTTTCTGCCAATGACAAATAGCTTTTTTTTATTGACTCTCAACTGATGAAGTGAATAATAGCTAAAATAAATGTTGTTTTTTTTCTTCAAAGAGAGCCACGGAGCTGGGTGGAAGAACCATGCCCAGCAACGATGCTCCTCCTCCTAATCAACACATATCTCTTGAATCGTTTACTATTTTTTACTAACTTTTTTCACAAACTAGCCCCCATAGTTGTGCTGATAACTATTGTGCAAATGCCACTTTAGCACTCTCTGTGTCTTTTCTGCAATTGGACTGGGCAGTGCCACGGGATATGATACCTACACATGTGCAAAAGGGCCTGACAGTGAAAGACAGTCATGCCGGGCCTATAAGACTGAAAAAATAATTGCAAACCCGCACCATAATTCTTTAGAAAACTGTCAACAGAAACTGAGAAAAGGAACCTGTGTGTAACATCTCTCTTATAGATAATGTATGTTAGCCCATCCAGGTCTGTCAAATGTGGCCTGCTGACTTTCAGAATAGACTTCAGCTTTAAAGCTCACGGGTGATGGGGGAGTATTGGCCAGAGGCTCCAAATCAGAGTCAATAGTAACAATCAGGGAATACCCCAATTTTCACCTCATGACAAAACAGATCCTTTCATCCATTTTCTCAACCCACTGAATCCCTTTTGGGGTAACAGAGCTGCTGGAGCCTATCCCAGCTAATATTTGCCAAAGGCGGGGTACACCCTAAACAGGTTGCCAGGCCATCGTAGGGCCTCAAGATAGAAAATCTTTAATGTGTCATTATTTATTAAAAAAGAATAGGAAAGAAAAACGGTTCTCTACATCATGGTTGTTGCAAAGAAGCATTGTCGCAGTAAGATAATCTACAAAGCACAAATTATACGTCTTAGGTTGGTACGTCATTGAGTAGACTTCCTCACGTGATCATTCAGTAGGGTTAATTAAGAGGTTAATGGCTAATATACAGTACTAAGATATTATTAAGTAGTGTGCTATATCGTGATTAATTGGGTGTAGCAAATGTCAAGACAAGTCCCAAAAATATGGAAGTACTTAAGACAAATTACTTTTACTAATCTCATGGGAAATGTGCTCTATATACAGAAGTGCTTTGATGCTCTTGATTCAGCAATATGGTCATAAGGATTTTAATCAGAGGCATCGGTGGCAGCAGCAGGTCTGTGTTAAAACTTGAATTTGGTGAAAACAGTGAATATTCTTTGATTCTGACACTTAACAACATGGAATAAGATATTTAATACTTTTCTCTTAACATTAGATTGGTATTTCCATTTTGTTTGTTTTGCCTCCAGTTTACGATGCACCGAGGTCGGGAGGCAAGGAAAGAAACGGCTCCAAGTCTGGACAAGTCAAGATGAAAGCATGTCTGACCCTACAGAAGTGTTGGTTGGAAAAGTCCTGCTCGAGGTGCAGACTGTTTGTCCTCGTTGTTTATTTTGGTGTGCAGCACTTTGTGCTACGAAGTATGAAAAGTGCTATAGTAATTAAGATTGATTTGATTCAAAAAGCATCTTAAATCCTAGGTTTGTTATTTTAGATTTAAAGGCCATCACTTTTTTGAGACACCACTAGGTTAAAAAAGAACATGGTCATTTTTTCATTATTTATCTGTTTGGTTTGAAAAGATTAATGCCTTTCAGGCTGTAATGTCCTTAACACATTCTAATAATAATGCTGCATCTCCCCATGGCTGCGATGCCAGATTGCACAGAAGGTGAGCACTTATCTCCAACTGGAACAAAGAAGGAAAACTTCCCTGACCTTTACAAAGTTTTCCAGATAACGTCAGCTGTCGGGGAGCATTTGCCATTCATAAGCCGGCAGAGAGTTTGATGCAATGTGCAAACATGCAACTCAAAAAACAAAACCAACAAAAGAGTCCTGCTGGTGCCAGGCAGCCAGGTATAAACTCTGGCGCTGTCTCTAACCCCAGCAACTCAGAGAAAAAAGCGGGAATGATATAAATCACTCTGTCAGACTCACATGTGACTACAAATGAAAATTCAAATGCATCTAAAACTGTTTATTTCTTATCATTATTTTATAGATAACAAAAAAATTACCAAAATCTTCACTCATAACCGTGTTACCGTCATGCTACACTTTGAATTTCATGATCTAATTGAAAGGAACATTTTTATGTCTTATTGAATGGATTAAAACATCATCACAAATTTAATTTATAACAAAACTAAACAAAAAAGATTTTAAGGCTGTTTTATATTGTGTTAAATATCAGATCATTTTTAAATCCATACAAGCAGATACAGTAAGATTAAGCGATAACCAATAAAACACTGGTCACGCTTTCATGTGGTCTATAAATCACTTGCTGTCACTGCATGAAATTTAAGGTTTTAAGGTTTTAATCAACAAAAATATTTTCATTTAAATGTAAATCTAAGGGGAACAAATCAATTATCTTTATTTGAGTAGGAACTGCTCTTTTCACCTTCTCTGTCACTGCTTTGATCTATTCTGAGGTAGGATGCTTTTGCAATTACTCTTTCTGACCAAAACTATACCGCTGGCTCAGGCGCTTTGTGACAACAGATTATAGATGAAAGCTTTGGATAAAACTTTGTGAGAAAACTCAGATAATCTTTTTTATCTATTTTAAAAGTGTTCCCAGTGGTCTTTTTTTTAATGATTATGCACTTTTAACCAAAATCAAAATCTAGGACATAATTTCTGCAGAGCAGCAGTAATTCATTAAAAATTCTCCCCTGAGTTGTGGGCTAGACCATTGGCGCAGAACAACCTAACCCCCCTTCTCTTCTCTATTCCTGAGAGCTCAGGGCAGGGAGTTTGTGGCCCACCCAGCGTATTTTCTATGTCACAAATAAGCACTTTAAATACCGTTTTTTGTCTGCTCTTGATTCACAGCAATTTGAATAAAGAAATACTCAGAAATGCAATTTTGATCTTAATTTTCTTAATAAACTGTATGTATGTATCATTAGAAAAATGCCACATGTTAAAAACACCAAAAACAAAGTTTTTATTTAAAGTTCGTGTTTTAAATGTACAGAGGCAGCCCTCCTATAATATGTTTTATTTATGCAAAGATTTTCTTTAAGAAAAAAAAAGACAACGTAGTTAAAATAGAGAAAAGCTAATTGATATTTGAAAAATGTCAATTCTTACCAAATTCAGATGCTGAAACAGCTAAATGATCTCATGGGACATAGAATAAGGATACATTTTACAAAGATGTATCATGAGGTTAGACATCACAATTACTGACTTTACAAGTACTGGTAATCTTGCCTTACTCCAAAAATGTGCATGCACTCTCAAGTATTGTAAAGTTGTACTTTTCCATGTCATATCTTGACATTATATTTTCTGACAGTTCCAAAAGTGGGCACTCAACAAAATGATAAATGGTCATATTTTCACATATTATTTTATGGTTTGAAATAATGATTGAGATTATCCCATTATTATTGACAAAATGATTAACTCTTTTGGATGGTGACATCAACTCTCATTTTGTTTATAGAGTCCTTTTGTAATGGCAAACATATATTTATGTTTTAGAGATTTTTAAAATAAATGTTTGTAAAGTTCATGAAACTTTACTGAAAAAAAAACGACAACCAAAGAGTTCATTATTGCCTTTTTTATGGATGCCATGCATCTGCTCAGAAATATTTACAGCTTTTAATATTTGCAAAGTATAAAGGCACAATATCTCTTTTTCTTGTTTTAGTTTAGATTCAGAAACTATTTATTTCAGTCTGGAGCTGCAATCTTTTTACTTATGTGCCTGGTGCTTCTCAGGGTTGTTGGCTTTTTCATCTGCTGTTTCATTCTGTCTTAGAATATTCTTTGGAATTGGATCCATAGATTGCTATAACTCTTTGTGCCATATGGTCTTATGGGACTCAGATATTGCGGTTGTTTGCCTTGTGCTCTCATCCATGTGAAATGAAAAACGAGAATAGCCTGATACTAATTTTGTAGGTTGATTTAGAGGTTCTTTTTTCCCTCCTTTATTCTTAAAGATATTCAACTGAATATTGCAAATGTGAAAATGGTCCTTACAGCTTTTACCCTGCTGGGTGTCATTGGACAAAAACGTCTGATGGGTTAGAAAGCACTTGACCCACTTTGACTGACAGCAAACACAACCTCTAAAAATAATCTTTTCTGCTCCCTTTGCTTTTGTTTTTGACTCTAGTTTTAACACAAGTAGCTTTTGTCCGTCATTATTGTCTACCTCCAAACAAAAGAGCTAATTAAAATGCAGGATTCAATCTCCGATGGAAAAAAGAAAAAGAAAAAAAAGGCGGCAAATTCAAATGCTTGTTACTCTCTAATTAGAAAACACGTTCAACCAAAACATCACTGGAGGGACAACGTGCAGAAAAAAAAGTCACTCATCAAAGTCTTCAAAAGATACATGAAATCATCTGTGCCAGGAATATCACATGAAAATTTAAAGAGACACAGAAAGTTCAAAGTGGTAACCCTTCAAACACACTGAAAGTGATGTTCAGCTCTCACTTGCTATCAGCTCTTGCTCTGTATTCTTACCTCCCAACACCTCTTGTGCCGAAGGTGATACATGGGAAAAGCATGTGCTAACAACAGAGGTTAACTGACAGACATATCAGTAAGTCTCCAAAAAACAGGCGTTAAGAACTCCAACTGCTCAATTTAAGTGTGACTTATTAGAACATTGGTTTTAGGATGAATATTCATTCTCAATGGGCTGTTTTTGCTTTGTTTTATTTTGGTCCAAAGACCCAATCCAATGAAAAATTTGTTTTGGGTGTTTTTAACATTTTTCTCATGCATTTTTCTCATGATGGAAGACACATATTGAGAAAATTAGGCTTAAAATAGCATTTTTGAGTATTTTTTATTTACATCGTTGTCAATCAGGAGCAGGCCAAAAAAATGTTGGAAAAAGCAGGAGATAGTGTAAAGGTTTATTTCCAGTGGTGTGTCTGCAGTTTGTCTTCATTACGTTGCATTGAAACAAAAAGTAGTACATTCATTGATCAATCAATCAGAATGTTTACATCGCACCTGTCATTTCGCTCTCGTCATTCCACGTTGATCCCTCCACTGCATAAGCCTTATGTAGAAGTGCTATTTCCAGTCCGTTTACTCATCAGTTTCATGGCAAAAATCAGGAAAACCAGAAACAGGTCTTTCAAAACAAAACCTCATAAGACTTAATTTCACATTTACAGTGACATGCTCACACTATCAGACACGTCAATACCACGGATAACACCACCACGGACGACAAAAGTTTAATTGTTGAGCTGAAGAACATAACACCATATATGACACAAAACGTGTACTTTACAAAACTCAGTTAGGAAGAAGAGGGCATAGTGAAGAGAGCGGGACAAACTGCTTTAACACGGGGGTGACAGGAAAAAACACTCCCCCAGGATCCAAGGAGGAGGGGGGACAGACCAAAGAGGCAACAAAGTCAATGCAAAGTAACTGATGGTCGTGAGACGGACTCCTCACGCAATGGAACAGAAACGCAACGCAGACAGACCAGTGTAAATTCAGGGTAGACATAAAAATGATGGGAAACGGGGATGGGCTTCCTCCGCACCCACAACTCAGAGGTAGATATATAAAAAAAAAACTACTGCTGCTCTGCATAAAAAAGAAAATAAAGAAAAAGTAAAAAAGGCAAATGTTTTCAAGTCAGGCTAAAAACATCAAAATCATAGTTAAATTAAAATTAAAAATACATCAAAAGGTGATCAGAGAGGCAGAGAAATAAGCTTTTTTTTCTTTAATGGGTTGAGTCAGACATTTAATCAAGGAAATAGGAATAATGACAATGACATTTAGCCATACATTTAGGTTTTATACAGTCATTCAATTCTTTTTAAAATTTGTTTGTAGAAACTTGTCTTGGTGACTAGTAAATCCATCTTTTTGCCTCAAGTTCCTGTTGCTGCAGTTTTGCTCCTCCTCCAGTCTGTGCACACTTCATCTAAGCCAGTGTAGGACTCAGTCTCACTCCACAGACTCGCCTGTTGTTGCTTGCCATTCAAATCTATTTTTTGGCCTCTATTTTTTATTTTATTTTTTTCTAAGTTGACCTTGTTATTGATTTTTAATATGAATTTTTCCTAACCCCTTCAATAAGTGTCACCTGTGTTTATTCCTTCTTGGATTTGAGCAAATATTGTGAGTTTGGCTTTGCTTGGCCTTATGCTTGTTACTAAAAGCAGGTGCCACCACAATGAAAACTTCCACAGCACCACATGCATGTTCTCCTTGTTTACCCCCAGTCCTCCTGTTTACTCTCTAACTGAGCAGTGTACTTCTCTATAGCTCAGTTCTTCCCCAGCATTGCAGATTGCACATTTTTATCCTCAATCCCATGTTACTTGAGTATTCCAAACTAAAGCTTTTGAAAGATATGATTCATAAAATATACATTAGTGTCACTGCAAATAACCTACTTTGCAGTTGATTTTAAAGGGCCTAAATCTTTCTAAATTAATTTTTTGAGCTTTTAGGTGTTTTATAATGTTCACTCCTCACAAAAAGAAACCCCAAGGCAGTATTTTGATCCGTTCATGCATTTCTGAGTATTCCTCCAAAAACACCAGCCCCCCTTCAACCCACAAAAACAGCTGGATCTCACATTGTGACGTAGACCAGTGAGAACAGCCGCTTCCAGAAAGAATCTGCGCTGCCAGCACCACCCCAAGGCTAACACAAACACCCACTTTCTCCAAGGAGCTAGAGGTGATTACCAATAACAGTTTCCTTTTATATTCACAATAGGCACATCCATCTTTGCAAAAGTCCAGACGTTGTTTGTTTTTTATGCGCGAAACGCAGACACACTACTGAGGCCGGCTCTAGGTTGATGTCATGAAATGGACAGAACCCACAGAGGGAGAAATCCAGTGCCTCAGAGATCGGGGCGTCTTACTTCCGGGTACGTAGATTAGCGGCGAAAATAACTAATTTTTTTTTTTTTTAACTTGTTCCGTCTTTGTGTTGGACAGGTTATATTATTACAAAAAGAGCTTATATATCTTCGAAAAACCAGAGTGTAAATTTGTATAAGCCCATTTTTGTTTTTTTTTTAATCATTTTTTACTAATTTGTTACATTTAGAGTGTGGGGAGGGAGAGGGGAAGAATGTGAGGGGGGGGGGGGGGGTAAAAGGAAGAGAGGTGGAGAAAGTGGGGGATACAAGCGCTGATTTGAATAAGTTATAATTTTAAGCTGTGTAACATTTATACCAGATCTGCTGAGACGACAAATATTATATCAAAGGTGATATTCTGACAAGGATGAGCGGAAGATATCTTTCCATCAATACACTGTGGGTTAGGAGGAGGGATAAAGCAGACAGGGAGCAGTGTGGCAATGTGCACGTGGGGGGTGGAGATACATGCATGCTGCCGAAGTCAACCCTGTGTTCATGAGGGGAACCAGATCTTACGCAGCCCAACCAGCAGGAGCACGCCCGACGATACAAATATTTTATTTAAAAAAAAACGCTCTTGTTTGTGGAAAAGGTAATATATTATCATACACATGGATATAGTTTACTCTGGAAGGCTTGAGAAAAGCATGATATAGGTCCTTTAACTATAGTTGTGTAACAGATCAAATGTAAAAATGATGAAAACATTTTTAGGATGAAAACATAAATGTGATTTTGTCTCTAAAACTGTGGGTTCATTGAATGGAAAAGAAAACAAATATGGATGCATTTATTTTGTGTTAGAAACAAACAAAGTGAAGTTCAGCCTTGTCAGTGGAAGACTGAAACAGTCCAATTAACAGTCACCTAAGGTCAATAAACTAAAGTCGGAGCTGGCGGGGCATCCATTAACACTGTCCAACAGACAGCCCCCTGGCACTTCAAAAACCACAGCAGCTGCTGCTGAATCCCCAGCACTATGTGCTTTTCTTCTTTCTTTGTTCATTAGTATCGATAGATATCACACTGACAAGAATCAATTTTCTGGCAGTGTCAAATGTATCAGATGCACAGAGACTACAACCGTCTTATCATGAGGGCCTATATTACACATGTTGACTCCAACTGAAGCTGTTAACAATCAATAAGATCAAAACAAAAGTAAGAAACAGTCAATCATTTTGGAAAATTTTATAAACGAATCTAATATTTTTAGGTTAAAGAAAGATGAAATACAATCAATAACAAGTGTGCAACCAAACACAGAATTACTTGTACAGCGTCTCACCCTCACGTTGATCCCATGCTAATGTTTTTTCTCAATATAATGTTGGCCTATTTGAAGCAATTAGTTAAGATTGAATAGACAGCAGTGGATTGTTTGGGGATAAATTTATAACAAAAAATTCTCAACCCTGGTTTAAAATCTTCTTACAGAATATTCATTTGAACAAACACCCACCACAATCTTTTAGATCAGAACAGTGACAGCTGAAGTTTCGACATTACTTTTAAGTTTATTTTAGTGGAAATCCATTCCAATCACTAAAAGCTGATGCACAGAGTGCACTTCATTGATAGACATCTCTGCAGGATGTACTCTTTGTAGTTAGTAGCTGGGGGAAAAAAGAAAGCAAAGTGCTCAAGACTGGTAGTGACACAGATTTGTTGCTTCATTGTCTAATGCTTGTTGGAGAACACATGCAGCACTTTCTCTAACCCTGAAGTCTTTGATTGCAAGTCATCTAGCTTGTAATGTTTTATTCATTCCATCATAATTCAATTATTCATGCTGAGCTTCACCTGTACTGAAATACTGAAGCACCGTCGACTTGAACTAAAATGAATTGTTCCATGTTCTCTCTCATTGGTTCTTTTGACTGACTACATTTTTCCTATGAATGTTTGAATTAAGATGTAGATGAATCTTTAAGAAGTGTTTCATTTTTGAATTCAAGTAATAAACAAGAAAAAAACATGTTTGCCATTAAAAAACAGCAAAACTGGATCAAACAAAGACTTTAGCAACGTTCTTACAGCCTCCTGACAAGCCCACTTCCTTGTTCCATATAATAATACCCTTCCATAACATTTTATCACACAATGCTGTACATCTTCATCCGTCAAACTTGAAACCTATACAATACTTTGTGAGTGCAGCAGGAAGCAGAGGCCATGAAAGAAATGCGATCCCTGATCCTGAAGGTGTCATCTGGCTCTGCATGGTTCAGTGGCAGACACACAGACTGCTCTTGGCTTGAGCGTCGTACTGCAAAGATGTCCGCCAGACACATTGGCAGCAGGAGAGACACAAATCGATTTCCTGTGAGATACCACGGAGTGCCTTAGTGAAGAACCTCCTCTTTAGCAAAGCTCTTATTAATTAATAGTGTCTCAGGAGGGGATTACATGATCTGATTCTTGCTTCTTCATCACAGCACAGCAGCTAATGATATCTGAGGGAGCTCTTCTGTGCAACACACTTCCAGCTGGCATTGGACATAGTCATTACAGTGGCGTGTGCAACACAAGTAAGGCATTGTTTCCATCTTGCCATGGGTTTCTTACAACAAACCCTGAGTTATGTTTTTTTTCACATCAGTGTAATTGAATATTAAGGTGAACTGAAGTGACAAAACCAGTTTAAGAACCAGTTAATAATATTCTAAAAGTAGTTTTGATTTCACACATATAAAAAAACTGTACATTGAGAGTACATACATATCGAATGGGATTGCTAAATAAATGTTTGCAATGGTAACTTAAAATGTCAATACATGGATAATTTAAGGAATGAACCTGTGCTTTATGTCTTTTTATGAATTTATGTATCTGCATAATTCCTTTAGTCAATTTAAACTCTGCATGAGTGAACAACACAGATGCTTTAACTAGGGAACTATCTTAAGACACATATCACGGATTTCAAAGTGTTGTTTCAGAAGATTAGCTTTTGTGCCAGTGTTCTCATAAAACTACTATAAAATCATAACATAAAAGTCACAGAGTTTAAACTCTTGCACAACAGGACACATCAACAATAATAAATTAATATGTCAATTAAACATAATTGTATACATTGCTGTGACCATTAAATAAGATAAAAAATAAGGGTGGAATATATTAATCATAAGCAGATGCACTTATTCAATTCCTTTTCATGTTCAACCTTTTCATTTCATCCTGCATCTGTTACCTTCATCGCAGATGGAATTGACTGATGAGTAATAAGTTAAACTGATTAATTTAAACTTTTTATTGACAAAGTTTCCAGTTTTTATTCTGTTTTAAAGTCAAATTTAACAACTAAGGCAAGCTCCTGAAAAGTAAAGCCATTACGATATACATTTCTACGCTACCCTCAAAGTAGGCAAAGCTCATGTTAGACTGAAAAGAGGGTACAGAGTGTGAAGTAGAGAGAAAAGAGTTGCCATGTATGGGTTTTCTGAACCAATGCAAAGATTTATATATATATATATATATATATATATATATATATATATATATATATATATATATATATATATATATATATATATATATATATATATATATATATATATATATATATATATATATATATATATATATATATATATATATATATATATATATATATATATATATATATATATATATGATGGAAGTTAAATACCTCTAAAACAGCACAATGTGGTCTATTTGAGTATACATCTGATAACATTCATGGCTGTGGTTACATCCATCATCAGCTGCCTTGTGAGCCACTTACCTATAAAGCCTGTGGCTTTTCTTCTTGGCAGCAGCAATCCACAGAAAAGAAAGTAAGCACACAGTTCAAGATAAATGCTCACAGTGTCTGTCTTGCCTTTGTTCAGACTAACCTTCTTTTGTTCCGTCTAATATTCCTCTTTCTTTTACATGGTGGTTCTGTTGTTTCCCCCGCTGGTCTGTCAGGGCTCCCGCAGGTTTTTCCGGCTTTAAGCTCTATGCCAATGTTCTGTTAAACATTGTAGCTTTTATTTCTGGTTGTGCGTCATGATGGGATTATACTTAAAACTTTAAAATTAGTGCATCTAATCTTTTTGGACTTCTAAAACATGGTCAGCCACGTTTGTCTTATAGGTCAGTCTATTATCAATTAACACAACTAATTCTTTGGAGAGTTCTTTACCCAAAACGTTCACCTTTGGAGAGTCCATGATCCAGAGCAGCTGTTGTCAACAAGTCAGTGTCACATTAGCGCTTTTCATTAGAAACCATTTAGGTGATCGATCATATAATTCATTACGTTCCATACCTGCATGGATGCTACAATGGGGACTGATGAATTTTAGGCAAGTGATATTTACATCTTTAGAATACTAGACCGTATCATTTCACACCATCTTTACTCTAGCACTTACAAACTTCACGCACTTAATGATCCAAATTGGAACAAGTAATTATCCAACTGCACACAATCAGGTATTTTATTCAGGAAATGTGTGTTGCAGAGGATTAATCATCATTGATTAGAGACCTTTTAATTTGAATCTGTCCCATCTCCAGATTAGTAGCCATTGATCTGTGACAGCAATTTCACGCCTGTGATCAACCAATTGACTTGGTCATAATGTGATACCTCTGCCAGGCTTTTTCATGACCTTCTCATTCATCAAAGTGCCACCTGCAGTGACATTTACTCTTTGCAGAAGTTGAGCATAAAAAACCCTGCAGATCTCATCCTAAATGAAAAATGTTTTCACAGAATGAGTCAATCAAATGGATAATATATTTGATGAGTTTCTACTTTCTTAGGATGACACAATTCCTAAAGGTGAAGAAGGTTTCAGGGTTGTTGCCAAAAACCTTTTCTACTTTACTCTGGGTTGTTTGTTGTTTTACTCACTCATGACTTGTTTTACAATGCTTGTTTTCAGTCTTTTTGGTGAGTTCAGAACAAAGTGTACAGCTTTACTTTGTACTTTGTAAAGTTCCCAATGGTTTGATGGTAATTGTGGCAGAGAGAATGTTTTCAGGACAAGTTCTGAAGTACATGCTTGACAGCTTTAAGACACAGTGAAAACAACTGGATGAACTACAGCCTCAAAGGTGCAAAAAGTCAATTTGGTTCCAAATTTCTTTTATTTTTTGCACTTTTTTGCTGTTTGGATGCTCTCCTGCATAACCATGTTAAGATATAAGTGTGTTTATTAACACAATTCTTCTGTTTTCTTTTCTGTGGATGCTTTCGGGTATTGAATCCATAATGACTTCCTTTTCCTACCATTTACAACTGCATGTGTGACACCACGACATCTCACCACGACAGTTTTTTCTCCCGACAAGAGATTTACAGTTCTACTTCATCTTCAACTTGTTCTATTTATTAGCCACGCCTCATAAAAAAAAAAAATAAATAACTGCGGGCTCAGCACAATTTTCCGATTAATGGCTTGACCTTTTAATCCTATTTGAAAATCCCTGCAAGTTTTTCTCCCTAATTTTTTTCCAAATCAGATTTGGGGGTAACGCTTTATAATAAAAGTTCTTGATAAACTATTTATAAGACATTAACAAGCACTAGTAATGTTTTAGTAAATTGCTTATAAGTACATTAAATAGCATTTTTAAATGTCTTACAACTGACTTAAAAGTTTAAATAAGTTGTTTGTTTAAAATATTCCTTAATAAACTACTTATTATACATTAACAAGCATGAGTAATGTGGTACTAAACTGCTTATAAAGAAATGTATTAGCAGTTGTTACTCCTCTTCACAATCTATTCATAAATTGCTTGTATGGAATTAATAAATATATTAACAGTGTTCTTATTACCAGTTTATTGAGTGTTTTGCAGCCCCCCAATCTAAAGTGTGACCAAATATGGGGCGATATTCACAAGCCATTTATAAATTGCTTACAGAATTTACCCAGCTAAAATGTTTACTCAAAATAAATTTAGATTAAACATTGATACACTCTGTAGTTTTTGCTGCAATTCCCCTGAAACAGTCATCCATCTCCTCTGGTATTGTCCTAAAGTTAAAATGTTTTGGCAGAAAATGTGTGATTTCATTATTGATAAAATTGATTTTTGTTTTGTTTTATTCTGGAAAGATGTCTTGTATCAAAGATTTCTAATACAAAAAAAAAATATACAAAAGGACTCTGGTTTACTTTTAAATCTCTTGCTCATTTTGACCAAATTTCATATTCATAAATGTAAATTCTCAGGTTGAAAACCCTGTTTCATTGTATTCTGTTCTGAGTTAAATCAGTATATTAATAGTATTCGTAATTCTAAAAAGCAAAAAGCAATCAATACCTTTTCTTTATGGGATGGATTCAACATTTTCTCGTAGAGTTTAACCCCCTGGCTTATTTTATTTTTCTATTCTTGTTTTTTTTTTTTTTTTTTTTTTTTTTTTTTACATATGTGTATTTGATCTTTGCAATTACTGTATGTTCTTATTGCATACCTGAAAGTGAATCCTAGTAAAATGGCATAATGTGCAATAAAGTTTATTGAATAAAAAAATTGCTTGGATGGGATTAACAAAAATATTAACAGTTCCCATACCAAGCTGGACTTGTTTTTTTTTTTTTGTCCAGCTGATATGACTCAAACCTAATACTAAACTATGAACGAGAACCTTCATTGACAGTTTGAGTGTTTTGCAGCCTCCTAAACTCTTGGCTCTGTTTTGCCACAAAGAACCACAAAGTACAGAATATGAATAGTGACTTTTACAACACTAACCAAAGCCACAAACGTATAACAACTCTTCAACACATCACAACAACAATGTGAAAGAACACACCTACTGTCCTTTACAGATTGTGCCTTAGTGCCTCATAACATTTCGAACTAAACAAATTTTGAAGGACTTCAAAATAGTCAGAATACTCAGAAAATAGCGTACTCAGAATCTGCCCTGTCCAAGGGGCAGTAACTGTCCACAAGCAATTTATAAATGGCTTGTAAAGATCACCCCATATTTGGTCATGCTTTAGATTGGGGGGCAGCAAAACAGTCAAACTGCTAATAGGAAAACTGTTAATATATTTATTTAATCCCATACAAGCAATTTATAAAAAGATTGTGAATAGGATTAACAAATGCGAATAAATGTCCTTATAAGCAGCTTAATACCACATTACTCACGCTTGTTAATGTCTACGACGGAGTTTTAGGGCCACGGTGAGGAAAAAAAATTCTGGCCGACACAAGTTTTTTCTCGTCATGACGAGATTAAAGTCGACATGATGTCTTTAATCTCGTCATGACGAGAAAAAACTCGCCACAAAAAAAAACGGCGAGAAAAAACTCGACACAAAGTTTCGAGAAAAAACTCGTCGTGTCGAGATAAAAGTCGAAATAAAGTTTCGAGATTAAAGTTGCAATGTTGCGCGAGAGCAGTGAAGCTGAGTCTTTCGGGAGTATTCAGTATAATGGCTAGTGAGCTAGTGGCTTTGTATTTAAGACTTTACGACAGAGTTTTATGGCCACCAAAAAAAGTAATTTTATTAGGAGATAAAACCTCGTAAATTTATTTACGGGAAAAAATTTATAGATTAACAAGGAGAAAACACCGGAGTTGTCTGTTTATCGGAGCCTAGCTTGAAGATGAAATATGTGGAGCCTTTTGTGAAGCTTTATTTCCGGATTATAGGTTTAAAACAAAGAGATTCTGAACCTTTTGGTGACTCAAAATCAGATTATTGTCAGTGGAGCCGTCTTTCCGGGGTTAGGTGTCAGTAAAGCGGAGTTTCATATGTAAAATAAGGAGCTCAGAGAAACGTTTGGGTGTAGAGGATCGCTGCAGCCTTTATTCTCCTTTTCATTTACATAACCTGAAGTTCATTTGTCTCATTACGTCATGAACCTGTCATCCGAACACCAATGCCGAAGTAAACAGTGTTCAATACGCCCCCTGCTGCAGACGAAGCGTCCCGTCTGATCATTAAAAAACAAAGATGAATGAAAATAGTCTGTTATATTAGCATTAAAACGTCGAAAAAAGTGCTGCTCCTCAGACGGAAGCATCACACAAACGTAGAGATCTTGTCTTTAGTGGAGGAAGAAAGGATTTAAGTGGACAGCTGCAGGGACACCCGATGGCGTCATCGGGCTGCAGTGATCCTGCAAACCAACCATCAATACATAAAACTTTAGTGAATCGTAAATCAATCAAATGAGCCTCCAGACATTTGGAACATTATCAATAAACATTCAGCTCACCTGTTCAACTACGTTTAGTCGGTCTGCTCTGCTGCTGCACGGTGTTCACCTGCTGCTCTGCATGACGCTCACTTCCACAATAATCTCGTAAATTTATGAGTTTTTTTCTCTCGCGCGCAAAATTGCGACTTTAATCTCGAAACTTTATTTCGACTTTTATCTCGACAAGACGAGTGTTTTCTCGAAACTTCGTGTCGAGTTTTTTCTCGTCATGGCGAGATTAAAGTCGACATGACAACTTTAATCTCGCCACGTTGGCCAGAATTTTTTTTCCTCACCGTGGCCCTAAAACTCCGTCGTACATGTCTTATAAGTAGTTTATCAAGGAAATTTTTTTGTATCTATAAACAGCTTATTTAAACTTGTAAATCTGTTGTAAGACATTTACAAATGCTAATTAATGTACTTATAAGCAATTTACTAAAACATTACTAGTGCTTGTCAATGTCTTATAAAGAGTTTATTAAGGACTCTTATTATAAAGCGTTACCGATTTTTTTTTCATTTAGATTTGTTTGTAATGTCCAAATGTCCTGCTTTCCAAATAATTCATAATTACATCTTAATTTTCTAATCTGATTGTCTCAAAGTGGATACTTATGGTTGGATCTACCTTACTAATTGTTTTTAGATCATCATTGGAGTTTCAGCATGTGCCTATACAGCTGCATGTTTCTTTGTTTCTTAAAGACATTATTTCAATTTTTTAATGAAATTTTTATTTGATATTTTTAATTAAAGTAAACATTTACATCGCATTTTTTATGTGGTGTTGCTTATTTTTTTTATTCTTCTTCAAACACGTGTTAAAATATTAAACATCTGTTTAACAAGACATGCTCACATGATCATGTTAAGCCCTGAAACTACTGAGTTGTTTAATAAACCTCTCATAAATCAAAGTGTCTTATATTTTACTTCTTGTTTTGTAGAATGACTCATTTATGAAGTCAACATGAGACAAGAAGAGGGTTTGAAAAAAAATACTGTCATAGCAGAATTAAAATCTGTGTGCTTGAATTTGAAATGTACTCAAGGACCTTTATAGCACTGTATGTTTGTTTGTTTATTCTCACAGATGGTATTATTTTATTAGTGATTCCAGCTCTCTTGTTTTGAGGTTTTGTTTGCCTAAAAGCAAATAATTCGGGCAGCAGTGGCAGCCTCATTTTTCCTTCATTTATTTGCATTGCTATTTGAAAAAGAACACATGGAAAAATGAAAAACATTGGGAAGGAAAGAAAGGATGGATAGAAGGAGGAAGGAATGGAAGAAAAATAAATTAATGTTTTATGATGATATTATATATAAAAAAAGAAAAGATGGAGATAATTAAAGAGGTCTGAATCCAGAACCATGTGGAACACCATAGCTTATCCGTGAATGTGTGCAAGACTGTTTCCTTAAAAAGACTAAATATATTACAGTATTTCAAGACAAAAATATAATAGAAACCAAAATAAAACAACAACCTCAAAGCAGTTTGGGACAACACTGTTGATCCCATCATACTCTTAAAGCTAAAATCTGTGGCTTCTGAGATCAAACAAGAGACTGCAACACCATCCAAAACAGTAAAAAATAAGATTTTTTCGTTTTGAATAATGCAAAAGGCTTTATACTGCAATAAGTCTGAATTGGATCTTCTAACTCAAGTAAGTCCTCTGCAATTAACACTTGCCAACTGAGGGCAGTTGGTTGTTTTAAGACAATCAAGGATTACAGAGATGAAAATGAGGTTAAACATGGGTCTGTAATTTGCTCAGGCTGCTTACAACCCCCAAGAGTCCCAGCACTAGAGGTGAGAGACATTCAGTGCGGCATGTAGCCTTAATTTATTACATCATTTCTGTTTTTTACCCATTTGTCTTTTTGAGAGTGACAAAAAAATGCCTAAGTATTGTTACTGTAGACATGGTTACGCATCGAAAGATGTTTGAGCCTCACCACATTTTGACAGTTTTTCATGAGCTAAATTGATTAAGCTCAATCTTGGTTTTCATAGAGAGATTACACAGAGGATGTTACAGAAAGGCTGTTTTCCATCACAGAGAAGACGCAGAGGCTCCTAAGCAGATGGAATTTTTAATTAACACAATAGCACAGACTGTGTTGGATCACTTGCAACCCTAATGGGAGCAATCAGAAGACTGTACTGTAATATCCAAATGACACCTCATGATAAAATGTATATGTTGAATTACCTGATAGATGTTTAAAATTAGTGTTACCTAATGCCTCACGTTTTAGTTTGTTTAGCTCAGTTTTTAGCCTCATTAGTGTTGAGTGTCATAGTAGCATGTGGTTCTGGTGGATTTTAGGCTTGCAGTTTGCCAAATGAGAGAGGCAAATTACCTCTTCATATGCAGTTATTATTGGCTACCTGTTTGTGGTACCTGGGCCATTGGCATTTAACATGTTCTTGCGGCATTTTTCTGATTTTAAAGGACACATATGAGAAGAAAATTAAGCTCAAAATTGCATTTCAGAGTATGTTTTTGTTCAAATCGTTGTGAATCAGGAGCAGAAAAAAAATGCTACTAGAAATAGAGGCTAATTATGACGTAGAAAAAATGCTGGGTGGGCCTCAAGCTCCCTGCTCCACTCCATTCTGATGCATCCACTTGTAGACAACTAGATTCATGTACAGGTACATCTTTGTTTTCTTCATCTGAGCTGGCGTCTGGATCAAAACTGTCCGTCTGGATAGTTTTGACAGAGAGCTCTCTGCAGCAGGAATATGGGGGTGGGTTTGGCTCTGCTCCAAATGGCCCCGCCCACAGGTTAGAATTGAAATTCTACTGAACTACTGCCCCTCTGCAGAAACTATGTCATAGAAAAATGACACAGGCTTTTTGATTTTGGGTAGAAACGCTAAATCATAATTACATTGGGAATCAATCAATTAATCAATCAATCAATCAATCAATCAATCAATCAATCAATCAATCAATCAATGAAAGATGATCTGAGTGGGACTTTAAACATGTTGGTAAATATTAGTAATTCCTTGTGGCTTGTTATGATGCAGATGTGTGCAATGAAATACATTATTGCTTTTTTCCTTCTTTGAATATTTGCTCATGTTACTGTGGGAATGTAGCTACAAATAAACTGAAAAGTAAATTGCTGCCACAAAACGATCTTTTATCTACAGGAGATAATTCTTTCAGCACAGCCGCTTTGCCAGTGCAAAAGTCCGGATCCCAAAGTGCCTGCACTTATTTCAGCCTCTGTCTACAGAGTATTGCTCTCTATCTTATCCCCCATTGTGCCCTGCTAATAGCAGCACAGACTATGCTCAGCACTTCTGTCACTCTGGATTCAATGCTTTTGTGTACTGAATTCCCTGTGAAAAAAACAGGGAGTAAAACACTTGAAAAAACAAAAACAAAAAACAGCATGCATGATGATTTTTGGAAGTTGCTCCTAGAAGATGTGACACTTCTTTTATTTTCATCTTGCATGCAAAACATCTGAAATTGGAGTGCACAAAAATAAAAGCAATCTGCCCCTGAAACAGTTACGCTTCTGGAAAGCCAAGAAACATTTCTCATTTGTAGTCCAGGATTCACCATCTTCTCAAATTCACATCATCCTGTAATCCATCTGCATAATGCATGCCTGCTGGCTGGTATGACATGCCTAAGACAAAACACAGAGTGATTCTAATCTTCTATATAAAGTCTAATCACTAAATTCACACAAACTTAACCCCTTAAGTCCAGAGGAGCTTTAGGTGAATTGTGTTATTTAAAGATTTACCCAACAAGAACAATGAATATTCCCACATCAAAAAGAGTTGTGACCATTATTCTAATTTATCTTGAAAATTACACCTTAAGAATTTACATTTAAAGCCATGTTTTTATTTTTTTCAATATTACACAAAAAATCCCTTAATAGAAATATACCAGTAGGTGAAAGTTGTTTACATAAAGAGTATTTGCTTCCATTCTCTCTGCCCTTTTTTTTTTAAATAAAAATAGAAAAATGACAGAGAGAATGGACTCCAGTCCAGACTGCAGTCATTTTTGGGAAACCATTTAGTACTTTTCTGCTGTTTTAAAGCAGCTTGAGTTGGTCCATTTCTACGCGTGTGGCTTTGCAGTCCCTGTTATGATTGATTGGAATTCAAATTTTTAAAACTTTTTTTTTCCCATTTTTCTCTGTTTTGGATCTTTTCCGCCTCACTGCCGTCTCATCTTCAACTCTCCTGCATGGGGTCTCACTCCAGGCATTAATGGAGCTTTAGAAAACCTGAATCAACTTGCCTTTTGTGAGAACCTTTCCTGTTTTGAGGGTTATTCAATTCAACAATAGTTAAAAAAGGACTAAGTATCTCCACTTGAAATGTTAATAAACCACCAACAGCACAAAAGCCATATATATATAAGTACACCTTGCTTGTACTGGGTTGTACTGCCACCTTTGCCTTCAGAACTGCCTTAATCCGTGATGGCGTAGATTCATCAAGGTGCTGGAAACATTCCTCAAAGTGTTTGGTCCATATTGACGTGATAGCATCATGCAGTTCTTGCATGGGGTTATTTGAGTTGCCTTTCCATTTGCTGGAACCAGTCTGGACAGTCTCCTCTGAACTATGGCATCAACAAGGCATTTCTGCAGACACAACTGCCGCTCAATGGATATTATCTCTTTCCATGACCATTCTTTGTAAACCCTAGAACAGCAGTTTCTGCCTCTTAAATCACCTTTCTTCCCCATTCTAAATCAAATCAAGTCAAACTTTATTTACAAAGCACTTTTCATATAAAAAGCATAACACAAAGTGTTTACATTCTAATGCTTGGTTGGAACTGCAGCACACTGTCTTGATCACATCAACATGCCTAAATGGATTGAGTTGGGGCCATGTGATTAGCTAATAAGAAATTTGGGTCAATGAGCAGCTGGACAGGTGTGCTCAATAAAGTGGCCAGGGATTGTGATTTATTTATGTTCTATCTACTCAAGTGTACCATGTGCAATAGTCAAAATTTTCTAATTCTCTGTAATATTATGTGTTGGTAAAACAAAACTAAATTATCTTTGTTGAAAATGTTATTGTTGAAAATGTATTTTCCCTATTAGCAAAGCATGTCACTCTGCAAAATATTTCAGCATAGTCAGATTCATTGTAAAGAATCCTTGCATGAGATTACTGTGAACTGGAATGACCTCCTGTCCCAGGCTCTGCAGCTTTAAGAAGCCTTAGAGCCATGACAGCTTTAACATTTGTATTGTAAAAAGATTCCTTTTTGCTGAATTTGTGGAGAAGGAAATTAGGATTTTTTTCAAGATTCCGCTGAACAGTGCTTTCTGCATCTGTGTCTGACCCTCTCATTCAAAGCTGTTCTGCAAGTGATAGCTCAAGAAACCCCTTTCACCACAGAGGTAAGCTGAGGGCAATTGCTCAGTGTGAACACTGCAAAGTAACCTCTCAGCAAAGCAGCAGCCTGCCACCACAGGACAGCAGCCTGGTGTGCTTAGGTCATGCTTTGCAAGAAAATTACGGTGGAGTGGTGTGCAGTCTGAAAAATCTTTGGAGTATAATTCTGTTCATCAACTTCACCACAAATTGGGTTTGCCTGTGAGAGGGCAAGCTGTGGCGTGATGGCCAACTCTGAATGATGTTAGGAGCATGCACAGTTGGACAGTGACGTATGACACTGTTCCGGCAAAGTTCTTTTTTAAAACTGTATGTGCTTCAGGCTGTTTTATACTTGCCATTATAAAAAGTTTAGGTGAACACCCAGGTGTACAACAATAACACATGAGAGATTTGCCTATGAATCAAGCAGAAAACAAGGAAAATTAGGGCATTTAATAAACTCAAAACTGGAGAAAAGGCATTATACCGGAACTTAAAGTAATGCAATTAGAGAAGTTAATGCTAGAAATTAATTCAATATTTTGGATGAAAAGTAATGATTAAGGAGACAAAAAGAGTGAAAAAAAGATTTTAGCAGGTTTGTAAAATAAGAAACAGATAGAATTGCATGTGTATAAATGTAAACATGTAATAGTGTCAGGATGATATGTGGCCAGTATATTAAGCACAGCTTTTGAGTATCTTCATTTTTTGACTTTTTCTTCATTTTGAAAACCTTGGAACCTTTTCTACCTATTTCATTTTTTTTAATCATAGAAATGCAGTTATGATAAAAAGCAGAAGACTAACAACACTGTTTTGTTCAAGTTAGAAAGATTTTTTTAAGACATTTAAGTTGAATTTTGCACATCGACTCACAGCTTTATTCATGACATATGTAGCCACAAAGGGGCCCAAGCCTCTGTGCTGGTCCCCAGCCCGGATAAACTACAGGGCTAAAATGTCAGGAAGGGCATGCAGCGTAAAATTCTCTCCCAAACCAAATGTGCAAATCAGTGAAAGCTGATTTACTGTGGCAACTTCGAATGGATATGCCGAAAGGTAAATAACTAAATAACAGCTTTATTCAAGTAATGTCAGAATTTCATTAGACTTTTTTTTTAAATCTCATGTCAATTTACTCACTTGCCACCACTTTTGTTGTTTTGTAGTGAGTTTAAGGTAAAACCCTCAGTTAATATGGGAATTTGACAAACTCTATTTTAGATTGACCCCTGAGTTTCCAACTGAAGACATGTTACAAAGATGAGTTGATAAAAGTAAGGGGTATTTTGTGTTAGAATCATTGGTTTTACTCTACATTGTTATTTTTTTTAAATCTACAGGTTGATAATGATTTAAAAAACATATTATTACACACATAGCCAGTTGCCACACCATCAAAATGTTTAGTCTTTTAAAACATGCATCTGTTTATAACTTTTCTTTTGTTGAATTCATTTCTTCTGTTCTCTGACTTAGAGACAAATTCATGGTAATTTCTTTGCCCTTGAACCAGGAAAATCGATTTGGCAGTGGAAGGATGTGCATCACTTCTCTCTAGGTGGAATTTTTGAAAAGGAAGACCTGAATCCTTCTAGATAAACTATACACATGCATGGTCCTCCACAGGAAAAAACATAAAGTGCCGTCTTACAACCCCGAGAGCCACCAGATGATTTCGGTAGCAAATTCAAATTTAAAGTTGATTGAACTCTTTAACTTTTCAGTTACCAAAGCAGCTTGGCAGCTTTCACCAGGGGAACACAACCCATGGTGGTGAAATGAGAGGATCAGTGTGCTCAGAGGGTCTGTGCCTCTCGCAAAGAGCACATCTCTCTTATGATACTAGCTTGGCTGAAATTGGACCACCAGATGGCATCTCTGCATCTCTCCCGACACTTGATTAAGAGCAGAAGCATGTGGTCTGTCCTCTTTAAAATCATAGCTCTCATGTGAAGTCAAATCAATATTTGATTTTCTCTTTCAACATATTTCCTTTTCAAGTTATTTCCTCCATACAGATTTCTTGAGGCAGATCCAAATGTGCAAAAGGTAGGAGTTTTGCAAGCATCAGCGACATTCCTACAGTATAAATTGCTGGAAACAGATTACATCTGCTTCAAAGTCAAAGTATATCAATCCAGCCACTTACATTGCTTTATTCAGAAGGTGAAATTAGACAGACATTTCTAGTGAAACAGAGACATAGACGATTTATTGGAGGTATGGGACACCACATGTCTTCAACCATCTCCTATGGACACAAACATCCATGAAAGGTTAAAGATTATGAATAAATTCACAGACATCAAAACTTCAGACATTACTTATGTTGCAGAAATCCACCTTTTTATGCTTCCCTTGTGATTTACATCTGTCAACCTAAATGGCTCTCAAGTGAAGGTCAACAAGACTTTGCCTTGTTGTCTTGTGTGTGTGTGTTTTTTTTTTTTTTTTGGTTGATTGACTTTGACAACATTTGCAGGAATGATGCATTTACATGCGCTCAGCAATGCCACTCATAATTGATGTGACAATGGCACTATTCTCAGTTTCAGCTAATGAATAATCCAGCCATACAAGCGCTGATCCATGTGTGATTTAAAATGCTTTACCGGAACAAATATATTTAAATAAGAAAACGCGAGTTAAAAAAATAAACAAGGTTTCCATAAATAATAAAGTGTAACCGGCAAGCGTCATGTGAAAGAAAGATATTACAGTGCTGGAAGAAGAGGTTAACTATCAGTCCTTTGAATGAAAGAAAACCACTACAGTAAAGAAACTAGGCTTAAAATGAGCTTAAAATAAAATACAATCGTTTCAGATTAACGTTTTTTTTTTTTTTTTGTGAAGTGGCTGGATGGCTCAGTTGATTTTGTGTAGGACTAGCACATGGGAAACCAGGGTGCAGAATAAGCTTCATCCAGTGTGGGCCATTGGGCAAGACCCTTCGTGCTACTATTTGAAGGATATGCCAAAAGGTGAACAACAACATGATTTACTTTAGTGGTTTGTAAAGTGTACCCAAACTATGCTTATCTATCCTTTTCTAGTATTTTATATAAAAAAATGGTGTAATCTCTCTCTCTCTCTCTCTCTCTCTCTCTATATATATATATATATATATTTCTCTTTCTCTCTCTCTCTCTCTCTCTCTCTCTCTCTCTCTCTCTCTCTCTCTCTCTCTCTCTCTCTCTCTCTATATATATATATATATATATATATATATATATATATATATATGCGAGGAGGGCGCAGCACTTGACCCTCTCTTAGCAGTGCAGTGCAATATCTAGGTATTGTCAATAATCAAAGTCAGGTCTCCGTTAAAAGACAAAAAGTAATCATTTAATTCTGCCTTTGCTATCTTCCAGATAAATATTTTCTGGAGGACTTTTTGGGAGATCTCTAAGAGCAGATGGACTCCTGCTGTTGAAGCAGCTTCTCTTTTAGAATTTAATTTTTCTTTGCTGTTTTGATGCAGCCTTTCATTTTGTCTCAGCAGCTAGTGTTCTGTAGATGCCGCTTCTTAGCATTGCTGTTTCCGTTTAATATTCTCTTCTTGATTAAACTATAAAAAAAAGATAGAAAAAGTTCTTCTAACATCGATAAAAGTAAAAGAAAAATAATTTTCTGTGCTTCTGAGTAAGATAAAATGACATGTTAACCTGATTTGACATTGTTTTTGTTGTTGAACTGAGTCCTGTTCTGCACCTAAAGAGCGTCTTTAGTCCATCATAGTATGGCAATTGTGAAAAACATGTTTAAGAAGTAAAGAACATTTCTGGAAAAAAAAATACATTCACTAAAAAAAGTGATTATTTCTAAAAAAAAAAAAAGACTGTGATCCCAGCATTTAGCCTGATTTAAATCTTTACTTGATTTGTCAAACAGTACAGGCATTTATTCCGTCTTTGAGGGGTTGTGAGACTATCCGCTTAGTCGGCATCCCGAAAACGTGTTCTGCTGTGATATAACAGAGAAAAGCTTGGACAACAACAACAAAAAAAAGTCAATTCGGGCAGTTTAAGGGGAATATCTCATGCAGATGAGAATAACTCCCATGGCTGGAAACGTGAAGCTCTGAAAATCTGGTGTCTTTCAGCCAAACATGCACAGACCAGTCATAATAGAACTGAGAGAAAAGGGAGCCTAAATGCGCGATGTGTTCACTTTAAATCCGATTTTGAATAGCTGTTTGCATCACTCGCAATGGGACAATCAACAATGAATTTACTGAAAGGCGTCCATGCTGCTTCTCACTGAGCACAATAGGAGGCAACAGTGGGAACAACAGTGTGGGGACAAACGCCAAGATGAAAATGGGCAGTTTTACAGGAAGAGCTTGTGCATCAGAAAAAGCCTTCATGTGGAGAAGGTGCATCATTAGCATAGCTATGTCTCTTCTGACACACCATTACAAGCACAGATGATTACTTGATGTACAAATTTGGTTTTGCTCATAATTATAACAGTTTAGTCTTGAATTAAATGAGGTTGGGGTTGCGATTGTTGGCCTCACATCCGTCGTTTTCTTTTGATGATTTTGGGTCACAGGTAAATACAGTCTATCACATCAATTAGAGCAGATTGTTTTCCCTTTTATTTTTTATAAAAAAAAGCTGGTACAGTGCATGCTGAATTTAATTTTAATGTTTATCTTAAAGACTCACACTGATGAAAATTGTGTTTTTGGCATTTTTAACATGGATCGCGTGGAATTTTTCCTCATGATGGAGGAAATTGCTAGTAAAATGTAAGCACTAAAACTGCATTTCTGAGCATTGTGAATCAGGGGCAGACAAAAAAATGCAGTTGGAAGAAAGAAAGTCTGTGGGTGCCACAGTTGGCAAGACACAAGCTCCCTGCTTCACTCGATTCTGATGCATCCAGTTGCAGACGAATAGATCTATGTATGTCTGTGTTTTCTCGTCTGAGCTGGCATCTTGTTTAAAACTGAATGGCTGGATGGCTCAATATTGCTCGCATTTTTCTTGCACCAGATATGTTGGGTTGTGAGAGGCTGTAAAACTAGCAAGAAGGCGTGTACACAAAAGGATGATGGTAAATGAGAGCGACTTCTCCATGCCAGCCCAGTCTCACCGACAATTTATAAGTGAATTTCTTATGAACTCCAGCCGCTCTGCAGAAACTATGTCCTAGAAAACGACATAGGCTTTTTTGATTTTGGATAAAAATGGCATAATCATAATTAAAAGACCATTGAGAACGCTTTGGAAATAGATCAAAAGATAATATGATGACTGGGAAATTATTTTTTTTTGTAATGAAATAACAGAATTATACAACTAAGATAAAAATAGAAATCAAGGATCTTGTTTTGAAGTTATTTTTACCATACCTTGAATAGTTGTCTCTTCCACAAATCATTTCTCCAAAAGCACTAGAACCTGAGTAAGATTTCTTTCCGGTGTGTGAGGACCATTCTCCATGTAAAGTTATTGAAGTGAAACAAATATTACATGCAGGATTCCACTCAAGGAATAGAATTACTCCTTTAGTTTTATTCTCACACTCAAATGTGATCTTTTCCCTTGGCTGCTCAGTCTTTAGACTAATTTCACGTCATAAAATTATCTCAGCTTACTGGCTGATTGCACTGAATTTATTCTTGACACCATTAACTGTTAGTCATTCTAGTGTCATCACCACCACCTAAATGTATCACATGCGTTTAGCACAAACAAGAAATGTGTGACATTAGGAAAACACAGCACAGGATCCGAATCAGATAAAGTGGGTTCTGCGGGGATAAATAAAACAGTTAAACTTGTTTGATGCCATGCAGTTGGTGTGAGACAGCCTTTGATGTCACCTTAGGGTGCTTAGTACAATCCACAGTTTCATGTCTCTCGAAAAAGCTTGAGGAAGGGCTTATTTAGGCACCGTGACACAAAGTGAAGTAGGAGGCAGAGGATAGAAAAGCTAATCTTGTCAGCTTAAAGCCTGCTTTCCTTTCTGTAAAACACTGCAGTTTGGAATTCTTTGTCCTGGCATTTAAATGGAAACATTATGTTACTTGGGTCTGTTGAGGAACATTTCACAGCTGCCTCTGCCCTAAGAGAAAGCATTAGGCATTCTGCAAATGTGCCGCATGTGTTTATCTGTTCTAATGACCTTAAAAGTATGGGTATTACCAGCATACTAATCATCTTTGTTAGCTGTGTGAATTTTTGCATTTAAAAAGCCTGGTAGCCACAACAAAGACTAAGTCGACACAGTTGTATTTTTTTTTTATCCTAACTTTATTTATCATGGCGTATCATACTCCTGTTATCTGACAAATATATAAACTATGGTAGGGTTTTAACTCTTTTTGTGTTAATGACAACAGATAAAAACAAACAGTTTTGAAAGATACATTTACAAAATACGTGCTATATATTTTTGATCAATATTAAGTCTAAATGGGGCATTAACCTGCAGTTGAGAAGGTAACTAATGGAAATCCTTAGCTTTAGAAAATGTATTTGGGTGTGTTCTAATAGCTGTCACCTTATTTGTCCCTCCAGCGTGGTCATTTTCTGAAGAGCCGGGGTTTGGAGCCTTGCTATTTGGATTAGATGTTGGTGGCCAAATTGCCAGGATTTTCAGGGTTCTAAACCAAATGCAAGATACCGGCATGATGGAAGAAGCTTAATTTCATAAATAAACTTCAGCTTAACATATCCAGAAACAAGACAAGACTTAAAGGCTTTAGAGAAGAGAATCTAGCTGTGAATAACAAAAGACTGAACTTAAATCGTCTGGACTGTGACTGAAGGGGCCAGTGTTCATTTCACAGCATAAATTGAGCTCAAATCATAACTTTATTGAAGAAAATCAAGAAAACTACACTAGAAAACACACATCCTAAAATGTACCATTATTATTTTGATTTGCTGACAGAAATAAGTTGCAAAAACGCACGACAATGTTGCTCGTCTAGTGGTACTGTGAAACCTGTCTTGTCCTTTTTTGAAGCAGACTGCATTGCATTCTATCTCAACAATCAAAATTTGTTTTGAAAGATATATTTGCAAAATGTATACTATATATTTTAGATCAACATTAAGGCTAAATGGAACACAAAGTAATGTCGGGTAATGGGAATGTGACGGTAGATCGCAGGCCGTCAAAAATAAACAAACAAAAATTTATATAAAAAAATCTGTCCGCAAATCATCATCAGTGTGAAATAAATCACTTGATTGACATGCAGAATGGCCAATCAATTAGGAGATGTCCTCTCAGTTCCCTACCCCGCAATTTTAATTGCACCCTTTGGTACACACACCCTTTACCCCTCAAAAATATACTATCAACACACATACCCATGTACACATACCACACATGCAAACACACACATATTATACAAGGAAGAGGTGGGACCCGGACCATCTGCTGCCTGCACACCACAAATTACCAGGCCCATAACAGCGGCAGCCGTGTCCCTTGGGTGCTGACTTCCTGAGCCCGGCGGGCCTCTCTCCACACGAGGAGAGGGATCCCTATGGTCTTTGCTAAGACCCTGGGGCCTGAGTGCATCCCTGCGTTGTGAGTTCTGGTCCTTGCTCTCCCGAGTACTACCTTCTCCAAATTCCATCTATGGGTGAGTCTGGTCGGGCCATGGTAACAACACTTCTTGTGGACCCCACTGCTCTTGGGCGTCTTCCTCCTGGGCAGAGAGTGTTAGGCGTGCACCTGCCTCAAGCTCTCACCTGGATAAACTATTTGACTGGGTTGGTGGTTGTCTGGGCTGAAACGGAAGTCCTCCCCTTGGGAGCCCTGGACAGTGCCCGGTGTCGGGTTGAGATGAACTGGGTGGCGGTGGGTGCCTGTCTGGGTTTGAGGATGCTCTCCTTGGGGCGGGTCTCTTGCTGGGCCCCTCTTGGCTGATCTCCTGGTTGAGCTGGGGCTTGCCTCTCTGTCCCCTATGCCTTCTGCTCTCAGCTGTAAAGGCCCCGTGGCAATCCTGCTGGCCCTTGCCTGTGGCGGATGGATTTGCCTGGTGGCGAGTTATTCTCTGTCTGCACGTCTGGGTGTTGGAAGTCCTGGCTGCTACTGCCCGGAGTCTCAGATGTGGAGATGGCAGGTACTCTCACACATCACATAAAGACCCACTCGAGCACAGGTGTTATCTTACCCTTGCACAACTAGTTTGACTCATTAAATTAAGTATTTCACATGTTGGTCCGAATGCATTAGGTATGCGTGTGTGAACATCAGTTGTATTGTGATGTAAACATGTTGACATGTTTTTATGTGGGCTTTTTTGGAACCCACAGGTATGTTTGTGGCATTTGTGTGTGTGTGTGTGTGGACATGCCCTGCCCCTTTTGGATTTATATTACCATAGCTACAAACGTGACTGTAATGACCGTAAACATCCACCAACTTGTCGCCTTATGCTCCTTCATGGTTCTACCACCCCCCCATCTCTCTCTCTTCTTCCTTTCTTTTCTTTTCGTCTGGGCCTTAAAAACTGTGCGGATAGTAAGATCTATAAAGTTAAGCCCAAATTAAAACAGGGGTTTATTTAAATAGACACCTAGTGTATCAAATGTTTCTTAACCCCTGTTGTAACAGTAAATATGCTCCAACACAAGAAACCGGCTCTCATCTGTCTGCTCAGCTGTTGGACAGGACAAGTTAAAAAAAAAAAAAAGGCTATTGACCAAACATCCTCTGGAATGTGCGTCTTTGTTTAACCACACTGAAACGCTTTCTTTTTCTTTTCTGTGACCGTTGTTTATTGGGCTGACGTCATGTCTCCTCAATTGGAAGCAAGACCAAGCCGTCCTGCCCGCCGTCTGTACACTGTTTGTGGAGATAGGGATGTATGTGTGTTGGGAGCGAAAAAGGGTTGGGGTGGAGTGCATGTGTGTGTAAGTAAGAGGAGAGAGTGCGTGCAACGCAGGAGGGAGTGAGAGGGGCAGTGGAAGTGTGTTGGGGTGCGCATTCATGTTGTGTGTTTCAGAGGAGGAGAGTGGTAATAAAAGAAGGCATCCCCCAGAAAAACTGCTATTGACTCTTTAGCGACCCGCTCTGAAGAATCTTAGGGTCAGAACGGGGACGTAAACCCCCAAGGAGGATCTCGGCCGACTTCGGCCGTGGAAAGTCTCCCCTGCACTTATTCTGACCACGGTCGGAAAGGAAAAAAAGTAATCGCGGGAAAGGTTCAACGCCGATTGTGCTTTGCCGAAATTCTTTCAGAGACAGCCCGGTTGCGATGAGAGTCCTCGAGTTTGGCCTGAATGGAGCTGTCACCCCAAATATTAATCAATCAGTGACATCTTCCCTTCCGCTGACTGGTCTCAGCAGCATCGTCCGCCATGGTTGATGTTTTCGTTTCCGCCTACTTCAATGCAGAGATGATGGAAGTTTGCAGTGTATCAATGACGTCCCAATTCGGATCGTGGCCTGGCGTTCAGTTGGAGATGCGCATTTCAAAAGATGCATATCGTTTGATTCAGGACCACATACCCAGAAATCGCCTGTAAATTAGCATTTGAAAAATGGGTCCTGTGTCTTCCAGACTGTCATGAAAAATCAGATCCTGGTCTCATAGGTGCAAAAAAAAAAATCAGAATTAGGTCGTTTCAGCCTGCAGTGTGAACGTAGTCATGGAGGCAGTAGAGATCAGAAAGTGTGCTCTCACACACTTGGAGCACAACTTCATCCAGCAGTGGGCATCCACCTCAGCGACAGTCAGCTGTTTATGTGGTCACACCCGACCACCTGGTGACGTCTCTGGTGAAGATCGACGTTCGTCAATCATGTTTTTATATACTGCATGTCTGATAACAAACCATCTGAAGCAATCTTTTATTTATTGTTTGAAACCGCTAATCAAATTGATTTTGACACAAAGCTACTTGTCTGGTTAAGGATGTAATCATGGTCCAGGAAATATTCTGGATGAGTCACGTAAACTGTATTTCGATTATGAATTAAAAATGGTTTCTTTAGGCAGAACTGATTAAATTGGTTTTGAAGAGAATGAACAATAGTTTTCCCTCATGTCCATGTTTCTCGTAACATCTTGTAAAGGGCTTTCTGCCTGGCAAAAATTGTTTTCGGTACTTCTATTAGCGTTGTTCAAAATTAATCAGTTTCAAGCGAGCTCTTCTAAGTGATGCTTTCCTGTGAAATGCATCCATATACCACATTCTGCCCATGTGTTTCTCCTGTTTCTTTTGCTTAGAAAAAACACATTTTAAACTGCTACCTTACTGCAATGACTTCAAACAGCAAGAAACACAACAAAAACTGAAAAATACAAAAGTTACAGATTGGTTCTACGCGTTCTAACTGTTGATACAAACTTTGATTTCTGAACAGTTGGATTCACTCTTGGCTGGGCATGTGTCAGGCATTTCAGCAGCACAATAAGAAGCGTTTAGATTTTGTAATGCCAATCACAGGCTTCCTTTAAGTGTTCTGTCCGCTTGTTGAGTGGGAGAAACATGAGGGTGGGATGCTTCATCACTCCTCTCCTCTTCCACTAAAAGGCTTTGACACATCTCCCTGGAGTCCTGCAGCCTGCTTGATGCCCTCTGTACACAACTTAATGGCTGCTGTCGCTGCACAGCTCTTCCATGATATCCCACTTAGAAATAACCCAATTACTGTGGGACGGTTTGATTTTGAGCCTCCTTTGTTTGGATCCTGTTTTCCAAACTCTGAATAACATGCATGCCTAGAACACTACAGTCTCATTTTTAATTTGAAACTACCGTTCACCTCTTATTTTTAAAAACATAATGTAAACAAGATAATAGAATGAAATGGAATTTAAGTTTCTAACTTGCAACATCTAACACTTCTGCGGAGTAGTTTTAATCTATATGTTACTGTTAGGAATTCAATAAAACAAGTGATTTCAGGTGTACTGTAGTGTGTGCATAGACAAAGAAATGCAGCAGAAAAAGCATTGGTGTGACATCAGCTTCTACTTGTGACTACAAGCTTCCTCTCTACTCCATTTGGATGCATCATGAACAATTGAATATATTAATGTCTTTGTTTGTTTTCCTCGTATGAGCTGGCATCTCGCTCAAAACTGTATGGCTGGATAGCTCCAATAATGCTCATCATTTCTGTTGCACTGGTAATGTTAGGTTGGGGGTGTGAGGGCTGTAAGCTAAAAGGAGAGAATGTAAACAAAGAGTCTTTAACATATGAGATATATATATATATATACATATATATATATATATATGCTATTCACTTACACACACACAGTATATATATATGTGTGTGTGTTGTGTCAATAATGATCTTTCATTTCAATCTTGGCTAGGCTTTTAGCTGTAATCATAGTTAAAGACAGCTTGTTAGCATTTCAACAGGTTGGCCTGTAAATGTGCTTGTTGGGAGATCCAAATGAACCTAAAATTTTATATGTGCAATGAAAAACTAACATCTAAATATGTTTTTACATGGGTTCAAAGCAGAAATGTTTGATCCAGTAAGAAAGTAATGTCTTTAAAGTGTGAATATATTTTTAAGCTACTATTCTAATCATGCAAAAAATTTACCTTTTTTTTTTTTTAGGAGAAAAGGAAAACATTTTTTTAAAGCATTCAACCTAAAAAGTTCTTTAGATTTGCTAAACCCCAAATACTTTCCACTCTGATGACCATCTTCTGAAAGATTATTTTTGATAAAGAGAGATTGGAGCGGCGATAGTCTGTGTCAAGACAACAAAGATAAGCTTGAAAATGTCAGTGTCTCATGGTACAGTCAATGTGCAGAAGTATGTAGAGTTGTCGGCTGAATCGTCAAAAAGAGCAGCAAACTTCCCATCTTCTCTCAAGCTGATTGTGAGCAGGAATATCAAAGACCTACTCTGCTTTTCATTTTCATTCAAAGAATCAGAAAGGAGTTTGAAATGATGGAGAACTTTGTTTCAGTGAAGTCAATGAAGATGACTTAAAATCTTTAAGACAGGCTGCTGTGTTGTTAGGAGAGACTCAATCTAGTAAAGCCAGGCTGTAAAATGTGAATACAGATGTATGTATCATTACAGTGTTTCTGCATAAAAATCAGGAGGGGACATGAATTTTCCTGAATTGCATCGTTTGCTTAAGATCCCAGAGTAAATCTGGTAACTTAAATCATGTCAAAACTGTAGTCAGAATGAATTAATTTTGTTAGCTGCTAGAAAAATAAACAAGCAAACATCACCTCAAAAAACTCAAGTTGTTTACTGGTTAAAAAATAGGAAGAGGCCCAACCATCTGTTGAAATAAGTGTGGAGATGAAAATCCATTTTTTGTTCTCAAAATATAATTTACCCTAACAGGGTGTGTGACTTAATTTTTAAGTGGGTTTGATGGGCATTACATGTGTATGCAGGCTTTTATTAAAATTATTTCTAATTAAATGACAAAACTGTATTTCCATTTTTTGATAATGCATGAACTCTCTGGCCCTCTTTTTCTAGCTGCAAGATAAAACCTTGATCATATCTGTTGCTTTTTCCACTTTCATCGAACAGAAAATAAATTAGAATTTACCACCTCTTTGAACACTTTTAGTGGCTCACTAAAAGCACAACAGAATTGCTCAATATGCCTCTTTTTTCTTTTTATTATGGATCTGTAAAGAACCCAAACATTTTTTTAACAATTAGTCTTTAGATCATAGTGACAGATAAACATGTGTCTTCTGTACTGAACCGTAACATACAGTGTCGCTAATACACTTTTTTAATAAAGACAGGAGACAATCCGAGACAATCCACTCCATTAGAATAGTTGACAATTTTGCTTATAAGTGAACATTATCATTCCAAATGAATATTTAAGCAAAACAATTCAATGCAATTTCAAGATTTACTAATTTCATTAAGTCAAATGGATCATAATCAAACATTCTTCTGAAAATCCTTTTGTTTATTATGTAATATTCACTATTTGGCACATAAGCAAGCCTGATGACTGTGAATCAGTCTGGCATGAGTCAATGTTTATTTTTTATAAGATGATACATTTCAAAATTGGAGCATTTTGCTGTTTGTTTTAAAATAAATACAAATCACTTGCACATATTATGTAGTTATACATTTTAGTCACACATTTGATATACAACTGCAGCTAAAACTTGCTCGGAATAATTTGTTTTGAGTGAGCATAGAGAAATGTTCTTGCTCACGAGGGGTGGACTGCATGAAATCCATCAAAACAAAGCACCAATCTGCTTTTTTACCACCACTCATGACATATTCATTTAAAAGTGCAATGTGATCCAAGTACCTTGATTGTTTTACTTGATTTCCTTTGTGAATATAGGTGGCCTCCTGACAAGACAGAAGTCCCTGGCTCTTGTATGACTCTCCAGTGTCCTGGCTGCATTCAGAGCAATATGCTGTCAAACCATCTCTGTGCTCTACTTTCAAATAGCTGTCTTGGGGACTGCTCAGCACTGAATCAATATCCAGTTAATTTCAGGCCACACTCTGATCCCTCAACTGTGGCTCCAACACACAGGCCTCTTCTCTGGAGGAAAGCTGTCAATGAGCAGAATGCCTGCTGAAGCTGTGAGAACAGATCAGATCACTGGACAAACCCAATGGCACTTTCTACTCAATGAACAGGACTTTGCAAGTTTTTTTGTTTCTGTTAAAAAAGTGTTCTATTCCGGAGTTTGGAATATCACATACAAGACCAGACTTTGGTGAGGCCTTAAAGGGACTTCACCTCAGGGCCTCTAACAAGTATGAGACCACAAACTATAACATATTTTGCAGAAATCTGTGTGACTTGTTAATTTTTTTAATCAAACATTTTTGTCAAAACTTAGTGAATAAAAAATGCTATGTTGTGTTGTTATGATAACCAGTTACTTTCTCTGCGTTCTCATGAGTTCAAACTTGACAAACTTTGAATGAGGTAGGATTATTTTGATATAACTAACATAAAAGCATTAAAAAGAGGCTCACAAAAGAAAAAGAAAACATAAAGATCACAAAAATATTCATTTGAAACAATCAACATAGATGTCAGACAGCAACTTTTTTGGCTTTTATTAGGAAAAAGATTGAGTTTTAAGATTTTAGATGAAATGAACTTATTTTCTATGTGAGTCTATTTTTTACTTAAATGTGAAATGTTTAAATTTTTCAGTCGTTTTGTGTAGACAGGATCCCAAAAATGCCTACAGCCTTACAGCCTAATCCTTTTTAAATCCAGCCCTGTTCACCGTGCTATGCAGCAAAATTTCACATTAATTATATGCATTGTGGAGCAGTGCAACAAGGGATTTAATCCTGGATATACGAGATTCAGCATTTTACAAAAGAAAAGTTTCAATCTAATTACCTATTTTTTCCTGCAAACTGTTGAAACAAAAGTGGTCAAAATGTGTTACTTCTTCTATAGTAATCTCCTCACCATTTGCAATTTATTGGCAGCCCCATTTAAAAGGTTTATCTTAGAGGAAGCACTTATGGGAGTTAAGTTTCCATCACCATAATTAATGACTGAAATCCATTATTTTCTCTTCAAAGTCTCTTCCCCTGTGCTAATTACATCCCATACATCTCAGATGTAGTTCCTGAGAGGCAGAATGACCCTATAGGTTGGACTGGTTTCTAATTGTTGTAGCCATATACTGTCAAATCCTGAGTGAGAACCTCCCTCTCTTAAAATGGGTGACGGATGGATCTACCAACAGTAATAACCCAAAACATACAGATAAAGCACCCAAATAATGGCTGAAGAAGCATATCGAGGTCATGAAGTGACCCAGCCAGCCTCTGAACTTCATTCCTGGATAACATATGGAGAAAGCTGAAGCTCAGAGTTGCCAAGCGACAGCCACAAAATCGGAATGATTTAGAAATCATTTGCAAAGACGAGTAGAGCAAAATTCCCCTTGACACACGCAGAAACCTGCTTATCACAAGAAACATCTGATCTCTTTGCTGCTAACATGGGTTGTGCCACAAAGTACCAAGTCTTTCCAACAAAAGGGTTCAAAATGTATTCCCTTCAATGAAATGCAAATTAATTTATATACATTCTTTAAAGTTTTTTTTTTTGTTTGTTTTTTTCAGTTTATTTTGTGCTATCTCTTACTGTTTAAATGAATCTACAATCAGGATGACAGACCGTCAGTTTCTTTTTCACCATGGCAAACCTAAAAAATCTTCCCTTAATACTTAATTTTTCTACTGTATGTAATATTTTCTCATATAAATAGATAGATAGATAGATAGATAGATAGATAGATAGATAGATAGATAGATAGATAGATAGATGACTCTATTAATTCCACAATGGGGAAATTTAAATTTATCTATGGCAGCATAAACGACATTCAGAAATAATTTATATAATTAATAAAACAACAAAAAAGGACATCACAAATGACACTCATATTAAATAATTAAAAATTATTATGAACATTATTATAAAAAATTATTATCAAAAATGAGATTCTCATTAAATAAATAAATAAATAAATATTAAATAAATACAGCTGCAAAAGTGTAAAAAACATGTGGTCTGCAAAACATGTAATCAACTGTAAAAAACATGCAAAAACTTTTTTTTCTTCTTTTTTTCAAATACAGAAATAAGTAATGAAGTTCACATCAAAAACAAACAACTGTTCAGGAACAAAAACAACTGAAAATTGAAAAACAACAACTACAACAAAAGAAAATAAATAAATGAGTGAATAAAAAAAAACCCTGGGACCGTAGTGTGTCACTGTAACACAGAGTGATGGCTGTGGGGAGGAAGGACCTGCGGTAGCGCTCCTTATTGCACTGTGGGTGTAACAGTCTTGTGCTGAAGGAGCTGGTCAGCGCCTCTACAGTTTGGTGCAGGGGGTGGGAGGGGTTATCCATGATGATGATAGCTTAGCTAACATCCTCCTGTCCGCCACCTCATCGATGGACTCAAGTGTGCAGCCCAGGACAGAGCCGGCTTTCTTAACCAGATTATTAACCAGATGTTTGGTGATTTTGAAATGTGTATGTAGCAAAAGTGTGCCAAGGATCCCTTAACACATGTTTGGAATTATGAGATCATCCTATTATACATAGTTTGATATTGTAACATTATAAAAGTTTTTAATATTTCTATTGTTTTCTAGACTTTCTGTCCCATAAAGCTGTAACAGAACATCATTTAACATGTATTTTCTAACTAAAACTATAGTCTGCAGGGCTCCTGCTGTAGTTTTATGCGTATCTCTGACCGTAGACTAATCTTGTCAATAAATTTGTTGGGAAGTCCTACCTTGCCAACAGTTTTAAATGTTTTCCATTTGCGAAGAATAATGGACTCTATCTTGGAAGGTATCTATAAAACCTTGCAAATCAATCAGCTGAAGCTATTGCCTCCCCAAGATGACTGGTGATTCCTGTTTACAGACTGTGAGCTCCAGACTTAGAAAGTTAAAAAAAAAAAGGAATTTCAACTTTCTTCTTATCAATTATTCATTAAACCCAATCCTTAGTTCTTACTAAAACACTACAAGTTTACTAAAAATACTATTTGAATTTCGGCTTTGTTATGTCATATTTATAATAATGCTGATTTACATTTCTTTAAATTGAAAATATGTAAAGGACAAATAGATTTTCTGTCAAGAAAGATTTTTTTTAATGATAATCCTTAAAGCATATGCAGGGTGAAACAGAGGGTAATGGAGGTATGCAGGAAGATGGCAGACTGAGAAGTAGGAGCAATAAAAAATGATGAATCTGGCCCAGCTGTCTGCCAAAACAGGAGCTCTCTGGAAGAACTCTTGATATGAAGTTCACTTGGAAGTGATCCAGTACAGCTGAATATTATCTATGACAACAAAAAAAAAAGTTTTTTGAAGTTAGAGGGTTCACATTTTAAACATTTTTTCCATTCTCTACCTTAAAGGAATTACAAGCATGGCCAGACTATAGCAGCGGGCTAAAGCACGGCCGCAAAGGTTCTGCCCAGAAGGAAATGGGGGCGTACACACTTGTGAGGCCTTTAAGCCCCACCCAAACTTGTCACCATTTAACCCTATTCACAAAACATCCACCTATTAAATTGGGAGGCAAGGTAGGAGATGACAGCGGGGGTAAGAGAAGCTGCATGGTATGTGGCATCAAAGCAAAGGACACAAGGTAAGAAGAGGTTAGAATGATGAGTAGAAAGGATACACACATACATGCACATGTGAAGTGCATAAAGCTGTGATTTAGACACTATTTTTGCTAAATATTTTTATTTTCTGACATGTGAGATAATATAGTCTGATTATGTATTTATGATGACCAAAATTAATTGAAGTAGGCCTTATTGTGAGGAGGTCATATCCTCTAAGTGGCAGCAGTGAAAGTTTGATTGCCCCAAACTATACAAAGCTGAATGTCATCTGCATAACTGTGATGCATGATCTAAAAAAAGCAGAAAGATTGTTGCACATTGTCATTGTTAATCATAGGTTTGAGTTTCTGATAACCCAAAGAACTTAATGAGCATTAAATAGGGACAATACCAAAAACTTTAATATGATCAGTTTGTCACTTACGTAGGCTATTTTTGAAAAGTAGGTTTAAAGGTCAATCTAGACTTTTTGGGTTATCAGGACTGAGGATCAAACAATAGTCAGTGGTAGACTAAGAGTATTGAGTTATGTAATGCTGTGTTTAAATTTAACATATTGTGTTTACATTTCTGTAAGCAATACAAGATATAACTAGTAATGTTAGTGGTAATACATTTTAAAACATTTTTTACATTCAATGTTATCCCTTTGCGACCATAATAACGTTTTGCTAGTATTTGCAATCAATAATTCACAGATTCTTCCACGATTAGCATTTGTTGTGTCAGCGATACTCACCATGCGGTTTTTACAAATGCCAACGTGAAGTGGGCTCAAATGGATTATTTCTATATTCAGTATAGTTTGCTCATATGTTCCCTCATTCAAAGTAGAACACTTGCGGTCCACTGATAACTGTGGGGACACTCCACACATTAAGCATCAAGGGAAATTGAATTAGCCTCTCCTGTAATAGTGCTTCCCGTTGATGGTCCTGTAGATCTGTGGTCCAGTGTCCACTGTTATGGTCATGTAACCCGATCCAAGGTACTAGAAGCACATTTGGGGATTTTTTTTCTGCCACTGAGCTCGAATTTTATTTTATGCCATCACTTTTGGAAAGTAGTGTTTTTTCTGTATCTTTGCAGCGGTGCAGAACATTATTGTCTTGGCAGAGACAAGAAACATCCATTTTTTAATTTCCAGCATGTTTGTCCATTTCCCTGAGTTGATGGATTCTCAATTTTGTCTTAGATATGGCTTTTTTTTTAATTATCCATTTGGTTGCTTAGAAAAAGAGTCTGTTATGTAATGTTGTGTCAATAGCCTTGTGTACTTTAAAGTTTTGAATCTTTATATAGGTTTCTTGCAAAGCTGTGAAAACACTTAGTCCCCTCAGATTTAAACTGTAATGATGACCCATAATAGTGCAGTTTCAACCAGAATTTTCTGAGACCAAGCTTTTCATTATGCTTGCTCCTTGTTATGCTTCTGCTGCCACAACACACGCAGGCAAGTTTACCATCCCTGCATCCATTGCTAACTTAATTACCTCTCTTATGGGCTATGCTGGAAGAGGTTTGATGGTTCGTACAGAACAGAAAATGCAGCATGTAGGACTAGTTTTACTAAATGTCTTTTGGTTTAGTACTTGGAACATTGAAGCAAACTTTTCTTTATTTTGGGATGACAAGCTATGAATTGTAATTGCTTGTTAGAGAAAGAATTCAAATCCTCCCTCATGACAATCTTTTCAACATTATGCATCAGAAGCTTCAAGCAGAGATCTTTCTTCCCTTGCTGTTTCGGTAAAGGTCAGGGAAATATTTCAGTCCTGCTGTTGATCTAATGTACAACAGTTTTTTTTTTCCCCCACCTTTGTCAGTTTGATATTCACAGAAGAGGAAAGGCCAATCTTGTCTTTGGAAGAAGAAATCATTTCAGGTTAAATAAAGACTTGAGATGAGCAAGGCACTAAAACCTAATCCCCAGATGGTATTTAAGCCTAATGATAAGGAAACAACACTTTGATGGATGATCGTAGGATTGTGGTTGTTGCTTACAGGATAATGTTTTGTCTTCACCTGCTTTTTTTAATCTGGTGATAATCAAATAAGAAGACGGTTTTTGCTTTGGGTTCATCATCAAAATCTAACTGACACATGTAGATTGTTTTTCCTTTGATCATCTGTTCTTTCATTTAACGCCAGTCAGAAATATTGTCAGACACTGATGCAGGATTCTCCTGTTCAAACATTTGATGGTTTGTAAGATACGTAATCATAAGATAAGTTAAGAGTAAAATGTGCTCATTTTCTGTACGTAGTTTTGCTTAAGGTCACACTTAAGTTTATTTTATAGAAGATAGTTAATGCCTTGTATTGCTACGTTTAGGTAGTCAAGAACCCACTTTTAGCATATGGGCTATGTCTGTATTCCAGGTGACTAAGACGTCATCGATTTCTCAATGTAAAAATCGAAATTATATTAGCGTTTTGCAATGACTATTTATGAACCACTGTGTTCTGAAGATAAAAACGTTGATGATTTATTAAAAAAATACATTTGATTAATTTTTTTTTTCTTCAAAAAATTGTTCAAACGCAATGCCCTGTGGTCTATATTTGCCAATTTAATGAGCATCGAGGCACACTGGTTTTTCAGAGACTTAGGGCACTCCATTTTGGAATTGTAGATAGCACTCGATAGCACTACAAAATGGCGAATAGGGATGGGTACTGAGCCCCGGTATTGAACGAGCCCCGGGGCAACATTCTTCAAGACCACAGTATAGTTAAGATCTGACCTCAACGGTTCTGCTGTTGGTACTGGGGGAGTCACTTTTTTTTCTGTCCCACAATATATAAACATTATCTGCCATATTCAACTTACCAAGTCAGTCAATTTTCCATTAATTAATGATGATATGAAATTTGTTATTCTCGCTGAAAAGGAGAGGTCTGTCTGGCTATTTGTGTGCACAGGGGGGCGGGGCTGTTGTTCAGACAGTACTCGGCGTGTGCGTAAGATTAAGTAAATCTGCGCTGGGGCGCCCCGACAATCATGTCAACCTGCTTCTATGATGACGTATTTTGCTTCCTCTGTGTAAAACACACTGTAGGGGCGCGGGAAAAAAATGACTCGCTGCTGCAGAGGATATGAACAGGTGAACAGATAGAGAGGAAAAGCAGGTAGAGACGCCGGGGAGGGGCTTTAGCTTCAAACTGATCTTATGACCTCAAACATTTTTTTAATTTGTTTTATATTTACATCATGACAGCAATATGTCAAAACTTAGCTGTTTATTTTTCTTCTTCTTCTTCTTGTTTTTTCAGGTATTATACTTTTCAAGTTGGAAAATGTATAAAGCAAAATGTGTTGTTAAAAAAACATTGTTGCATAATGAGGAAATAAAACACTTTGTGTTCTTAATTTGTTATTTATTTATTTATTTTTCATCCTCAAAAAGAATCGATGAGTATCGTTAGAATACCGGATCGAGAAACAGTATCAATAAGAGTAGTAGTACCATTAAAACCTTAATGATACCCATCCTTAATGGCGAACGCACTAAACAGTGCATTTTGTTGTGAGTAGTGAAGGAATTCGCACATAGCCACAGTGTTCACACTGGACAAGCAGGGAAGGGCTTCTTCTTCTTTCTCTACTGTTTATTTGTCCTTGTCTGCCACCTACAGTTAGAAGAGGTTGGTGCAGAATCTCAAAGCGGTGCAAATCTATTGAATCTTGCTGCAGGCTTTTTCTTTGAGAGTTGTGTTCTGATATGACAGACTTGGTGTCATATATTTCCAGCCGGACACAAACCATATTTAATAATATCTCTTCCAACTATACTATTCCAAGACAAAGAAACTTTTTTCTCAGTTGACATTTTGAGGCTTAGTTTCAGTTACAGAACAGCAACATGCATTTTCTTGTTCACCTTATATTACATCATAAAATAACACGAAACAAAAAAAATTAAATCATTAAAATTTAAAAACAAACACAAAAATAGACCTCAACTGCTGTATAGTTAAATAATGCTCTTCTACCTTGATGAAGTGCTAAAGTGCTTTACACTTATGATTCCCATTCACTCAAGTTCACACACATATACTGATGGTGAGAGAGCTGCCATACGCGGGGCTAACCAGACCACCATGGAGGTTCAGTGCCTTGCCCAAGGATACTTTAACACAGTAGTCCCCAACCACCGGGCCGCGGACCGGTACCGGGCCGCGGGACACTTGGCACCGGGCCGCGGGAAATTTTGGCACCGGGACGCAAAGAAAGAAAAAATAATTTCCATTTTATTGTTTTTTTCGAAAAAAAAGGTTTTATTTTGAAAAGTGACCGGATTCTCTCTGTTACATCCGTCACACTTAACGCATCACGTGATACACACCTTGCGTTGCACCTCAACCCCCACCACCACCGGTCCGCGGTAAACGTGCCTTGCGGTTTTACCGGTCCGCAGTGACAAAAAGGTTGGGGACCACTGCTTTAACACATGGGAAAACCTATGACCTTCTGATCAGAGGTCTCCTATGCTCTACTCTAATCTACTCTTGCTGCCCCTAAAGTTGTATTTGTTTTCTGAGTTATGGCTTTGATTTGTAAAAATATATTTTTTAAAGGGGAAGAAGGCTGATGATGATGTCATAATCTGGAATGGCTACATGCCATCAGGTAGGCGAATACCTGAAGACAAATACCTGGTCTATCCATCCGTCCATCCTTTTTCTTAACTCGCTATGTCCCTTTTGGGGGTCACAGGGCTGCCGGAACCTAACCTGGCATTCTGTTGGGCGAAGGCGGGGTACACCCTAGACAGGTCACCAGTCTGTCACAAGGCAAGCCGCACATTTTAAGAAATGTATTTATTATACAACATACGATTATAATAACCCACATGACCCTTCTTTTTATTCTCAATTGTAGACATGCATTAACTGAGTTGATAATCTTTTGTGTCTTCCATTGAAGGAAGACTCGAGTTTAGCTTGAGGTTCACTTTGGAATACATGTGTCCTCGCCCCCACCCCCCTCCCACAACACCACACACCCACCCACATACTGTTTACTTTGGAATACATGTGTACACCCCACACCCACACACCTACACACACACATGTTTTATTATGTAATTTTTCATCTTATTTTCTGAGATGCTCAGTAAATCTATGAAAAAAGTATCCTTTATTATTATTAGTATCATTATTTTTAGTATTATTTATTATTTAACCCTTTTTTGCATTAAAACTGTTTTGTCACAGTAAGACACTGACCTTTGCACGCTTTTTCTTAAACTGCAAAAATATAATAAAAAAATAAAGGTATAATGAGCAGTGGCTAGAGGGGCTTCCTGTGAATTTGCCATCTGTGGCCCTCAGAGACCCCAGCAGTGCAAATGGTTACAATGATGGTACTATTTTGTTCTTTATGAAAATCAAATATTAGCAATTTAACAATTCACAAATAAAGAGAGATGTTTATGAGTATTCATAAGCAAAACAGAAGAAAAGCATTGAAGTGAGCTTCAGAAAAGGCAATCCACGCCCTGTAAAGCATTGCCTATATAAGAAGCGAATGCTTGTGTGTGTATTTACAACAGGATTTGTGTCTCTGACATAGAAAAGAGAAAGGGCTGTCCACCTTGACTGGAAGACTTGTTTTTGGCAAGAGGAAGAATACTTGTGATGTCCCAGACAAGCAAACAGAAGCTTGTCTGTTCAGAAGTGCATGCCGCCTGGTAATGTATGCAGCCTCAACTGAACTTACAAAAAAAAAGGAAAGTGCAAAGCCCTCTGGCAGAGCTGTGTGAGTTCTTTTACAGTGTGGTAAACAACAACTCAGATTCAGACTCCTTTGTGTGGTCAATTTTGTTCCTTCTTTTTAGCATCAGTTTAACATATTAGATTTTTATTATAGATGAAAAAGCTGCTTATGTACAGGCAAATTGTTGTTATTACTTGGAAAATCTTGTGAGCAATTACTCTCCAGCATGACTGTATTTCACCATCATTCAGAGAACAGTACAATCAAACTACTTTTATATTATCAATTTACTTTAACTTAGAAAAGAAAATGTGTGTGGATTGAAGTGATCTAAAAAAATTAGATATGCACAGTGCAAAAATAGCCTACAGACAATGTAGGTTTTTCACATTGTTGAAAAACCTACATTTTGCCTCACATAAACATTGTTTTGGATTTCGCATGATTTCAATGATTGAACAATAGTCTTATGCAATTGAGTTTTTATCTTTGATATTGCCAGGCTTCTCAATAAAACAGATTAAAACTTTCTTGAAACAAAATTCCCATAAGCTTGATGATTTAGATCTGAAGCCACTGTGAAAAAATCTTTCAAAATGAAACACTATTTTCAGCAAGTGCAGAAAGCCTTGCATCTCGACGAGTACCTCAAGATACGGCACCTGAGTCTACCACGATCTGAAGAACAGGGAAACAGAATAGAGTTACTCACTGTGAAACTTGAAAAAAGCCTCAGGCAAGAATGGACTTGAATGAATAAGTATCATTTACAATTCTTAGTCTGTCAGACTATGGCCAAATAAGACAGAATGGACTAGAGACAAGGTTGGACATGCCAAGTGAGCAGTGGACATACCTTTTTTTTCCCTATTTGTTACGTTTTTGCTTCAGCTCTTAAAGATGACACTCATCATCTGTGAATAAATTAAGAATGTTATGTTTAAAAAGGACCAAGAAAAATGGGATTTATGAGGGGTTCTGGTTTGGCTTTGTTGTAGAAACAGTCATAAAAAAAAATTCAAAATGGAATAATAGTCAAATAAAAAGGGCTTGCATAAGAAATAGAAGGTCAAAAAGTGCCTTAGTCACATTCAAAACAACCTTTGGGCAACAGGAAGAGGCCTGTCAACCAGTGGGTGCCCCAGCGGGTTCTGCTACCCCTAATGGTTACCACGGTGACATTTGTGCCTCTGTAGTGGTAAAGACAGAAAGAAAGCATAGGCTGAACGGAATCTGAATTACAGCACCAAGCCCACATGTGGTCACTAGTCTCCTTCGGCCTGGAATTAAATTTTTCAGGGGACATAACTGCTGAAAAACTCATTTTGTATTAAAAAATACACAATCTTGTTTTTTATCTGTTGTTAAAAATGAAAATTCTTGTAATGCAAGAGTCCCCAACCTCTTGTTCTAGGTTAGCATCACCCAAATTGTATGTTTTTTTTTAAACTTTTATAGAGTTAAAATAAATCCACGAACATGTGTTTTCATAGTTTACAGGCTAGGTGAGGTCAAAATATTTTCCTTTGTTAGAAATGTTTGTGCACAGAATGAGGTGTAACTATATCTTTAGTCTGACCACATCATTACTCATCTTGCCCCTTGTGTCATCCTTATTAGTACTGCTGAGCTATGATGCTCTGTAAAGCACAATGTGTTTGAGCAAATTTCTCCTGCCAACCAATTACCTCAGGCTTGTTACGCGTGGGACTTTCCTAGCATCATATGATTGTTCCGAGCACACCAATTTATTTTATTGTTCATTGCTGTATCTTAAACATATTTTTTCCCCTATTTAGTTGTGCTTCATTGTGATTTTGCAGGATATACAATGAGAAACTTGCCCAATTTTACTAGTTTGTTATTAAAACAACGACTAGAAAGCGAGCAATGACCTTTGATCATCACATAATTGTGAATGTGGAATTATGATGTTATTAAGAGTGAGACCAATTAATCTTCACATATTTCTGTGTAAAAAAGGGTGTATTGAAACTATACAGGTACTTTTGACTGAGGTAACACTGATCATTCATGATGATTTGGTTTATAGGCAAACTAAAATAGATTCCCATATATTTATTTTAACTTTTAGTCGCTCTAGAGCAGGGCTGCTCAGTCCTGGTCCTTGAAATCTACCTCCCCACCTTTTTTCCAGCTCTCCCTGCACTGCTTGCTGCTTATTACCTTGACCAGGTGTGTTCATTCAATCACTATGTGGAGTCATCTGAATGAGCTAATCAGCAGCTAGCAGGGCTTGGAGATCTGGAAAACAGTCAGGGTGGTGGATCTCAAGGATCAGGAATGAGCAGCCCTGCTCCAGAGTATAAGTCACCGCAGCCCAAAAATGCATTAAAAAAGAAAAGAAAATCATATATAGGTCGCACTTTTGGTAGAAAAGTACAACGCTTCCAAACAAAGCTGCAATCACTCATAATGCGATTGATGAATCAATTTTGCATTTGCTGACTCTTTTTTGACGTGCGCCAAATTCGATGCTCGATGCTTGCGCAAAAATGTGTCATAAAGTTGAAACTCTAGTCTCCAGTGGGAAAAGCTGCCGCCAAGTTTTTAGCCTCATCGCTACATGGATGGATGGATGGCTACATGGAAGCATCGACTTCTCATTTATGATGTATGGAAGACATGGATGATGTTGAGAGATCAGGTTTATTTATTTTCAAGAGCTCGACAAAAGCATTGGTAAGAATGTGTTTATGTCTGACTTCTTGAGATTATTTTGTTTTGTATTTTTTCTTTTACATCAATGTTTACTTTCACTGCAGGAACCAGTCGTCTGACTGACGCCGTAAAGCGGTGCTTCTGTGTCTCTGTAACCCAGTTTGATGACTTGTTGTCCCCCAATAGTCTGGGGAATAAAAAGATAAAAACAAGAATAATAATTTCTGGATTCAAAAAAGACAAATATCATGAAGTTCAGAAGGAGAGCGATCAGATTCTCCTCCATGTTTGTTTTGGACTGCACTTCTTCTGCGTTGCTGGAAATAAACACTAAAGGGCAACATACAAGTCACATCCCTGGCTAAACTATGCAGAAAAAAATCATGTTGCTCTGCAAAATACGATAAACAAGAATGGCATGACAGATGTTAAAACAGATGTCAAAACACTTCCTTAGTATTATCAGGGTTAGTGTTCCAGTTACTGTGAACGTTTGGGGACAGAGTGGGATTATAATTGACCTTTAAAAGTCAGGTAAGTACTGTGACTTGGCTTTAGAAGATTGAGTAGAAAGCCTGGGATCTCGTCAGATACCTGAGCTTTCATGCAACTGATAATCTTCAGTGTCTCATGGACTGCTGTGTCAAAACCCAGTACTGGGTTCTTGTGGTGAATTGTAAACTTTACAGCAGGTGAGTTCTTTACAGCACAGAACTGTATGACGATAGAAAGATGCCTTGTTGTGAATGATGTGAGTGAAAGCAAAGGCACATTTCACAGGGATTTGTTTTTCAAGTATTCATTAAAGATGTTAACAGTTGTGAAGTTCATTGCATTTGCCTTGTTGCTTAAAGCGTTAGTCTTATACTTGCACAGCCTCATTTGATCAAATTTTTACTCCCACACTTGTCACTCATGCTGATGAGCTATCATATCTAAAAAAGCAGTAACCTGGAGGTGTCTGACATCTGCAAAGCACATATGAGACATCAGGAAAGAAGGGAATCTGATGCAACTATATGACTTATCTGCTGTAAAAGCAATAGAGGAATGGAGCATGTTAAGTAATCAGTTGGTCTTTTTGAAGACCTGGGTATTTGGACACCAACAAATAAACTAAAGTAGGGATTTAAATAAATAAATGTTAAAATTTCTATTGAAACACAATTTTGTTTTATATTATTCTTGGAATTTTTGTTTGCCTTATCCTCATTTTTGAGGATTTGTTATCAAAAGTTTGAAAAAAATAAAATAAAATTAAGTAAATAAACAGATTAACTCTAATTTTCAATGTCATGATGTGAAGTGTGACATAATTTAAAAACAACAGCAATCAACTACAACCTGTGGGCAGTTACTCGGTTATGAATCCAGTCATTGTCCTCAGTAAAAAAATATCATCCAAACCTCTGATTTAATATTTGAATTGGCTGAACGTTGCACTGTTGGTGCCAGCGAAGACGCGTCCATGCAGCAGCGTTCCAAAACAATCAGGCATGTTGCAGATTTAACTTTTATTGTAAGCCCAGATGAGGGCACTTTTGATAGTAAATTTGTTGCATCTGGTTGATCTAATCATGCATTACCTCCTACAAGCAGAGAGGGAATCAGCTGTACAGGCCTACTCTTCATTCCTTTTAACAAAGCTGAATTTCCTCTCAATACTTAACGTTTAAAGCCAGTTAAGCCAGTGTTTTTCAACCAGTGTGCTATGGTACACTATGCTTTAAGAAATTGTCAGGTGTGGCATGGAAAATTATTGGTCTAAAGAGCATTTACCATTGCTAGTCTCATTTCTGTGTTCATCTGAACAGGCCCAGGTTTCACCAGAAATATAAAAAAAATATAAAAGTTTTTTTTTTGTTTGTGTTTACTTAATTCTTATTCAAGATACTTTGATAGGAACAACTATATTGATAATGTAGACTACAGAGTTTCATTTTTTTGTCACCTTTTCGGTTGGTGGTGTGCCTTGTAATTAAATAAGGAGAATAGAGAAAAAAGTTAACCTTGGCTCAGAAAAGATTGGAAAATACTGGCTTATACACGCCATCAAGCTATTTAGTTTGACACAGAAGTCCATATGGCTGTATAATCTATTTCAGCTTTTATAAAAGAGAATGTATATATCAGTGTCCCTTTAGTTGAATATGTGACATAGTAGTTCACACAGGAGATCAAGACACTGACAGTGATGTTTTGTAAAGAGCAGGAGAACCCCATCTGATAAATAGGACCAGAGATTTATGAAAAGGTATTGTCCCGAGTGCTGCAAAGGACTGTCTTTTGACACTGGACATTAAATCAGAAAGAATCCATGGACATGAAAACTTTAATTGTAATCTAGAAGTGAATATCTGGATTACGTTTGCTCATTCTTGCCCATTTTTATTGCTGCTGTGCCCAATTTAACTTAAAGTAAGTTCACATATTTCAATGGGACCAATACTTTGGCACTGCATAGATAACAGATTTGGAAGTCAGAAGGAAAATATTTTTTTAATTTTCAGGCTGATCTCAGGAAGAACCAAGGGAGTGAACAGGGTAAGTAGTAACACCTCCAAACTTCAAAAAGATCCATGAGCCCTCTGGAGAGAGCGGACACAGGTTAAGTGCAGGGAGAAAAGTGAGAAAAACAATGTCCTTAAGGAGAGCTTACTCTTAGTAATGTGAATATGGGCTCCTATATGATATAATACAGGAAAGTTCAGGGGATGACAACTCTGGATGAGTGATGACCCGAGAAGGATCCAGTGATGCGGCACCAGAGAGTGGGAAGGAGAGTTCAGCATGTTTTCCCTTAGCTGGTAAGTTGCTGCAAAATATTCCGTAAATCAACAAAGGTTTGTAATCTGAGATCCACAATCTGAAATCTAATAACTACATTCTAAAATCCACAATCTGAGAAAAAATAGCAAGGAAGGACAAGAAAGGCAAAAAACAAATTGCTTGCCTTTTCTGTCTTTCTTTGCTAATGAAGGACAGAAAAATGTTGCTAAGAGCTGATGTTCCAGCGATGAGAGAAGTGCTGGAGCAAAAGTATCAGAGGATAAACACATGACATAATTAGTGTGTAGAGAAACTGATGATAATCAGAAGCGCAACCATGTAAGGCGAGTAGGGAAGCAGAACCTGACAAAAAGCCAGCAAACCCTCTCATCATGGGGATGAAGGGTCACGGAATTATAATAAGCTAAGAGGAGAGATCACAACACAGTCAAGCTAATGCTACTATCTAATAGTCTAGTATCTAAAATTTCTTGTTTGCGTGGAGTTAGTGTGAAGGTAAACGTTGCAAATGTTTACAAATCTTCCTCTCTTGAAACGAATTTCAAGAATACGTCCATAAACTTTCTTCAGAATTATATTTGCTAATTAACATTCATTATGACACATTGGCATTTTATGGATGGTAAATATAGGGATTAGACACAGATTTAGATTTTTAGGTCCTACACAAAAATTAGATTGTAAATATATAACTTTTTTTTTAAATAATCTGGGAAAATGAAGAGTGAGTAACAGTTTTATACTGTAATGTACTTGTTGCTTCTACACCTTCACAACTTATGTCACTCTTACTGTGTGTCTGGTCTATAATAAATGCTTATATTTAACAGCGACAAAAAAGGTTTAGTGGCCAAGTGCTACATATACACCGGGTATGTGACGCGTTTTTAAGAATGCGCTGAGTGAGGGTTCTTGAACGCGCTTTTAGTATATGGTGTTCTCACTAGACTGTCATTACCTGATACTACTGTAGCGCATGTACCCATAGTTGGAAGAGGCTTTTTGCAAGATGTTGAAGTGGTGCGAAGCTCACGAATCTTGCTCCAGGATTGTTCCTTTTCCGATAAGTGAAAGACTTGGTGTCATGTGATTCTGTCCGAACACAAATCGCAACTATTAAGTTATCTTCCATGAGCACTGTTCAAATGGTTGGTGCTTGTGTGTTTTGTAAGGGAAACTATCACTTGCACTGTGATGGTGATTGCTTCAATTTAATTGTCCAGTGAAAAAAAAGGCATGTCTGTCTGTCACTACCAAATCCAAGTCCTTGAGTTCAACTGGTTTAATTTTTGACGTGCGCTCAATGTTCCAGCGTTTTGCACCTGGAGCCCGAAAATGGACTTAAAATCTTGTGTAGCGGTGGTTGAACACAAGGTTCAAACGTAGAAGCCTGAAATTCTTTTATACATGCATTTATATTGAATTTTCATTGAAAGGGGTTGCTCAAACGTGCATTTCTGAACCTGGTTTGAACGTGGAAAAATGCGAGTAATAAGGCAGGGTCAAGTCAAAATAAATTAATCGGTTATTTCAAAAGGCGCCCAAGTCCAAGAGGTTTGGTTTTCCAGGAAATGACTTTAATTGCATAGCTTAAAGGGAGACTACACCAAATGATTAATACTTTACACAGATTTAGCACCAGTACATAGCTTACAAATACTATAATATGAAGAAATTCACTTTTATCATTTCAGAGGACTAGCAAACTAAAGTTTCTGGACTTGGGCCCTTCTTGAATTAACTAGTACTGCCATCTATGGGATAAAGCTAAACCCATTCAAGAGAGGCCCAAGTCCAGAAATTTCGCATTAATGCATTTTAAATGTCAAGCATAGTCAATACATTACAACAGACTTGGGACTTTTTTGCACATAATCAGATAGCTTTTCCCTTGAAGACCATAGAACATATAATGTCTCTATTTTGAAAAATTGTGGACTTGGGCCCCTTTTGAACTAACCGATTCAAATAATCTGGGAATGAGATCCAGTGCATCTCTGTCTCTAGTCAGAACTGAGGAAATTATTGGAGTATTGGAGGGTTAAACCACCATAACCACTAGCTGTAGAGTTTTGACTGAAGCCCCATGCTTCCTCATATTACCTGTGACCTCCTTCAGGGGTGAGTGTAAAACAGCAATGCAAGAGCTACCCAAGACATTGATGAGAAACGAGAAGCTTCTGTGGATCAGGGCTTTCAAATTTGTTATTTACCAAAATGTTTTGATGATTTTCTCTGCCAATATCTTCATATTAATAAGTGATAAAAAATTGTTTTACTGTGAAGCACGGTACAAATAAAGTTTATTATTATTATTAATATTATGAAATATAAAAGCACCACTATTATTTTTTTCAAACTTCGAAAAACAATGCGACGACTTCTCCTTCAATTTTAAATCATCCTGCTCTTCTAATACCTTCACTTCATTCTCATATTGTGCCACAATAAGTCACTTGACCCACATCACTTTTTCTCTTTGATCTCTTCTGCCCTACTTTTACTACATGACTTCTCCACCCTGGACACTAACACGGTTCCTTACCGTTACTTTGCATGTCAAAGCGTCCTTGGGCAAGACACTGAACCGCTGGTTGTCTCCGGGTTCTCAAAGTTTTTGGAGCGGAGGGCCAAATGAGGAACTCGACATTAGACTGAGAGCCAATTTTGGTGAAAAAATTGATAAACAGAAAAAAATGTTTTTATTAACTTTAATAACCAAGTCTCATTTGTACAGTTAACCAGGCCCTCCAGATGTATTCCCAGTTGCGCTCAGAGGTTGCTGCCCAGATCTTCGACTAGCAGTTTAATAATTGTATCATTCAACAGACTTTCCCCTTTGCTCTAGACAAACAGTGTCAGCTACTTTCAGCATACATTGTTTTCACAAACTCCCCATCACTTAAGACCTTGTTACGCCGGGTCATTTCCAAAGCCATAACGTAGCAGCATAGCCTCGTTGTAGTTGTTGGAGCTTATTGTTGCGCTCCTCGGCAGTAAATTTGTTATAACTTTTATGATTTGTAATATAGTGACGATTTTTATTGAATTCGTTGAGCATTGCATTTATCTGCTTGCAAATTAGGCACATGACTTTATCCAACCCATGAGGTACGGCAAAGTAAGCATTTGTCCACTTAGCTTGAAAGCCCCTTTTCTCCTCGCCAAAACAACGTTTTTCCTTAAAGGAACCTGCTCTGGCTCTTTTTTATTGAGGGCCACAAAAAATCTTCCTGCGGGCCGCCATTGGCCCCCAGGCCGCACTTTGAAAACCCCTGATATAGAGCAATCAGCACAAAGGAATTGTAGCACTTCACGGTATTCTACTTTTCATCTTATTAGAACTACTCGAACACCATACTAACACCTAGATTTTTCATGTTGTCTACTTTGGCAAGCTATTACATCTACACATTTACTTGAGAAATAGTTAAAATTATATACAAATTTATTTTTATTTTATTTATTTATTTATTTATTTTTACGGAAAATGTCTAGTCTAAAAATATTTGTTAGTAATGTATACCAATGTTTTCACTAGAAGTGCTGTTAAGAATTCCCAATTTATTTTTTTGGTTTAATCTATGAATGTAATACTTTTTAATATTCATACTGCCATTTCTCCTGTGCTCAGCTGCAGAAAATTGTGTGGATTTGGTTTTGTGCTCAAAGCAAAACTAACAGTAATAAGCTTCAACCAATATTTACTTAGGTCGGGAAACTTAAGCCATAAAACAACTGATCAGATTTTATGCAGCTCTTTTTGGAAGCTCATAAGACAACTTTTCTTTTTTAAATTTGAACAGAAGCACTCCCTAATGACTATAAAAACTCTGAAGTATAACATTTGTGAAGTTATTTTAGCTTGTTTTTATCAGCAGAGATACAGAAAATTACTTTTACACTGAGATTTTTTTTAAGAGTTACTTGTTTTAAATGTGATTTTATTACTATAGCCTTAAAAAAGGACTTTAATAACATCTCGGTCATTGAAAGTGACAGTGAAATAATCGCATTATCACAATTGCACAAGATTGTATTTATTGATTTTTATTAGTGAATAAAATGTAATGTAACTGGAACTGAACATATCCTAGTTTAAAAATCCATAGAATATTTTTGGAAAATTGAAAAATAATTAAAAAATATTTTGTCTGTTATGATTAGTGTTGGGAATAACTCATAAATCATTACTGTGAATGCCATTATCAACTGTGAAATGATTGCAAGCTGATGGAATGAGTTTCAAAAAAGCAAACATGTCGATCCCATGTTTGATAGATGGTCACAGCAAAAGACAATATTACTGCTCAAATGCCAGCAAGCTGTCACTTAATTAGCTATAGGCTGAGTAAATTGATGACTGGGATGCTAAACTTCTTCCAAAGCCCTAACTGACCAGGATGAGAAATGGCTGCATGCATTTTTGGACTTTAGAAGCATCTTTTTTCCCCTATTGACTCAGATTGGGACAGCCTCAAACCCAAAAACCAAAACAAATACATTTATATGTAAAAAGATTTAAAAATGTTATGTGCTCACTCCCACGCTTTCCCCAACACACACCTAGCATAATGAAACATGAAATGATAAAAATCCAAATTGAAAAGAGATGCAATTAGACTGAAATCACATTCAACCTCCTTGATAGCTCATGTCTTGTGATGCAGCCCTAAAAGTGGGCGCAAACACATAAACATATATTTCTGCTTTATTTTTTTACAAAAATATTTGTTATTATTACTGTGTTTATGATATGAAGTTTTAAAGTGCACCGTAATGTTAAAGGTTACAATTGCTCCTAAAATGTTTTCTTTTGCAAACGACGTGTCTGTAGTACAAACACGGTAAAGTAAATTGCTAGAAAAGGTGATCAATAACTTTCAGTAACACATCAAAATATAAAAGTTATTTAAATGTTAACATTTTGTTATTACTCGTTTTGTTATTAGCGTTTTGTTATTGCACCATCATGAAGCTTTAAGTATTTCTCATGATTATGCCATAAATATCTCTCATTTTATTGTTTCTTCAGAGCAGCATATTATAATATAATATTTATAATACAACAAGCTTTTAATAAATATTATGTAGGTATTTACAATATTTAGTGTGTAAAGATATTTTCTGTTTGAAAGTTTTATGACAAACCTAAAAGTGTTGTATTTCCTCTGTTTATTTAATCATACTTAATTTTCCCTCTTTTAAAGTAATCTTAGACTCAAAGCCTGAAGGGAAATACTGGGTATAGTGGATGAAAACAGTATTCATTGCGTTTTTGTGGTCATGGACATGGTTAGTTTACTGCACTTCTGTTTTGTGTTGGTGTGTTCTAAGCCTGACATCCGTACAATCTTCATCTTCGTTACAAATTGTTTAAATTTGTTCAGCAAGTCTATCAAGTTCAGGGGAACCAAATAGTTTAATAGCAAGTTCAAGTCAAAATCTCTCACACAATGTTCTCTGCCCACCTGTACTGTTTCCTTTTATTGACCAACACAAGCGTTGACTAACCAGGAAAAAGCATGAAGGACAGAACAGGCAGATGGAGTTCTGTGATTATCATCAGTTTATAGCCCGTCTGCCTGTATGTGCCATTTAACTCTCAGCAACCCTTGACTGCATATTATATTATATTTCTGTAATATTTTTCAATTATGTGCCAACTCACAAAGAACTGCAGCCTAGGTGAATCATGTCATGGATGCAATAAAAAAGAAATTGCACTTTTACAAATGACCACTAGAGACTGAAAGGAAAAATAATAATAATAATAATAATAGATAGTAATCGTTACCTTATTTATCCCACATTGGGGAAATTGTTATCCGCATTTGACCCATCCCCTGGGGGAGCGGTGAGCTGCAGGCGACCCGCGCTCCGGAGGCGGTTGCGTTAAGGGTCATGCCCAAGCCCCCTCACTGGGTGATGTTAGTTTTTCGCCCTTTATATGGTAAATTCCCCATTACCATTGTTCATTCCCCTCCGGGAATCGAACCCTGGTTTCCTGCGTGGTAGCCGTTCACCTTTTGTTCTCCACCTTTTATTCCTGTGTTGAAATGTTCCATTTTGCAACAAATTAGTGACACTGGTCATTTAAACCTCTATTCCGACCGGTTAAGAGGCTACCTATCTTCTTAAATACTTCTGTGTGCTTTTTTTCTAGTGACAGCTATTCAGAAGCCTAAGGCTGGACTTTCAATCTTTGAAATAGAACTCAATAACATGTTTATTTTTTTCAATGAAACGTTGAACTGTTTATTGTCTGCACACACTATTAACTGTGTTTCTGTGGTTTAGTACTCTAGCTACAACTACCTAAAGTATTAGCTTATGGCAAGATTGTTTTTTGTAATAGATTTCACATTTTAGAAATTTAAAAAAGCAAATTAGTCTACTCATGTCATGTGTTCATTATGTAAAGTAGACCAACAGTTAGTGGTCAGTATTGTTTACAACGTGATTTGCCTGTGTATTTGTAGATCACAGGCCCAGCTAATTGGCACGCTTATGGTAATTAAAGAGGCTTTGGAATTTCATGCAGACTAAACTGCTTGTGAATCTAACATAACACAGGAGAACATGGAGAAAAAAACAGTCTTCAGTTCAAGCTCTGTCATGTTGAGTTTGTGGTATTGGAGATAGTTGCAAATGCCATAAACTGCTTCTTTGATTATTTAATCAGTTGTAGGATGATGGGCATGTGCAGAAAACTTCAGTAGATTGCTACAACAATAAGTATGTGAGGATGTTGCCCTATTATTAACTTTGTTTTGTTGGATCTTGTTATGTTCTTTTTTTCAAGTTTGTTTTAGTTTTGTGTCAGTCTAACCTGGTTTCATGTCCCGATCATCCACAGCTGTCTGCAATTTAGTTAGTTATACTAAGGGTAAATAGAAAGGCTGGTTTTGAAACCATCTGCTTCTGTGACTTCTTCCGTCAGAGGTTTTTGCCATCAAGCTAATGGTCTCCTGCATTTTGGTGTCCTACACCACCGGTTCCTGATGCAATGCATCTAAACTAAACAAATCTAGAGCAAACAGAAGTGACTAGACTGACATTTGAAACTCACGTTGTTCTTCCCTTGGTGTGAGAAAACTTTGACAATCTTAGTTGCAATATTTTCACACAAGTACAAATACTACACTTTCATATTTATTTTTAAAAATATCCCTCTTAAAGACTTTTTAAATGTAATTATCAATCATTTATTGCACCAAAATAAATCACCTAGGTTTCTTTCCTTTTAGCTCCAACTTCAACATCTTTTTACCAGTATGATCATCGTCCCCTCTCTTAACATGTCCAAACCATCTTAACATGAAATCTTTATGATACAGAAGGACATATTGTTAGACTAAACAAATATGATTTGATCTGTGTTTTGAAATTTTGTGTTATGCAGGAGACACAATGACTTCCTCACCCTCTAGCAGCCCAGGTGAAATTGTCATTTTTATTCTTTCAGCAAAGTCCACTACCAGCCTTTCTGGCTTTCTTGTCATGAGTATCAAACTTACCCATCACTTCCTCATCACCTGTTTCCCTCACCCATGTGCCTGTTGAAGTCTGCTCCAATTACCACACTGTCCTCTCCACGAATACCCTGAATCACCTCTCCCTCCACATTTTCTCCTTCTCCTCTAGCTCACATGCTACCTGGGGAGCATTACCACTAACAACATTCAACTTCACTCCTTCAACCTCCAGCTTTAGGCTCATCACTAACAATCTCTTCACCTTTGGAACATTCTTTGCAAATTCCTTCTTGAGGATCACACCTACTTTGTTCCTCTTTCTATTCTCACCATAAAATAGCTTGAATCTGCTCTAAATCTATCAACCTTGCTCCCCTTCCATCAGGTCTCTTTCCATTATGCTAACCAGAGTTTTCTCTGTTAAACTCCCAACATCCAAAGATCATTCAAAGTCCAACACTCCTACATTTCCTTTTCTCTCCCTGCTTGCAAATAAGGCTTACTCTGTCCTTCTTTGACCAAGAGTTGTCCAATTTCCATCGACACTCTCTGATATGAGAGATCTGTTCTATGATTTTAATGATTCATTTAGCTTTGGTTTATGTCAGATTGCCAACATGACACAACTCTCTGCATTGGTCTGAACTTGGGATAGGCACTTGAAAGGACCGGATTCCCAGAACCCATTTTGACTTAACTTTTGTTGATTTTTTTGTCAGGAGACTGGATGTTAACTTCACATTTGTCACACTTTGGCTTGGAAAAGATGTTCGTGCTTTGCTTTTGTCATTTTGGAGTCTTCTTTAAAGGATATTTTTTTATGCTGTACTCTACTCAACGTGAAGCATTAAACTGCTTCTGTTGTGCGAGATCTGTCAAGTACTAGCTTCAGGTTAAAATCTTCACACCAGTTACTGACTTGCACGCTTTTCTCCACTTTAAGAAATAAATAGATGAATGTCTTAAACAAGTTCTGAGAAAAAGGAGACAAACTGGAAGACTGAACATTTGCTCAGACATAAATAACTAATTTCGATGTCAGCTTGATTACTTTCCTCCTCAGCGTCTCTCCCCTGTTAGTTGTCAGACCTTATTTACATCAAGTTCCAGTCACTAATTACCAAGCCTCGGGAAACCATTAACTATCTCAAAACAACTTCATCCCATAAAAAACAAGCACCTGAAACAGTTCTAAATTATGTATGAAACATATAAATGGCTCTTAGTGCAGTAATTTGAATAAAATATCAAGGTGAAAAGACACATCAGAGAAAATGAATCGTTCTATTAGAAGTTTGAGGAAGCAGTTCCTCAAACGGATCACCTCGAATGGCAGATGAATACTACAATGAATGTTAGATGCATTGTTTTTATGATTCTGTGATATTTTTGGGGTACATTTACTTTCTTTTGTTGGAAAGGACTTTCAAAGGCCAAGATCAGTCGAAACAATGGACAAAACGATGGGCCTGTTTAGTCCAATTAAGGACTGTCAACAACAGATTGACGGGACTCTGATGTGACCTTTTCTTGTTGCGTGAAAATGATTTAGAACCAGACATACTGTGATTTAACATTTGTGCCAGCACGCAGCTTATTGATTGTGTCCTCACACTTGAAAGTATGCAGCCATCGCAGGCTCACGGAAACACATCTATTACTCTTTTGAATCTTTGCTTTTAGTCTGTGCTGCTTTTGTATGCTAGAAAGGGAATGTTTTTTTTTTTCAATGGCCAGAAACTTTAGGGATTGCTTGATACAACATGAAAAAATGGCCTAATCCAACAGAAAAAAAATGTAAAAGCCCGGTGGAAAAAAAAACAATTAGCATTGCTATGTTGATTTTCTGCACACAAAAAGGAAGGCAAAAAGAAAAACTATAGTCTGTAGTACTATTTGTTGTATTGAAGATTTACCTTTAAAGGAATAGTTTTAAAAGAGCTTTATGCTCCATCTGCGTGTAAAGTGTGTGTTATAATAGCTTTAGAAAAGCATCTGAAAGTCTCTGTAACTCCTCCACGTGGACACATTCATTGGATATTGAAGCATACAGAAGACTTGAGGGCTTGAAAGAGATATATTATATCTGACATTAGAGACTGCAAATTCAGATAAGGAAACACAGGATGGCATGACTTGGTAAAATGATGCCTGTGCTGCTCTGTTTACTTTGCTGCTTCCACAACACATTGCTCAGTAAAGAGTAAAATAGATCAATTTATTGACATATGAATGGCCATTTTTGAAGATATGGGATACTCTCATGGGGTAACAGCCATGCCTAAACGTGTCGGGCAAGGAGAAAGGAAAGAATAATTGAGTAGAAAGGGTTTGACAATTTACGGCTTTCTACAAAGCAATAGAGCCTTTACCTTTTTCAGGTAATAGCACATATTTGTCTTAAACATCCATGAATTATAAATATGCAATTAATTATTCATTCCTTTGCTTCCCATGTTAATGTGAACAAAGTGTCCTTATTCTTGATTTTGTTGCCGCTTGGTGCACATTTCAGCTGTTTTAGACTTTCTGTCACACTGTAATGGCAAATCTTCTAACAATAAACCTGTTACACTTAAAACTACTTAAAAACTTTTTGTATCTTTTTAGTTCATAATTTATCTTTAGACCTAAAATGGTAACCACATTTGAGGATATCATTGATACAAAAAAAAATTCCCTCTCATGAGATCTGTCTTTTTTCATCCATCCACCAACTGCTTGTATTTATGGCATTAGCCAGCTATCTATAGTGGCTGATCGATCAGCCACCCTAGCTTTAGTTTCATAAACCAGTATTTTGCTTATGGATTCAAATGCAAACCTAAGTAGCTCATGAAAGGGTGAGACCACATTTCTGACCATTATTCTGTGAAGAGTCGGGCCTGACTGGTGACGGCTCAGTTTTCCTTGTTGTGCCCTGAGTTTGAGTCACGATGAACCCTATGCTGACTCCTTCTGGGGAGCTATCGATCCACCACTGGGATCACCTTCTGGCCATCATCTAAAGGCCTCATTAGCAAGGGCTTATTTGGGATATTATAGGGCTGAGCAGAGGAAACCAGTAGTGTCTGGGGAGCACACTTTCAGTCTTGAACTCTCATGTCTGCCTGACAATATCCTATTCTCAAGAGCAGTTACAACAGAAGAGATCTCAAAGTCAAAGAGAAAATCTATGGATGTGGGCTATATAAGGTTAATTTAAGAAAAAAAAAACTTTCCCTCCAAAGATGATTTTGCTTTAGGTTATATAGGTTTGAGTTTATATCAGAACAAATTTAAAATATCCAGAATTAAGGATATGATCTTTTAATTCTATGTACCTAGGTGTACAAAATCCAAATTAATGTCAACATTACAATGCTAACACTGCACCTCTGAATGGTGAAAAATAAAAAAAATGCTTTTTTTTCAACATAGACAGGATGCTGCCCTGCCAAAAAAAAGATTTTTGTTTTGTTAGGATCCTTTAGTGAGTGAAATTGGATTCATTCCAGTGGTGTTGATTTTAGCATGGCTACCACAAGACTCGAGTCAATTTGATGACTTAACAAACAAAAGACCTACAGCTTGACCTCAAGTTATTTTGTAATGACTTGTGACATCATTTGAACGTCAGCTTTTCCAAAATAAATTAAATGTGACAGGCATCAGTGTTCCCGTTTGTTCCCCCCTTCATTTTCTTTGCGTTTACATAAAGGGTGAGGTAAAAGCATAAGCTTGTCAGAAGAAATGACATTTTAGTGTAGTCAGATTCAGTAAGACACACTTTTTTAGAGAGAAAATGAACTTTACCGTGCTGTCTATGATTGATGGATGTCTTCATTTTACTTGTTGAATTATGTTCATCACAATGCACCTCAGGTTGAATACATGGCACCGTAGTGTTGCACTCACTCATTTTGCTCAGCTTGACGCATGCCATTAAAATGAATGGGTTTCAGAGCGCAATTGTGAGTTTTAACAAGCCTGTAAGGAGCATTCTGCTGTACCGATGTCATCTGCAGGATCTGAAAACATCTTGGGTACAGAAAAGCTCTTTAAAAAATAAAATTTAGAGAAAAATGATTGACAACCCATACATGCATGTGTATAGCATCCAGTGATTTTCTAGTAACAGGACATAATAATAGGCTTTAAAATAATCACGCTGGATTTTACAGTAAAAAGCGTTTTGCTGTGGAGCTTTTCTAACACAAATCTGCTGCAAGAACTTGAGCAGACTTTTATCACTGTCATTGCTGGCAAAGGCAATGTCCTGCTGGACAAAATTGAATACCATATTGGAGGTGTCACACAGGCTGCTGAAACACAAGTACAAACATGCAAAACTTTTCAAATTTAACACACTAGATAGCAGTTTTTTACATCAATATTTCTGAGGTTTTATTTGAAATGTTATTGTTAATTCCATTCACCTAAAATATTGCAGTAAATTTAACCCCTTGATGTTGATTGATGCAAATATGAATCAAACCACTTCAGCTCCAAAACTACCTCAATTCAGCAAAAACACAAGTGTTTTTATTTTATTTATTTATTTATTTATTTATTTTAGCTGGAAATAAATTAAGGCAACAAGGAGTTGAAGGGCCTTTGTAGGGGTCAGAATAAACTATTTCCACACATATGATAATATATTATCTTTAGCACACTAAATAATTATTTTTTTAATAAAATATGAGTTATTTTTACAGCTAATTTTACTACTTGAAACTAAGACGATCTCCTCTCTCTTCGTCATCGCCTTTCATGACATCATCCTAGCCTAGCCTCGGCTTTGGCAGAATGTCTGTGTCTCGCCCACGAAAACAAACTTTTGCACGGATGGACGTACATATAAAAGAAAAAGTATTTTTGCCAAACACCACTAGCTCCACGCAGAAAGTGATTGTTTGTTAGCCCTGGGGCGTTGCTGGCAGCATAGACTCCTCCTGGAAGGGGCTGTTCTTCACTCATCAACGTCACAATGTGAGAACCCACTCGTTTTTGTCTATATGGAGGGGTTGGTGCTCAGAGCGCAGGTTTTTAGAGGAATACTCAGAAATGTGTGAATGGATCAAAATACCACTTTAGAGTTTCTTTTAGTGAGGAATGAACATTATAATACACTTAAAAGCTCAAAAATTTGATTTGGCATGATATAGATAGGCTCTTTAGACTTGAACATGAATTGAAACACTGGCCAGACTGGATTCTTTGACAATCTGAAACCAGGAGGGATTTGAAACTTTCATTAAAATTGCAATATATTTATTTTAGATTCCGTTCTTTAACTTTAGCAAGAGACTTTGCTAATAAGAATATAATATTCAATCAAAAATGGATTTACTGGAAAATTGTTCAACTTTGAATGATCAAGGCTCTCCGAGAAAGAATCTCTCTCAGATTATTTTATTGTTGTTTTTGTAGTTTCCAACGATTGTAGAAATGTTCATCTGTTTGTGGAATTTGTTTTAGTTGAATCTGAGTCAATAACTATAACCTTATTTGCAAAGCATACACATTCAAAAATCAAATTATGTGAGAAAAGGGACAGAAATGGGGATGCTACCGGCCAATATTTGGATTTTACTTGTTTGATTTATTTGCACTAAACTACATCTGAGCTATATCTACACTGACTTAGCCATGAGAGAAATAAAATTCACAAAAATCCATCCAGTTGCATTTACTGCTGGTTCCTCTTTTATCAGCTGTTTGATTGTAGACCACATGTTCAGTCCCATCACAGAGATGCTGTAGTTCATTAAGCTTAGTGTCCAGTTCACTTCCTGTTCAATCATCAGGAATGAGTTTGATTAAAAATGTTAATGATTTCTGTAATTTTTTCCAAAAAGCTACATTTTTTCCCCCTTTTTATCTCAGTTTTTCTCTCTTGTTCACAAGAGCCCCCCTCTAACTTAAATAATTCAGGACAACCCACTGGCTTGGGGTGAGTTTGACCATGGATCGGCGAGTTGGATCCATATTTGCCTTGCCGAGGCCACATTCCGATCCCACAATCTAAACGCTACTGCAGAAATCAAGAGTCGTCAGAACAGACTGATAATCAGGCAAGGCGCTGCTGTGTGCTCGGTTGATTACATGTTTGCATCAGTCTGTAGGCGATCAAGTGTAACTAATATATGAAAAACGTGCCAAGACATTTCATTAGAATTTCCATTCACCTTAACATTCTGAGACTTGACAAAGAAAATACATGTTTAGAGAAAAATGAAATACAATACACCAAAAACTGTGTGACATTCCTATCTCATTTTTGTCTCATTTTGTTCAATGTCTTAGTCTATTTAATATTTCATTTTAAATTCCATTCCCTTTAAAAAAAGAATAACAGATTTAGAACAAAACAAAGTTAAACAATAGAAAGCTCTGTTTTCAGTAGACAATGAAACAGTAATCTGAAAAGACAAGTTAATTATGTCACCGTGAGTTCCTGGGCCTCATTGATTGGTCCATTTTATATCAATTCAAAAAAATCCACAGCAGACAAAAAAAATAAATAATAATCATCTTTTTATCTTATTAAACAAAACCTTGTATAAAAATAATGGTGTAGACCTAAATTAATATTACTTTTGGTTGAGGTCATATAAATGACACACGGACTTTCTTTGTAGCAATTATGTCAAAATAAAACAAAATAGTTTGGTTTTCTTGACTTTGTTGTCCTTGATGTCTATAGTTTCAAAACAGGTAATTAACTCTCCTCCAATTCATTTTTTGAACTGATGGTTTAAATAGCAAGGTTAGCTGGATGAATAACAATACTTTAATATTTACTAATACTAATACTTAAGTCAATGTTTATTTTTGTTGGACGTCAACAAGGTCTATCATTCAGTGACTGATACTGTGCTGAAGATTCATATCAAAACAGAACGATTCATCACCACCCTCTGCAGCTTCATCCAAATGTCTTTGTGTTGCATTCTTCAGTACCTGTAGACAAATCTTGACCCATGATGGCACATTGGTCACACTCCAAACGTAGATGGAATGAACACATCTGCATGGAAACGGTTCATAGATGTCCTTTAACCCTATTGTTATCTTAGATGACCCCACCCTTACATTGACGTGTTATCCCTACCATGACAAAGGTGGATAAAAGTGGAAAGATTTCATGTAATCCATGGACACCAGTGAAGATCACAAATCATTAAAGAAAAAAGGTTCAGAGCACTGTCTAGTGGGTCTCGATGACCCAACTCCCAATGTTAAAGTGCCTAGGATAGCACAAGGGTTACCATTGCTCATCCCAAGGATAAATGAGGCACTTGACTCCTTAAAAAAATGAATTTGTCTTTGATGTAAATCTCAGAATACTACAGTGTCATGTCACCAGAAGAAGCCTTAAAACCCACTCCAGGTAAAACTGTGTTTTGGTGTTTTTTTCATGTTCTTGTAGCATTTTCTTCAAATTGCATTTTTGAGTACTTATTTTCTTAAATTGTTGTGAATTAGGAGCAAATGAAAAAATGCAATTGAAAAAGCTTGTAGATGTTATGTAAATGCAGTCGGTGGGCCAAAAGCTCCCTGCTCTGCTCCATTCTGATGCATCCACTTACAGATAAACAGATCCACATTTGTTTTTGTTGCACCTCCAATGTTAGGTTGGGGTTGTTAGAGGCTATAATCTAGCAGAAGACTGTAAACAACAGGATGATGGGAAATGGGGGGAGCCTCACTCCAACAGTCCCACCTACAGCTCAAAGCTGAATTTCTGATGTAATACTGCTGCTACATCCTAGAAGACCACACAGGTATTTTTATTTTGGCAAAAACATCATAATCATAATTTTAAAAAACTGAAATCACTTTTACAATAGATGATCGGAGTGGGACTTTAAAATAAATAAACAGGAATATGTTGATTTGACAAAGTGTGTTAGACACATTCAACTAGTTTGTGGCACTTGTATAAATTGGAGTACAGCTTCTTCTTAAATGCAGAATAGTTAGAAGAAGCCAGAGTGTAGAGGCAGGTGATGTTCACAGACAGGACTTTATAGGAGCAGGCAGATATGTAGGTTTAAACACAGCTTTTAGAACAGGAAACGGTAGTAAGATTTTAAAGGAAAGTTGGCTGACACAAAAAACAACTGTTGAGATGTTGTTGGAGAAAAAAAAGAGAGTGATGGTGAGTTAGACAGCATTTGAAAGTTGAACTTAAAGTGACGCCAGACAACCTCACACAGGACTCATGGACTCAAGTTAAAGCTTGTGTTCTTTAAATTTAACTCATATGGACACTGTTTTGGATGGAAGCTTTCCATTACAGTCTTGTGCATATATGCAATTAATTTATTATTTCCTTTCATTTATCATCAATCAAATCATATAAGTAAAATGCAATTGTTGTTCAGAGGTTGTTTACTTTATTTACTTGAGCTGAACTCAGTGTGATGCTGCTGACAAGAACACAATCATGATTCCTCTTCCTGTTCTGCAGCCTCCCGCTGACTGCAGTCACACTAGATCTTTGTTTGACTTGTAAATGTGATTATTTTTGTAGATTGCTGTCATTAGTTGTATGTAAGTGTGTGCGTGTGTGTGTGTGTAGGTGTGTGTGTGTGTTAAAGACAAGTATAGGTGTGTGTTTGTGTGTGTAAGTGTGTGTGTGTTAAAATGTCCAAACCAAAAAACCAAAAAGGTGAATAATTTAGTTCAATTTAGCAAATGTTCATTAAATACTAACTTCATTAGTGATACTAACTATTGATTTGTTTTATTTAGTAGATGTGTCAAGCATTTACCATTTAAGAAATTAATTGACTTCTTTACTTTGGTCAATATTTGTGGCGCAGGAAAAGTCGATAGGCAAAAGCATGAGTTTATGTAAAGTGTAGGACTTGACATGTTACATATCTCTCAATTCATGGATGGATGGACAGTAGATCGAACGTTTAACCATGCTTTTGCTCATCTGACAAGTTAAAATCTAAACAAAAATGATAAAACTTAATGAACTGAAAGAAAGTAACCAAACTCATCATTTAATTATATTGTGTGCATTTTTTTTACAAAGCCAAGTAGCGAGCCACTTGTGGCTGCAGGGGTCTGCAGCCTGCCCTATAACATTCATACTATAATTTTTAAAAAATGTGAACGTTTATTTTTTTGTTAAGGTTACTGTTGTTCTTTCTTCACATTATCTAGAAAAGGTTCTATTAAAGGAACTTTCTTCCAAATTCAATTGAATTTTATAAAATTCTGAACAAATTTTCAGTGTTTTCATTGATAAGTTTGGTGTTGTTGGAATCACTAAATTCCTGTTTCCTGCAACATGCATGAATTATTAAATATTCTGAAGGAAAGCTATCTCAGGTAGAGTTTGATAAAAGAAAAAAGTTCTGTGTGCCATGAAACAAAAATAAAATGTTGTAATCTGCAAGTTTGATTACCCCTGCACTGAGTTATGAAGATAAGATGTGACATTAAATGCTGTGTATGGAATTTTGTGTGTGTGTGTGTGTGTGTGTATGTGAGGGGGGGGGGGGTTAAAAAGAGAGATGAGTTTAGGATCATCCTCCCAGACCCCCGCAGCCCCAACACGCGCATCACCGCCAACGTGCGCCGGTGTGCGTTCCGGAGGACGCGCGGCGGCAGAGGACAGTGCGCGCGCCCCTGGATGAGATATGCTGAAGTCGCAGCCCCTCCAGTCCGTGTTTTGCCCTGCCCTCGTCCGCTCGTAGCCTCACTGCATATCGCACTGTCACAAACGCAGGGCAGCTGTGTGCGCGGAAGAAGTTGTTGGAACAACCACGTTGATTTGTTCCCTTCCGATTTTCTCCAAGGATTTCGCGGACTCTTTGGCTTTTCCAAACAGAAGATGAAGTGGACGTGTCAGTACCTGAAGTGAGGAGCGCATTTTTTAAAATAATTCCCCCCCCTATTGTTATTAATATTTTTTTTAACTATTGTTTTGGTGCGTATTGGAGACGTATTTCATCACTTGGATTCCTCCCTTCTTCTTGATTCCGGCGGAGCTCGTGTTTCAGTGTGAAACAGCACCAAGGATCTGACTGATGAATGCGATGTGGAGACTGCAGGTCGTCTTCTGTACTGTGTCGGTGCTTTCCCTGTCATCAGCCGGAGAAAGCAAAGCGCGGAGCTGCAGCGAGGTTAGACAAGCGTACAAGGCGAAAGGATTCAGCCTCCTCAATGTACCTCTTCAGGAAATATCAGGTAGGCGAGCTGACACATCGTAGCATCACCCCCCACCACCACAGTCCCCCCACCGTCCATCACCACGTGTCACGTCAGAATATGAACACATTTCAGACATTAAGGCTTTAAATTTGCCATATAAGCTGAATCTGAGTCATCTGGAAAGTATGTGAACATTTTTTTAATTTTACATTATAGGTAGGCTATTTATCCTCCTAAGCTAATATATAACCTTATATATAAATATAAATAGATATGAATAAATTGGAAAATATTTGGCACGTGTTTCAATCAGTCTATAAAGATGTCTTCAATTCAGAAAAATCCACCTTGGTACCCCCCCCCCCTTTTTTTTAGACCTTTGACCGTTAAAAAGAAATCCAACAAATGTTGACTTGACACCACAATGACACTTAAGAGCCCAATCTATCCGTGACACCCTAATGTGTTGAAATCGCCCTCTTTTGAAGTCATTCTGAAATCAAGTTGGAGCCAATTTAAAAGCAGACTGCTCCAGAGAGGAGGAAGCAGGAGGTGCAGTCCATGGGGTTCACAAACTAGTTGCATACCTGTTGCTTATGTTCAACAAAAAAGATCATGCTTGTTTTGTGGAGTTCAGCTACATAGTGAATTGTGTTTACCAGTAGGGGGCTGTCTACACTCAACATGAATTACTCTCTTTTTTTGTGCTGTGGATTTTTTTTTCTGTTTAGATATTCCTCAAGGCAACAGCTTGGGTTTTAATTCATGCTCTTTGGTGCGGCACAGATATGGGTTTTATTATCTCTTGTGTGGCGGTAATCACATTTATGGTCAAAGTAAGGGGAGAGATTAGGCAGTAGACATAATCTGTTTCAAGAGATGGAAGAAGGGAAGCAAAAAAAGACATGCAAGTTTATCCCTGTGCTGCAGAAAGAACAAAGTCATTGCATTGGTAATAGGTATTGTCAGGATGTAAACACCACCTTGCTTTATTTGGCTTTAACTCAGGATTGCTGTAATTGAGAATTGAACCTTTGTCCGGAATGGTCTCTCATTCTGATATGTCTGATCTGTTTTCAAATGAGGCTTTTTAAAATGTGGGGGAAAAGATCTTTTAGTTTTTTTAGGTTTAGAAATGAAAAGTTCTGCTCCAGTAGTGTCAACGAAATTCAAAAGAAAAGGATTATTGCATGATTTTTCTTTCTTTTTCAAGAAATAGGACTTTTTTCCCCTCTTTTTTTAACTTTTGTCTGTCATGACAGGTTGAAGAACATTAAAGAGAAATTCGGAGTATTTCTTTTTTAGAACCAAATTGCATGTCTTGAACTGACAGCTCAAAACTATCATGGTAAAAAGACAGTTTAAAAAAAAAAAACTAATATGTAGTAAAGATGTATACTGTTATTTACTTGTCTTTTCATGCATTATAAGATAGGAATTTTATTTCCGACATTATTGAGTTTGACTGCTCTTTAAATTTTATTTTTTATTATGTTTTTAATACAGAAATCATTAGGAACTTTTCAAGGGTCTTTTATACTTAAGACTTTCCTAATTATTATTTAGAATCATTTTTCAGCTCCTTTTTACTTCACTTTACCAGCTCTTCCCTACAATGTTTGAATTTTCATTTTCTTCTCATAAGTTGTGCACTCAAAAAACATTCACTTTGAATGAACATAAAAAAAATATGGAAAGGATTTCCACATGATTAGATTGCGTTACTTGAACAAAAATGAATCATATTGGTCCTACTTAATGTATTTAGGTTGGGTCAACGTAATGTATTTAGGTTCAAACTAATAAATTTAAGTTGATTCAATTTAAATACAGCAGTTGCACCCAACTTTAAATTAATATTTTTGCTCACTCTAAAAAGAAAAAAAGTTGATCCAACTTAATTGAATCACTTCAATCGGTCACACCTAAGTAAATTAAGTTTATTCAACTTAAATTTGTATGACTACCCAACTCTTTTTATATTGATTTAACTTAAATTTCTATTTTTTTCTTTAATTTTAGTTATACATCTGTAATTGATATGTTATTCCAAAGTTACAACCAATGGGTCTTTCTATTTTCACATCAAAGACATGAATTTCCCAGCAAAGTCCCACATTACAAAAGGAGCTCAAATATCGCGAACTCTGTTAAGTATTGGAACATTAACAATTTGCCACACAAGGGGGTTGGTCATCATCCTCTACCAAACTCTAACTCATGGTGCAAAGAAAATAACATAACAGTTTAAATCATTAGTTAAAACAGAGTAAAACACCTAGACAATAAAACCCATGGACAAAAACTCACACTTAGACCCCAATCTGCCCAGATAGACAAAGAAAATGGTATCCCACAATTCCTTGCGATTACTAATGTATCCAATTTAATGGTATCATGTTGGATCAACATGATTGAAATTAGTAACTTTAAAATTGATTATTTTTATGTACAATTGACATGATTCATTCACGTAAGATTTACAAACATAAAATTTTCTGGTTGAAATGACAAGTTACTTTTTCGTAAACTTAATTGGCTGGTAATTTCCTTTTTTTGAGTGTGTGCGAGTACAACAGGAGCTACATATGTTCCTTGGGAGATTACATAGCTTAAAGCACTTGATTATGCCTAATTAAGCATGTTGTTTCATATGTGCAGAACGCACAGGGTTTGTGTTCAGTCCTCCATCATTCGCGGTGTGTGTCACCGCTGAGCCTTTGGTGGTAGAAACCCTCAGAGTCCCTTCTGAAGGAGAGGATACCTCAGTCTAGAATATCCCTTCAGCTTAAATTGACTGAGCTTTATTACTGTAATAGTGATAAACATTGACATGTTCATATCTCTAAAAGACAGCACATATTGACAGATTATGGACCCTTTTATTTTTCCCTTACAGCATTACTTTATAATATAAAAAAAAGTAAAACAAATGATTAATGACTTATTGAAAATTGTTAAATTGATTGACTTTTAATGATATTACTTCACTTGCTCCAAAAATTGATAAATTGATTCAAAAATCTTTCCTAAGGTAACATAATTTTGCACATGTTTTTAACTTTTGATACTTGATGAAATTTTTCTATGAAAATCTCTGAAACAGTGTTGTGTATTTTACTGATATAGTATTATTTTTTAATCATATGAATGACTTTTAAAAGTAACATAATCTGCATATATTTCAGATGACTGATCTGCATTTGCCATGTTGATTTCTAAAATAGTTATTTTTTACATAATAATTAAATAATTCATCTTTGGCATGTGCTTTATCAATACCTTATGATTCTTAATTCTGTCTGATAAAAGCTAGGAACCTGATATTGATAAATCATGTAATAAAATGGTTATAGTATAACGGGGTGGGATTATATAAGTTTGCTTCCTTCCGCTCCCTTTCAAGCAATATTTATTAATATGTGTAAGAAGCCTAAGTTTGATTAGTTACTGTATGAATGTATAACTGATGATTGTATTGCTCTTGTGTATTATTTCTATTTAATTGCTTGAAATAAACCACTTCAAATCAAAAATCAAACATATCCACACTTAGATATTATCTTAGCAAAACATTTCAGTTGTGTTGTAGTGTTTTGTTTTGTTTTGTTTTGTTTTGTTTTCCCCCTGGAGGGAAATCTGGTATGACAATAGCCGCATCTGAATTACTTTTAGAAATTGATTGGCTGTCAAATTTACTATCTTAAAGAAACTGATAAAACATCAAAGAAAAAGTTTAAAACCGATCAATCAATCCAAAAGAATACAGACCCATTATTTCTTTTGGGAAGATTCTGTGGGCTAAGACCAAGTGGACCACACTTTTTCTGTTACACAATGTCACCATGGGTTCTTACGGGATAACATATTAGGGCAGTCTTTTATTGTTACTGCTATTTTACTAATATTTAGAAGATCTTTTAGGTTAAACATAAAGAAAAAAAACGTACTTTTTTAAGTCTTAAATTTATATTTGATCTTTTGTAAAAGTTTTCTGTTTTTTTTTTAAATTATGATTATGCCGTTTTTAGCCAAAATAAGAAAAACCTGTTGTTTTCTAGGACATGGTTTTTGTGGAGTGGCATTAGTTCATCAGAAATTTGCCTCTAATTTGTGGGCGGAACAGTTGCCACAGTGTAAGTCTGTCCTCATTTCCCATCATCTCTTTGTTTACACTCTTTCTTGCAAGTTTTCTGCCTCTCACCACGTAATATTACCAGTGTAACAAAAATGGCTTGCATAATTTGGAGCTATCTTGCGGGAAAGTTTTGAGCAAAATTCCATCTCAGACGAGGAAAAGAAAGACGTATATGGATCTATTTGTCTGCAAGTGGATGCATCGGAATGGAGCAGAGAAGGGGCTTGTGGCCTGCCGATTGTAGCCCATCTTTCACTGCTACAAGATTTTTCCAAAATGTTTGCGTCATGCTCCTGATTCACAATGATTTGAATATAGAAATACTCAAAAATGCAATTCTAATCTTAATTTTGGTGATATGTGTCCTCCATCATGAGAAAAAAATGACACTAGAACATGTTAAAAACACCAAAAACATGATTTTTATTGGAGTAAGGCTTTTAAAAAATGTTCATTCCACAAATAGAATGACAATGCAAAGAACAAAAACTTGATAGGCAGTACCCCAGCACCTCTAAGATGGATTTCCTTTACGTCTTGACGACATGTGAAGCATTTGCCGATGTTGTCATTACATTCCTGGATTGAAATCAATGTTTGGTCTTTGATATATTTAGACAGATAGAGATGACAGGTCGGCAGCATCCGTGTTAAGCTGAAGGACTCGGTGGGGCTTGGGTTGCTTTTAGAGAAAAAAAAAAACGTCCAGGAGTAAAGAAAAACCTTTAGTTAGTCAATGTGAGCGGTGAGTAAAGTGACAAGATTGTTTGTGAAAAGCAGCTGCTAGAATAGAATGGAGTTGTGTTGGGGAAAAAAAACATGACTGTATGCGTGGGGGCAACCTGAAAAGTCTGTAAAATTGGCCGGTGAACAGCTTCATTAAACTCCAGCGGGCTGGGCTGAGCTTGTGATTCCTTTGCTCTCGTGTGAATGCTGCTGATAAACTGCTGCCAGCCCGGTGTGTTGTAGAGCAGCTTGCCTGCTTTGATCGCCCCCGTGCTTGCTTGTGAGATATTTTAGTGTCTCACACACACACACAGGTGCACACAATGCTGCGTGATTGTCAGCCCTTTGTTCAGCACAGCTGTTCCTGAACGTTAAAGTCAGGGCCTGCCATGGAGCTCCTTCTTTGAGGCTTTGCTCTTAATATCAACGTCTCTTAACAATGAACAGCTTGGAGTCTCAGGGGTGGACTCAGCTGTGCTACAGCCTTCGAATACAGGAAAAAGTGCAGCGCTTCATCTGAGTACATTGCCGTTGTCTCAGGTTTCCTTTTTGCAAGATTGCAATTATCTTTGGGGTTAATCCGTGACATTTTTTTCTGATTTGTCTAAACCGTAATATTAGCTGGTAAAGTCCCACTCTGATCATCTTTTGATCAATTGTAATTGTTGTCCAAGTGTTCTTTTCATTATGATCATGCTGTTTTTAGCCAAAATCGAAAAAACCTCTGTCATTTTCTAGGACAAATTCTGTAGACCAGAGCAGGGAGCTTGTGGCTTGCCATTGTAGTTTCTACATGTACATCTTTGCTTTTTGTCCTTAAATCAATATCACAGCTTTTCTGGTGAGTCATTATAAAGATGAGGCTTGTCCTCTTTCTATTACAAAGTAGTAGCATTCTGTAGAAACCAAAATCTTCATGCAATTTGGTATTTTAACCATTCTCTTTTGACCTTTCTTTAAAATGCAATTGGGAGTCAAGTCAAATGTATTTATGCAATACGTTCATTACTCTTATTTAATGTTTTATTTCTTTTTTGTTTTTGTTTTTAGCAACTACACAATATGACTAAAAATAGTTTCATTATTACAGGGTGTTGTCACATTTTTGTACTGGTTGTATGTGTTAAAACAAAATAAAGTTTTCTAATGCAAACTTTAGATGCTATACAATAATGTATTTTATATTGAACCTTTGTTATAGATATGTAATGCAAAGAGATTAGTACAGAACGGGTTGGAAAAACAACTTTAAAAAGTTTGGACCCCCAACATCAGTTTGATATGTAAGAAAAGCTTTTCTTTTTTTTCAGAGTCCATTAAAATGCTTCTGGTTCTGCTAAATTGAAAATGGGTCCCTCACCAGCATGTATGCATCTTTAGAGAGAAAAGTTAATGAGATGTAGGGAGATTAACGCTTGTGTGTTCACAACTCTGCAGCAGTTAACCTCACTTTAAGGTCTTTTGCTTTCTGTCTTTGTTCCAACATAAAAAATATCCAGATTGATTTTTTTTCTTCCAGTTGGACAAGAGATTTTTTGCCCCCCAGATTTAAATGAGTCCGACTGCAAATTATCTGCTTTTGTTCAGATTTACTGAATGAGAGAAATGACCTGAAGAAAGGAACCGTTAGTTTTTCTTCCTTTTGCAGACATGAAGTCTCCAAACATTCTTGAACTGGCTTCAGCCCAGTGCTTTCTAAGTGTAAAAAGCTTCCAGATGATAGGAGACTGCTGTAGCGCTTTTTCACTTTTCAATCAACTGAATCAGTAATAGAGTGGGCCCTGTCAAGTGTTTAGAAGAGCCAGAAAAAAAAACAAAAAAGTTTGAGGATGGATGTTATTTTACATTTAGAGATTAAAGGAGAGAGCAAAAAAAAAAACCAAGGAAAGAAATAGACAAACGTTCCCAGTTATATGAAGCCTGCAGACATATTGGAGCATCCTTCACTAACAGTTTGTTGACATAAAGTGAATGTAACATTGTTAGGGCGGGGGAGCTTTGGAATTTAGGGTCAAAGGAAAATAAAATTCAACCTTGTTTTTGTTTTTTTTCTCATTGGAAATACCTGCTTTTAAACTTTTTTTTTTAAAAAGAATTTTATTTTTCTAGTTTCTCTCATTACTATTTTACTAAAAGGAAAGCTGTAGTCACATCCACCCATATGGGGCTTGACCCGTACCAGTGCTGCAGGTTTTTGGGTTGTCCAGGCCTGTACATAGGTGCAGCCGCATCTTCTAGATAGCGCAGGTGTGTCTTGCATTTCCCTTGAGGTTGGTTTGTTGCCACCTTAAGGTGCCATGATCTTGTGTGTGGATTGGTCAAGGAGGAAAATGTAAGTTCTCCTTTTGCTGTACAGTACGGCTGATGCTAATGCTGCCCTTATGACCAACTCCAGTCCTGTGCAAGGAGCGCAGTGGCTCCCCGTGTCCTGCACACACAGGCTTTGCAGGTGATACATAAGTGAGCGTAGGAGTCTTGTAGGATGTCCACACAAACTACACTCTGATTGTTTAATTTCCTCTTTTCTAACAGCCATGCTGCATACAAGGAATGCTTAATGGGTGTGCAATGGAAGTAGCACACTCTTATCACTTTAACAACTTTAACAGACTCGGTATGCAGTATGCAGGGTCCGGGGAAGTAGGGTGGGGTAAAAAACATGTAAAATCTGTACAACACGCCTGCGTCTCACCTAGCTCACCCTTATGTTTTAAGTGTTTGCTATCACCTGTTGCCAGCAGAGTGCCTGTGGAAAAGAAATATGCATATTAATTCTCCCTATGGGGGGGGTCTACAATCGACCGGTCTTCAATCTTAAAATTTCATTCAGATTTCCCCTTTTTTCACCTACAGACATCCCATATTCACCCTTAAGGGCAGTTGTGATTAAGGTTGTGATTAGGGGATAAAAAGTCCCAAATGGAGGAACAAGGTTAAGTGATGTGTCGAATTCCTCTTCTGGGAATAAAGTCTATTCTTGAGGTGTTGAAGGAATTTTGGGCAGGGCGACATAATTGTTGATATGTGTAATAACTATTCAAGATTAGATAAGCTACCTTCCTCATATTCCTCCTTGCTTTTTATCCCTGATGTTTGTTTTACCATGGGTAACATGCACTTTCAAATTTAACAAGGCAAGTGTCTGCGTTTTTTTTGTTCATTTTTTTGACAATACTTGCAATTTATGTTAGACGAGTGGTGCACTCTGTTGTGTTTATTGTTATGGTCTTTTATTTTCCCCAGTGAGTTTGTTGCCTCTGGAGGAAAGTCTCTGAATAGAAGTCGCAAGCCTGACACCAACAATAGGGCTCAGAGAGATGAGAGCCATGCAGTGCTGTGGGAAAACCCATATGGGTGTATCATATCGAGGTGTCAAGGATGCAAATGCATTTCACACTGGGGATTTCTTATTTTTGTTTTTCAGACACAGATAAGTACACATGGCTGAGGTGATTCTTCTAAATAAATAAACCGCCAGAGACTCAGAGGTAAACAGGCATAAAGTGCAAACAAACATGCCGTAATTGTCATGGCAACATCAGAAAACACAGACGGCACTGGTGTCATTGGCATCACAGGACCTGACAGTGAAACTGTTGCTGTGTTGAAGAAACCGAGATTGGGTGCAAGCCATGGATGGAAGGCCTTGGCTGGATTTCTGATCATAATCAATAGCAACTAAGCACGATAGAACCCTTTTCATTTTTTTTTTTTTACTTGTCCTGTCCAACAGCTGGGCAGACAGATGAGAGCTGAGGGCCTTTGTGTTGACATATTTTACTTTAACAACAGGTTATGAATCTTCAGACAAACCAGAGGTATGTCTGAATAAACCCCTTTTGTAATCGAGGCCAAACTTTATTCATTTCAATCATGTTTGAAAATCTAGAACCTTTTCAAGTGAGACATGCAAGAGAGTATCTTTCTGAGTTTTTTTCAAATAAACACTTTAAATAAAGCTGCATTTCAGAATTTACCATCCTTCATCTTATTGAGCAAGTTAACTAAATGAAATCATCATATGTTGACACGTGAAGAGTTGCCGTCCATTCCTCTCCAGTCCTTCAGATGACACAGCCACAATACCTGATGGTCTCATAGGTGAACCAAACCTTCCAGCTTGTGTAAGTCAGTTTTTCTGATTAGATGAAAATCATGATTCGGAATTAACATTTTATTTTTAACAGTCACAAAAATTGGCTGTACAAGAACAATATAAGAGATACAAGTGAGAATATGATGATTGTTCACTCAACTAACTAAACCTTAGAAAATGACTTTCTCCTAAACTTGCATCTGATGGTTTTATGAAAGCTTGCATTTGTTTGCCAGAACAAGACATGCGGGGAGCACCAGCTACGCTTTTTAATAATTAGAATATTTAGGCCAATTACTGACTTACTATGACCCAGTTTAGTGGGTTCTAGAGATGGATAGACTAAATTGAGACTATTGCTTTTACGTCCATGCAAAAATGGTACAAGGTTGATCTTAACCATGGGTCATACAAGCAGGTTTTAATTATAATATTAGATTACAGGCTCAGCAGTGAAATGTCTCATGGGAAGTAATGACACACCAGTGTTTTTCAGAGGTTCATGCCATGTTCTTTCACCATTTGTTGCCTTGTTTCTGCATCATTTTTGGTGGGAGTGGTGCTCCTCTTCACTTCTTTGCATATTTTCTTTAGATATTATAATAATATATCATAGTGTGTCCTTTTTTAAAAGCAAAGATAACTCTATGAGTCTTAAAAAAAACCCCAGATGAGATGGATTTTGAACCATACAGCGATAGCAAACCAAACGATCACTTGATGACTTGTTTTACTTGTTCTTTCAGAGAACAATAAGAATATTTTGAGAGTATTGCAGTAAAAGATGCCAAGACTCGCTAATCTAACACTGCTGACTTGAATGGGGCCACATACACCTCCAGGGAGCCATGCCTTAGTGACAAATGTGACAAGCTCATACAGTATGACCATATTGCCAGGAGAGGACCTGTGTCTCAAGTCAAACAAAAAAAATGCATGAGGCTTCACCCTGATGTATTCAGCCACGAGATTTTCTTACTTTCTGGGTGTGAGCCTGCTACAATGGATTGCTTTTTTAAAGTCCTTTGTTGAGATTGACAGCTTTAGAATCCTCTTTGTCCGTGTTTACACGCTCACATCTTTTCATTTCTTCGCACGCTAATTAAACATGCGGTAGATGTGATGCTTCTGGCACATCCTTGTTCTTTTGGATGTATAAAAGCAGAATCTGAAAAGAAGCCAGCTTCATCTCTTGCTCCCAGATTTCGCTGTTCACTGTCCCTCAGTGAGCTGGTAAATGAGTGGGCCGGTCATCTCATACACACCCTGGGCTCTCCCTCAGGTTCTTCAGAACACCAGCTGTTATGTTTAGGATTGAATCATGCACTATTTAGCATGATGGATCTAAATCCGAGTGCAAGGCTTTAACCTGACTGTGCTCTTCCCTTCTATATCCTCTAAGAACAATTGTAACATTTTACCAAACATTTCTTAACAAGAAATTACAAGACTGAAAGTCTCATTGCAGACAGTAAATTATCACCATCAGTGAATCAGTTAACCTAAAGCTCCTCCATGTTTTCCTTGTATATCTGTTTTTTTAATACATCAGAAGCAACATTTAAACCAAATTAACTCTCCCTATTGAGAACAAGAGATTTTTTGCAGTGTAACCCATTATTACTAATGTGAAAACTTGAGTTCCCTTACTCACTCCCTTGGTTGCTTACTGCTTTTTTTTTTAGCACCAATTAAAACTAATTTGAACACATTTAAACAAAACCAGCTGAATGTATTGTACATCTGATTTAACAACACACAACTACTTTAAGCCAATAAATCAAACCATTTCCATTTACCTATAAGAGCCGTAAGTCACAAAATGTACACAAAAATTCATTTACGTACTCCATTAATATGAAAAAAATAGGGCCCCTCTCCCCGTACCTACACAACCCCCCAGTTCTCCCACTCTCTAACTGATGGGGAAATACAATGAGTAATAAGGAATAGGCTGAGCATGAAAACAAGATTGGAGAAGCCTGATTAATTTAGATATCAAAAGCACTGGAAGCCTTTTATTTAATACCAATGGTATTTCTGAGTCAAGGTGCTTCAAAAAAGTCTAATCTCACATAGCGAGCAAAATAAAATGTATTAATACAATGTTGGTATTGGATAATTTCTTTACTATAATTATTCTATCAAGGCTAGCAGGTATAATTTGTTTAACTAACCACCATTGTAACCCTGAATGCAATAACGGTTCTACAACACACGCCAGTATGAATGTCGTGACCACCTGACAATTTGAAACAATAGGGTTCCACCCTTTATATCTTAACTAATGGAAGCTTATTTGTAGCCCTCATATTCACTAACAGATTTTATATAAAAAGAAACCTCCTACAACCAGTGGACAAAGTCAAAAACTGTTACTGATATGACTACATTTCAGTGGTAAAAGCATCTCTAATAGTAAAAAAAACAACAACAGATTGTTAAGTAATCTTTCACTGGGATGAAAAAGATTACAATTATTTTGTAAACTCAGTGAATTTTAGCTTCAGTACATCTATCAAGATTTACTTCATCTGCTCCTCTGTTGCTTTTCTTGCCATATGCAACAGTTACCAAGTGACCAACCTGTATCTAATTTGATTTCATGTAGGATGTAGACTGTAAAAAGCCATGGTACAAATAAAAGGTTTTTTTTTTTGGGTAGGTCATATGATCATTTCTTTTCGCCAACCAGACATTTTTTTCTAAAATTAAGACAACACTGTTAAAAGAAATCTATTTGTTACAACCGATTTTCAGACTTGGATTGCTCTAGTGCACAGAGAAATAAAAAATCCAATCCTTCAACTTTTGCTTTTTGTACCATTTTCATCACGCCTTGAAAGATGAATTCTAACTTACCTGTTTTAAAAAAAAAAAAATGTCAGCTCCCCTGTCTGCAGACATTGAACTAGCCATAAAATATTAAATCAGTATTTTTATTAAAAGCAAAATCTTGACAAAGGGTGCCAGAAATAACATGCATTTTTCACTGATTGAAGTTTAAATTAATGTCAGCATTTGTGCATATTATCAATGTATAATTAAAAATAATAATAATACTAATAGTAGGCTTAGTTAAAAATAATTCTTTGTAAAAATGTCAATGCTAGTCAGTAAATTTATAATGTTTTCTACAAAGTACTCAGATTACTGAGTTACTGTTTGATTATTTTAATGTTTATTAGGAAGACTACATTTTTAGTTTGTAGTCTTTCTTCAGTCCTTTTAACTTATTGCAAAATTAACCTATGAACCTGTTATATGCACTCAAAAAATATTTTTTCCATCTAACCTTTAATTTCTTGCTTCCATCTTTTGAATGAGAGAAAGATAATGCATACCAAGATCATATATAAGTGATCAAATGTACCACTGAAGTGTAGATAATGAGTTGTGAATTTTAATACTTAACTGAAATGACGTTTTACATACTAAATTTATATCTTATGTTGCAACAGGTAAAATATTTAGATTCAAAGTTAAAAATAAATAAATAAATAAATAAGTGTATAGGATTTAATCTGTCTGTCATATACATCACGTGATAACCCAGAGATGCTGTAAACTGGAAGGAGGAGGCAGGTGAGAGAACGCAGAGTAAGGGGTTTTATTTGTAGGAGCCATGGATCCAGAGGAAGTGGTGTGGTGAAGCTTGGACGTGTTACCGCTAGCGTGGTGGAAACCAGATGAGTCGAAGGCAGCCGTGCGGACCTTAACTTGATATGTGGTTGGAAGGAGCGGCAATGGTGTAGCAGGAGTTCTTGAGGCGACGTGGCTTGGAGTTCTTGGGGGACGTCAAACTAGGCAGCTTGCTCTGGAGGATGGAATGCTCCGGTGTCACTCGTGGGAAGACGAGACCATCAGTGTTAACGGACTAGCGAAGAATACGGAGGTAGGACTCCTAAGAAGCAGACGAGATGAGATGAGCAGAGTGGACACAGCTGAGAGTCAGAGCAGAGCTGGGAGGGGAGGAGTCTACAGGCCACCATGACAGTACTTTCTCAACGATCGCCTCCATGTTCAGACGCCGATCCGGTGGGCGGAAAGTCAGAGATGAGGGAAGGGTCGGTGATGAGTGAACGGAGACTCCACGGCTCTCAGGCCCGCATTCTCCCAGTCCACCAAATACTGGAAACCACGCCACGGGCGGCGAACGCCCAGAATCTTGGAAACCGAAAGCAGGGGCGCTGGCTGAGCACACGGGCGTGGTGGTGGGAGACGGAATGGCTCAGCGGCTGCCAACAAAGGCTTGATGTGGAGATATGAAAGGGACGGATGTACCTAAGGGCTGCCGCACTTGAGGCGCACACAGGTGGGGGTTGATGATTCTGTTCCATGACGTAGGGGACCAATAAAACGGGAGACAGTTTTCGAGACGTGGACTGGATGGGAATATTCCTGGAGGACAACCACACCTTCTGCCCGACCCGGTATTCGGCCCCTCCACCCTGTGTCTATTGGCCCACAGTTAGCCTCCTTGATGCGGAGTAGGGCTTCGCGGGTTTGGAGCCAGACGCGCCGGCAGCGTTGCAGATGTTCCTGGACCGAGGGGACAGCAAGGGCTAGTTCCTGGGAGGGGAACAGAGGAGGTGAGTAACCCAAGGAGGCTTCAAATGGGGAGACAGCAGTAGCAGAGGAGGATGTGGAAAGCAGAGCATACCGATCCAGATCAAGTACTAGCCTCCATTCTGTTCTGTTCTGGGCGGCGACAACGGAGGCCGTCAAGTTCTTGGTTTACCCGCTGCCTGACCGTTGGTTTGTGGATGCAGCCTGAAGATTGCGGCTCACACTGGCCCCCAATGCAGAACAAAAGGCTCGCCATACCTGCGATATATGAACTGGGGACCCCGATCGGAGACGATGTCGGAGGGGATGCCATGGTGACGGAAGACCTTATCAATCAGAATCTTAGCGGTCTCAGTGGCGGAGGGGAGCGAGTAAGGGGAATGAAATGGACCGCTTTCGAAAATCTGTTAACAACACTCAGGATTACTGTATTGCCCTGTGAAGGGGCTAGTCCGTTCTGTCATGATATGATCACGTGACAGACCCAGATGCTGTAACCCGGAAGGAGGAGGCAGGTGAGAGAACGGTGAGTAAGGGGTTTTATTTTGTAGGAGCCATCGGATCCAGAGGAAGTGGTGTGGTGAAGCTTGACGAAGCACCGTCAGCGTGGTGGAAACCAGATGAGTCGTAAGGCAGCCGTATGACTTAACTCTGAGACGGCTAAAGAGCAATGGTAGCAGGAGTTCTGAAGCGTAACGGCTTGAGTTCTTGGGGGACGTCAAACTAGGCAGCTTCTGCTCTGGAGGATGGAATGCTCCGGTGTCACTCGTGGAAGACGAGACCATCAGTGTTAACGGACTAGCGAAGAATACTTGAGGTAGGACTCCTTAAGAAGTGATCTATATGAGCAGAGTGGACACAGCTGAGAGTCAGGAGCAGAGCTGGGAGGGGGGAGGAGTCTGCCAGGCCACCATGACACTGTCTAGAGTCCCTAGACTATGAAGAGTCTAAAACTGGAAAAAAAATCCTCATTGTGTGTTTGATCTTTTTTTTTTTTTTTTTTTTTTTTTTTTTTTTAACTTGTCCTGTCCAACAGCTGGGCAGACAGATGAGAGCTGGGAGGCCTCTTGTGCTAACATATTTACTTTAACAAGAGGGTTATTAATCTTCAGATAAAACCAGAGGTATGTCTGAATAAACCCCTTTTGTAATTGAGGCTAAACTTTATTAATTTCAACCATGTTTGAAAATTTCGGGTGTTGGACCGGACGGAAAAGGAAAGAAGGGAAGAAAAAGGGAGGGATGTTAGAGAGAGAGGGGGAAAGGAGAGTGATAATGGGAGGGGAGGGGGGATAAGACCATGAAGCAGCATAAAGCAACAAGTTTACTGGTTGTTTATCATTACGGTAAGGTTCAAATGTAGTACAAAAAGGGCGGCCTGTCCACACACACTCTCTAATGTTATCAACACACCTGTTAGCTGCAAAAATGTCCACATGTCGACATGCACACAAAACAGATAGTGTTCACACACTTATGCCTTAAAACCAAATAGTGTGAAATATTTCAGTCATTCAATCATGCAAACTGTTAATGCAAAGGTGAGCTAACACCTGTGCTCAGGTGAGTGTTTATGTTCTTCTAAAATGGATGGTGGAACGTGAAAAGAAGGAGAGTGCCCAGCCATCTCACTCCCAAGACTTCGCCGCGCAGCGCAGTCAGCCGCAGCCGAATCCCCCAACGCCACACACGGAACAGAGTAGGGAACAACCGCCCCGGCGACTCAAGACCGCCACCCAGGCCGTGGGCCAGCAGGACCCCCGCCGCGAGGCCCCAGAGCCAGAGCAGGAGGCTGAGGGGAAAGAGAGCGCCGCCCCAGCCCAACCAGGAAAGAGTCTTCGCCGCTACTGGAGAACCCAACGCAGGGGCTCCCAACAGGAGAAGGACGCCCACAGCCCCAGACGAGCACCACCACCACCCAGGAGTTCCGGGCATCCCCTCGCCCCAACCCCAGGTACGAGCCAGGACCCCCCAAGGGAGACCCGCTCCGCACTCCAGGCAGCCACCCACCCGGCCCACGGTTGGTCCAGGAGATAAGGCAGGCCCGCCACCCCGCCTCAGGAGGGGGAACCCCGGGAAAAAAGAGGCCCACAAGGGGTGTTGTAAATATGGCCCGACCAGGCTCGGCCACTGTTGGAAATTTGGCGGGGCCCAGCGCTCAGGGGCAAGGATCTTTAAAACAGCAGCAGGCCAGTTGGGCTCTTAAGGGTTTGGTTCAATTTCAGCTAGATCTAAATCTAAACAAAAGAAGTCCTTTCGTGATTTGGATAAGCAAACATAATGCCTGACCGACTGGAAACATTTAGGTCTAATTTAATTCACACTTATTGTATGAAAGGTCATCACTCTGTCACAGTTGCAGCTCGTAAAATCACTTAAGACAGCAGCGTGGTAATAAATAGGAGCTGTAAAAGCCAGAGGAAAATAAACTTATAAAAGCATTCACAGATCCGACTCTGAATGACTCAATAAAACTAAGAGGTCTGCTCAGAGTTATTATACATATGTGTATACCGAAGAGGAAAGGAGGGATGGGCAAAGAGCAAAAATTAACTTTATTTGGGTAAAGAGAGTTCACTCTGCCTGATAAACACAATGAAGCCAATGATATATTGCATTAAGAGCATTAACATAATCATGAAGTCAGCTTTTAGGAGACAGTGCAACTTTTACCAAAAATATAAAAATGTGATAATAATGTTTTGGGCCAAAATTTATAAAACCCTTGTAGTTCATTCAAAATTCACCTCTGTTGGAGCCAATTAAGCCCGCCCCTTCCCATCATCCATCAGTTTACGTGCTCTCATGCTCGCTTATAGCCCCTCACATGCCCCAACCTAACATTACCAGTGCAACATATGTACTATTATGTATTTATTATCTGAAGCTTTGTGAATAAAATAAATTCTTGTGACACTCCATACAATGCTCGCCATTTTCAACTCTTTGTTTGGAGTCAGCTTTTTCTTCTTATTATACTATGCCCCCTGTATACCTCTCATTGTTTTCCTATTTTAATAAGTGTATCGAGACTAATTTTCTATTTAATAAATATGCAAGATATTGTGGGTTACTGCTTTTGATACTACTTTTGAAGTCATCTGCAAAAGTATCCTGTAGTTGTGGTCTGGAAATGCTTGATTTTCTGCTTACGGCATTTAAAACAGAGTCTGCTGTAAATCAGGCACTGAAAATTAGTTGTAGACATTAAATGAAGTCAAGATCACCATGGCATGCAAGTGGCTGTTTAGTGTATTATAGATCTGCTTTAATAGGCTGGATCTATGACTGAAGCTGTTTGTTATGAGCCTTATTTAAAGGCTTGACTTGTGACTCCACAGTTTACCTTTGACATTTACGGTTGAAATGTTCAGATACAACCCTGCAAACCCTGGGAAATGTCACTATGTTAATGGCTAATATATAGCTTCAGTATGAGTAGATTTTATTGATAATCAAAGAAAAAATTAGAAGTTTAATAAAAGTATCTTCAACTGCTATGTTATAAAAAATCAGCCTCATGAAAACCCTATATCATTTGTTATAAAAAGGATACATCCAGCTTTTCAGGTAATAAATGCAAGCAAATACATAAAATATGTTGTCATTTCTGGAGGATCCTAATAGAGGACAGCATGTGGCTTTTTGAGGAGAGGTTATTTGAATATTTTAAAATAAATCAGAATAAAGAAACCATTACAACTAAAGCTTTACAACCACAACCTGTACCTAATTATCCAGCCCACCTTTTTGGAACTTTATTGTCTGCAGTATCAGTAACAGAGGCTGCAGATCAAGCAGCAATAACATAATGATTTTCCTGAGTCAGCATTGATGTGGATGCTGCTTAATACTTCCACAGATGCTGTCTCAAAGCTTTCGTGGTGGTATGTGCCATATTTAAATGTTTCTAATGTGCTGTTTGTGTTTAAAATGTTGTTTGGGTGGATCAAAACTAATGATTATTCAAACCAAAAAAGAGATAGGAAAATGTCCCTGTAATGGAAATAAAAGGGTCATAACAATTCTCTAGTGGAAGGGGCTATTGACAATTTAAAAACCTCAGTTTTTTTTTTGCAGCTAAAATACATATAGCTATTGGTCATGTCCCTCCCCCCATGTTTTTGTAACTAATTTTAGTAAATTTTGACATTCTGTTCATGTTATTTTGCTTTTTTTAATTAACTGGAACCGCTTCATTTTCCTCTGTCAAGCAGTGCATGTTTTCTGATTTCAAACCACTTTTCATTTGCTGAGGTTGAAGCCTATTTCCTGCAATTACATCCTGATTTTTCCATTTTTCCCAACCCTGCATTAGCTTTCATTTAGTCCAACTTGCTTTTCAGTGTTCAATGTGGCTTCTGCAGATCTGTCAATGCACAAAATGAAAATGTTCCTGTAATTTATCAATGCATGTGTGAGAAAGAAACACTGGCACGAAGACAGTGTGACCATTGTTAGGGTAGAAAAAGGGACGGAAAAGATTGTTTAGCTCCTTCTGGATTGAAGCCCAGGCAAAACATATTTAGTAGAACCAAAAACTAAAACATTAAATACATTTAATGTTAAAAATTATGAAGGTAACCAACCTTTGTCCAACTATTTCCCCCCAATGCTGTCAGTTTATGTTAATAGAAAAAGATAATTGGAAAAAAACCCTCTAACAACCACATACATTGCTGTCATGTCTCCAAGGCGCCATTCATCAGCCTAAAAGGGGCAGAGACGACATGAGATTGGCAAGAGCACCGTGAAATTATGAACTTGAGGAAATGGCTGATTGCTTTCAGAACATTAAGTCTGACTTCTCTGCCCCACGACTCTCTGCAAACCTTATATTTATCTACACATTACTGTCAAACAATTTTCCAACTGTGTAAGTAATTTCGAAGTTACGAATCCTTGTAGCCATCTCCAAGCATGGTAACATATGGTGGGAGCGATGCTGGGAATTATCTGTGTCATCTTTTTTGGACATATTCAATTTGGGTCTCATGCCTCTGTGGAAATAGTTGAAAGTGGGTGATTTGGGTGATGGAGAGGAGATCCAGATGGCAGAGCAGCAACAAGATCAATCAAGCCTGATGCATTTTTCCCATTTCAACATGCAGACAGATGTGATTTAACACAGTAAATTGGGTTTACTTTCGGCTTATGTATTTTTGTTGACAAGTAACGATATCTTTGAAGGGATGCATAAACGTGTTCATAAAAACTCTTCATTTGACCTTTCTGTCGTAAACCATCATTGGCTATTGTCTCACATTTTGGAACGCTTTTGCTTTAAATTATCTTATACCTGCAAGTGCAAGATATCGTAAAACAAATTTCATTGCTCAGTGCTGTTTTTAGGGATTCTTTTATTTATATAGATAGCATACTAAAAAAAACTTTTGAAGATATGTATAAAATAAAAAGTGTCTAAAACAGAAAGTTCAGTAAATTCTGGTTTTTAATTTTGTTTTTTTCTAGCTGGGAATCTAAGAGTAGTTTTACTTAAGTAATTGATTTTGGAGGGCTTCATGAAATCAAATGAATCTTCAAGCTGTTTTACAGTTACATAATCTAATTCGTGCATTTTTTCTTTGACGTGCTTGCACCAAGGATATTTTTTGTCTGAACCTGCTTTTTTGAACATTGTTTGCAGTAGTTGATGATTTCTCAGGGAAAACAGTGAGTACCTGGAGAATCCTCCAACAGTTGGTAGCCTACTTTAGCTTTGCATTTTAAATAGGCTTTAGAGGAAATTATGTTCCATTATATGCTCGTTGCCTTTGATTGCCGGAATCTGTCATTATGCTGATTTTAACACGTTGGGGGATGTAAACGGCCCTGGAAGTGTTTCCTACTCAGATCTATCTTTTGCCTTTTTTGTAACCTTAAAGAGCTTTCAGTACAGTGTGACATATCATTCAACACCTTTTAATGTTGCTTATGAATAAGGCAAATTTTCTTTTTGTCCTTAATATGTCATGTCAAAAAAAGGATGCTTTTAAATGCAGAGCAGCTGAAAGAAAGACAATACAATGACCAAGATGAGAGACGCATACCTCCAAACTTTGCATTTAAAGTTTTGAATGCTGCTAAATTGTACCTCTGTTTCTGATGCTTATTTTTATTTTTCTAGTTTGAAATTATTTTTTTAAAACATATATTTTTTGCTATAAAGATTTTTGTTGATGGTTATGGTCGATTATATTTACAGTATCAAGAGAAGGGTCTAAAATCTACATGATATTTGTCATTTTATTTCACCAAAACAGGAAATTAAAGGATGCTTGTGAAAAAAAATATCCAACTTCAATGGCTGTCGCAGGACTGAATTTACATTTTATGCTGTGTGCTTGTGGTTGTTATGACAGCTGCTCAGACTGCTCAACTTCTGACTTCTCCAGTGGAGGCCATCTTTTGTTAAGTGTTTTAACCACTCAAGCTTATCCTAACTATCATCATGCAAAAACGGAAAAAAAAAAGAGCACACCTTGGACAGGCAGCCAGTCCATGACAGAAATGGACAGAGAGAATCAGGACAAAGATCTGGATGGGCTTTCACCTACTTATAGCCAAGATAACATGTATCTTTTTTCACTGCTGGGGGAAAAAAATCATTGTGCTTGGGGAATAAAAAATAAATAAATCTACCTTTACTTTTTAACTGAGGTGTTCCAGAGGAACTCCTAGAATTTTTAAACACTAAATTGATCTAAAATAGGAGGAAAACGTGAGTTGTAATACTTTTATAGGAATATATATAATGAATGACAAGGACTGTAGACTTGAAAAGTCTAATTTGGTAGACACCTTACTTCTTGTACATTCCCAAAAAGATTAGGGCACAGTAGCTGTGGTTACATGAGCAAAATGTATTTCATCGGAACAGAGATCCGATTGGAATCGAACTGTCTACATGGGCCCTGAAAAACGTTACAATAACAAACGTTTACATACATCATACGTTCGAGAGAAATATATAATTTTGACGTGCAGATTTTCATAATACTGGAAATGGCCGTAGAAGAAGAAAAAGTGAGTTCCATTGTAATCAAAGCTAAGACATCGAGCGAGACAATTTTCTAAGCACGGTTTTATTATTATTATATATTTTTTTAAATGACTGTTTGCTGATAATTTTCTAAATATGTGCAGTCAGTGCTTTATTCTTGGCTGCAGAGATCTGGAAGAATAGCTAGGGTTTGGTAAAAACTTGCGAACAATAACAAGGTTTAGCCTTGGTTGCATTTACAATCTGTGTGTGCAATGCATCAATGTGCATCGTTAATGTGTGGGAAAAACATCAGCCTTCATTTTGTCTGAACACTAATAGAAACACAAATTCACATGATGTTTGCATGGTTTCCCAGGACTGCGCAGAGCAGCATTTCCGCATTAAAAAGCCACCTCCGACAGCCCACACACCGTTCTGAAGCCGCTCGGAGACTCCCAGGTTCTCCCAGGAGACCCGGTTCTCAGCTCGCACTCACAGAGCAGCCGGACGGACTGCAGTCCTAAGCCTCCTCCAGAGCGCACACTTTAAAAAAGCACCTTCCTATACTCACAGACACAAAGCCACAAAGCGCAGCTGCTCTGCTTGGAGACATAGTTCGCTTACAAAGAGGAGCCGGCCGGCCGGTCCTGTTTGTGCTCCAAAGCCTCTTCTGGAGTGCCCATTGTCTATGCATGACGTAAAAGCCAGCCCAGTAATGACCCACATTTAGAATAAATTGTTTACATGCACCACGATCGGATCAATAATCAGCATAACCCACCTATCATGATTAACTTCAATAATGACAGAATTTTAGATGTCAAATTCATCCACAACTTGTGGGTCTGTGTTTGAACCATAAAGGTTTAGAAGAATGCTCAGAGCTGCATCTCTCTGGTTTCCAACTCTTTATGGAGTTAAAGGCTGCATTCACACTGAACGCAATCCACGCATCAGGGGAGTTGAGTTGTACTGTACAGACGCGATCAAATTGTGTCTCAATTTGATCATCTGTCGGGGCGCGATTTGGACGTCGGAATGCATTCGTGTCAAAAAATCTGTACTTTGGCAAAAAATATGTGTCCCTTCAACCAATCAGGAACTCAGCTTTGGTCTGTGATGTATTGCTGACGCGATCAACAGGTGGAGTCCAAAACCAATGTAGGAGAATTTGATTGTTCTACTTTTGAACTTTTTTTCCCCCCATCAAGACAACAATAGAAGCTTGTCAAGTTTCATTCTTATTTTTTCCCTCCTCTGACTAATGCCAGTCAACAAGTTGTCAAACTGGGTCACAGAGAGGCGGACGTACCGCTGCGAGCTCATTTTTAGGAAGAGGTTTGAGTAGCAAATTTGACGCTTGTCGAAAGAGAGGCGACCAACACAAATTTAACATGTAAATCACATTCGATCTGAACGGAGCTCAAGAGGTTCCTAGACTAAACAAAAATAATCTCACCAGCATTTCAATAATTTATTCCCAGTTTTGACACTATTATAGTTCCTTACCAGGAAACTGTGAGTTTTGTACTCTTGCTACATGTCCAGAACCCCTTACATTGGCTCTTGCCCTCATGTAGGAGAAGCAGCTCTACTCTGTTCATTCCTGGGGGCTGAGCTTGGCTCCCCCTTTTAAAGGGACTCCCAAGCCACTCTATAAAGAGAGTTCAAGTCTGTCTTTGGGATTGCATTCATTCCCTCACAACCCACAGCTGATCACCTCTTAGCTACAGTATATAATGGTCCCATTCTGTTGTAAATGAGCTTTTAGGAGTCAATGGGTTTCTTTTCTTTTACACCTGTGTGCCCAATGCTTTTGCCATTTGCACAATGGGTATTTCTCACAGTCCGTCAAGTTATATTGTGAAGAAACTGATGGATTTCGAGTTAAATCGGTCACAAGGACCAACTGACTATAAAATAAATTGAATTATTGGTATGATATCAGTAATGGCTCAAGTAAAACTCAGGTGTTGAATTGAAATGTCAAGAGCATAGATCTGTTTTAGGAAACGTTGCTGCCTTCCAGTGCCTGCCTCATTGGAAGGCAGTGAGAGTCGTGCATATTTGTGCACATGGGGGATTTGTGGAGCAGGCCTGTAAGAGCAGTGAAGAGGCAATATTCTAGAGGCAGTTGTGAATGAAACTGGAGCATTAATGTGGTGGTGGATCAATGATTATGAATGTGATTCATTCTGGAAGACACTCCCCGGTTTCTGAGGATGGCTCTGCTTTAGTGTGAAAATCCCTCAAACATGCAGATATCCTAGAAACAGAGAAAAACAAAGCCTGCTTTCATTCTAAATGTAGGTTACCCTTGTTGTGCACTGTACAGATCTGGCACTTGTGCTGTCTTTCTAGTAAATTGTTCTCAGCAAAAAAGTAGATCAAATACAATAGATTACACTGATACACTGTATAATTTACAGCAGTTCATTTATTTGACTGTATAAGCAGATCTTCTTCATGAATGTTTTCTTCTTTAGACTTTAAACATCTGATGACTCACTCAGTACTGAGCTCTGGCAAGGTTGTCCTCACTTTATAAATGCTGGCAAGACTGGTTAAGGGATGTACCAGATGGGGCAGACCATATGCAGTTTGCCCTTCGGCCAGGTAGACTAATGAATCATTTTGGGAGCTTCTTTGGCAGTAGTCACTTCACGGGCATAGAATTAACTTCGCTGCAGGTAAATATTTTGGAGCGTTTACATTTTTTACAAAACATATGCTTAGAGTTATTAGATTAAAAAAAAAGAAAGCTTCCAGAGACTATGTGACCTTTCATGATCCTTGTATTTTCTGACCCTAAATGAGGGTACTGGACTTGAAAGTTGACTTTGGGATGTTATTTCTTTAATTTTGTAAAAAAAATTATGATTCTTTTTATCTTCAGACAAAACATAAAAGTGTTGGGCCCTCGAGTCTGTCTGACCTACGCCATCTTGATGAAAAACTGTTCTGCAGTAGAGCTGATTAACACCTTCTCCTAATAATTGCTTCCATTAATCATAATTTAACTAAATTAAAAAACAAAACAAACAAGTCTGAGATATAACTTTAGATTTTTCCATGCATTGCTGTATTCCTAAAAGTTAAGATGATGCTGTATGAACCTTAGAGGTTTTCTATTCCTCTTTCCTTTGTAAAGAATCTGGTGCAGATAAACAGACTGATGCTCATTTTAACCCTTGTGCTAACCTATGACCCCACCCTTACATTGACGTGTTCTCCCTACCATGACAAAGGTGGATAAAAGTGGAAAGATTTCATGTAATCCATGGACACCAATGAAGATCACAAATCATTGAAGAAAAAAGGTTCAGCGCACTGTCTAGTGGGTCTAGATGACCCCAACTCCCAATGTTAAAGTGCCTAGGATAGCACAAGGGTTCTCAGCAAGTCTTTCTAGCCAGCAAATTTATTTTTTTATTCTTTTTTGTGTGCTCTGCACCAGTTTAAAAAGAAAGTACTGAGAGTTTTGTATGTTTTCAATCATCCAGGTCATGATAATCTCAAAATCTTTCACCAAATGTAAAAAAGATTTTAATCTTTCTGGGGTCTTAGATAACATATGCTCAACCTTTTAAATTAAATCCTTCTGCAGTTCTAAATACATTGCAGTTGTTATGCACTTAGATCAACAGTTTGCTTTTTTTCTTAGATAGTTTGCATTGTTTGAACAAGAAGGAGCGTTCCTTTGATGAGCCTAAAAGCAAAGGTCCTGCTTCTTTGCAAACAAACTCTGGTATAGTGATGGAATATTGATACCAGGGTATCGAAATTTTGATACCATTATATCACCAATTTTGGTATCGACTATTGATTAAAGTATTAAGTAAGAGATAATGGCTGACATAGTGTGCATTATCAGAAATTAACGCACGCCGTTTGCATCAGCCGGCATGCCTGTCATGTTAAAGAAATGTGTGTCCCTCAGAAATATTGCATCATTTTGGTGGCGAGGCTGACCAGGTTTATTTAAATAGACTTCAAATTGGACTAAAACCATTGTTTAAAGAGCTTCTAGTTTTAATCAGAGATTTAGGAAAATCAAACAGATTGAGGTCAGTGGTGGTTTTCAGGAGTGTTCTGTGTCGGCTTCAAACCGGTCTTAAGACAGACAAGCATGTCACTGTTCAGCTGATGATCTGTTTAATCAGATGGTCACAGTACGGAAATTGATAGATTTGTCAGCCAAGTGGAAACCAGACATTTTACATTTTGCAATCTTCTATTGTATATTTTTGAGATTTGGTTTCAGTTTTGCTGTTGTAAGTTGAGACTCCTGTATCATTCGTCTTTCTTCTCTTTGTCTTTTCTTTTTTTCCTTTAATTTTCAATCATGTTGTTTGTTGAGTAAAGTGTTGGGTTTATTGCATATTGATGTTGTCAGTATAAGTGGAACAACAACACAGGCCCTCCTTCACTAGGGGTGTAGGAAAAACTTTTCATTGATACATCACAATATTTCATTTGGCGATTACTAGTATCGGTTTAAAATGCTGTCAAGACGATTTCTCTTCTTGGCCACCTTTTTGCACGTCATCCAGAAGGATACAGAGGAGTTCCAAGAGCTCAAAACCCTTCAGTTTGTTCATTATTTAAATATATTTAATACTGCTCTCCAGCTAGAGATCTGTGAGGCAAAAAGCTCAAAACATCAGGTCTCCTTTGATGAGGATGAGCGGTGCAAGAGAGCAATGGCCAGTTCTTTTCACTGGCACCTTGATTGCTTAGCAAGCACAAATCAAAGTGAATCAATCTGTTATATTTTTATATACATCACATTATGTTAAAAAAAAGTTGCATTGGACTGTTTATCTGACAAATTGGGTTGTAATAGTGTTTTGAAAAATGAGTCATTTTCACGAGTTTTACCTTTTTTCCACAAGATGGACATTATTGGATGTCCTACGGATGTTATCAGTAATGCAGCATGTTAATATTGAGAATAAGTGCAATCTATATTTGAATCTATCTAATATTTTGTTATTCTGGTTCCTATTACAGTTTTTGTTGCCAGAAGAAAGTAAACACCTCAGTGTCGGGCTTCTGGTTTGCTGGAAATATGAACACTCGCTTCTCTCTTTCTACCCCCTGCTGATATACATTACATAAATAGTAATGCAAAAAATTTTTTTCTTTTTACTTGGAACATTATTTTTAAGTGAAGCGAAAACATTTTTAAGGATTCTGCTTCAAGTGCATTTCAGCTTTTTATTCTTGGTTATGCTGCTCCATACCTGCTCTCCTCTTAATTTGCATCATTTGAAACCAGGCATTCATCTTATGGATCCTTTTTTGTTGACCTATTGTATCTTTGTCATGAAAAATTTAAAAGGATCTTTTGACAGTCTTTTTAAAATATTTATTACAAAATTAGCATAAAGTCATTGACAAGTAAGTAAAAAATGAATTCATTTATTACGGTAGTGTGTCAATGTTTGAGTGGGTTGGAGATGAGCAAAGTAATTTCTTAGAAAGTTTAAAACAAAATAGTTAACAGTCAAGAAAAAAAATCACTTTTTATGTATTGTAAATTCCAATTTAGATCTATAATTAGTTAAATTGATTATAACCACATGTGAAAGTATTTGCTTTGGATCATGTGAAAGATTCTCTTTACCATATTGGCTCACAGCCCTGCATTGATTTCATATTGCCATATTTTTTGGAGGATAGGTCGCACCATTTTGCATAGTTTGGCTCAGGCTGCGACCTATACTCAGGTACGAAGAGTTTAGTGACTTGTTAAGGCCCGTACACACCGGGACGAATAATCGCCAGGCGTTATTCGCCAGCGTTTTTCGCCATGTTTTTTGTGTTCACACCCAGGCGATTGTCACTGACGATGAGCCGAGTGAACATGCAATTTCATTCCCTGACATTAGAAAGCGCTTAATGTAAAACAGAAATACTCCTGTACACAAGGTGGCGCTGCACAACTTTACACTTCTTAAAGTCGCTTTTCACTCAGAAGAAGAGAGCAAGTATTTACGCGCTTGTCATAATCATACAAAGAAAACATGAATATTTCAAGCACCAGTTGCTCCAACTTCGGGGATATTTTAGAATGTCCGTCATTATTTCTTCGCGGCTGTGTGAATGCAACTCGGCGTCTATCTTCTCGCTGGTATGTGTGCTCAGCAAGACAGTTTTGTGTTTGAGCGCCCCCAAGTTGTGTTTTACCGTAACTTCAGAACCTCCAGACGTGTGCAAAAGCGCCCTTCTCATTGGTCGAATAGATTTCGACACGGCGCGTCAAACCAAAAAAAGGAACCAGAGGCATTTTTTAAAAAGTGACGCTTTGACACGTGGCGTTTTTTCGGGTCAGTGTACACACTCACATTGGTGCCCTTTGTTTAGTCATGAGGCGTTAAACGTCGGCGAAAATCGCGGGCGAAATTCGTCCCGGTGTGAACAGGCCTTTAGCGTGTTCTTTATGTTTTGATTATCCAAACCGTTGTTGATATGTTGCGCTAATATACTAGAAACATATTCAATTGCCCTTATGTTTCGTGAAGTGGTTTCTGGAGTGATGCATGCATATATTCAGTCTTTATACTGCGGTCTGGGTGAATTCTCGATACCGATTGGACGCAGGGTGTGGATTAAGTAAAGGACAATGCCTGAGGTGTAAATTATCGTAAATAAACAGACAACTCGGAAGCCAAACTGTTCAATCTTCTTGCGTCGTCCATTAATTTTCTTATGTGCCCACCTCCTCAGGCATTATCACTTACATCTCTTCTGTTGATATGAGTTAACTGAAATGGTTGTTCTTGTTCCTGTATTTTTTAAATTAATTATTACAGAAGTACTACATATAAATGATATATCTTCTTCATTATGCATTTTTGGCATCTGCAACTTATAGTCAGAAAAATATGGTATATGCCAGGCTCCGCAAACCCAAAATGGTCCTCCTTAGGTTTTAAAGTTAGGTCGAGATGAGGTTTAAGAAAGCAGAATGTGTGTATCTCTCACACAAACAGCAGGAGGTGTAGGAAAGAGGTCGAAGCCTCTTGTGGGCCTGACAACCAGAGGCAGCTGAAGTGTGACGGTCAGCAGGGGTTATACAGTCAAACAGTAGATTGCCTCTGGGCAGGCATGATGCATTTAAAGTTGTCTTGTATGTAATCTCAGAGGTTAATACCATGATCAGTACAAAAAGGTTTCAAAAGTGATCTGAAAAAAAAGTGCTTTTGGGTTACTAAAGGATGTAATTCAAACAGAGCTGGTCTTGGCACAAAACTTTGAGAGTAAATGAGACTCAAACTGAAGGAGAACACTTCAAGAAGAAACCCAAATACGGTAAAAGAAATAGAAAAAACATTGACTCAAGTGCAAAAAAAAAAAACCTTAGCTTTCAGAGTTTGCAGCTCCGTTTGAACTATAAGAGGCAGCCTTGTGTTTTATCCAATCTGGTGCAAGTAACACATACTTAGTGGCTGTGGCAGGCTTTAGTTACACTCTGAAAATATTGAACAACCTGAGAGAAATAGAAAAGTGTGCACTATTCTGTGCATTCACTGATGTCGAAGATACAATATGTGTTTCTCAAGACCTGTCTTTTTAAACCTGGCTTTTGCCTTCAAAACTAGGAAATATTTTTTGACATTTTAATTCATTTCGTTGTTTGGTTTACTTATATTGTGTCCAGGATGAGAGTTTTTGGATATATATATATTTGAATATATTTGTGTTATGACATGTGGAACATGAATGATTCCACATGTCCTTGTTGCTTTAAGGTTTCGTTTGATCTTTGTTTTACCGTTATATATTTAATTCCTTTTTATTTGTGTTTGAACTTCAGTTTTTTTCTCATGTGGATTTTTCACACCATTTTATGTCTCACTACATGAGGTGTGCATAGTGTATTTTTTTTATATTTATTTACTCAAAATTTAATTAAATGCTGTAAATCACTCTGTGTTACTTACGCAGAGTTCTTCGTAAAGAAAGTTTGTTTTAAATGGATTACGGTATATTTGTGGCATCGCAGTACATTTAAGAATTGAAAAAAAAAAATTAAAAAGAAAATATATATATATATATATATATATATATATATATATATATATATATATATATATGTATATATGTATATATGTATATATATATGTATATATATGTATATATATGTATATATATATATGTATATATATGTATATATATGTATATATATATGTATATATGTATGTATATATATATATATATATATATATATATATATATATATATATATATATATGTATATATATGTATATATATATATATATATATATATATATGTATATATATATATGTGTATATATATGTATATATATATATATGTATATATATATATATATGTATGTATTTATTATTATATATATATGTATGTATTTATATATATATATTTGTATATATATACATACATATATTGGCTAAAGAAGCTCACAGCACTCCACGAGCGCCTGGCAGCACAAATGAACCAGCTGCTAAGAGATATGGCTAACAGAAGGCCGAACGATCCTGATCCAGAAGGATCCCTCAAAGGGTGCAGTCCCATCCAACTACCGGCCAATAACCTGTCTCTCCACAACATGGAAGCTCATGTCAGTTATCATTGCAACCAAGATAAATAGGCACATGGATCAATTCATGAGTAACACACAGAAAGGCATTGGTAGAGACTCCAGAGGAGCAAAACACCAACTCCTGGTTGATAGAACAGTCGCTCAAGACTGCAAGTCACGACACACCAACCTGTGCACAGCCTGGAGTGATTACAAGAAAGCCTATGACTCAATGCCACACACATGGATCACTGAATGCTTGGAGCTGTACAACATCAACAGGACTCCCTAAGATTTCAGGAAACTCAATGAAGCTGGAAAACCACCCTTGAAGCCAATGGGAAGCCACTTGCACAAGTGTCCATCAAATGTGGGATATACCAAGGTGATGTTCTGTCCGCACTGCTGTTCTGCATAGGTCTGAACTCCTCAGCCAAAATAATCAACAAGACTGGCTATGGATACCGACCAGAAATGGGGCCAACATCAGTCACCTCCCCACATGGGATGACATCAAGCTATATGCTAAGAGCCAACGCGTGACATTGACTCCTGATCCACACCACCAGGATCTACAGTACTGACATTGGATGTCATTCGCCTGAGAAATGCAGCCGGATGGTGACAAAGAGAGGCAAGGTAGTCCACACAGAAGGGGTCTCACTTCCAGAATAAACGATTGTAGACATTGTAGATGGCAACAAGTACCGTGGAATTCCACAGGCAAATGGCAACCTGGAGCAGGCAACAAGGAAAGCTGCAACAGCCAAATACCTCCAACGGGTAAGGCAAGTCCTGAGAAGCCAGCTCAATGTGGCAAAAAATAAGACCTGGCAATAAACAGCTACGCACTGCCAGTTATCAGATACCCTGCAGGAATAATAAGATGGCCAAAGGAAGAAGTACAGACCACGGATATTAAGACACGAAAGCTCCTCACCATGCATGGAGGGTTCCATCCCAAATCCAGCACCCTGAGACTGTATGCTAGCCGTAAAGTAAGGAAGGGGAGGCCGGATTAGTGTGAGCAGTAGAAGCCACTATCCAGGATGAAACATCCAAGATGCATGAGTACATCAAGCTCAAGGTCCCAACTGACAGTGTGCTCAGTGAATGTCTCAGGCAATGGAGAGCAGAGGATACAAAGGAAGGACAGACCTCAAGTGGGGAGGACAAACCCTGCATGGGATGTACCAATCGACCATAACTGAAGTGGCTGATATCAAGAAGTCTCACCAATGGCTAGAGAGGGCTGGCCTACAGGACAGCACTGAAGCATTCTCATCCTGGCAGCTCAGGAACAAGCCCTGAGCACCAGAGCAATAGAGGCTCAGATCTACCACACTTGACAAGACCCAAGGTGTAGGCTGTGCAAAGAGGCACCTGAAACAACCCAGCACATAACTGCAGGGTGTAAGATGCTGGCAGGTAAAGCATACATGGAGCACCACAATCAAGTGGCTGGAATAATATACAGGAACATGTGTGCAGAATATGGACTGAAAACCCCAAGGTCAAATGGAAACACCGAAGGTGGTAGAGAAATGAAAGGGCAAAATCCTGTGGACTTCCAGATCCAGACTGATAGGATGGTGGTAATGGCGAAACCAAATCCAGACATTGTAGTGGTGGGATAAAGAACAGAGGAAAGTCATGGTGGGATGGTGAAAAGCAAGAGATGGGAACATCAGGAAGAAGGAACATGAGAAACTGGAGAAATACCAGGGACTTAGGAGAAGAACTGGAGAAAGCCTGGAAATGAAGGTGACAGTGGTAAACTCAGGTAATTGGAGCACTCGGGCAGTAACCCCCAAGCTGCAGGAGTGGCTACAACAAATACCTGGAAAGACCTCAGACCTCTCAGTCCAGAAAAGCGCAGTGCTAGGAACAGCTAAGATACTGCAGGAACCTCAAGCTCCCAGGCCTCTGGTAGAGGACCCGAGCTTGAGTGAGAAACCACCCACAAAGGGTGAAAGGGGCAAGTTTTTTTATATTTTTTATATATATATATATATATATACACTATCTGGCTCTATCACTGACGTGAGATGAGTCGGCCTACAGGAGGAGATAGCCAGGCTGGTGTCATGGTGCAGCGCCAACAACCTGGAGCTCAATGTTTAAAGACAGTGGAGATGACAGTGACTTTGTGAAGGCCCCAGCCCTCCCCTGTCATCCTCTGTGACTCCCTGGTGACCTCTGTGGAGTCCTTCCGCTTCCTGGGAACCATCATCAGCCAGGACCTCAAGTGGGAGCAGAACATCAGCTCCATCACTAAGAAGGTCCAGCAGATGTATTTCCTGAGGCAGCTGAAGAAGCCACCTCCTGTAAAGATGCTGGTATACTTCTCACTGCCATCATTGAATCCGCCCTCACGCTCTCCATCACAGTGTGCGGGTCGCCGCGCCACGCCAGAGACAAGCGCCAAGCTGCAGCGTGTCATCCACTCAGCAGAAACGGTGGATCGGGTTGCCACCTCCGCCTCCAGGAGCTGCACATCTACAGGACCCGGAGACGGGCAGCCAGGATTGTAGCCGACCCCTCTCACCCAGGACATGAACTCTTTCGGCCCCTCCCCTCTGGCAAGAGGCCCTCGGTCCAGACCAGGACCCGCACACAAGGACAGTTTTCCCACTGCAGTCAGCCTGCTGAACAGCACCAACCCCAGCTGACCCCACCACCACCACCACCAAAGGACTATCGCTGCTACTTACAGAACATCCCAGCCCACCTGTGCTCCCACCTTACTCAACTGTATATAGTGTGTTGTTGTGTTAATTTAATTTTTTAACTTATTTTAATTGTACCATACACCAAGACAAATTCTCGCTTTGTAAAGTGCGCCTACTGAACCTGGCTGGCATAAAACTCATTCTGATTCTGATGTATATTATATATAGTATATATATAATACTTGCTGCTTAAAGGAAAGAATTTTAGATTCAATAAAGGTTAAATATCAAAATTTTGAATTTAAAGTTAATACTTACAGTAATAAGTGAACTATACGCTGTATATCAGTGGATTTCCTATTAGTAAAATAAAACAATATAGTCGGTTCCTCAGTTTTATTTTGCACAGTAAAACACTTGACATCAACCTTTAATAAATAATATGTTATATTACTTCTGCAATCAAGTGTGTAGCTACATTTCTTCTGGAATCATAAAAATGAACACAAAAGCTATTTTCACATGTCACTTTCCTGTCAAAACCTGTAAATAAAACTGTGTCAGTACCATGTTGGTTTTAATCACATTCAGAGAAGGCTTTACGTAAATCAATGTCTTTAATTTTTTTATCTCAAAGTAAAATTGAAATATTCAAAGCGAAAAATATCAGGGAGAAAAAGAGTTTGTTTTTGTTTTTTTTTATCCTGCAGCAGCTCAATAAAGTTAAAAGAAAAACAATAAAGTCCAAAAAGTCTGGAGAAAATTTGCACACAAAAAAAGAACCGTACTATTTTGTTAAATTGCTGTTCCCTCAGTCCTTCATTACTATCATCCAGTATTACTTATCAAAAAGCATAGTGGGAAAACAAAAAAAATGTTTTTGTTCTTACAATTCTGTGAAAAAATGAAGATCTGACAGTGTCTGAAAGATTTCTATGGCTGAATAAGAGACAACAGTATCTTAAGAAATTTTCAACCTTAATAGCAGATTGAGGGATCACCACACCAGTGTGAAATGAAAGACAACGGAAGGGGTCAAAAGTTTTAGTTTTTGGCAAGAATTATATATTTAAAAAATTAGAGATTTTGGGAAGTTATTTTGTAAAATATCTACATATATGTTGTTTGAAATAATGTCAAAGTAGACAGATTGGAAATTTATTTAGTGAAGCAGTTTTTTTCTGCCCTGAATCTGATAAGCAAAATAATTGAATATTTAAACAGTGATGCTATTTTGCCTGAGAAATTAAACAGAAAAAAAAAAAAAAAAAAAAAAAAAAACAACAGGATGATTGCAGCACTATGAAGATGAAAAAAACCATTGCTCAACCAGAACCATTGCTGTTCATTTGAATTGGTGGGTAAAATGTTGCCCTTATAAGGTTTTATAAGGGTACGCTGATCTTAGACAAGTGGCTTATACCAGCAATAAAGGATGATTGTGCAGGACTGTTGAGGTTAATGAAAGGGAACATTTTTCAAGTTTTTGTAGCATTAATTTAAAAAAATGGAACTCAAATAAACCTGTTTTAATCGGTACTACATGTAATTTTAGAGATTGAAGTAATAGGAGTAACAATGCATAAGAAAATACTGCAAAAGTTCCCTAAAAAGAGCATGAAAAAGTAGATTTAAAACATGGAAATCAGTCACATAGTTTCAGCAGTTGTATTATTTATAAAGGAAATCATTTTTTTTATTCTATGCTTCAGCTTTTTGACAAGTCACCACGTGTTGTTCAATTTCCATATAAAACCCTTGTGATTGTCCTCTTTTTTGCAATGCCTGCAATGTCGTTTTCTTTTGAATACTAATAGAGTTTGACATAGCATACTTCTGTTCTGTTGCCAGTTTTAATAAAACGCAGCTGAACAGATAAGAAATCTGCCATTATCTTGACCCCCTCCAGTAAAATTGAGGGCACAAAGAGAAAAAAAAGGAAATACTTAGAACAATACATTTGCCGTAACATCAAGGTTTTTTTTAAGCCAATAGGGAGCTGAGGTTAAAAGCAAAGTGAGTGTACTGTATGATGTTAGCTCTTAATCTCTGCATGATAACACCTCCAGGACTACCCACGTCGTCCCAATGACCCATATATGGCCAAATCTGCTAGCTAATGTGCAGTTTGTTGAAGCATAGCACATATTGTTTCCTTAAAGTCGCATTTATTGTAAAGTCAAAGAGCTTGAGTACTACAGGCACCTTTCCATACGCTTTCTCTTCTTAACAGCATTTAACTGGCCTATATGAAAGGAGTGGAAATCTGTTCCTCAGCTCTGCATAATTACAATGCTATTCTTCAATCATGCTTTGGAGCTAATGAAGACAGTGATCCAGAGGAGCTGAATGCATCTGTGGGCTAAATGAACTGAACAAACAACACATGTGTGATTGCATTTGTAAGCCAGGACAAATTTCTTACGCATCACTTTGTTTTTATGAGAAAACATTTGAGCGATTGTCAGAACATTTCACTGGAAAATCCCCAAAGACGATTAGCATTTGTCCTTAATTATCTCGCTGTGTAATTGCAAACATTTACATTTTTGATCAGCTTGTTTTGAGAGCTGAGTCGGGGTGCCTTGTGGCATCTGTGCTAGAGGCAGCTGCTAAGGAAGAATGGTATCTTCGGGAGCTGGAACAGGTTAAACGTATGACACCAATTTCACAGTGTTTACACAACTACTTGCTCATCAATCAGACAAATCTCAGGGTAAATAATGTATTATTTATATGTGTTTTCTTGAGGGTGGTGATCCATGAATTTGTGATCATGTCAGGAGTGTAATGAATTATTAATGTTATGAATGTGCCAGACCGAAATCCTAAGATACATCTGTGTTGTTAAATGTCTGAAGGATTTTTCTACTTGGTGAACTTAGAATCTCTCATCCCTCTTTATTAATATATATGTTTTGCTCTTTTTTCCTTTATATTTGATTTATATTTGTGAAGTTATGTGTTGTTCATTTTCAGTCATGCCACATTTTTTAATGGGAATTCTTTCATAAATGTCCATTTCAAACCTTTTATTTATTAGCTTATTATTGATGCTGATGTAGATTTGAAATATGATCATTCTTTTTTTTCAAAACTCAGTTTTTGTATTTATTGAATAACAGTGATATCAACAGTTGTTCCAGCTGTGTTAACCCAAACCATTACCCTTCCTATGCCATACTTACTTGGTTCCTCATTTGACTTTAAAGCTTCTCTACTTTATACATCCAAGAAACATGTCATCAAAAGCACAACAGGACCAGTGCTCTGTCTCCTAAAAATCAGAAACAGGGAATCTGGTTTTGTCAAAATGTTATTGAGATTATTGGGTAAAATTAAAAATTAAAAAAGTATAACATTTGGGATGGTTTTATTCTTATATTCTCAAAATCGTGTTTATTGTATACATCCAGTTTAGTTTTCTGTGTTAATAAACATGCTTGTGTTGAATTGATCATGCAAACAAAAGGTACACCAACAGTTTGGTTTCACATTCCACTTTGGGTGCAAAGCAACCAAGTAGAACAAGACAGATCAGGATGGTTGAGCACAAACTCATTCTGGGTCTGGGATAACAAAATTTTAGGCTCACTAAGGTGAACATCATTACCTTTACTTTGAAAACAAAGTCAACCATTGTAAAATAGAAAGAAAAATCAATCAGATAATGTGAGAAAACATTCATGTATAATATGTTGGACAAAACAGTGGTTGCTGATATGTTTTTTACAAGTATTTATTCTGCTGTTCAGTTTAGAATTCATGTTAAAAAATACAAATAAAAAGATTAAATGAAAAATGGGAAACATAATCAGGACTTCACAGAAATGTAACATTAGGGACAATTCTTTAGTTAGTTAAAAGTTAAAAGCTGGATTTTCTGCACTTTAAGACCCACTTAAAGTCTTTTTTTTTTATACTTATATATGGATTCATTCCGGTTGTGATTAATGGTGTTAAAGCCATTTGAGATGTGCGAGTTGCAAACAAGGGTGTCATTGTGAAGACGCTAATGCAACTAACGTGTTGCAGTGTCGGATTGCGTTGTTTTTTTTGTTTTTTTTTGCGTGTTGCAAACAAGGTTGGGAGTATGCTAGTTATATGTTGGGAGTTAGATCCAGATACGTTGGGAGCTATTGTTACTTCCAACATATCTGGATCTATTTTTCTGCACTTCTACAAACAGGTTCTGGAATGACTGTGAGCCCAGTTAATAAAGTCTGACTGATTGACACACTGATCTCTGACTCTTTAGTTGCTTAGATCATTTTTGACAGTGCGCCTTATAAGCCGGAACAATGGAACAATGACCAAACTGCTTCAAAAATAGAGGAACCTTTAAATGTTAAATTGTGTGTGTGCATAATAAAAGTTTTTTTAAATTTCAAGCTCAATAAAGTCCCACAAACTGTTTTTAAGCAATATATAGGATTTAATTCATATAAAAATGTTACATTTAGAAATTATTCATTGTTCTCTTTAATTTTCAAAATACATTTTAAATAAAATATTGGAGAATTAAATAAAACTAACAAGAATTTTTCAAAAACATTTTACACTTACTAACCTGGGCAGTTTGGAGTATTTTCTTGTTTTCCATCTAGCTGATGCATGAAGGGGTTCGGGTTTGATTTTAAATAGCTTATCAGCGGTCAAACTTGAACGCATGCTGGCATGTTGCACAGCAGATACTTATTCCACCGCAGGGAAATTGAAAACAAAAAGCATGAACATATAGATTTAATACTACAAATATCACAGCATCACATGCTGTTCAAAAATCAATACATTCACAACATTTCTAACAACCTTCATGTTTTGATTCATGTTTGGTCATCACAAAGTCTTGTGTCTCTCAGCATATGTCAGCCAAAAAACAAGGATTCTCACTCCGTTATTTCCAGTCTTTTTGCTTCAGATTTGAAAGTACTGTATATTATTGTATTAACATCAACAAATTTTCAATTGGCAAAGAGGCACAAAGCCTTAAAGATTCAGCAAATAAAAATTGAGTGGTGGATTTCAGGTTATTTTATGTTTTATGGAGTTTGGCCCAGAGGCTGAGCATTACTCAGGAGAAAAGGGTTTTTGTTGAACTGTTGATGGTGCACCTCATTACTGAAGCTTGGTGCCTCTCCAAGGACTGATTGAGGATTACACTTATTTAATAGTGCTAGCACGTACTTGCTGCATCTTTCTTTTTCCATTATCCATATATAGCTTCTTCATCTATAGCCTGAAGTATAATAGTGCAGAACACCACTATACCTGCTGGTTGCAGCAATATGTGGAGGGAGTCCTAAAGCGATAGTTCAGCAGTCACTGCTTGCTTCACACCAAAACTGCTTGAGCTGCAATCATTTCAGCTTTCCATTGCTGAAACTGTTATCAGGACTAACTAAAGATTGTTTAGATTTTTACAAAAGAGAACAATGGTCAAAAGCGTAAATCTGCTTTTTCAGAAGCCTTTTTCAGATGCTTTTTGTTATGAAAGAACTCAAAATAAATCAGCTTTGTATTGTTATATTGACAAAACATCACTTGTGTTGTCAATATTACAATACAATATAATGTATTGAATTTATTACAATACAATACGTCACATTGTATTGTATTATTGACATTTATGTATTTTTCAAAACACATTTTTATTTTGCATTTCTGGTCATTTCCAACAAGCTTAAACAGCTTTTGCATGTTTGAGCATAATGTCTGAATTAAATGTAAATACTATGGCCATGTCCTGTTCATTTAAGAGACTTATCTGGAGATTAAAAAACTCCAGTTTAAGCTTTACCCTGTATGCTTTTTTGAGTTATAGAAAAATACTGGAGGGTAACAAAGACTATGGAACTGCTAGTCGACTAGTCGACTAAGAATAATGGAATCCTGTGTAATTATAGTCATGCACTCTTGTATGCTTATAGAAAAATGTCAATGTAGACATAAAAATCACATTTCTCAATAAAATCATGTTTCTAAGCTTATTTCCCTACTCCAGCTATTGCTATTTAATGGCTCCCCACAGCTTCAGTGAACAGTAGGGAAAAAGTGAGTGGGGGGTTTACAATCCAAAGCAGAGATAGTTGACAGCAACAGAAGGATAGTGACTGACGTCTATGAAAATAAAGCACGGTGGCTGACTTGTTGCAACGTTTCAGCTTTATTTGCATCTAAATGTAAACGCAGATTCTCTACCAATGGTGCTCAGCAATATTTCCTAGTAATTAATCAATTTAATCTGAATCCCTGTGTCAAGATATGATCTGTATTGTTGTGAAAGTCTAATTTATTGAAACATCGAGAACTGCAGTTTATTTATTTATTTTGCCTTTGTAGAATCACATGTGAAACAAATGTTATATACATATAAAAGAATGAAAAATGCGTTTTTCGTGTTTTTAACATGTTCGTTTTTAACATGTTCTTATAGCATTTTTTTAATGGAGGACATATGTATAAAGAACATTAGGCTCAAATTTGCATTTCTGAGTATTTCCTTATTCACATCTGTGGGAATAGGGAGCAGACGAAAAAATGCTGTTGGAAAAAGCTTGTAGGTGTGATGTAGAACTTACAACGGCAGGTCATTAGCTTAATGCAATGCTCCATTCGGATGCATCCACTTGTAGAAAAATAGATCCATGTACATTTTTGCGGGTTCGTTTTCCTTGTCAAAGTTGGAATCTGGCTCAAAACTGTGCGGCGGGATAACTCTAATAATGCTCGCCATTTCAGTTGCACCTGTAATGTTAGGTTCTTTATTTAGGCTAAAATCGGCATAATCATCAGGATGGGAATATTTATGTCTTAATGCTGTAAAAACGTAAGAAGTTTATGTAAAATATTATTCTAATGCTATGGAAACCAGCCGATAAAACGAAAGACTTGCTTTTTTATGTGAAGGGAATAATACAGGGCTTTTTAGTCTGTTGCATCAAAGTGACTCTTTGTTTCATGTAAAAGGAAGCTGACAAATATTATCCTCTCCTTTAAGTTACAATCAGCCCACCTTTGATAGCTTCAGGGATGAAAACCAGTCAAATAACAGGAGATTTCTGATCAAAGACTGAGAGCAATCTTTGGAGAAATCTGACTCCTGCGGTTGTGGTATGTATAAACACACTGTTCCATGTCTCTGTCTCTCTTAGGTGAGCACCTTCGTGTCTGTCCTCAGGGATACACCTGCTGCACTTCTGAGATGGAGGAAAAACTCAACCAGCAGAGCAAACTGGAGTTTGAAAACATGGTCGAGGAGAGCAGCCGTCATATGAGAACGACATTTATCTCTAGACATAAAAAGTTTGATGGTAAGTGAACGTTTTTTTCACCTCTTATTTTTACTTACACTCATGCACAATACAAAAATATGATAGGTAACCAACTAGTAGAGTTATCTCTTATTTCTGTTTTCCTTTAGTTTTTAAAAAATACAATTTTATTTGCAAATAATTTCAGACATTGAAAAATCAGATGCTGGATTGAATTTTCTCATGCCTAATGCATAATGATGGGTTAGTATAACCCACTAAAGTTATTGGCTGTGTTCGACTACCTTCACTACTATACTTAGTGCACTAAATAGTGTGTTTGCCATTTCTTTGGGGTGTCCTAATTAGGGCTGTGACAATAACCTCATAACCGCATCACCGCACCACTGCATGTTTTTATTTATTTTTTACGCTTTTGTTTTAAGGTTCAGCACATGGTGTGTGATTGGAGCTTTAATAAACACATTAAACACATTCATCTTTGCTGATAATTTACTTTTTCTGCTAGTCCTGTGTTCAGACTTCAAGGGCTTTTGGGGGAAACCTTTTATTACTGTTCTCCTTCACTGCTCTGTGCCTCTCACACTCTCTTCCGCTGCTCGAGGCTCTCACTCCCTCTTGTGCTGCGCGCGCTCCCTCTTCTCACACACGTGTGTGGTTTCAGCAGCACACACACATCCTCATTCTACAACAGAAGTTTCTGTCTCGCGAGGAAATACGACAAATTTACTGCGTTCTAATTATTCATTACCATTGTATTCATTTCCATTACAAGCTGCGTGCGTTCTTAAGTGCGCGACACGGCCGCCCACCGGAGGATTTTGTGTTGGGAGGGGGTTTATTACTGTTCTAATTCACTCCGTAACACCACACATGAACACGCACTGTTGGATTACAGTATACGAAATACGAAAAATTAAAAACATGTTTTGTTTGGGAACTATGTACAGTTACATGTCTGTATAAATAAAGGCGGAGCCTCCTGCCCCGCGTTCTTCATGGGTTTCATGCTTCATGGCTACCGGATAGGTGACAAAGTGTCTGCAGTCTTGTTTATTACTGGGCAATATATAATATTCTGAGAAGATTTCTGTACCAGAGAGCAGAAGTGAAGGCTTGCATGCAGCTCGATAGCGGTCCGCTGCAGAAGAATCAAGAAGCACCCCAACACACTTCTGTGCACTCCATCCTCCTACACACACAGAGCGCTGACACACAGTCTTTCTACAACACCTATATAGTTAGTTCATTAGTTAGATATGTAGTAGTTAGTTGTTACTGCAGCTGCGGGGGGACTTTTTGTTTGGCGGGGGGGTGTGCGTTTAACCACGACACCGCGCTCCCTGCTGGTTCATTACCGCAGTGATCAAAAATCCCACACTGTCACAGTGTCTACAATTCAAAAGTCCAGTGCCCTAGAAATTTCCCAGAAGTCTCTGCAAAAAAGACAAAGTGCCTTAATGCTTACTAGATTAGTGACTGTGTAGACCACAATACATTGCGTTTAACCTATTTGTTATTCGAAAAGAAGGATTTAAATTATTTTTTTTATGAATCATCTAAGTTTCAGAATTCATAAATAGCCTTTAAATACTGAGTGCATTTTTAGTGTGAAAGGTAGTGAGCATGGTGTCTGAATTGTTTTTAAGATCCAGGGCACTAGATATTTGCAAAAAATAGGCATGCTTTTAACAGGAGAAGAATGCTAATTTTAAGAAGAAACTCACTAGAAAGTGGTAAAATGGTCTGTTTATTATTTTCTGGGTTTCTGACATTTTTTAATTAATAAAACATGCACCGGGTCAAATTGACCCAGGAACATCATCTCTGTTCCTCACAAATGAACATAACAGGAGGGTTAAACAACATTTTCACACATACAAGTCAGGAGAAAACAGTAAGATTTACAGCACGTGAGAGGAAGGAAAGCATCAGATGCTCCTGTTGTCATTACATCCTTTTTTTTTTTTTTTTTTTTTTTGTTCTTTTGCTTCGTCTGTCTTAATCTCTTTCAAATGCCAAGTGAAAAATGGCTCTGTGCGAGAGGTTTATCAAAAATGAGACATGTCTGCTTGGGAACAGATACTGTTATTTAAAGAGAAGAGGTTTCGTCTGTTATATAAACTTTATTAAACATGTCATAGCTCAATGCTCCTTCTCATGACTTTTCTTATATAAAGTCTGGACATTAGGCAAAAAGACAGACAGGGGATTGAAGAAAATAAGGAAAAAGAACATTGTAGAACACTTTAGATGTTAATTATAGCTCCCTAATGTTACTTGAGACATATGTTTTAGTTTATTCCAATCGATAAAGGTTTATTTTTCATTCTCGTTTAAAAAGATATTTTGTATTACATGCAGACAAACATTAGATGCTTTTCTTCTTAAAAAAATATCCAGAAAATGGAAAGAATTCAAGGCCATCTGTGCAAAAAACGTAAAGGAAGGATACCAGAAATCCTAATGAGCAAAGGTAAGTTTTCCAAATGGATTGTATTGAAGAAAAATGGACTAAATTACTTTTTGAAGTTTTTAAGTCAAAGTTTTTTTTTTCCTGACTGGTTTTAGGCTTTAGAAGTCTTTGTGTCATTCACATTAGAGGGTGACCAGCGACCCTGACCTGACCACCCATTAAGACAAGTGAAGTTGTTCACTCAGGTCAACAGGAGAGTTTTATTTTTTTTGATGACATAATTCCCTGTATGAATCTGTGAAACCGCCTGAGAGGAGAGTCAAGGCTGCTTTCAAAGTTTCAGATAAATGAAACCTCAAAACATCTTTTCTCACTTTAGTGCAGGGTTTATCTCTACTTCTCATCTAAAAGTTTTACTGCTGCCTTTTCATGGACAGCAATGTGGCTTTGACTTTGAGCTTTCTGTCAAAATTGACTTTTTTGTTCACTTTCCCCTCAGTATTTAAAAAGAGTGATGGATTGGGGAATTACTCAGTGTTTTAAAGAGTAGAAACTAAAATAATGCAGTCCCCAATTTTTAGCCAGTCTTTGTGCACTGCATCTGCATTAATAGAAAACAGTGGGTCTTTGTTTTGTGCGTAATTTAGGAATGGTACGGGAGAGAACCCAGATTCCTTTTAAAACTGTCCTATGTTTACTTTAAATTGAAAATACACACAAATGATTGCAAATGTGTGACAAGAACAGTTCATCAAAATTCTTTATTTTCTTTTTACAAATAACAAAATAAAAAATTCCCCATGGTTTTTGTAAACAGGGACAAAAGAGGGCTTCAACACTAAGCAGGAAGCTAATTAAAAGAGTCATTATATGATAACTTGAAAAGCTAATCCATCAAAAGAAACCTTGAAAAGCTAGAAGGGTTTTTTAAATCTGGGTATATTTTTCAGATCAAGGATAAGATGAAAGATGACTGTCACTTCTTGAAAACAGATTTGCATTTCAATGAATTTATCATGTTCTTGTAGCATTTTCTGATGATGGAGGACAAATATAAGAAAATTAAGGTTGAAATTGCATTTCTATAAATTTCTTTATTCATATTATTGGGAATCAGTAGCACATGCTAAAAAATGCCATTGGTAAAAGTGTGTTGTAGAAGCTAAGTTGGCAAGCCACAAGCTCTCTGCTCTGCTCAATTCCGATGCACTTACAGACAAATGGATCTATGAACTTCCTCATTTTCCTTGTCTGAGATACCATCTGGCTCAAGACTGTAGAGCTGGATAGCTTCAACATCGCTCGCCATTTTTGTTGCACTGGTAATGTTAGGTTGGGGTTGTAAGGGGCTGCACACTAGCAGGACAGGATGTAAAGAGATGGATGATGGGAAGGGGAGACTTGCTTTCTCCGCGGCACCAGTCCAACCCACAAATGGGAGGTGAATTTCTAATAAACTCCTAATGCTCTGCAGAATGTGTCCCAGAAAATGAAACAGGTTTTTTTTGGTATTTGCCTAAAAACGGCATAATCATAATTAAAAGGCCTCTGGGAACGCTTGTACATTGGTTAAAAAGACGATTGGAGTGGAAATTTAGGACTTTGAATTACCAGCTATCTTGTTGAATTTTAAAACTGACATCCGCTGTCACAGTTAAATCATCACGAAATTCTAAATCTGTTGACATTTCTCTGCTCTCCACGTTCGATTTCTCATTTGTATTAAAGTTTGTATGGAAAGAGCTTTGTAACGCCACCATACCACTGCATATGTTGACTGACTGAAAATATTAGCCTGAACAGAGTTTGAATCATCCTTCATCAATTTTCCATGCTCTCATTTCTGTTAGAAGTTATTTATAGGCCACTATTATGAAATCCTGAACTTACTTTTTGATTACTGACTCCCTCCCCTGGAGGCCTGTGGGTTTTGATACATTATTGAGCAGTCCTGAAGCCACAAATGACTGTTGCGCACCAGGATTAGGGTTGGGGCATTCATAACATGCTATCATGCATTTGAGAACTCCGTCTGAGAGCGTGTCTTGCCTTTTCTCAAAGATAACAGATTCTAAAGCATTTCTAGTGAAATAATTGAAAATATTGTGAAAGATGTGCATAAATAAACTGGCTCAGCTGCACTTCGGTGTTCGCTTAGGTCAGTATAATCCCATTCAAAGCAGGCTTTTGCTTTTATTTTATTTAAAAATGTTCCTGCTTTTTCTCTCTGAGCCCAACAGTTGCCCACAGGCAACTTGAATTAAGAGCAAAAGCTGTTATAAATATTTCCTGTCTTTCTGTTCTTGGAACTGAAAGCTAAAGATGCTAAGATGCAGAAGTGAAGAAATTGGAGGCATTAACAGGCAGAGTTCAAATAGTTGTGTGTTAAAGACTGATTGTTGTGGTTGAATGGTTTATAAAAATCAAGAAATGACTGGCAGACATTACTAAGCAGTGATTTGTGGACACTTTTTTCGTGAAACAATCTTTTATTTTTTATTTCAGTCATTTATAATATCTCCATGTGTTACGGTGTGATGAAAAAAATATATTGTGAAAAGTATTTATTGAGTGTTGCTGCCTCTAGCTCCAGTAATGATATATTCACCTTCCAGAGAGGATGGGGGAAGTCTGGTTAGATGGTTTTTCAGAAAATTACCTGTCCCTCCCACTGGGAAAACCCAGGGACTCATTAATGATTTCAGAAAATTACCCAATGATTATCTGCACCTATATTCATCATTTGGGAAAGGGTAGAGCATATTTAAAGCGTCACTATGTTCAGATGTGACAAAAGGATGCATCACATACAAGGACGCATCGTGGGCAGCTAACAAGGTAATGATGAAGGCACAGAAACTGTGCTTCCAAAGAATGCTGTAAAAAAGCTGACCTCCCCAAAAGGACATTCTGACCTGCTACTGTTGAGCACAGAGAGTATTTCAACTCACTATAATTGTGTGTGGTATCTCGGCTTCTCAGCAGCAAAGAGTGTCAGGAGTGCAGAGGATCATCGGTCTGAAGCTTTCAGGCTTAGAAAATATCTGTAGCACATGCTGTCTTTGTGAAGGCAACAGCATTTGCATGAACCCCACATGGATGCCCAGCAGTTTTTTGACCCTGGCTAAATTAGCAACAAAGTCAATGACTTTGCTCAAATTTAAATCATTGTGTTTGCACCATAAATGTGCTGTTGAACCCCAGGTTGTACACAGTTTCTGTCATTTTAGTTTTAATACAACCTCCAAATATTTCCAAAATATAGTGTAGAGAACAGAAATCTGTTCTCTACAGTATATAGACATGTATACTTAAAAAAGATATTCTCCAACATCCTCCATAGGAATCTCATAAAATGATAACCCGAAATGGGTCGGACACATTGCTGAGTCCACCTACCTCATAGTCAAAAGACACATCCTTGGGCAAATGTGAATTGATTCTCTCCCCTCTGATACACCCTATTGCTCCAATTGTAGGGGCATTTGAAACTGTAGCACTGTCCAGAAGAATTTTTTTTACAACTGAGTTCTGGCTATCTCTCTGCCAGGACGGTGATCCACCTTATGCTTGTGGGATGAACTAGAAACACATTTTGTTGAATTTCCACAAGTGTGCTCTGAAGCACAAAAGTTTACATTTAAATGCTAGTACTGAGTTTTTGAATGACTTTTTAAGTTGTAAAACTGATGTCATTATGTATTTTCTGAGTGCTGGCAATGGAGGCTTACATGGATCTAGTTGTCTACAAGTGGATACATCAGAATAGACCAGCGCAGGAAGTTTGCAGCCTGTCGATTGTACTTGCGACGTGACAACTACAATATTTTTCAAACTGCGTTTGATTCACAGCAACTTGAATCATGAAAAAATACTAAGAAATGCAATTTTTGAGCTTAATTTCTTGATATATGTCCTCCATCATTAGAAAAATGCCACAAAAACCAAAATGCACAATTTTCATTGGAGGAGATTTTTTAAAGTTCAAAGCTTTTTCTTGTTTTATGGAGATTCAAAAGGGGTTCATTTCAGTTCAATTCAATAAATAGCAACTGTAATATTGAATAGTTATTTTTTATGCTTTATTACTTCAGTATGATCATAACCATAAAGGTAAACACATGCTTTTTAAGTAGCCTACCTGATGAAAAAACAAGTTCCTCCATTTGTTCACAATCTTCAAATCTTGGAAGATGTTTTTTTAAAATGTTGAATTAATATTTGAGGTTAGGAGATCCAAATTAAAAAAAAGATTTGTTTTTCTCAGTAATTCTGCTGTTACCCTGCAGTTTCTCATTTAGTTGGGTTGTTAAGTAAATGTTCACTAGATTCAGTGTTTGATGCTTTTCCATCCTCTCAGAAGGCCCTAGCTACAGATTAGTGTGTGTGGTTGGTTGACTAAAGTCTGAGTCGGGCAGCTGCCGTGGTTGACTGGGTTCTTTGATCCTGCCTCTGTAGAGCCTCTCCGCCCAGCATTGAGAGCTGCAGTGTCCTTCATTCACTTCAACAATCCCTCATTCACACCCAACCTAAACCAAACGGGCTCAAACGTCGGTCAACATTCCGTTTGACTAATCGTCTAGAAAATTTGTAGAACAGTTCTGGACACGGTAAAACCTACAGTTAATCAGAATTTTTAGCACATCGGACTTAAAAAAAGAAAGTTTGACATTAAAAAAAGTCAGTTTTGGTTGTTTTTAATAGCGAGATGCAGCACAAAATATACAGAAATTATGCTCACGTTCATTTTTTTGCACCTAAAACACGGTTAAGTGGGAACTAGATTAATTTAATCTCTATTAACACATTGGTTCTCTGCGTGACGCCTTGGCCTCTTTTAAGAAGTGGGAAGGAAAAACAAAGCTTTGAAGAGAAGCCAGAGTGATGAGTCACAGTCAGTGGTGCACTTCAGCATCGACCTCATTAAGGACAACAAAGAAAAGGATGAGAATCTGTAAATCAGTATGTTATTCTGGCAGGTCAAATGTCTCATGGATATAAAAAAAAATATTAAGTGCACATTTTAAAAAAGAAGCTAAAATTATGAGCAGCATCTAACACTTTTTATGACTCTTTCTTTTACTTTTAGCGTGTTAAAAATATTAATTTACAGTTTTAAGTAAATGAGAAGAGTTTAGTATTTAACTTTGGAATAAACTGCATAACTAAATGTGCTTTGCATTTTCTTAAACTAACTTGCAGCCTTTTAGATGCATTTTTAAAGCCTAAATAAAATGATTTTACTGGAATGACAAAGAAAGTAAATTTGACTGTTTTGCCAGAAGAATAAATGTTGAGGTTTTTTTGAAGAGGACTGCTGCAGTGAAGGTCTCTCCTCTTCACTGTGCACGTCTGAGGGTGATTCAGAGGCTTTGTATTCTGCTGCAAAGGCAGAGACTGCATTGTTGTTGCATGAGAGTTTTACAATTTTTATTCAAAGAATATGACTTTAAAGCCTTTCCTTTAATAATTTGGATGGAAAACCAGACTCTTTTTTTATTATATGATTTTAGCTTAAAATAAAAGTTTGACTTACATTAAATCCACAGTAAAGGCTTCTATTTCATAAATATTGACTTGGAGTTTTCATATCCATGGGCACAGCTTTTTTTCACACAGTATCTGCATAAACAAAAACCTCTCCTAATCTACAGTAGACATCACAAAAAAGAATTCTTTACATTTATTATTCATGGCTGACGTTCAGTGAAGTACTTACCAATTTTCAAAATGCCCACAATTCATAGCTGACATCAAATGGTTACATCAAAAGAGGATCTCAGAGGTCCTCATTATATTATCTGAATCCCACTTCAATGTTGGAGATATGAAAGAGAATTATAACAAATTGTTTTGTCATTGTTATCTAAAAAAATAACTAAACTTTATTTGACTTTATCTATTTTTTTTTTTTTTCTTCTCTAAATGTCTAGTTTAACAGTCAGGCGTCTTTCTATTTGGATAAACTTGACTGAAGGCTTGAAGGCCTTTAATAGTTCCACTGTTACAGACTATGTCCTTGATTTTGTGGACTGATTTTTAATCTCTGGTATTCTTTGTGCATAATATAATAGCTCATCAATTATTTATTACCTGAATAATCTGAATAAGAGGATTTTGTTCAAAACACAGTGCAAGAACTTTTAAGAGATTTTACCCTCATTTTGGTGTTTACACAGGACAAGCAGGGTGGGGGAGGGGTCTTCTTTTTTTATACTGTTTATTGGTTGTCCACAACCTACCGTTGGAAGAGGCTTTATGCAATATGTAAAAATGGTGCAAATCTAGCTAATCTTGCTCCATTCTTTTTCTTTGAAAGCTCTATTCCAATATGTGAAAGTCTTGGTGTCATCTACTTCCGGCCAGACACAAACCAAAATAATTCATTTGTCCTTCATGATCAACTTTCAGTTGGCATTTCCGTGAATTAAATGGGACGCCATCCATACGGCACTATCAAATCTAAGTCCCTGATTGGTCAGTTTGATCTGGTTTAACTTAAATGGCCCAGTCAGTACAGGGTTTTGTACGTAGAGCCCAATAATGGTCCTATAAAAGTGCACAGCTACTCATGAACGCGACAGTTTAGAACATGCAAGCCCGAAACACATAGAAATTTTGAAAATATATGCATTTTTAAAACTTTATGTGGACTTTTAATTGAGATTAGCAGTTTGGAAGCACTTTGCTGTGTGATCATAGCTGTGGTACCATCACCCATAAAAAATAGATTTTGGTTAAGACATTTTTAGTGTGAAGGTTATATCATCAGTAAGTTTACGTCAGGTACACCAGCTTCATATTAGAGTCCAAAAACTCGTTTTGTCCCTTTCGAGGTAACAGGGGCTGACCGACCCCAACCCGACCATGTATGGGTGACAGGAGGGCACACACTGGACAGGTCGCCAGTCTGTCACAGGGCCACAATCACACACCCATTCACACTCACATTCACACCTGTGAACAATTTAGAGTAACCAATTAACCTATGAAGCATTTTTTTGGGTTGTGGGAGGAAGCCAGGGAAAAGCCACACATGCACAGGGAGAACATGCAAACTTCACACAGAAAGGTCCCCCATTGGTGATTCTGTTTAACCAGGGCCTTCATGGTGTGAAGCAAGAGCGCTAACCACGTTGCCACTGTGCAGTCCAAAAACTCAAGTTAATTGGTGAATCAAAGTTACCTTGCATGGTGCTGTGTAATAGACTGGTGACTTGTCCTGAGTGTAACCTGCCTTTGCACAGATGCAACTGGGCTCCAGCAACACCCAAAGCTCTCATTAGGAAGTAGCAGCTGAAAGTTGAATAGATGGTTGTCTTAAAGATTGGTCTAATTAAATAGAGCTCAGCAGGAGTTAAGTCTGGTCACAGTAGCCTCCCCCACGCGTCTTTCATGTGTCTGAAGAAACTTAAAGTAACTACAGATTAAAAAAAATATTGATAGAGTATGTCTCTGGCTTTTAACTTTTAATTACAGTATCTACACTGTCAGCTGATTAGTTTCACTTTTAATTTATATATATTTTGTTTTTTTTTTATTTATCTCCAGTGGGTTGCCAAAATATATTTGGTGCCTTTTTCTTCTAATTGAAGCCATTTCATGTTTTGCTCTTTTTAACTTTAGCCTGCTTAACCCTTGTGCTATCTTAGGCACTTAAACGTCGGGAGTTGGGTCATCTAGACCCACCAGACAGTGCTCTGAACCTTTTTTCTTCAATGATTTGTGATCTTCACTGGTGTCCATGGATTACATGAAATCTTTCCACCTTTATCCACCTTTGTCATGGTAGGGAGAACACGTCAATGTAAGGGTGGGGTCATCTAAGATAGCACAAGGGTTACACATCCGTTTAACACTGAGTGTGGTGAGGAATGAATCCCAAAGCCCCTAAAGATTATCATTATCATAGAAAATTCCTCGATTTCACTGGGAGGACCCTCAGCACATCTGATGCCTTCTATGAGCCCTCCTAACAAAGGGACTTGCACATGGAGGTTTCTTAAAGAGATGCCAGAGCCACCTACATTAACTCCCTCTTGATGTGGAGGAGGAGTAACTCTAATCCAAACTCCACCTGGGTGGACAAACTCTTCACTCTACCTTTAATGCTGCATTCACACTGGACACGATTTGCGCATCAGGGGCATCAAGTTTCAATGTTAAGTCAATGTACAGATGCGATCTGATGTCCTGTGGCAGGTATTTGGGCGCTAGGGTTGTGCCGATGTGATGGCTGACTGACATAAGTAGTAAAGTGCTACACAAGTTTACGCTGTTTGTTATTTATCATACAAAAGGTGAAATCTAGTCTTGCTGAAATAAACAGTATACTTAACTGGAATGCTGCAACTCCAGTGAATCATAGTTTGATGTTTCCTGTCTTTCGTATAGCACCGTGAGACATTTTTGATTGTCTGTAGCATTTCCATGGCAAATTACTCCTCATGTTAAAACACCTTCGTGAAAAAACGTATGATTAAATGAAATCCAGCAAGGTGCTTTCTTGTGCTTTGGAAAAAAAATGCACACCTTCAAGTAGAGGACATAAAACAGGACATAAACTAAATGACTCAGAGGACAGTACACGACTGGGTAACCTTCTTATGCTATCAAACCTTCATTATACAAGAGATGTCACTAAATAACACTCGGGGCAGGGCAGGGTGAGGACACTACACTGATACCATTGATTTAACCCCTACAGATGAAACCTCTTTGACAGTCACATGTCCATTTCTAATGAAACCTAAAACCATGTGAACATCCAGTTCCTGGAAGTGTTCATAAATAAATAAGCTCTGTTTTGGTGTCCCTGTGTTATCCTAAGTGAATGTCGGGAAGACGGCATGTCTCTGTGGACCAGGGGGAATGGGGTCTGTCTATCAGTGCTTTAACAGATACTTCTTGGCAGCTTCCATCATGTGGCATAGGCAGAAGCCTGGTGTCACTTTTGCACTTCAGGATGGATTGCTCTACATGACCCGGACACTATTAACTCTGTCCCACTGGTGAGCCTGAAGGAGAGGCTATGAGAGGCATGTCTTCACATTCTGCTCTTGAAAGGGTAGAAAGAAAGAAAAACATATGTTAGAATATGATTCTTCTGTTGAATGAATTTATTGAATTTAACTTTTTTTCATATACAGTGGGAAAACTCGTCTGCTTGGTACACAGCTGCCATCACATCGTCTGCTGAGAAATATGGGAAAATATTTCCACCCGGCTAAGTTGTACATCCCACATTCTCGCTATTTTTTACGGAGCCCGTGTCCTGACATTAAGATATAAAAATATATCTTGTTCCCACAGATTAATATCTTGTTCCCACAGATTATTATCTCGTTCCCACAAGATACTATTCCGTTCCCACAAGATACTATTGCGTTCCCTCAAAATACTATTCCGTTCCCTCGAAATGATTAACTCGTGCGAATGCAATAATTATGTCGTTCGAACGCAATAATTAATCCGTTCGAACGCAATAATTATTCACGTCATAAGTCATTCACGCGGATATGCTCTCTGTACGCCGGCAAAAGCCGCTTTCAGCGGTAACTTCCCTGTCTCTGTGACCCATATTCGTTCAAAAAAGGAACACGAAAAACAAAAATAATCACTTTATTACTGTCTCAATGAATATAAGAAAAATATCAAAAGATTTATGATAACTAGGCTGCTTTGTCATACGATAGCTCCTGCTAGGCTACTACTAGCGCCGCCGCAGAGCTCTCTGATGTATGCCGGCATTTGGGCAACTGGCTGGTCTGTTGTCAGACAGCTGATATTGTAGTTTAGGGTCGAATAGGAATAATACTGTTCAGGACTTGTCTTTTATTAACTTTAGCAGTCAGTTGCTTTACATTCGAAGGCTATTAGGCTACATGCTAACTGACTAGCCGATCATTTCCTGTTATTGATTTACGTCAGATTTACAGCAGATACCTTCACATTTCTGTCTCTGTGTGTCTCATTACATTGCATTGAAGACACGGAGGATGCTTAGAGAACATATTTTTATTTATTTTAAAAAGCACAAAAGCATCCATCGTATTCACGTTCATTCACATGATGATGATCTGGTACGCCCTCCGGTCATCTTGCTGCAAAAGCCGCTTCCTGCCGCTACTTCCGTGTCTCTGTGAGCATTCAATAGGGGTAAAAATAAAAGCAAGAATGGTCGATCTGTTATTGTCTCGATGTAAATCTTCGCCTAATGCACTTACCTTTAGCTCGTAGCATAACAACAATAGCAGTACGTCACGTTTCCCAGAGTGCTTAGCGGCCAATCATTGGCCAATCACCGTGTCCCTGTGACCAAGGTTTAACAACAAGACCAATGATTGGCCAATGATTGGCCCCAAAGCACTCTGGGAAACGTGACGTACTGCTATGTTGTTATGCTACGAGCTAAAGGTAAGTGCATTAGGCGAAGCAGCCAGCTTAATATGATATTTTTCAGATTTACATCGAGACAATAACAGATCGACCATTCTTGCTTTTATTTTTACCCCTATTGAATGCTCACAGAGACATGGAAGTAGCGGCAGGAAGCGGCTTTTGCAGCAAGATGACTGGAGGGCGTACCAGATCATCATCATGTGAATGAACGTGAATACGATGGATGCTTTTGTGCTTTTTAAAATAAATAAAAATATGTTCTCTAAGCATCCTCCGTGTCTTCAATGCAATGTAATGAGACACACAGAGACAGAAATGTGAAGGTATCTGCTGTAAATCTGACGTAAATCAATAACAGGAAATGATCGGCTAGTCAGTTAGCATGTAGCCTAATAGCCTTCGAATGTAAAGCAACTGACTGCTAAAGTTAATAAAAGACAAGTCCTGAACAGTATTATTCCTATTCGACCCTAAACTACAATATCAGCTGTCTGACAACAGACCAGCCAGTTGCCCAAATGCCGGCATACATCAGAGAGCTCTGCGGCGGCGCTAGTAGTAGCCTAGCAGGAGCTATCGTATGACAAAGCAGTCACAGAGACAGGGAAGTTACCGCTGAAAGCGGCTTTTGCCGGCGTACAGAGAGCATATCCGCGTGAATGACTTATGACGTGAATAATTATTGCGTTCGAACGGATTAATTATTGCGTTCGAACGACATAATTATTGCGTTCGCACGAGTTAATCATTTTGAGGGAACGGAATAGTATTTTGAGGGAACGCAATAGTATCTTGTGGGAACGGAATAGTATCTTGTGGGAACGAGATAATAACCTGTGGGAACAAGATATTAATCTGTGGGAACAAGATATATTTTTATATCTTAATGTCAGGACACGGGCTCCGTAATTTTTCCTGCCTTAAAAGTAATTCATTTTTAAAATGTATAGAATGTGGTGTCTATGATATTGACACATTTTTTGGGTGAGCATTCACCTGTAAGTATACTACTTCAACTGTTGCAACAGAAGGTTTAAGGCTCAACGGAAAGCAGTGAAAGTGTTCTATTTTTGTCAGTCTTCCTAGAGGGCTTTTTTACAGCAGCTTTCCAGTGGTGCATCCAAAAGCAGGAATTACCAACCATTTTGAGGATGAGGGCTATTTTATAGGGTCTAAATAGTACAAAGGGCTACACATGTTTGTAGCAAATTTCTCCAAAAAAACAAAACCACAGACTACTGTAGTAATAATAATGATAATAAAGCAGTAGTTATTTTAACAAGATGAATTTATTGCTCACATATCAATAATAATTATATTCCACAATTCTAATCAATGATTTACACAACGGTAAAGCTTTTGATGGAAGCTCCTCCCATACGTGATAGGAGCTTCGCGTTTAGACTAGGGTCAAGAAGCAACTGTTTGGCAGGTTTAAACAAAGATAATGCGCGCAAATTTGAAGCGGGAATTGCGCTCTGTGTGAATGAACGGTTTATCTAATTTATGCATAGACAAGCTGCGTGCAAGGAGTGGGTAGGGCAGGGGGGTAACCCATGGTACACGTGTGTGTCCAGAACCGTGGCTTTTTATTAAATTCCATTGGGATCTGTGATATTTCTTCATTTCTATTTTTATATTTCTATTGCTCCCAGGCGATCATGTGCCTGTGAGCACTGTGTTGGTAACCCCTGATAAAAAATATTTGTTTAGGATTTTAAAGCTAAATTGAGATCTAGGACTCAATTACACTGGTGACAACTGTTTCAGTAACCAGTTGTTAAAATTTGAAGTAATTTTAACAGTGGACAATCTTTGGAAACAATTTGGTGTGAGGCTTGCTTGACCTTTTTGTCTATTATAAAATATTTTATCACAAATAATGACAGGACTGTCCATCGTTGGCTCTCTTTAAGTTGTAAATGCAATGAGAGTTCGTTTCCCCTGGTAATCCGGAACACATTTTCAGTCTGAATACAAATAAGCGGACCCTGGTCCGAGACTAGAAACCGCTCTCTGACTCATCTTTGGAGGTTGTCTTGGTTTGTTTCCAATCGGAGCAGAACAACTGGACCAAAATGTCACTGTAGCTAACGTAAACAGAGTAGGAATGAAGCAACAAATGAGCCACAGACAAATATAAAGCAACAATTGTCGTGTTATCAAACAGAAAAAAAAGGTTCAACTGTTTATTTGTTAGAAAATTTATTTTAACACAGCTAAAAATGCTTCTTACATGCTCTTCTGTGTCTTGCTAGCGTTACACTTATGACGCTGCTGTGACATCATCCTAAAAGCTAACCTGTAGTTTCCTTAACAGAATTCTCTTACAAACAATGCCATGACACCACAACAATGAAACACAGCATCTCATTGAAATGTGGTCAGATGAATGCAGGCTCATGAAAACAATTTTTAACGTAACACACATTGCTTCTCACATTGTTTTCCAGACATTCTTTATGTCATAAACATTTATTAGTGTACCTTTAGACCCGACATCTCCTCAGCTCTTCAGGTGCTAGCATCCTCTGAGTGCAAGCACACACAGCACGTCTCCTTGCCAGTAACTGCTGCCGTGCAGCAGGCCTCCACTGTACCAAAGTAACACGTAAAAAGGGTTTTTCCCAAAGATCAAAACTGGTCATTGAAATCTAAAGTTTTAATAAGTTACTGTCGCAATAAGAACTGTAAAGCGCAGCACGTCTATCTTTCTCTTGTTGTTTTGACCCGCCCTTCGTCTGTTCCTGGCCAATGACTCAAGAGATCGTTAGTCACATGGTTTTGTTTACAAGCTTTGGTCCGTAACAGAAGGGTCGACTTGATGCCAGTCTGAATACACACCAAATGCTTGGTTCGAGACTTGACTGGAACAAAATATTTTCCAGTCTGAATACACCCTTAGACATACCAACTAACTGTGGGAGGAAGCCGGAGTGCCCAGAGAAAACTCACGCATGCACGGGGAGAACATGCAAACCTCCTCACAGAAAGGACCCAGTCGGGATTCGAACCAGGGCCTTCTCACTGTTAAAAAAAAACACTACTATCCACTTCTTGGACTACAGGTCATACTTATGTACTCACTTCAAACTGACAATATCAATAACTTTACAACTTTTGTGTCTACTTTCTAAATTAGTTTTTAGCCTACTATGTAGAAGTAAAACTCCAACTTCCAATAATCAGAATGTGTTGTTCTCAAAATGTGTATTTTGAAAAATATTATTAAAAAACTGTTCAAATTTACACAAATGCGCTGACCAAATATTTAAAATAGTTTTTTAAACAAAATATTTTTTTTAATTGGTTGCATGGCAATTTCACTCTGCTGCATGCTGGAAATCTTGTTTTCTTTGCAATCCTTATTATTATACAAATAAATATTAAATGACTCACAAAGTATGGGTTTTGATGACAAATGACTGACCATAAGTGGGTTTTGTCCGGATGTGGCTGTGCTCCTGCTGTGATCAGGCCAAAAGTTAACTGTCATCTGAAAATGACATAGTATTAAGCTCAGAAGGGAAGAATGCTCTTTTTCCCCTTCAGAGAACCTCCTCTATTCTTAGTCAGGCAAAGTAAACACTTGGCAGGATGGATTAGACTGACAAAGCTCTGCATGGAGGCTTTCACACGGAGAGCCACTCCAAGAACCAGGTTGAAACAAAGCTGCTTATCCACATGGGTCAAAGTAATGTAATGGCGTTTGCAGCCAATTTGCTCTTTACTATTTGGCAGCTGTGAACACTATCCAAGGGAGACAATCACTTAGATTTTCTGAGGATCAGTGACAGTTTTTTTTTCATCACCTCCCTACAGTGGATTCTAAGATCTTCAAAGATGTACCAAAGTGAAAGTATCTTTTAAACAAGAACCAGTTGTTAAAGAAGTCCAATCTGACCCTGTTATAATAAACACAGGTTAAACATATCGTCTCTTCTTAGGTATCACCCAACTGTAAGTTTAGAGCACGAACTATGTGAAGTGCAGATCAGCAACAATGGAATGGGGCTATAGATGTAACACAAGGCACACAAATAACCTCTTAGTCGAGGGCGGGATTGTTGGCGTGAAGCAAGCTGGCCCCCACTTCCTGTCACCCATCTGTTTCCACACCCTCACACTAGCTTTTAACCCTCATATCCCCAAACTAACATCCAGTGCAAAAGAAATGGCGAGCATTATTGTAGCTATCCAGCTTTACAGCTTAGAGCCTGATGCCAGCTCAGACGAGGAAAACATGGATGTAGTCATCTACATGTGAATGCATCATAATGGAGCAGAGCTGGGAGGTTGTGGCTTGACGTTGCAGCTCTTATGTCACACCAACAAGCTTTTTCAAATGCATTTTTTCGTCTGCTCCTGATTTACAATGTTTAAAAAAACTCAGAATTTCTAAGCTTAATTGTCCATACATTTGTCCACCATCATCAGAAAAATGCCACAAGAACATGGTAAAAACAATATTTTCATTGGAGTGGGTCTTTCTTGATGCTTAAAGAATCAATAAAATCTGATTTTTTTTTTACATTTTCTCACCTAAATTTTAGCAATAAATAATTAACTTTGCTATTCTTTCATTATAAGCCCATACTTCTCTTTAAATTAACTGAAAAATAAAGCAAACAATCACAATATGACACACAAGAGACTAGATTTTTTTTTTAATGAATTGGGGCAATAATAGCCCACATACAGTACATCCATACACATATGTATGTGTTTGTTGAAATTTTTTGATTTTTCATCAAAGGTAGCCATGGATACCTGTCATGGGCCGAAGAATAATCTTCTCTAAATTCAGACATTTGAATTAAAAGACCAGCGGCAGCAGTCTTGAAGCATCAATATTCCCTGTGTGTTCAATCATGCGACCATCAAAGACCATCAAACCCAGAGTTCAAATGAGTCATTAGAAATTACTTATGCATGCATTTGACACCACTCAACAGTGATTTTTATCTCAGTCGGATATAAAGCTCTGAGTGTGACCAGACAGTAATAATTACACTGCAAATTCTGCAGTGAGCTGTAAGCTTTAAATGTTGCAGAGACGCCACCTGAGCCGTGAAACCTTTTGTTAAGTCATGACCTAAAAATTGCAGGTATTTTAAAAATAAGTTTAAAATGTAAACAGAGTTTTTCTACGTCAGGCTGGCTGACAATGAGTTTGTTGGGTTTTTCTATTTAATGTTTTCAGTGAGTCTTTGTCAAAAGGCATCGGGAGTGTGTGGATTGGTACGAACTGATGTGGTTACTGACTTTGAAGGGATTAAGAATGTTTTTCAGATCTGACATGAGTGGACATGTGAGGTTTCAAAATAAACTGAAATGGAAACTAAATGGAATGTGTAATGGTCTTTGTTTTTGATCCAAAAAAAATGAAAATGGCAAATAAGATATGTATCTTTCAGCAAAAATAAAAACAAAATGCAAAAAAAAAGTCTTAAAAATAGTCATGTTTAATGCCCTAATGATGTCACAGGAAAATAATGGTTTACAAAGGCTGAAAAGCTCTCAAACATGTTTATTAGAACAAATAATACATATTTTGTTTTTGTTCAAACTTACAAATTATACAACACACTTGAATATTGCACTTCTTATTTCAATGGCTTTTTAGACAAAGAGTTCAAAGTCTTTTATTTGTTTAGGAAGATGTTTTCCTGTTAGCTTTTGTCATAAATGCAGTGTCAGGACTTGAACATTGTCCAACCTTTAACTTGGGTGAAGCTTTAGTGCGTTCACTGCGAAGGTGAAGGACCTTAACAGAGACGAGCGATAAAAGAGTGACAGGGAGGGTTTGGTTAGCAGCCCTGAGTGCTGTCTGAGATGGAGGTCAAGATGTGGATGACAGGCCGAGTTTCTGCCTGTGATTTGACATGAAGGAAAGCTGTCATCTGACCGTTGACTGAAGAGGAAAAGAGGGAAAGATACACTGTAATAAATCCAACTTAAATTTTTTGACTTAACAAAATATTTTATGTTGTAATAACTATATAATCTAAGTTCTACTAATCAATTCAACAATTTAAGTCAGTTCAGCAAGTTAAGGTAGTCGTACAGTTCAACATTATTTATTGAGTTGTCTGTACTTATATATCTAAGTTGCATTTCATTACAGTGTGATAAAGTTCTGTGAACTTATCTTTTTAAATTGTGAAATGCGGGAATGCCAACTTTTGGAGTTCGCATTGTCCACTGATTGAGTGGTTGTCAAGAAGCGTCTGCAGAAGTTTTAACTCTTATTTAATGACATAAGTATTAGCAAGTACATAAAGTACGTTGTATCCCACAATTCCTTGCGGTGCCGATCTAACAGCAGCATCAAAGTTACACCTACTTAATTGAATTAATTTGAATGAAAGTAAAATAACTGTCTGATAACTACATGTTATTTTTAAGATGACTAAACCAAAAAATATATTTATCTTAACTGAAGCAAATAATTAAGTTAAGCTTTATGGAACACCCCCAGGGCTTCAGCCATTTTGTAAACAACGTTTTGGTGAACCGGGCCTTAGCCCCGCCCATGGCAACTAAGACTCATGGGAAGTGTTGATCCCACACCTTGAGTTAGAGAGCTGTGAAGAGAAGTGACCCTCATGTGTTTGCAGTTATAGAGTATGGATGAATTTAAATATTTGCCCTGCTGCACACATGTAGGTGAGCTGTAACTGCTCACCTGTGCCCCAATGATCTTGAAAAGATCTGGGTTGCATGTGGAAATATGGAAACGTGGCAGGGTAAAAAGTATGAATGGTTATGAAGCTGTATTCAAAGTCAAGAACAAAAGTGCTCTTAAAACTCAAATTTAAGTTATTTCAACCTTTGGTGAAGTCACCATTGATTGGAATTTACAGTTGTTACAGCCTAAAGATTAAGTTTGTACATCTAAGCCTGAGTTGTGAAAAATTAAGATTCAGAATTAGGATTACGTGACATTTTAGGTCACTGTAACTTACATCTGAGTTGGTCAAAATTACGATTCAAAGTTAATCCAACTTGAACTTTTAAGTTCATACAACTTACAACTGAGTTAGAAGAACTTAGATAAATGAGTTAGAAAACTCCAACACAAAACTTAAAATATTGAGTTTAGGTCCTTAACTCAAAATTTTACCGAAGTTTGTTGCCTTACAATTTTAAGTTCTACCAACTTTTCTTTTTTTGCAGTGTAGGAAAGGATGTTTCTGGATATGTAGTTTTCCATTAACAGGTACCGATTTTATTAATGACCTTATATTTTACAGTATAATCTAATAGATGCACAGCTGGAAAACTGCAGGACAAAAGCACTTTAAGAAGACTTACACATTTTTATTCTTTTTCATCAAAAAATTACTCATAGCTCAGTAAAATCAGCACCTCTTAATTTTTAATATCAAAAAAGTTTAAACCAAAGAAAATGTAACATTATTACAGAAGTTTTTTTAAAGCAATTGTTTTTAATTTAGTTTTTTATTTTCTTCTTTTGCTTGCAAATATGAATACTTCCATCTTTAAATGTTTCCTTTGCTAGAGAAATTGCAGCATTGAAAGCAGCAGTATTTTTTTATTTATTTATACATACAACTAGCAAAAGAAAACAAAGTTGTGTTTCTCTTTGTTCACATATTTGTACTCATTCTAAATTGATTTCTCAGCTTTTTTATATGTTTTTGTATTTTACAAAATGTGGGAATTTTCTTTTTTACAATATGTTCCTTATTTTATATTTCTGCTTCAATGCTTTTATCTAAGTACCCACATTATACACCATGTGCTTAAACCTGAAGTGTGACCTCACAGATATAAGAATACTGTTGTAAATGCGAAGTGAAATACTGTGTTTTTGTTTCTGAAACCTAAAATTAATCATCAGCTGAGAAAAAACATAAAACTATTCATCAGTTATGAACACGTGTTTACAAGCTGGTTTGTAGCATGTTTTGTAGCACGGCGAGAAAAACTAAGAAAGAGCCTACTTGCATGCAGCCAATCAAGCAGTGCACCCAAAAGAATTCCATGCTTTTTTTGTAATATCTCATGAAAAACTACGGTTTGAAACATTACAACATGAATAATCTTGATATTTCCCGGAAAAAGGTATGTTTCAAAATTGTGTGCAAATTTTAAAGTTAAAGTCCCAGATCCGAAACAGATCCGAACAGTATAATTTTTATCTGTCTACTTTTATGCACTGCAAAAACCTTGTAAACTTGACGAGACATGTTGACATGAACAGGAACAATGAACCCTCTTTATCATCTATTTTGTATGCATCATACCTGTTTTGTTTTCATCAATATGTCTAATCCACTGAATACTTAAGGTGACAGTCATTTCACAGGCGTTTCAAACCACAGGCATGTCAAGACAAGCTCTACAATGGCAGAAATCATCTTTAAACCGAAACATTTGGAATAAGAGAAGTGATTAGAATGTCTGGATCCAAACACATTTACTTAATTGTTGCTAATGACTGTGATTTAGGACATTCATGTGAAGTCCTTGAATCGTTTTCATGTGTTGGAGCTTAGAAATTATAACAATGGAAACAAACTCGTCTTAAGGGAGGTAATGGAGGTATATTATGTGGTGTGTCTCACAGTTTTTAGACAACAATTTCCCCTAAAGATTTGCTTGTAGGATCAGAACCATATGGACAAATATCTCCAAACAAAACCAGAAGCCCATTTAGGTGCTCACAAAAAGACAAGTAACTAGGAATATTAAAATTTTTGCAAAATGGCATTGGAAATGCAATCAGATAACCCTGCTCTATGTGCCTTTGTTTGTTGTTTTATGTATTCCTGAGAATACGTATGTGACTTGTATTTCGAACACTCTTTATTTGAAAACTTCCACAGGTCTTTTTTTTTTTTTTTTTAGTGGTGCTGTTGGTTGTAGCATTAGCTTTGCTAATGTTGGAATGGATATGTCTGAAAAACAGACAACTTTGCTGGTGTCCCCCATTTACAGTCTTTAACCCTTGTGCTATCCTATGACCCTACCCTTGCATTGGCGTGTTCTCCCTACCATGACAAAGGTGGATAAAGGTGAAGAGGATTTCACATAATCCATGGACACCAATGAAGATCACAAATCATTGAAGAAAAAAGGTTTAGCGCGCTGTCTAGTGGGTCTAGATGACCCAACCCCCAGTGTTAAAGTGCCTAGGATAGCACAAGGGTTACGGAGGACATTGTGGTTTCCATGGTTGCTCAACACTACCCTGGGTTTCTTGTGTCTATTGTGTAACTTCTTTGTCCTGCATTTCTTCTATACATGCACTGATGTAAAAGTATGCAAACCCGTATTGACCAGAGACGCAGTCACGTGGAGTTTTGAGAGAAAAAAAAAGTAAGAGGGTGAATTATAATAGAAAAAACAACTCCCAGGAAGGAGCCGGCTCTTGTCTTTCACACCAAATAGCCAACTTGAGTTGTTTCATTCACAACCAATACATACATGGAGCAGGTCTCTGCTCTGCGGCTCACCTGCTGCTTCTCAGGGATGAGACTTCTTGGAGCATCTATTTTCGTCTCATCTTTGAGCCAGTTTGGAAAGCAATGTGACTGGAGCCATGAGGGCCTATCTGTACTTTGACCAATCTTTTTGACTAATCCCTAAATATGCGCATACATGTGTGCGCACATTCGCCAGTAACATTTTGTTCATTAACAGTGATGAAAGTCTTCCGGGAATTCCCGGAAATCCGGGTTTTTGAGCAAACCGAACGTACTTTCCGGGAAATAAAGACCTGATCTTTACGGACAAATCGCTTTCCGGATGAAAAAATGATCTGAAATCGGCGAATTTTAGCTTTATTTTCTATATTTCTCCGCGGATCGCTTCCTCTATGGTCGCGGCCATCTCTCGTCTTCCCGGCCTATTGACCAATGACGGGACGTTTTAGTTGCTTTCGGATGCGTCGACATCTCTGATTGGCTCTGTCTGTCCCACGCGGTCAGCGTGACAGATTCCCTAGAGACCAAAACTGGCGGACCCACACTAAACTTTCACAAACAAATCTGAAGAGTTTGCGATCAAATTTGTGTAAAAATAATGGCGGGCATCGTCATTATTGAGCGTGGTCACGACCTCAGTTGTGAGAAGACGATAAAAAACAAATTGAAGTGGTCTTGGCTTGAAGAAAAATATTTTTAAGGTAGTGTAGGTCAAATGCTTTTTGTGTAAAATAATCTCAAAACCAAATTCAGAAATAATTTCAGTTTTAGTTTTGATTTTCAGTTTTTATTTTGAATACATTTCTCTATCTAATTTATTTGTATTTCCTAATTACCATGATTTAGTTCAGTATAATTGACATTAATTATAAGTATTTGGTGGTTTGGACCCAGGCTCCCTTAAAAAAGAATGTTTACAATGTTTAATTTAGTTTGTATGTTTGTTTTGATATTTCCCAGATTACTTAGTATTGGTGTTAAAGAATTGATGTATTATGTTATAGAAAGATAGTTTAAATAGATCCCATATTTTGATGTAATTATAGTTTGAGAAAACAGTGCAAGTGAATGTTGTGCATCTGTCATTTCTAAAGCAGAAATAATGTACAAATAAATGAGGTACTTTCATAGAATATCATAGTTACTGGTGTTCTTTTTGCCATTTGGGGCTTTGATGTTACTATATTTTAGCAATTGTATCTTTTGCAGATTTTAGGAAAAGCTTAGATTGTAGGATTGTTATACTTTGAGCAATGATCCAAATTCTTTTTAGGACCAGCAAGTCCTTAATGTTAAGTCAAACTAGGGGTTTGACTGATAAATCATGATGCTCCAATTAGTCTTAGTTTCTTGATTAAGAAGTGAATAACGAGCTGCCAGAATGTACCAGAATGCATCTAAGACTATGTATTTTTCAAAAATTTCTCTCTGCGCCGCCATATCGCTCAAAGAAAAGTTCAGGGATTTTTTCCTTGCCTGACTTTCATCACTGCATTAACCTACATTTTGTTTCATCAAACAAAGAAAAAATGTCAGAGCCTACAATATATAAATGATGACGTAATCAGGGTTTCTATAGTCCAGTAATTTTAATTATTTACCGAAATTTTGACTGTAATTAGTTATGTTCTTCTGTTATTGATAAAAGTAATGCAATTATAGTAATTTGTTACTTTGTAATCCTTTACTCCCAACACTGGTCCCTTGTCTTCATTTCCTCCTCTAATACAATCAAGCTCATGCTACTTACCCTGTTCCCTCAATCTGTATATATTACCCTCAGTTTTTAGACTTTTGAATCAGTTTGTAGTAGTTTTCCTGCTTTTTCCAGCCTTTTCCAAGTATAAGCCAAGTCGACGTTTTGCGTCACATTTTTTTCCTTGACCACACTTCATTCAAAACCCAGTTTGGTGACGGAGTACCTGTCTCTGACCACTCTGACCATGTTCCACATTATGTCCACATTTCCAAAGTACTACAATCCAACTTTATTTTGCCTTTGCCCCTATCTTCACAAGATGGGGCAGAAGCACTCCTTATTTTCACAAGAGATTTGGAGGAAACTCTCTTTGCCAGCTCGGCGACAGAGATCGTTTTTTTTTTCCCTCCAGAGTTTCTCCACCACCATTTGCAGCCTGCCAGTATCTTGTGCATGTGTTTTATTTAAATTCACCAACCTAAATCCATGTTTACCATCGGTAACCTCTCAGTTTTTGCTACTTAAAGTTCTTTAGCGAGAGACAGAGGTCATTTGTTCTGTCCAGATCATCATGATAATAATAATAATAATAATGGATTGGATTTATCTGTGCTTTTCCAGACGCTCAAAGCGCTTACAATGTGTCCATTATTCATTCACTCTTCATTCATACTTGGTGATGGTAGACGCATGGCTGCCAGTTCGCGTCCACGGTCCCTCTGACCATCACCGGGATCATTCATGCACATTCATGCTGGTAGTAGCCTTAAGGTTCCTGCCCAAAGGCCCTCACTGGGTGATGTTAATTGCTCGCCATGGTAATTGCTCCAATACCATTGTTCATTCCCCTTGAACCCTGGTTTCCTGCGTGGTAGTCTCTCACCTTACCAACCGAGCTACCCAGCATTAAACTGGATTAAACTGGTGGCTCGTCCAATGGGAATTAGTGCTTTTGTCATGGAGCTAGCTGTCACTTGACTTGAGACACAAAACCGAGAACTAAAAATAGATTAAAAAGCATGGGTTTCTACTAAAAAAAAAAAAAAAAAAAAACTGAACTGGTTTTGAACAAATGCTCCAGTGGGTCCACAGAATTTGGGGTGGATTTTGCCCAACGTTCACAAAATCCTTCCACGCCACCAGATTTGAGGTGCCTGTTATTGCTTTCAGACTATATTTTTTTTAGGTTTCTTTTCATTTAAGCAACATTAGATGCAAGTTTAGGAAAACTAAAGCATTTTAAGATATTTTGCAAGGTGGTGCTCAAGAAAATCCACCAAAATAGCAGTTCTGACAGATAGCATTTCCAAATGACAAGAAACTCATGTCGAACCACATAAAGTAGAAGCTGATGTCAGCAATAGATGGTAATAGGAACAGTAGTACTCTATTTTCTAAGTAGATACATTTAAATAAAAATCAATATTTGTCACTTTCAATGTAATTTTTACTACTGAGGTGTAACATGTGTTGTTATTTGTACAAAATACACTGGTATTGATGTGACATTTTTTCATTATTTCTGAGCTTCTGCAAAGTGTTTGGAGAGTAAACATGGAAAATGGGATTTTTAAGGTAGAGGGAATAAAAAAAATGGGTCTGTATGGATGAGACGTAATGTACAAGAAAAATGAAACTCACGAAAGGTTAAACAGGCCAAAGAAATGTCATCAAAATGCCACTTAAACATGATTTGGCCTTTTGGATTCTTTCATTGGATCAAACTTTGTGCCAACACGGTGGCTTGAATATGAGTGAAAATTAAGCCCAAGACTTTTGAAAAGGTCGATCAAGATCCCCCACTTTGAAATAACCTGGACCAAAAAGTATGAATTCTAATACATAGGTGTGAGTATGTTGAGCTTTAAAAGGAACACATGAACTGTTTACAGTTTACACTATCAGTTACTTTACCCTTTAAAACAGCAAAAATATACAGAATTTGGAGCAGCAAAGCCAAATATTAAATTCAACCATCATATTTTCACAACATAAACCATAAAATTACCTTTCAAGCTTGTGCGTGAGTGTACTTGTCACGCAGCTAAATGCAGCTAGGCAACTGATTGAGAGGGAAACAAATAACTGCTTAATTAAAGGTTCATATGTAGGATTATGCTTCCCACTCGTAGCTGTTAACGGGTTGCCTTCATTTTCTGCATTAAATGTCTTGATCTACTAAGAACCTTGATTCTGTAAACAAATTAGAGTGGAGCATTTTTATATTATTGCAGATGATCTATTATCAGTTTTATAGAGGCTTTAACTGTATTTTCTTTTTTCGATTTTAACTCCCTTTACTTATTAATAAAATCCTTCTGTGTACGTCCCTTAAAGAAAGAATGTTTCGTATAACTTTTTGTTATACCAATATTAATTTTTGCTGTATGAAGTAGCTACCAGGTGTCTACATTTGAATTTACAGTCAAGGGAAATACAATATTTCTGTGAATAATGCCAAGAAAAGGGTGAAAAAGAATGAGAAACACACAGCAATCCAAAAAATAGGACTAAAAAAGACTTTTCTGTCCTTAAGCACTATTTCTTTTTTGTGTCTGTTACTAAAGCGTATGAATTATGTTAAACATATCTGCATTGCATAACACCACCTGTTTTTGTATGTTGTTGATAGCACAATAACATGTTTTTTCTAATATTTTACAAAAATCCTCCATATCTTTGAAAAATAATCAATAGGTATATTTTGTTGTCTTGTCAGTGTTTTGCTCTTTGTGTAGATTTTGTTCACCAATGCCACAAATCAGAGTATCAAATGTGCATTTGTGTGGTTCACATCCATTATATAGGAACCAAGTCAGTCACGCTTGAATGTTAAAAATTGCTAACCCATCTTAACATCCTTTTATTTCCCTCCATTTTTCAAACACAGAAACTATATTAAGAACAACTAAAGACAGTTTTCAGACAATTTTGAGAGGAGCCTTTTTTTCTGAACATGTTAAAAGTATCAACAGACATTCTACCAATCTAAATGAGATAGTAAATAATATAAAACAATAAAATCTGAATCAGTTAATGCTATAAAGAAATTACTGGAAAACACCCATTTCAATGAAAGTGCTGTGAAAGTGGCAAGTTTTGGGCAAGTTCATTACCCAAAGCTTTTGTTGTTGGTTGTTTTACTTCTGATGTTTTTGTGTTACAGTAACATATTTTTGATTTAATGATTAATAATTATTTCACTTGAGTCATTAATGCTTTAGGGTAATTTCATGCAAAGTGTTGAGTTTCAAATGTTAGATTAAGGGTCATTATTTTACCTGTTGTTTGTTGTTGGTGCTGTACATGTCATGATTGCTTATTTCATTATATTTAGCTTAACAAATTACAGAGTAAAAATTGAAAATATTTGAAAGAAATTGGAACCTAAAGGGATGGATATTAAAAATCCACTAAAACTTTATGCTACAGTATTTCTGCAATTGAACCTAATCAAAGTGAAAAGCAAATATCGATTAGCACTTTTCTCTTCTGAAAACGTCCACTTCAGCTTAACGTGTCAACATTTAAAGATTACTAAATAAAAATGTTAAACTTGTTTTTATTAAAGCTATCAATGGTGAAAGTAGGGCTTTGTATAATTTTCTTTAAGATGAAATAAACAAAGAAGTATTGCTTGCTTACAAGCTGTTGTACTTTGCTGTTACAAACTTCTGTTTTATTAATTCCCTCTGTTTTAAAAGTGATTAGACTAATTAGTTTATGCCTGGCAATTGTCCTTTTGCCTGTGGGCACCTTGGCCATATCTCCCCTTTATTTCCCCTTAGATTCTAGACACAATAGGCACTGAAAGTGAGGTATTCCTCTCCTCTATTCCTGAGCCGCAGGCTGATGGATCCTATTCACGACAAATAATAGGATCAATCTCTGCTGGTTGGAGGTGCAATACAGTCACTCACTACATTAGCAGAGAAACAGGTCAGTGTTTATAAGTCTCTTTTCTCCTAAGGTGGATACAATTTGTTGAGGCAGCTCAGTTTCACTGTGTCTACCTCTATGTGTATACATATTCAAGAAGAACTGAAGTTTATCAGTAAAAATAATTGGCTTTTTTTATCATTCTTTGCATCTGGTTGATGCTGGTATTGATGGTTAAACAAAAACTGCACCAAAAACAAGGCAGAATTATTGTTGTGACTAACAATAATTTAGACTTAGACTAACAATGTTCTTCCCCATGAGCTTTGTGAGCTTAGTATCCCTGTTCTTTGGTTGTACTTGCTGGACATGTAGGAAGTGAGGTGGGCACGATGCAGAGGTGACAGAAAGAGCGTAAATAAAAAGCACTGCAGCACTGAGGTAGAGAATTGTGTGCGGCTTGGTTGTTACCAACAGCAACTGTGGTTCAGAAAAAAAGCCCCCTAAAAAAGGAGAAGTGTCTCTGCCTGTCATTTGGCGAGCTGCTACATTGGTGTCAGAAGTAAAACAAGGCAAGAGTAGGACTCTTCTGCACTGGGGTTGGGCTAGTCAAAAAGAAAAAGAGCACAAAGTTGAGTTTCTATGTTAAATACAAGATCTGGACTTGGTGTCATCTTGGTTCTCCTCTCTAAATGTACAAAGTGGATACTGGCTGGTCCCTCTCTGCTTGGAAGCCATACTAAAGACTGCCTTCTGCACAGGGAGGGGACTATGGGAGTTTTGAGCCTGTTTGTTCTGTGCAACTTGCCAATCACATTTAAAGGACTTATGGGAAAGGTGCTGGACGCTGTTACAGAAAAAAAATGGCATGAACTGATGGTGGAGGACCCAAAATGCAGGAGACCAGGCTTGGTGACAGGAAATAAAACATTCAATTAACAAACTGAAACAAGATCATAACTGAAACACAGTTTCATGGAGCTCGGCATGAGATTCTGAAGGAGATACGGAGGAGACGTCGGGGTCGCAGAGCCGGGACTCACGTTAAGATGAACAGAAGGAGATTTAAGCCTGTCGTGCCTGCAGTCATTATGGGGAATGTAAGCTCACTGGCCAACAAGACCGAGGAGCTAACGACGCTAATGGACACCCAGACGGAGTATCGGGAATGCAGCCTACTGAGCTTCACCGAGACGTGGCTTCACTCCCACATCCCGGAAAGCAGCGCCGCGGTTCCCGGTTTTACGACTGTGAGAGCGGACAGAGATACAGCCGGCTGCGGTAAGAAGAGGGGAGGCTGGATTGCTCTCTACGTGAGTGGGCTTTGGTGTAACCCCGGACACATCTGCGTGAAGGAGCGACTCTGCACGCCGCATGTGGAGCTGCTGGCGGTGGGACTCCGGCCCTATTATCTGCCGAGGGAGTTCACATAGCACAGCACAGCAGCCTAACTTTTTCTGCATCATCACTGGGGACTTCAACCACGTCACAATGGACAGAACGCTTGGGGACTTCACTCAATATGTGAACTGTCCCACCCGGGAAAATAAAACTCTGGATCTGCTGTATGCAAATGCAAAGAAGGCATGCAGAGCCACAACAAACCCTGGATCAGCTGTGACCTGAAGAACCTCCTGAACAGAAAGAACAGAGCCTTCAGGTCTGGAGACCGGGAGGAGCTGAAGAGGGTGCAGCACCAACTTCGGGGTCAGCTGAGGAACGGGTGGGATTCCTACAGGAGGAAGCTGGAATCCAAACTCCAGCAGGACAACATGAGGGCGGTGTGGTCTGGAATGAAGAAGATCACAGGATGTGGGGGAAGAAGCAGACCCATCGCAGGCAACAAAGAGAGAGCTGACGGGCTTAACACCTTTTTCAACAGGTTTAGCTCTCTGAATGCCTCAACCTTTTTTTTCTCTTTTTCTTTATTTTGCACATTTCTTTTGCACATCTCTTTACCTGCACTGTTTTGTAAATAGCTCTTTAAATTATACCACATTTTCCTTGTTCTTGTTTTTTATTTATATTCTTCTTAGTCTTTTTTTCTGTCAGTTGTTATGGTAACAGGATCAATAAAGTATTTCTGATTCTGATTCTGACAAAACAATGGGGAGAAACAGAACGGTGACACAACAAAGCAGATGACCTGACGAGGATGAACAGAAACCAAGACGCTTGGTTGAGGGTAATTAACTGACTGAAGACAGCTGTGGATCATGAACCTAAAACTGGAGTGACTGACAAAAAGAAAACCAAAAACATGACTAAGAACAAAACCACAGAATCCTTACAAAAAAAAAAAAAAGAAGTTACTTTGTGACTCTTAAAGCAGCCTTGGTGTCGCTATGGAGATTCTGTGGAGCATAACTAAGCCAGGCCTGATATTCTTCCAATACAAATGTTTCTCAAATTACAAAGGTACAGGGTTTCCTGAAACACATGACAGGAAGAGATGTCATAAGCATGTTAGAGGAGAAAGTGCAGGCAATGAAAGGTTGTTAGATTCTTGCAACAGTGCCGGAACTAAACAGCTTTTTGGTACTGGTATCATATTAAAAAGGGTTTTTGGGACATCTTTTCTGTTTATTTGTGCCCCCTTTCCACCTGCAGTAGATACTGTGAGGTTATTAGAACATAACAACATGAAGAGGCCTTCAGTGCTTTATAAACGGCCTTGACAGTGCCCTCAATTCTTCATACCCCCAGACCCCAACCTGCCTTTCATCTACGACACAGATGCCAGCGCTGCAGAGTAAGGGGCGGTCCTCACATGACAACAGCATTCTGATCTACAGAGTGACAGCGCACTTGAATGGCAAATTCAAGAAGAACAGGATACTGAATGAGGGCCACCAAAGAGCTATTTAAAAAGTTTAAGATCCTCTGGGTGACAGATAGTTCTACATAGTTGCTGGAAAGAGTCAACCATGTGGTGGTACCAAGTGAAGCAGTTGTGAATACCTGCCATGGAACAGAGGGAGGAAGATCATTTCGAGATGTGGAAGATTCTGCCACTGCTGTGACCTCTGTGCAGCCTGGTAAGGCCACCAGACCAATTGTAGACCGAGCTCTAACAGCTAGCTAAGCGCCCAACTGAGAGAGTTGGAATGGACACAATGGACCCATTTTCCTGTAGGCTTGAAGCATCCCCTAGTACCTGCAGAGTGATGGGTTGGTGCAGAACTTCGGCAGAATAGCAGCAAATTAGCTTGCCATCACTTGCTCTACAGCCCGCCTATAGCAAAGTGCCGTGGACCTCAGCTGAAATAGTCGTCCATAAATCACCTGATATGCTGGGGGGCTGTGGCATGGCTCGAGTATGCTAGGAGGCTGCAGGACTGGCTGGATTCATCCTATCCTTTTGAAAGTGATTAGCTGCATAAAGCCTGCACGAAGCAGTGGTGGAAAAATAACCCCGGGACAAAAAGAAAGGACTTCCATGTGTGCGATTGGGTGGTCGTGAAAAAGGCAGAAGAAAAAGAAGTGCTGTTGCTTAAATTGGATTGCCAATGAGTTGGGTCTTGTGAGGTGTTTCAGAGACTGGTCCATTGTTGGGACGCAGAAACACAACTCCAGGCTACTCTGCTCCTGCACCGACAAGTGAAAATGATGGTTATACCGTCTCATGTTGTGACTGGTCTGCTGTCTTCCCCTCCTTTTGCAACAGGAGCTGTCTTGCAGTGCCAGGCTTAGTCATCTGAGAGCCACAAAAACCTAGGCAGCGTAGGAACCATCCAGTACTTCTTATGTGACTACTTGGGGCAAGGAACTTTATGAATGGGACATCTTGTGAGTTATGTGAGTTCAACATCTCTGTAATCGGTGGGAGTGTTGGACGTTGGGTGGACATGGCAGTGAGGGTTAAAATAAAAAACTTTGAAACTAAGAGTTGTCAGTGGCGTAGTTCTGGCCAACAAAAAGTATTTGTGGTTCAGAATAAAATTCCCAAAGAGAGAAAAGTGCCCCTGAAGGCTGATTTCCACTAGTCCGTCTGTGGTGCGTCTCAGTTGTGTTACTCTGCATTTGATGTCCATTCCTCCAAAAAACTATACGGAGGAGTGCTATTTCGAGTTTGTTGATCTGTCAATTTTCCTGAGAAACAGGAAATAGGTCCAGATTTCAAAATAAAAACTCCTCTAGTACTTTCAAACTAAAAATTAATACGGTTTTATTTTGTATTTAAAGTGATGTACCCTCGTGATAATGCATGTTAACACCGCAGATAACGCTGCTTTTAAATATAAAAAAGCGTTTTCAACATGAACAACTAAACTTTAATTTTGGAGGTATAAAAACACAACATCATTTATGACACAAAACATGCATTTTACAAGGACTCAGTGAGGAAGTAGAGGGCATGGGGCCAGATTGCCAAAGTTTTGGATGAACTTTACTTGACACAAAGCCAAGGAGGAGAGGTGACAGAGCAAACTAACTGACTCAAAGCAAAGGGAGACGCACCACAGACGGCACAGTGTAAATCCAGCTTGACTGTCATTCAGTGAGCTACTGTTGTCATTTTTTTCAGCCCTTCAAAGACCATCTTTGTTTTTAAGGTTTAATGCACCATCACATATTATTTTCCCCACGTCACTGATTTCCATCCAGATGAAAATTGCAGCTTGTTTGCAAACACACTGAGCTGAAGTGACTCATAATATCTGGATATGTTTATTTAATCAAATGTAACTTTTGACAAATCACGGTCTTTTTAATTCTCCCATACATAAACAATGTGTGCTGCGAGCTGCTTAAAGCAACTCATAGAGTCCGCTGACTTCATTAGCTTTAAAAATGAGGGAGGAAAGCTTTCATTAACTCTACCACTTTCAACACACACAGAGCAACTGAGGTAATTAATTACCTGTAGGGCATTTATTTTACTACTTTAAGATAATGATGAGAAATCTTCAAAGTTAATTTTGTGTTGTTTGAAGGTTTTTATGTTGATAATGTGGATTTTGGAAATCAAAATCTTATTTTTACAATTTGAGATAAAACAAAACCAGGTGAAGCATCCATAATTCTTAATACTTTTTTATTTCAGTATACAGATATAAAATATGTATTATAGTCTCCTACTTTTACATTAAATAAACCATTACCAAAGTAAGCATCCCTATAAAGCAGGAAATGTAGTGTGGCTGATGAAAATAACTAGAACATTCATAGTTTTTAATTTTTAAAGTGACTGACTGGTTCATGTAGAGATTAACGTGCTTAAAATATTCCTCCGTAAAATCTGTCAGAAGCATTTGGTGGTGCTTTTTGACAAAATAGTCAAGTGAATGCAGACTATAACGTTCTTTTGCTGGACTCAAACATGAATCATAAATGTGTTTTATTAATTTACTGCATTTATCATTCATTTAAACTTGGATTTGTAATAAGATAAATTAGGAGGTGACTTTCTGTGTCTACAATTAGTAAACTATCATATTTTTTGTTAGTTTTCTTTCATAATATTTTTATTTTGGAACAGATCTATGAAAAATATATAGTAGCATTCCACGATTACTAGTTTAAAAGTCTATTTTATATATGTTAGAAGTGATTAAATAAAAATAAATCCATCTTGTTGTGTCAGCATTAAACTTTGTCAAACTTTTGACCTTTAAATGAACTGTTTACAAGAAAGTGAAGATATTAAATGTGATAATAAAAAAAACAACAACTCTGTAATTAACTTAGAGGACATTCCTTTTTAGTAACGAAGTCTCGCAAAATATGGACCTTATAGTTCCATCTTTAACGCAGAAGAAAAAAGTTTAAGAGTCAAAGGAGGACATTTATGGACAAGTTAGCCTGCTCTACTTTGATAAAACAGAAATCTCACTTAAAAGGTGAGAATGTGTTGCATTTACAGGCTAAGCCACACAGCCTAGTTTGAACTTCTATCTTTGATGGGAATAATAATGTTATCTGTTTCCACTTTTAACTGTGTTTATTAGCTACTGGATCTGCAGCAAAATAAACACTAACAGTACACTACACTAACTGGCAAATAAATTATTATAAATTATGTAGTTCTGTGTCAAAAATATTGCTGTGATATAGGCCTGCTTGCAAGCTGCAAGTTTTAAGTTGTGGTTAATATGGCTAAAAATATAAATATTTTAGATAAATTATCTGTATGGCCTATTGTATATTTTATGACAACATTCTTTGCTGTATGACAGTTAAAGCCTCAATAAATATTTTTAAATAAATTTAGGAATAGCACATTTGCTTAGGCATGAAATACCAATTTTATTTTAGATTTTAACTTTTATTTTTACCTTTTTTTTTCAATTTTAAGCACTGTGCTAAATATACATTTAAAAATATATGCAAGTAATTTTTTGCTCCTCATGTGACAGTAAAATTGGAATGGATTTTGCCTAATGAAAGATCTGTCAGCATGACTTCCTTTTTCTTCTTTTCTGTCTTCTTTCAAGATTGTGCCTGTGCGTGCCTTCATTGGCCTCAGTCCACTCTTATAATTTATCCTCATCATTTATTTATAAAGCTACTCCCCCCTTGTTCACACCATCATTCTGCAAGTCTTAAACTATCATTGCCGTGTCTTACCCCATACTCCAGGCTATCGCAAATCACTCTTCCCTTTACACGATTTAGTGACTCTTGTTTTTTGTGCCGTCTGCTATTTCTACTGAGACTTAAATTACACTATATTTCTCCCATGAACCTCCTTTGTCTTTCAGTTTTCTAAAAACGGAAAAGAAACATTTGTTTCATTTTTTTTTTGCTGGATGAACATGTGTTTTGGCCTTGGCGCAGACATCTGTGCTTTTCCTGACAGTGTTTCTCATTTGTGTCATGCGCTGTCGCTGAGTGTTTTTATCCGCTGTCGAGCTCACGCATCAGATTTTGTCACACATAGCTGGTGGTCTGTTTTCTTCAGATATTTCCTTTGGTTGTTTTTCTTTTTAGGTCTAATGTTCCCAAAATCCAACAATCACTGGCTGCTTTGAATTTGCATTGTTCTACCTGCTGCTGAAGTCACCTGATGCTCCTCTGATGTTCACAGTGAGACTGAGCTGGCTGTCTGTAAGCCACTGCTGGTTGCTATGATTTAATCGCTGTGTGAAAAGTTAAGGAACCTATATAACAGTAACAGAGCAGGCTGTACTCTGAAAAAGAAAACAATCCAAAAAGCTTAATGTTGTAATGCAGTGCAAGAGGGGGGGCTATTATCCCTGCTTTATTACCATTATCGACTCTAGCCATTAGAGATTAAGTCAACAAGAGAAAGTTGTTAACACAGCATGTGTTAGCACCAACGCGCTGAATAAGAGAAACATTTTTTAATAGTTAAATGAGGCTCATTTATGAATGTTTTATACATAAATTTAATGGAGCCAATCCTGAGGGCTAGTTTCTAGCATCTATGCAACAGGAAGTGTTATGCTATTGTGTACACTTCCTGTTGCATGTGTGCATCAGGAAATGCTAATTATCTACACATTAGCAAGAAGGACTCAGCACCATAGAAAGATGAAAAGCAAAATTGCACAACATGGAAAAAGTATTTGGACTAAGGTTGATGCTAAAAGAACAGAAACATTACCCTAACAACAAAACTTGAAGTATCTCTAATGCTTTTGCTTTAAAAAAAAAACCTTTAGAGTTTGAATTGTTATATTTTTAAAAAGAAAACACAGTGAAAGTACAGAAACATCTGTCAACCCATGAAAGTCAGCAACCTCTTAACCATGGCTGAAACATTTAGTCCCCCAGGAATAAATATTTTAAGAAGTGCTATACAATATGCTGGTTTTCAGTTGTATTTAGCCCTATTGATTTAACATAATACATATTGATTTAAAAAAGTTACATGATTATATGATTATACGAGAACCGCCCCTTTAGAACAAAAACAATCAGGACTAATCAAAAAATACTAGACAGATTTGTTGACAGCAGCGTAATGTTTCTGGATCTTGCATTTTTAATGTAATTAACAATGTCATTGGAGAACAAAGAAAAAAAAAAAAAAAATCCAACATGGAGACTTTTGTTTAATATATTGAAAGCACATACTTTGTTCCTTTTCACATTTACAAACTGTATTATAAATTCTGCGTATGTCAGCCTTAATGACAGCTTTACTGGCAGAGAAATTATAATGTCTGTTGCTCTGAGTTTGACTAAATTCCCTTTTAAAACTAATAACATATTGTAACTGTGAAATTTTCAGAAAATAAAAAACTTTTTCCTACTTTTTATCACAGTTAACACATTTGCAAATTTCAATAGATAAAGTAAAAGTATTTACTTTACTCAATATACAACCTGTTCAAGCTGCACACTTTGTATTGACTGCGACTAAAATGTATACAAAAAAGCAAAATGCACAAATTAAAAAATGTCTATTTTATAGAAGCCAGAATGCCACACGCAATTGTGTCTCAAGTGCACATTATCAAGGTCATATACTGTATGTCGCCCTGCTTTCTGCTTCTATCAGAGCATAAAGTACAGCTTGAGTTATGTCTCTGAGGATAGAGAGCAGCCTCCCTCTCCGTTTCTATTACGTCTCTGCATGCAAAAATTCCACTGTGGACCTTTCTTCCAAAGATTTCAGCAGAGATTCACTTAGCTGTCAAAAAACAATTGCTCTTTGTAAAAGGCGGCGGCGGCTGGTGAAACTCTAATTTTAAAGATGCTTTAAATGAGCTGCCACTGTGTGATTGATGTTCTGTGAAAAACTAGCCTCCTGCTCTTCAATATCCTACAACAGCTAGCTTTAATTATGGGCTCCTTTTATTGATGCTGCCAGCCCCTGTGTGATATGCATCATGTATGGAGAGGAAAGAGAGTCTGCCACCTGGTCACCCGCTTTGTGCAGTCTGCCTGCGCACAATGTCAGTGAAAATGCTTTGTCATCAGTGTGGTGCAATACTGCCCCAGGATCAGGCTCTGATATTCATTTATTCACTAGTCTGTTAGGGCCTAGTCGCAGAATAAAGTGAATCTGATCGTGATTGATGAATAATCATACAGAAACTGGCCTACAAATTAATCACTATCCATAAATAATTTGTTTACAAAGGATGAATAGATTTATTAGGAGTCTAGATGCGCCCTAAGAAACAAGAGTGCACCTGTCCTCCCTGAAAAGTTATACATCCACTTCGATAATCCAAAAAAAATATTTGCAGAGAGGTTAACAAAGTGCTCTGAGCTTTAAAGTACATGGAAAAGTACTTTTCATTTTATTTTACAAGTTTGTTTTTTCAACTGGTGGGAACATTATCTGTAAAACTTAGTAAATGTTATGTTTTCAGTCCTTTCATTGCCTGGCACTTTGTCAAAAAATGTAAAGGGCAACACACTCCGGCAGCATCTGACGTATATTGAAAGCCTCATGCACATTATTTCTAATGGAACCCTGCACACTGGAGCCAAAGGGACACATCACCTCTCCAGGATACAGCTCTGTGCTATCTTTTTACTAGATGTTTGTCAAACCAGCATTTGGGTTTTTAGCCTCCATATCACCAACCTGCATCCCAGAAGAAAAATGAGGGATTTTTGTTAACAAGTGTTAGTTGCTTGTCACTACCAATACCTTAACTATTTACATCTTCTGATGTTGCTGAAATATTTCACTTTCTCAGTATCTTTATTAGTTTTTACAAGTTTGTAGGAAATGAAAACTCCGATATTTGACCCTCCAATGCAAACACTAACTTAACGCTGACTTTATCTTGTCATAACATTCAACAAAAATAAGAATCTTGTCACAAATGTGAATCTGGGGTTACCATTGCATTGCTCATGTTGTGTTTTAAGTTTCTCATAATGAGTATCAAAGGACTCCTCGCGATTCACCATGTCAGATGTGTATTGATCATTAAGGGCCAAAAACAAAAAAAACAAAAAACTTTATTTATAAAGCACTTTTCATATACAAGCACAACACAAAGTGTTTTACATTAAAACAAAACAAAATAAATAATATAAAAACACGCATGAAAATTGAAATATACAAGCACAAAAAGTAAATTGATGCTTAAGTTGAGGAGGTTGCACCAGGAGTTGTTTAAGGTTGCTTGGCTCATCTTTTTATTATGGCAGTTATGCAACGTTTGAACTCCCACCAACACTGAACAAAAAATCGAATGCAAACAATACCCCCCTCAGTCTTTTGGACTACAACAAATGCTATATAACTTGAGGCTAATCTCAGTTATAGAAATAGATTTGAATCATTGACTGTAAAAGAGATCTGGACTGAGTGTCTGTGAGAGTGTGATGTCACCCGTAGAAAATGATTTGCTTCAAGTTCCAACAAACTGAAATCAAATCACCATAACCATTGACTGTATAAGAGAACTGGACTGAGTAATCCCTCCTCGTGTTCCAAATAGGAAGTACCCGCTGATGCTAAGAAGCCACAATCCCATAGACTATTACTCAATCATTCTATTCATCAGAATAACCATTCTTGTAACCATTCTTACTCTGATACAGTTTTTAACATGAGAATCCTAATATTTTTTCTTTATATTTTTGCTGTAGCACAAGTTATCTTAGTTATAAAGTTGCAAATGAGATGCCTCAATAAAAGCATGTGGTGCCCACTGGCCACCTCATTGTGTGATTGACAGATTCTCCCAAGCTCGCTTTTCAGTGGAAGGGGTATGGACTTAGAACAAACTTACTTCTGAATGACGACAGTACTTTCCATAGAAAAAGTTACTCAGACCGACTCGGACCAATCACTGTTGACTGGCTCCAACATGGTGATGTCCATATCACAGAAAAATGGTGACTAAATTGACTTTACTTCGCTGGAGCTGGAAGTAAAGCATTTTCTATGGGTGACGTTCCAATTGCTCAATCCAGTTTTCTATTCAGTCAATGGTTGGAACCAGAGATTGTCAGTAAGCACTGATTGGTCCATGTCAGTCTGAAAGAAAATTCTTGTGGCAACTACTCTTGCCACTCAGAGGTGAGCTTGTCAGAAGTCCACACCCCTTTGGACCCCAGATAATCTGTCAATTGAACGCTAAACAAGGGGGCCATTACGATTGGCAAAAACCTATTAAAAACAGGACGAAGAAAATAAAATGTTATTCTTAATATGATTACGGAGTAATAGCTGTCCATTTCTCAATAGAAGTCTATGGGATTTTTGCTTAGTAGGACCAGCAGGAACACCCTATTTGGATTGTGAGGGGCAACTCAGATCAGTTCTTAAATACAGTCAATGATTTGAATTTACAATCTCACCTTTTTGTGGATATTACATTTACACCAACACCACTCCAAACTGTTTCTCTTGTGTTATTTTCATTATTTTCCTTGTTTATTTTTTTTTAATTTAGAAGTGTTAATCATTTGCTAACTTGAGCTAAATGCTTTTTTTATATGCTCACAAAGTGTGTGGACTTTCAATTTGATGAAATGACAGCCTCTAAGAAAAAAGCCACCTAATATAGTAACACAATTCTTTAATACAGTGCTTTAGCTCATAAAGAAATGGACCACACTGAAGTTATTTGGCTAAAAATTATGGCTGCAAAGTGCAACTGATATGACACTTAAAGCACTGGAAATGTATTTTATCTTTGCCAAATCAGACTGCAATTGGAAGAATTTAGTTGACCAAACCCACATCTTTAGTTCTCAAACATGGTTCTTTCACCACCTGATGATGTACTAATGTACCTAGGGCCACCATGACCAAGAAAAACAACACTTTAAAACCTTTTCAAGCATCTTCAGAAAAATACCAGTGAAAACACAAATTCAAACTGACGGCTTTACACGTTTTTCATGAAAAAAAAAACAACAACAAAAAAAGTGCCTGCACCGGAGATGAAACATTTTCTTACTAGAGGACACAAGACTCCAGAGTACTATGTGCTATCAAGAATAAACAGAGAATGAATAGTTGTCTGTAAAGCACTTTGCAGGGAGAGACAGGCAGAGAGAAAAATAGAGTGATACCACAGCAGGAAATAGCAAAGGGCAAATTATAGTGTACATTGACAAGTAGATCGCAGAGATACATTTTTCAGACACAAGCTATGGCCTCTGGTTTGCATCTTTGGGGAGAGTGATTGATGCTGTAACAGAATAACGAACCCAAACACAACTCAAAGTTTCTGTAAACTATTTCAAGGCCAAATAGGACTGACAAATGCTGAATGTCATGTACCGTCTTCAACAAGCACCTAACCTAACACCATCAAGCATTTATTAAAAAAAAAAAACACAAAACAATAGACTTGTCCTTGAAAATACCTCTTGAATTATAAGAATTGTATTTACCAACTTTAGAGCTTTGGCAAATGAAAGGGAAAAAAGGAAATTGTATTAAATTTACATCTTACTTATAATTACACCATTTTACTAATATGCTTCCTCTGTTTCCTGATATTTCATGATATATTAAAGCAACCTAAAATTAAATATTTTTAGTTGATGTTTACATTTACGACTGGGTTACTCTGAACATAAACAGCTCGTGCTGGGTTGCGGCACCTTCTGTCCATGAAACCTGGGTTCGAATCCGGATTGCTCCCTATTCCCTTCTCAGCTGCTGTGCCAGTCCCCAGCTTCATGGAGAGGGGTTGCGTCAGGAAGGGCATCCGGCGTAAAACATTGCCAAGGTATCCTTGCAAATCGTCCGGGCATAATGGATGTGTGGATCGCTGTGGCGACCCCTGATGGGATAAGCCAACAGAGAAAGAAGATTGTAGGGGTGTAACAATACGCTAAAATCTAAATTCAGTTTAACAAATCTGCCTGATATGAACTGCTATTTTATGAATTATTATTTTATTGTTATTTATTGTGTGTGTTTTGCTGCCGGACACATGGATTTCTCCCTTGAAAGATTAATTAAGTTTTTATCTATCTATCTATCTATCTATCTATCTATCTATCTATCTATCTATCTATCTATCTATCCATCTATCCATCTATCCATCTATCCATCTATCCATCTATCTATCTATCTATCCATCTATCCATCTATCCATCTATCCATCTATCCATCTATCCATCTATCCATCTATCCATCTATCCATCTATCCATCTATCCATCCATCCATCCATCCATCCATCCATCCATCCATTTTCTGTATTTTTTCGGTACAAACAAAAAACTGAGGCAGAAAAAAATTACTTACAAAATGCCTTTATTGGTTTTACATAACAATAAATAAAATTGACCAATGTAGGTGATCTGCTAAATAAAATAAGAAAATCTATTGGCTGCCAGGAACCAAAAACTTAACACTGGCCTAAAAAAATCATTTTAACTTGCAAATTTGTTTTCTTGTAGACCCGATTGTTACAGTCGGTGAAGCCGTTTTAAGCGCGTTAACAAATTAGATGTGTTACTGTGGCATACGCCATCTTTGTGTAACAATGTGACTTATCCAATTGTCTTTTTCCTTCATGGATGCTGACAACAAAACTGAAGTGTTCCCATGAGAGTGTAAGGAGATTGGGGGGGGGGGGGTCCTCATCTCTGGCCTCGCGTCTGCATTAGCCATATGTTGACATGCTTACTGTCTGTCACCTAAAAGCGTCTCGGAGGAGACTCACGGCTATCATTATTCTGCCTTGGCGCAAAGGTAATACCGTGGCAACCTGAGGGTTAGCCCCGCAATAGCCACTAAGACTCAGTGTGAAATCTTGTGTGTTGAATCCTTCACCATCACTAACCAGCTTTGAAGAGAAGTGAGGTCCATGTTGTTACGCTGTTCGTGTGTGTTCATATTAAATGGGTTTTAATGCCAGAAAGGAGATGGAGCAATCAATTTCTCTGTCTACTCTCTCTCTGAGATTGTTAGAGGGCAGGTGGAGATTGGGGCAAGGACCGCCAACGCAGTTAGTTAAATAGCAGCTAGGCTCTCGTTTCCCCGCTACGAGTGACAAAGCTGGATTGTTACAACGCATATGTAGGGAAAAAAAAGAAAAAACGTAATGAAACGGTACATAAGTGAACTAAACCAAAACTGCAGTACCGAAACGATTTTGTTCAACCACGTGTATCGTCACATATTGCTCCAAATATAACTCAATTGAATGAAAATCAATGTCTATAAACTTCATATACTGGTTACCGGTATATGATTTATGTTGATTTGCTTGATCTATTAATTTTTATAAATATTTAGACATCATATGTAATTGATGTAATCCCAAATCTCCAATATATATCGAAAGAGAAAGCATTGACAATAATACTGAAAACAAAACAGCAAAACCAATGGGAAAACCTTAGCCACAAAAACTGTCAACGATGATTACCGGTACTTTATTTTCTGCAAAATTAGGCGCACTTAAAGCTTTAACTTTTTTTCAAAAAAACTACAGTACGCCTTCTTCATATATGGATTCATTCTGGTGATGCTTACTGATGTCAAAGCGATTTTGAGAGGTCCACAGCGTTCTGTCAAAATATTTGGTTGGGTTTTATTGTGAATGTGCTACTGAAGCCAACATGTGCGTTCTTGGACCTTGCTTTTGATTTTTTTTTCAGGTTGGGAGTTGGCGTTGTCACCATTACATTTTTTAGGGTATCAGTCTCTTTTGGAGGGTTCACACAAAGAAGGGTGTTATTGTAAATATTCTAACGTAGCTAACATGTAGCTGTGTCTGACTGTTTTTTTTTAACATATTACTAACAAAGTTGGCAGTTAACAGTCAGAGTAACATTTGTTTTTAGCTGTATCAGTCTGTTTTTTTAATGTGTTGCAAACAAAGTTCGGAATTACAAGTGGCCTATATATGCTAATGAAACCAAGGCTCCAACATTTCTAACGTGCAGCGTGTTACAAATAAATTATAGAGTTACTGGGATCCAGATAATAAAGCCAGACCTTTTCTATCTATGTCTCGCTTAATGCACCTTATGTTTCTGTGTGCCTCATATGTGACAAAAATGAGAAAATAGAACATTCATTGACAATGCGCCTTTCAAATCAGTGCGACTAAATTTTGGGAAATTAGTTAAGTCAAACTGTTTATTTGAAACTCTAGAAATAGACATTATGATATGTCATATGTGTAAAATTTTACAATCTAACAGACATTTAGACTTTACATTTTGGTGAAAACAATATCTTTTATGAACCAAAAGAGTCAAAACCTTTCTAAAAAATATCATAAGGAATGTTTTAGAAACAAATGTATTATTGTTTTGATATCCGACTGTAGTCAAGACTGGTTTTTAACAAAGGGCTTTATTAATGCGATCGCATTTTATTTTCAAATCTTAAAAACATTTTTAAACTCAATGGATTAAGGGTGACTGCACGGGAGACGCTGTCTTCCATGTCTTCCTGCCATCAGTCAGTATGATCTGCTTTGTTCCTTTCAGTCAGTGTGCTGGTTTCTCAGTTCTAGGAGCTGTATTGTTGTTCCCACTTGGAAAAACAACAGGATTAAAAGAAAAATGCTTTGCATCATCGTGAAGGAGGAAACGCGTCTCTCCTGGCCTTCAACTTTCCACCACACCTTTGCTTTACACTGTTTTGATCAATGGAGAGTGCTTTTTGCTCCGTCCCCTAAATGAAATAAAGCATGTGTTCTCTTCTCACTGCTCGCTGCTTAATGCCTCTGCTATTGGCAGATCATTTCACATTTCACACCTGTTTCTGCTTGTTATTCGTTCCTTTCACCATTACCTCGATGGTTCTCTGATTATAAATATGGGCGTTCTCCACTGACTAATCCTCATCCACTCTCATTAGGAAATGTTAATTCGTGTCATAATTAGGACCCTGCTGTCACGTCTTCCTTTAATGAACGAATGTGAATCATCAACATCAACAAGGGCACAAATTAAGCCAGATGTTTTTGAGTCTTTAATGGATGAAGCACAGATATTAGTCAGGATGTAAATGTACAGAAAATAAAAGGCATCACACAAATTAGATACTTTTTGTCTTAACTGTATCCCACCATCTCCAAAGAAGTAATTTACTGCACTTTTCCAGCTTGAATTATTTGGAAGAAAGTAAAATACAATATATGATGTAAAAAAGTGTAGATTTTAGTTTAAGTCATCCTATAGTCTTTTATAACTGTTTAAGGCAAACATTTGCGCAATATGCAATTTTTGTTTTGCTTTGATCAAATAAGTTTTATTATGCCAAAAATACAAATGAAATATGCAAGTCTGAAGACTTTTGGTTGAATAAATTCCTGCAAGCATTTTACTCTAAGGATTAAATGAGGCATTGTCCTCTCAAATGGTATTGATGTTTGTGATCATTATTTAATCGGCACCTCAGAACAAAAAAGGTTTGAACAAAACAGTAGTTGGTAGCTGTTTGTGCTTCTTCAGATATTTTTGCGCAGTATTTAATCAACTTGAGGTTAGTTAAGTTGAAAAGCCAAGCAGTACTCTACTAATTGGAAGGTTGGTGGTTCAGTCCCTAGCCTTGGCGGTCTACATGTCAATGTGTTCTGGGGCAAGGCACTTAATCCCACAGTGTCCCAAATGGATTTGTTGGCGTGTGTGTGGAGAGGAAGGAATAAAAACTATCCAAGCTAATAGAGAAATGGGGTATCGACCAAGAAAGTGCAGTGAGTATGCAGGTTTGAGTGTACTGGAAAAGTGCTGTACAGATGCAGACCGCTTACGGATTGAGATGTGTAATTTGTCTGGGCAATTGCAACACTTTTCCCCCCCTTTATTTTTTTTTGGCTCGTCATTGTTGTTACACACACGGAAGTTATTGTCATGTTATGACAAAAGCACATCAGGCTAACCAACTGCAAAACAAGTCTAAATGATTACCCTCCCACCACATTTGATCATATTTGAGACATTTTTGAGCTGAAATGTTGCAGTCAGTTAGTGGCAATGCATTAGGACAGCCTATTTACAAACTATAATTCAATCATACTAATATTTCAGTGCTATACTTTGTTATTAAATCTTTGTAACCGGAATTTTGACATGCAATGCTTTCATAAGTACCATACACATAGAATTTTAATACGTTCACTGTGTTTCTTGTGATACAACACATTTTCTGTAAACAATGCAGTTGCAGACATCAATATTTGTCCATTAGCTATCAGTCATGAGTGTCTGACAATTTACGTTCTTGGTACTGGTGCACGCAGTTATTTTGTGGGAAAAGAGAAAGTATTCCCTCGTTACTTTACTACGTTTGTCAGTCACTAGTCACCCCAGCCAATTCTATTCTACCATTGTTACAATTTAGATTTTTATCAGGTGAAATATTTTCTCAGTTAAATTTAATATTGGTTTTAAACTATCTTTTTATCTAACCAAGATAATGTTACTTAAAAAATATGTTAATATTTTTGAAACTTTACAATTTAGTTTGAAGGCTTGCATTAGTTTTCCTCTCTCTAAGTAGCTGTAAAAAAAATAAACATGTGGAAGAACAATGACATGCAGCAGGGTTTACACCATGACATTTTGAATCTACAACTTTAACTGTGTCTGTGGGAAGGTATAAGTCACAGGAGCTGATAAGGTCAGTTAAGTGGTTAGAATCCAGTTCTGCATATTTCATATTTAATGGTCAGCTTTGAAGCTCAGCTGGGTTTTTTCATAAACATCATCAGTGTATGGACTTTCATTTCCTTTGAAATGTGTGTCAAAGCTGGCCTACAGAAATGTACTTGGTCCAGTTCAGTTACTTTGTACAAAATTAATTTATTTTGATGAATTTTAGAAGTTCTTTAGAATTATGAAATATAACAGTTATGAAATGTTAGTTTAATTTAAAACTAGAGTGTGTGCTTTGCTCGTTCCTGTTTTCAGTCTACTTTTGTGGAGATAATTTTTCATTAAAAAGCTAAAAATACTAAGGTTAAACAAAAACAATCATGAGAATGATCAGAAAATATGTTTTTGTTGAATAAAGTTGTTGGGCTCTAGAAGGGAAAGTTATTGAGCTTATTTAAGGCTCATGATGGGTTTTGGTTCTACATGCAACAGCTTCAGTCACATTGTTATTATTTTTGCCTTGATGGATCCATGGTTCCTATTGTCTGCTGTTGTCCACTGTTTGACTTTTTAAGCTCTGCATTGAGATGGATTCCATAAGAGTTATGCATTTGAAATTATACAGTTTATGGGCAAAAGTGATTGTCCCAAACCATGAAATTGAAGGGATTTCAAAACACAGCAGAAGAGATGCCAAGGTTAGTGTGAAAGCTCTTTAAGATCCCTTACAGATTCTATGTAGAGGAAACGTTTGAGATTGTAGAACAGGAGGAACGCAGGGAGAACAATTCTGTTCATTATTGGGAATGTAAGACCACTGAGAAAGGAAGCAGAATACATTAAATAGCAAACAAGGACACTGTCGGGGTGTTTAAAATTCCTTAATGTGTGACGCGTGAAGCCAGGGCTGCAGGAGCATTTTTGTCTCTCTATCCAAAATGTAGAAATAATAAATAAAAATATATCTGACTTCTCTCAAGTTGGAGACGCTTATATACTGAAGCTTGAAAAAAAGAAAGCACATTTTTGTTGGATGTATGATCATCAGCTCATACTGGCAATCTATTTTTGAGTTAATGCCACCAATTAGCTGTGCTGACTGTGCATGCTGTGCACGGTCAGTCAGATCCGATTAGAGAAAAGATATCAGACATGGCCACAGTGCAGGCAGTGACGCAGAACAACACGCAGTTAAGAAAATAGTGTGGAATGGTATAATTGACTGGCGCAAAAAGGCATTTACTGACCTGTTATATAATTTCCTGCCAGGGTTGAATTAAATGGCAAAAAATAAATTGTTTGTATAACTGCCTCTAAAATGTTTGCTTGTCTCTTGTATTACTTCACTGAGTGAAGGGGATTGAACCTCTTTTTACTGAGGTCAGGAAAGAAAGACCTCTTACTTCTATTCACTTCACTGTATGTGTGTTTGTGCTGTTTCCATTCCACATGCTCCATTTAAACATTTACAACCAACTGAATTGTAGCAGTAGCATTAGACAGTAAGGTTCAGATGGTAGCAGTATACGCAGATTTGCTGTGGAGTGTGGATATATATAAAAAAAAACACAACAACAGTTGATTGTGTATGGAAAAACATGACACGGAATGAATTGAAAAAAGCTGCTGTTGGCATCATGTCTCAAAACAATCTGGATTTTCTTTGTTCCACTTATTCCACAAAGTCTTTTAGGAGTTCCAAATCTGAAATTGATTTGTATTATCAATTACCAATGCTAACTTGTTAACCAGTAGATTTAACTAATGAGTTTTAGCTCTATAGTGCTCCTACAGTCTGTTGAATCTTAGTCACATTAATCCATATGCAGGGTTGACTTGTAGGGGTTGCTGTTGGTTTTTGGGTAGTCTGGGCCGTGGAGGGGTCATAGACAGGAGTGATTGCATCTTAGGGGTAGCACAGGTGTGTCTTTGTAGTTCCTTTGAGGTAGAGGGCTGCATTGGGATCGGGTCCCGCTGGGTCCCGAGGAATGCATGAAAAGATGAGGCTGGAGGAAGTCATGAATCTCTTTAATAATATCAATAAAAATACGTGTTTTTTTCCTGCGGGACGGGAGACGATACAAAATCAATGCATCTCTATTACTGTGCGGGACTAAATTCTCTGAGTTTTGCGGGTGCGGGCGGGAGTGGACATACATATTGCGGGAGCGGGCGGGAGTGTAACGCATACGTTGCGGGTAGCGGGCGGGATTGGTCAAAAATTCAGCGGGCGCGGGCGGGAGCGGGATGAAGAAAATAGTCCCGCGCAGGGCTCTACTTTGAGGCTTCTATCTCCACCTCAAGGGACCTCATGAAAATGGAACGTACAACTGTCGCGTACTTGTTAAGTGTATCGTAAAGTATTTGCAAGGATAATGTAAGTATGATGCTATTGTGCCCTTATGCTGCACTATAGTCCTTTTGTGCATTCTGGCACCTTAGTCACCGTGCGCAACTGCTGCATGCGCGGGATGTGCCCGTAGGATCCTCAAAGCCCACCCACAGACACTGACTGTCTAATTTCCTAGTTTCTAGCATGTCAAGCGCAAGGAGCATGCACATATCGCTTACACACCACTTACGAGTTATTTGTGCAGTGCACAGGAATGAATTATCCTTAAAGAATTGGCATGAACGTTTCGACCTTGACATTTTATGCACCCCATCTGCATTACTCGTGTAAGTTGTTTAGCTTGTGACTAAGATATAAATATTAAAATGTCTAATCAATTAGTCTTACAAAGCAATTGTTTTGACTCCAAGATTTAGTTTTGATATCATAACACCTGAATATATCCTCAAAATGAATAAAAAGTCTGACAGGTATTGGAAACCTAAAGCCATCAAAGCGATCCTGAAACTGAGATTTGACAGTCACCATGTAGTCATGACAGAACCCCTTTTGTTAGTTTCTTGAAGCCGAGTTATGGCATCTGGACTTCTTGTCTTCTTTTCTTGAAACGTTTGCCCACTCACCCCAGTAGCTTCATCAGTTTGAGCGAGGGTGGGTTCAAGCCCAGTTTTACCCTCCAGGTAGATCACCCACGTTCCTGCACTTAAATGGTCCTATTGAGGAAACCAAAGGTAACAACATGAGAATGGTGAAGATGAAAGACAAAAAATCCATGACTAAACTATAAGATTTTGCATAGATGAATGAGGACCTTATTTAAGTATAACTGAAATATCCAATACAAAATAAAAATAATGTTTTGGATAAAAAATCCAACCTTGGAAGTGCAACAGGATTTGGCAACATAGTATGTTTATGTCTGTTGTGAAGTTGGACTAACTTGCTTGTGCATTAAGCCACATAGCAATGACCTTGTAAAAAGGTCTTCATCTAGTTAATTTTGTTCATAAGCCAGTTTCAAACAAGGAGTACCAGTTTGCTTCTTTGCTTTATTAAAAAAGGAACCCATTTAAGATCTTTTTTCCTTAAAAAATATTAAAAAGTAATAAATTATGCATCCCTACATCAAGATTTAAAAAATTTCTGACAGTTTTTTAAATTAAATCTGGTTAAAACTGGTAGAAATTCAGTACTCCTCACGTTTTACAATAAGGCCCCTCTGGCCATTCAGGAATATAGGTCCATTAATTGAAATGTGCTTCTAATTAACCATATTCAAAACACGAGATTCTGTGGCTTGAGGCTGTGAAAAAATGAACAACTGAATTTCCAGAGAGCGTGAAGTTAAATTAATGGGTTAGTCCATGTTTTCTTATGTGGATGAAGGGCTATTATCACAGAAAGAGGAAGGTCACCTTTATTATTCATAATAATTATTTACAGTAATTAGGGCAGATATCAAAGGAGCACTTTGCAGTGCTCCCATGGAAAATGGATTCTTCACACTGGAATTACTTTGAGTGGATGGAGATTGCACGTATTTTGTATGCAATGCAAAACTTACAAAGTTCATCTACAATTGTGATTGACTCAAACATGAAACCTCAATTTGCTGCAGTTATTATTTAATATCATGTGTTTTCTGTTTTAACCTCTGTGAAATAACATCCCAGAGAATGTCTGTAATATCTTTATTCCTACTAAAACTTGATTTACTTAATCTTTGTCTGCAAAATGTTATTTTGAAAAATATCTTTCAATACCACTCGTATATCTACATTTGATTTAGTTTGATCTCTTTATAAGTTTAAGCATTGCTCTTTTGTGGGAAGGGCACCATCATTATGTCAAAAGGAACTTGTACTACAGTTAAAGTTCTTTGGATCCTTGAATATTGATACATAAGATATGACATATATCTAGTTTTATCAAACCTCAATTGCAAATTTCAAGCTACAGTAATTAAATACATTGGGCTTTCATTGTTAAAACCATATTTAGTGAGTTTTTGCATGTATTGTCATGAGTATGTATCCATGAAATGAGATGTTTTCAAGGCAAAAATGCTTGGTAAGCCAGGCACCCAAATGTAGTCCAAGGTCAAAATCTCTCAATGATAAATCCCTGGCAAAATATGTAGTTTGGCAAGCAAAGTGCAATTTACTCCTCATGACTTGGCAAGCTCTTGCTGTTATTTGATACTCTCAGTGCAGTTAGTTTTCCAGGTAACAGGCCTTGAAATTAAACTGAAAAACAAAAAATGCTAAAACAGTGACGGCGGTTATCTCAGCATCTGTTGTGAACACATTGGTTCCAAAACTTTGTCATTTTTTAATATATGATGTTACATATTTGTCGTTTGGTGTTGACAACACTGAAGGTATGAGAGGAGTTTGGAAGGATTGCAAATGGATTATACTTTCAGACTGTAAATGTGGTGAAATATGTTAAGAACACAGAGATTTCCATTCCTTCCAGCTGCGTTAGGACCAGGTGCTGCACATCACAGCCTGCAGGATAAATCAGCAGTCCCCTTCATCAGAATCGAGATCCTCTGTTACCACAGCTCAAAAAGGATGGCTGTAAACTGTGATCCCCAAGGTTTTTGTGGAGATTTATCTTTTTTTTCCTGTGGGGATCCAATCTTGTATGTGATATTGGAGCAAAATGTCTTTGTTTTGTCGTATTTTGCAGGTGTTGTTGTTGAAGATAGATAAGTAATAACCCTAGTCTGAGCAAACGACCAGAGCTGATTGTGGCTGCTCACATGAATTCATAGGAACTTTGACAAAAAATATCTACCTCTGACGTACAATTTTGTATATTTTAAAGGTAATTCAATTTTAAATCATATATTTTTTAAACCAAGACTTTTTCTTGTTTTATCTTTTATTGCTATATGCTTTTCCTGGTCACTTTTATCATTGTTTATCTCGTTGTCTCAGTAATAGACAGTTAGAAGAACATGGTCTAAATCGATCATCCTGCATACACTGCATGTTCAATAGTAACATGATTATATATGTTTAATGTCTCAGAATTACAAGATACCATAATATTATTGTAGCATAATTTGTGAGCTCAGGAACAAGCCTTGAGCACCAGAGCAATAGAGGGTCATATCTACCACAACAGACAAGACCCAATGTGTCCAGCACATAACTGCAGGGTGTAAGATGCTGGCAGGTAAAGCATAGATGGAGCACTACAATCAAGTGGCTCAAGTGGCAATATGGAGTGGAAACCCCAAAGTCAAAATGGGAAACACCCCTGAAGGTCGTAGGGAATGAAAGGGCAAAGATCCTGTGGGACTTCCAGATCCAGACCGATAGAATGGTAATGGCGGACCAACCAGACATTGTAGTGGTGGACAAAGAACAGAGGAAAGCCATTGTGATGGATGTGGCAGTGCCAAGCGATGGGAACATCAGGAAGAAGGAAAATGAGAAACTGGAGAAATACCAGGGACTCAGAGAAGAACTGGAGAAAGCCTGGAAAGTGAAGGTGACAGTGGTGCCTGTGGTAATTGGAGCACTCGGGGCAGTAACCCCCAAGCTGGAGGAGTGGCTACAACATATACCTGGAAAGACCTCAGACCTCTCAGTCCAGAAAAGCGCAGTGCTAGGAACAGCTAAGATACTGCACAGGACCCTCTGGTAGAGGACCTGAGCTTGGAGGAGAAACCCCCGCGGAAGGGTGAGGGGGGCGTTTTTCATATATATATACCGTATTTTCCGGACTATAATTCGCCCTATTTTTCATGGTTTGGCAAGGGGTGCGACTTATACTCCGCAGCGATTTATATTAGAAATAAATTGAAATAAATACATTGTTAACCCTCCTGTTATGTTCATTTGTGAGGAACAGAGATGATATTCCTGGGTCAACTTGATGTATGAAGTATGTTAAGTGTTAAGAGTATGTTAAGTGACTCAGAGAATCACCAAAACTTTTTTTACAGCTAGATCTTGAAGGCTAACAACATAATGTTCTATTTTCCAATGATTTCATAGATTCAGAAATGCAATAAAAATGACACATGTTTCTACAAATACAGGATGAACACAGAGTATTAGTTGGCCAATGATGCTTCATGAAAGGAATAAAAAAATAAGTAGGAGAAAGAATTACTGTGAAATTATGAGATAAACAGTCTGCTATGATTGTGTCATGAGTTATTATATCTTGGTCTCAGATTTTGTCATATAAATTTCCCGTCAAAATGCGACTTATAGTCCAGTGCGACTTATCTGTGTTGTTTTCTACTTTATAATGCATTTTTGGGCTGGTGCGACTTATACTCCGCAGCGACTTATAGTCCGGAAACTACGGTATATATATATGGGTGTGTATGTGTTTCCTTCATTTTAATGAAGAATGCACTGCAAAAATCCCATGTCAGCTCTTAATATTTAAACAAGTGTTAGTCTATTGGCAGGTCATTCAGCCGTAAGCAGAATAAAAGAGTAGAATGAGTGGTTTGGGATTGGTTTCTTATCAGCTTTAGGTGTGACAATCATATAGGCTTGCATAAAATAGGAACAAATGATATGTATTCATCTATAGAAATACAAGGCAGCGCAACCATAGTGTGTCAGATTTGTTCTTTTAGTAGTAACTAGTATTACAGATTGCCAGCATATTTCCCTGGACATGGTCGATTCTTCATTGACACAAACTTCCAAAGAAAATGGGTATAGAAATTGGAAAAAATATTTTTTTAGTGTGTCTTTAATGGCTTAAATGACACATGTATACATTTACTATTTCTGTTATAATATAACAACATTTCTAAACTTTTTTTGCAAATACATAGCTTTTTTGTCATGATTTGCAAATGTAATAAAAGCCTTGGCCAATGCAATTTTTCTATTAAAATATTTTATTACTATAAAATATTTATTTTCTTTCATGAGTTTTTATTCTTTTTACTTGAACATAAATATATGTGCAAGTGAGAGGCGTGTAGAACCATGCCTTAGTCGTCATCAAGAAAATGAACTTCTATTATTAGAAAAAGACATGGGCAGCATATCAGAATATGGCTGTGATCATTAACAAGTCTAAAAATGTCAGCAAGCCTGGCTAAGAGCCCTGAGACGGTTTATTAGCAAGCGTGACACGTGAAGTGTTTGTTTACAAAGAAGGGTGCAGAAAATATTTGACATTTGTGCTTGGAGCGATGTGTTATGATCTTCCCAACATTTACTCCTGTGCACCGGGAACATGGGATCCTATTAGGCAGGCTTCAGTGAGACTCCCCTGCTAAATCTGTTTTTCTCTTTGTTGACTGATTTAATACTCAGGCGAGCAGGTATTCGCATGGAAGAAAGCAATGCGGGCAGATGATGAAGAAGCAATGATATAATTGCTTTCAAATTTACATTAGAATAGTTATGTCACTCTTTCGCGTTCTGATGTCTGTGTCTTAAGCAATGTACGATGTAACACATTTGCATTGTAATGCTTTTTTTTTCTTCCTTCCTCTCTGCTTTCATTTGGTTACAAACGCAGTTAATTATTTTTGTATTCATCTTCTTTTATGTTTTTGGATTTGATTAAACATTTTTTTCTGTCTGACATTGGTAGAGCAGTAAAATGATTCTTTTCACATTTTGTGAGCGGACACATTTTACTTGCAGAGGAAATTAAAATCCCTCCTGTCTGGGGTTTGAACAGCCCGAACTGACATCTGTATCTCTATTCAGCTTAGTTTGCTACCGAATGTTTTATGGTAGGATTTGAAATTTATCTTCCAATGGTATTTGTAATGGGCCACATAAAAACTTCATCCGGAATGAAAAACTTTAAATAAAAAGTTGAAAAATTTTTGACAAATCTAACACTTACCGTAAAACATGGACCTCAAACTGGGAAAGTTTGACTCTTGATCATTCAAAGCGAGTAACACAATATTCAATAATTGGTTCCCAGTCCAGCTGCTGCGGTGGCCAAATAAACTGTGCCAATCGGAAACGAATGCATCTGGGAATAATGGTATGTGCCTAGGATGATAATGTATACTAGTGTCTGTGTCCAAAACGTATGAATATTTTGTTACTGTATGCAATCAGAACCTTTACATTAATCATTCATGGTCCTTGTGGCCCATTATTCCTGCTGTTAAATTATTAATGCTGTGCTCTGCCTTTCTTCACACAATCAAGCGCTTTATTGTTGGCTTCTGTTCTTTGTTACAGGATATTCGGACAGACCCACTAAATTTGTCATTTTTAAATGAAAGGATTTGCAGAAAAAGTTATTCCTTTCTTTTGTTTTGTTTGCTTTAAAGTTTTAAGTTTGTGTGAAAATGTGGACGTTTCTGGACACTGATCCACATGTTTGTCCTTTCCCCTCTCCAAACTATTTACCCATCTAGAGTTCTTCCTGGATCTACTGGACAACTCTGAGAAGTCACTCAACAGTATGTTCACAAGGACGTACGGAAAGCTATATATGCAGAACTCGGAGGTGTTTCAGGACCTGTTCACTGAGCTAAAGCGCTACTACACTGGAGGCAACGTCAACTTGGAGGAGATGTTGAATGACTTCTGGTCCAGGCTGCTGGAACGTATGTTTCAGTTACTCAACTCCCAGTACCACTTCACAGATGACTACCTGGAGTGCATTGGGAAAATCGCTGATGTGCTAAAACCTTTTGGAGATGCGCCCAGGAGACTGAAAATTCAGGTCACCAAGGCTTTCATTGCTGCACGGACGTTTGTCCAAGGGCTAATGGTGGGTCGGGAGGTTGCCAACAGGGTTGCTAAGGTGAGTTCACTCTGTTTAATTGCTTCCTTGGCCTGGTTGCTTGGACTGTCTGTCAATGTAGACAATTGTTTTTTATTTCAATATTTTAGGAAATTGATTTATTTTTCTATGAGACCATAAATTTCACTTGTGGCATTTATTTGTTTTCCTCTGGCATCAGTTTAACCAACATTCTATCCTATGCCAGTTTCTAATAGAGCTTTGGTAATGAAGTACAAATGTTTTCCATCCACCCTTATAAATATAAAATTGGAGAATAAAATGAGTGTGACAAAAGTAAAGGTTAAAATGCTGACATTGGAGTAAATAAAAGAAAAGGTTTCAAATACCAAATGTGGGAGAGACACTTCCTCTCATTATGTCTTCAGTCCTTGTGATTTAAATAAACTTGCAACTTGTATTTCTGACTTAACAAAATTGTTTTTTTTAGATCACAAACATGCGGAAATTAGGACTGATACCAAAAACCAAGTTAAGTAAGCTCTGAGGGAAGAAAAGAGTTGGGGTCTGTGGCTCACATATGTTGTAGTATCTTTATGTGCAGCGCAATATAGCAAGGAGGGATGCTATCCTCAAACCCTAAATGAATCAACACTTTGTCCGTCCGTCAGTACATATTGTGGGTTTGCAAAGATATTTTTGGAGTGTAGCTTTTTTGCAGCATCCAATAGTCCAAGTCAAATCTAGTCAAGATTTCTTAAACGTTTTTGTCCCTCTCTATTGTTAAAATTCGAGCTTTGATTGCACATTTTTATGCAATTTATTGAACTGGACTTTTTGGTTTTTTTTTTCTTCAGATGGCCTTACCCAATTGAACCTTTAAATACAGTAGTTGCTATTTTTTTTAAATATTTTAACTTTTTAAAAATATATTTTAATTGAAGTTTGTTGTAGACCCTTTGGGCATGGGCAATGGCAATGCTAGAACAATAGAGGGTGGGAGGGGGGCAGAAGACTTTAGAAGCGAGAACAGCATTATAAATGAAAATATCAAAAATATATAAAGAAAAGTATTATAGGGCTCAAAATTTCATTGAGGTATTGCTTTCATGATTTTTTTCAATGATTCAAGAAGCTTGGATTGATGATTTCTTAACCTTTATCAATAATATTAATATTGACTCAAAAATTTAGGGGCAAGTGGGGGGGCTGGGAAGATTGCCAGTTTGGTTCCCGCTCCATCTCCTACTCCAAAGTATTTGGAGTTTGAGCCTGATCCACACATTGGTTGTGATGTCCTGGCCAAGCCCCGCAGAGGATAAAGCTAGTCACGTAATGTGTCAGAATGAGTTGGAAAGCACTATTTACGAACACGCATGTTATGTTGAAGTAGAAAACAGAACGTTAATTTTATGTGATGGAAAATTTGATGAATTAAATGCAAGTGGGCAGCTGTTTAAATGAAAACTCCCACGACAGAAACAGTTTAGAAACAGACTGAAGCACTGACATCAGTGTCGCTTTGTGCATTGTAAAGAATAGTGCTAATTGTCTTCATCACTGTGACTAAATTATGCTATTCATAATCTCCACATGTATAATTAAGCTTTGAAATAAAGAGTGCCTAAATATGAATAAAATATGTATTTAGATTTTTTTTACCTTATTATGTGGGCTTGTTGTAGCTGAGTGATGGCTTATACAAAGATTTTGCTCAACATTTCATTTTCCCTACAGAAAGTAAAGCTTTGCAAAAGAAAGAAGATTAAAGCAAATGTCCTCTGAGATTAGTGAGATTTGTTGAGTTTTTTTTTTTTTTTTGACACTACATATTAAATAAAACATCATATTTCCTGTGATTACAATTTATTATTGGAAAAATATTCGTTTAGGTTTGAGACAAAGAATGCTTAAAGTTGGGAAAAATAAAATACAAACAGTTTATGTACAGCTGTAATCTTCTTTATTTTATAACAGATGATTACATATGCGCTTCAGAGGCTTACAGGATCATTTCATGGCAAACGGACAAAGTTATGCAAGTGTTTTCATGAGCATCTCACCAAAAATAATAACACTATACTGTACAGTTGGTGCATTACACAGCCCAAGAAGAAATCCCTGCTGTCTCCATCTGCTGCAAGTAAATTTAGCATTGTTCAGCCTGCATAAATAATAAAAATTTAAATATAAATATATATATATATATATATATATATATATATATATATATATATATATATATATATATATATATATATATATATATATATATATATATATATATATATATATTCACAGCAGGGGAAAAAAGTAGTGAGCACGTCAACATTTCTCTCAAAAAACATATTTCTAATCGAGCTATTGACATGAAATTTTCAACAAATGTCGGCATCAACCCAAGTAATGCACACATAGAAAGAAATCCAAATATTTATGTCCATAAATGAAGTTATGTGTAATAAAGTGAAATGGCACAGGGAATAAGTATTGAACACGCTTACTGAAATGTATTTAATACTTAGTGCAGAAACCTTTGTTGGTGATTACAGCCTCAAGACACCTCCTGTATGGAGAAACCAGTCGAATACATTGCTCAGGTGGGATTTTGGCCCATTCATCCACACAAACTGCCTTCAAATCTTCAAGGTACCGGGGGTCTCTTCTGTGAACCCGGATCTTCAGTTCTTTCCAAAGATTTTCAATTGGATTCAAGTCTGGTGATTGACTGGGCCATTCTAGCAGCTTTATTTTCTATTTCTTCAACCAGTTGAGTGTTACCTTGGCTGTGTGCTTGGGATCGTTGTCTTGCTGAAAGATCCACCCTCTTTTCATCATCAGCAGCCTGACAGTTGACAGCAGATTCTGATCAAGATTTGTCTCAATACTTTTCTCCAGTCATTATTCCTTCAATGATATGAAGTTTACCAGTACCACATGCTGAAAAACAGCCCCACGCCATGATGCTCCCACCTCCAAACTTGACTGTTGGTATGGTGTTTTGGGGGTTATGTGCGGTGCCATTTTTCCTCCAAACATGTTGTGTCTTATGACATTCGAAGAGTTCAATTTTGGTCTCATCTGACCAGAGTATCTTCTCCCAGAATGTCATGGGTTTATCCAAATGTTGTGTCACAAACTCCAAATGAGCTTCAACATGCTTCTTCTTCAAAAATGGAGTCTTGCATGGTGTGCGTGCATGGAGGCCATGGCGGTTGAGTGCATTA